>OZ020510.1:31675435-32955673 GCA_963971375.1 Platycheirus rosarum | reverse complement strand
CACCTCGATTGGGGGCTACACAAATTGTGTTGTCATGATAGTACCACAGTCTCTTTTTACAAAGCCATGTGTTTAAATAAATAAAGACACACGAACTAGGGGATTCCTTTCACAACCCCACATATATAATTATATTTTTTTTATGCTAGTAGTATATTAGTATCGCGACCTTGATTGATTACCATATGTCCCTATTGTTAACACTAGTGGAAAAATATTAAAATGTTTGTTGTGGACATATCATTAAAATGGTACTGCTGCTACAAGATAATTTAATTTGATCCAATCAGAATCATTATCCTTATTACTATTATTATCATTATTATTATTACATATTATATTATCGAAATAACCATAACTTGTATCATAAATTAAACGATTAAAAACAAAATATTCTAAGGATATTTAATATAACTAAACGCAAAGAATGGGAGTTTTACTTTTAAATGTGAAGACCTGGATTGTTGACTTTAACAATTTCAACATCGCTCCTCACCGCTTAAATTGGTGCCAAAAAGGTCATATTTAAACACGAAGTTGGAGAAATGGATAAACGCAACCAATAAACTTATTCAATGAATACATACCTTCGAAAAAGTTAAACAATTTAAAATAAAAGTGAATTTAAAAAAAATAAATAAAATTGTTGGTTCGATTAACTTAAACACCGATTACAAAAATAAAAGATCTCAGTAAACTTAATGTACAAAATTGGGGCCCACTAGTAATAGATAAACTTGGACCAATAGATCTTGTTAAATAAATTTGATAATTTCGTGGCGTTTTATATAAGTCATCTACAAAACAACATCTCAATAGCAAGATCTCAGCAAACTTGATGTACAAAATTGGAGGCAGCTAATAACAGATCGAATAAATTGACTTCAGCTCCGCTCTTGGTTTAAAGGTGATCACTGAGAAGGGAAATTACTTGAATTGATGTACAAAAAAATGCGCTACTTGAAGATTAGTGGAGTGTAAAGGACAAAGTTTTAAAGATATTAAAAAACTGAATAAAATTCAAAACTACAAGCTTAGAGTAACTAGATTTTAATAACCGAAACCCAAATTTAAATGGGATATCAAGAGGAATATTCGAATACGAATAAATTTTAAATAGGAAGACATTTTTAATGAGTTGATCATGATGGAGTATCATATTTTGTAGGCTTATTATTTTTATTTCCATATTTAACGACGAGGCTATCCTACAATTACTCACTATGATAGCTCTCAGTCTAAGTTTCCGATCCCCGGCGAAACAGTGACGGAACGGGAACCAATAATGAAACACAACATATAAGCAACTACAAAAGCAAAACACAAAGTCTAAGTACAAGAGGTGTTATAATGCAATTAAATAACATTTTGTTGTTACATGAATATTTGTAATAAATTTATTTTAATACATTTAAGCTGCAAATATTACATTTATCAAAAAAGAATATTTTAAAGAAGCAGTGCCACATCTGGGTTTTCGAGTTGAGTTCCGCGAAAAATTATTTGCTTGGAGGAAATCTGAGGTAAGGCCTCTTACGAGTTAAAACCGTGAATTTTTGCTTTCTAAAGATCGTTTCAATATATGTATTTTGGATCAAAACAATTTTTATTTTATTCTTCTTTATTACTTTGGTATCGATGATGAAACATTATCTGTGCCAACAAAAGTCGTGGATTGGTTGCAAAATCAGGGAAGCCCCTCAACCTCATCTCAAAGTAGTTTTTTTATATGGAAGAGTCTTATAGCCCATTTTCCCATTTACATTGAATATTATATTGCATACAAAAATATCTTTTAAGGATTTAACTGATCTCTTAAACGAAAAAGGAAAGGCAGTGCTTGCCTATGCAACCGAAAACCAGAAACTAACTGGATATCAAAGGGATGACATAATCAATATTATTGTTGAAGACGTCATAAGCAATAATATTGCGCTTAAGCCAGAAAACTTTGTTCAACTTACAAATGAAATCTGTTCAGTTTTTTTTTCATTTGAAAACTGTGAATTTAGGTGTATTTACTCGAAACTAAAATTAAATTGACAAAATAATATATTCACTTTTTAAAACATAGGACTGTTATTATATTCCGAGGAAAGGCAAATGTAAATCCCAGCGGAAAATTGTTCGCAAAAAATAAGAATAAAAGTAGCAAAAAACTTAAATTAAATTACTCTTAATCATTAAAGCAGGAATAGTCAACAATTGGATGAACCTCAAACTTTTCCAGAAAGACAAAACTGAATCTGTAAGCGAGTAAGCTTGAGCTTACTAAAAACAATCTCAAAATAAGATTTTTGCTATTGTTTAAAGAATTTCATACTCATTTAAAGATGCTTAGTATTTTCGAGCTTAATTCAAGATTTTTATGGTCCAAAACGTAGCTTTTGTATTCTTAAATTAAGTTTTCTTTTGGATTAGTTTAAGAACCATATTCTAAAAATAATCATAAAAATGAGTTCAAAATAAGATTTTTTACTTGGAATAATATTTTCCGAGTTCTCAATGTCCCAGAAAAGCTGGAGAACTCTTTGAAAAATATTTCAAAACAAATCGAGTTAGCATTGTCAGTTCTTGTTTCGGTGACTACTGGAAAATTCGGAGAATTCAATTCTTATCCGAAGCCTATTGATGGACCACTAGAAAAGAAAATAATTAAAAAAAAAAGATTGAACTACAACCAAGCGCAAAACCTGGATTCATCTGGGTGGAGATAAGAGGGAAAAAGACAGAAATATTCGTTGGGGGGAAAGTGTACCAGAAACTTTCAGAGAAAGGTCTAGTATGAATAATCATAGTCAGTATTATTATTGGGTTAATTTCTTATCATAGTTCATGTTTTTTTTAAGGTTCTTTTTTCTTTTTCTTCTTTTTTACTTCTATTGTATTTCTTTTTTTCTTTCGTTCCTTTTTCATATTTTTTTTCCTTTTTCCTTCTTCTTTCTTTGCCTGGCTTATTATTGAAATGTAACTGGTATTCTTGAGTGTAGTTGAGGCACCCACCATTAGCCGCCTTTAGGAGGATAGCCACAAGCTCAATACCAATGAGGATTACCAGAAGTTTGTTGTCACGGTGTCCGACATAGCTTGGGGTACATCCTCAAACCTGGCCGTACCGGCATGTTCGATAACATTGTGACTTGTAATGTCAGCAATGACAACAAGCTACAAAGGGTTCCAGCCGATTACCAATTTGCGGACGTCGTCAGCACTCAGGGTGAAGTATCACCTGATAATAGGATTTTGTACCCAAGCTCGGCTTTACAACTGGTAATAGCCCCAATCTTAATGGCGACATTCACGAGCGAGACGAAAAAATTGTCGAATCCCCGGATAGAAAGGAGGTCCAGTTTTGATGGTACACGTATACAATGGGCTCAACTCCATGACTACTATGCCAACAAATTGGAGGACACAACGTTCAGCACCCAAATTGGTGCCCAAATGCAAAACTCGTGAATCAGACACCACCCAAGCTGGTTTTGCATTAAGACTTTTGTCGCAAACACTGGCCTATCCTTAGAGCGTCCACTCACCTGCCTTTTACTCCTACATTCAGCTATCACTTATTCAGAGCTGAAAAATATACCGTTAAGCGCCTTTACTAGAGCTTCTGACATGGTAAAACAAGGCGCATCCTTCAATGTGGCATTTAACTGGTATGACCCACATTATTTGGATGACGCTTCAGTCAGAATATAAAGATGTTAAAACGCGCTTCTCTGCGCGTAATAATCTGTTGACCACAAAACAAAAAAAAATAAGGAATCGGTCAAAGAACGATGTATCAAACTGCATGACTCTGCGTTCAATGTATTAATTTATATACGAAAACTTAACGAAAGATTAGCAAGAATATGTATTATGATTGGATTGTATCCGTGCCCGCCTGGTGAAGAAAACTAAGTTTTCGAAACTCGTCGCAAAAGAAAAATAAAAAAAATATATAAGTTGTGAATAAATTTGAAACTAAATATAAAAATAAAAAAAATTAACCTAACATTTTTTTTTAGTTTTTCATTTATGTATTTATATCTATGAATATTTATTAAGAACGCATATTAATGTCAATTAAGAGAGGTGAGAGTTCGACCTACAAGGTACGCTAGGAAAGAGTAAAATAAAAAAAAACACGCACTATATAACAGTAATTAGAATCCAAGACTTCTCTGAAACGAAAAGCTCCAGTTATCCCAGTGAGTGGTTTCAAGACGATCCAGTTTATCTTACAAAACCAGGGATGCCGAACTCACATTGGATGCTATTCGCCAATCTGAGTATCACGGAATTACCAATGGGACATTGGATAAAAAGAAAGGCATATACTACATGGTCAAATTAGCTGAAACTCTAAATACTCCATTGACAATAGAATGGAAATCATACAACATAGTCATTGGTCCTGCAAATGGAGATGTGAATCCCTTATCATGTCTACTATATCTCCTGTTTCAGATGCCTTTGGAGGGACTCACACCTCCAGCGCTTGCTCTGTGGCAGATGAGAAATGGATGTTAGGTTATATAGGTCTTATTTACAAACTTTGTAGAGTGCAAACTCCACAATATAGGGAGCAACTAAGTTCTAGTGGCAGTGCAGTTCTGACAAATTTAAGTCCCAAATGGGCACAATTAACACTATATGAAAACACTTTCCACACAAAATATGGAGAGTTTTTAACAGATTTCAGTTATAGAAAGCTGATAGCAGCTTACGATATGTTCTTTTGCAAATTTGATAAGTTGATGGGCGTACACTACCAGGTTAGCCGCAGACATTATACGTATATTCACTAAGCCTGAAGAGTACCATCAGTCCGATTCTTATTTTCCCTATCAGATGGATTTTGAGCTTGTAGCAAGATCCAGCTACTCTGCAACAATGAACTCCACACTACACTTCTTTAATAGTATAATTATAGCCTTTGCGAATGATGCCAGAGGACTGAATGCAATCAAAAATTGTAATGTTGATGTCCCTGATACATTGATGAATGCCCAAATAGTAGCATGTTACCAACGTCCGCGCTTGCCCGACGTCGAGCATATGAGAGCCTTTAATGAGAGTCGTCATACGGAGCAGTTTGGTGACGGAGGCTGGCGCAATCAGGCCCAAAACAAGATCATCTACAACGAAGCGGTGCGTGGAATACCCGTCCAGCGATCTTCAGCTCCTAACCACCACCGAGAGGAAAGCCCCGTGGCCCACGTCCCCGACCACAGGTAGGTGGACGTCAAACCGTCAACGTCGGTAACGCCCCCGAAATATGAAACACTTTATAGTGGTAACAACCGTGGAAGTAAGCTAGTCCAAAAGACACTAGCACGAAATCTCGAGTGTTTTGGATTCATTCCACTAGTACGGCAGGTGTACGATAGAATTGCGGTAGAAGACCAACGGATATCGAGGAATCTCCCGTATCCCATCTTTCAGCATACGATGACTGAATTTTTAGTCGCATATCAGCTTCATCAGACGAAGTATGTTCTGAAAGTTCCTGCACCCCAGACGATGATGGATCCTCTGGCTCTTATTAGTGCAGAAGAGTACAATATCCCCGTTCCAATTTTTGAGTACATTTGTGGATTCAGTCCCACCATTAATCCAACTGAACAGATAATGCAAGGAATCTTTTTGATTGCTGCTGTGGGACAATTTAGTGTGTGAATGCCATAAGCAAATATAAAGTTAACAAAAAAAAAAAAAAAAAAAAATGGGGTAAGGTTTATTGGAATTTGCGATCCATTGCAATTCCAAAGCTAAGCACAACTATAGGGCAGAATACGATCTGTCTGTCATATTTGTTGCAATCAATGCCGCTACACATATGTTACATCGCAGTATATTGTGCAGACTGCGAGTCAACTTCTTAATTCCAGAAGGTTTGACTGGACGCCGTTCCCTACTGGCTGGGTTCCGGCGAATGCGATTCCCAATGAGAATTTAATAGGATAAAAAAAATAATTAAAATAATACATACTCGCGTAGCAAATTATCCTCTTATCTGTCCAAAGACATTTGTGCTTTACTGCCTCTTTTTTATCTACTGTAGGCATCGTATGATCATCAAATGCTTGCGGAAAATAGATCAAGGGCATCTGAATTTGTCCCATTGTGCTGAATGTTTAAATTGATTTTTTTTTTGCAAGCTGTCTCATCGCATAATTTGTTGGAGCCAGCAACCAACCCTACCGATACTACGACTAGCCGCATTAGGCTACATCGAAAACTGGTCTGTGCCAGATATGATATCCATGCTACTAGATGCTGACATGGCGGCTCACAAACACGAGTATTATGCCCCAGATGCCATAGTGAAGGAACAGGGACTGGCAGGATATGTCGAAGCCAAGGCTCGGGGAGCAAACCGTGCAATGCAAGCGCTCAATGGTAATATCTTCCCTAACACCATGGCCGACGTTGACAAAAGCCCAGCGCTGACGTCGCTGCAGACCACACCTACGTCAGCTAACTTGGCAATTCCAGGGATGTTCGACAGTGTGGTCACTTGTAACATGGTAAGTGATTTTTGTGTCGTCTATTCTAATGTTCGCGGTTTTGGAAAGAATTTTTTTCATGTGTACGTCTACACTGTTCATACAGGCCAGTTTGTATGAGGCTCACAAACATGTGTTGTAAGGATTAAGGGATCATGAGGTTTAGGAAAGGGAAGTGGATTAGATAGGAAATAGAAGAAAAAGGAAAAGGGTATGACAGGAAAGGGAAACTATAGGATATGAAAAGGAATGGCAACGCTAGGTTCGGGAAACGGATAGAAAATGGTAAGGATCGGATAAGGAAGTGATGTGTGTAGTGAACTCTCATTGCTTATGTATGTACCTATTCATGTATCAACCACTCATGTATATACCAACTCTTAATAAACAGTCAGTCATTAACTTACTCTCTTCTTTACATGACATGGTGTCAGAAGTGGAGCGCGAATTCTAAATACATACTTTCAATTTAAACAGTTACTAAGTACATACCTACTTTTACCAAGTAGACAAAAGAATTTCGCGCTAATAATAATAATAAAAAAAAAAATTAAAAAAATAACATAGTTCCAAAATGCCTGGTGATGCTGCTCCCGTTGGTCCTATCAGCCATCCACCAGCAACTGAAAGTTATGCGAGACCACCGAAGCCTCTAGAAATAACGGGAAACATGGCCATAGCTTGGAAGAATTGGTTGCAGCAGTATGACTGGTTTGCTGCAGCACGAGAACTGGATAAAAAATCAGCAATCGTTCAAGTAGGTACATTTATGTCTTGCATCGGTTCAGATGCTATAGACATATTTAATTCATTTACTCTATCATCTGATGAAGCAAAATCAATTAAAACCATCAGAGAAAAATTCGAAGCCTATTTCACTCCCAAAACTAATATTACTTTCGAAAGATATGTTTTTAATAAAATCATTCAAGCAGAAGGCGAATCTTTTGATGATTTTATTACTAAAGCAACTCTTCAAATCAAAAAGTGTAGTTATGGTTCCTTGCAAGATAGTATTTTGAGAGATAAAATCATAATAGGTATTCACAGTGATTCTCTAAGGGAACAATTGTTAGCCATTTGGCGATTTTGCCGGATTTACCCCCCTTGTTCGTCAAGTTTACGATAGGATGTGTGTTGAAAATCAACGGCTACCAAGGGAATTACCATTCTGTATTTTCCAGCATGCAATGGTAGAATTCTTAAATGCATACCTTCTCCATCATGCAAAATTTATACTAAAAGTACCAGAATTACAAGGGTTGATGGATCCCCTTGCGGCAATAAGCGCTGATGGTTACAATATACCAGTGCCTATTTTTGAGTACATCAACGGAATTGGACCGGCCATTACACCAACAGGAGATAAAGTCTTCTGGAACTTACCGGCCATAGCTATTCCTCAAGGAGAGTGTATTTCTAATGAAATACCATGTAGGAGTGGAACTTTTGGACCTCCAACTGAGGAGACTCACAACGTCTATGAGTCATACTTCTCTCCATACATTTCTTCTGAATATATACTGCGAATCGCAGCGGTTGGACAACATGAAATAGAAGAATTGTGGCAACCATTCCCTGAAGGATGGATAAATGAAGCCCTGATACCGACAGAAAATCTACTAGGCTTTAGATTGGTCGAGAGATTACACCTTGATGCCCTAAATAAATGTAGAGAGGCAACTTTTGATGAAGGTGATACAATTACTGGCCGATTATGTCATAGCCCATATGTTATGAATCTAACATCAGGAGTCATTGGAAGAATGACATCGGTAAAAACTACATTAGCAGCCTTTAAACCAAAAGAAAATGATGCTGCTTTCATTTTTAAAATATCAGACGAAGTCCAGGATAATATTACCCCTTTATGGGATGAGCCAGCGACATTGAGGGCACCTTATGCCTTTTCAACATCCGCGGCTAATAAAGCCCAGTACTTTGCGTACAAACGAGAGCGATCGCTTGAAGCTCCGGGCTTTAGCTTTTTAATTAGACATGATGATGACGATCCAATACCTCCACCTGATTGGATAGCGAGTATTAATGACAATTTTGAGTGCAGGAACAGATTCGCACTACAGCGTGGTTTTAGAGATCGAACTAGCATTCGTTCACCGGATCACGAAGAGGAGGAAGGCTTGGGAACAGTAACCCAAGATATCTTCCAGTGGTTAGACGCCACCTTTATTAGAAGAACTTAGAAGCTCAATAAGCTTCAGCCGTTAGCCTTTTGGTGCTGTCGCTGTCAAAAAACAAAAGTGATGACGATTGGTTTGAAGACGTGAAGATCAATAACATGCTAATTAAAGTAAAGCTGGACACTGGCGCACAGTGCAACGTTATTAGCAAAGACTTAGCCTTAAAGTTATCTGCGAAAATAAAACCTTCCAACATAAAAAGATTAGTTGCGTTCAACGGTACGAACGAAAATGTCTCGGGTGAAACAGTAATAAAGTGCATGGTGCGGAAAAAGATGCGAAAAGTGTTGTTTAAGGTCGTAGATCATCCGGTTACTCCGATGTTTGGTAAGAGGGCATGTGAAATGCTTAATCTGGTAATGCGTGTACAAGAAATACGTGCGGATGAAAATTTATACAAAGGTCTAGGATGTGCTGAAAAATACATCTATGATATTGATCTCATACAGAATCCATCGCTCAACATATACCCAGCTCGAAAAATACCGCACTCCATCAGAGATGAGGTGAAGCGAGAAATTGACGCAATGGTCAAGTTAGGAGTTTTGATAAAGACTTCTAAAGTTACTCCAGCTGTCTCACCGATGGTCGTTGTTAAGCAAAAGAACAAAATACGCGTTTGCATGGATCCATCAGACATAAATAAAAATATTTTCCGAAGACAACATCCCTTGAGAACTATTGAAGAAATAACGGCACGAATTCAAAGCTCAAAGTATTTTTCGCTACTTGATATGAAAAAAGGATTTTGGCAAATCCCAGTCACCGAGCGAACTAGCGATTATTTGACGATGGCCACACCATGGGGCCGGTATTCGTATAAGAGACTGCCGTTTGGACTTGCTTCAGCGCCTGAAGTGTTCCAAAATATGATGTGTCAAATTCTGGATGGCTGCAAGAACACAGAGTGTGCAATCGACGACATCCTCGTTCACGCTGAGACAAAAGAAGAATTAAATCAGCTTACAAATGATGTCATACACAAAATTTCGCGAGCTGGTCTCAAAATGAATAAAGATAAATGCATTTATAACGCTAAGCATGTAAAATTCCTTGGGCATGTGTTGTCTTCTGAAGGAATAAAACCAGATGAGGAAAAAGTCAGTGCAATAAGCCGATTAAAAACACCACAAAATAGGACAGAACTCATGAGACTCTTAGGTATGGCCACTTATTTAACTAAATTTACAAAGCATTTTTCTCATATAACGTATCCGTTGAGGCAACTACTAAAATCTGACGTCGAATGGCAGTGGACTCAGGAGCAAACGAATGCATTTGAATCTCTCAAACACGCACTTTCAAATGCACCTGTTTTGAGGTTCTTTGATACAAATAAAGACGTTACATTGCAAGTAGATGCAAGTTCGCATAGTCTAGGTGCGGCTCTATTACAAAATGATTGCCCAGTGGCGTATGCTTCAAGAGCTATGACTGAAACACAGCAGAAATACCCTCAAATAGAGAAGGAAGCACTGGCAATGCAGTTTGCATGCTCCAAGTTCAGAGAATACATTTACGGGAAGCAGCTCGTCATCGAGACCGATCATAAGCCCCTGGAGGCCATTGCAAAGAAACCATTACACTCGTCACCTCATCGATTTCAGAGAATTCTATTCGAAGTTATGCAATATTCACCTGATATAAAGTACCGAAAAGGAAAAGAAATCGCAATTGCAGATGCTTTGAGCCGTGATTGCGGAAACAATCCGGAACCTGAAACACGTGATGAACTCGAAGTTTGCTCATTGCTACAAATCACCGACGAATCAAAAGAAGAATTCGTAAGAGAAACAAATAGAGATATAGAGCTTCAACAACTTAAAAAATGTGCCCTGGAAGGGTGGCCAAAAACAATACAAGAAGTAGACGAAACTTTAAAAGGGTATTGGACCTTTCGTGACGAAATAGGTATCGAAGCCGATTTGCTGTTCAAAGGAAACAAACTTATTGTACCTAAAAGCCTCAGACCAAGCATACTCAAGAAGCTTCACTGTGGACATTTTGGTATCCAGCGTACTCTCAGCCGAGCCAGAGAGCAATTATTTTGGCTAAACATTACTAATGATATAACCCGAATGATCGAATCTTGCTCTGTTTGTCAGAGAGTACAACCAGCCAAGACAAAGGAGCCCATTATCCTAAAGCAGGTGCCATCATTACCATGGGAGATCGTAGCATGTGACATATTTCAAATATTTAATACTGATTATCTTTTAATTGTAGATACTTACTCTGGGTTTTTCGACTTCGTGAAACTCCAAAGGTCATCTGCAGCCGAAGTAATTAAGAGACTCAAAGTATGGTTTTCCACTCACGGAATCCCCCTAATTTTTGAGTCTGATAACGGGCCACAATTTTCAGCAAAGGAGTTCAAACTTTTTGCGACTACCTGGGGATTCAAACATCAGACATCAAGTCCATATTATCCCCGTTCTAATGGGCTCTCGGAAAGATACGTGCAGACGGCTAAACAACTACTGAGGAAGTGTCAGCGAGACGGTTCAGACATTTACTTAGCACTTCTGAATTTTCGCAACACATCCAGAACACCTGAACTAAAATCTCCAAGCCAGCGCTTATTCAGTAGACAGACGCGATGTAACTTACCTGTAGCTAAAAGCGTACTAGCTCCAAAAGTAGTGGAAAACGTACATGAAGAGATGACGCAGATACGAAACAACCAAAAAACATATGCTGATAATTCGACTAAACCTTCTTCTCATTTTGAACCGGATGATAAAGTGCGAGTTCAGTTAGGGCACCGACGATGGTCATCAGGTATTATTCTGGAAAGTTCCAACCAACCGAGATCTTACATCGTAAAAACCAATGATGGAAGAATAAAACGTCGTAACACAATTCATCTCCAACACACAAAAGCTAATATAATTCCGGAGCGAGCCATTGTACCACAAGATAACAACAATAATCATTCAACAATCAACGAGCAATTACCAACAACAGCAGATGGCAACCAACAATCCGACATCACACCAACAACCAACATATCACGCACCCGCTCGAAAACCAAAGTACATAGAAGCCTGTCAGAAAGCAATCCAGCTCCTCAGCAGCCAAGAATAGTATTACGTTCTGGGAAGACTTTAAGAATTCAATAGAAAACTTATAATAAATAATGTACTTAATCGAATCTAAATGTAAAAAAAAAAAAAAATTAAAATTTTTTTTGTTTGAATTTAAAATGATTTTGTATAATAGTATGTAATCATTTGAATTTATTTTTTTTCTTTTTATTTTATTTTAATTTTGAATTCATTTTAATTTTTGATTTTATTTTCATACTGAATTTATTTTAATTTTGTTTTCATTAATCTCTTTGAAAAAAAAAAAAAAAAGGGAGATGTAGTGAACTCTCATTGCTTATGTATGTACCTATTCATGTATCAACCACTCATGTATATACCAACTCTTAATAAACAGTCAGTCATTAACTTACTCTCTTCTTTACATGACAATGTGGAACGCCATCTACGGTATGATATGGAAAGGCCAAGAAATTTTGAATTTTAATTTAAATGGACGGGCAGAAAACAGGAAAGATGGCGGATCGGAAAGAAACCGTTCAGGTTCATGGTTCTTTGGTAACATCAAAAGGAAACAGATGGAAATTGGTGTACGATAGGAAAAGGAAACCAAAAATGGAAGGTAAGATTAGGGGTTAGAAAGATTTGAGAAAAAAAAACGGTTAAATATTCAAACGAAGAATAAAAAAAACAAGTAGGAAATTATACACCTAGACGAATAGCAAGAGATCCGAAGGAGGAAGGGAAAACCTGAACAAGGGGGAAGGAATTGGAAGGATCAGGACATTTGCCATTGGGACCTGGCACACAGAAGAAAAAAAAATCAATTTCGGAGCTAACCGCTTCCCAAACTTCCCGCTATCTATAAGTAGGTAACGGCGTTAAATTCACCCAGATAGCGATTAGATTTAGAATAGCGCCTCTTTATATTATGCGCCAACTGAAAACAAAAACGACAACAATTTCCACGTCCCTAACCTACCTAAACAGAGCTCTTTTTAGGAGGACGGTTTTCCCAACGGCCCTTTCGCCTAGCCCGAACGATTTATACCGCAACCTACCGGGGTGAAAATTTACCACCCTTCCTAGCGGATTTTAATAAACAAATTTTTTCTTCCTTTACACAAAAAAAAAACTTTAAAAAAAAATAACACAATCGAACGCAAATATTTAAAAAAAAAACTATCATGCCAAAAACTTAAAAAAAAAACAAAAAAAAATATCCGCATTCGGTAACGGCTGTCCACAACAAACGACCCTTATCAAGAAAATGCTGACAAACACTTATGGACAGGGATCTAATGACTACCAAAATATAACAATATCAAATCATATCGATTATGAAAAATGGAATAATTTTCAAAGACCAGAATCGACAAATCCGGTATTCACTGTAATTGGACAGTTTTTTGGGTTGCCGCATCTGTTTTCTCGCACTCATGAGTTCTTCTCATCTCTCTCTTCTTTTTGTGGAAGGATTTTTTTAGGGCTCCACTGTCGCGTTGCAACAATGCTTTGTTGAATTTCCTAGGCCCAGCAAAAAAAACTTGCGGTCCCGACGATGCGTATCCTTCCGTCGGCGAACGCAATACCAAAAGATGGCGAACCCTTTAATCTCCTATTCAATTTAAATTACATATCAAATATACCCTCCCAGAAGAAAAAAGTAATTTCACTCACCCCTTTTTATAGTTTTAATCTATTTTTGTATTCCTCCTTCCTTCTTTCCTTATAGGGTCCTCTTTTCCTCCTTGCGAAAAAAATGATGTCTTGTCTGCCTTTTTTTTGTATATCCGCGAAAACTAACAAAAAAAATCGCACTTCACTTTTTTAAATTCTATTTTTAACCACCACTTGCCTATTCGGCTGTTTCTAACAATCTGTGCATGTTATCATCAAAATTCCCAAATGGTCCATCCATCTCCACATTCCCATCATTTTCCTCCCATACACCCCCGTTGCGACAGTTTTTTCATTTATTTTCGTTTTAAAGCTGTAGTTTCCCAATTACAGCTTATCTCTACGATCTCTTTTCTTTTTCTAATACACCCCCTCTCCCTGTAAACCAAGAAATCTAATTTTCTTCCAAATTTATCGGATTACCTAAAAGTGGGCTATCTTTTATTCACAACAAAAATAACATAATGAACATAAACATGAATTCTAGCCTTACCGCATTCGTCATACAACTATATACATAAAACGTGAATGGTTGTGCAACGTGCTGACCTCACAAACACAAATTTTCTAAACTATGTTCAAATCCAGGTATCACTATCGGCTATCTAATCTACTCTGCGTCCAACTCCGAACCCTCCCATTGTCATCGTTTACGTCCGAAAAGTTCTGTTTTCATGTTATTTTTTTGTCATTAAATCTTGAATTTTTGTTTACTCTCAATTCATTTTTCAATTTAAGTCGTCCAATCGCTCGTGTTTCGCGAGTTTTCATAAAATTTACGCCAAATATTTCCTCGCGCATATTCAAGGTCAGTGTGCAGTGAATAATAAAAAAATATAAAAGATATTAATCTGTTGTTTGACTTGGCACAGTTTAATCTCGTGTTCTATTGGTGCAGGATCGAACTCTACTCCATTATGAAATCCCATGGAAGAGAAAATGTTTGCCCCGCAAGAAAAGTATTGTTCATAGGTAAGTAAAAAAACATATATTATATAAAGCACATACATTATAACCCAATGCATCTTTTATCATTTCAGCTTGGTGATTAGAGTGATTAAGTGGATACGGACTACTCTATGAGACCATATTTTGTCTCTACCAGCAGAGGCCTACATAGAAGTCTACGTCCTAGGAGTGCTAGCAAAATAGATAAGTAACAATTATAAAAAATGTGTTTTAGTCTTAATCGTTTGGTTTTCTTTTATTTTCAGGGATTCGTTACACATGTACTTCCTCCGTTGACTTGTTCCATATTACATAACCGTGTATGTTCTTATCTGAATTGTAAGCCAAGGCTCGGAGAGCAAACCAAAACAAATGCACGCGCTCAATGGTAATATATTCCCCAACAAAATGGCCGACGTTGACAAAAGCCCAGCGCTGACTTCGCTGCAGACCACACCTACGTCAGCTAACTTGGCAATACCAGGGATGTTCGACAGTGTGGTCACTTGTAACATGGTAAGTGATTTTTGTGTCGTGTATTCTAATGTTTGCGGTTTAGGAAAGAATTTCTTTCATGTGTACGTCTACACTGTTCAATACAGGCCAGTTTGTATGAGGCTCACAAACATGTACTTCCTCCGTTGCCTGAAGAGAGAAACCGACGACAGATAGCAGCGTGACAAGCTGCAGCCATCGGAGAGAGGCAGCGAAATCAACCAATAGAGGCGGCAGGACCACCCGGAAGTCATCCTAATGCTCCTGATCAAGAAGGTAACCGGAATCAATTAGTATTGATCCATTCGATCCAGATGAGCCTGCAGAAAGAGATCCGCAGCAATGGATTGTTCCATCCTCTTCTGGTCGTGAATCCGAAGCTTCCTATGGTGCCTAGGTAACCTTCTGTTGCCCCCACCACACACTAGTCCCCTTTGAAAAAGCCAATCAAATATCGAGGGCAGAACTCCGATTAAGCCGTATGGACCTGGCTTGCTGGGTAAAAGGCTCAGCCATGCTAAACAACCCATCAGTCATAGCTGATGTAACTACTACAGACAGTTACGCAGCTTTTTTATCCAAGATTGCCTCTCCTGCGGTTGCTATGCCGTTGGATCCTCGGACCACAACTCAACTTGTGGACCCATCCATAGCTAGACCATCAGTGAACAGCTCCTCCCCACATGTGCTACCATATCCTACAATATAGGGATCTACCGACAAAATGTACGTCAATATAAATTAAATTATGATTGGGATTGGGACCCAACTATTGGCAACATCAAAAATATACTTATACTTACTAAGCCATTATTGATTGACTACCGTCGAACAACAAGCCATGGCTTCTTTGACTAATAATGTCTATAACTATTTAAAGACTCCGCCAACCATACGATATATGTGTAGTGTACATCTATGGAGCTAGTTCGGCATCGCATACAACCGAGCAACTTATCCTTTTCCAACGAATCACAATTACAGGACTACTTCCAGCCAAGTCCTAAATCTTATTTTTCTACTAGAAGGTTAAAGCTATCATCCATATTAAAGTACAACAACTTCGAATATTAACATGAACTAAAGAATGTAATACCCACTTCCAAAAGTTTGTTCTTTGAACTTCACCCAGTGTCGACCTAGGTTTCCTTGACAAGCCCTCGAGTTGCCGAAAACTTGGTATTTGTCACAACACTAAAATTATCCATTTTGTTTGATTTTTCGTTAGTTAGCTGGTTTGTTCGTTGTTACCCCAACTCGCCCCAACAAAATACTTCAGAGCTCAAAAAATCTAAAATCAAATCAGCTAACACTTCAAAAAAAAAACTTCAAATGAAACGCCTAAAATTTGAGAATTTATTGAGAACAATATATATTTAATTCATAATAATTGTTTTTTCTTTAAAAAAAGTAAAAGTAAAAGTAGATAGGTACCTAACCTACTTCATTTGGTGCGATCAATGCCGCTACACATAACGTTTATGAGTGCTACGTTAGCCCCAAGTAACATCGCAGTATCTTGACTGCAAGTCACCTTCCTAATTCCAGAATGGACGCCGTTCCCTACGGCGAATGCGATTCCCAATGAGAATTTACTAAGATAAAAAAAATAAATAAAATAATACATACTCGCGTAGCAAATTATTCTCTTATCTGCCCAAAGACATTTCTGCTTTACTGCCTCTTTCTTATCTACTGTAGGCATCGTATGATCATTTTAATGCTTGCGGTAAATAGATAAGGGCATCTGAATTTGTCCTATTGTGGTTAATGTTTAAATTGTTTTTTTGTATGCAAGCTGTCTTATGGGACAATTTGTTTATTACAGAAATTAATTTGGATTTTCACTGCACAGTTCGACTTAGTCAGAGTTGTGTTTTATATGTAAGTAATTTTAAATGTTAAGTGATTTTTGTGTCATGTATTCTAATGTTCGCGGTTTAAGAAAGAATTTCTTTCATGTGTACGTCTACACTGTTCAATACAGGCCAGCTGTTTTGGCATTAAGTGAAACACAGGTTGGAGTAAATACTGATTTATCAGAACGATCAATACAGGAGACACTGCAGAGAGAATCCGACGACGGATAGACAATGTCTTTTCCTATTTTAAATAAAATTAAGGCTCAAGCTCTTATTAGTGCAGAAGAGTACAATATCCCCGTTCCAATTTTTGAGTACATTTGTGGATTCAGTCCCACCATTATTCCAACTGAACAGATAATGCAAGGAATCTTTTTATTGCTGCTGTGGGACAATTTATTGTGTCACAACAATTGAGTTTGGATGTTAAAGTACAAAGAGTTAACGGAACTACTTTATATAGCTCTAGTTCTAAAAATGTTACTATTCCTGATAATGCGCAACTTGATTTTAATTTTTACGATTTCTAAAGACAATAAACTCAGACATTTTAGAGTTTTTGACTCAGCTGTTCAAATAGAGCTAGCTGGATTTTTAGCAGGTATATTTTCTGTTAAATCACGAATGGAAACAGATAAAGATAATTTAGAAGAATCGTATTATGATATAGGTATAAGCGCATTAGATGCGAACTCAGGTGAATGTGATATGTATAAAGCTATAATGTATAACCTACTCCGGAACTCGCAATAGACCACTCGTCACCCTCTTCAAGAAACTTCGTCCGGGGGTGTGAATGCCATAAGCAAATATAAAGTTAACAAAAAAAAAAAAAAAAAAAAAACTGGGGTAAGGTTTATTGGAATTTGCCATCCATTGCAATTCCAAAGCTAAGCACAACTATAGGGCAGAATACGATCTGTCATATTTGTTGCAATCAATGCCGCTACACATATGTTACATCGCAGTATATTGTGCAGACTGCGAGTCAACTTCTTAATTCCAGAAGGTTTGACTGGACGCCGTTCCCTACTGGCTGGGTTCCGGTGAATGCGATTCCCAATGAGAATTTAATAGGATAAAAAAAAAATAATTAAAATAATACATACTCGCGTAGCAAATTATCCTCTTATCTGTCCAAAGACATTTGTGCTTTACTGCCTCTTTTTTATCTACTGTAGGCATCGGATGATCATCTAATGCTTGGGGAAAATAGATCAAGGGCATCTGAATTTGTCCCATTGTGCTGAATGTTTAAATTGATTTTTTTTTTGCAAGCTGTCTCATCGCATAATTTGTTGGAGCCAGCAACCAACCCTACCGATACTACGACTAGCCGCATTAGGCTACATCGAAAACTGGTCTGTGCCAGATATGATATCCATGCTACTAGATGCTGACATGGCGGCTCACAAACACGAGTATTATGCCCCAGATGCCATAGTGAAGGAACAGGGACTGGCAGGATATGTCGAAGCCAAGGCTCGGGGAGCAAACCGTGCAATGCAAGCGCTCAATGGTAATATCTTCCCTAACACCATGGCCGACGTTGACAAAAGCCCAGCGCTGACGTCGCTGCAGACCACACCTACGTCAGCTAACTTGGCAATTCCAGGGATGTTCGACAGTGTGGTCACTTGTAACATGGTAAGTGATTTTTGTGTCGTCTATTCTAATGTTCGCGGTTTTGGAAAGAATTTTTTTCATGTGTACGTCTACACTGTTCATACAGGCCAGTTTGTATGAGGCTCACAAACATGTGTTGTAAGGATTAAGGGATCATGAGGTTTAGGAAAGGGAAGTGGATTAGATAGGAAATAGAAGAAAAAGGAAAAGGGTATGACAGGAAAGGGAAACTATAGGATATGAAAAGGAATGGCAACGCTAGGTTCGGGAAACGGATAGAAAATGGTAAGGATCGGATAAGGAAGTGATGTGTGTAGTGAACTCTCATTGCTTATGTATGTACCTATTCATGTATCAACCACTCATGTATATACCAACTCTTAATAAACAGTCAGTCATTAACTTACTCTCTTCTTTACATGACATGGTGTCAGAAGTGGAGCGCGAATTCTAAATACATACTTTCAATTTAAACAGTTACTAAGTACATACCTACTTTTACCAAGTAGACAAAAGAATTTCGCGCTAATAATAATAATAAAAAAAAAAATTAAAAAAATAACATAGTTCCAAAATGCCTGGTGATGCTGCTCCCGTTGGTCCTATCAGCCATCCACCAGCAACTGAAAGTTATGCGAGACCACCGAAGCCTCTAGAAATAACGGGAAACATGGCCATAGCTTGGAAGAATTGGTTGCAGCAGTATGACTGGTTTGCTGCAGCACGAGAACTGGATAAAAAATCAGCAATCGTTCAAGTAGGTACATTTATGTCTTGCATCGGTTCAGATGCTATAGACATATTTAATTCATTTACTCTATCATCTGATGAAGCAAAATCAATTAAAACCATCAGAGAAAAATTCGAAGCCTATTTCACTCCCAAAACTAATATTACTTTCGAAAGATATGTTTTTAATAAAATCATTCAAGCAGAAGGCGAATCTTTTGATGATTTTATTACTAAAGCAACTCTTCAAATCAAAAAGTGTAGTTATGGTTCCTTGCAAGATAGTATTTTGAGAGATAAAATCATAATAGGTATTCACAGTGATTCTCTAAGGGAACAATTGTTAGCCATTTGGCGATTTTGCCGGATTTACCCCCCTTGTTCGTCAAGTTTACGATAGGATGTGTGTTGAAAATCAACGGCTACCAAGGGAATTACCATTCTGTATTTTCCAGCATGCAATGGTAGAATTCTTAAATGCATACCTTCTCCATCATGCAAAATTTATACTAAAAGTACCAGAATTACAAGGGTTGATGGATCCCCTTGCGGCAATAAGCGCTGATGGTTACAATATACCAGTGCCTATTTTTGAGTACATCAACGGAATTGGACCGGCCATTACACCAACAGGAGATAAAGTCTTCTGGAACTTACCGGCCATAGCTATTCCTCAAGGAGAGTGTATTTCTAATGAAATACCATGTAGGAGTGGAACTTTTGGACCTCCAACTGAGGAGACTCACAACGTCTATGAGTCATACTTCTCTCCATACATTTCTTCTGAATATATACTGCGAATCGCAGCGGTTGGACAACATGAAATAGAAGAATTGTGGCAACCATTCCCTGAAGGATGGATAAATGAAGCCCTGATACCGACAGAAAATCTACTAGGCTTTAGATTGGTCGAGAGATTACACCTTGATGCCCTAAATAAATGTAGAGAGGCAACTTTTGATGAAGGTGATACAATTACTGGCCGATTATGTCATAGCCCATATGTTATGAATCTAACATCAGGAGTCATTGGAAGAATGACATCGGTAAAAACTACATTAGCAGCCTTTAAACCAAAAGAAAATGATGCTGCTTTCATTTTTAAAATATCAGACGAAGTCCAGGATAATATTACCCCTTTATGGGATGAGCCAGCGACATTGAGGGCACCTTATGCCTTTTCAACATCCGCGGCTAATAAAGCCCAGTACTTTGCGTACAAACGAGAGCGATCGCTTGAAGCTCCGGGCTTTAGCTTTTTAATTAGACATGATGATGACGATCCAATACCTCCACCTGATTGGATAGCGAGTATTAATGACAATTTTGAGTGCAGGAACAGATTCGCACTACAGCGTGGTTTTAGAGATCGAACTAGCATTCGTTCACCGGATCACGAAGAGGAGGAAGGCTTGGGAACAGTAACCCAAGATATCTTCCAGTGGTTAGACGCCACCTTTATTAGAAGAACTTAGAAGCTCAATAAGCTTCAGCCGTTAGCCTTTTGGTGCTGTCGCTGTCAAAAAACAAAAGTGATGACGATTGGTTTGAAGACGTGAAGATCAATAACATGCTAATTAAAGTAAAGCTGGACACTGGCGCACAGTGCAACGTTATTAGCAAAGACTTAGCCTTAAAGTTATCTGCGAAAATAAAACCTTCCAACATAAAAAGATTAGTTGCGTTCAACGGTACGAACGAAAATGTCTCGGGTGAAACAGTAATAAAGTGCATGGTGCGGAAAAAGATGCGAAAAGTGTTGTTTAAGGTCGTAGATCATCCGGTTACTCCGATGTTTGGTAAGAGGGCATGTGAAATGCTTAATCTGGTAATGCGTGTACAAGAAATACGTGCGGATGAAAATTTATACAAAGGTCTAGGATGTGCTGAAAAATACATCTATGATATTGATCTCATACAGAATCCATCGCTCAACATATACCCAGCTCGAAAAATACCGCACTCCATCAGAGATGAGGTGAAGCGAGAAATTGACGCAATGGTCAAGTTAGGAGTTTTGATAAAGACTTCTAAAGTTACTCCAGCTGTCTCACCGATGGTCGTTGTTAAGCAAAAGAACAAAATACGCGTTTGCATGGATCCATCAGACATAAATAAAAATATTTTCCGAAGACAACATCCCTTGAGAACTATTGAAGAAATAACGGCACGAATTCAAAGCTCAAAGTATTTTTCGCTACTTGATATGAAAAAAGGATTTTGGCAAATCCCAGTCACCGAGCGAACTAGCGATTATTTGACGATGGCCACACCATGGGGCCGGTATTCGTATAAGAGACTGCCGTTTGGACTTGCTTCAGCGCCTGAAGTGTTCCAAAATATGATGTGTCAAATTCTGGATGGCTGCAAGAACACAGAGTGTGCAATCGACGACATCCTCGTTCACGCTGAGACAAAAGAAGAATTAAATCAGCTTACAAATGATGTCATACACAAAATTTCGCGAGCTGGTCTCAAAATGAATAAAGATAAATGCATTTATAACGCTAAGCATGTAAAATTCCTTGGGCATGTGTTGTCTTCTGAAGGAATAAAACCAGATGAGGAAAAAGTCAGTGCAATAAGCCGATTAAAAACACCACAAAATAGGACAGAACTCATGAGACTCTTAGGTATGGCCACTTATTTAACTAAATTTACAAAGCATTTTTCTCATATAACGTATCCGTTGAGGCAACTACTAAAATCTGACGTCGAATGGCAGTGGACTCAGGAGCAAACGAATGCATTTGAATCTCTCAAACACGCACTTTCAAATGCACCTGTTTTGAGGTTCTTTGATACAAATAAAGACGTTACATTGCAAGTAGATGCAAGTTCGCATAGTCTAGGTGCGGCTCTATTACAAAATGATTGCCCAGTGGCGTATGCTTCAAGAGCTATGACTGAAACACAGCAGAAATACCCTCAAATAGAGAAGGAAGCACTGGCAATGCAGTTTGCATGCTCCAAGTTCAGAGAATACATTTACGGGAAGCAGCTCGTCATCGAGACCGATCATAAGCCCCTGGAGGCCATTGCAAAGAAACCATTACACTCGTCACCTCATCGATTTCAGAGAATTCTATTCGAAGTTATGCAATATTCACCTGATATAAAGTACCGAAAAGGAAAAGAAATCGCAATTGCAGATGCTTTGAGCCGTGATTGCGGAAACAATCCGGAACCTGAAACACGTGATGAACTCGAAGTTTGCTCATTGCTACAAATCACCGACGAATCAAAAGAAGAATTCGTAAGAGAAACAAATAGAGATATAGAGCTTCAACAACTTAAAAAATGTGCCCTGGAAGGGTGGCCAAAAACAATACAAGAAGTAGACGAAACTTTAAAAGGGTATTGGACCTTTCGTGACGAAATAGGTATCGAAGCCGATTTGCTGTTCAAAGGAAACAAACTTATTGTACCTAAAAGCCTCAGACCAAGCATACTCAAGAAGCTTCACTGTGGACATTTTGGTATCCAGCGTACTCTCAGCCGAGCCAGAGAGCAATTATTTTGGCTAAACATTACTAATGATATAACCCGAATGATCGAATCTTGCTCTGTTTGTCAGAGAGTACAACCAGCCAAGACAAAGGAGCCCATTATCCTAAAGCAGGTGCCATCATTACCATGGGAGATCGTAGCATGTGACATATTTCAAATATTTAATACTGATTATCTTTTAATTGTAGATACTTACTCTGGGTTTTTCGACTTCGTGAAACTCCAAAGGTCATCTGCAGCCGAAGTAATTAAGAGACTCAAAGTATGGTTTTCCACTCACGGAATCCCCCTAATTTTTGAGTCTGATAACGGGCCACAATTTTCAGCAAAGGAGTTCAAACTTTTTGCGACTACCTGGGGATTCAAACATCAGACATCAAGTCCATATTATCCCCGTTCTAATGGGCTCTCGGAAAGATACGTGCAGACGGCTAAACAACTACTGAGGAAGTGTCAGCGAGACGGTTCAGACATTTACTTAGCACTTCTGAATTTTCGCAACACATCCAGAACACCTGAACTAAAATCTCCAAGCCAGCGCTTATTCAGTAGACAGACGCGATGTAACTTACCTGTAGCTAAAAGCGTACTAGCTCCAAAAGTAGTGGAAAACGTACATGAAGAGATGACGCAGATACGAAACAACCAAAAAACATATGCTGATAATTCGACTAAACCTTCTTCTCATTTTGAACCGGATGATAAAGTGCGAGTTCAGTTAGGGCACCGACGATGGTCATCAGGTATTATTCTGGAAAGTTCCAACCAACCGAGATCTTACATCGTAAAAACCAATGATGGAAGAATAAAACGTCGTAACACAATTCATCTCCAACACACAAAAGCTAATATAATTCCGGAGCGAGCCATTGTACCACAAGATAACAACAATAATCATTCAACAATCAACGAGCAATTACCAACAACAGCAGATGGCAACCAACAATCCGACATCACACCAACAACCAACATATCACGCACCCGCTCGAAAACCAAAGTACATAGAAGCCTGTCAGAAAGCAATCCAGCTCCTCAGCAGCCAAGAATAGTATTACGTTCTGGGAAGACTTTAAGAATTCAATAGAAAACTTATAATAAATAATGTACTTAATCGAATCTAAATGTAAAAAAAAAAAAAAATTAAAATTTTTTTTGTTTGAATTTAAAATGATTTTGTATAATAGTATGTAATCATTTGAATTTATTTTTTTTCTTTTTATTTTATTTTAATTTTGAATTCATTTTAATTTTTGATTTTATTTTCATACTGAATTTATTTTAATTTTGTTTTCATTAATCTCTTTGAAAAAAAAAAAAAAAAGGGAGATGTAGTGAACTCTCATTGCTTATGTATGTACCTATTCATGTATCAACCACTCATGTATATACCAACTCTTAATAAACAGTCAGTCATTAACTTACTCTCTTCTTTACATGACAATGTGGAACGCCATCTACGGTATGATATGGAAAGGCCAAGAAATTTTGAATTTAAATTTAAATGGACGGGCAGAAAACAGGAAAGATGGCGGATCGGAAAGAAACCGTTCAGGTTCATGGTTCTTTGGTAACATCAAAAGGAAACAGATGGAAATTGGTGTACGATAGGAAAAGGAAACCAAAAATGGAAGGTAAGATTAGGGGTTAGAAAGATTTGAGAAAAAAAAACGGTTAAATATTCAAACGAAGAATAAAAAAAACAAGTAGGAAATTATACACCTAGACGAATAGCAAGAGATCCGAAGGAGGAAGGGAAAACCTGAACAAGGGGGAAGGAATTGGAAGGATCAGGACATTTGCCATTGGGACCTGGCACACAGAAGAAAAAAAAATCAATTTCGGAGCTAACCGCTTCCCAAACTTCCCGCTATCTATAAGTAGGTAACGGCGTTAAATTCACCCAGATAGCGATTAGATTTAGAATAGCGCCTCTTTATATTATGCGCCAACTGAAAACAAAAACGACAACAATTTCCACGTCCCTAACCTACCTAAACAGAGCTCTTTTTAGGAGGACGGTTTTCCCAACGGCCCTTTCGCCTAGCCCGAACGATTTATACCGCAACCTACCGGGGTGAAAATTTACCACCCTTCCTAGCGGATTTTAATAAACAAATTTTTTCTTCCTTTACACAAAAAAAAAACTTTAAAAAAAAATAACACAATCGAACGCAAATATTTAAAAAAAAAACTATCATGCCAAAAACTTAAAAAAAAAACAAAAAAAAATATCCGCATTCGGTAACGGCTGTCCACAACAAACGACCCTTATCAAGAAAATGCTGACAAACACTTATGGACAGGGATCTAATGACTACCAAAATATAACAATATCAAATCATATCGATTATGAAAAATGGAATAATTTTCAAAGACCAGAATCGACAAATCCGGTATTCACTGTAATTGGACAGTTTTTTGGGTTGCCGCATCTGTTTTCTCGCACTCATGAGTTCTTCTCATCTCTCTCTTCTTTTTGTGGAAGGATTTTTTTAGGGCTCCACTGTCGCGTTGCAACAATGCTTTGTTGAATTTCCTAGGCCCAGCAAAAAAAACTTGCGGTCCCGACGATGCGTATCCTTCCGTCGGCGAACGCAATACCAAAAGATGGCGAACCCTTTAATCTCCTATTCAATTTAAATTACATATCAAATATACCCTCCCAGAAGAAAAAAGTAATTTCACTCACCCCTTTTTATAGTTTTAATCTATTTTTGTATTCCTCCTTCCTTCTTTCCTTATAGGGTCCTCTTTTCCTCCTTGCGAAAAAAATGATGTCTTGTCTGCCTTTTTTTTGTATATCCGCGAAAACTAACAAAAAAAATCGCACTTCACTTTTTTAAATTCTATTTTTAACCACCACTTGCCTATTCGGCTGTTTCTAACAATCTGTGCATGTTATCATCAAAATTCCCAAATGGTCCATCCATCTCCACATTCCCATCATTTTCCTCCCATACACCCCCGTTGCGACAGTTTTTTCATTTATTTTCGTTTTAAAGCTGTAGTTTCCCAATTACAGCTTATCTCTACGATCTCTTTTCTTTTTCTAATACACCCCCTCTCCCTGTAAACCAAGAAATCTAATTTTCTTCCAAATTTATCGGATTACCTAAAAGTGGGCTATCTTTTATTCACAACAAAAATAACATAATGAACATAAACATGAATTCTAGCCTTACCGCATTCGTCATACAACTATATACATAAAACGTGAATGGTTGTGCAACGTGCTGACCTCACAAACACAAATTTTCTAAACTATGTTCAAATCCAGGTATCACTATCGGCTATCTAATCTACTCTGCGTCCAACTCCGAACCCTCCCATTGTCATCGTTTACGTCCGAAAAGTTCTGTTTTCATGTTATTTTTTTGTCATTAAATCTTGAATTTTTGTTTACTCTCAATTCATTTTTCAATTTAAGTCGTCCAATCGCTCGTGTTTCGCGAGTTTTCATAAAATTTACGCCAAATATTTCCTCGCGCATATTCAAGGTCAGTGTGCAGTGAATAATAAAAAAATATAAAAGATATTAATCTGTTGTTTGACTTGGCACAGTTTAATCTCGTGTTCTATTGGTGCAGGATCGAACTCTACTCCATTATGAAATCCCATGGAAGAGAAAATGTTTGCCCCGCAAGAAAAGTATTGTTCATAGGTAAGTAAAAAAACATATATTATATAAAGCACATACATTATAACCCAATGCATCTTTTATCATTTCAGCTTGGTGATTAGAGTGATTAAGTGGATACGGACTACTCTATGAGACCATATTTTGTCTCTACCAGCAGAGGCCTACATAGAAGTCTACGTCCTAGGAGTGCTAGCAAAATAGATAAGTAACAATTATAAAAAATGTGTTTTAGTCTTAATCGTTTGGTTTTCTTTTATTTTCAGGGATTCGTTACACATGTACTTCCTCCGTTGACTTGTTCCATATTACATAACCGTGTATGTTCTTATCTGAATTGTAAGCCAAGGCTCGGAGAGCAAACCAAAACAAATGCACGCGCTCAATGGTAATATATTCCCCAACAAAATGGCCGACGTTGACAAAAGCCCAGCGCTGACTTCGCTGCAGACCACACCTACGTCAGCTAACTTGGCAATACCAGGGATGTTCGACAGTGTGGTCACTTGTAACATGGTAAGTGATTTTTGTGTCGTGTATTCTAATGTTTGCGGTTTAGGAAAGAATTTCTTTCATGTGTACGTCTACACTGTTCAATACAGGCCAGTTTGTATGAGGCTCACAAACATGTACTTCCTCCGTTGCCTGAAGAGAGAAACCGACGACAGATAGCAGCGTGACAAGCTGCAGCCATCGGAGAGAGGCAGCGAAATCAACCAATAGAGGCGGCAGGACCACCCGGAAGTCATCCTAATGCTCCTGATCAAGAAGGTAACCGGAATCAATTAGTATTGATCCATTCGATCCAGATGAGCCTGCAGAAAGAGATCCGCAGCAATGGATTGTTCCATCCTCTTCTGGTCGTGAATCCGAAGCTTCCTATGGTGCCTAGGTAACCTTCTGTTGCCCCCACCACACACTAGTCCCCTTTGAAAAAGCCAATCAAATATCGAGGGCAGAACTCCGATTAAGCCGTATGGACCTGGCTTGCTGGGTAAAAGGCTCAGCCATGCTAAACAACCCATCAGTCATAGCTGATGTAACTACTACAGACAGTTACGCAGCTTTTTTATCCAAGATTGCCTCTCCTGCGGTTGCTATGCCGTTGGATCCTCGGACCACAACTCAACTTGTGGACCCATCCATAGCTAGACCATCAGTGAACAGCTCCTCCCCACATGTGCTACCATATCCTACAATATAGGGATCTACCGACAAAATGTACGTCAATATAAATTAAATTATGATTGGGATTGGGACCCAACTATTGGCAACATCAAAAATATACTTATACTTACTAAGCCATTATTGATTGACTACCGTCGAACAACAAGCCATGGCTTCTTTGACTAATAATGTCTATAACTATTTAAAGACTCCGCCAACCATACGATATATGTGTAGTGTACATCTATGGAGCTAGTTCGGCATCGCATACAACCGAGCAACTTATCCTTTTCCAACGAATCACAATTACAGGACTACTTCCAGCCAAGTCCTAAATCTTATTTTTCTACTAGAAGGTTAAAGCTATCATCCATATTAAAGTACAACAACTTCGAATATTAACATGAACTAAAGAATGTAATACCCACTTCCAAAAGTTTGTTCTTTGAACTTCACCCAGTGTCGACCTAGGTTTCCTTGACAAGCCCTCGAGTTGCCGAAAACTTGGTATTTGTCACAACACTAAAATTATCCATTTTGTTTGATTTTTCGTTAGTTAGCTGGTTTGTTCGTTGTTACCCCAACTCGCCCCAACAAAATACTTCAGAGCTCAAAAAATCTAAAATCAAATCAGCTAACACTTCAAAAAAAAAACTTCAAATGAAACGCCTAAAATTTGAGAATTTATTGAGAACAATATATATTTAATTCATAATAATTGTTTTTTCTTTAAAAAAAGTAAAAGTAAAAGTAGATAGGTACCTAACCTACTTCATTTGGTGCGATCAATGCCGCTACACATAACGTTTATGAGTGCTACGTTAGCCCCAAGTAACATCGCAGTATCTTGACTGCAAGTCACCTTCCTAATTCCAGAATGGACGCCGTTCCCTACGGCGAATGCGATTCCCAATGAGAATTTACTAAGATAAAAAAAATAAATAAAATAATACATACTCGCGTAGCAAATTATTCTCTTATCTGCCCAAAGACATTTCTGCTTTACTGCCTCTTTCTTATCTACTGTAGGCATCGTATGATCATTTTAATGCTTGCGGTAAATAGATAAGGGCATCTGAATTTGTCCTATTGTGGTTAATGTTTAAATTGTTTTTTTGTATGCAAGCTGTCTTATGGGACAATTTGTTTATTACAGAAATTAATTTGGATTTTCACTGCACAGTTCGACTTAGTCAGAGTTGTGTTTTATATGTAAGTAATTTTAAATGTTAAGTGATTTTTGTGTCATGTATTCTAATGTTCGCGGTTTAAGAAAGAATTTCTTTCATGTGTACGTCTACACTGTTCAATACAGGCCAGCTGTTTTGGCATTAAGTGAAACACAGGTTGGAGTAAATACTGATTTATCAGAACGATCAATACAGGAGACACTGCAGAGAGAATCCGACGACGGATAGACAATGTCTTTTCCTATTTTAAATAAAATTAAGGCTCAAGCTCTTATTAGTGCAGAAGAGTACAATATCCCCGTTCCAATTTTTGAGTACATTTGTGGATTCAGTCCCACCATTATTCCAACTGAACAGATAATGCAAGGAATCTTTTTATTGCTGCTGTGGGACAATTTATTGTGTCACAACAATTGAGTTTGGATGTTAAAGTACAAAGAGTTAACGGAACTACTTTATATAGCTCTAGTTCTAAAAATGTTACTATTCCTGATAATGCGCAACTTGATTTTAATTTTTACGATTTCTAAAGACAATAAACTCAGACATTTTAGAGTTTTTGACTCAGCTGTTCAAATAGAGCTAGCTGGATTTTTAGCAGGTATATTTTCTGTTAAATCACGAATGGAAACAGATAAAGATAATTTAGAAGAATCGTATTATGATATAGGTATAAGCGCATTAGATGCGAACTCAGGTGAATGTGATATGTATAAAGCTATAATGTATAACCTACTCCGGAACTCGCAATAGACCACTCGTCACCCTCTTCAAGAAACTTCGTCCGGGGGTGTGAATGCCATAAGCAAATATAAAGTTAACAAAAAAAAAAAAAAAAAAAAAACTGGGGTAAGGTTTATTGGAATTTGCCATCCATTGCAATTCCAAAGCTAAGCACAACTATAGGGCAGAATACGATCTGTCATATTTGTTGCAATCAATGCCGCTACACATATGTTACATCGCAGTATATTGTGCAGACTGCGAGTCAACTTCTTAATTCCAGAAGGTTTGACTGGACGCCGTTCCCTACTGGCTGGGTTCCGGTGAATGCGATTCCCAATGAGAATTTAATAGGATAAAAAAAAAATAATTAAAATAATACATACTCGCGTAGCAAATTATCCTCTTATCTGTCCAAAGACATTTGTGCTTTACTGCCTCTTTTTTATCTACTGTAGGCATCGGATGATCATCTAATGCTTGGGGAAAATAGATCAAGGGCATCTGAATTTGTCCCATTGTGCTGAATGTTTAAATTGATTTTTTGTATGCAAGCTGTCTTATGGGACAATTTGTTTATTACAGAAATTTATTTGGATTTTCACTGCACAGTTCGACTTAGTCAGAGTTGTGTTTTATATGTAAGTAATTTTAAATGTTAAGTGATTTTTGTGTCGTGTATTCTAATGTTCGCAGTTTAAGAAAGAATTTCTTTCATGTGTACGTCTACACTGTTCAATACAGGCCAGCTGTTTTGGCATTAAGTGAAACACAGGTTGGAGTAAATACTGATTTATCAGAACGATCAATACAGGAGACACTGCAGAGAGAATCCGACGACGGATAGACAATGTCTTTTTCTATTTTAAATAAAATTAAGGCTAACGCCAATAGTGGAATAGAAAATAAACAAAAATCGTTGAGGAGTTTAAAAACTCTCACATAATACAAAAATACAAAATTGTAAGTGCCAGCATGAATACAATAAATACGGGGATTCATCCGCCAACAATAGAATCCTCACTAATGCTAGTACAATCAACGCCTTTAACAACACCACGAGCAGTCGAAAGAAAAAACGCATTCTTTTCAAACTTACTCAAAAGGAATACGCCAAGGACAAGGCGAGATGTGCCGAGCGAGTCATTGATAACATCCCTTGGAGCAATAACAGCATCACGCATCTCAATGACGCCTTGCTCGCTGAACTGCTCGGCACTTTCGGTACAGAGACCAGCTCCGGCCTTCATGATGTATCCACCAACAAATATAGTGGCATCGACATCGCCACGCCTATCACCACCGAGGACGTTAAGGATACCACCATCCGGAAACTGAATTCCAATGCTGCCGGTCCTGATGACATAAGCAAAAAAAACAATCAGCAAAATTCCGATGACCAAACTTACGCTTTTCTTCAACTCAATACTGCTCGCCAAATCTACACCAGCTGGTTTAAAGCAGAACACGACCACCATGATTCCCAAATCCATCCACCAATCATAATCTCGTCAATTCTTCTTCGAACCTTAAACTAAATTTTGGCGAACCGCCTCGATGCCATAGAACTCCACCGCTGCCAAGGGGCTTTCGCCGTTAAGACGGTTGCTTTGCCAACACATGGACCGTCGAAAATATTATTAAACACCGTAGACGAAAGGGCCTGCCATTGGACATTATATCACTTGACTTGGCAGCTGCCTTCGATTCCGTGCCCCACGACGCCCTCATTCGGGGTCTTCGAAGAGTTAATATTGATTCAAAATATGTTAACTTGACTTGCTTCAACATCGGATGCTGCACGAAGGTACTCTGTAATGGCCGGAACATCAGTGATATGGATATCAAGCGAGGCGTAAAGCTAGGAGATCCTGTCTCACCAGTCCTTTTCAATCTTCATGGACGAATTGATAGGCTCCTTGGAGGAGAACTTTAGCGGCATCGGCATCAGCGGCGAAAAAATCTGCTGCCTCGCCTACGCTAACGACATAATTTTAACTGAAAACACCCCGGAGGACGCCACAAGGATGTTAAACTGCGTGGTTGAGTTTCTGGACAAAATGCGCATGACCCTTAACGCCAAGAAATTCTCTGCGCTGGGCCTGCGGGTTGTTCCTACAAAGAAAAAGGTTTGCGTCGATTATTCATGTTCTTTCACAATCAACGAAGCGGTGATTCCAATAACATCCACGACAGTAATATCAAATATCTTGGTATGAACTTCGGGTTTCGAGGGTTGATACCAGCAAACCCTGGTGAAAAGGGCAGCCCTCAAACCGAACCAGAAACTATGCATAATAAAAGAATTTCTCATTCCTCGATATATTGCTCAGCTCCAGCTCCGTCCAGCTCTGTCGAGAACTACGATTATGATGTATCTCTGCGTGATCCTAAAAATACTGGCATCGCAAAAGAAAGCCCATTTAACAAAATACCTTCATTCCATGTGGTAGAAAACTTTTGTGTAGATGCAATGCATGACTTATGTGAAGGAATATTCCATTATGATCTGTGTCAAATAATATTATACCTGACACAGGAAATGCAATATTTGACGTTAGAAATGCTAAATAAAAGAAAGCAAACCTTTGACTATGGCCCAACGGAGATTGGAATTTTTTCAATCGAACTAACAATGAACCACTTAAAAAAAAACACTTGAAAATGACAGCACGTGAAATGCTAACTTTTACTATGCATTTACCCCTAATGATCGGTGATTTGATTCCCTGTGAAGATAAAATTTGGCTTTTTTTTCTTGAACTAATTGACATCACGGATTTAATTTTATCCTTCGAAGTTACAGAGTTACTTATCTCAGCTTTACAATCAAAAATTAAACATCATAACGAGCAATATGTTAAGTTGTTCAATGATAATTTGAAACCAAAATTTCATTTTTTGACACACTACCCTACTATACTGCAAAAATCAGGGCCGGCAAGAAATTTTTGGTGTTTTAAATTTGAAGCAAAGCATAGGCCTTTCAAAGTGTATGCACATGGAATAACGTCAAGAAAAAATATTTGTCGCACTCTATCCGACAAATTTCAATTCCAGTTTGCAAATCTGATTCTTCATTCTAAAATGAATTTCACTTGGAAGAAAAACATAAATGTGATACTGTATTTGCTAACATTGTTCGAGATAAATTAAACTTAAAAGAAGGTAATAAATTAGCATTTTATGATGAAATAGAGTACGTTGGCAAAAAATATAAAACTGGATTTTATGTAGGCAGGTGTTCAAATGATTATAATATATACGTTATTAAGACTATAGTTCAAGCCGAAGCCAATATATTTATGTTTTGTCAAAAATTATCGAACATTTGCTTCAAATCTCACTTCAGAGCTCATGAGGTTGATCCAAGTATGTTTGGCGAATTTAAAATCCTTACATTTGATGAAGTTATCGCTATTAACAATTGAAATGGCCAAACAACTGCAGAAAGGAGTTGAAACAATGCACGTCGATGTTCCGTCAACGTCTGAAGCGAGCCAACAAACAAAAAGAAAACTGGTAGACGTGGATGGTTCCGAGTTGCCAGATTCAAAGAGAGCGCGTGCAAAACCTGATGAACAGGTAAAACTGAGAGCAATCCAGCTTATTTTGCACTGGCATGAAACTTTGTTTAGACAGTTTGGTTTGACAGAGAGGAATGAAATTGACGAAATTGCTGATCTAACATCAATAATTTGGACAATTCGCGCTGTGGAAGAAAAAAAAATAATACACACTTGCATAACAAATCAAATTATCCTCTTATCTGTCCCAACCCTTTGTGCTTAGCTTAACTGCCTCTTTCTTATCTACTGTAGGCATCGTATGCTTGCGGTAAATGGATAAGGGCATCTGAGTTTGTCCTATTGTGCTGAGTATTTAAATTGATTTTTTGTATGCAAGCTGTCTTATGGGCATAACACCTAAGACAGTTTGTTTATTAAAGAGATTAATTTGGATTTTCACTGCATGGTTCGACTTAGTCAGAATTGTGTTTTGTGTGTAAGTATTTTGAAATGGTAAGTGATTTTTGTGTCGTGTATTCCAATGTTCGTGGTATAAGAAAGAATTTCTTTCACCTGTTTGCAAAACAAGCTGAGAAAGTAGAAGCAGAAGAATTAACAATGCTTGGTAATATGAATATGATTGAAACCAAGAAGCATGTCAATGCTTTAATAAAATTGCTAATTGGCAATGTGAAGTTTAATAATCTTCAGGTGGAACAAGCACAGTGCATCATTGAGGTTGCAAGCACTTATTCATGTACAGGTTGTGAAACAAAGCCTTATGCTATCTTACAATCTTACAATATAAAGCATGAAGGTATAGTGCCCTTTGTATCTAATTGTTAATTTGATAGAGATTTCATATCTTGTAATCCAGATCCATATGAATTAACATTAATCAAATTTGCCAGGTCCTGTTTAATAAATATACATATATATAAATGTACGTCTACACTGTTCAATACAGGCCAGCTGTTTTGGCATTAAGTGAAACCCAGGTTGGAGTAAATACTGATTTATCAGAGTTTGCTCTACGATTATGATGTATCTCTGCGTGATCCTAAAAATACTGGCATCGCAAAAATAAGCCCATTTAACAAAATACCTTCATTCCATGTGGTAGAAAACTTTTGTGTAGATGCAATGCATGACTTATGTGAAGGAATATTCTATTATGACCTGTGTCACATAATACTATACCTGACACAGGAAATGCAGTATTTGACATTAGAAATGCTAAATAAAAGAAAGCAAACCTTTTACTATGGCCCAACGGAGATTGGAAATTTTTCAATCGAACTAACAATGAACCACTTCATCATAACGAGCAATATGTTAAGTTGTTCAATGATAATTTGAAACCAAAATTTCATTTTTTGACACACTACCCTACTATACTGCAAAAATCAGGGCCGGCAAGAAATTTTTAGTGTTTTAAAATTTGAAGCAAAGCATAGGCCTTTCAAAGTGTATGCACATGGAATAACGTCAAGAAAAAATATTTGTTTTTAAGTTTATATTTGTATATTTTGTTGACGACCCTTGCTTTTCCTTTTGATTTGACTTTAATTTAATGATTTAATAAAATAAAATCCATGATATGGTAAAACCTGGCCAGATCAGGCATTATTACGTAATTTTATAGGTTTATTTAAGAGATAGTAGAAGAATTCTAACAAGAGCTTCGAAGGCCGTACAAAGTATGATGACTGCTTTGCACAAATGACCGTGTCAGCTGTATTATCCCCTCAGCTGGATATCCCCCCTCTTATTTAGATTTTATAATTTTATTTAGTAGTGATTTAGAAATATATACCAAGGCATATCGGAGCTCGTGTGACTTTGACGAAAACATCAAAAGGAAAACACCTTATTAGGCTTAAAAAACACTTTGAACAGTAGCGAAAACAAACAATATTAATTACAGCACAAAGCACCTTTTTACGACAACTCTAACACTCAGTGAGGAAACTCTAAAAATCGTCAATACTGGAGGACAGCAGCAATCTTCTCTCTATAAATTGGTTCTCATCACGGAATATTCCACCAACACTTTGGAAGTTGATGAGGAATTAAAACTTCTTTTAAAGAGTTGGGGTTGCTCAAATATGTACGATTACTTGCTTGGTAAGATGATCATTTCATTACTTAATTTTTTATACATATGATTGATATATCGTCGTCTTTCTTTCATCCTCGTATGTCCTGAACTTGAGTAACTCATCCTCCCGGAGTATATAATATAAAAGCCTACATGTTTATTCAAGTCTCGAACAACACAATCCATATACCGATATCATTTGCCAAACCAATGGATTATGAAACCTTCTTAAACAAATCTACGAACTTGTTTGACATAAGAAAGAACTCCATCACTGTGTCAACTGGTTCTAATGACAAAGGCTCTGATGAATCTAGATTTTCTGATTTTGATGTGGTTGCTAATAGGGGCCCTATGTTAGAACCAACGAGAGTTAGAGATTGTCTGCCTGGTGAGAGAGTTAGAACATCTACTCCAGGATTAGATCAATCCTTTGATAACCAGCCCTATCGTAGGAATTATTATCCTACTAAACTAAAACTTTTATTAAGATCACAAAAAGAAATGTAATGTACGATCCATATGAAAATGTAGCTGTTTCTGAGCTTTTCCGTAATATGAAATGCTTTAGTAATTTCTGTCCGACTATTCATCAAGGTCAATTTTGGTTACCAAATGAGCATCACAGACCCACATGCATCAAAGATCATCTCGATAAAGTAATATTCTTCATCCAACCCAAAGGAAAACAGGTACTGAACTCATTACCGACAAATGGCCCAACGGAGATTGGAAATTTTTCAATCGAACTAACAATGAACCACTTAAAAAAAAACACTTGAAAATGACAGCACGTGAAATGCTAACTTTTACTATGCATTTACCCCTAATGATCGGTGATTTGATTCCCTGTGAAGATGAAATTTGGCTTTTTTTCTTGAACTAATTGACATCACGGATTTAATTTTATCCTTCGAAGTTACAGAGTTACTTATCTCAGCTTTACAATCAAAAATTAAACATCATAACGAGCAATATGTTAAGTTGTTCAATGATAATTTGAAACCAAAATTTCATTTTTTGACACACTACCCTACTATACTGCAAAAATCAGGGCCGGAAAGAAATTGTTGGTGTTTTAAATTTGAAGCAAAGCATAAGCCTTTCAATGGAATAACGTCAAGAAAAAATATTTGTCGCACTCTATCCAAAAAATTTCAATTCCAGTTTGCAAATCTGATTCTTCATTCTAACAACAGTATAAATGAATTTCACTTGGAAGAAAAACATAAATGTGATACTGTATTTGCTAACATTGTTCGAGATAAATTAAACTTAAAAGAAGGTAATAAATAGGCATTTTATGATGAAATAGAGTACGTTGGCAAAAAATATAAAACTGGATTTTATGTAGGCAGGTGTTCAAATGATTATAATATATACGTTATTAAGACTATAGTTCAAGCCGAAGCCAATATATTTATGATTTGTCAAAAATTATCGAACATTTGCTTCAAATCTCACTTCAGAGCTCATGAGGTTGATCCAAGTATGTTTGGCGAATTTAAAATCCTTACATTTGATGAAGTTATCGCTATTAACAATTGAAATGGCCAAACAACTGCAGAAAGGAGTTGAAACAATGCACGTCGATGTTCCGTCAACGTCTGAAGCGAGCCAACAAACAAAAAGAAAACTGGTAGACGTGGATGGTTCCGAGTTGCCAGATTCAAAGAGAGCGCGTGCAAAACCTGATGAACAGGTAAAACTGAGAGCAATCCAGCTTATTTTGCACTGGCATGAAACTTTGTTTAGACAGTTTGGTTTGACAGAGAGGAATGAAATTGACGAAATTGCTGATCTAACATCAATAATTTGGACAATTCGCGCTGTGGAAGAAAAAAAAATAATACACACTTGCATAACAAATCAAATTATCCTCTTATCTGTCCCAACCCTTTGTGCTTAGCTTAACTGCCTCTTTCTTATCTACTGTAGGCATCGTATGCTTGCGGTAAATGGATAAGGGCATCTGAGTTTGTCCTATTGTGCTGAGTATTTAAATTGATTTTTTGTATGCAAGCTGTCTTATGGGCATAACACCTAAGACAGTTTGTTTATTACAGAGATTAATTTGGATTTTCACTGCATGGTTCGACTTAGTCAGAATTGTGTTTTGTGTGTAAGTATTTTGAAATGGTAAGTGATTTTTGTGTCGTGTATTCCAATGTTCGTGGTATAAGAAAGAATTTCTTTCACCTGTTTGCAAAACAAGCTGAGAAAGTAGAAGCAGAAGAATTAACAATGCTTGGTAATATGAATATGATTGAAACCAAGAAGCATGTCAATGCTTTAATAAAATTGCTAATTGGCAATGTGAAGTTCAATAATCTTCAGGTGGAACAAGCACAGTGCATCATTGAGGTTGCAAGCACTTATTCATGTACAGGTTGTGAAACAAAGCCTTATGCTATCTTACAATCTTACAATATAAAGCATGAAGGTATAGTGCCCTTTGTATCTAATTGTTAATTTGATAGAGATTTCATATCTTGTAATCCAGATCCATATGAATTAACATTAATCAAATTTGCCAGGTCCTGTTTAATAAATATACATAAATATAAATGTACGTCTACACTGTTCAATACAGGCCAGCTGTTTTGGCATTAAGTGAAACCCAGGTTGGAGTAAATACTGATTTATCAGAGTTTGCTCTACGATTATGATGTATCTCTGCGTGATCCTAAAAATACTGGCATCGCAAAAATAAGCCCATTTAACAAAATACCTTCATTCCATGTGGTAGAAAACTTTTGTGTAGATGCAATGCATGACTTATGTGAAGGAATATTCCATTATGACCTGTGTCACATAATACTATACCTGACACAGGAAATGCAGTATTTGACATTAGAAATGCTAAATAAAAGAAAGCAAACCTTTTACTATGGCCCAACGGAGATTGGAAATTTTTCAATCGAACTAACAATGAACCACTTCATCATAACGAGCAATATGTTAAGTTGTTCAATGATAATTTGAAACCAAAATTTCATTTTTTGACACACTACCCTACTATACTGCAAAAATCAGGGCCGGCAAGAAATTTTTAGTGTTTTAAAATTTGAAGCAAAGCATAGGCCTTTCAAAGTGTATGCACATGGAATAACGTCAAGAAAAAATATTTGTTTTTAAGTTTATATTTGTATATTTTGTTGACGACCCTTGCTTTTCCTTTTGATTTGACTTTAATTTAATGATTTAATAAAATAAAATCCATGATATGGTAAAACCTGGCCAGATCAGGCATTATTACGTAATTTTATAGGTTTATTTAAGAGATAGTAGAAGAATTCTAACAAGAGCTTCGAAGGCCGTACAAAGTATGATGACTGCTTTGCACAAATGACCGTGTCAGCTGTATTATCCCCTCAGCTGGATATCCCCCCTCTTATTTAGATTTTATAATTTTATTTAGTAGTGATTTAGAAATATATACCAAGGCATATCGGAGCTCGTGTGACTTTGACGAAAACATCAAAAGGAAAACACCTTATTAGGCTTAAAAAACACTTTCAACAGTAGCGAAAACAAACAATATTAATTACAGCACAAAGCACCTTTTTACGACAACTCTAACACTCAGTGAGGAAACTCTAAAAATCGTCAATACTGGAGGACAGCAGCAATCTTCTCTCTATAAATTGGTTCTCATCACGGAATATTCCACCAACACTTTGGAAGTTGATGAGGAATTAAAACTTCTTTTAAAGAGTTGGGGTTGCTCAAATATGTACGATTACTTGCTTGGTAAGATGATCATTTCATTACTTAATTTTTTATACTTATGATTGATATATCGTCGTCTTTCTTTCATCCTCGTATGTCCTGAACTTGAGTAACTCATCCTCCCGGAGTATATAATATAAAAGCCTACATGTTTATTCAAGTCTCGAACAACACAATCCATATACCGATATCATTTGCCAAACCAATGGATTATGAAACCTTCTTAAACAAATCTACGAACTTGTTTGACATAAGAAAGAACTCCATCACTGTGTCAACTGGTTCTAATGACAAAGGCTCTGATGAATCTAGATTTTCTGATTTTGATGTGGTTGCTAATAGGGGCCCTATGTTAGAACCAACGAGAGTTAGAGATTGTCTGCCTGGTGAGAGAGTTAGAACATCTACTCCAGGATTAGATCAATCCTTTGATAACCAGCCCTATCGTAGGAATTATTATCCTACTAAACTAAAACTTTTATTAAGATCACAAAAAGAAATGTAATGTACGATCCATATGAAAATGTAGCTGTTTCTGAGCTTTTCCGTAATATGAAATGCTTTAGTAATTTCTGTCCGACTATTCATCAAGGTCAATTTTGGTTACCAAATGAGCATCACAGACCCACATGCATCAAAGATCATCTCGATAAAGTAATATTCTTCATCCAACCCAAAGGAAAACAGGTACTGAACTCATTACCGACAAATGGCCCAACGGAGATTGGAAATTTTTCAATCGAACTAACAATGAACCACTTAAAAAAAAACACTTGAAAATGACAGCACGTGAAATGCTAACTTTTACTATGCATTTACCCCTAATGATCGGTGATTTGATTCCCTGTGAAGATGAAATTTGGCTTTTTTTTCTTGAACTAATTGACATCACGGATTTAATTTTATCCTTCGAAGTTACAGAGTTACTTATCTCAGCTTTACAATCAAAAATTAAACATCATAACGAGCAATATGTTAAGTTGTTCAATGATAATTTGAAACCAAAATTTCATTTTTTGACACACTACCCTACTATACTGCAAAAATCAGGGCCGGCAAGAAATTTTTGGTGTTTTAAATTTGAAGCAAAGCATAGGCCTTTCAAAGTGTATGCACATGGAATAACGTCAAGAAAAAATATTTGTCGCACTCTATCCGACAAATTTCAATTCCAGTTTGCAAATCTGATTCTTCATTCTAAAATGAATTTCACTTGGAAGAAAAACATAAATGTGATACTGTATTTGCTAACATTGTTCGAGATAAATTAAACTTAAAAGAAGGTAATAAATTAGCATTTTATGATGAAATAGAGTACGTTGGCAAAAAATATAAAACTGGATTTTATGTAGGCAGGTGTTCAAATGATTATAATATATACGTTATTAAGACTATAGTTCAAGCCGAAGCCAATATATTTATGTTTTGTCAAAAATTATCGAACATTTGCTTCAAATCTCACTTCAGAGCTCATGAGGTTGATCCAAGTATGTTTGGCGAATTTAAAATCCTTACATTTGATGAAGTTATCGCTATTAACAATTGAAATGGCCAAACAACTGCAGAAAGGAGTTGAAACAATGCACGTCGATGTTCCGTCAACGTCTGAAGCGAGCCAACAAACAAAAAGAAAACTGGTAGACGTGGATGGTTCCGAGTTGCCAGATTCAAAGAGAGCGCGTGCAAAACCTGATGAACAGGTAAAACTGAGAGCAATCCAGCTTATTTTGCACTGGCATGAAACTTTGTTTAGACAGTTTGGTTTGACAGAGAGGAATGAAATTGACGAAATTGCTGATCTAACATCAATAATTTGGACAATTCGCGCTGTGGAAGAAAAAAAAATAATACACACTTGCATAACAAATCAAATTATCCTCTTATCTGTCCCAACCCTTTGTGCTTAGCTTAACTGCCTCTTATTTATCTACTGTAGGCATCGTATGCTTGCGGTAAATGGATAAGGGCATCTGAGTTTGTCCTATTGTGCTGAGTATTTAAATTGATTTGTTGTATGCAAGCTGTCTTATGGGCATAACACCTAAGACAGTTTGTTTATTACAGAGATTAATTTGGATTTTCACTGCATGGTTCGACTTAGTCAGAATTGTGTTTTGTGTGTAAGTATTTTGAAATGGTAAGTGATTTTTGTGTCGTGTATTCCAATGTTCGTGGTATAAGAAAGAATTTCTTTCACCTGTTTGCAAAACAAGCTGAGAAAGTAGAAGCAGAAGAATTAACAATGCTTGGTAATATGAATATGATTGAAACCAAGAAGCATGTCAATGCTTTAATAAAATTGCTAATTGGCAATGTGAAGTTTAATAATCTTCAGGTGGAACAAGCACAGTGCATCATTGAGGTTGCAAGCACTTATTCATGTACAGGTTGTGAAACAAAGCCTTATGCTATCTTACAATCTTACAATATAAAGCATGAAGGTATAGTGCCCTTTGTATCTAATTGTTAATTTGATAGAGATTTCATATCTTGTAATCCAGATCCATATGAATTAACATTAATCAAATTTGCCAGGTCCTGTTTAATAAATATACATAAATATAAATGTACGTCTACACTGTTCAATACAGGCCAGCTGTTTTGGCATTAAGTGAAACCCAGGTTGGAGTAAATACTGATTTATCAGAGTTTGCTCTACGATTATGATGTATCTCTGCGTGATCCTAAAAATACTGGCATCGCAAAAATAAGCCCATTTAACAAAATACCTTCATTCCATGTGGTAGAAAACTTTTGTGTAGATGCAATGCATGACTTATGTGAAGGAATATTCCATTATGACCTGTGTCACATAATACTATACCTGACACAGGAAATGCAGTATTTGACATTAGAAATGCTAAATAAAAGAAAGCAAACCTTTTACTATGGCCCAACGGAGATTGGAAATTTTTCAATCGAACTAACAATGAACCACTTCATCATAACGAGCAATATGTTAAGTTGTTCAATGATAATTTGAAACCAAAATTTCATTTTTTGACACACTACCCTACTATACTGCAAAAATCAGGGCCGGCAAGAAATTTTTAGTGTTTTAAATTTGAAGCAAAGCATAGGCCTTTCAAAGTGTATGCACATGGAATAACGTCAAGAAAAAATATTTGTCGCACTCTATCCAACAAATTTCAATTCCAGTTTGCAAATCTGATTTTTCATTCTAAAATGAATTTCACTTGGAAGAAAAACATAAATGTGATACTGTATTTGCTAACATTGTTCGAGATAAATTAAACTTAAAAGAAGGTAATAAATAGGCATTTTATGATGAATTAGAGTACGTTGGCAAAAAATATAAAACTGGATTTTATGTAGGCAGGTGTTCAAATGATTATAATATATACGTTATTAAGACTATAGTTCAAGCCGAAGCCAATATATTTATGTTTTGTCAAAAATTATCGAACATTTGCTTCAAATCTCACTTCAGAGCTCATGAGGTTGATCCAAGTATGTTTGGCGAATTTAAAATCCTTACATTTGATGAAGTTATCGGAGCTCGTGTGACTTTGACGAAAACATCAAAAGGAAAACACCTTATTAGGCTTAAAAAACACTTTCAACAGTAGCGAAAACAAACAATATTAATTACAGCACAAAGCACCTTTTTACGGCAACTCTAACACTCAGTGAGGAAACTCTAAAAATCGTCAATACTGGAGGACAGCAGCAATCTTCTCTCTATAAATTGGTTCTCATCACGGAATATTCCACCAACACTTTGGAAGTTGATGAGGAATTAAAACTTCTTTTAAAGAGTTGGGGTTGCTCAAATATGTACGATTACTTGCTTGGTAAGATGATCATTTCATTACTTAATTTTTTATACTTATGATTGATATATCGTCGTCTTTCTTTCATCCTCGTATGTCCTGAACTTGAGTAACTCATCCTCCCGGAGTATATAATATAAAAGCCTACATGTTTATTCAAGTCTCGAACAACACAATCCATATACCGATATCATTTGCCAAACCAATGGATTATGAAACCTTCTTAAACAAATCTACGAACTTGTTTGACATAAGAAAGAACTCCATCACTGTGTCAACTGGTTCTAATGACAAAGGCTCTGATGAATCTAGATTTTCTGATTTTGATGTGGTTGCTAATAGGGGCCCTATGTTAGAACCAACGAGAGTTAGAGATTGTCTGCCTGGTGAGAGAGTTAGAACATCTACTCCAGGATTAGATCAATCCTTTGATAACCAGCCCTATCGTAGGAATTATTATCCTACTAAACTAAAACTTTTATTAAGATCACAAAAAGAAATGTAATGTACGATCCATATGAAAATGTAGCTGTTTCTGAGCTTTTCCGTAATATGAAATGCTTTAGTAATTTCTGTCCGACTATTCATCAAGGTCAATTTTGGTTACCAAATGAGCATCACAGACCCACATGCATCAAAGATCATCTCGATAAAGTAATATTCTTCATCCAACCCAAAGGAAAACAGGTACTGAACTCATTACCGACAATCAGAACTTGAGTAACTTATCCTCCCGGAGTATATAATATAAAAGCCTACATGTTTATTCAAGTCTCGAACAACACAATCCATATACCGATATCATTTGCCAAACCAATGGATTATGAAACCTTCTTAAACAAATCTACGAACTTGTTTGACATAAGAAAGAACTCCATCACTGTGTCAACTGGTTCTAATGGCAAAGGCTCTGATGAATCTAGATTTTCTGATTTTGATGTGGTTGCTAATAGGGGCCCTATGTTAGAACTAACGAGAGTTAGAGATTGTCTGCCTGGTGAGAGAGTTAGAACATCTACTCCAGGATTAGATCAATCCTTTGATAACCAGCCCTATCGTAGGAATTAGTATCCTACTAAACTAAAACTTTTATTAAGATCACAAAAAGAAATGTAATGTACGATCCATATGAAAATGTAGCTGTTTCTGAGCTTTTCCGTAATATGAAATGCTTGAGTAATTTCTGTCCGACTATTCATCAAGGTCAATTTTGGTTATCAAATGAGCATCACAGACCCACATGCATCAAAGATCATCTCGATAAAGTAATATTCTTCATCCAACCCAAAGGAAAACAGGTACTGAACTCATTACCGACAATCAGAACTTGAGTAACTCATCCTCCCGGAGTACATCGATCGACTACTACAGCACAGCTCTGTTATGGTTCAGAATTGTAACATTAAAGAGCAAAAATTCTCAGCGCCTAACGGCTAAAGAGCAAGAAGTGCTGACAATATTGCAAACCGCACAGTTTGCAGTACCCGAGCCTCTAGCACTACAACTGCGGTCACTCGGTAATATCGAAACCGCCATTGGTCAGCACCTAGTGCCTGACTTCCCTCCGATGCCAACCGAAGTCATCAACAGCATTGGAGGCTATTTCGGAAAATTTTCCGAAACACTACTCCCCCAGCAGCAACAACCCCCGCCCGTTGCTATCCCAGCTGGAGAAGTACCCGCTGCTCCCCCACTGGTACAGAACTATGTGCCACCCGCCGGCCTTCATAACCTTTATGAGGAGATCCCGTGCTTAGGCGTCCTCGCCAAAGCAGTGATGCAAACAGTAAGCAACCAGCCCCCAGGGCCTTACGCATCAGATCTAACCTATAATGGTCAGCAGCCATCGAGTAATTTGCTCGGTATCCGGCCTCTAGGATATAGACGTAATGAGTCTAAAAACCTTGCTCTAATGCATAACATCACAGAGCACTCAATTATCGAAGGCCGGAAAATATGAAATACCAAATTGAATGGAAAATGAACCACAATGTTTTGTATAAAAGAGGGATGATAACCCAAAATAAATGTTGTCTATCTTCAATCGCCAACCAGTGTGTTTGTTATTTCTAAGAGCAACTCGCTCGATTTATAAACATACTTCTTCCTGATATAATAGGTTATTCCATTTTAAAGAGCAACCCGCTTGGAATGGAATAACCCATCCCATACTCTGCTCGCTCTATTATATAGCGTTCGCGCTTATAGAGGAAAACGACGGCGTAACCGCCAACGTTTTGAGCCAGAACCTAAACAAAAATCCAATTTGAAAGATCTAAGACGACATTGCTGTGCAAGCGAGGAAAAGACTTGATAGGTCGTATATGAGTGAGTCTGAACAAATGACAGTTGATAAGTTCTCTGAAGCTCAAAAGAAAATGACTCGCTCATTTGGTCTTGATCTTTCGAAATGGGAAGCTACAGATCGATTACGACAAGGATTATTAGTTGATGATGATAATAAGGGAGAAATTGACGTAAATGAAGTTATACGGGCACTAGCACAAATAAAGAAAGGAAATAAAATACAATAATCAGATTGTTTAAGTTCCATTACCATAATCCAATTATATAATTACCAAATTCTAAATATCTCAGTTTTTCGTTTTCCTTTTTTCTTTTTCTAAGACGAGATCTTTGCATTCATCAATTAACACCAACATTAAGTTGAAAGGAATAAAAAACATTTGTTTTAAAAAACACTCCATTACATTAAAGAATTATTGCTTTATTTAAAATGAGGAAAGAGGTATGGAAATTAATATAAAGAATAAATAAAGTGATAAAGAAAATTTATTAATTTGAGGCCCAACATTCGTCAAACTGAAGAATATTTTATTATTTGAAAAGTGCAAGGGCAAAAATGATAAGAAATTAAATCGCGACAAAGGCGCCCTGTAGCGTATTGTCATATATATATTGCCACACGACATCTCTGTCGTCTCGTAAAATCAAAATTAAACGTGGCAGTTCCGTTGTATGGAAGTTTCGTTCAATTTTGTAACTTCCAAACGTATGATAAAACAAGAGAATTCAAATTTTGACAGCCCAACCATGAGGTGGTCATTTTCTGCAATTGAAGTACTTTATCCAAGTTTTGATTTTAATTAAGTAATAAATGTAAAAAGTAATGAAAATAAAAATAAATTAACTTTAATTTAAAATAAAATATAAAAACAAACCAAAAAATAAACCAAAGAAGACACACACTCTTTAAAAATGCATTGTGAAAAATATAAACAAACCTAGACATCCTTAATTAGATTTTAGTGTGAAGAACTGCTATTAAATAAGCACCCCACAACCATTCCCAAAGTCGACATCTCAAACTTTATAAGACTAAGACTAGGTCACACATCCGCAACACAGCAACACCTACTTCGGAAAGAAAATCCTCCAGAATGCAACAAATGCAACTCCACGATAGACACCAAACACATCTTGGGTCTGGGACAATGCCCTCTGCAGGACCCATTGTACCAAAAAGAGTGAGGGTAACGACAGCGACTCAATGTCTAGAGAAATTTATCTCACAAGGATCGGCTTTCACGCAAGCTGAAAGAAAGCTGTTAGAAGAAGCAATCAATAAGATCACAGATCCTCGTGAAGGCACGACTGGGGCATGGGTGCAGACATCCTTTATCACGTGTTTGCCGTTTGAAGAAGTTAAGGAAATCACTGGAACACCAAAATAATCAATTTCTTTCATTCATTTTTTAAAACCTTGATAATCCTAAAAAATAACTCAATTTTATGAATATTAAGTAATCCAACCAAAATTAATAAAAGAACTCCAAACAACCTGCAACCTTCAAATTTAGATAATATATATATTTATAACTAACCCTTAGCTTACCCTAGTAACTAAGTAAATATGAATTATAGCCTCAGCAGCTAGTGCTTTTTAAATTAGGTGTTAACTTTGTAATTTTCTTTATTCTGTTAATAATAATTATTATAATAATATAAATAAGCACCTAACAAAATAAGCAAAATTATTTCTTACACTTTGCTAAATATGATCTATTTTTTTTTTTTTTTTTGTGGAAATACAAAATTTATAATTTTCATATATCAGAATGATAAATTAAGTTAAAAAGATATTGGGCCCTATCGTGAATAAAATTTCCCTGGAAACATTTCGCATATTAGAAAAATTGGTATCGGCAATGATAGTAAATACGTTTGGCCCAATGATTACTGATTTTCCATTGCTTAAAATTCCGTTTCAAATTTTCGAGCGTCATATCCTATACTAACTTTTAGAATGTTTTCAGGGAAATTTTATTGACGATGAAGCAGACGTATTACAAATTGAAACAGACTTTATAAACGACTTGTTTAATATTCAATTTACATAATTTTGTTATAATTTTGAACTAACTATTTGGCATCACTATGCATGCATCTAGTACTTTTTAGAATCCACTAAGCTTAACTTGTACATATATTATGTTCACACATCTGTCGTTCTCTTCAATCATATTTGTTCTTAAAAACCTCACTTGAAATTCCACCGTCAGCCAGGCAAGTGGATCTTCTTATAAATTAACCTATTATATTAAATAAATAAATTTGATATTTGATTTACCAATAACCTTTGTCAATTTCTTTGTTCTCTTTGGAACTGCTTTTTTTAAAGCAAATATAGATTGATTCGACCAGCTATCGAAACACGACCCAGCTAGGAAAGAGAGAAAGACTTCCTTTTTTTTTTTTTTTTTTGAAGTATAGAATTAATGAAATATTTTTTTAAAGGATTTCGTCAGAAGCCTCTCAAAAAGCGGATACTACAGGGATGGAATGGATGGAGATAAGGTAATGATCAACCCTAACCCTAACACGTCAGCCTACAAATAGTCGTCAAACTTAAAAGACCAAAGAAGTGAGTAACTAAAGAGAACGAAATGTTATAACTTGTAATCAATTTAAAAATAATAAATAAAACATTTGTTAGGTAGAACGGTTTTGTGTTTATTTTTGCTAAGGAAAGAGAAAAGAATCCAACATACTTAGAACTAAAAAAAGACAAAAAAGGTGTCGAAAATTCATCACCCTCCATCTTTTAGGCTACGATAGGAGAAGAGGTAGAAACCACCACTCCTGATTTATTTGTAAAATCTATTTTACAAGAACATATCCAAACGCAATCATGAACCAGATTAAGATAATTTATCTTAACAGACTCTTCTTAGACAACTTATTGAGGAGAAAATTGCAATAATCGAGGATAAAAATGTTGATACCAACACATCGAAAAAAAAAAAACGGGAAGCTTGGAAAGAAATCCTCTCTTCGTAAGTATTTCTTGCAATGAATTTTTAAATTATTATTTGTTTTATTTTTTTATGAACCAGATTAAGATAATTTATCTTAACAGACTCTTCTTAGACAACTTATTGAGGAGAAAATTGCAATAATCGAGGATAAAAATGTTGATACCAACACATCGAAAAAAAAAAACGGGAAGCTTGGAAAGAAATCCTCTCTTCGTAAGTATTTCTTGCAATGAATTTTTAAATTATTATTTGTTTTATTTTTTTTATTATTAAAGCTTCAATGAATGCAGCCATTCGAAACGAGATTTGGAGCAGATAAAAACTCAGTGGCGTAATACAAAAATGTATTCCAAAGCAAGGGTGTCGACCTTCAGGAGGGAATCAAAAAAAACAGGAGGTGGTCCACCGCCAAAATCTCCTGATCCGGAGGACGAAATTTTGATGTCCCTTATCCCGGATAAGTTTGTGGTGGACAGCAATCCTTACGATTGCGATACAATGGTACAGGAAATAGAGGAATCCGATGACATTGTTGACTTTTGATGAAGACCTGGAAATCCGTCTTTCGAATGAACCTATTCCTGAACAAGCAATGAAACAAAATACATGTGTAAGAAACTGGGTTTTAATATTAGTTAGAATATTTACTATAACTTTTCTACTACTCATAATTTTTTTAGACAAACATTAAAACCAATCCCAATAACAGCACCAAAAAACAAAAAAAGGAAAAAACCAACAAATTAAAACCAACGGTAACAAAATGATAAAATTATGTCGCAATCTACTTTAAAAAACAAATATTCCTTTTATTTTAGGGTGAAGATCGGTACCTGGAAGCCGCAATTGAGGCAAAAGAAGTTGAATCGGAGCTTATACAGCGGAAGATTTTGATGGAAATCGACAACCTGCGATCCGACGAAAGAAGGAAAGAAGAAGAACACCAATTGAGAATGCGCCATATGGAGGAACAACATCAACTTCGACTAAGGCTGATGAAAAATGATGTTTGAGAAGTGGATTTAATTGTGATATTTTTTTGTTTTCGTTTTAATAATGTAAATAGTTATTATTATTTTTTTTTATTCCTGACAATGAAGTCAATATGAATGTGATATTTTTATTTCTTTAAATTGTAAATAGTTTTAATATTTTTTTTCTTTAAAAGAACGAACTAAGTACAAATTTGTAAATAATGTGACTGAAAAAAAATTATTTTGTTTATTCAATATGAAATGTGATATTTTTTGTTTTTTAGTATTGTAAATAGTTATCTGTTTATGTTTTTTTTTTATTAAATGAAATCAAGTGCCTGAAAATTCAATAAATAGAAATCGTGGTACTATACATATATTGATGCAAACATCGAAGAATGAAATGTAGGAGCATGCAGCATGAGATTTAAAGAAAAAGTGAGAAATAATAAATATATGTTCAAAAATATGGTTTTAAGTTATGTTTTATTCCAAAACTAATTGTTATGCAAATTAAAAACTCGTTCAATCATTAATCTCCGTGAGATATTTGGAGTATTATTTGTTTGAAGCATATCTTCACTTTGTGCAAAATCCTCGGACTCGATAACTTCATTTTCAGATTCATCTAAGAACAACAGAAATTAGTATGTTGAAGAAATATGATCAACCTTTAAACGCAAAAATGGTTGCTTAACTTAAGACGCCTTTAATCAACTTTGATTAAATGTTCAAATTGATTATGAATAAGGATTTTCTGCTTAAAGCATGCTCAAAGGTTGCTTAAAGTTAAGAGACCTTTAAGATTTGATTATGAATATGTCTTAAAGTGACTTCAAATTCTGAGGTTCAACACAACATATTATCGTCTTTTTATTAGGCAACTCGCTGGAGATTCGATACGTTGACTAAAATAGTTCCGACGCCCTACAGAGCACCAATGCTTTTGGGTTAAGGTTTATTTAGCAACTCGTGGGACCAAGTCTGTTCCATTTGACATCTGCGATTAACAGATTCTCCACGAGAAACTCGTAAAGAAAATTAAGACAAACTTTACAGAACACATGAACTCGGTGCTTTATGGAGTATCGCCGAATGACAACGTTTCAAGGAAAGTATATTAATGTGAGTAAAAGAAAAAAAAAAAACGGTGTTTCAAAAAAAATTTGTGGAACCATGCATCCGTCATTCTTCGGTAACATTTCATAAGGAGGGAAATCAAACAGAAGATTTAGGGTGAAATATGCGTGAATGTTAATTTAATTTAATAAAGAACGTTTTAAGAATACATTTAAATGAAGTTTCAAAACAGGTATTTAATGTTTTATGAAAAAAAAAATTGATTCCTCAAAAAATATCTCGTAATTTGTTTATTGTCTAATTTTTTTGTTTCTGTTATATAAATTTTAAAACTTAATTTAAAAAAAAAACAAACAAAATGTTTTCAGTTAATCATAAAAATAAAATAAAAACAAATTGTATAAAAAATATGATAAAAAAAAGTGTACAAAATATCTCGTAATTTTTTTTATTTTCTAATTTTTTTTGTTTCTGTTATATAAATTTTAAAACTTAACTCGAAAAAAAAAACCAAATGTATTCAGTTAATCATCATAAAAAAAGAAAAAACAGAAATTGTATAAAAAATATGATAAAAAATTATACTAATTGAAAATAAAAATTAGATTACATAAATTAAAATTAAATATTATTTGACTCAAATTTCACATTTTATTAGCAAGAGGTAAACTTTCATCCAACCCAATTTTTTTTAAATCATTATTAAAAAAATGAAAAATAATAAAAGGGGTGCAAGAAGATCCCTGTCTCTCGCTCTCTTATTTTACATTTTACTTGTTTAAAACAGACGGAGCCACTAGAGCAAGAAACCGTTTAGAGTAAATTTTATTAAAAGGAAATATATAAGAGAAGAAAGAAATTATTTAGGGTGACATGTGCGTGAATGTTAATTTCATTTAATACTATTTACGTTAAAAAAAAAACATACAAAATAAAGAACGTTTTTCGCGCCATCTTCAACTTCGAGTATGTATTACTCCTTAGAGTACATATCTGTCGGAGTAATACATACTGAAACGCGACGAACTTCCCGAGGTTGGCGGGAAGTTCAAAGTTGAATATTTAAAAATAAAAACTATAACATATTTTTACGCATTTAGGCTGAAATGTTTGAATGTTAATTTAATTTAATATTTTGCATATTTTAAGAAATGTGATCCTTAATTTATCATAATTACTAAGGAGTTTATAATGTTTCGAAAAAATAATAATACAAAAATGTTAAGAACTTACGTAGGTAAAGACACTTAGGGGGAGCAAGGCGTGAATGTTAATTAAATTTAATATTTCATATTGAATATTTCATATGCAGTTAATAATATTATCAAGTAACGTACATTATGTGTTAACTAGCTACATAAAAAGATGGGCAACATGATTGAGATGAAAACGTCGCCATCCCGTGCTTATCCAAGTTGGAACAAAGATATTTCCAAGTGCACTGTTGTCCACGCTATGAGCCTTTCAGCATACAGCTTGCTAAAATCAACTTAGTATTGGACGGGACCTTGTACTACAACTAAGAATATGGAACAAGGAGTTGCTTATAATTTCGTTGTATTATAGTTTCACGATAGAGATAGGTTTGGGCAATAAAAATATAATCTATAAGTCCTTCTTTATACCTTCATAGTTGTAATAATACTGAAATAATACTTAGAGTTAAGTCATAGCTACTTTCAATTTTTAAATACTATACATTGTTACCATGCAACAACCATAATCATTATTTGTTTTCATTATTTAAATCTTTTATTAATACGTATGACATACTTTATACCTTTATAATACTGAAATAATACTTAGTGTAGCATCATTTATTATCAATGTCAGATAGTGAGAGAGGAACACCTTTATCAGAAATAGATATAAACAACGCGCCATAGTTGCCGCCTGCGATTTGCCTGTGCGCGCGATCAACAAAGATGACCAGAATGTCGATACATCCGATGCGCAACTTGCGTTTGTTGCCAATATTGATGTGCTTACTGAGATGTTGTGTGGAGCTGTCGATTTGGCGTCGAACGGTATTTTCGACCAAGAAGAATTCGAAAGGCACTTCAAACTGCTTTGAGTGACTACTGCTGATGATGTTCGGCGTTATGAGGCTCTCCATGTTCAATAAAAAATATAAAAAAAATAAAATAAAAAATCATAACTACTCTCCTTTTTAATATACATACCATAATTCGTTCTCTCACTAAACTCTAAAATAATACTTAAATACTTATTATACATCTGTTAAAGAACGCTACAAGATGTTAAAAACTGAACGCTACCAGATGTCAAACGAACAGAACTTGCCAAATATATTCCGCTCGTACTTGCCGTAGTCTGCACTCTTCATCAGATTATTTTATGAACGTCCATTTTGAATTCCTTTCATTCCTTGTCAAACGATCCTGGAGTGCAGACTGCGGTAAGTAACTCATGCATATTTTGTGAGAAATATTTGTAATAATCGCTTTTCCTTTGTAGAAATAAAATATATAGATATGTTATATTTCATACATTAACATTTCGAACTCAGCAATCGTTTTTTGTTGATACATCATTGACGTTTTCATTTGATCTTCAATAGTAAATAATTTTTCGAAACCGGGACAATCTACAGTATATTCAAAAGACAAGGTTGCTTTTGCTGAATTTACAACTGCCTTTCACACAGTTAAGCATTCTTTGTGTTGCAACAGTATGGCTATTTGCTAACACAGCGATTTTGGACGGCCGATTTTATACCGCTTGTGCAAATTCCAATAGTGAACCACATGTGGAAACGGGACCTGACACACACTTGCTTTCCGACCATTACAGTCGAAAACTGATTGGTGAAATTGTAGGTACTACGTTTTAAACTAGTTTTGGTAGTGCGTGCTAATTACGTGTGTGTGTCACGACAACAAAGCAACTGATTGTTTGACCGGTACAAATCCGGTGAGCCTGCAGCACCTGCTACCAATAAAATATCGCCCAATTTTACAGTGGTCTTCAAAATCGGTGCCTATGCATTGCTTTTCCCCGCATCTTTGTACCTACATTTTTTTTTGTTAATGTTTTATGACTCTTAGCATATATTTGTTGCTAGAAAGAGTTCAAGTCATTAGCATAAAGGCAGACTGTTAGTCAGTCTTAAACATACAGTGTAATTCCAAAAAAAAAAAATACGACCTCCCAATCACATTATGTCCGTGGGTGTTAATTTTTTATTTAATTTATATTCTAATAAATAAATAAATATAAATACTTTACTTTTCTATGTGCTGGGAGGACGCTAACATATAGAGTATGTGCAACAAGTAAGCACACACTTTGCTATACAAAATAATATTTTATTTTCTTAAAATATATATATTATAGGTGTTTTGTAGTAGATACTCAATTAATAAAAAAAAACAAATTAGTAGAAATCAATAAAAACAAATGTAAATCAGCAATGTATCACATGAAATAAAGTGTAAACTTCGCACAATGTAAATGCATCACGCTTTCGCAAACGCATACTACTAATTGTTGCATTCTGAACGCACCCTACGGATTTGACATTTGTTTGGTCTTCTCTGATTATTTTTGTTAATTACTTTTCTGACTGTGGCAGCGAACAAACCAAAGTTCTTTTCATTGATCAATTGTGCTGGAGCTTTTAAAAATAGCTCACAGCCTAAATACATAAAATTAAATCAAATTAAAATTAAATAAATAATTTTAAACATTAAAAAGTGTGCGTCGACGACGCGACGGGCACTTATAGAAATTAAAAAATTCCTTTTTTTTTATTTCCGCCATTAACGACGCCACGCCACACAAACATAAGTATGCAGACAGCTGGTGCAATTGCATGATTATTATGCTAATAAACTGGAAGCCACAACTTTCAGCACCCAGATAATCGCTCAAATGCAAAACCCAGGACTCTACAAGACCCGAGAGTCCGACACCACTCAGGCAGGGTTCGCCCTCACATACATGTTAGATGTGAACACGTTCGTAGCCAATACCGGACTATCATTCATATCCAATCACCTGTCTACTGCTATTACACTCAGCGTTAACCTACTCAGAGCTGAATAACATACCATTGAGTGCTTTCACTAGCGCTTCAGACATGCCCTTTAAGACAGATGAAGAGTATGACAAACATGATTCATATTTTCCTTACCAAATTGATTTTGAACTTGTGTCTCGTTCAAGCTACTCCGCCACTATGAATCCGACATTACACTTCTTCAATAGTATGATAATCGTGTCATACGTGTTCAAAACAAGGTCCGGCGGCATGGCTCTGCAGATCAAAATGAATTCCGCAGGAGCCAGCGATGCCAAAACCCACAAAGCAAGACAAAAAAGAAAATACCAAGTCCAGAAGACTAATCACAAAAAGAGAAAGACCTTCGGTGAAAGACAAGTCACCCACCCCTGATGAAGCTCCCGGAACAGATGAAGAAGAATGCGAAGGAGAAGCCATGAGGGAGAAGTTCGAGGATGCAGAATCCACCGTTGCAGAACCCCTGTCAACGCCCAGTCCAAAGAGGAAGATATCCGTTAGGATAACATAAGGAAGGGAAGATCTGTGTTTCTCTCCCGACACCAAAGACAACATATACCCATGAGATGTGATTGTTCTATTAGACAGAGTAGTTAACTTTGTTAACGAAAGATCAGGTCTCCTGTCGACAACTGCACCAGACGATGCAAGAATGATCACGATCCAATGTGATCCGAACACTCCCTAAAACTCGGTACAACCACTAAATCAGTCAGAAATTCAAACAGAATTGACTACTGAATATTATACTCGGACTGACATAAAACTGACAAAAAAAAGTCAATCAACCCAGCCGGACCCTAGATCTTGACAAAATGGTCACAGTGAAAGAAGCTGTTCAGAGTGAGTTGAGTGAGGAAGTTGCCCCCCAAATGGATGTAACAAAATCTAGTGAAAATGTTGAGCCGCAAACCGCGACTCCACTGAAAGGTGAAAATTCAGCTAACGCGAGAGCAGATTTGCCAGCGTCCAGCCAAGACAAAAGCAGTATCATTAAAATTATAAACGAGTTTGTTAATTTAGACTTCACAAAGAACAGACCTACTACCTACAGCGCACCCACCCACTCTGCAATGGGACTGGGTTATAATAATTACAATGGTCTAGCCCACTCACCTACCATTTCTTTGCCAATGCAGCAAGGCACAACAATCCATATTTGTCTACGACAATACCGGCGCCCCGGCGAAGTATCCTGTCGTATTTGATTAAACTCTTCTTCCCTGACATACCTGACGATGTGACTTACTGCAGGTGCACGAGTTATGTATTCATAACCTATAATATTACACATGTATATGTACAACATTAATTTCTCATCTCAATATATTATTAACGTAGCTTATTTTTTGTAATTGTAAACCTTTAGTTTCAATATTAACATTAAATTTTTCCATTCTCGCACCAAACATTTTATTCATTTCAACAAATTGTCAACGTAGCTTTAAATTCTTCGTAATTGTATACTTTTGCATTTCAATATTAAGTTCAGGTGTGAGAACATTTAATTTTCCATTCTCACACCGAACAATAATTATGTATCTGTACCTACTTCTTTGTGACGAACAAATAAAGAGAATTCGCATTTGGTTTTAAGACGTTGGAAAGTAAAGTTGTTTTTTTTTAAGCTTTATTGGTTTAAAAACTTAACTGGCGCAGTCGTGCGGATTTCTTTTTTTTTTTCAAAGAAAATTAAACACAACGGTTTATTGTGTAAAATTCGAAAAACAATACAGTTAATCGTGTACTATAGAAAACATAACGGTTTATTGTGCAAAATCGAAAAAAACAATACGGTTAGTCATGTATAATAAAATATTAAACACAACGTTTATTGTGTAAAATCGGGAACACTGCTGTTAATCGTCAATAAAAGAAAATTTAGAGACACCGGTTAACTGTACTGTGGAAAAAAAAGAAACAAAGAACCTTCTTCGGGACAACAAAAGTACCTACAATACTTTCATCAAAAAGGAACCTGTCACAACAAAGAAGAACTGACCATCTAAATTCAGGATGAAAACAATGTTCTACTGGATTGTTTTAATGTGAGTTCTGTATTGATGAATATTGTTCATTTCCTTAACCAAATTGCCTTTTTTAATTAAGATATAAATAATAGAATAAATTAATTTAAGCCTTAAAAAAAAAAAAAATCATAAAGTTAGATCTTGAAATTTTTTAATATATGCCTAAAGATAAACAAAGTCGTGTATCTAATACAACTCCATACGAATCCAAAATAATTTTGGAAGAAAATCATATTAACACAGAAACTGAAAACCTTCTAAATCTTTCTGCTAGTAACATAACAATGACTACACCTGCTCCTGCTCCAGTCGTAAACGCTATATTTCAGAGTCTCCGCATTCCGGACGCTATAAAGGACCTACCACCAGGTGGCAACCCTAGGTCATTGTATGATTTCATTAAAAACGTAGAAGAAATATTAGTTTTATTACCACAAATAGATGGGACACCGTATGCGAATGTTATTTTACGAGCTGTCCGAAACAAAATTGTGGGAGATGCCAATGAAGTACTTAATATGTACCGCACCCCAACAAATTGGGATACTATAAAATCTAATCTCATTCTGCATTACGCAGACAAGAGAAATGAAACATCCCTGATATGAGACCTTCACGGTCTTAAACAAATAACAGAAACTATTGAACAGTTTTATGCGAAAGTAATAGAATTACTGTCCACGATAGTAAAACATGTTCAAATCCATGCATTAAAAAATTATCCAATTCCAACTTCCCAAAAGGAAATAAAGTCCTTTTTAGGTTTACTCGGTTACTACCGCAAATTCATAAAGGATTTTGCTAACCTCATCAAACCCTTAACGGAATGCTTGAAAAAAGGAAATAAGATAATTCTTAACGAACGGCATGTAAACTGCTTTAATCATTGCAAAGACATATTGAGCAATGATCCCTTATTAGAATATCCTGACTTCACAAAGGAGTTTAACTTAACAACCGACGCGAGTAATGTCGCAATTGGGGCAATACCTAGTCAAGGCCCTATAGGTTCAGATAAACCAGTGTGCTACGCTTCTAGAACTCTTTCCCAATCGGAACAAAATTATAGCACAATAGAAAAAGAATTGCTGGCCATTGTATGGTCCACCAAATATTTCCGCCCCTACTTGTTGGGTCATAAATTTAAAATCATAACAGACCATAAACCTCTTAATTAGTTGTTCTTTCTTAAAGAACTCAATTCAAAGCTTGTAAGATGGCGATTGAAATTGGAAGAGTTCAATTACGAAATCATGTGTAAGAAAGGCAAAGCAAACACAAATGCTGGTGCTTTAAGCCGGATAGAAATCCATTTTAACGATTCTGATGCGTCGAATTCTATTCCACAAGCTTCAAATGAATCTGTTCGTAATAATCCAAGTCTATCAGAAAATAATTCCAATATATCAACTGTTCACTCTGCTTATGAAAACCAAAACGATGGCATTTACATCTCTGAAAGACCACTCAATGAATTTACTGAACAATTAATCCTGAATAAAACTAACGGTGTAGTAAAACCAAATATGATTTACAACATTCTCTTTGAGTCTAGACAACCTGACTTAGATAAAGAATCTGTTATAATTTCAATCTTAAAAGAATATCTCAACCCTAAGAAACTAACAGCTGCTTATACTGATAATGATACATTCAGACTAGTGCAACATGTATTTTCAAAATATTTTGCAAGTAATAAATTATTTAAACTTAGTCTTCCACGTGTGATATAATCTAAGCCTCGAAGGATAAGAAAAGCTAAAATTTGTTCTCCATTTACCTCGATTTTTTTTAGATTAGAGATCCTCCCTTTAGTGTAGTGCATATATGTAATGATGGAATCTGCATTGCCCGGTATAGTAGGTCGTTGGGGTAGGGCCAATAGAGCTTCCAATTCCACTTTGGCTAAGTGCCGTGGATTGTCAAATGTTCGGTCTAAAAGAGCCCAGGCTACAACATAGTTGTCTCCAGTCAAATCAAGATCGCTTACTGCTTCCAGTGCCTTGCCACTTAGCTTGGATTTAAGCAATGCAAAACGGTCGATGCTCGATGTATGGCTTCTACTCACCAGGGAATCGAACTGTTCTTTGAATTCTCGATATTTAGTGATGTTTCCACTAAACTCGTTGATATGAATTTCCGGGATTTTGACACCAGTATGTTCGGTACGAGACCCTGTAGCTTATAAGTTGGATTCACGTTCGATGGTAAGTTTTGCTATGGCATGCAAGAGTGCTTCAGTTGTCTGGGATGGCTGTGACAGTTGTGGCAACTTGGTATTGTACGCTCTTTCCGGGTTATTTAGAACGTACCCTACTCCTTCTACAAATGTATGATTTGCAAGCGTCTGATAGTTTTGTTGAAGCTGCAGAGTTTCAAACTGATGACCGTTTTTGATGGGATCCTCCTCTTCTCGCATTGGTGTTTTGGTGGGAATCGCTGCATTAACATTAAGATCTTTACCCGACGGTGCTTCGGGAGCCTGTCTTTTTTCAGGATGTATTGTCTCCTTGGTAGTTTCTATAACTCCTTTATCATCCTTCAAAAGCTTTGTAAGGTTAACTCTAACCTCCTCTAGCTGGACGATAACATCTTGAAGGTTATCTATAACCCTTTGAATTTTATTCATTTTTTTTTTTGAATTTAACCACTGGGTTACAAAATATATATAATTTAAAATAAAAAATGGCTCGAAGGACCACTTTGGTCCTTCTGCGAGTTCACACACAGAGTCGGCTACTAAACTGAATTAATACTCGAGATATTCAACCTCAATACTAAAAACTTGCGTTATATCAACTTGTTTTATCATTTGTTCCTTCAATCTAATAATGGATTTTAGAATCTGGACTTGTCTGATTTTGACAATCTTTGTAGAAGTTAATTACTCTTTTATTCCGGACACGTTTAACATAAAAGCTTATATGTTTATTCAGGTGACAAACAATACCATAAACATTCCAATTTCCTTTACTAGACCTATGGATTATGAGACTTTCCTAAACAAATCCACTAATCTTTTTGATGTTAGAAGAAACTCTGTTACAATATCAGCAGGATCCAATGACAGGGAATCAGATGAATCTAGATTTTCTGACTTTGATGTTATTGCTGGTAAGAATCCTAGACCAGAACCAACTAGAGTAGGTGATTGTTTGCCTTGTGAAAAAACAAGAATAGATAAACATCCAAGGCCATCAGGAGTAGACCAGTCTTTTGACAACCAGCCTTTCCGTAGAAACTATTCCCCTGGGCATAAGAGGCAACTATCCTGTTACGGCAAGCTCGAACATGTTAAAAATAACTTCTTTATTCAGGGTAAGAACACATCAACACTTTTATGTTGTGGCCATTACTTACAAATTTGGTTTGAGAATTCAATCCCCACTAAATTAAATAATAGGTCTAAAAGAGCAATCAACCACAAACCTTTTGAGCAAAAAACTGGTATTGACTTGATTTCTGCCAACACTTGTAGGGAATTAGAACTTAAACATTTTAGACATAAGTGGTCATCTCTCTGCAGTTCATGGGCAGGCATTTCTTTTGATGGCAACAGTCTCTGCTCTTACAATGTGGGGTGTCTAGAAGGTTCTTATCTCATGGCAGATAAGTGTTTAGAAAATAATAGCAATGACAGGAGATCAAGTATCTGTAGCATGGGAGATTTTAAATTTTCCAACAAGTTAGCACCTAGGTATCCAACTACTATAAAGACATTGGGTGATGACATATGCTATGTGGGGGAACAAAGAATAAAGGAGTGCAAAAGATCCATAGAAGAAATCTAATAAATAATAAGTAATAAAATTCAATGATTTGCAAGCGTTGCTTGTTAGTAAGTCTATTCATGATGAAATGTCAAAGCATACTGAGCATCTTTCTTTTTGAAACCATGTCTGAAATCCCGCGTAATCTGTCAAATACTAATGCATGAAAATCCTAACCTCAAAAAAATCACCCGTTATAAAGAGTCGCTGTGTTCCAGAAGATCTTTACTGGACATATCAGCCTAAAGCAAACTTTGAGCAAAAGTGTTTTTGCTGGCCAAACTCAAATTGCAAAGAAGAAAATTGTTTTAAATTCCCACAAAATCAATACTCTCTTGTAGATGTTGGATTTCTAAGAGATAATGTTCTTAGCTCTTCAGCTTGCCAAAAGCTATACAGTGACTTTGGGGGTACTTGTATAGTTCCTCTTGTAACTAAAAATAACCACTAACAACGCTACAACAATTACAGATAATTTGTCACCGCCAAGAATTTTGATACAAAACCGACTGCCAACTGACCCACGTATTGCGTTACTTAAAGCAGAAATTTCAGATGAGCTTGAAGATGGCAATAGGATATCACTGGACCATCAGTACTGGTACTAGGGAGGCGCTTTATGCACCATTCTTCTTTTGTTTACAATTATTTCAACAATTGCTATTCGGAAAACTCTCTGTAAAACCAGAACAATGGATGCCAATACAAGCTACCTCAGCATGGAAGACAAGATACCTGGAAGCTGGGCACGGACCCACACCACCAACAACGATCCAGTATCCATTATTATCTCCGCAGCAAACTAACTACTGTTTCACCTTTTTCTGGCGGGAGATTGTTTACGGATACAAATAATTTCAAAACAACAACTCATCGGTGCACTGCAAATATGCTGACTGCACTTTTCAAATAACCTACTTTCACTGAATTGCTAACGGATACAAATAATGTCAAAATAACAACTCATCGGTGCGCTGCAAATATGCTGGCTACAAATGAATGAATCTGTATGAAGAAATAACCGTAAATAGGAATCATGTAATCAAGGTCTAAGTTTATTTCTGTGTGCAGCAACGTAGTACGCATTGCGATTGCGACTTTTCATCAATGTGACCAGGCACTATGTTGTATCATTATTCTTTTTGAAAAAATCAAGATGCAGATACAAATAAATCCATCATCACTCAACAATTATTTCTTAATGCTACGGCAAACTAAGCGTAACGCAAAACAGTTTATAATTTTAATCAGAGATAAAAACCTTTCCTTTCTTTGTACCGAAAACAATGTTTGTTGTATATGCATTTTGTTATCCCTTGCGCTCTAATCTGGGTTGGATATGGTTCACTATTTGAAAATGCATACATACATAACAATCGTAAACAAATCTTGATTTCTTGTTATGTTGTACATTAATTTATTTTAGATCAGAAAAGCCATAATCTAACACAGCTACATCTACCTAACCTACCTGCCTACTTTTAAGGGTTTTAATTTTCAAATTGAATAGACGCTTGACGCCCGTCATGGACTTCAACCACGTCACCATCACCACTCAAAGTTCCACACACAAAATAATGTGCTTCTGCTAATTTATTTCAGCTTGCCGGCATCGCAACTAAAAAGGCGCATGACGCCTGGTTTTTGTTTGTGTTAAATCGTTCACACAACGATACGAATACATACCACATACATATGTATGTACGACACACAAGTAAAAATAATTTTACGGAAAACGCAGTGTATTTTGCATTTTCGTACGTGTATGAAGCGACTGCGACGTGCTTGTTCCCTCTCTATGACGGCGTCAAGATACAGACATTTTAGTCTTGCAGTCGATACGAACTCTGACGGTTTGCCATCGCATTTGATATTATTTTGTGTTGAGTTTACTTATTTCTAAAAAAAAAAAAATATGGCCGAAGGTAATTAAAGTATTATTTGGGGACAAAATTACATTACGAACGAACTTAATTTTTTGTTTATTTTAATCACAGAATTGTCGTCGACGGAAACGAATTTCGAAGAAAAGTTAATTGCGGCGGTATATGCTCATGAATGTCTATTTAATAAGAGTTCAGCTGCGTATCGAAAAAAAGTCTGCAAAGAAAAAGCATGGTGGAAAATAGCAAAAGATGTAGGCATGGATGGTAAACTAAAAAAAATAAAAAAAAAATTTTCAAAAAATAATAAAATATCTTTCCCTATTTTGCAGTCAAGGAATGCCAGCATCGTTGGAGATCGCTTCGTGACCGTTTTGTTAGAGAAATAAGACTAAGCTCCATGTCCGGCAATACGTCAAAGAAAACCGATTGCAAATGGAAATATTTGAATCAATTGTTGTTTTTGAAACCACATTTAGAGCAACGGTAACATTGATTTTTATTTGTTTTGGCAAAGTTTCTTAAATTTATATATTTAGAACTAAATCCAGCTCTATTTGTTTGACGGACGAAGAAACCCTCAACGATACAACACATCACAAGTATAACAGCCTTGATTATGACATTAACCCTAGTTTCACAGAATATGATGATCAAGAGACAGAGGGAGATGATTGTTTTTCACCTGTTTCCAACTCAACTGCTTCGACATCAGCTTTATTTGAAAAGAAAGCCAAGCAGGAGATAAGAGAGGAAATTGCATTTGTTTCCCTTCCGTCAAAGACAATACAGCCAAAGAAAAGAAAAATAGATCCGATAGAAAAAATTGAAAGGTTTGTAAAAAAAAAAACAAAGACAGAAACGATGCAGATATAATTGAATGTTTTATTTTAACAGGTACCAAGCAGAACCAGCGTTTGTTCCAACACAAACAAGAAGAAGCCGAAATGAAGACTATTATAAGACTCTTGATAGTTATATGCTTCAACTACCTGAGGCCTTGCAGGATGATCTTAAAATTGAGTTCCTAAACAGAGTTTATAATGAAATAAAAGAAAATTAAAAAAAAAATGGAAACTATTTATGATACGAATGAATATAACAGAACCAGTAGCGAATTATTTAGCCATTACAGGTTTATAACTTCTGTTCATCTATTAGTGTGCTTCTACACGTTGACTGGCCAGTCATGACTTTTTTCTAAGTTCTCTTTGTTATTTTCTTTCCCTGAGTCTCGCGCTTCTACACTGTCGACTTTTTTGCTTGACCGGCTTGACTCAAAATTTGGCATTCCTCCTTGCTCTTTTTTCTGCTTGAAAAGGGGGTATTTTTTTGTATTTTGTACATGAAGCAATTACTAATAATAAAATAATAATTGTTTATGCTCGAAGTGATCAAATGTGTCGTATTCTCAAAGAAAATAACAAGGACAACTTTGAAAAATGTCATGACTGGGTGGTCTACGTGTAGAAGCACACTTACGAATTAAGAAATTAGGGGCAGGAAAAACGAAGACCCTAGAAAACAATAGTCATGGTCAATCATAGAGTAGAAATATTATAAAGAGGAAAATCTTTCGTAAGTTCCATTCATGGACGTATTATATATGGACTGCTAGTTGGTTCCATTTTAGTTTCAGTTATATATATTCAAAAGTGTCAGTTATGTTTTACCGGTAAATGCGACTTTTTGAATTTTTAAAAACAGATGTCGCGAGCTTCTATGTTAACATTTTAAGTAGTTTTTTTTTTCCTGAAGTGGGTTCAGGAGAGCTCATCGCATTCTCAATTTTGGCGACATTTTTTTGACAATTGTTTTATGAAGCTGACATTAGACTAGCAGTCCATATATAATACGTCCATGGTTCCATCCTCCAACACCCTCAATTTTTGTAGTCCCTTTGGTATATCATTCATTGTGTTTTACTCTTACTTTTTCGAGATGTTCAATGAGATGACAGTTCAAGCTTGTGGGCATTGTCAAAAGAAGGCAGAAGGTTTCTCGCTTTACAATATTGTTACTCTATGGTCGTGGGGTAGAGCAATTATAAGAAATGAGAATGCCATTAAAGACCCAACCATAATTGAAGAACGCTTTCAAGCGTACATTCCGTATAGAAATCTGAAAAATGCTTAATTTTCTTAAGGCTATTATGCATTATGGTCAACTTATGTATTTGACAGAATGGAAAGAAACTTTTCGTTCGGTTTTTAACACTAGCTTCCTATTTCTTTCGCGTATTATGGCTGGGCCTTAAGGAAAATTTGCCAGATATGATTGAAAAAATATAATTTTTTGTTAGAGCGTGACAAGTTTCGGGTCTCTTCGGTGACTCTTTGGTTAACCGACAAATTTCGACTCTTATCCGGAACGAGATCAAATTCGTTAAAACAACGAAACCAAAACGACAGCTGAAACACTCGTTTATGAAAAACGGGTTTTGGCTACCGCAATTTGTAGAATAAACTGTTATACAAACGAATTTATCGATCGTGATTAAGGCATTTTAAACATCTCTTAAAAATCTGAACCAACTGATTCTAAATGAACATAGCAATCCGAAGAGAACTGAAGATTGTCGAGCTTAAAAAAATATATTAAATTAATAATTGCATTTTCGCTTCTATAAGCGCTCTACGTAAAGACATGACTATCGTTTTCTCATGTAGGCCCTCTGGGCTTCTTCTTGAAAATGTTTTTGAGAGACAGGAAACTTTTTGATTCGCGGTTCGAGTATTGCGAGGTTTGTTTAATACAATCGTTTCTGACCTTTTTTATCGACATTTTTCCGTTACCGAGCCATGCTGGTTGTTAGCTCATTTTTTTTGTTCATATTTCGTTTTACTAACCCTCCTAGCCGGGTTAGTAAAACGTATTAATATTAAAAAAAAGTTCACGAATTACGTTAATCGAAAAAACCTATCCCACATTACACCGCAATTATTTTGTGATCTATTTTTGTCTAAAAAAAAATATAATTATTTTTGTTATAAATACTTTGCAGCAGTATTAAGGTTAAAGACCTTTTTAAAACATATATATAGGAATGCAAACTTTTCCTACCTACAATTGTATTTGAACTTAATTCTAATCTTAATCTAGTGACGATCATCTGACACATAATTTATTATTAAATAATAGCTTTTATCTTACTTTATCTAGCACTCACCCCTACATATTTTTTTATTGATTAATCTTCAAAAAAGAGTATTTCAAGAATTCTCTTTTGGACGGTTTTTCGACGATCTTGGTTCATTTTGAGCAGCTCTGATGTAACTAATTCGCCCAACAGATGTTCAGAACTTCTTGCAGGGCTTGTTGATGCAGCAACATTGATGTTTCTTTCTTGTTGTGCAGCTGCTGCTGGTGACATTTGTTGATATAACGAAAACAAAAAATCATTACTCGATGGGAATAGTCCTGTTCCGGGGGCAGATGATGTATGGTTCATGTTTTTCATGGTGCGTGATGCATTGGTGAACATCTTGGAATATTGTTGTTGATGTTTTTGTTGCTGTTGCAAAAGTTGTTGTTGTTGATGCTGATGTGATTGATGCAAATGTTGTGCAACATGTTTGGTGTCGTTTAGCATTTTTGCATGACGCATAGTTGATGCCGGACTTGTATTCTCTTCAGAATCCGATGTGTCCAAGTATTGGCTAGAGATTTGTACGCGTGGTTTTTTCATGCTGTTGCCACTGTTATTGCCGTTGGGTATAAAGTTTTGTTCATCACTTAGCTCGGACGATGCCAGATTGGTAACAACAGGTGGTGGGGGAGGTGGCGACGACGACAGAGGTGACTTCATTGATGACGATGTTGATGAAGCTATACCATTGTTTGTAGTTGATCCTATATTTTGTTCATTTTCTCTATACTGATCATAGGTATCAATAGAATGCTGTTGGTGCATTGATGATGGAGGAGGATTGATTTGGCTTGTATTATGATTGCCACTGTTGCCAGGGCCGACCATCATGCTTGAACTAAACGACGGATGATGCTGAAGGTGTTGCGATTGGGACGCAACTGCAGCAACAAAATCTCGGAATGTAGGATCTTCTTCGGTTTTGATGACATCTTGGGGATATGGAACGGATTGTGATTGTTGTTGTTGATGATGTTGTTGTTGTTGTGGATGAAAAGAATGATTTTTTATTGAACCATTTGATTTTGATGAATCCATATTGTATTCGCAAAATGAACTGGCATTCGGCGATGTAAGGAAATTTGAAACGTTACGATAGGATTTGCGTGGCTGGATGTGTTGATCTAAGAATTTCATCTTTTCCAAATATGGACGGGAGAGATGCTCGTAGACAGGAGGATCTCCTTGTTTGCGTTGTGAGACATAACGTTCTCGTAGATATTTCCAACGTTTTTTGCATGTTTCCACTAAAAAATAAAAAACACAAATATTATTTTATATTTCATCATAGATTGATCTACAGTTTTTAGGGATTCAGAAAATTATTAAAATTATTAACCTTGTCGCCTGTAAATGTGAATGCACACTGAGAAGAATGTCTATTCCTTCACATTAAAAATAATTCTTGTACTCTTTCAATGATAAGCATAAATATTGTATTTTGTTTTCATTTTCAAATTCTCTGATAAGAAGAGGCGAATAAATCAAGAGAAGATAAGGTAAACCAAAATAACGTTTATCTAAAAACCAACCCTCGCACTGTGTTAATACATGATAAGGGTAGTAACAACCCCTTGAGTGCGCGCAGATTATAAAAAAAAAAACAATGATACGACCGGTCGGAATATAAACTTAAAACTCTTAGAATGTTAGGATTCTATGTAAGTTCTACTTTCTATTGCAAATGTTGATTATGATGATGGTATCGAATGAAAAACTGATGGACGTGTTCAAAATCCTTTAAAATGATCCTCACATTGAAAAGTTCAAGAATATTAATAGAAAGAGACCACTCCAACATAATTATTTTTATGATCTCGACGGGAACCAAAACTCAACTACTTCAATGGTTTAGTTTCAGCTGTGCTGGATGGATTATGAAGTCCGTGTGATATAAATATATTAAAAAGAAAAACACATTTCTCACAGACTAATGAAACTAAGAATAAAATCCTTAATTCCTGCAACTTCTACGGGTTGTGGAACACTAATTTTTCGTTATTCTTCAAAAATAAATGCGTCTTGGATAGGGATATATAAATAGATCGAGCTCCTTGTGTTAATGTTGTTATGTTTTGGGTGCGTTTTGCGCCTAGAGTGAACGTTTTTTTTTAACATTATAAGTGCATACGATTAACCACGGCACTGTGGTTGGCCGATTGACATTAGTATGTATCTTGGTCTTGAGGCACTACACTTGTGAAACTATACGACACTCACTATCACTATATTCTCGTAGTGTCGTAGTTTATACATTAAAACGTTCCTGTGTATATCTGCAATGCTTACTTCAATACTTAACAAATAACAATCTTATGATTCAAATTATGAACCCACTGTACTGACCCCTGTGTGGGGTTCACAGGGTTTAGTTCAATATAAATCAAATGCCTGATTTTTCTGGCTTTTGATTCGAAACGATGTGATCATATCTAGGCAGAAGAAAACATGAAGCATTTATTTTATTATGAAAAATCAATGCGACAAATAAATATGGTAATGGAAAAAAAATGGAAGGTTTCTGTTGTCATTAAATTTGAATAAACAGTTGGTTACCATATCTTCATTTGTTTGAGAACTATACCAATTTATAATGCCCAGTATGGCAATCATTTGAGAGCTTTAAAATGGAGATAGCTTATTGAAATCCATAACAGTAAGAGTGAAAGGCAAATATCCTATCTTCCCTGTACTGACATTTTTTAGTGGACAGAGTATAGATGATATTGTTGCGCCGTTTGACAAAACTTCTAAGTTTTGATTTATAATTTTGATGGGCTTTTATTGGTAATTTTGAGTAATAACGATCCAAAATTAGGTTTATTTCAGTCTTTAATAAAGCCTTAATAAAAAAAATTGTATAATCACTCCTTAGAGCAAAAAACAAAAAATACGTGTTTTTTGGAAAATTTTAATGCTGACCATGAGACGGACAATGGTTAGTTATTTTGTTTTAATTAATTTTATTTTAAAGAAAATATGTTAAGGAATTGTACTCAGATAATTTTGGTTTTTTTCTTCTTTTTTTTCAAAACATATCTAAAAATGTAATTTAATATGAAATTATAGGTTTAAAAAGCAAAGTAGTTTTTTTATTTAAAATTTTTTTTTTTAATTTATTTATTTATTTATTGCAGTTCGATATTTCTTACATTTATGTACATATATTTACTTAAGAGACACAGAAAATTAAATTCTTTACAACTTTAATATTATAAATGCTAAAATGAATTTAATGTGAAACATTTAACAAAGTTTCAAGAGAAAAGCTACTAGAAAAATCCCTTATATAATACTTTAAAACTAAAATTGCACATAAGCCCAAATGCGATATAAAACAAAATTATGTATGTTTAATTTAAGAGATTAAGAATTTGATCATTATCAGAATAGGAACATTTTCTAAAAAAAATGTCTTCTAAGTTATATAGTACAGGCTTATCATGAAGCCTTACTGTTGAAAAATGCCATGGCTAATTTTTTTTTAAATTTTAATTTTAGAAAAGTCCATCAACCAAAAATTTTATATGCAAGTTAGGAAATGAACTTCTCCAATCAGTTTGGGGTTGAAGCCTTACGAGGAGTACTATCATTCCCCACAACAAGAAATGCTGCGCAGGATGACATCCTCTAGATTGTTGGGTCTAGGAAGGTGGGGGTAGAGGTGGATTTTGAGGGTGTTAAAAGTTGGTGATTTTAACCAGAATTCTTAATTGCAATAACATTTCATCATATTTCGGGTATAACAGAAGAAATAAGGTGAAATTCTGCATTTTTTGCGTTTTTTGTGAAATTAAAAAAAATAATAATTATAACTTCTTTTTCGGGAATAACGGATTGACATACAAACATGAATGAATAGTCGAAATGTAGGAAATTTGATGCTCTACATACATCTTCCCTCTTTGAATAAGGTCCTCGAGTTCCAAAAATGGAGGAAATGTTAATTTACCATCCCTGAATAACGTTTTCAAGTTTTATTAAGTTCCGATTGTTTTACATCTAAAACTACCTGTCGACTAGACTATAAAAGCACTTCATTGAATTTAAATTTTGTTATAGATTTTTTAAATAAACCCTCATTCCCTTGTAACGGTAACATAATTGAAATAAGAAGTGGAGTTTGAAATATGTAGGCAAATAAATTTCCAACATGAAACCAGATTCAAATCTATTTAAAAGAAAATGATCTACTCTCCCAATGGCAATCTGGTTTTCGCAGTATTCATAGCTGTGAATCTGCAGTAATAAAAGTTACGTCAGACATTCGATTTGCTTTGGACTCTGATAAGTTTGGGGTCATGGTTTTACTAGATTTTTCGAAGGCCTTTGACTGCATTGATCACTCTATACTTCTAAACTCAAGCGAAATTTTAATTTTTCTTCCACTTCACTTAAGCTATTGAGTAACTATCTGAAAAATCGAGTACAGCAAGTAAAAACTGGAGTTGATACATCGAATCCAATTACAACCAATACGGGAATACCTCAAGGCTCAGTACTGGGTCCACTATTGTTCTCACTTTTCATTAATGACCTTCCCGGTGTCATTCGCAAAAATTCATCTGTATGCTGACGATGTTGTGCTTTACATCTTACGCACAGTAGGTCTCATGGAGGATTGCGTTGAAAGGCTAAATGAGGATTTGAGCTTTATTCTTGCTTGGTCTGAGCCTGTAGATTTTCCCTCAGTTGTTATTGATAATGCCTATGTGAACGATGTTAAATACTTGGGGTAAAGAATAAAGAGTGATCTTAGCTGCTGTATGGCTATTTAAGACACGATTCGACATATTTACTCTGGCCTTTGAACATTGAGATAATCATCTGAGTTCTTGTCCACAAATATAAAAAAACACTTAGTTAAGTCATTAATTTTGCCTTATTTTATTTTTAACTCCTCAGTTTTCTAGATTGTGAATGTAAACGCAAGAGAAATGTTGCTCTAAATGGCTGTGTTCGATATATTTATTGTATTCCGAGGTATTCTAGTGTATCACATTTACAACTACTCTCCTTGGTATAAACCATGATAATTACTTAAGGTTTAGGTTACTTCTGAAACTTCATAACATCATCCATAATAGATGCCCTAATCATCTTAAAGAAAAACTCAATTTTGCTAAATCTCAAAGGGGATTAAAAATAATATTACCACGTTACTCACGCAGCATAGCAGAGCGTTCATTTTATGTATCTGCAATTCGTTTGTGGAACATGCTTCCAAATGAATTGCAAAGAACTACCTAACCAGCAGCATTTAAGAGTAAACCGTTTTTGCACTTCTCTAATCAAATATAAACTTACTGTATGGTTTGCCTATTTTTTTTATATTTTTCCTTTGTATTATTATATAATTAACTTAAATTCGTAAATTAATTAAAAAGTTTGAATTGGTATTAACCATTAAAGCTTGTATTCATAACAGTTTATTTTAATAAACAAAAATATTGTAACTTACATTTTAGATATTTTTAAAAAAAATAAAATTTTAATGTGTCATTGTTATTTAAATATTTTTCGAAATAAATGAAAATGAAATAAATGAATTATGAAAATAAATGAAATTATTATGAAATGATTGACTGTGAAAATTGTTGCGCCTAATTCTTCGGTTACGGCGTTATCGCGCTATAAAAGTAAAAGAAACTGAAAACTTAAGAAACACATTTTTGGCAGCTAAAAAGTTTCGTCGCTATACTGGTTGTACAGAAAAGCTTTACAGACCACAATTATAGGACATTTTATTTGCTAAAAGTTGGCATATTTTGTCATTTTGCGTTAAAATACACCAGAAAAAAGTTATACGAGTTGCCAAAGGCGCGAAAGTATGGGCAGAGTATGACGAAGGATTAAATTATTTTAATATGAAAAGGATCAGTTTTTAAAATATTTTCCTTGACCGCTTTTGAAATTCCCTGACTTTCCCTGACCAATTTTTTGTTCCCTGATTTTCCAAATGAATGGCAACTATGTAATATGAACTAGTGCGCACGATTTTCAAAACTGCCTCTCAAAGTTATAGTCCAATTTTTGCAGGAATGTCTAGGGAGGGGTCCCCTCTACCTGCAATAAAAAAATCCCCGTTAATCCGGTTGCCGCGCGGGATGGGGAAGGGTGATTTAAAGGGACCTTCCTACAGTTGCACCAGCATATCTCGAAAACGATACACCAGAATTCTCTTGACAAAATAACTGCGCCTCCAGGAGTGGATTGAAGGGTCAGATTTTGTATTCTATGAAGCTGGTGAAGCAAAGTTTAAGAAACTCCCGCCCAGAGGTGGGAGTTATACTCGTGTTTATGGCGTATAAACGCTTTATAAATTGTAGCCAGATCAGATGGGGAAAAATACTTCTTACACCGGTACAGAAAACCTAAGCACTTAGCAGCATTCTTAGCGATCTCAAATATATGATCATCGTTCCAACGGAGGTCGTCGTTAACACACATACCGAGTAATGAGAGCTTTTCGGTTTCTTCGATGTAAGTGCCATTCATGGACAATGACATTGGGGGTATGTTTAGCTTTAACGACAAAAGACAGCAATGAGTTTTCGAAGCATTAAACTCCACACGACTACCCCATTTGACAATGCTGTATAAATCGGAGTTTAATGAAGTTGACATACGGTACCGTTGCAATTGTACATCCGAAGGCAAAGGACGTGAATTATAGAACGAATATGAAAAGCTGAGGGTTAGAGTGGTCAGCAGATTTGTTCCACTCTTCGGGGCAACGTTGCTGTGAGGCCAGCGTGGAGCTGGCAGCGAGAGTCCGGTGGGCTGGGCACCTACCTCGCATGAGCGAAGAGAAACCAGCTCGGAGTCTTTTGCAACGTGACAGACCCTGCCTGCGTTGGAAGGAGGATGGCGTAGACCACGACGCCCGAAGCCTGTGCGCAATTGGATCGCGTCGGCCACCAATCGGGATGTATGGAGAACTTGTTAAACGAGGCCCGGACCGGTTTTGTTTGTTTTTTTTTTGTATGTCTATAGTTATTTATTATTATTATATTAAATGATTTTAATCTTCAGCTCATCACACACACAGCGTCATATGATCCTGATTCTTCATCAATTCCTTTTTGGCCACGCCTGTAGCTTTCACGTATTGAATCAGCGTCATGCAACTGTGTGAAAAATGGGACCACGTCTTGTCTTGTTCATTCAACGCTTTCCTTCTTACCTATTGCTAAAGGTAGCCCTAAACGATGAACATGCTGACCGAGCTTGTTATTCGTTGCGTTGCGTTATTCCCTACACGGCGAGCACATTTGGCGAACATTCATTTGGTTCTGATTCTTAAAAGCGTAAATATGTGCGATAAAGAAACACAAGTGGTTGCGCGAGGTTTGCTCGCGAAAATGGCCCTACATGGCGAACATAGAAGCCAACGAACACGACAACCGTTCGCAAACCAGCCTCTATAAGACGAAAATATTGCGCGCACGAGCAAGTTCGGCGAGCATATTCGTCGTTTAAGACTACCTTAAACAAAAAAAATTGTCCAGACTGACGAAGCAAATAGTCAATGAATAAAATTATAAGAGCCGGAAAGGGAATGCGGGAATTGCAACAAATTTTACCATATTCCTGACTTCACTGCTATTTTTGTGTATCAGGTTCTTGACAAAATATCAATTTGTGCCAGCCAAAGTGCTAAAACGTATTTCAAAAATAAATCTCAGCGCTCAGACCACGTTCGGTCCAGAGAATGATCAGAGCATATTCTGAATACATATATATATATCGCGCTACCATTACTGAGACCAAAATAGCATCTTACTCGTGTCTTTCTATTTCTTTTTGTTAACATTTCATAAACAAATGTAATATGCATTATTTTCAAACTCGTATGGAACGTACGAAAGATTTTCCTCTTTATAATATTTTTACTCTATGATCTTGGGTGCTTGCTTGTCTGACATCCAACAAAATGTTTCTTTTTTTAGCTCAGACACATCGGAGCGACCAACTTGTGTCATTTCCCCATAGAGTAGCTTCTGTTGCAGATAGAAGAGAGACAATTCACAAAACTTGTTTGCCTGCCTATATATATTTTTTTCGTATTTTTTTGTTAATCTCATCATTATGATGTTTAGCTTGACGAAATTACGTAATTTTGTTGTAGTCCCGTGAGAAGCTAGAGCTAGATTATCCTAAACTCCTAAACCTATTAAAGTAATAAGCCGATCACAGACTGAATCGTGGAAATGCATACGAAACAAAGCCTACCAGGAAGCTACATGTAAAAGTCTGCGTCCCCTAACCCCTTTCTATTTTAAGCATTTAGTTTTCATATCTTTAATATTCTGTATGATATAATTTCTTTTTTAAACTTGCGGTACTTTCTTCTTAAAAAACATTCAAAATGTCTAGAAAAATCGTTTGATTAAAAGAAAGCCTTACCATCCGATCTTAAATTGACTGCGATTTCCTGCCAGGCTTCGTCTTTGGTTTCATATTTGTTAGTTCCATTGCTGCCACTGCCGCTCCCATTTGCATTTGCAGCACCCATATTGATGCAATACTTTTGCCGATTATAAATGACTCCATGCTGTTCAACTTCGGCAATGAGTTGCTCGTCAATCATTTTCTCGTATCTATCGTACACCTTGTATAAACAAAAAAAAAATCAAAAATGATAATTAAAGATATGTAAATCAAATTAACCTAATTTAAACTAATTAAACATTACCATGGAAAATACCACAATGGAAACGCTGCGCGTAGATGAAGAAAAAAAATTACTTTTTTCGGTAAAACGTATGCTTTTCGTTTATCTAGATGTAGAATATATTGTTTTTTTATTTTATTGTTCTAAAAAATGTTGCATTTATAGGATATTTTGCGGTTTAATATATTTTTGTTAACCGCTTCACATTTTTTTCGGATTAATGAATAAAAACCAATGACGACAGACAAAAGCCACAGCACCATCTTAACTTCAACGAAACTCTGACCGAAAAAAAGACGAACTAGTAGAAAGAAAATAGAAATCAGGGAGTAATAATTAACAGAGGTGAATCCCAAAAGAAAGCAAATGGTGATAGAGTGGAAACAATTTTTTTCTTAAGGCCTACCTAACATGGTAATCACACAAAATGGTTTTTTTATCGATATTCAAAATTCATTTCAAAATAATGTTTTTGAAGTATTGGTTATTGTTAGGTTTTATTGTTTTAAATTTCATTTAAGAACTTATCTATCAAACAATATTTGTAAAATAAATTCCTTCGTACTTCTCGAAAGAAACACTGAATGAATAACTAGAATTTAACCAAAAAATACTACAATTTTCGTTATCGTCTTATTGAATCGTGTTTTATTTTAATTGATTACTTATAAACTCTCCATTTTTTCCGTCACAGAATCTTATGGCATTTTTTAACACCACCAAAAGAAAAAAGTGTCTGTATTTTAAAAGATCAACAATTTCAATTGATAAAATGGACATGAGTTGGATATACACATTAACATATCGTAGTTATTTGACACTGTCACAACGCATTATAGAAAACGCACCACAAGTATTCCCTACTGTTAAAAAACACAATTAGGTATATAGCATATACTGTAACAGATACATGGAATGGAACATTCGTTAATGTGATTTTCTTTTGGCAAAGACGGATTTTGATCTCAGATTTCGGATTTTGCCTGCCCAAACGAAATTAAAACAGATTGAGGGCGTTCGATACCGTATAATAATGCTATTGAAATATACTGTGCGTTTGTGAACGCATAAATCCCAATAGGCAACAATTTCTGTCAAAACGTACTACATTTGCAAAACCAGCTGATTTCGTGGTCAGCTGTTCCATACGATACCAAAGTATACCAGAAATTTATCGCTACTTGTGTTTCGATTTGGAAGTCATATGTTTCGTTTTTTGTTATGGTCATCAGCTGTTGATCAGCTGTCTTTTTACACGTATTACAACAACAATGCGCTACTTCCATTTCGAATCTATGAGATACCGAACGCCCCCATTGATCTGTTTTTGTTATTTGTATGTGTTTTTCTTTTGACAATCTTTTTGACGTCCTTTATTTTGGGTGTGTTTATACGTATGACAATTTCTAGCTCTCTGTCATGTTATCTCATTTAGAAAAATCTTTAGTCAGATTTTTATAGATTGATGTCAATAAAATTGTAGTAGTTGGAATTTATTATTTGATTAATAAAAATATACTTCAATGCGTTTTTAATGTTTTAGGAGTGGAAAAGTTGTGTTTGTAATAAAGTCAGCATTTAGCATTCATAAAATAAAGTTCACCGATTGAACACACCCAACCAAACGTTCGAGAAATGTCATCTTTATTATAGTGTGTGTGCAAACATGTGTTAAATCTCGATTGAAAACGAGATTTCAGATTTTGCTCTGAGATCAAAAAAAAGATTGATCTGTTGACCAAAGAAAATCACATTTCGCTGTCAGATCAAAAAAAATTGATCTCAGATCAAAAAAAATTATCTGACGTACCAAAAAAAATCACATAAGTTTAGTTAAGCATGAGATATTTCATTCTGAATCGTTCTGACTTAAGGGCTAACTATAATGGTCGGAAGCAAGCGGAAGCTAGTGTAAAAACCGACCGAAACATTCCAATCCGTGTAGTCAAATGAGCACGTCTACTCATAATGGACGGAATGCCGCGGAAATATATGTCAAATTTTCTTCATTAAAAACACCATCAAAAGCCAGCTGTCAAGTTTTCGTCCGTAAAATGCGCTGGCTAGCTTTACATGCACCTGCATCTGCAAATTTGAAGTAAAGTAGAACAGGACCAATAGAAAGAGTACACACTGAAGGCTTCCCATAAATTTACTATAACTTTTTGACATATTCTTGGGCACATTCGAGTGCTCCAATTCAATAACTACCCGAAGTATATTTAAAAAAGACAAAGGCCAAAAGATACCAATTATTATCAATGCATAAAATAAATAAAATAAGGAAAACAAATATTCTGTGCATTTTACTAGAAAACGAAGATATGTAAATATACATTCTGATGCAATAAATGTGTAATATGTCCATTTTTCACTCAAATAATTTATGTATCCTCAGGAAATTACATGTGATGGCTGCAAGCATACAATTAGTTTATTGTGCCATTTTCAAAGCACGCTATACGATTCTGACAAATTGTTAGCGCACATGGGAAAATATGAAATGCATAGTTATTTTAAAGTGCAAATTAATCAAAAAATATTTGGAATTAAGTTTAAAACAAATATATAAATAAAATGCACGGATCACAATAAAACTTAACAAACGAAAATGATAATTTGTGTTTTTTAAGTTTTTTTTTTTTAATACGATATTTAACATTGATTGAAAAATACTAACAAACAAAGTCATGAAATGCTATTGTAAAGATGAACATGTTCATCTTCACTATAATCTGCTATCTTCAGATTCATACTTCCTATAATCTTCATGAAGATGATCAGCATTTGGTCCTCCCCATACTATTCGTTGAGATTCGCTAGGAATGAACATTTAATGGAATTTAGAAAGAGCCATACCTCATAAAGCATTCCGCTTTTTTTCCGGAATTATACAGAGCGGCATGAGGCACGCATCAAATGAAGTTCGAACGAGAAGAATAGTTAACAGACAAAAAAAAAAAAGATGGAAGAAGAGCTTCCCGGTGAGTTGATCCAAAATTATACAGGCTGTGTAAGGCACGTATCAATGAAGTGCGAACCAAAAATATAATCAAAACAAAAAGATAGAAGAGAAAAGAATTTGAATACCTTTTTTAGTTTGTTTTTTACATCACCTTTTTTTATTTCGAATTGTCGTCATTGCGTACGTTCACGTACTTATCCTTCGGATTGTTTTTTTTTTTTTTTTGTTGTAATTAGCATGGTTAAAAACTTCTGATTTCCATATGTTCTTCGATCAGCTTTTTTTAATCATTCTAATTACAACAAAAGCAAAGGCAACCTAACCGAAGGGATAAGTACGTGAACGTGCGCAAATCAGAGCTTTTGACATTTTTTAATTCCCATCTAGCAAGAAGCTGCACGAAGAATTTAGCTGCTGTATTTTCTTGCTTGTTTAACATGAAATAAGCTCATCAAAAAAATATTATTATTTTTATATTATATTATTATTATTAAAATATTCTGAATTAATTTTTTAATTTGGTTGGTTTGACTATTTTGTTAAAAGCTTTGAATTTTTATTTATTTCAACTTCCGAAAGATTCATTTTCCAACCAAAAATTGTCGTTTTTACTGACAATTAGCTTGTCATGTATGACATTTATTCAGAAACAGCCCAAAATGGGTTCTTTTCTTTACTTTTAGCTCGTGTCCAAATTATTTCCTAAACTTTTATGCAAAAAGTACGGAAACAGAGGTTTAATGTCGTCAAGGTCCCTGGTTTGTGTAAGAATTTCCTTACCTTCTTAGAGTAGAGTTTTCCTGATCATCATCCTTCCTTTTCAATTCTTATTTTGTTCCGTGGTGCATGCATAGCCGTACAACGACAAGCGTGACGCCGCCCTTCTAGCTTCTACCGTCCCAAAAAAGTTCTCCTGTGGAAACCTGATTCGCATCAGTCTTAAGGAAATACCGATTTGTTAAATGCAAACAAACAGCAGCACTGCAAAATACAAATTTAAAAAGTTTGTAAATGGTTTTTGAAAAGCCATCTTCTTGAACTTTCCAAACATCACTTAAGATAAGAGAAAGAAAGCGATATTGATTAGGTAATAAATAATTAGTATCAATTTATTTCTTCCTATAAATTTTAAATAATGGAAAATAAAAACATCGAAAAAGAAAAAACAACAACTTTGTAATGTGAATAATGAGTGATGATTGTGAACATCAAGCACTCCTGTCTTCGCTGTTATAGTACTAAGCGCTCAGCAATAATGGTGCGTCCCGGGTTAATAACTTTACAAGAATAATAAAGAAGTTAGCTGCATATTACATTGGTTGGATAAGCATCAAGAGATCTTCTTTCAGGAAATTTTCATCGGATACGTTCATAGTCGCAGCAATGAATAGAAACATAACACTTGGAATGATTCTGGAAGGATAAAATCACAAATTTACAAGTTTGACATACAAAAATTACATAAAAACCTACCTCAAGTCATACAAAGACTTTTGCATATCCTCATCGGAGAATTGACTACCACTTAGTGTTAAATTAAACTCCATTGCCTCATCTGCTAGGCACGATTGTACAAATTGATAAATGTCACCTAATTTTTCATACACGTTAAATGTTCCCTACAAATAAACCAATCAATTATAATTTTCTCGGCTGAACCTTCAAAACAAACCTGTAAATAGATTCCATTGGGAAATTTAATGCGAATCAAAGCAAAACGATACATTCGCAGATTACGTTGCTCTTCACGCTCCCGCATCGCTTTTGTCTTTAAAACCTGTGCGTTCTCGATTGCTTCGCTTCGAAGTTGTTGTTCACGCTTGATCTCCTCTGGACTAATACGGAAGAAGTCAGCTGGTAGTTCGGTGCGTTTTGCTTGCATTGGTAGAAGAACTTGAATATTCCTGTCTAATTCTAAGAGAATTGGTTCTGCGTTTTGCAGTGCATCAAGCAAAACTGAAAGATCCATATCGGAATCCAGATTGTCTTTGGACCACAGCAGGAACGGTTCGTTGTCGATTTCCTGTTCTCTGAAACCAGCTCCTTGAAGAAAATCCAACGCACCTTCTACATATCGAACTTTATCACAGAATATCCTGTTGGACATCCGTATTTTACAGTACTTTTCTTCGTCTGGATGATTGATGAGGTTCTCAATGTATTTTGTTAACGTGGCAACGCAATCTTCAGCCTAAAAAAGTAGAAAGGGACATTTCTGAGCTTAAATTCCTCTGTATTTTTGGGAACTTCAAAGGAAGGCAACAAACGAACAGAAGCTTTTCGGTTTACCTTTTCTTTTGTATTGCAGTTGTAGATGATCAGACAAGCGGTCAGTGCTCTCTCGGTTTCCAATTGTTGGTAGAGAAACTCTTTAATCTTAACTTTCCACTCCTTTTTGGGAAGAATTTCCTCGCCTATCATTGGGCAACGGAAGAATACCCCATGACAAGCCAAATTCTTATTTTCAACAACTTCCTTTGCTACTTCGGCACTTCCACCTGCCGACGTCGCTTCCTCCTTCAGTTTTCTTTCAGCTTCCAACTCTCGTTTAGCTTGTGCCTTAATGGCTGCCAATGAAGTATTGAATTCCTTATTATCCGTCTTTTGGACACGAGCCAGGGCAGCAGCAGCTGCTGCCTTAGCTTCATTGCTAAGTTCTTGACGCTTCGGTGGAATATATGCGTCCTTTGGTGGTGGACGATTAGACGACGAGGCAGAGGGCGCATTCAACTGGTGACCGGTTCCAATATTACCGACTTTGAGCTTTAAAAGGGATATTCACAATGATGACGCAATAATCGAACAATGCCACGTATTTACCTTAAATTTGGCTTCTTCCTTCTTGCGGGAAAAGAATTTTCGAATACGGTTGGACATTTTATTTGAAAGCTCCTTACGATTAGATTCTCGGTGAATAATCTTTAGGAAGCTTAAGTTTTGCAACAGATAGCTTCAGTTCTTCGATTTCTTTCAATGTACCTGCGGGAATTGGTTCTTTTAACTCACACCATCATCATGGGGCAAACCAAGTTGCAACTTACTTGGTTCTACAAACTTTTCCGTAATTACAACTCCAAATTTTCGCCAGGCAAATCCAATAAACACCAAATTTGTGAACAAAATAAAAAGCAACACCTTCAACAGAGTTATTTGCAATTCAGTGAACTCGATTGGACTCTGGAAGGTGTCAGTTGCTTTATTGAATTGTGACCGAAGATTTAGTGCAAATTTAATTGATACATTTATTAGTTTTTCAGTTTGCAAAGAAAATCCTTCTAAAGATTTGTTGAAAGTTTCGTAAAATGAATCAGCAACATTCATTTGTTACAACAAAAAAGAAACCGATAAATGGTTTTCTAGAAAACAAAAATAAAAGAAAGAATACAAATATTCCGATTCTTTCTAATGTAGAAAATTAAAAAGTTTAGTTGGTTTATTTTTGTAAAATTGATAATTTTTTTAACTTTTGTGTGGCTTTTTCTGCACAGATGGACACAAAAATTTTCCGCAGATATGACGTTTTGTTGTTGACATATGGATTTCATTTCGTTTCAATGTAGGAACGTGGTGATGTTGAGTATGGTATAAATCCAGCTGTGTTCATAGATGCTGTTTCATAAAGACATCTATGACACAGTACAAATTTTTAGAGTTTTTATTTTTGAAATCTGCGCATCTGTCAAAATATATGTAAAATGTTTTGAAAAAAAAATTATCGTGGCTACATTTTAAAGTGTTTGTGGTAATTAATTTTTAAATAACATGAAAAAGAGAAAAAATATAAAACAAACGTGAGGTGTGCAGTTTTGTTTATACATTTTTTTTGGATGTAGGTCTCTATTAACCACCATTTTAAATACAAAGTGACAGATCAGATAATGAACCTTTTAACATTTTTAAAGGTTGGGCTAAGAGACGTTTCTCGTTTGATGCAAAAATGCTAGACGCGGAATACAAATTAGAACTTTTAATCTTAAAAACGGGATTGCTACACTTTTCAATTTTATTTTTAATGAATCAGCGCAGTTTCTTTGAAAGTACACGAAATATTCGGGATAAGCAGGACTATTATAAATATTTCTATAACATACCTAATGTAAGCTAGGTCTTAGTTATTTGTTTGTTTGGTTTCTTTCATTTGGGAAGAAAGAAAAAGAGGAAAAGAGAAAACATTATTTTGTAAGCAAAAAGTTTCTTCTTTATCTTGCAGTTAAAGTTATCCGCTCGTTAAACACCAAAATCGGCGAGATAAGTTATCCGTTAATTGTCAAGTCTCAAGTATCATCCAACGTTAAAACACGTTTATATTCAACAATTCTGGGTTTAAATACTTGTAAGTGTTTTTTCGCCTCTATTTTGTATTTATGAATAGGGCTGTACATTTTTAATCCAAAATTCTGAAATACACATTTTCCAACACATCCTGTTCCTTTTCCACAAATTTTATTTTGCTTATCAGTTTGACCAACATTTAGAAAAAAACATAACTTTGGTGTTTTTTTCTCAATATTAAAACTGTCACATGATTTTCACCTGACTGACATTTTTCTTCACCCCCAAAAAAAAATCGAATTCCAGAGAGGAATTGTGATTAATAAAATACTTTTATTTGCTTTTCCTCATTAGAAACAAACAAATATATATTTTCAAAAGCATCATGAAAATCTGCGGCCCTAAATTGTCCCTATGCGGTCTAATCATTTCCGTTTGGGGAATCATTCAATTGGTGAGTAAACGATGTCCCTACAAAATCGATGAGTACTAAATGCAAACGAAAAATTTGTCAAATGAAAAATACTCTGCCCTTTAGAATTCAAAACAATTTCTATTGCAAAAAGAACTTGAATTGGTTTAAATTTGTGGTGTAATTTGTATTCAAATATTTTCAGACCTTGATGGGACTGTTTTTCTACATCCATAGTGTGGCCCTCGTCGAGGATTTGCCCTTGGAGGAGAAATATGAAAAAATTGATGACTTCTATTCGGCTGCGAATGCTGCTTACAATCAGGTATATAATTGACATGATTACAAATCATCAATTTCTTAATTTTTTTGTAATAAAAAGGTCTATTGACCTTTTCTAACTAGAGTTCATGACGTTAATTACGGTTTTCATTCGGCATTCTAGGTTTTTCATTAACGCCCACTTATGTACTTACTTTTAAAAAAGATTGTTGATCTATTTAGTCAGCAGAAATTATCGACTTTGAATCGACTGACTGTTTTCACATACATACTTTGGGCAACATTCCAATTTCGATCTTTTCTCGTCAAATTAGCAGACTCAGACAATAGGTCTGTGTATGTTTACTGTCCAAGACTACGAATTTCTACGAAATTTAGCCAAATGCGGTTAGTTTACACCTAAATAATAGTTGTGTTCCCAATCTGCGAATTCGTACAAATTTTTTTTCGAATTTCTGCTAATTCCTGTCCCCTTACACTTAAAATTCAAAGAAATTCACAGAACAGAGCTCGTGAGAGAGAAAATAATTTCCCCACCCTGTAAATTTCTGCCAAGGAATTTCTTTGGGCAGAATGAGAAATCTGTCAAAAATCACACCTGTCATAACAAAAAAATGGACACAAATGGGTCGGACGTACTTGCTTTTATGTGCCTAAATAACATTGGAAGGCAAGATCTTTGACAAAAACAAATAACATATACGTTGAAAGTAGCACAGTTTGAACTTATAAAAACTATAAAAACCACAATACTTAATGGTTTTTATTAAAGATGAAGTACGCAATCTTCATAAATAACAAAGAATTTATGAAAAAAGTATTTCGAAAATTGTAGGACCGGTTTTGATAAAATCGTGTTTTTTATTTAGGTTTTTTTGTTTTATTTTTTTTCAGATTTTTGTGTGCAGTTTTTTAGAGTTTATTTATTAATATACACCTTATTTTAAAATTTTAAATATTTTTTGATAAGTTTTAAAAATATTGAATTTCAAAAAAAGTCTTTTCAAATATAAAATTTTATTGAAATCTATTCAGCCGTTACCGAGAAAGTCGTAAATAAAAAAAAAACGTCATATGAAAGGTACCCTTAATAGACTTTACCGGTAAATTTAGTTTCCATAAGATGGTAGCTAATGCCTACAAAAAAATCTCAAAAAAGCTTTTCTTTAACGGTCATATGGCAGGTACCGTTATTTTTAGGCCTAAAAATAAAATTTCAATTTCTCCCCTGGGGAATGCAAAAAGAATCACACACACCAAATTTGAAGATAATCGCTTAAGCCGTTTACTGGCTGAACACAATGAGAGCCGCAGCCGCAATACCCAGCCGGGGCCGCGTACGGCTTTTTTAAAACTGCCCACAATTGAGCCGTACGATTTTTTGACATTTGAGATTTTATTGATATTATCTGAGTGAATTAAAGTTTGTGTTCATTTTTAATTTGCAAATAATTGTTAAAAACCAATAAAAGTTATTAAAATGGAAAATGGTAAAATTCCACAAAATTTCTTTAGCGCGCACGGCTTCTATAATTTTTTCGTTTTCATCCATCACTTTTTTTTCTGTTTTGACAACCAAAAATAATAAACACGCATGACAAAGTTAAAAGTTAACCAACCTTTGCGGCTCCGTATGCAGTTGCGTTCCATTGGGGGCGTTCGGTGCCGTATGGCTTTGTGTTATAATGCTATTGAAACATACTGTGTGTTTGTGAACGCATAAAACGCAATAGGAGGTAACACTTTCTGTCAAAACGCACTACATTTGCACAACCAGCTGAATTCGTGTTCAGCTGTTCCATACGATACTAAAGTATACCAGAAATTTATCGCTACTTATGTTTCGATTTGGAAGTCATATGTTTGGTTTTTGTTATGGTCATCAGCTGTTGATCAGCTGTCTTTTTACACGTATTAAAACAACAATGCGCTACTTCCATTTCGAACCATTGTGTTCACAATATTGAATTCGTGTGTATTCAATATTTGACAGCTGTTGCCGTTGCGGTTGCGGCTCATTTGTTGGGCCAGTTAGGCTGCAGCTCGTTATACATACTGACAGACAGAAAGACAGGCATTTTTTGCCCTAACTTTTTTAGAATTCTCTATGATCGTAAGGCCATGTTTGCTTGCTATCTCAATTTTTTTTTATATTTACGAATCCTAAACTTGCCTTATAGTCATTAGATTCGCAAGTAAAAAAGGAGTTGGTTGTCTGTAAAGTCGGTTTACGGACGATAATTTTACGTAATAACGTCATAAGAAAACATTGATGGCAGCAACACCAACATACAGCCCGTTAACTTACACACCCACAAACCCGCTCGTTAAATCCACACACACCATTATTACATCTACTTTCTACTTTAACAAAACTCCGCCTATTTTGTATTTCTTTTTCTCTTCTTGTACTTTTAGAATTTGAGTGGAATTATTTTGGGAATTCGCGCCTGTTCTTTTTCATGTTCGCTTGCATGAGTCATGTTATTTCGTACAGCCGTAGCCTGTCATCGATTTTTAAGACGTTATCACGTCAAAAAAAAATGCGCGACTGGATCGCACGTACTTGCTTTTATGTGCGGTCACAGCTTCGAATAAAATTTGAAAAATATTAATGGAAATTCAAAGTTTTTATTCAATTTTTCTGACTTGTTTGAAAAAAGTACGTAAAATAGTTTTCTGCGAAAAAAGTGTTAATATTTTTTTTATATCGTAGGAACGGTTTTAAATTAAAACGATTTTTATTTCAAAACTTTTTTTAAAACTAAATAAAAAAATATTTGGAATAGTTTACCCGGCGGGATTTTCCCTTGCCATTTTGATCTGCTAACATTCAAAACCAATGTTAATCGGCACCTCCTATCCCTCCCCTCCCTGTCTTCGTAATGCCCGCGCAGTGTGTTCTACATTAAAAGGGAAACACATAATCCCTTGTGCGCGCGTTCATTATAAAAAAAAAATGCAAACTTAAGCAAAAAAAATAATCTACATTTGAAAAAATAAATAAAAAAAATCTATATACCCGTTTTTTTTTTGATTTTGAAAAAAAAAAATTAAGAAAATTATTAAAAATACAAAAAAAAAGTTTTCGCAAATATTTTAAAATAAAATTACTTAGGCTACCAACATCTTCTTGAATATCAATTTTGATATAAATCCGATAACCAGTTTTCGAGAAAGTCGAAGAAAAAGAAACGTTTCTATGGGAGGTACCGTTTTTAGGTCATCATCTTGATTTTTTTTTTCGCCAAAACATAACCTACACCTACAATATTACACTAATTTTTTTTCATCAAAATTCTTGGAGCCGTTTCCGAGAAAAATAAGCTTTTACTTAACGGTTATATGACAGGTACCGTTAATATTTGAGCTAAAACATAATTTAAAAAAGTCCTCTGTAGAATGTCAAAATAACCTTATGTTCCAAATTTTAATTTTTTTTAACGAATGCGTAACTTATAGTCCCTATAAATCGCAAGTAAATAAACTGCACGACTGGATCGCACGTACTTGCTCATATGTGCAGTTATATTGTAGAATAAAACTTAAGAAAATTAAAGTGGACATTAAAGCATTTATTCGATTTTTGTGACTTTTGATTGCACAAATGCATAACTTGCGTTATAGTACCTATAATCGCAAGTAAAAATCAGTGTACTATTGTAGGTGTGGAATATGTTTTGTTGAAAACTGTAATAACGAAGTTTGCTTTCATGGCTAGGTCTTAACCGAGCAATATAAAACAAAATTTGGGCGAAATATTAAACAAATAAAATTTGTTTGAAATCAAAAAAACACTATTCATATCGTTTTAAAAAAAAATGTTGCAAACCATCTTATTTCTTTTGCTGTTTTTTATTTTATGAATTTTTCATTTCAAAATCGTTTTCGAAAACATATTTTAAATTTTTTTTGAGTATGTCAATTTAAGGAAATGTATAGTTTATACTAGGAGAAAAATAAAAAAAAATCTAGTCGTTTTCAAAATATTCAAAAAAATAAAATATGTTTTTTAAAAAAATATTAAAAATTAAAACAAAATGTTTTTGCAAATTTTAATAAGCAATATTATTTAAATCATAAAACACTACATGTTTTGTAAATTTCATCAAAATCCGTCAATTAGTTAACGAGAAAGTCTGATTTAAAAAAAACCGCTCATATGGGAGGTACCGTTATAAAAAAAAATCCATTGAAACTAAAAGATAAAAAAAAAAATTCTTTCCTATCTTTCTAATTCTTCTAACTTGTGTCGTGCAACGTCATGTTGCATTCTAAAAGGCAATGTGCCTTACGGACAATTAGTTAAAAAAAAATAAAAAAAAAATAGATAGATGCATAGAAAACACCATTCAGAAAGTTTTATTAAAATCGTAGGAGCAGTTTTCGAGAAAAATAAGTTTTTTATCAAAAGTTATATGGCAGGTACCGTTAGTTTTGGAGCTAGAATGCCAATCCGAAAAAATAGTCGGGTAGAGTACTCTAAAAATACTATATACCAAGTTTGAATCAAATCGGCCCAACCGTTTGGCTGTAGGAATCGATACGGACAGACCGACAGACAGAATTTTCTGACCCACTTTTTTCGACTTCTCTATTATCGTAATGTCATGTTTGATTCTTAGATCTTTTTTACGAATGCATAACTTGCCTTATAGCTGGCTCACGCTCATACATATTTATGAAAAGTTTCAAAAAATTAAGCAGAAGTAGGTAGAGCATAAATAAAACGGTTACGCAGAGAGAGAATTGAAGAGAACAAAAACGGTGCGCAAGAGATTTAATGAGTACAAAGCCAGCTAAAGCATATCGATGCCATTATGTGTGGAATATTACATCATTTAAATGTCCGCCGCGGCTTCTCTTGGTGGCGCGCATCCGAAGTTACAAATTTTCCATGACTCTAGCGCATTAATCAGGATGAATTTTACCGATTTCATTGGTTATGTTGGTTTTGAGGGCCGTTGTGGTTTGTGGCCTATACGAATACCCCACAAGAGGTAAAATCACACGATCTCAGTGACCAGTTCACATCACCTCCACATTGTGGTCTGCGAAAGGCCGAGTTTTTGTGAGCGACGCGAAATCAACTGCCTCGGATTCTCTTGCACACTTTTAGAGATGGCGGCGATGTTTTCGGCAGATCTTGCGTTTCGTCGACGAACGGGTATTGGTTAATTGTTTACCGAACCAGTGGACACAAATTTATCCACCACACTGCGAATAGACCTCTCGGTAGGACGATTACACATTTATAACGACCGTACAATGGGTGAAGCGTGCGGAACCCTGACCGAACAGAACACCTATTTTGATAAAAACAATTTCATCATTTGCACGTGGTGTTGAACGCCATATCCGTCCATGGTGATTTGGCAAAACAAACTTAATAAATTACAGCGAATTTGACAGATTTAGCTTCAACAAGATGGCCGCTATCAACTGCCAAAGTTCGGAAGTACCTATTGGAAGACCCTTTACATTCTCTATACTATATAGTACTCTCATGGGTCATGGATGTCATTTAGCTTATGGCCATCATCAGGACAATGCAGTAACTAACTCCTAATTGTGGAGACTAGAACATTTACCGACATTTGATTTTGTATTCTATTAAGCAGGTGAAGCGATGTTTGCGAAGCACCTGGCCAGAGATGGGAGTTATACTCGAGGTTAGGGCGTATAAATGCTTTATAAATTGTCGCCAGATTAGAAGGGGAAAAATACTTCTCGCATCGATACAGAAAAACCTAAGCACTTAGCAGCATTTTGGTGGTCTCAAATATATAGTCATTCCAACAGAGGTCGTAGTTGACACACATACCGAGTGGCGAGTGTGGGGGTATGTTTAGCTTTAACGACAGAAGGCAGCATTAAGTTTTCGAAGCATTAAACTCCACACGATTCCTATTACCCCATTTGACAATGCTGTATAAATCGGAGTTTAATGAGCGGTACCGTTGCGATTGCACATCCGAAGGCGAAGAACGTGAATCGTCGAACCAATATGAAAAGCTGAGGGTAGAGTCGTCAGCAAAACAGTTAAGTAGATTAGAAGTAACAGACAGAAGATCATTGATAAAAATGATTGAAAGAGTTGGAGACAGAACGGAGCCTTGGGGCACACCAGCATTTATTTTGTGGGAATCAGACTTGAATCCGTCCAATACGACTTGTATTGAACGGTCCAGAAGATAGCTTCTAATCCAACGAACATGAGTATCATCGTTCCCAAAAGCACGCATTTTCTATAAGAGAGCTTCATGCCAAACTCTATCAAATGCTTTGGAAATATCAGGCGCATTAATCTTACTTTCACCAAAGCAATGAAAAGATTTGTTGATATATTGTAAGATTTATGCTATCAGATCACTAGTGGAACGGTTTCTGCGGAAGCCATACTGACAGTCATCGAGAAGCTTTCGATCTTCGAGATATTCCTTAAGCTTACGGTTAATCAGCGTTTTCATTACCTTAGAAAAAAGGGACGTAAGTACTATGGGTTGGTAGGAGGTAGGTGGCCCTCCTCTCTTAGGGACAGGCTGGACAAATGCAGTTTTCCATCTTCTAGCAAAGATTCCAGAAGAGTAGGAGTTATGTAAAGCTTACGCAGTGGCCTTGCGAGTGTGGAAGAACACCTCTTCAGAAGAATCGGGGGTATACCATCCAGGCCAGTGGATTTGTGTATATCGAGATCTTTGAAAACTTTTTCTACTATACGAGTGCGGAAAAAATCTGTCCCATGGAAAAATTTACAATTTCAAGCAATGTTGCTGTGTTGTAACGTAGAGCTAGCAGCTAAATGAGATGCGAGTAAGTTTGCCTTCTATGAAAAGTAAACAATTGATTTGTCATTGGCGATGAGGTTTGGAGCCGAAGACGATGCGATTAGGAGTTTTTTATATTTGGTTACAAATCACCAGCATTTGTACTGCCTTTGGGACATTGCAGGTTTTTTGCCGTAATTTTTGGTCATGCAAAATTTTGGTTTTATCAATATTTAAGTTGAATGAGTTCCTGCCTTTGTTTGTGCTTTTTCCTATTTTCATCCTTAGGGTTGAATTGTAGGATCGGAAACTTACTTCTTTGAGCCGGATAGCTTCTTTACATTCAGAGTTAAAACAAGATTTTCTTTGGGCTTAATACTAGCAATACCCATCAGTTTACCTTTGAACCCAATTTCAGGTGTACTGTTAATAGTACAGTGCGCAATTATTCGTTAGTGTACCAATAACATGTTTAGTGTTAATTTAATGTAAAGTTTTTTTCATTGTAATTAAAATTTTAATTCTAATTGATTACAACTTCTCTATTTGCAGAACGCCTACAACTGTTGGATTGCCGCTTGCATCTATGTGTTGACGTTCCTCTTGTCTGCTCAACAATTCTACGCGAATAGTCGAGTGACTGCCAACTAAGTGGAGTTTCCTAGAGAAGACCAATCTAGCACGTTTATAATTTGCTTAAATTAATTTTATTATACTCTGTTTATTATTCTTTCCTCTTTTTGAATGTCGATTCCTCCATTCGTATTTGTTATCCTCCTATTTCGTAAGAATAAAATAAATTGCAATAATCAGAATATTAAGTAAGAATAATGTTTTTTTATTTTTTTAATCGATTCAATTTGCTTATTTCTACTTTAATTTAAAATGTATACATTCCTCTTAAAATAATATTTAACCCAAAATCAGCAGAGGAAGACATTTGATTGTATATGGAATTCTGTTTCAATTTTGATGTAAATTTCTTATCGTTTATGAATTAACAGTGTATATTTGGAAATTTATTTTTTATTCATAAAAATAAAATTTGTAGTTACAACAAAAAACAAATCTATAATCACAAGATTTTAATGTAAAGAGTTCTGTAACTGCCAATGCAGGTAAATTATATTATTAGTCATAAAAACTAAATTGTAAAAAAAACACCCATCAATGCACCCTTTCAAGTCGAGGGAAATTGCATATTTTTTTTTCTTTTATTGAAAATAAATGTTATAAAGTATTATCAGTTTAATGTTTTTTTTTTTGTATTCAGCTTTTTCTTCTTTGTGTTCTGGAAAATGCATTCACACTTAGAGCAACACTTTAACTTTAACTCCTCTTGGAGCATAAGACAAAAACCAGAATTATCCATTTCTCTCTATTGAACTGTTGACTTCCATTTTCTTCTTGGCCAACCACTCATGGTTTTGCTTTGCTTTAATCATTTTTTTACATACATAACGTAGGTATGTATATGTTTATTGTTTGTGTGTTTCTTGTTTATTAAAGTTATTGAAAGTATATTAGAGCGTAGGTAGAGGTAGCGCGTTCCACATTCGTGTGGTTCGACTGGCTGTTTATAAAGTAAGCTTGGTGAAAAATCCTCATATTCCTGACCCTCTTCCTCTTCCCGTTTTTTGTTACCTACGGTTATTTTCTTTTCGTTTTTAAATTAAAACTGAAAGCTTCTATTGCTTTTTTTATTTTTGACAGTCGGTATAACATCTGCTTGTAAAGGGTCCGCCCAATAACTTTTTTTTTGAAAATGCTTCATCAACATCGAGTGTAGCTTCGGCTGTGTGGCACGTAGCGCCGTCCTGTTGAAACCAAATGTTGCCAATATCCTCCTCTTCAATTTTTGTGAACAAAAATTCGTGCAACATGGCCCGATAATGATCGCCATTGACTGTAACGGCCACTCCTTGCTCATTTTCGAAAAATGGCCCAATTATGCCTCTGGACCAAAATCCGCACCAAACAGTGACTCGTTTTGGGTGTATCGGCTTTTCAATGTATGCGTGCGGGTTTTCTGTGCCCCAAATCCGACAATTTTGCTTGTTTACATACCCGCCAAGATCAAAATGAGCTTCATCTGAAAAGATGATTTTTTTGGAAAAATCGGCATCTTCTCTAAGTCGATCGCAGGCAGTGATGTCGCAATATTTCCCAGCGTATACACAACCATATTCGTTCAGCGGAAGGATAAAACTAATTATCTGTCAAATCAGACATGAGCTAAGTGTTACCATTCACGAAATAAGCACTAGTTGAAAAAAAAAACCTTAGATAGCGGACCCGTTACATATATAGAGGTGATTTCGAAGATAAATCGATATTTTACTATTCGATATACTTCGAGTGCGGTTGTCCTCCCAGCTAGCCTGCCGAGCTATCTCTGAGTACAATATCGACATCATCCAATCCCGTTCAAGAAGCTCGGACAAGACAATTGAGTATTGATATTGACCCATTGTTAAAGTTAATAAAACATCGATAGGTTAATCGATTAATCAATTATTTTGAATTATTAGTTCATGAAGCTGTACAAGGAATAGCCTGTTAGTAAAAAAAAAACACTGTAGCCATGGGTTTTAAGTTTTCACCTCATAACTGTCCTTGAACGAAACTAATTTGATCTGAATGAAGTTCAGTTCGTAGTTGAATGTACCCAATGTCATAAGCACACTGCTTGGCGTTGACATTTTACTGGCTTAGTACATTGCAAAAACGTCATAAAGTAACAAATCGAATGGAATTTTTTATTGGATTTGAAATTTTAGATCCAAAATCGGTTTTTTTTTTGTGAATGAAAACACCTAGTTGGAGGTAGTAGTTTACCTTCAAAATTCGAAACAAAAAGAAAGTCATTCAGCTGTTCCTCACATGTTTCATCAATAAATTTTAGAATGCCTTTGGATTTGTTCCTTGTTTTTGTATATTTACTACATAAATACATATAATCCTAATTGTTTTTTTCTTTCAAAACTCATTTTGTTTGTTATTAATAAAACTATCGATTGTGTACCGATTAATCGATTGTTTTTTTTAAACAATCGATACTATCGGAAAGTTCAACAATCGATGTTTTATTAACACTACCCATTGTCTTGTCTGCGTGTGAACGCTGCTTAATACCAGTTTGTTTGTGTGACAATTGTCATTCAATTAAAACGCCTACTACAATAATGGTGATTAACTTATTTGTAGCAAAATTCTTTCAATCACATTTTTCGTATTTTTATTGGTTTGAAAACTAGTCATATCCACACATTTAAACCAAAATTCTTCATATCCAAATTAAATTGTTATCCAATAAAATAAAACGTTTTCTAAGCATGGTACACATAACAGCAGGTTGTCAAAAAATTATCTGTCACTTTGTATTAAAAATGGTGGTTGTTAGGGACCTATGTACATCAAACAACAATTATGAACAAAACTACACACTTCACGTTTTTTATATTTTTCTTATTTTCTTGTTTATTAAAAAGCATTTTTATAAATTTATTACCACAAATACTTTAAAATATAGCCACGAGATCTATTTTTCAGAACAAATAAATAAGCTAATGGTTTCTGGCGGCTGCCATTTTACTTTGATTTTGACGGATGCGCAGAAGATTGCAAAAATAAAACCTCTAAAGATATTACCTTAGATATGAGTACTGTGTTTTCTGAGTACTCTGATTTAGCCTTAGAGAGTTTTTCCTGATTTCCACAAAACGAATTTTTTGGATATGACGAGTTTTGGTTCTTATCTACTCATTTAGACCATTGTCTATAAACTGCTTAGACCACCTTTCTTTTTTCTTGTTGCAAAGTTCATCAGAAATTTTTTTCCTGATGCTTGGAACTGGAAAAAATTGTAACGTAAATAATTGGAATCATTTGTGAAATGACAATCAGCTGGCACGAAAAATGAAATTCCATCAGGAAAATAAATAAATAAATTTTTTGCAACATTCGTTTAATTGAAAACTATTTTAGCAAAAACAATTTTTTTTAATGATTTCCCGCCGTTTAGTATAGCAATTGTGTTTCAAATCATATTAAAACACCGTAAATTTTTGAATTTTTTTCCTGACACGTTTCTCCATGATCGCTATAACTGTTTCCTAAGAGTCCCAACAAAAAAGAAATCTTTCTATCTGAAATCACTTAACTGTTATACTTTTTGAGTACATAAATCGGACAAAGTATCGGAAATTAAGTTGAATGGAAAAGTTTTAAGTTCCGTTCAAATTTTAGTTCATGATTGGTTGGCGCCCAACGTGAGATGGATTTGCTTTCTTTATATTATACTTTTAATAATAAAGACGTAAACGTGTGAATTTAAAAATCTAGAAAGTTGTACGCCTCAAAACATTTTGCTTCTTAAGCAAAAGAAAAACCCGAACATAAATACAAACAGAGAAAGTTTAATTACATACTTATATAAAAAAATATACTTAAATGTAAATTAACAACCTACATCTACCTTCTTTGTTTTTCTATTAATTCTAAACAAATTAAACGCATTGCTGTTGCTGTACAACTATTTAAAATTTATCAAATTTTAGAGAGGATACGTTTTTGTAAGCCGAAGCCTCTATTTCCCTAAAATTATGGTCTTAAAATTGGTCTGCCGTAGATAATTAAAGAAAAAAACACATTTTTCACACAAGTATTTAATTTTATTTCACTTCTCTTTCAATAAGCACACTTATATTTTTAATTTTGTGTTTATTGCATACTTTACTATTGACATCATTTATTTTTATTTAAAACTATAATTTCAATAATTTAAATATATTCAAACTAATTTTTTTTACAAATAAAACAAATCAAAACTTTATAATTTACAAAATTAAAAATACAACATTCATTTTGTTTTCTTTCTTAAAACTAAAACATTTCTACAAAGTTCAATTTATTTTAAATATAAAAAAAATAAACAATTTTCCTTAAATAAAATGTACAATTAGATTAATTTTATTCGAATTATTGTTTTTGCATTCTGTTTGATTTCCAATAAATTATGAAAAAATATTTTTTTTTCAATATAAGCTTACGAAGTAAAATAAATTTCAACCTAATCTTATTTTTTTCGAGTTAAACTTTTCGTTTTCGATAATAAATATGTTTTGTTTATACTTTTCTTACAGAAATTCTTATAAAATGTAAATTATTTTAATTTAACGAGTATAGTAGGAATAATAATTTACAAAAAAAAGTCCAAGAGTAGAGAGTGTGTACTTTTATATATATATAAAAAAATCATCTATGAAGGCGGATTAGAATTTTCATATTTACTGTTAGAGACTAGATGGAAATTTATTTTTATTTTTTATTTGAATTTAATTGAAATCGAATTTCTTTAGAGGCTTAACGGGTCTTTCGAGATTTTTAATTGTAATTTCTTATTAACAATCGAATTATTTAGAAATACAAATTTCAAAGATACTTTTGGGGATTAATCTAAAGAGCGCAGGTTAGATATTTTGAAATTTTTGATAGAATAAGAGTGATTTGTTATTTTTCTTTTTGTTTTAATTTATATTTATTATGTTCACTGTTCGTTCTTGATTCCGACTCGAACTTCGAGATGATTTTCGATTGATTGATTCCAAGTACGCGGCTGGGGACCAACCTTCTGAATTGGTATCTGAAATTTGAGAGAATATTTGTTTTAGAAAAAAATTGTATACATATGTATATGAATGTGGAATAAAGCATTCGTTTTTTAGGGTGAAACAACGAGTACATGCGGAGTTAGAATTGTTTTTGGTATTGTAATTGAGTTAAATTGCTTAAAACGCCTCTCTATATTAACTTAATTTCGTCGTAGAAAAGATTTCCGCAAACTAAAAACATTTATGAGTGCAAGAAAAACAAAAAAAAAAATGCTTTTGGGTTTGCGTCGGGCGCCATTTAAGATATAAGAGGGCCTTTGAATACTGTAAGCATGATTATTGGCTCTTTATTTTAAACATTGTGGACAGTTTTTCTTTGGATAACATAATCCAAACAAACAAGATTGTTGTAAAGATAGTTTTACGTTGGGCGCCACTTAAGTAAATACATTGATGAAGATTTTTTCTTATTAGAGGAATTTCAACTAAAAAAAATATATATTGCGTTAAATCTCTGACTCGTCGGTGCTAATTTTCGACTTTTTTTTATTAATATGAAAGCAATTTCACTTGTTTATACCTATTTTTTTTATAAAATTTATAAGAAAAGTGTGAAAATATATATAAAACAACATTTAAACATCTTTATGTTAACAAGATGAAAGTGAGATGAAAAATAAAGAAAGTAACTACTAATATAGTATCACATTACAAAACAACGAGAGTGAAAAAATGTGCAAGAAAAATTAATAAAAAATTATTTCTTCAAAGAAATTACCTAAAACACGAACAAACCACCATCCAGCACAGCCGACTTTAAGCAATTCAACTGCATCACCTTCACGCATTGATACCTCGGAATGACCCATTGCATTATAGTCAGCCAAAGCAATAAACTTACTGCCCTATTTATTGTTTTTTTTTTTTAGTGTTAAGAGTGAAAATATTTGTTAAAATAAAATATTAGTGACATTTCTGTTGTTGTTATTTTGACTATAATAATAAATGAGTTGTTTTATGTTCAGTGAATGTAGTAAGTAACATGAGCTCAAGCTGGCAAAAAAGCTGAAGCATGTTTAATGTATGTTGGATGCTGTTATGTAATTTAAAAGAAATCAATAAAAAACTAATATTTACTGAAAATAAAATCTAATACTTGAAAGAAATATAATATTTATGAAATCTTCTTCAGAGAAGAAAGCCATTCGTCTTGTTGTGCAAACTCCTAAGCCCCTAACGCCCAACCAAAACTACTTAGTCTCAAAACAATCAATATCTGTCAAACAAAGTTAATAAATTTATTTTAATTTAATTTAAATTTAAATTTGGCAAGAACCTGATCTTCAAGAGACGAAGTTTGTAAATTCACGAAAAAGTATGCAATGTCTACTACCTACAAATATCAATAATTTCATATTATAAGTTAATCACACAAATTGATGAGAATCAACAAGAGCAAAGTATTTTATGAATGAAGATAAAAGAAGACAAGACGATGAATATGTTTTCATCAACATCCAATTCCACCATCGACTTGAGACAGAACGTGACAATTGCTAGGTATAATTCGAGGTAGTCAGTGACACACCTCACTAAGGTAATATATTGCGCAGATTGATTGATCTGTCACTAAAAATTAAAAATGGTGGTTGTTAGAGACGTACATAAAAAAAAATGTGTGAACAAAACTACACACCTTACGTTTATTTTATATTTTTCTTTTTTCTTGTTAATTAAATTAATTACCACAAACACTTTAAAAAATATAGTCACTTAATCTTTTTTTCAGAATAAATAAACAAACTAATGGTCTCTGGCGGTCGCCATTTTACTTTGATTTTGACAGATGCGCAGAAGATTGCAAAAATAAAAACCCTAATGATATTACCTTATAGCGAGTTTCATTCAAGAAAATATTTGCTCTTTCTGTCAAAAGATTTGATCTTTTTGAGTTTTTAGAGTTTCATTGCAAGAAAATGAGCAAATCTAGATCAAATCTCAATACAAAAGATTTGATTTCTGATGCGATGGAAGATTATTTGATCTGAATGCACACATACATGTAAATAATCTTTTCTGTCACTAGCTTTGTTTGATGAGTCCTGAAGTCACCTTGGGATCGCCACAACTGGTTTTTTGATATACCTCAACTCGCCCTCAATAGAAAATTCTCTGTTTTTTTTTGAAAACTGGGGTCGCCATGAAGTCACCCTGAAGTCGATCTTGGTATTTTGCTAGGGCAAGTTGAGGTAACGATCAGCTGTTGTACCTAGTTCTGCTATAAGTTCTGTTACAGAATTTCCAGCGCTTATCCTTTAAAACTTTTTGCGGTAATAGAACCGTTAACTTTTTTTCAAACCACATGTACTGATCAAAGAAGAATACTAGTCAGTTTGGTTTCAGATTGCAAACTAGTAACATGGAGTGGGGCGTTAAAAAGAGTCACGTCGCGGTAATAGCGTTGCATAGGTGCGGAAAGAGTGCTGGCCAAATTTTTGAGTTTGTAAAAACCACTCGGTTTATCAAGAATATTCGTTTATCGGGCTATTGGTCGCTTCGCCGAATTGTCTGGAGTAGAGGACAAGCCAAGAAGTGGTCGCCCGCGCGTCGTCCTTACGGTTGCGGTAGTAAAGGCAGTGCATGAACGAATGCAGAAAAATCCCCTTAGGAAGCAGAAGATCATGTCCAGAGAATTGGCTATATCAACCAGATCGATGTCTAGGCTGATTCGGGATGATCTGCACATGAAAGCCTATCGTCGATCCACGGGTCATCTTCTAACTCCTCAACTAAAAAAAATTAGGCTGGAAAGATGCAAGCGACTTTTGCATTGGCACGCGGAAAATGGCCATGAAAACATTTTATTTACGAATGAGAAAATTTTTAGAGTGGAAGAAGTTTTCAACAGACCAAATGACAAAATGTATGCCACTTCGTCTAAGGAAGTGAAAAAAGGTGTTCCAAGGGTTCAACGTGGACATCATCCCGCTTCCCTAATGGTTTCGTGAAGGATCTCTCCACCATGGTGTCAAATCCCCCATTTCTGTAAAAAAGGCTTAAAACTGGTGCAAAGGTTTACCAAAAAGATGTGCTGGGGGGTAATGTAAAGGGATTGAACAATACCCTTTTCAATGAACACAGATGGATTTTCCAACAGGACTCTGCTTCAGCGCACAAAGCCAAAACCACGCAGGAGTAGCTCATGGTCAATATTTCTGGCTTTATAGCAGCAGCAGATTGGCCTTCGGTGAGTCCAGATCTGAATCCATTGGATTATGGTTTGTGGTTAGAATTGAAGAACATGGCCTGCAAGACTTCCCACAAAAAATTGGGAAGCCTTAGAAAAGCAGTAAACAGATCAGCGTCCATGATCTCGATTGAAACCGTACGTGCCACAATAGCTCAATAGCCACACCGTTTGAAAGCTTGTGTTAAAGCAAAAGGCGGTCATTTCGAGTGAATCTAATTTTTTTCAATAATCAATATTGTGTTCTAGTAAATGAAATAATTTTGAATACGATATGTTTGTTTGTTTTATTTTTATAGCGTTTTATATTTGTAACAGAACTTATGGCAACACTAGGTATACTGACACTCAGCCGTATACGTCGGAACGGAAAACTCGCCGATTTCCTACGAACCGGAAGATTTTTGCTTCGAGGTATTCTTCTGAACAGCATTTCGGAACATTGTTCCGACATTTTTTAACGTACAGCGGGGTTCTGCGTTGCAGTACGATCAAGTACTTTTTTTCAAGTATTTTTTCTCCGAAATCCTTTGACTCGACAGATATTAGTTTACATGTTTACTGTTTGTGTTAGTTTTGTTCATTAAAGTTGTTTTAAGTTATTGCAAGTATTGTTCAACTATTATTTTTATAGCAGCTGGCTGGGTATGAAGTAAGCTCGGTGCAACTTCCTCCTAATCCTGACTCTCTTCCTTTATTTTGTTATCTAGAGTTTTTTTCTTTTTGTTTTAATTTGAAAATGAAAGCCTCTGCTCCTTTAATTTTTTTTTATTTTGTTGACAAGTTGGTATAACATCGGCTTATGTATAGAGATGGTGGTCTCGAAGTAAATCGATATTTTACTATTCGATATATTTCCAGTGCGAATAATGGTTAATCGAAAAAAGTTTCTAGCCAGCGCCTGAGTATACTTTTCGAGGGCAAATTGATATTTTTCTTTGGTTTAAGATTTATAACTTCTCCTTTAATAAATTAAAAGTACAAATCGTGTTATATAAACAAATATCGAAATAATATATCGATTTTTCGATATATCGATCTATTTCTTACATCTCTAAAATCCGTCGCATATCAATCAATGCGTCATCGAATTTTAATTGTTTTATTCCGAAAACAGACACCTCGAATGTAATTTGAGTCTCCGATTGTGTATGCGTTGCGGAGAATGTTCCGTTCCGAACGGATACCTCGATAGCGCCGATTGCTGTCAATTTGTGGTTTATGTTGATTTGCTGCAGGTAAATTGTTAATTCGTATTTGCAAATACAAAATTATCGCCAATGTGAATTTAATTCATTGTTTTGAGTTTAATTTAATAGAAAATTAATAATTACAGTTATAAAGTGACTAAAATGGAGTTTTTTGAAGTTGCGGATTGTTCGACAGGAGTGCTTCTTGTGATATGTTGCCAATTAACTTTTGTGTTTTTTGAGATTTAAAAAACCCAGTTTTTTTGACAACTCTTGGAGTTGGACAACAGAAACAACAACAACAAAATGAAATATAGGGATGCAAGCGATACATCGATGTTTTAAAAATCAATATATCGTTCATAAACATCGATGTTTAAACTCATTTAAACATCGATACATTGCTTTTGGTGAACGATATTTAATAATAGTGCCATGTTTATAAAAAGAATCTATTTATGAAAAGAAAAACGTAGTGGTCTCAAATTCAATGTTTGTTATTTGAATTTTCATGCAAAACCAATTTGGTGTTGGGCAATTAATAACAGTTTTTTGTCTGAAAGAAAGAGAAAATCGATTCTGTTATCAAAGAATCGAGACCACGCATACGTGAATGCAGTTTAAAATTCAAAATAGTCAAATGTCATTTCTATATTAATAGCTGACCCACCCGGCGTTGGTTGGGTTTACCCTAGCTTTAATTGATACCGACGGAAGCGGTCCAATTGTAGCCAAAAACCACAAACGCCTTTCAACTTTAATGTTGGTTATATGAAAATATATGAAATTCCATACAAAAATCAATTTTCGATTTTTCCAATTTTCCGACTTTCCCGGAGGGTTTTCCCAAGTTTCTTTCGTAAAAACCTTCTACTGGCAATTACAAACAAGGGAACAAAAATTTAGCCAAATCGGCCAATCCGTTCTCAATTGATGAATTATTATACATTTTCAGATCATTTTTATATATATAGATTTATTTATGAAATTCCGATTGTTTATTTCCGGGAGATAATAACAAAATAAATACAAATTCTAAGAAAGAAATGATATTGATTGATAGTGGCATTTCACAAGCTACTCCAGGGTAATTCTTTTTGGGAAATGGATTAGAAAAGGGAAAATAATTACAAGTCGATTCGAATGGCGTGGCGTGTGAAGGTGGGGTTGAAAACGTTTTTTTCTGATTTCCGTCAAAGTTTAATTTCTGATCGAAAAATGGTCTGCAGAAAAGTTGTAGATAATTAAAAAAACCTATAATTTTACTTCAGGTTATTTTTCAACACAATCTCAAATCTTATGAAATATCGGCACAAAAATGGTCTTTCGATTTTTTACTTGCGATTATAGGGACTATAAGGCAAGTTAAGGATTCGTGAATATTAAAAAAAATGAGATAACAATCAAACATGACATTACGATCATAGAGAAGATTAAAAAAGTGATCGAGAAAAAATGTCTGTCTGTCAGTATGTATAACGAGCTGCAGCCTAAATGGCTTAAGCGATTATCTTTAAACTTGGTGTGTGTGATTATTTTGGCATTCCCCAGAGGGGAAATTGAAATTTTATTTTTAGCCCTAAAAATAACGGTACCTGCCATATAACAGTTTAGGAAAATCTTATTTTTCTCGAACACTGCTCCAACGATTTTAATGATTTTTTTTTTGTTGGTATTGGCTATCATTTGATTAGAACCACATATACGGGAAAAGTCTACTAACGGTACCTTTCATATAACGGTTTTTTTAATTTTTGGTATTCTCGGTTACGGCTCTTTGGATTCCTATCAAATTTTATATTTGAGAAGATCTAGGAGACCAAATTAATTCTGCATATCAACATTTTGAATAACTTTTTTTTGTTAAATACTTTTTATAAGTTCAAACTGTGTTATTTTCAACGCAAATGTTACTTGTTTCAGTCAAAGATCTTGCTTTTTTTTGTTTTGCTAACTAAAATCGCATTTGATGTTTTATTGAGCATCAAAAAATCAGTTCATAAGCATTTTTCTTAAACATCCCGAAAATATCGATATCATCATCATAACATCGATATTTTTGTGAACGACGTTGCATCCCTAATGCAAGTGGCGAGTCTACTGTCAAAACTGAACGAACTGTTTCGTTATGTTTTTAAAAGATTAATGAATAATTTGAATGAACATGGCTATTTGTTGTTTATGTTTACTATCGATTGTTAGTGTCACAGCTGTGAAATGTACATGTGTCAGCGCCATTCAGAATTTATTACGTCATGCTTAACGAAACTAAATGAAAGCTGTATTTGCCAATTATAGCCAATCCTATTATTGTGTACTTTGGGTTATGAACACGTGCGATTTAGATTTTTGTTTTATAAATCACACAATTTATTGAATTTGAATTTATGAAATTCCTCATATTTTATGCTAATGATAAACAATTTTTTTGCCCTAATTTTTGAACATGTACAAATTTGGTCCGAAAAATATAGACTTTGCATGCCTTCCTGGCTAGTTCGAACTTTACTATTGTTGGTTTTAAAACAACTGAAACGTACATCTTTAACCCTAATAAGCTTATTGGGTTAAGTGTTACCACTTAAATTAAACGAGCGTCGCGGTTGATTTTTTAAATCAAACTCAAAGATATCTGGTTCTTCCGATCGCGACTTTGGTCACCGCTGACCAAATAGCTCGCGAAGCATTTTGGGATTGCCTAATTCTTTAACCAGTTCCAAAAGTAAACCATGGTTGATGTTTCAGCAATGTTTCGATACAGAGATTTTCAAAATCTTATTTTTCTCGTTCAGAATATGATTAGAAAATACTACGAGCTCAGAATAAATTGACTAAGCGTTCTGAGTACATCGCTGAATACACCCAACGTCCCCTTTATATACCCTTACCTAGACTTTTCTGTATAGTATATCTGGCCAACGCAAAAGAGACAGTAATTTTCGTCGTTAAATTTTGTCACGGTTTTTTAAAAAATTGAAGTGCTTAAACATATTTCAAAAATAAATCTGAGCACTTAGAACACGTTCGGTTTACAAAATGTTCAGTCCATGCCCGAAAGCAAGAACCGTATTAAGATCTCTTCTTCTTCAGTGACCTCTAATCTAGAAAACAGAAAACAGCAAGATTCGGATTTGCAAGTACTTTTTTAAATCGTTTTAATTCAATTATTAAACAAAAAAAAAAAAAAAAAAATTCTGCCTCAAAAAAGTTTTTTTTTTCTAACACAAGAAGAATGACATTTGTGTCCTAATTTACTCTCACATTTATCAAAGATTTGCTCTGCTCTAGTCTTCATTGAAGAAAGAAGTTATTTCTGCAGAATTTTCAACAATGTTGGGAATCGGAAATAGATTTGTTTTGGACTTTTGCATATTTTAATGATTTTAGTTAATTTTTTTTTTGGAGCATGCTTACTTCGTCAGATATTTTTTTTTCATTCCTGGCAGATCTGTTTGCCGATCACCTCGAAGAAACTTTCAAACCCTTTGTCGGTGAAGAGTTGTTGAATGAATCCAGTGATACTCATTGGACCTTTAAAAACTTCCGAATTCGAGATGTCACATTTTCAGAACTATAAGAAAGCAAAAACAAAAAAGCACCCGGATATTACTTGTTAAATGCACCCATTCTTAAAGAGTTTCCGAGAAAAGTAATCACTAAAATCCAACATCTGATTAATGCCACGTTTAGACTTGCAAACGTTCCACGGCAATGGAAAGTGACCGAAGTTATTATGGTCCCAAAACCAGGGAAAACTTTAAATGAAAAGAAGTCTTACAGACCAATATTCGTGAAATTTTATTAATATAATATTATAAACACTTGATTCTTATTAACTCCACATTTCATGATAAGTAAATATTATGTTTTATTTTTATTTCTAATCATTCTAAAATATTATTTCAATCAATAAAGAACTATAAAGAAAATAAATAATGCTCTCTTTTATTTTTTGTTTTGTACCTGCGGTAAATAAAGATTTTCATTAGTTTCTTGATGTTTCCCCAGCTTTCGATAAGGTCTGGTACAACGGCTTAAGATTTTAATTAAGACAGGTTTTTCCCAAACAAATATATTATATTCTGGAATCCTATCTGGAAAATTGACTTTTCCGAGTGAAACAAGGTACTGAATATTCCGGATTTAAAGAAATAAATGCTGGTGTTCCACAAGGAAGCGTTCTTGGCCCAGTGTTATTCGTTCTTTATACTCGAGATATACCTCAAGAAAAAGACGTCACGACTCACGATAGCAATATTTGCTGATGATACGGTCATACTTGCATCATCCAATCAATTGAAAGAGCAACCGAAAAGCTACAGAAAACTCTTAATAAAATAACAAACTGGACGAAGAAATGGTGCATTGTTCTAAACGAGTCCAAATCAACACATGCTAACTTTACCTACAAGAATGTTAACAATCTACCCATCTTTATTAACTCCGTTCAAATACCGTATGCAAACGAAGCAAAGTATCTAGGCATGACTCTTGATGCTAAGCTTAAATGGAAGACGTACGTCAAAAAAGAAAAGAGAAGAACTCGATACTAAGTTATGGGAACTAAACTATCCAATTGGAAAATATTCCAATCTAAGTACTTATAACAAACTGCTTATCCACAATCTTGTACCGACTTCGTCAAGTTTTCGGTAAGTTTTGTTACGAGCAAAAACTCTCTCGTCAACGAAAATTTGACAGATGAATTTTGATGGTATTTGTAATGAAGTGAATTTGCATGTTCGTGCCAATCCGTACATTATGAGCAAAGCATTCATTTGACAGATCAAGTAGAAAAATTTCGTTCGGTTATGACACTAGCATCTATTTGCTTCTAATTAGCCCTAACGACCTTGTTAGCATGAATTTTCTTTGCGGTTGTTTTATCTTTCTTCTTTTTTACACAATGGGTGAGAGATAAAAAAGGAATAACGGACATTTTAAGATTTTCTACGTTTGAGTTTGACGTTTCTCGTTTGACATTCAAAACAAAACCAGTGCTCTTTTATTAAAACTGTAATTTTTTACCAGAATGCTCGTATAGCAACATAAACAAAAATGCAAACTAGAGAAATTCATTTAACAGATGCAAATATGAATTTGATGCCCCAGGTCATGCCTACACAAACTGTGACAGGGAAGAAAGAAGAAACAACCGAAAAAATGTTTCATATAAATTTTTTCTATGAGAAATTTTCGAATATGTCAAATTTAAATGAAAACTAGAGATGTCGCAGAAAGAAATGTCAAGTGACAATTAAAAGCTTACTTGGTATAGGTATAAGAAATTGACAACTGTTTTTGGTTTTTCTTCGTTTTGTTTTTTTAAACTGCTTTATTACTTACTCTTTGACGTTTTAAACAAATCGATAATGACATAAATGGTGGTAACGACAAAGTTCTCCCTCTTTTTTTAAATGTTACGATTTTTTTGCTTAGAACAATCATTTTTACATAATAAATTTAACTGTGCTAACGTCCAAAAAAATATTCAAAAGCGCTATATTTAGAAAAAAGTTACATTTGGTTAGTATATTACTGCAGCAACAAACACACTTGCAGAAGCCAAGTCTAAATAACTAAATGTTAGTAGTTTTACTTCAATACATTGTTAGCGTCATTAAAAATGCGAAATGATTTTTTTTTGTATTTTGCTTTTTTTGAAACTTACGTAATAACAACAATGATGTCAAATGATGGCCTCCAAATTGATGTTTCGATGGAGTTGCATATAATTTTGTTCTTTTCTATTTAGATTTATGTAATTATTTTTTTATTTTGCCAACTATGTATGACAGTTTACCAAATGACCGAAAGATAGGCCAACAGAAATATACCGTAAAAGTGAACCGCGTTCATAAAGTCATAGGAAGATAGTTCTGATCCACATTTGATTATTTTTTTTCTTTTAAAATATTTACAAAATTTACACAATTTATTGGTTTAAAGCTTAATTATTTAAATGCAATATAGCATTTCTATGATGGCAGCCCGAAATATACTAATTTTTGGTTTTGTACTCTGAATAAAAATATTATTTTACTATTTTTTTTAAATTCCATGTTTTCAGTGTTCAACGGAAACATAAAATTTCGAATTAGATTTACTTGCACGAGGATATGAACCACCATCATGATTGTAAGCCCATTGTGCCAGAAAATTCAAAAATGTCTGAATTTTGTTAAATTTTTGCAAGCGCATTGTTTTTTTTATATTGATTTTGTGCATGAAAGTGAAGAGGAGAAAACCGAGAAAAATAAAATAGAAAAAACAAATTTAATAAATAAAAAAACAAAACAAAACAAGAAAAAACAAACAAAACACCAAAAAGTATAAAACAATAAAATCAATTTGAATAATATGTTCGAAATATTTTGCTTACCGGTGTTGAATTATCCTCAATCATTGACATTTCATCCTCACTGTTGGAGTAATCGGAGCTCCAACCACATCCATCGGGATTTTCTTTTTCCGTCGATGAGATAGAACTGACACCTGGTGTGTGGGGTGGGCAACTGTCTTCGCTGCTGCAATTTGAATTGCGATTTGACTCCGATGAGACTTCACAGCTCATTGTACGTTGAGGTGTCGAGATAATGGAGTTGGGTGTGTCCCAAGAGGCAGTTTGGCGGAGACCACGGTGGTTGAGGCCATATTGTTTGATTTTCTCACCTTTAAGTTCTTCCAGTTGATTGAGGAGAACCCTCTTCACATCGGCCACCCACTTGTTCTTTACATCGATGGTGGGAGCTTGAAGGGTGTGAACTTCTTGGCGTCCCTGAAGCCACACTTCGAAGCGTTTCGGATCACCTCGGACAGATTCAGTGAGTCCGATTTGTGACATCTGAAAAGGGAAATATTAATTCACAGCTTTCGGTTCCAGTTCCGCCATTTTTGTTGATCTTTACCTTAACATAGTGCTTAAACTGATAGGTGCTCTTGTTGTGACCCGTTTTCGAGGTTTGTTTACAAAATAGCATCGACTTTTGATACAAGAAAATGTGCCTCTGTTGAGGTTTGATCCTCAGCCGGATGTCCTTCTTGCTCTCTGTCCACACTTGGAAGGAGTCCTGCAGCAATAGCTCACCTTGTTGTGACAAATCACTCTGAATGTATATAAAAAGAAATTATAAACTTCTGTGATTTAAGCCTAAGTTTTATGTTAACTTACAGGAAAACCAGTTATAGCTATTTGATGCATCGAGTCGTTGACACATTTCAGCACGATCAACATGCAATCCAGAGCTTTCTGCAGCTCCTTCGTACAACTGCCGCTATCACTGAACCGCAGAAGATCTTTCAGCAGCAGCTGATACTTGGTTATCCTCTGCACGGGCTTCAGAAGGTAAGCAGCCAGAGGTAGTTTGTGGCCTAATCGTTTTTGGCATTCTTGTAGAAAAAGGTGGGTGTCGACTAGAGTCTCGCGCAGGCGCTCCGATCGGGGGATGTTTTGACAGTAAAATGAATAGAGGCGGTAGAAGGTGTCACGCTGAAGACAAATAAAAAATCATTCCAAATCTGATCATAGATCAAGACAAACAACATTTTTTTTAACTCACCCTTTGTACAAAACACAAAGCCACCAATTCCGTGGTGGAAATGCAATTCTCCAGATCCTTGAGAAAGATCTCACTATGGAAGGTGTACAACTCGTGCAGATTACCAAACAGAATATCTTCCTTGCCCTGTAAACTGGCTGGTACTAGATGCATAAGCTCTTCTGATTGCATTTGATCACAGTAGCCCTGAAACAAAAAAAAAACAAAATTGATTAGAAAAAAGAACATCCGCTGAATTTGCGCTGAATAGCTTAATCTGTTACAAGAATGAAATTTTTATTGCTTTCTGCGGTTCTCCGTTGTCCTCCACTAGTGCTGAATGTATTCAGCTCAGTGCTTATAAATGCACCAAATTTGGAGTCCACATAAGACCCAATCGAATCATATCCTCGCAATGCCACAAACTTGTGTAGAATTTTTAAATACTTGGCCTCAGAAAATGACGGAAGATCCAACAGGGTAAAATCTTTTTTGCGATTGTTTTTGAAGCTTTCATCGAAGAAGTCCAAGCAGAATTTATAAATGTCCTTGTAAGCTGCTAGAAATGACTTTGGTTTGTTTTTGCCCTCATATCTATTTTCATTTATTTCGGAATTCAAATCATTTGGACGCCATATTCTGAATCTTTCTTTGCAAGCGTCGCACAAGTGAGTGCACTCATCTGTGCTTGGCAGCTTCTTGGGATTTGAAAGCTTTTTCGTGTTATTCAGCGAATTCTTCTGCAATGACGATGCAGAACTGCATCGTTCCTCTAAGTACTCTAGAATATCATAGTATTTCTTTCGCTGCAAATAGTCCTTGAATTCTAAATCATTCTCAATCTCTGAATACGAATTACATTCTAAGTAATCTTTGATCAGTTGATATTCCACCGACTCATCGCAACTGGAAAGTTCTATGAGCTCCTTAAAGACTGTCTTCCGGTCATTCTTCATTCTTTGTAGGCTGTCACTTTCCGCACTGGTTTCGTGGAAAATCTTTGTAGACTTCCCAGTTAAAATATTGCCTGATGAGAAATTTAGCAAATTCAGCCCAAAAACGTAATTTTTGTCAGCGGCATCAAACTTTGGGCGGAAATCATTTGGATTGTAGTTTACATGAGCGCCATCTATCACTTCAGCTTCTTCGAAACTATCCTCGAAAAGAGATCCTTGAAATGACAATGGAGACTCACAAGCTGGCAGTTGGCGATTAATGGTTCCAATTTTGGCATTGAAACGACCCGCAACGTTACCCGAGGTATTTTGAACTTTTCTCAATCGAAACGAACGTCGGGTTTTGGAAGCTTTTCTCAAGTCATAACCACCGTAACGCATTTTTTGTTGCACAAATTAATTCACAAACCGCACTAGAAAAAAGAATCTTAACTCTTTGGAGAAATATTCGCGAATGAAGTGTCTTCGAATATGATGTGACCATGCAGGTCTTATTCTTGTTGCTTATGAGTACTTTTAACGCACCAGTTACTACTTGAAGAACCAGCCAAGCATTAGATTTGCGCATAAAATATTTAGATTATCGTGTTTCTTATAAAAGATTCATCAGAGTAAACCATCGATGCATTGCTGCAATGAATCACTGACCATTAATTTTGTCGGACTTACTTATTTGTCGGATATAATTATTATAAGTGTGTAGTTGGGTCTTAAGAATTTTTTATTTTACACTGTTAGAGTGGAGGATCAACGAACTATTCAACATGTTTAATAAGAATTAACATCTCGGACAAGATGGACTTTTAACTCATGAGATGTAGTTAATTGCAGAGGCGGATACTGTGAAATTGTATGGGAATATGTGTTACATCAATCTTACCTTTAGGATTGAACTCATTTCTGTGACGTAGATTCTTTCGGTTTCGAGAAGTTCTGAGAGTACATGGCCACGTTTGAGACGACGTGCTTCAGAGTCCTGTAAATAAGAATGAAAATGAAATGAAATAAAAAAATGCATACAAAATTATGAAATTGTTAGTAAAACAATTAAGTTTTTTGGATTCAAGCAACTTTTTGGATGCTGAAGCCACTTGCTATAAAAATTCGTATTCTACAAATAAAGATTTTATGGAATGCAAAACATAAATATATTTAAAGGGACGAGAACATTATTTCTAAGTTAATAAAATATATACGCTGGTGTTCCGCAAGGAAGGGTTTTCGGACCAGTATTGCTTTTTAGTTTTCCTCTAGATATTATAAAAGACAGCTGTGCCACTATATCGCTCGTTATTTTGTTCTAGATATTAAAAAACAGCTATATTGCTTTTATAACATCTAGAGCGAAAAACAACGAACAATACGGAACCAAAAATACTTCCTTGCGGAACACTAGCCGATATTTCCATCCTTACTCGTATTCGCAGTATATTATTGAAGATAATGAAAGTATCGTTAAGTATCGGGTTTTCCAATATGGACTTGAGCACTTTGAATTTGATTTGTGAACACACCCTTCCACTAATCATCGAACTGTCATTGTCAATTTATTCAGTAAACTCAACATTTTCATCATAACGAGCAACATCTGCAAATTATAAATTTTTTTTACCGAAATTCGGAGTCGGTGACTCCGACTTTGATATGCAGAATTAATTTTGCTTCCTAGATCTTTTCGAATATAACATTTGACAGAAATCCATAGATCCGTTACCGAGAAAACCAAAAATTAAAAAAACCGTTATATAAAAGATCCCGTTAATAGACTTTTCCCGTATGTGGTTCTGATCAAATGATAGCCAATACCAACAAAAAAAATTCTCAAAAATGTTCATCAAAATCGTTGGAGCCGTTTTCGAGAAAAATAAGATTTTCCTAAACGGTCATATGGCAGGCACCGTTATTTTTAGGCCTAAAAATAAAATTTCAATTTCCCTTCTGGGAAATGCCAAAAGAATCACACACCCAGTTTGGAGATAATCGCTTAAGCCGCTTAGGCTGCAGCTCGTTATACATACTAACAGACAGACAGACAGACAGACTGACAGACATTTTTCTCGATCACTTTTTTAGACTTCTCTATGATCGTAATGTCATGTTTGATTGTTGTCTCAATTTTTTTTAATATTCACGAATTCTAAACTTGCCTTATAGTCCCTATAATCGCAAGTAAAAATAACTGTTTGATTGGGGTTATTGGGCCATGTTTTTTCGTCGACGATAACGATCGTCACGTTTTTGTGAATGGCCAGCGTTATCACGCCATGATTACCGATTATTTTTGGCCCGAATTGGAAGATATGGACTTGGACGACATGTGGTTTCAACAGGATGGTGCCACAAGCCACACAGCACACCTTACAATCGAATTATTGAAGAGTAGGTTTGATGAGCGTGTTATCTCAAGAAATGGGCCAGTCGATTGGCGTTCGTGCGATTAAACGCTCTAAGACAATTTTGGAGTGCGAGTGCGTGAACTTTAATATGGAAAATCCATATTGTGTTGAAACATTGAGAATACAGGGAATTTGTTTGGAGTTTTATTAGAGCGTTTAGGAACATCAATAGCCTATTCTGCATTTCTATGAGCAACAGCTAACCTAACATTCTGCATGCTTTGGAAACTTCCACATAAGTGGCAGTTGAATCGGTAAACTTTTCGGCAAAAAAATCTCTTTTTTTTCATATACAACATTTCTTGAAAAAAATATATTAATAATTTGCTATTTCTTTGCTTCCCGTTTAAAAACAAGAAAATATTATTTTTAATAATAAAGCCAAACAGAAAAAAAATTTAAATTTGTGAATAATTTTTCTCGTTTGTAAACATTCTTATTATTCAACGCTGTATCAAATGCATGCTAAATTTGACATTAAGCCTATGTATGATGTGTCAAAAAAATTTCTGTGACACAGAAACATACAACATTCCAATACTTTAAGTCAAGTCTCCGTTCATAAATTGTTATATGACAGCAAATCATACACTTTTTTTTATAATTAACGCGCGCACAAGGGACTACTTGTTTCCCTTTTAATGTTACACAATGCGCGGGCATTAGGAAGATAGGGAGGGGAGAGATAGGAGGTGTCGATTAACATTGGTTTTGAATGTTTGCAGATCAAAATGGCAAGGGAAAATCTCGCCGGGTAAACTATTCCAAATTCGTGTCGTTCGGCTAAAAAAAGAATCCCTATATTTCACGGTACATCCGAAATAGGGCTCAAGGGTGAACTGATGAGCATTTCATGCAAGACGAGTATTACGGGAGAAACTTTTAAGGGGAGGAATGCAACTGGTTACTTCGAGTGAACATTTTTTGTAAAAGAAACGATAAAATAAGGAAAGACAAGAAACATTGCGTCGGTGTTCGAGAGGGGCAATTGTTTCAGCGGCAGTTCTATTTCCTATCAATCTCTATTTTGTATTCTATCAAGCAGGTGTAGCGATGTTTGCGAAGCACCCGCCTAGAGGTGGGAGTTATACTCGAGTTTAGGGCGTATAAACGCTTTATAGATTGTAGCCAGATCAGATAGGGAAAAATACTTCTTACACCGATACAGAAAATCTAAGCACTTAGCAGCATTCTTAGCGATCTCAAATATATGGTCGTTCCAACGGAGGTCGCGTTGACAGACATACCGAGTGGCGAGTGGGGGTATGTTTAGCTTTAACGACAGAAGGCAGCATTAAGTTTTCGAAGCATTAAACTCCACACGATTCCTATTACCCCATTTGGCAATGCTGTATAAATCGGAGTTTAATGAGCTTGACATACGGCACCGTTGCAATTGTACGTCCGAAGGCGAAGGACGTGAATTATCGAACGAATATGAAAAGCTGAGGGTAGAGTCGTCAGCAAAACAGTTAAGTGGATTAGAAGTAACAGACAGAAGATCATTTATAAAAATGAGGAAAAGAGTCGGAAACAGAACAGAGCCCTGGGGCACGCCAGTATTTATTTTGCAGGAATCAGACTTGAATCTATCCAATACAACTTGTATTGAACGGTCCAAAAGATAGCTTCTAATCCAACGAACAAGAGTATCATCGATCCCAAAAGCACGAATTTTCGATAAGAGGGCTTCATGCTAAACTCAATCAAATGCCTTGGAGAAATCAAGAGCAATAATCTTACTTTCACCAAAGCGATGTAAAGATTTGTTCCACTGTTCGGTGAGATATGCCATCAGATTACCAGTGGAACGGTTGCTGCGGAAGCCATACTGACGGTCATGGAGAAGCTTTCGATCTTCGAGATATTCCTTAATATGACGGTTAATTAGTGTTTCCATGACCTTAGAAAGAAGGGATGTCAGTGTGGTGGGTCGGTAGGAGGAGGGGGAGGATGGGTCACCTTTCTTAGGGACAGGCTGGACAAATGCTGTTTTCCATCTTTTAGAAAAGATTCCAGAAGAGTAGGAGCGATGGAAAAGCTTACGCAGTGGCTTTGCCAGTGTGGAAGAACACCTCTTTAGAAGAATCGAGGGTATACCATCCCGGCCAGCGGATTTGTGTATATCGAGATCTTTGAGAACTCTTGCTACTGTACGAGTGCGGACGAAAATCTGTCCCATGGAAAACTTTACATTCTCAAGTACAGGAGGGGCAACGTTGCTATGCGGCAGCGTGGAGCTGGTAGTGAAATGGGCGGCGAGCAAGTTTGCCTTCTCTGAAGAGTAAACAATTGGTTTGTTAATGTCGATGAGCGTTGGAACCGAAGATGTTGAGGAGTTTTTAATATTTTTTACAAATGACCAAACATTTTTACTGCCTTTGGGACACTGCAGAATTTTTTGCCGTAATTTTTGGTCATGCCAAAATTTGGTTCTTTCAATAACGAAGTTGCATGAGTTCCTTGCTTGTTTGTGCTTTTTCCGATTTTCCTCTGTAGGGTTGGCTTTGTAAGATCGGAAACTTACTTCTTTGAGCCTGATAGCTTCTTTACACTCAGAATTAAACCAGGACTTTTCTTTAGGCTTGATGCTTTTTACTCTGTTAGGAATAAAAGCACGCATCCCTAGAAGAATCACATTTGTGATCATTTCAGCACTGGCATCAATGTCACTATCGGGGAAGCATAGTGACCAGTTAAAGTTTCGGAAAAAAATATTCAGGCCGCCCCAGTTGGCTTTCTCGTATTGCCAAACGGTCTTGGTGGGGAGTTTTTCTTTAACTGGATGGGTGGAGGATGAGAAATTAGCTGAAATGACACAATGGTCAGAAGTGCCAAATGGAGAAGTTACACTAATGGTATATTTATCAGGGTGAGAAGTAAGAAACAAGTCAAGAGTATGGGCGGCTTGCCCAGCAACATCCGGTATACGCGTTGGTACATCGATCAGTTGGGTAAGGTGATGTAATCCGGCAAAGAGCTCGACATACCTTCCTTCGGGTGTTGTCTGACCAGAATAGCGGAGCCAATTGGAATTGTGTACATTGAAATCGCCCGCAATAACGATTTCAGTGCGAGGACAAAGGGAAACAATTTTCGAGATGGAATCAGACAGTGCATCAAACTCGTTATAAGTCGAATTACTGTCAAGATTTGGACTCCTGTAAATAAAACAATAATGAATGACATGCTTGCGGACAGTGAATTTAAGCCATAAGAAGTTAAAGTCCGTGTTGGAACATTGCCCACATTGGGGAAGGCTCTGGCAAACAATATCATTCCTAACATAGACCACGAGACCATGATGGGAAAATAGTAATGGCACCAAGCTATACCCATGTAGAGCAAACTCTGATAAATCAGTATTTACTCCAACCTGGGTTTCACTTAATGCCAAAACAGCTGGCCTGTATTGAACAGTGTAGACGTACACGTGAAAGAAATTCTTTCGCAGGCCGCGAACATTAGAATATACGACACGAAAATCATTTACCATTTAAAAATACATACTTACATACAAAACACAATTCTGACTAAGTCGAACCATGCAGTGAAAATCCACTGCACTAATTGTGTGAAACAACAATCATATTGCAGAAATATCAAAACCATACAATGTATATGTTGTATGATTTGTGAAATAGACCCCAGCTGGCTCGAAAAATTAAATTCCATCAGGAAAATAAATAAATATATTTTTTGCAAATATTCGCTTAACTGAATTTTTTTTAGCAAACAAAATTCTTTGAGTGATTTGCCATCGATTAGTATAGTAATTAGGGGTATTCATGCAATCGTGTAAAACCCTCAGAAACCGTAAAAACCTCGTGAATTTATGTTCTCGTAAATGGACTGTCAAAATTTGTATGGGAATTTATTTATGCGAACCTTATAAATTTATCTCATGATTTAGACGTGTAAAGTGAAAAAATGAACCTCGTAAAACTGAGGATGTCTTTTTTTTGTTGTATTTGTCTTTTGTGACAGCTCAAAGTGATATAGATACACTTGTTAACAAAAGTCGACGTACATCATTCTTGTCTACTTAGACTTTTGTAATTCTTTTTATTGCTGACTACTTTTTATTCTATTTTCTTAAGAAGTTTGTTTTTATATTCATATTTTCAAATATAATAAAGCGAAAAATATTTGTTTTCTCCGAATTTTATATTCTTTTAATAAAAAAAAACAATAATAAATTACTAAGATCTACTAGTGTACGTACACTTTCGTTAGTAAGTGTACCTCAATTTCAACTCTAACGTTAAATGAAGAGCTGACTGTTTTCCACATTTGTACGCAGTTCTATTCTAAGGGTCGTTCATGCAAATGCTTGCGGAAAGATAGAATTTTCTACAAGGCAACGCATACATTTATCTCGTTGCATGAATACCCCCTAATATGTTTTGCTTACGTACGCATTTTACGGACATACATTTGAAAGCAGATTCCATTTGGTGTTTTTACTGAAAACAGGTGTGCAGACTTTTTCCTCAACTTACGTCGTTCTTAGATAATAAGTTCAATTGACAGATTGTATCGGATCGAACGATATTAGGTTCCATATTGTGCTGTATCAATATTTACGCAGAATGAATAGATCTCCTATTTTTTAAAGTCACGTCAACAAAAAAAAAACATTATTCTTACTTTGCAGAACAGATTTTGTTCATCAATGCGTACGTTAATGAACGTAACTTTTGGGTAGGTTACCTTGCTTGTGTTGAGTTTTTTTGTGAATGAACAAATCCAACCAGATATGTTCCCAAAATTGGAAGCAAAAGAGAAATACCATGATACACAGAAATACAAGGTATGCTCACTTTGGCTGTGACGTCACATTCATGCCGATTTTGTTATTGTTTTTTTATGTTTATTGTTCTTACAATCATAAAAAAATCGTTTGTCTTTAGTTTTAAAAAATAATCGTCACAAATAAAATAATAATAAAAGAAGAATGTGACGTCATAAAATATCAAGATGGCGATTTGTATGCGTCCAGTGAGAATACCTTGTATTTCTGTGTATCATGAGAAATACAGTCAGCTGTTCATCAGATGTTCACGTGTTGAGAAAAGTATCCAGCAAATTTTAGGATTCCTTTGGATTTTCTCTCTGTTTCCATATGTTCCTTCAATCAGCTGGAAAACAGCTAATTACAACAAAAGCAAGGTAATCTATCCAAAAGTTATGTTCGTGAACGTACCCAATAACAATTTCCCATAACGTTTCTATAACTTTTTGACAAGTTCCTTGGGCACATTCGGGTGGTATTGCAATTTGTGATAACTAATTTAAGAAATCCGAATTACGTTTTTCATATTAAACGGGAACAGAATAGTTTGTGTCACATATCTATACTGCCATACACGCTATCCATTTTAATAAATTTCAAGCACATAAAGTAGTCTTTACATGCATATTGATCTTCATCTGCATCGACATCTGCAAAAAAAAGAGGACACACAATACAGAAATCATATTTGTGCGATAGACAGGGGAGACCAAAATGAAAATCATCTTCATGTATGAAGATTATAGGAAGTATGAATCTGAAGATTGCAGATTATAGTGAAGATGAACATGTTCATCTTTATTATAGCATTTCATCTCCAACATTATTTTATTTGTTCGAGTGACTTTGTTTGTTAGTATTTTTCAATCTATGTTAAACATCGTATTTAAAAAAAACTTAAAAAACACACCACTTACACAATTTTAGCATTTCACCGAATAAACTGAAAAAACGAGTCAACCGAACGAATCAAGCTATTATGCAGACGAAACGCTATAATCAAGATGAAAATTTTTGTTTTCACCATAATCTTGATCTTGATTTCTTCTACTTCCTATAATCTTGATTTATAAAGATGTTCTGCATTTCTATGTCTCCTCTCTATCGAACGAGTATGGTTTTTATATGTTGTATCCTTTTTCTTTGCAGAAATCAAGATACATGTAAATCTACTATTAAACAAAAAACACTTTTGACACAAAAATGATTTCAGCTCATAGCTTTAACCTGGTTGGTTATAAAGTATAATTTGTTATTTTTTCTTTCTGCGTTTTCTGTTCTTTTAGTTTATTTGTAGATTCAAAGAAGCAGAATCTTTTTTAATATCTTCAAGCAGTAGTAAATAAAAAACAAATGCATTTACTTCATGTATAATTCGTTAAATTTTTAAAAACTTCTTCGTTAATATGTATACACTCTTCTTCGCAATCAGCATGTTTGCTCCTCGCCTACGAAATGTCACTTTCATAGGAAAAGTCATCGCTAAAGCGAGAAACAGATTAGCACAGCAACTTCGAAATCAATTTTGACAACCAGATTTCACATTTTAGAGCCGATGATTTTGAATGGATTAAAACACATCAGCACAGCAACATCGACATTCGACGTTAGACATAAGTCTTAAATCCGTCCGATGTCGCTGTGCAAATGCTGCCAACTTAACGGCAACGTTTTTCAGGGTTATCAATACTTAAAAAAAAAAAATGTGAACCAATTTTTTTCATTCGTCTTCTTGTTATTATTTTTTGTTTCCAAAATGGAGGAGAGACATAGAATTCGTAAAAATAATGAATTTTATACGACAAAAGGCGCAAATCATAGTTTTTGCATATAATTGTACGGCAAAATCATTTTCCAAGTTGCAAATATTTCAACTATTTATTTTTTTTATTAAATGAAAGATTAAATGAATTTATTTCTAGAAGACAACCAAATAATACATTTCATCGGTAAATAACAACGAATCATAATTTATGTCATCCATAAATTAAAACAAAATGTCATCGAAATCATTACAAACAAAACGATTTACAGTTATATCTATATTTATGGAGGAAGGTTGAATACTTAGCCTTAACTTGAACCTGTTTGCTCACTTGCATGGCGTAATGAGTAAGTGTTTGTAATAAATTATTATGCCATCCACAGAAGTGTTTGCACTTATCCAGCAGAAATCTTATACGAAAGATTTGACGTTAAACAGCGATGCCAATATCACCGATTAAATTATTACACCAACGAGATTTTCAATCATTGCGAGTGTGCGCAATGCACAAATGGTGCGGTAGATTTTTCCACACGCACGTTGATGTTCATGAACTGTCATTATTTATGCATCTGATCCAAGATGTAATATCTCATTTCAACTGCTGATGCGTGTAACATGTTGAAGTACATGTGCACAGAAAAGGAGTCTGTTTACACTTGTATTTTTTTGCTTTTGCTTTGCTTGATGCAGAAATTGTTTCATAAGAGGGACATTTGTGAGGAAGGAAAAAAAATTAGAAAACCAACTATAGCGTAGATGAAATCTCGTACATTTGTTAAGTTGCAATATCTGCAAGAATACACTACTCCTAACGGTTTCTGAAAGAATTAAGCTAGTAAAATGCTAAAGTTTAAATCAAATAAATCGGTCGTCGCACTCATAGAAAAAAAAACAAGAACGAGAACTGGGAGGATAATTCTCTATTCGCCAACATTTCTTATGGGACTACTAATACGTTTGCATTTATGTGGGCACGTTACGTTTGGCTGATTGGCTGCTTCTCACACGAATCTCACACGTATTCACGTATACAAAATACAATTTCAGGGTTTGCAGGGCATGGTCGGTACGAGTCGCAGTTCTTTTTTCTATGGTCGCACTGCAATATAATTGTAAGGAATTTATGTTCCACATACCATCCACACACTTCTACAAGCGAACAGTTCCTGGGTGACTGTTCGATTTACACTCAAACTGTGTTCTAGATTTAAAAACAAACTGACTTATAGGAAATGAATGCAATATTTTCATGAATTACATGTCAATTTGCCATTAACTCGTTGTTGTGACACGAATACCTCTAATATTTTCACTCAATCCTTGTTTTTAATAATTTTGCAATGCCATACCACCTTCTGTCACAATATCTTTTCAACAGACAAGTATGGCAACCTTATAATTTGTTTCATTTTGTAGTTACCGCTCCCGAACGTGGTATTGCGGAAACTTTCCTTAGCAAATGATCGCCATCGCAATCATGGCTTAACGCTTTAGGAATTGGCGATTCCGCCAAAGGAAGTCCGCAGCCGGCAAGTTTATATAGCTTACCTGTTGATTTTGCATGTGCTCACTGTCGGGACTAGAACCGGTATCACCATTTAACGAAACTCCTGAGTCAATGACTCCATCCATAGATCTTGGTCTCATGTCGTGTATTACATCAGCCTGTAAGCAAAAAAGAGAAGAACGAAAGAAGGTTTTTAAGTATCTCTTTAAAGATTTCCTCGATTAAAAAATTAATTAAAGTTATTTATAAAAATAAAATTTACGCACCATCAACCATGATGGAGGTGTTAAACAAAATGTCTCTATTTGGAGTTCGAATGAGTTTTGTTGTTGTTGTTATTGCTGCTGATGAAGGTAATCAGCGTTGATTACATCAAGATGTAATAAAAAATAATATAACAACTTTCTACGACACGATGATGTGTTGAATATTAATTTTTTTGTTTCGTTTATGATTTGATGTTTATATATTTTGCTACCGGATCTCTTGGACCAACGAAAAGGGAAAGGACACTATGCGAAAAGAAACATTCCAACGAAGATGCGAAAACAAGACTTGAATGCGTAATTAAGAGTGAATGGTTAGTTTGGGTGAGCTAAAACTAGAAAAAAGTGAAATGGTTTTTTAGGGCTAAACAAAAATTGTGAATTTTGAAAAAATGCAATTTATTGTATTAGTTTTTATAAACAAATATTAAAGGATTATTTAGAAGAACTTTCAAAAAACAAACTCGGAGAAAGAAGGGAACCTTGAGGTCAGCCATCAAATTGTTTGAAACATTCTTGAATAAGGAGCTTTAGGTGAAAAAGGTGAAAAGATACAAAATTAGCACATATTTTCTTTTGTTTATTGAATTGCATACAAACTCCATTACCTGTCTTAAAGTAAAGACAAAATAAATCCGTTACATTGACTAGATTTTTTAAATAAAAATGAGGTTAAAAGAGAATAGTCGTGAATTATCATTTCTGAGGCTTGGTCACATAATTAGCACAGTGCAAGCAAAGTAAGTTTATTTAAAAAAATTGTTTCATTTGAACTTTGAACTAGCAAGGTAAGTTTGTGACAAAGAGTTTCGGATATAGCAAAACTAATTTCTTGCTCTAGAAAGATGGTTTACAATGCCATTTCACATTTTGAAAAATTTGGAACCGCAAGAAACGTTGCGAGAGCTTCCCGCGCAAGGAAAACCACAACAAGAGAAGACCAATTGATACGCAGATCTTCGACAGTAGACCCTTTTAAAACTTCAAAGCAAATTAAATATGATGATGAGTCCCAATATGGCACCTCTGTGTCTTCGAGAACAATAAGACGAAGGCTTAATGAAAGCCAACTAAGGGGCTGCATATCGCAAAAGAAACCGTTTTTTAAAAAAAAAAATTTGAAGTGCAGAATGGAATTCGAAAACCTATGAGCTTTTGGAAAAATGTGCTCTGGAGTGATGAACCGAAGTTCTGTAGGTTTGTATGTATGTGTGGCGTCCTCCGAACCTACAATACATCCCAAAGTACACCATCAAAACTATTAAACACGGAGTCGGAAATGTAATGGGGTGGGGAGCGTTTTCTTGGCACGGTGTCGGACAAATTGTTGAAAAATGTACAAAAATGGACCAGCATGTGTTCAAGGGCATCTTAGAAGGCCACATGATTCCTTAAACTGATGATAATTTGCCACTAAGATGGCAAATCTCAACCCGGGAGAATTGAGAATTTGTGGAACGACATTGAGCGCCAAATTGAAGGACAAAATCCTAAAAACTTGGATGAATTGTGGCAAAAAATTAAAATTGTTTGGTATGGCACAACACACAACGCTGCAAAAAATTAGTCGAAAGTTTATCAAGACGATGTCAAGCCGTGATAGCAAATAAAGGATTTCCAACCAAATATTAACTTTACCATCAAGATTTATAGGTATAATTGCATCATTCTTGCTGTGTGCTAATTATATGACCAAAGTTAATATGAGGAAATTTTTAATCATTATTATTTATTGTTTTTTTTTACAGAAATTCCCAAAAGACAAAAAAAGAGATATTTCTAAAAATAAAATATATTAAAATTTAAGTATTTTTAGTGATACTGTTTTTCTTACTTGAATTAAATGAGTTTCAGTTAAGTTTAAAACGTGCTATTTAAATGTCCACCACTGTAAAGCGGTATATATTTTTTTATGGAGCTATGCTATGCAGGAAAATACCAATTGGTTCGAAATGAGCAAGCCGGTAATGTAATGTAGTCCAAACTAAGTTCGAAATTCGAAACAAACTAAGAACTCACTACTGAATGGTATCGAATTATTTATAACCAAAATTAATAGAAACAAACCAATATAGCTCCTCTGGGGCACACCAAAGTAAACAACGAAAAGGTTTTAAATGCAATTTCTTATTTTACCTAGTAGAATCTATTATCAAGGTATGGTTTGATCCAAGTTAACATGAAAAGATAAAAACCAAAAGCTTTACTCTAAACTTATTTGTTTTTTTTTTTTTTTTAATGGGCTTGATCATTTGTTATTAAGCTTTCATTCGTCCAATACTGACATATGGGAGTCCAGTCATTAACCCATCTTATATAGAAAAGCTTCGTATTTTAGAGCGGAAATGTCTCAGAGCATGTATGCAAATGTATATTATGGCACATACTGTCATAACCTTTTTTATTGCTTTTTTTAGAATAAGCAAGCGCCATAGGGATTGTTTTTTCTACCCTTAAAAAGCTTGAACATAGGGCGAGCATTAGGGAAGAACCCAACTAACAATTTAGCTCGTATATGGTCCAATTTCTCGAACTTGATAAATAATAGTTTGTATAGAGCCTATATAAGGCAAACTTTCGTAAGCAACAAGCTGCAAACAAGCACAGAAGTGAGTTTGGCAAGTTCTATACAAGGCTTGTAGATAAATGTTCAAAATGATTTGTATAAGGCCTTCCAACATTTTTTTTTTAATTACAAAAATTATATCTGCTGTAAGGCTGTCTACCAGAAGTCAATGCAAAAACACTTGTGTAATGCTTGCCTTATACAAATTAAACTAATATTTGTTTGTCGATGTTTGTTGTTATTTTTCTCAATCGCGGTGTTGAGGTAGAGTGCTGGAGTGGGACGAGAAGGACTCGGTTTCAAAACCCAAGTAAATACATTAGCCAAAGTTGCCATTAAAAGACTTGGGTAAGGCCTTTTTATAACAACCAAAGGAAGCTATTAGCAATATTAGCTGTCATTAAAAGGACTTTTTATAACATCTTAAACAAGCTATTAGCATTTAGCTCACAGGAAATGGCTTGCTGAGCTACTCTTAAACATTTCATGAAAAGCTATTTGATGCTATAACATCTGTCAACAAAAGTCTTACAGCAGTTAAATAGCTTGCGTAATGTGCGCCAACATTACTTATATATTTATAAGGAGTCGTATTGTTTCTATAGCAGTCTGAAAATAGCTTGCTAAATGGTTATTTGGGAAGGGAGGGAAGGAAAGGAGTTTTTGATTATCATAAGTTTTGTAATTCTGCATATTAAAATGAGAAGAAGCGTTGAAAAAAACCTCTTCAGTAGAATAATGGGGATACCATCTGAGCTAGCAAACTTATGATTGTTAGGATTAGGATCTTTCAATATACCTGCGACAAAATGAGTGCTAAAGAAGATTGGTCCCATGCTCTTATTTACGTTCTCGAGTACAGGAAGATTTGACGCAAATTGGGCTGCAAACAAATCAGCCTTTTTTGAGAACTGACAGTGGAGGTATCGTCGAAGAGGAGCCTAAGAACTGATGAAGACGAAGAATTCCGTACGTTTCTTATTTGAATTTAAACATATGTATAAGAATGTATGAGGATTTTTAAAACTTATGGAAAGATATGATTCAAATCTCATTCAAGCGATAAGAATGAGCACATGCAGTAAATCCAGAAAATACTACTTTACTAATTCGTGCAGTTGTGGCTTCCAAGCAGAACAAAGATCTCAACCTCTTAATATACAAATTTTCACATTTAAGCCTCGGCCACACAAAAATTGTGTATTATTCCGGGATAAGAAGTAGCCTATTTTCCAATCCACTACTATATTCACCTAACTACAAAAAATCATTCAAATCCATCAAGTAGTTGACAAGTGATTGCGTAACAAACATTAAAATACACAATTTTTCATAAATAATTGTTTACAAAAATTCTAACACTTTCTTAACATACCTATAGCTCGAAGATGACTCTTTCCAAATTAACAACCATCAACATTTCCTTGCATTTTTTTTTTTCATCTACCATTCCAATAATTTACAAACCCAGAGGCACATTTTAATTATTTTGCGTCGCCTCTATAAAAAAAAATCTATCAAAATAACCGGCAAATTGTGTTGGTAGGTTCACCCTTATTACACCAACCAACTTCTCAGATACAATGAACCTAGCGCGCCATCTGTTGTGTGGTGAAATTATTCAAATTTCTCTAATTAATTCCTACGCCGCCGACTACTGACATAGAGTATCTGTAATTCTAAAATTAAAGAAAATACATTTTCTTCGAAAACAATTAAATTCACACGATCTTACCGAACAGGGGGTCGATGATCCATGTAAGTGTGCCCTATAGGAGTAATTTTAAAAACTAAATACACATCACACAATTTCGTATCTTACTACTTTCAGTTCCATGAAATTCAAAAAACATGATCCTTTTCAGTTTTCAAGTTGGCGTTTTGTATCTCAAATTCACAAAAAACCTGATATGATAAGTATTTTATTAAAAGTAAGCTTAGTAAATACAACTACCGGACATCGATTTAACTTCCAGTTAAACTTCCATTTAAATTAAAATGATTGCGAATGGAAAACCAGCTTCGCGTCCCAGTCATTTAACTTAAGTTTTATTTATTTTTCAGTCAAAATCAAAATCAAAATGAAAAAAATGTTTCCACCCAAAAAAAACCTATCAAATTCAGTTCAAGATACAAACTTGCCGCATAACAGATACTTTGCATGTGGCTCAAAGTAACGTCAGATTTATTTAGACCTGTTTACTTTCTTTTATTCATCATCGTCATGATAACTTCGAGCTGAACTTCAAAAGTGTTTTGATTGATCCGTTATTGAATAATTCAAAGTCCAAATAATTTTGCTGAATTTTTGAATAATGTTTTTTTTTGATAATCAAGTTCATTATGTAAATTGATTGATTTGTTTTAGTGAGAAAATAAGTTCGTTAACAGAAATATTTAGTTTAATAGATTTCAGCTTACACAGTTGTATCTTTTTGTTTTTTTGTTTTTCATCTGCGGTGTAGAAAAGTACTTTTGGAGTCAGAAGACAGACATCGAGATAAAACCAAACGGTTTTATGACCATTGAGACAAATATAAAGTAATTAATCACGACTAAAGAATTAACAATATTGTATCTGAAAGATACAACACTATCAACGTTTCCCTTTTACTGAATTCGATATCAAAACGAAGTCTTGGATCAATTCAAATTATAAATTTCAAAAGATATGGAATAATAATTTTCGAAAGGAATTTCCTTGCAGCATTTTGTGGCAATCAATCAGCAATTGCTAAGCTCATACTGTTATGGTCGAATTAATTTTAAAATTATTTCAACAAAAATCTTTGTTTTTTGTTTTACACAAGAAAAGAACAAAGAATTTAACAAAACGCAAAGCTCTAATTAGCATTGAGTTTGTGCATTTAAATAAAGTAGTGCTCGTGTTCATATCTCATAATTTCACCGACCATTACGTTTATTTTTTCGAACATTTTTGTATCCATTGGATACGTTCTTGCCTTCTTTCCACACACAAGAACTCGTTTAACATATAAGAAAACTTGATGGCAACTATATTTGCATTTCAAATAGCCAGCCATCTGATGGTTTGTTTTTTTTAATGATCTAGATTAAATAAAAAAAAAACTTAGGTAGGTTAATTAAGGTCGAAAAATGGAAGAAGACAGAAGAGTTGACACAGAAAAATTGGAAAAAAAAAGTAAAAACACGAACCAAGCCGATGATTGTTGCATAAAAAGAAATTGCGTGATACTCTAAATTTTAGTTGAATTATGCCAAATGTTTAAAATGTGCACAGGCATCAGCTAATGTTTATTAATATTTTCGTTTTAAATGAATATTGTTTTATCGATGAATAAACAATGCAGCAGACACAATTTTTTTACGTTTTGGTCCAGTTTTAATATGTAGATGTTTTTTTATAAAACAAGCCAATATAAATATTTTTCCTTGCGATTATATGTAAAGTGGAGAATGAAATTGAGATAGCAATCAAACAAAACGTTAAGATTAATGGGTTGGCGATTTTTTTCTGTTGAACTGAATCCTGTTTCACAAAATCCCGCGTAACGAAATCCGGCCAATTTCTTATTTTTGTACATTTGTATACATACATACATAACAACGCTGCATGGTTTGTTTTCTAATTACATATATGAATTAAGTACCACTAATTTATGAGAATCAACGAGAACAAACATTACTGCTTTTGCGATTTAATTAGAAGACACCGCTTGTATACTAAATCATGAGATTCAACAACATATTAGGAACATTTTAGTTTTTCTAAAAATTTTAAACTTCTAGTCGGATAAACAGTAAGGTAGGTAGTGCCCCGTGGCTTAGTGGTTAGTGTTTTGGACTACTAGGCGAAGAGCCTGGTTCCGAGTCCTGCTCATATCTTTTCCGGGGTACTGCCTCTTGTGGGAAACTGACAAAATCTCCAAGAGTAAAAATTTGTTTCGAAAAAGTGCATCTCATATAGCCGTTCGAACTCGGCGGTAAATTGTAGGTTCCTTCCATTCTTGCAGATTAACAACACACACACGAGAATGTTTGAGAGTATTAGTCACTAGGCCTTGGCTACTTAAGGAGCTGCCACGCCAATAAATACATTTTTTTTTTAGGTAAGCAACCCCCTGCCTGGGGCTAGGATTTGGAGTAAGTTGGTGAGTTTGGATATATTGAAAGTTTATTTTGGATGTAAGGATTAAAAATAAGAATTTCTTGAATTAAAATTGCTAAAAATGCAAAAAAAAAAATTAAAATAAAATACAAAAAATCCCAAATAGTAGCAATAACGGCAGAATTTCGAGATTTCCTCTTATTTTGATAGAAGCCGCAAAGAGAAAAAAGGCCAATAAATCACCGGAATTTCGTTATGCGGGATTTAGTTTTTTTGGGATTAAGTTTCATTCCCAAAATGATAGAGAAATATATTTGAGTTTGTGGAGAAATTCTATCTGTCTGTACGGATGCATTCCCAACTACAGTTTTAATGGTTGTGTCAATCACCTTTAACAAATGGTTACTTCAAAAACTTAAATATTAACGATACCGGCCATTAAACCATTGTAAAAACATATTTGCATAGCAAAAAGCTCGTCTTAAGAACTGATAACCGATTACAACAAAAACTAATATAAAAAAAAAATTAAAAATAAAGTTTTTTAAGTTTAGTAATTCGATTTTTTGTGTATCAATATTTTTAAAATAGCCTGATGATTTTTTTTTATATTAATATTATATAATTTATTTTAATTTATATTATATAAGTTATAATTTTTTCTCTTAATGTTAAAAAAGACGATTTTTTAAGGTTCATGGTATGATTTTGATATACTTATTCACATTGAAAAAAATAAAAAATAACCGTATTTTTTTCCTACAATCCATTTTACTTACTTTTTTTCAAAACAATCAAAACATATACTTATAATTATCGAATAAAGACATCGGAATGCCCTTAAAACATTAATAACACGATGTGACTGTTCATCACAGAAAAAACGTGAGATCCAATCTCGTAATTTTGAATGAAAACTTAAAACTAAAATTTTTATTTAATTTTAAATTTATTTTACAATACACATACAACATACAAATTTGAAATTTATACAAAATATAAATTGCATGACTATATCCCACGCATCTACTAACTTATTTGCGGGAACATCCTCAAATAAAATTTGAAATATATTTCAGTTTTATTCGAATTTTTTGAGTTTGATGATTCAAAAAAATAAGTAAAAATGGTTTTCAGCGGACAATTTCAAAGGCCCATTTTATTTCTTTAAGAAATGTGAAGAATTACGATTTTTTTGTTTATTTTAAACTAGCTTCTATCCGCGACTTCGTCGCGTGGATTAAGCATTTTGGTTTGATTAGGTTTTTCGTCGAATTAAAATTTATTTTTATTTAGTTCACTATGTAAATAAAAATAAATTATAGTTTGACGAAAAAGCTAATCAAACCGTTTTTCTAATCGAATTTATAGTCCGCTATAACTGTATAGTTCTATATTTCTGCACCTATATCTCTATGTCTCTATATCTCTATATATGTATTTCTTTATATCTCTATATCTCTTTATCTCTACATCTTTATATCTCTGTCTCTATATCTCTTTATCTTTATTTCTTCATATCTCTATGTCTCTATGTCTCTTTATCTCTATTTCTCTATATCTCTTTATATCTATATCTTTGTATCTGTATACCTCTATGTCTGTTTATCTCTATATCTCTGTACCTCTATATCTCTATTTCTCTATATATCTATATTTCTATGTCTCTATATATCTATATCTCCTTATCTCAATATCCCTATATCTCTGTATCTCTATATCTCTATGTCTCTATGTCTCTATATCTCTATTTCTCTATATTTCTATTTCTCTATATCTCTATATTTCTATATCCCTATATATATCTCTACATCTCTATATCTCAATACCTCTATACCTCTATATCTCTCAATACCTCTATATCTCTATTTCTTTATTTCTTTATACCACTATCTCAATATCTCTATATCTCTATGTCTCTATATTTCTTTATCTCTATTTATCTATATCTCTATTTCTATATTTCTATATCTCTTTATTGTTTAGTTGAATTTTGTAACTCTTCGGTCTTACAAACCTCACAAATACGTGCTGTCGTTAAAGCACAGAAGTATATCAATCAAATCACCAGCAATGCAATATTTCACATTTAATCCTCTCCCACAGAAACTGTCCATTTTTCCTAGATAATTCCTATGTTTTAATCCAGCATATTATCCATCTACAATCCAAATTTCGTACAAATCCGTTATGCCGTTGAGGCGTGATTGGGAAACAAACAACCAAACATCCAAAAATCTAAACATAATATAAGTAGGATAACTTTTTCAAAAAATTATAAAAAATCAAGAATGCAAACTCAAGCACTTTAACGACCTTTATTTAAAAACAAAATTAAAAAAAGAGTCATAAAGCGATTTCCAAAATATTGATTTAAAAAAAAAAATATTATTCAAAGAAAAAAAAACGTTATTCGCAAATAATTCAATGCGAAATAATTTTGGTTGCTACATTTTCCTGAATATCAAATTTGGTTGTAATCGGTCAACCAGTCCTCAAAAAAAAACTATCCTATGTGAGGTACTGATTTTAGCCCACCATTTTAATTTTTTTTTTCACCAAAACATAATTAACACACAAATTTTTTTCTTAAAAAAATCTTGGAGCCGTTTCCGAGAAAAATAAGTTTTTACTTAACGGTTATATGATCTAAAAAAGTTGAAAAAAGTCCTCTGTAGAATTTCAAAATTAACCTTATCTTCTAAATTTGAAGACGATTGCCCATACCGTTCAGGCTGTAGAGAAAAAATACATACGAACAGACAGACACTAACTCAATGTATCTCTATCATCGTAATTTCATGTTTAATTGTTATCTCAATTTGTTTAATCTGCACTGCCTTATATTCATCCATATAGTGCCTATAATCACAAGTAAAAAGAGCATTAATTAGGTGGCATTGATATTTTCGCCCTGAGCCCTAAATTCGACTCGACGCGAAGATCCTGCTCATAAGGGCATCCGGCTATGCAATATATTTAATTAATTATTATAGTTTATTAATTGGCGTACTTTAACTCTATAGTATAAATAAACATGTTTTTTACACATTTTTTTTATTTTAGTTTTATCATAGTTAATGGGTCATGGCTTCCAATGTAATAAGGCACACAAGAGCTTACATGCGACTGTGTGGAGCGCATTTTTTAGTATTGCATTTTATTTAAACAAGCTCTACTTAAATTTAAAATTAATAATTTCAATGGTGGTCGCAATAGTTGAAAAATGCATCATTATTCAGACAATTAGTGCTTACAGTTACAGTAATTGTTTATCTAAATAACCTTTAATAAAACATTAATAAAGCGGAAACAGTATACTGAATAAATATAAAGGATCCAACCTTCTGGCGTTTATATTTCCAACAAATGTCTGACTTTCTATAGGGCAATTTTCATTGCTGATTGGTGTCTTTGCAATCCATATAAGTTAAAAGTGGATTTAAATCTTTTTTTAAAGATACAGCTGATACTAATACACACTTATGGCCATGTTCTAATGGTGAATTAATTCTTTTATTATTATAAGCTTATGAAGTTCATTCGCCATTCGGAAAATCTGCATAAACCGCATTCCATTTTCAACCAATTTCAACGAAATAAAAATTCTCTTTCCGCTATATCAATCATCAATTTGAAAGAATTTTCTTTTCAAATGAAAATAAAGATATTTTATGTTCCATCGCATATCAAAAACAACCGTATATTGTCCTGCTTTACATACCAAGTCCAACGGAAAATTAAAAAAAAAAATCAACATTTAAAACAAGTTAACAAATTCTCAAACAACTTATAAGCCAAATAAAAGCAAAGCTTCTATTCACACATAGAAAAACTAATACAAACTCGATAAAGATCTACATAAATAGCGGCGCGTGAATATAACGAACATTTTTAACGGTCTTCTAGCCATAACTCGGATTTACCACAGTTTACGACGCGACGGACGCGATGAATGCATTCAGCGAATCTGAAAACGTGTTCTTTAATTGGATTATTCGGCCGTTGTTTGGATGATGATGACCCAATTATTTCAGATGTTTGGTTTGACCTTATCCGATTCATTTGAATATTGTATCTTTAAGATCGAATGGAAATCCCAGAGTAGTGCACGTCGGGCGCCACAGAGATGCACAATGCACAAAGATGGATTCCACAAAAAAAAAAAGAAAAAAAACTTTAGCCCAATACAAAGGCTTACAAAAAATTAAAAGTTGACAAGTTATTTAAATTTTCTGTTTTAATGGGCGTTTTAACTGGTTGAAATCGATGTTTTGATGAATGATATTACAACATTCATATTCATACTGGCATGGGATTTAGTTACGTAGATACGAAAAATCTCAAAATTTTAAATATAAATGGAAGTTGGATTTTTTTTTACCGTTCAAGCTGAATTAAGGCCAAGGCTAAATTGAATAAGTTTTTTCATAATAAACTACTTAATTGGGCGTTTTGTGCAAAAGAATAGAACCTTTTGTTTTTTATGATTTAATGAATACAAATTCCATGTATTCAAGCGGGATTTGAGAGTAGTATTATCATAAAACTTAGATTTAACTTTGCTTATCCTGTCATTTGTCAGTCTATAACAATAACAATGGTTCTTAAGCGGTGGTTCGCGGACCCTGGTGGTTTCTGGAAGCACCCGAAGTGGTCCGCGAAACCATCCTAAATATCTTTACATAAATAAAATTAAAGTGTCTGTTTGTAATATTACAATAACAGCGTTTTACAAGATGCATATGAAAGTATATGCGTATGTATGTTACTTATAACAAAATAACAATTTACAAAATTTTTGTCTGTCTGTCTTTCTGTTTGTTTGTTCCGACTAATCTCGGAAATAGCTGGAACGATTTTGAGGGGACTTTTGCTGGCACATAGCTGATATTCTAAAGAGTAACATAGGCAGTTTTAATTATCCACAAAACAAACAAAAACAATGAAATATGACAACAACACTTCACAACATTAAAACACTATTGCATACAGAAGAAAAAACTTGCTAAGCACAATGAAAGCCAAGGATTATGAAATCATACCTTTAAACCCGAAAAACATCACCTAAAATAACTAAAGTTTATCGGTATTTATTTTATTGATTCAAAATAGCTTTTTACGGCCTTTAGTCCACCAAAAATTGGCGTTTCGTTCCGGTAACTCACTTGGACTCATCAGTTCATAGTGAGTACCAAAGTGTAAAATTAGTGCTGAGTCTTCTACTTAGTTGTTTTTTTAATTTTATTTTCTTACAACGTAGTATATAGAGTTTGTATTAAAACCTTCATTTCGTATTTATTTAATATTATTGCGAGGACAAAAATATATTCGAAATCTGATCCGTAATCCTTTTATTGACAGCGTTTCCGACGTTGATGAATGATAAATTGCAAGAGGCATTGAAATTCAATGCAATAGCAACATAAAAAATAAATTAAAAAAAGGAATTAATCTTAAAGAAGAGTTTTGGATTCGTAAGTTACTAAAGAAGAGATATGAAGTCCCAAAGTCGCACTACATGTTAGGTTTTTATGTATAGAACCCTTTATTCATTTACAATTGCATTCAATTTTGCAGATTAACAACACACACAAAGGAATGGTTGAGAGTATAAGTCACTAGGCCTTGGCTCTTTAAGAAGCTGTCGCACCAATAAAATAAAAAAAAAAAATTACGTTACCTGTCATATCTATTATGCAAAAGCTTTTTTTTTCTCAAAAACTGCTCCAAGATTTTTTTTTAAAAACAAATCAGTGTGCTTTTGTTGATAGGCGTTATATTTATGTTGGTGAAAAAAAGAAATGGTGGGCTAAAAACGGTACCTTCCATAGGACCGTTTTTTTATATGACTTTCTCGTGAACTGGTAAACCGATTACAACCAAAATTGATATTCAGGAAGATGTAGGTAGCCTAAGTAATTTCAATTTAAAATATTTTCGAAAACTTTTTTTTGTATTTTTAATAATTAAAAAAAAAATTTTTTTTTGAAAAATCGATATTTTGAAAACGCATAAGTGAATAAAATTTTTTTTTTTTTAAATGAAGGACATTTTTGTGCTGAAGTTTGCATTCTTCAATAATTTTTTTTTTAATTTTTAACAAAAGTTGTTAAATAAAAACCGTTTTATTTAAGAATCGTTCCTACGATTTTGAAAAAAATCACACTGTTTTACATTGTTTATAGAAATAAAATGGCGTTTAATTTTTTCCGCAGAAAACTCTTTTACGTACTTTTATCGAACAATCGAAAAAGTCACAAAAATTGAATAAAAACTTTGAAGTTCTTCTTATATTTATCAAATTTTATTCGATGCTGTGACCGCCCATAAGAGCAAGTACGTGCGATCCAGTCGTGCAATTTATTTCTTATATTTTTAATTATTAAAAAAATGTTGAGAAACTAATATTTAAGTTTACATTTTAAAACAGTTTTTATTTATTTTTTTAAAAAGTTATTAAAAAAAGGGGTTTGTTTTAAATAGTGTCTACGATTTAGAAAAAAAAACATTCTTTCTCCACATGTTTAAAGAAATAAAATGGCGTTAGAATTTTTCCCCTGAAAATTATTTTACATTCTTTTTTCAAACAAAATCCACACAAATAAAAAACAATAAAAACTTTGAAATGCCTTCAATATACCTATTTCAAATTTTATTTAACTGAAAGCACATAAGATCAAGAACGTTCAATTTAGTCGTGTAATTTATTTGTTAAAGAAATTTCATTTTTAAATCCAGAGCTTTACTTAAATCTAGTTGAATTTTATGATTAATTTTGAAAAAAAAACTATTTCTTGGGATTAAACTTTTTTTTCATCAGAAATTTCAGTTTTACGAGATCTTACATTTTTTTTTAAATCTTGTTGATTTCCAGCATTAAGAGCACTAAAAACATTAAATTCACTAGAATCTTGTTTGGTATACCAACATTTATGGCAACTTTAGAAATTATTTGTTCTCGTTGAGTCTCATCAATTATTGTAACTAAATGAGAATAAAGAGAAAATTATGAAGAGTTGTCTCATTTTTTTTATAAATAAAAAGCACGACTGGGTCGCACGTACTTGCTCCTATGTGCTAATCTTTTTTAAGTACAGGCGTCTTTTTGACGAAGATTTAATTTTAATGTTTTTTTTTTGACGTGCAACTTCTTTAGAATCGTTGTGGTTTGACGCTCGAACGAACATGCGTCACGACAAAGGTATATAAATAATATAAATGACATAAATATATAGGATTGTTAGCTTTTGCAGTTTTTACGTGTATTATCTTTCTACTTGTTGTTTACTGTTTATAATATAATTTGCTAATAGAAAGATATAAAGGACTTTTTTCAGTTTAATTTTCATTTTGGTATGGAAAAATTAGAACAACTGGCATAAAGATTCGTGGGAATCAGCAGTAGGGCAATAATGCTAGGTATAGGGACCTATATAGGTCCAATAACAATAATTTACTTTTTGAAATCAAATTAATTAAAATAGCTTAATTATGTTTGATGGATCGATAAACGTATGGTGTGGGTAGGTATTAATGGAATTTATTAAGGATATTATGTACGTATAATAAGGTTGGAGGGAAGGTAGGTACTAAAATTAAGATAGGCATTCCAACTACTGTTATACAGGCAATATTAAAAGTTCAAACAGTGGTTTTGTTTATTTATAGGCAGGTGTAAACTTTTGTTTTCTCGATTGAAATTTTTGCATTCAGTAGTAATCGAATAGTTTTTTAGTTGTTAGTTGTTTTTGTGTGTTTATCATAGGCTTCCTTATTTATTCTGTGTGCTTTTATGATGATGAAATGCTTTAAAATACGTAGGTATGTATGTAAGTTTCCACCTTCTTTTATTTGACTAATGAAATAAAATTTTGGGGAAAATATTAAACAAATAAAATTTTTATGAAATCAAAAAAACACTATTCATAACGTTTTTTGGGAAAAATGTTGTAAGCAGTCTTATTTCTGTTGCTGTTTTCTAATTTATGAATTTTTCATTTCAAAATCGTTCAACCAGTTTTTTTCAAAAAACTGATTTTTTTTAAACTTTTCGAAAACATATTTTAAATTTTTTTTGAGTATGTCAATTTAAAGAAATCTATAGTTTATACTAGGAGAAATATATAAATATTCAAACAAAAAACAAAATAAGTTTTTTAAAAAATATTAAAAATAAAAAAAATTTTTTTTGAAAATTTTAATAAACAATATTATTTAAATCATAAAACACTACATATTTTGAAAATTTTATCAAAATCCGTTAATTAGTTAACGAGAAAGTCTGATTTAAAAAAAACCGCTCATATGGGAGGTACCGTTATAAAACTTTTTCTGAAAAATCCATTAAAACTAAAAGATAGATTTTGCATAGAAAACATCATTCCGAAAGTTTTATCAAAATCGTTGGAGCCGTTTTCGAGAAAAATAAGTTTTTCAATAAAAGTTATATGGCAGGTAACGTTAGTTTTGGAGCTAGAATGCTAGAATGGGTAGAGTATACTCTTAAAATACTATATACCAAGTTTGTATCAAATCGGCCCAACCGTTTAGGCTGTAGGAATATACGGACAGACAGACAGACGGACGGAATTTCCGGACCCACTTTTTTTTGACTTCTCTATCATCGTAATGTCATGTTTGATTGTTAGAATTTTTTTTTACCAATGCATAACTTGCCTTATAGTCCCTATAAATCGCAAGAAAAAATCAATGTACTTACTGTACGTAAGCATTATATTTTGGTGAAAAAAAATTGATATGGTGGGCTTAAAACTGTTACTCCCATAGGACCGGTTTTTTTGCTTCGATTTTCTCGAAAACTGGTGATCTAAATACTATCAAAACTGATATTCACGATGTAGGTCGCCTAAATAATTTCGCATTAATTTTTGTTCGAAATTTTTTTTTTTGTAAAATGAAAACGGGTAGGTGAATTTTTTTTAATTTTGTTTTTAAATGTATGTGTTATTTTTGTGCTTAAGTTTGTATTCAAATATTTTTTTATTTTTTTTAAAGTTGTTAAAAACACCGTTTTATTTTTAAAAAGCGTTCCAAAGATTTTTAAAAAAAATCACACTTTTTACATTTCTTAAAGAAACGAAATGAAGTTGAAATTATTTCACTCGATACAATTTAACGTACTTTATTCGAACAATCAAAAGTGACAAATATCGAATAAATGCTTTGATGTTCACTTTAATTTTCTTAAATTTTATTCCACATTGTGACCGCACATATGAGCAAGTACGTGCCTTCTAGTCGTGCAATTTATTTTTAATTATATGATCAGCTGTATATTAATAAACTCTATACGTTTATAAAAATAGAAAAATAGGATTTTATCGAAATTACTGTTATACCATTTTCGAAAAACTTTTTTCACAAATTCTTTTAAAACGTATGTTGGCGTACTCCAATTTTACTAATGTTACTTTTCTATGTAAATGTTACTTTTTCCGTTTGTTAAAAGATCTAGCCTTCCATTGTGGTACATAAGAGCAAGTACGTGCGACCCAGCCCTGCTCACTTTTTATTTGATTTATCAACCATCAAAATGTTTCTTGTTGTACTTATAAAAGTACTGAAAATACCACCAAATAATAATATGTGGCAGGATAAATTAAATTTATTTCGGGATAAAATACAGTGTCATTTATTTTTAGCTTTTTGAAAAAAACATTTTTTTTAGGATTTTGATAAGCATTTTGCACGAAACTATTTAGAAGAAATAGAGAGATAGGAAAGAATTTTTTTTTCGGCGCAGTAAATCGAGAATTAGGTGACTATTTTCTCATTTAAAACTCACGGACAACCCTAGCTTGCACTAAGAGATAGACAAATTGCTTCACAAACGACAGACAGACAGACGTTTTTGTCAATAATTTTTTTTAGAAATCTCTGTCATGTTACCTAGATAACCATTAATCAGAGCACGAGTATCTAGAGATGGAGAAAATTAAGAGCTATTATTCTTGCACTGAGGTTTTTCAGAAAATTGCTACATTTATCCAAAAAATGTTGGAAAGCGTTCTGCATCTTTTTAATTGAAAATTGTGTAAATAAACATACCAGCACCCAATACATACCTTTCTTGGATTTCTTTTCTGCACTACCACCACCGTCCCTAATGTCTGCTTAGACTCCTTTTCCTTGCAACATCCATCTACTTTATCCCCGGATTGAGTTCCAACTTCTTCCTCTTCCACATCATAGTACGGACAATTGTCGTCGTCACAACTAATTGCCGAACAACAATAATTGCTCTTATCGCCTTCGTAAAAATAACAATTATTCCAAAAAATCCCTCCATCACACCCGAACTTATTCGAAGCTGGAAAGTTGCTTGGAATAGTTGCAGTTTCCGTCGTCGATACTGGAACCAGAACGGACAAACTACAATTACTGCCACTGCAATCGGATTGGTATTTTCGCAAATCGGCAGACAAAGCACTTCCGCAGCCATCATCATCGTCATACTCCTCGTCATCGCCCACCGAAGAGGAAGACAATGTCACACAACTTGATCCACTCGCAGTCTGTTGCGAGTCATAGCGCTTTATAAGATCCACCATGCTACTATCCCTTCGCCCCCGGTCATCGGTATCTCCCGACGACAAAGAATTACTATCCGCCGACGACACTGACGAACTGCTGACGGGATAATTACGAACAAAAATCTTCACACTGTTTCGCATGTGATCATTAGCCTGTTGTGATCGATGGTGATGATGATCACCATCCTCCGCCCAATGATTTGTGTTCTTCAGATCGTTGAACTTACGATTCTCGATATTCTTCAAGTTGACATCAACATTGCTGATCTTCTCACAAGACGGTGACTTAATGACAATTGTATTGTTGAGTACAGATGGCGCTAGAAGCTCATCGGTTGTGGCTTTTGTGAGGTTTTTATTACTGAAATTCTGAACATCATTAGGGTCACCACTTTGCTGTCCTCGATTGATAACTATCGTTACTTGATCCTCGAGGCGATGATCATCATTAACCGAAGCCAGTTTTTTGTTTTCAGTCGTTGGCGTCGTTGAGATGATCTTTTCTGTGTTCGATGATGACATTTCAAGGTTTTTCTTGTTGTTCTCCTTGACCAAGTGCTCCTTATGATCGTCATTAATCTTATGAGGATTCCCCGAAGACATGGGGCAATTTGAGAAGGTGCAGTTTTTATAGCCGCAAGTATTTTTAGTTTTTTCGTCATTCGGTGATATTTCACAAGAATGGTCAGGACACTGCTGATGCGTGGTGTTGGACAACTGATTGATTATCAGAAGAGGTTGACGTTTCTTGCGAATATGAATGCGTTCCACTTTGGTTTGATTTGAATTCCTCTTGCGTAGCAACTTGGAATCGATGATCTGTGGGAGATCATTATCTGAACTTGGCGAGGAATCATAGAACTGAGTTCGGTTGGGTGAGGGAGAGCTTCCCTGAGGGGTTTGGAACATTTTTTTGATCTGCCGATTGAATTGCTCATTGGACTCATTGCGGGGATTACACTCACGATCACTTGAGTCTTTTTGAGTGTGGGGGTCAGGTAGCTGTCTTGCTTTCCAAGTTGTCAGTTCATTGGGCTCATTTCTGGAGCTCTGCCGATTAAGAAGCTCATTTTGAGACTTAAACGGCATCTTTTTGATTTCCCAGTTTTTCGTCTCAGTCGGTTGGTTAGTGATCTTCTTAGATTGAATTTCTTTTAGCTCAATTTGAGCCTTTACATCCACAGACACTTGTCGACTGAGAAGTTTATGTTCTTCTTTGAGAGCTTTTGGTTCAGCCAGTTTCTTGAATTGCCGACTAGGAAGTTCCTTGGACTCTGCCTTAAGAACCATCATTTTCTTGTTTTGTCGACTCAACTGGTCATTGGATTCCAATTTCTTTGGAATCCTCGAGACAGACTTAGACTCATTTTGTGACTTCCGATTGGTCTTGCATTCACAACAATTAGAGTCATAAGGCTGCTGGCCGCCTTCCAGTCTTTTAATTCTCTCATCACTTCCCGACGGTGAGAAGGTTCTTCTGCGTGGAGAATCTGCCTGTCTTGAGTTCAACTTCCTAGCTGGCTCAAAGTCAAGTGATTCCCTTTTAGGCACATGTTTTCTCTGTTGAACAGCGCTTTCGAACATTTGCTGAATTTTCGACACATCCGAGCAGGATTTTGTTGCTAAAGGCTTCTGAGGTTGTTTTCTCAGTTCCACCGTTCCATGTTCCATTTCAAGTTTTTTGTAACGTTCAACTCGGCATATATTGCTTAGCTCTCGCTTCTTAGGAATATCCAATTTGGAATGATAATTCCAGCTATTGCTCTTTTCCACAGCTGGGGAGCAGGACAACGAGTCTGCTGTTACCGATGATGAGCAATCTGAACATTCAGAGCAACAGTCTCGACAATCTGTACAGGCTTCTGATTTTGCCGTCGGAATTGCACGTTTATTCTGGAGGAAATCCCAATTTTCGAAGTGTGACTTTTCAATCAAATGCTCCTTTTTGGACATTTCTGGATGGCTACTTGGCCTTTTGTAAGCTAGATATCTGTAGTCACGAGTTGAGTCAACTTCTATCCGGGGCTTGGATGGTGCTGCTGGTGATCTTGTTGCTGGAGATGATCTGGTGGCAGAAACTGCCTGTTTACATTGATTGACGTAGTTGATTTTGAGGAGTTCCATTTTGGGTATGTCATTGCTGGAGAGACGTGATTCTAGGGTACTGGCCGTACTGCAGAGGGTCTCCAATGAGGACGGTTTTCGAATGCTTTGTTCCAAGCGGCCAATTGGCATTTCGTTTTAGAATTGCATAAGACAATTTACGAAAGTTGAGGATTAAACACTTACAATCTTTCAACAAAAAAATTATGATTTTTTAAATTTAATTGTAAAACTCATTTTGTACTTTTTTTATTCACAAGGTTTCTTAATTTTTTCTTATTTTTTATTTGATTGCCTTTAATTATCTTTCACTGAAGATACTTTTAAACGAAAGTTAAACTAAAACACAAAAGATATAAAAGTATCTTTCAGATACAGCACGCATCTACACAAAGATTGGCAATATATTTCCTTTTTTTAAATAGTTGAAAAAAAAATTAATACAAAAATTAAGAGTATCTTTAAGATACTTTATTCGTTTTAATATGGAAGATCGTTTTTTTTTTATTCGAGAACGCATGCGCGCACGCGTAACGTAAAGAATAACGACGACGTTTACTACGACACGGTTCGGAGTGGACTAACCGAGGAAAAATGCAGTAAAGCTGATAGTATGGATTTGGATGGTTAAGTTTGAAGCTCGGATTCGGATGGAGGATGGTGTGGTGTGGATGTGGAGCTGGTTGTGGCCTGGCCATAGTGGGCATTCGTGGTTTGGTATTTTTTTTCGGATTTGCCTTTGGCTTCCTCTTTGGAATTTTATTTTATTTCTTTGATTCTCTTTTTTTTTACTTTATACCGTCTTGTTCACTGTGAACGTCTTTTTATTCGGCATTTGGTGGGCTTTAGATAGATATTCGATGGATGGCGGCTGCATTTTGCGTCCGGAAGACAATGATGACTTTGTGTGGCTTGGATAAAGAGTGTAATGTCCGTGGGACGATGATGATGATGGGTTGTGTATGCGTTGCTTAGAATGCGTTATGGGATAAGATTTGGGCAGTGGCGTCTTGCTAAGAGTTTTTGGTTTCGAAAAAGCGTTTATGGAATATTTTTAACATGTGAATAATCTGGATATGCATAAAGGAATTCTATTTTAATTTTTATTTGAAAAAATAAACAATTTTCAAAGCAAAATCTGATTTTTTTTTTAATTTAACGAATTGGATTTTTTCGCGTACTTTTAAAGTAATTTTCAAGCAGCATTACTAGATAACGGGTGATTTTTTTGAGGTTAGAACTTTTTTTAAAAAAAAAAACGCATAAAATTTGCAAAATCTCATCGGTTCTTTATTTGAAACGTTAGATTGGTCCATGACATTTACTTTTTGAAGATAATTTCATTTAAATGTTGACCGCGGCTGCGTCTTAGGTGGTCCATTCGGAAAGTCCAATTTTGGGCAACTTTTTCGAGCATTTCGGCCGGAATAGCCCGAATTTCTTCGGAAATGTTGTCTTCCAAAGCTGGAATAGTTGCTGGCTTATTTCTGTAGACTTTAGACTTGACGTAGCCCAAAAAAAAATAATCTAAAGGCGTCAAATCGGATGATCTTGGTGGCCAACTTACCGGCCCATTTCTTGAGATGAATTGTTCTCCGAAGTTTTCCCTCAAAATGGCCATAGAATCGCGAGCTGTGTGGCATGTAGCGCCATCTTGTTGAAACCACATGTCAACCAAGTTCAGTTCTTCCATTTTTGGCAACAAAAAGTTTGTTAGCATCGAACGATAGCGATCGCCATTCACCGTAACGTTGCGTCCAACAGCATCTTTGAAAAAATACGGTCCAATGATTCCACCAGCGTACAAACCACACCAAACAGTGCATTTTTTGGGATGCATGGGCAGTTCTTGAACGGCTTCTGGTTGCTCTTCACTCCAAATGCGGCAATTTTGCTTATTTACGTAGCCATTCAACCAGAAATGAGCCTCATCGCTGAACAAAATTTGTCATTTTCGTCAATTTGTCACATTTCGAACCGAACACCAGTCTATACCTTTTCCAATTATCGGGCTACTGATAGGCTTTTGGATAATTTGATGTATTTCATGAGTGAATCAGCCTCTGTTGCCAAATTTTTCTTTAACTGGAATATGATCATCTAAAAGCACCCAAATATTGCTACTAAAAATCAATCTGATCATATGTACACAAAATACATACATAATCGTTTTTCCATTCGATATTGGAAATCGAGTCAATATTTACGAAATCTCTGTACTCATAATTTGAAATTAGGAGGCTGGCGGAAAAGGCAATGTAAAAATAATAATGATCGTGTTTAGAAAAGGCAGAAACTGACAACTGGTTACAAAAAAAAAACGTCATGAACGAAGAAAACACCTTTCACCTCTCAGAGCCGATTTGCCTCTTCAGACAACACATGAATAACATTGCAACAATTTTATCAAGTAAAAACTTTAGAAATGTTCGATTTGTTTAAGTACAAGCTAAGAAATCCAGGTTTAAGGCTTTCCTGCTAATGACAAAAATTTGGATTTCAGGGGATTCAAAAACAAACTATTTCCTGCTGACCAGCGGGATATTTATTTAATGTCTCTTTTGATTGTGTCTGCACAGTCTTATGTAAGTCCCGATTTACAAATATTTTATAACTGAACATCATCAGCATATGTACCTCTGAATAGAGAAAATAGCAATCCTTCAGAGTTCATTTATTAAAAGGCGGAATAGAAGAGGCCCTAAGATCGACCCCTGAGGGACTCCTTTAGTTGTCGGAAGGAAATTTGAAATTTTATTGCTAACTGAAACGGTTTGTTTTCTATCCCGAATATGGGTTGACAAAAAAAGAATCAGCAGGTGATGAAAAACCATAAAATGATCAAAGCTTGAAGCACAGATTAGCGTGGTGTACTATGGCAAACGAATTTGAAAAGTCGAGCACTACAAGAAAAGTTACATGCTGTGCATTCAAGGAAGGTCTGATGTTTTCAATAATATTAATAATAGCAGTGGTACAGCTATGCTTTTGACCAAACACAGACTAGTTAGACGAAAGAATGTTTTGTGCTTCTAAGGAGAAAAGTCTGATTTAAAGGATTACTATTGAGATCTTCACATTTAATGTCTAACATCGAAGTAAATGTTTTCAAAATAGTAAGCAATGGAGAACCATCTACATCATTATTGGATCTGTAAACACCCTCGTCCTTGGGCTACGAAGGCTACGAAGTTTCGAATCTATCTAAAAGTTTGTATGGCATAAGTTTCGGCAATTTGTTGAAATTTAAAATATTGGCCATGTTATTAAAAATTACTCAGAACAAGCAGCCCTTAAGCTCTAACAATATTCACTTTCTGTCGTCTAAAGGTGTGTCCACACTGAAAAACATTTTTTTAAACATTTAAAAAACATTTCAGAAATTATGAAATGTTTTTTAAGTATTTTTAAAATGTTTATTTAGTTTTGGACGCTTCGCGAAACATTTATAAAATGTTTCTCTGTTTCCCCTTCCGAACGGCAAACTTTCTTTACTTTTCAAGCATTTTAGTCTAGTTGACAGGTTTTTTGTTTTTTGTTTGTTTGTATTTTGTTCATGATGACTAAACGTGACGCTATGATTGCTACTTTTTTACAATCCATCTTGAAGTACAAAATTAGATATATAAAATCGGAAACAAATGAACATTTCACAAATTTTTTTCAAAAAAAAAACATTTTAGAAACATTTCTGAAATGTTTTTTTAAATAAATGTTTCTTTGGTGTGGATACACCGTAATAGAACCAAATTAATAAAAATTCCTTGTTTTACTTGCCAGACAACAGAGCGGCAGTTTTTCATTAATGTGCCTTTAGTATTTGTTCCCACGTGAATTAAGAAGAACTGACAACATGAAAATATTTCAGAGGAACTTTTTGAATATTTATCATTGTAAAAACTCATTAAGTTTTAAACCAATTTATGTTTAAATTCATGAAAATTGAACCGTTTACGTTAATAAATCTTCAAATTGATAATCCTGCTTCTTTCACCCTGAGTCTCTTGCTGCTCGGGCGAGTTAAATCTTCAATTATTATTTTTATTACATTAAATTGATTTCTCCCTTTCCCTTTCTCTCTTTTTCTTTTTTTTCTTACTTTCCTATTTTTCTTTCTTTATCTTTTCCGACTGTATATAGTTTTCTTTTCATATTTTTTAAATTAATATACATTAAATAACTGTAAAAACAACAGGTTCTATGAAAATATCTTCAGAAATTGTACACGAAAACATGAGAATCACCAAGAAGAAACAAAACACAAAATATGTTAATTTTACAACTTACTTTGTATAGGTATACTGTATTTTCTCTCTCTTTTTTATCGACTGTTAATCTCAGGATAATTAATATGTTTCTTTCTGAGCTTTTAGGAAACCCATTCTTGCGACGCCACTGCCTGAACACAACAAAAACTACGAAAACAAATTAAATAACAAAGAAACAAGCAAACCGACTATAAGCAATAAATCCGATGAAGCATATGATCGCATAGCATTATCGCTTGTCAACAACACGCCTGCGCTGCTGGACTGTATTTATTCAGTGAACACATTCAACGAACCGTAAAAAGAGATGAACAGCAATCGATAAATAGTCGACAACGACGACGACGTTGGCATTGGGCCGAATGCGCACACATAGGCTCTAAACCCAAGTTTAAGGTTGTCCAAGACCTTTTTCGACAGCCTCTAGCGGTCTTAACTTATCAATGCTGCACCAATCGTCTCTCCAAGGAAGGAACGGGGGAATGGAAAGGAATTTCCATTTTCGATTTACATTGTTTACCAAACACAAGCTATGCAGCATGAACCTGAAAGATGTGAAAAAGGCTCACGTCTTATCGACGATTATTTTGCTCGAAATACATCGCATTGGCATGAGCATGACAGTAGACTTAATTGACTTTGGCAACAAATATCAGTTGTTAAGGTGTTTTTTATGTTAACGTAGGAGAAGCGTGCCAAGCATAAATATTTTTAGGATCGTCGGCCTTCTTAAGCCATCTATTCACCGTTTGGCAGACGCATAATTGATATGTATTTTGGTAGCTGGAGATGTTTAAGATTTCGAACGCTGCCTGAGATAAGTGAAAAGTGAATTTTAATGTTTTTTTTAAAGATTTTTTGTGATGTCTGGGTGAAAACGAAACTGAATTGTTTATTACCAATCAATCTTGTTAACACTGTGTTTACCAGAATACAGAATACAATTAGTTTTAACTGCCAAAACAACAAGTATCCGCGCACTCGGCTGGGATTCGTTTCACAGAATAAACGGTCAGGTGAAAAGCGACAGGAGTTTCACAGATCTAAACGTGGATTAGTGAATGAATTCGGAATACGAGAGAAACATTAATCGGGCTCTAAGTTGTTAGTTGTTTATGACTTGTGTTAGGTAAGTGTATGTAATTTGAAGTTTAGATTGTTGATGAAAAGATTGACTGTGGTTAGCTATTTCAGAGTCCATTGCTCTATGAGGAACGAGTGTGTGCCAATATGTCTTTAAAAACCAAGGGCTAACATGTAATTGTTTCGCAAGGCCGGATATCGCAATATTTTGCAGTTTTTGCCATTTTGAAACTATGTTGCGTTAATATTTTATTTGTGGTGCCAACTTTTTGCAACAAATATCAAAATGTTTGTATTTTAAAATATTCGCAAATTTTCAAATAACCTTCGCAAACAATGGTTTTTTTCAATTTTTTGACAGAACTTTGTTAACGTTTTTGCATCAAATTACCAGCGAGTCATCATTTTGTCTGCATTGAGGAATAGTGTTGCAAAGCACGACTTTGCAATTCAACTTTGACAATTTTGAAATAGTTTCTTATATTTGTTTTTATTAATTTGAAATGCTTTTTTCGTAGCTAATCGCAAAAGATTTGCTTTTACGATTTTGTGATTTTGATTTTGTGATTTTTTTTAATGATTGTATTTCGTTGACAAGATTTTGCAAACTAGTTTGGTCATACTTTCTGGCAGTCATTAGTTTTCCATAAAAACAAATAGTTTCGCAAAACATGCCTTCGCGATAAATTAAAACTCTGAAGCAATTTCGCGCTAACAAGTTGCGAATTGTCTGTCCAACAATCTCTTAACCGCTTACGGGGATTGTATGCAAGGGAGGACGGTTCTAGAGAACATACAACAATCATGAATTTTATGAAATCTGCCCCGAAGCAAATGTGGTGGAAACAAGAAAGCTCTAGAGATTCCAGCAGGCTGGGTATCTAGCTCGTATGAGTAGAAGGAAGTCTTTCTTTTTAAAAATATTTTTTATTTTAATTATGTGTCTGTAAGGCACAATTTTTTTCTTGGCGATCGAGAGTAAGGTAAAATAGTCACTTTACTCTCGATCGCCAAGGAAAAAAACTTACAACCCATGAACGACTAGCTTGAACTAGGAGTTTGTAAAAAGCTACCCAACCTGAGTTTCGAACTCACTATATATTTATGACTTAGCAAGACTTTGAAAGCATGCATGATGAATGGAATCTCAGAATAATTTGCCCGATCCTTAAAAAGGAGACCTTCTGCGCTGAACCAACTAAAGGGGTATCAGTCTCCTCAACGTCGCCTACAAGATCTTTTCTGCTGTATTGTGTGAACGCCTAAAGCCATTCGCCAACAACCTGATAGGTCCATATCAGTGCGGTTTTAGGCCAGGAAAGCCCACTATCGATCAAATATTCACATTACGGTAGATCTTGGAAAAAACCCAATTTCAAATAGATAACCACCACCTTTTCATCGATTTCAAAGCCGCATTTATAGAGACGAGCTATATAGAGCAATGTGTAGTTTTACCATCCCTGCTAAACTCGTCCGCCTGTCTCGGAAGAACACAGCTTGATGTCAGTAGCGCTTTTGTGAGTATTAAGACGGAAGCGGTGAAGATGGGTTTAGCAGTCAATGAGGGCAAAACCAAATATATGCTGTCATCAAGAAGAGACGTCTTGGACAAAACATCACGATAGACAGCTATTATTTTGAGGGACTTTGTCTACCTGGGCTCTACTATTAAATCAACAACACACATCACAACAACACCAGCGCTGAAATCAAACGAAGAATAACTCTTGCCAATCGCTGCTTCTTCGGGCTTAGAAGGCAATTCAGTAGAAAAGCCCTCTCCCGGGCAAATAAATTGCCCCTTTATAAGACCCTCAACATCCCAGTCCTGCTCTATGGTCTAGAAGCTGTCAAAAGCGGATGAGGACGCTTTAGGCTGCTTCGAGAGAAAGAGTCTAAGGGTGGACTATAAAGCAAGTTTAGGATTCGTGAATAAAAAAAATGAGATAACAATGAAACATGACATTACGATGATGGAGAAGTCTAAAAAAGTGATCGACAAAAAATGTCTGTCTGTCTGTCTGTCAGTATGTATAAGGAGCTGCAGTCTAAACGGCTTAAGCGATTATCTTCAAATTTGGTGTGTGATTCTTTTGACATTCCCCAGAGGGGAAATTGAAATTTTATTTTTATTTTTAGGCCTTTAAATAACAGAACCTGCCATATGAACGTTTAGGAAAAGCTTATTTTTCTCGAAAATGGCTCCAACGATTTTGATGACAATTTTTGAGAATTATTTTTGTTGGTATTGACTATCATCTGATTAGAGCCAAATTTACGGTAAAGTCTATTAACGGTACTTTTTCATATAACGGTTTTTTTTAATTATTTTGGGCTTTTTCGGTAACGGCTCTTTGGATTTTTGTCAAATTTTATATTTGAGAAGATCTAAGTAGCCAAATTAATTCTGCATATCAAAATTTTTAAAAACTTTTTTTTTTCTAATTAAAATTAATTTTTGATTTTTTTTTTCAAAAATCAATATTTTTAAAACTGATCAAAAAAAATATTTTAAATTTTATAAACACATGTATATTAATAAACTGCAAAAAAAAAAAAAAACAGGATTTTATCAAAACCGGTCCTACAATTTTCGAAATACATTTCTCATCTCTGCTCGTTTTAAATCCCCAGTCTATTATGATCCCGCTAATCCCTTTTTTACAAAATATGATCAGCAAACAAATACAATAGATGTTGGTTGTATTCGATTTTTTATTAACTGATTCGTAAATCCACCAAAAAAAATACTCGGTTGGTATTTCATTTTCCACTTGGTGTTTTTTTACGTTGGGGGTTATTTCCTGTAGCCTCCTCACACCTACCTTACTGTTCATCCGACTAAATATTTCAATAATTTTAAGAAAAATTTTGAATAATTTTCTTTAAAGTCTATAAGCATTTAGTATACTAAAAAATACTATTTTTTAGAATCCTGTTGATTCTCATAAACTAGTTTAACAAAATTCATATACAAAGAAAATTAGAAGCGTTGTTGCACAGTAGGAAATCGGTGGGAGTTTGAGAAACGGAATTTTGTTATGCGGCATTTTGATAAACAGAAAATCGTAAAATGGGAAAACATGGCCAACCGGACCAGATCTGTGTTGTTGCACCAATAATAATGATGATGTTTTTGCATTGACTTGTCTGTCAATCAATATTTCCATTTTATTGGCTTATATCACTATATATAATGAAATTGAAGAAGTTTCAGCCTGACTGCGCATCACGCGAAAACGACAAAATGAATTTGAATAAATCATTTTTTAGTAAATAGGTAATTTACTCTAAAAACATATAGGACACTTTTTTAAATGACAGAACATACATGTATATATCTTTTTTTTTTTTTTCTTTTTTTTTTTACACACACGCCATGTAGTGCCCCGTGGCTTAGTGGTTAGTGTGTCGGACTGCTAAGCGAAAGAACCTGGGTTCAAATCCAGCTCATAGCATCCTTTTTTTCTGGGGTACCGCCTCTTGCGAGGAACTGAAAAAACCTCCAAGAGTAAAATTTGTCTCGAAAAAGTGCATCTCATGTAGCCGTTCGGACTCGGCGGTAAACTGTAGGTCCCTTCCATTCTTGCAGAGTAACAACACACACACAGGAATGGTTGAGAGTATAAGTCACTAGGCCTTGGCTCCTTAAGGAGCTGTCGCGCCAATAAATTTATTTATTTATTTATTTATATACATACACGCCATACATTGTGCGAACCACTACGAGCTATATTGAATAGATGAATGCAATGATACACAGAAATACCGGGTATTCTGTTATGATGCACACAAATCCTCATCTTTTTTTATTTTCTGACGTCACTTTCATCTTTTATTATTATTTTATTTCGTAAAGTGAAGACTGGATCTTAAAATTGAAGATTAAATGAAAGGAAAAAAATTAAATACGATTTTTGTACCCGAGGCTAACGGAAGCAAAGCCGCGGGCCCAGTCTATTTGTAATTATCCATTTGGTGGCCAAATGCTTTTGACAAAATTTTGACCCCATAAGTGGCGATGCAGTGGATATTTACGAAAATGTAACCTTCCAGAGAAGGTATCTTTTTTTTTTTTTTTAACGTTTTCTAATTATATGAGCCGATTTTACATTTTTTTGTATTTATTTATTTATTTAAAAAAAAATAATTTTGCAATATTGTCAATGCGAATAGTGTTCTTAAGTGTTTAACCTGACAATTTAGCCAGAAGCCGCAGTGGGAACCTAAAAAAACTTTTATTTGTTTACTTCTCTCCAGACAAAATAAATAAACATAAGAGGCAAACACTTTTGGAGTGATAATTTGATTGGTAATTAACTCTTGGGAATAATTAAACAAAAGCCAACAAATAGTACAAAAAAAGATCCTACCAACGAAATAATAAAAAAAAGTCCACTACGGCGTATACGTAACCATCGATTCGCGAGGTTCACATGGGCAACTAGAAGCCAATAGTTTCGTAATCCAACCAAAACATTGGTCGGCATTTTTTTTATTATTTTCTTTTTTTTCATATCTTAACCTAGATTTTGCCTGGCTTGGCTACTTGATATCCATGTAAACTTACAGAAATTACGAAATCAACAAACAGAAAAAGAAAAACTCATTATGGTGACAGTTTTCCACAATTTTTTTTGTTTTGTTTTTGTAAAATGGTGCGGCGTTAGTTTGAGAACAAAATTGTATCTACGCGTGCCATAAAAAAATTAAAAAATAAAAAAAGATTTTGTATCTTTAGATAAATCAGTTTATTCACTTTCTTTTGTGGAGGCTCTCGTCGACGGTCGTCGTAATTGTATTTTCTCTTGGCCATGCAGAAGATATTACAGATAAGTTATGTTGTTAATTACAGAGTAATTACAAGAGCTATTAAAATTACCTACGCGAGCAATATAATCAGCAGAGATAGAAACCTAAAAGCTGGTATTGTTTGTACAACTTTAATGTTCTTTCATGAACAACAAAAGAGGTTTTCAGTCTTAGAAGGTCTAGTTACCTTCTCATGGAATTTAATTTCCAGTCAGAATTTTTTTTATTGTTTTTGAACTGCCGAAGAATATTTTAATTTTGAATTTATGTAAACGACAATATGTCCGGAGGTAGCCAAATATTAAGGAAGTATCTTTTTTCGAATTGTATTTTTTTAAATATAGATACTAATATTGTTTAATTAAATTTGGAAGCTTGGGATTATGACTTTTGTATAAATATTCAAATGTTATTCTTGCTAATTCGTCTAATACTTGCTGATCAGTTATGTATACAAAAAAATTCGTAAGCGTTATGCATAAGCCAAATCTAATTTCTTCTTAACTGTATCGTTATTTTGTATATTGTTGAATAACTTTTGCTGAATAGACAAATAATCACCAACACGAAGACGTTGAACTTTTAGGAAGTTTTAATACTCACATGCGAATCAAAAAGAACAATATGCGTTTAACAATGAAATGTTGTCTTTTTTTTTCTCTCAATTTTTCATCTTTTTGAATTTTTTGTGACCTTCATTCGATGATCGATTGAATGAATTAATTCACTATTTGTTCCTTTTTGCTTACATAACCATAAATTAATACGAATTGCTGGTTCTCATATGAGCCCCTTACTAACAAAAAAAAGGAGAATTGACCACATTTAAGGACAAAGGGCTTCTGACATTGAAATTATCAACAAAATTTGGGGTTAAAATTATTTTTTTAAAAATACTTTTCAGTTAAGATAAATATAAAAGTCTATAAATTGTTCTTTTAAAAAAAAATCTTGATCGATGTGAAAATTGCAATTTCTAAAATTCAGTCAAATATAATTTTAACTGAAGAAACACTATTTCTTTCCGATTCATTCGCTGTTAAAATTGATTTTATTTTTCGAAAGTACTAACACGTGAAAGTTTTTTCAAGTTTTAGTTGCAGCAAATGTCAAAGTTGTCAATGATATCTAGCTGTCAAAATATTCAGTAAAGTTTTGCATTTTATGATGCATTGCTTCACGCTTGTCAAACGAATGAAATTATTAAAAAAATATCGAAGTTTCGGCTCGGATGTGTGTATGTCATGGCTTCAGTACGCTGGCGATTCATGGACCTTAGTTGAAACTCTAGATAGGGATCGGTCCGAAAAAAGCAGAAAAGCTAGACATTGGCATCAACAAGAAATCAATCTGGCTAACTTTGGGGTTTTCGTTCGAGCCTTAACACATATAAGATTATGCCGACCGACGAGGCAACTATTCTAGGCCGAAGACCGTAGACCGTAGACAACACTGTGAATTTGCTAAATCGGCGCTAGAAATGTTGGCTGGAGATCTGGAGCTCATATCTGGCTAAGCGGCTATATCAGCAAGCAAAGTTGTCTTTATTAGAGAGAGAGAGAGAACCCAATCCAAAACCGTTCGAAGAACCACCAAGGTTGACTTGTTGATTCCCCTTTAAGTTCGGGGTTAGAATAGGCCCAAGGTTTGGGTAGACCTGCAGTAAAACGCATCTAAAGCACCAAAAGCATTTAGCCTGGCACATTTGTCTCACGGCCCTCAGCTTAAATTATCTCTGGGAACAATGATTGGAATTGCAGTGTCTATCGCAATGCTGTTTTTTGTCTCCTAAGGTCTTTAGTGATGGTGTGCATTGATTGGTCATCCACAAATTCGATACTTCGATGAAGAACAAAAAGCACTGCCCATGCTATATTGTGCACCACGTGATAGCAACTATTAAGTGATCATATTTCTTTTAAAATTACCATAAATGGTTAAGTTTCCTATGGCCAGGACTTGAAAACATCTATATACATGTACGAGCCGTGATCCCAAAAAGACCAAACCGACGCGACGCAACGTTTAAGGTTGTGAAGGAAAAATTTTGCAACTGAGTTTTCTAATAGCGAGCGTTCTTCGTCGGTCATGTTATTGAACACTACTCTATTATTTGCTCAGAAGCTTAGCCAAGTTTGTAGTTTACGCTTAGAAGCCAGCTGCTTTAAAAGCGATCGAAACCAACATTCGAGACGCTGTTACCGGCATAATGCCGTACTTATTGAATCGTGTCAACATAAATTTCATAAACTGAATTATCAAACGGTCCAACGACAGTCTGATGGAATTTATTTTGCTTGTAGTTTCTTCAACATATCTCCTTCTGACCCAAGAAAACAAAAACAAATCTATTTGCCAACCCCTTCTGTCAATCTTATACAGGTTCCTGATCGTGGCTTTTTCAACTTCTTTTTTTAACCGACGATTGTGTATTATCTGTTTGTCAAGAGAAAACATCGGTAGGCCTCCCGGTTTTGGATTGTTTCAACTAAATACAGGTGTCGTTGCATTTGTTTTATTTCTGCTTTATTTCGCCTGAGAAAATCAATTTTGCCAGTATTCCTCAAGGGAGTCACTTCGGCTCTTAATTCTTTTTTTTTTCTGTTAATAATGTTTGGTTTATCTTAAAGACTTTAATTCACCATCTTGGTATCATTTGTGATAGACTGAATCTTAATTCTCACATCGATACAAAATTCCATAATTTAAGTTAAGTTCTTAAGTTCAACTAAAAATTGAGTTACGAAACCGTACCTCGACCAGTTTTTAACATCGAAGCCAAAATTAATGATGTAGTGTCAAATTAATACCATTCAAAAGTCTTTTCAAGTTCTTAGGTTGTTCGGGCCATTACGAACACTTACCAAAAAAAAATTTGGTTGTCTGTAAAGTCGGTTTACGGACGATAATTTTACGTGATATTGTCATAAGAAAACATTGATGACACTAACACCAACATACAGCCCGTTAACTTACATCATATACAATTTCACTTATCACGTCGACAAAAATCTAGTACTAAATCTACTACTAAGTACTAAATATAATACTAAATCTAGAACACAAAAATCAATAGTACTAAAAATCTAGAACTAAAAATACAATTTTACCAACAACCTAGTACCAATCGACACTAGGTTTATATTTAACTAGCGGTACCCGGCGCACGTTGCTACTACCTAGAAAAAAACACGTTTTAATGTGAAATGCGAAAATAATGTAAGCGGGTCCAAACATTCAGAGGAAGGATCCCTGGACAAAACTATATTTACCCTGTAAATTTGATTCATATCCGTTGGGCGGTTTAGGAGTACTTACATACAGACATACATACATCTGATGTTCGCCTTGTGATCAGAATACGTTTGCGATCGATTTTGGTTGAACAAATCACATTATCGCGGTTAGCGTAACGCGTTACTTTTTTTGTCAGCATGAGTCATGTTATTTTGTATGTGTAGCGTGTCATCGATGAATTGATCTTGAACTTTCTTCCATCTCTTGCCAGGGATGTTACATTCTCCTTTAATTGTATAGTACTCGGAAAAGGGAAATTTTCTCTTCATTTCAAGAACCGAAACCTTTTCTTGTAAACGGCATAAATGACTTTAGTTGCGACCAAAAATAAACTCTTAGTGTAAATTCTGTCAAAGCTCATGTAAATCCTGACACAAACTCGAATTTAAAACCCTGTCAATTTAACTATGAATATTGTTTGCATTTCCTATAATTAATGTTTATTAAACAATCAATGAAGAAGTGCATGAACCTGAAGAAACACCTTGAAGTTAATTTTTACGACATTTCTCCATACGCAACGAGCTGTATCGCCTAATTCGGAAGCCCGCTTTCCCAACTGTCAAACCATGAACAAAACATTTAATTCCATCAATAACACAAAAGCATTCATGGATTTCCAAAAACAAAACTTCAAACAAAATGCGAATAGTCATATGGATTACTTTGTAATTATAAACACGCGCATTCGATGTCATCTACTGGAGACCTGTCATGCAAGCTAAAGATGTATTGCACATCAAGTGCGCGCGCATAACATGTTTACATTTACACAGCGCAATTTTAATTGTCATATAACTATTTCACAAACATAACACTAACAATAAAATAATAATGAAATTATTAATTAATTAAATCAGTACCGCAGTATATCGCGGTGCAGGTTTCTTTTTTCGTTTTCAGAGAGAAATTATGGTGGCAGGAGGAACGTGTCAACAATGAACTACGTAGGTTTCACCCACAATCTGGGTTAATTCGATGGTCGAAATGGTGGTAGCTTCTACAGCTCCTACGAGTACATCGAATGAAAAGTCATGCCCGTTTGGGTAAAACTCCCTCTGGGCGGATTATTAATTAACTTCTCATTCATTCATGAGTTTCGTTTTCATTTGACGCACCACAATGGCGGTCGGAAGGGCAGTCGGCGCGACCGCGATTTGCTTTTCTATTTTAAACCTTAAGGTATGATATGGTGAAATTGGTAGTGCGTGAGGACACTTTTTCGCTGCGGGTTTCGTGTCTTTTAATTATACACTAGGTAAATGAAGACAGTCAATTTAACTACTTCATGTCCAAGAGTTGGCGAAAGTGATTGTCTTTTAGGAAATACCCGCCGATAGGGGGAGTGACTTTCTGTGTCAATTGAAATGTGGCAAAGTCTGTAACCGTGACATTTTTTTTTGTGTTCGGAAAATCTTCCTACATGGATGGTATCATCCTCATTGTGACAACATTTGCATAGAAATCTCAGCTAAGAATTGCATAAGTCGAACAAAATATCTTGAGGAAGAAGATATGTGCATGGATGAGAAAATGGCAACCAAACAACAAAAAGATTGATTTTGTCCCACAGCACAGTATATCTGGCTGTCATGTAAGGAAACGGAAGTGGTTGGCACACAGTGCTGCTAACCTCGCCCGTATATTTTTGATTGGGAAATTGGAACTTCTTTTTTGTTTTAGCTGAGCTGTTAGTTATGTGACAAGGTGTTGGGCAATATTTCCTGCAATAATTGGTCCAGAAACTCCATTCACTCTCGATAGTTTACTATTTTGCAGGAACCTGACTTGCTGGTGATAAAAAATCAAAGAAGTTGCAACAATTATTGGTTGCAAACAGGTTCATGTTGTTTGGTGCAACTAAAGCATGTTGGTACTTACATATGTATTAGTTCATAGCTCTAGGCTGGATTGTGAAGATATTCCGATAGACATTTATGAGATAAAATCGAAGTTATACGACCAGACATTTAAACCAGAGTTGAAGTGGTTGACTTGAAGTAAATATACCACATCAATGCTGAATGGTGGATATTATTGCAAAATATTCGTGGCTTTTTATCTATCTTCAATGATTTCATGGGAATTGTGAATGGCAATGCTTTTAGCGCGTATATTGTAAGAGCAACATATGTCAAATATCCAAGCAGTTATCGGTAAATATACTGGGTATTAGGACATGTAGGAATAAAGGAAAATTAATAGGCTGATGAACTGGCAAAAATTGGAGTGAAATCACCCCTCAGAGAACCGTTCTGTGGCTTAACAGAGAACCACATCAAGAGGGAACTCAAAAAGGCGGAGGAACAAAACCGGGCAAAATACAGGAACGACCTCCCAAATTTGCGTCAAGCCAAGCTCTTACTTGGTACCTTTAACAAAAAACGGTACGTAGACTTTATCAAATTGAGCAGACACAATGTAAGAATTCTAGCGGGCTTCCTGACCGGACATTGCAGGTTAAGGAAACACCTCAAAATACTAGTAGTTAAGAGAGAAGACCAATGCTAAATTCCCTTAATATAGCCCAGATCCTTAGCTTTTTATTAAGGAAATCAAACTGGACGAAGTATTATAAATTAGGACTAACACTTATTTAAGGAGGAGAATAAAGCATTGGGGGTTAACTGTAAAAATGTATTCAGCCGCCTAATTATCGCGGCTATAAAGTGCCAAAGAAATTCATAAAAGGCGTTTTACAACTGATTCCTGTAGCGGCAGGGGTTATCTAAAAATCAAACTCCAAGCACATGTACGCCAGACCCGGTAATTTTAGTTTTTCTTTCATCCTTGATGGATTTGAGAAAGGCAAAGTGACAAACAAATAAAGCTAATATTGAAAAAAAATGAGCGAGCTTGAGTGTAGGGTTCGCATCGGTGCAGTAGGTGCATCGCGCACTTAGTCTTTTGCTTGGTCGACACAATCGTCCATCAGGTGCATTTACTCTTAATGATAATAATCATCCCGTCGTACGAGGACAGTGTGTTCCGGAAAAGCTATTGCTGCTGTAAAGTCCATCCGCAATCCGTCAACAGATTGTAAACGGATTGTAATCAAATATTGGAAATGTGAATTTTTGTATTACCCAATAAAGTGTATTCTTATTTTAAGAATTCTGGTTAAATTAGGTTTTCGTTATAATATAATTTATTTTTATTTAGATAGTGAATACCATTTGTAAAATCGATGTGATATTTCTCTTTATCTGTTTATTTCTATATTTCTCTATCTCTATATATGTATTTCGATATGTTTATGTCTCTATATATCTAAGTCTCTATATCTCCATATCTCTGTATCCTTATATTTTCCTATATCTCTATATCTCCAGATATCTATATCTTTATATCTATGTCTCCATATCTCCATATCTCTATATCTTTAAATCTCTATCTCTAAATCTCTTTATCTCCTTATGTCTATGTCTGCATATTTCTATATCTCTTTAATTCCATATCTCTATATCTCTGTATCTATATATATCTGTATCTTTATATCTCTATTACTATTTATATCTATGTCTCTATACATCTATATTTTTATATCTCTATATCTACATATCTCCATATCTTCACATCTCTTTATCTGTGTATCTCCATATCTCTATATCTACATATCTCCATATCTTCACATCTCTATATCTGTGTATCTCCATATCTCTATATCTATATATCTCTAAACCTCTGTATCTCTATACCTCTATATCTCTATACCTCTATATTTCTATATCTTCATACAAGGTGTGCCAAAAGAAGTCATCTGATGTTGTTTGGCTCTCATTTTTTTCTAAATGAAAAAATTCGATTCTGTTTTTTGATTATGTTTATTTGAACCTTTAGAATTTTATTGGTCAAATGAGCGCCGTCACAATTGATTGCTATACGCGCATTTATGGCATTTTTCATCACTTTGGCGAGAACTTCGGGCGACTGATTCCCGCACTCATGTCGAATGTTGTCCTTGAGGGCTTCTAGGGTCTCGGGCTTGTTCACGTAAACACGTGAAAAAGTCTGGGACGGTTATACCGGGCGATCTTGCGGGCCAGTGCAAATCGCCGAAACGAGAGATGAGGCGACCCGGAAACGCCGCCTTCAGAATATCCAGAATATCGGTTGTGGCTCGCGCAGTGTGTGCCGTAGCTCCGTCCTGTTGGAACCACATGTCCTCCAGTCATAAATCGTCTAATTGCGGCAGAAAAAACTCGGTTAACATGGCCTTATAGCGCGCACCGTCTACGTCGGTGTCGGACGGCCGTGGAATCGGCGACGGAATTCGCGCTGCATCAACACTACAGACGAATTGTTACGCAAAAAAATAGACACGATTATTCCGCGTTCTTGGGGAGTGTATCGCTCCATGGCTTGTTCACTTGTATTCTACATCAATGTCAAAACAGATTTGCAAAAATTAGAGCATCTTCCAATAGGGTGATCTCTTTTTATAGTATATTGAAATCTGCAACTCTTCCGCCTACAAACCTACACAGATTCGTGCAGTCATTTAAGGCACGGAAGCACATCAAAAACTTGCAGGAATGCAGTATTTCATATTTAAGCCTCTCCCACAGGAACCGTGCATTTTTTCTTGATAAAAAGTAGCCTATGTTTCAATCCAGCACATTATCCATGTACCTATAAAATTTCATCCAAATCCCATAAGCCGTTGAGGCGTAATTGAGGAACAAACATCCAAACATACAAAGATTCACATTTATAATATAAGTAGGATTTTGCCGTAAGATCTTGAAGCTGCACGACCACCGAATACGGCGCGGCGGCTTACAGGGTTCGAAGAGAGATTGCTGTTGATCCAGATTTTCACAAGAAAATTTTGTTCAGCAATGAACTTCATTTTGGTTAACCAAAACTGACACATTTGAATGGAGTGTAGATAATCTTCATTCCAGTTTTGGGACACCAGTGTGAAAAACTGACAGTTTGGTGTGCTTTATAGGCTGGTGGAATCAATGGTCCTTACTTCTTTAAGAACGATGCCGGCCAGGGGTCAATCGAGGCAGTTATAAAGCCATCACATTATCAATGACTTTTTCGTCCCTTGATTTGTGGGAGCTGTGGTTTCAACAAGACGGCGAAATATGTCACGCAGCGCGTTTCACAATTGATTTGATGAAGGAAATGTTTGGTGAGTGCATAATTTCGCCTTTTGGTCCTGTGAGTTGGCCTCTAAGATCATGCGATTTAACACTGTTAGACTATTTTCTGCGAGGGTATGTGAAGTCCATAGTCTACACCGAAAAGCGAGAGACGAAAACAACATCCGCTGCTTTATTGCCGATATACGACCCGAAATGCGGCAGAGTGATCGAAAATTGAAATTCAAGATTGGACTACATCCGAACCAGCTGCAAGGCCATATGCCAGTAATCATATTCAAATAAAAAAGACAATTATTCTTCAAATAAAGTCAATTCTATGGCAATTATTACAATTTATCTATGTTTTATTTCATTTTATAGTTCTATAACTCTAAAACCAACAGCCTTTATTTTATAGGCTTCCAAGCTTTATTCTAATTTTTTGCCAACAAATATTTAACTTCAGAGTTTTGTTTCATTGTATATTTTGATTTTCTAAATTATTTCGAGCTGTTTTCAATGTATCGTCTACATCAATGTCATTGTATTTTGCCTGCTCCCGCCCTCTGGACACTTTTCGAACATCATTTTCGAATATCGAAATTAAATGCAATTATACTGTAAAAATGTCATTCGAAAAGAAATTAACAGAAATTGTTGCATTCTGAATTCTCTTTCTAAGTCATTATATAGAACAAATATTTTGTATCCCGGAATTTAAAATCCGGAAGGCAGTTTCATTGTTCAATTTAAACACATACAAACAATTATTAAATAAGTTATCACTTTCTCTATCAAACTACACGCTATCCAGAAACACGCACTGATTCCCATTACAATTTAATTTGTATTGATTTGTTTTAATTTCAAGCCCAATTACCAATTAGTTCTGCTCTCCTCAAGGATGTGTTCATTTGATTACATAAAACATTTCGATTACGAAAGTCGGAACTCTACATTCTCACACATCGTTTCTGGTCGTGTGCAATGTCAAAAATAAAAACAACCTCCATGAAAGCAGGTTATAACGGTTGCAAAAATAAAGTTTATTGACATTCCTCTCGCCATCAACATAAAATTGCAAAATTTAATTAAATTTTATCAAACTTTATCTCATGACCCGTTTTTCTGCTGGCTTCATCTGACCCAGTCTTATGTTATCTCTCAAAGTTGCAAATTCCTATTTGAATTACTCCACAGACCACATCGCAGAGTTGTCAATTGAAATGTGTCAAACATAACCAGTAAAATATTTCACAATTTTCCAAAATGAAAAAAAAAATGTAATAAAATGCGGATTCCCATGTAAAACTTCCGCAGATTCAGGGATTGATAATCTGACAGACGCGCCAGCAATTGCGAAAAAAGAAGAGGATCAGCTACGTGATCCGATCGTGTTCATCGTGCGAGTAAACAAGATAATTGCATTAAATTTAGAACGCTAACCAACTTTGCTTCCCATATAGTCGAGTGTGTTTTGTGCTGACCAGTGCTCTTGCATTTATTTAAATTATTTTTTTTTTCAATTTAATATTAACTGTAGATAATCAAGAATAATGTGTGTTCTATATGTATGTGCAGTTCAGCATTGAGTTCCCTTTGGCACCGTTAAATTCGAATTCAGCGCAGCGCTGTTGTAGTATCATGGGGTCAGCCATTGTTGCGGAAACGCAATATTGGCTCCGTTTTTTTCGTCATTTCCTTATGCTTTCATCATAACGTATAGTATAAAGAAGAAATCATAACAATAACAAAAAACAATTATTAAACTCGGTTACAGTTACAACAGACAAGATTTATTGATGTTTCTATATGTGTTATAAATTGAATGGAAATCGCTGCAGGAAAAGTATAATATAGTGGTGGTCGCAACTTGTAACTGAAAACGCACACTTTTGATGCGAAGAACGCAAAGAGCATAACCTTCACTTTACACGAAGAAGACGGGAAACGCATGAATTGATTTATATTGGCCAAAAGAAAAGTGTAACAGTGATATTTTGATTAACAAGAGGAAGTTTTTCTTGGCCATTGTTGGATGTTGGCGCAATGGGTGCATCTAGATGGCGCACGTACACAGATTGTGCTATATTAACGTTATGTGTTTTTAGAGAGAAAAATAGAAGATGACCGTTAAAGTGAATGATAAGGAAGGGAATATTTGTTTTTCTTGACAGAAAACGGCAAAAATAAAATAGCTAGCTGAAGGACTGCAAATCGTTACTATTTAAAAAAAAAATCCAAGTTCTGCGTCATATGAACTTGGGCAGCTCGTTTTCGCAGTTTTCTGTCGAATGGAGACACCTTCTTATGGTGTGGGATTGTAATTGTAATATTATAATCCTACTTGTATTATAAATGTGAATGTTTGTATGTTTGATGGTTTGGATGTTTGTTCGCCAATCACGCCTCAATGGCTTAATGGATTTGGATGAAAATTGGTAGGCAGATGGATAATGTGCTGGACTTAAAGATAGGCTACTTTTTATCCAACAAAAAATGAACTTTTCCTGCGGGAGAGACTTAAAAGTAAAATATTGCATTGCTGGAGGTTTTTTTTTGATATACTTCCGTGCCTTACTGACTGCACGAAACAGGATTCACTATACTACACAGGCTTCTTTTATTTCGAAAAAAAATTCACTTTCTGCAAAGAGAAATGTGAACAATTTTTTTTGGCGAATTTTGATTTAAATAATGCAAATAATTTAATATGGAATAAACGCAGACAAAGTCGCGGGTAGAGGCTAGTTTAAAATAATTGTATAAAAGTAAAGGTAAAGGGAAGTGCTTTCAAAAGGTGTTTTGAAAATATATTTTCTCAAATTTTCGTGAAAGATTTTTTAGGGAGCAGTGCAGAAGGAGAACAATTCTTTTGTAATTTTGCTCACGTTTCGTATAAAACATACAATAGATTCGACAAACTTTTTTGCTATTCAAAAGCAGTTTTCAAGGCAATAAATGCAGAATGTTTCGAAATAAACAAGAGAAGAAGATTCAAAGTGAAGATTCAAACTGGTTACCAAATAAATTAACATTCTATAGAATCGATACAAGCTGTTGCTGCAAATGCTTGTTGCAAGTGATTTTTTATTGCATTATTTGTTTTTGCGGGAGAGAAGCCTCCATTCGGGTGAAAAACATACGTTAGTTTTCAAGCAAGCGAAAAACTTTCACGACCAGTTTCTGATAGCGGAAAATGCTTTCCAGAAATGTATTGCTTTCTTGAAAACACTTTCATGAAAAAGTCATGCAATGAAAGTGTTTCTTGTGAAAGCATTTTCAAGGAAACAAATCGCTTTCAGAAACCGCTTTCAAGAAAGTAATTTTCGACTGCCTCGGGCAGAAAATAGCTGTCAACATAAAAACAGTGCGGCCAACTTAGATTTGTATGCCTCTAAAAAAATATCCTTTAGTTTTTTTTTTTGGAATACAGTTTCCGGTACTCAAAAGAGGTGGATATTGAACTGTTCTGCTATCTCTATGAGAGATTTCTCAGTTTACCACTATAATCTGATCACGCGCTACTCCTATTTCCGTCGAATTTTCAGTGAATGGGCTACGGAAAAACTCAATGAAAATCCGGCGTCTTATCGTGAAATTAATTGTTCAATAATGAAGGCCATTTCTGGCTGAATGGATACGTTAATAAACAAAATTGCCGTATTTGGGCTGATGAGCACCCCGAAGAGTACCAAGACCTAACATTACATCCATTAAAAAACAACGGTATGGTGTGTTGGCTGGTGGAATCATTGGTCTATATTTATTCAAAAATGAGGCAAATCAGAATGTTACTGTCAATGGTAACCGTTATCGCGCCATGTTAACGGACTATGTGCTTCCTGGAATTCAAGCCCATAGTCTCGGTGAGCACTGGGGGTTATTCCTAAATGCGCGGCGCATCGCTTTGGAGGGCGCATTTTTATTTTCGTATTCTCAAATACGATTCGTTTCTCATTCGACCAAAAGTAAAGCGAAAGCACTTTCCAATGTAATAGCAATTTACTAATCCTGGCCAACACTCTTGATATGAACTCTCTGCTAGGAATCTAAGGGAAGCGGCCAGTTTCAATATGGGACTTAAAGAGGTAATGTGACTTCCTTTGACAGTGAGTCGAAACAATGTAAAAAAAACCTAAGTAAACAAACGTTTAAATTTTTTTTAAATTTAAATATTCACACAGCACAGCACTCGCTCTTTGTTAGGGATATCGGCCGGAGAAGAACCACTTCTCAACGCATTTAAACTTTTACATTTTCTTGCCTTCCTACTACATTTTCGGTATTAAAAAACACACTTTTTGAATCAATTTAATTTTTTTATTATAAAATAAACAAATTTCAACTATCAACATTTAACTCTAACAAAGGATACAAAAAAGTTGTCAAATGCTTGGAAAATATTAATGAAATTTTAGAAAACAAAATTGGAGAATTGGAAATGAGCATGGAAAAATTTAGAGTCAAACTGGAAAAATTGAGAGACAGAGTGGAAAAAAAGTGGAAATGGATATGGGAAAATTGGAATGATCATTTTCGCATTTGAGAATACCCAAAAGCGAAGATGGTCGAAATTGAGGTATCGCTTTCAATACGATCCGCTTCGCTTTCTGGAATAACCCTACTGGTTTCAACAAGACGGCGCGGCACGGCGCTACGAGTCATAAAGCGCGTGAAACAACGGACTTGTTGAGAAATCATTTGGGTGAGAACTTAATTACACGTTTTGCTACGGTAAATTGGCCGCCTAGATCGTAGACTATTTTCTTTGGGGATATGTAAAGTCTCAGGTCTTTAGGAATAAGCCAGCTACGATTGACGCTTTGGAAGCCAACACTATTCCTGTAATTCGCGAGATACCAGTCACTATGATCGAACGAGTCGTCCAAAATTAGACCTTCCGAATGGATCGCCTCAGACGTAGTCGTGGCCAACAAAAAGTAAATGCCATGAATTCTCCTTTTAACCGATAATAAAAAATTTAAGTTTACTATAAAATTTCTGTTTTATTTTAAATTATAAATCAAAACTAACGATGAATCACCCATTATATGGAAAAGAAAAGTGCCACATCGGCTTTTTTGACTCTTTCTTCTACGTTAACTTTTTTTTTTTTAAGTCAGCCCCTGGTATTAAGCTTTGTCCAAAAAATTCATTGGAGTACAATTTATTGAGGTGGAATTAGTTGCATGTATATCCTAAGGGAAAGGACAAGTTCACTTTTATGGGGCTTACACCAAGTCCACTGTTTACTAACCGCTTGTAAAGAGCAGTTTGCAAGAGTTCTGAAGTTATTTGAAGATACTTTCCAGATACAGAAATGGCTAGTAGTTCATTAATGAGAGTTAGAGGAATGTCACTGGCTTTGGTTTCTCCAGAGCAGTGTCTTTTGAATACCGCCCAAAACACTCAAGTGAGTTGAAGGCTATGGGACATGATTTCTTATTCCCCATTGGATAATGCCACAAGATCGGAATTTAATGAGCTTAACATACGTTGTCGTTTAAAATTCAACTGTCAGCAGCGAAGCAGTTTTGTGGATTAGAAGTTTCAGACAGGAGTTAGTTTTGATTATATGATCTCTATAGTTATCTATTGTGTGGTCTAGATAGTCAATCTAATTAAATTTCTTTCTAGATTTGAAAATACAAACAGGCTTTATGTGTATCCACAAAATTCTAAGAAATTACTTCTGCAGTATTTCCAGAAAGCTTATCTTGATGAAAACATTCATCCCCTTATCTTAGATCTATTTATTTGCTTTAATTTCTCTTCCACAAAACAAGAAAACCAACAAAAGGTAATAAATTTAATATTTTCAAGTGAAATTTCATCTTAAAAAGCATTCCAAAGCATTGCTAAACCTTTATACTCTACTTCTATGCAAAGCACGTGTAAAAACTCACAGAGTATCAAAAGTATATTCATAAACGAGTAACATGATAAAAATTCCCTCAACTCCAGTTTAACCAACAACTCATGCTGTTAGAATAAAAACCAAAAGTGTAGATACTTTCCATTGTAGGCAAGACAATGCTTCCACTTGGCCAAACACTTTGCTTGTCATGCTGTAATGGCCATGACCCAAGTCCGTCAACGAAATAAAAAAAAAAAATTTGAAAAATTTTCTTTACTGCCCGCAACAGGAGGGTAGGTGGAAGAAGTATCTTAAAGATACTTTATCTTATTTTCTCTAAGTGCACACATAGTTCACTGATCTTCATACAAACAAAAAAAAAATTAAGAAAAATGAAGCCAACAAGCAATCTTCACTCTCTAATAACAAAATGGCATACTGCGAGTCGCGTACGCTTAATAAGATCAACGTTTTCTATGTCAGAGTCATTATCAGCATGGAACTTCTTTACTTTTTGTATCTTTCGGTTACAATAACAATTATAATACCTCGAAGAAGAAATGCAAACTTCCAAAAATACAAAAAAAAAACTTAGATGCTCAAAAAGAGCTAATTAAATTGAGGGAAAAGGGCAAGCGTAGAAAATGGGAAAAAGTGGAGCGTGTTTATTTGGTTAATGCCAATTTCGGACTTTAGTTAATTTTTTTTTTTTTTTAGATTGCCGTAGATAAAGTGCATGGTTACTGCATCTGGGAATGAGAATTTGGATGTAACTAATGGAAATATGTTTGATTTTTAAGCAAAGATACTGAGTTTTAATCTGTCTGGTACTATTTTAATGGTAGAAATCGTATTTTTGAAAGAAATTTTATTGCCTGGTAGATTTTTTGTTAATATCTATTAGAAACTTTCAGTCAGTACCGAAGATTCGATCTTGAATATTTTCCGAAAGTAGATTCAATAAAGATGCATTATCATCGAGATTTATTAATTTATTATTTGCAGAACTTTATTCTGTAATGGTAATTTTCGAAATGTCATCGACACTATAGAAAAAACCATAAAAGCTTTCCTCAATTTCGAAGAAGTACATTTATGGACCAACTAGCTTTCTCGCGTTGAAGGAACCGCGTATGACTACCAATAATTTTGAGATGAAATCGTCATCATCATTATCATCGGCGTAACAACTGGGATCCGGTCCGGGCCCCATTGAACAAATTCTTCCATACATCCCGATTCAAGGATTCGGGCGTCTCGATCTACGCCGCCATCCGCCCGACATAAGCAACGTTGCTTTTGACCACAAAAAAAGAACTGCCAAAATTTTTGAGTTGGTTGCACTTCGCTCATGTGGGCTAGGTACCCAGCCCACCGGGGTCTACCGAGCTTTATTTTATCCACAACATCTACTTCGAAGTAGATTTCATACGATTCATGATTGTATCTTTTCCAGAATCTTCCTCCCTCGCATACAGGGCAACAATTCTGTGTAAGACTTTCCTCTTGAACGTAGTTCAGAGATTGTTTATATAAAGCACCCAAGTCTCGGATCTGTATGTGAGTACGGGTAAGATCTTTTTCATGTACCGCAGCATCATTTGGCCAATGTTAAGTTTGTCTGACCAGCAAATTCTTAATGTAGACGGGTTAAGCTTTCATTTGATACCCCACTTGAATTTGACCCAATGAGGTAGGCCTACACTAAACCGGAAGTGGGCATTTTACCGCCAAAGAAAAAGTTTGTCCGGCAACCAGCGATTTTGTACATTTTATGTAATTTGCCATTTATTAATGGCTAAACTATCCGTTGACTCGATGATGTAGGGGTTCCTACGGCCGCCTCCCGGACTAGTAGTTTTTATGGTAAGATTCCTAGATTCCTTGACAGACTATAGTAGGTTCTGTTGAATTTTAGCAGCCGGCCGTGTATTTCTTCATTCATAGTGGCTGCTTATTTTGACCCGAGGTAGATTAAAGGATGCTTAAAATTATGTATTTTATTTCATTTAATTTTATTTAACTTAAGTTTATTTTATTTTACTTTTATTTATTTTATTTATTTTATTCTATTCACAGCAAAGCACTTTTTCAGGAGTGGGGTTAATAATCTCACAGATAACGAAAAACGTGGGGAAATATTTTACTCTATCGTGAGCTCCACCTTCTGTGAAAAACCACGAAAAATTTACAAGATGGAACAGCTTTGGACAGTTTTCGGTGATTTTCGGCGAATTTTACAGTTTTCCGCCGCATTTGGAACAAACTTTATAAAGGGTGTTTTTTTTAAACGTGTGGTTTTCAATCTGGCAATACTTTTTTCGGAGTTGGTCTTTTTGACAGCTGTCACTTGAGTTATGCTTAGTTTGGTTAGCCATTTCAAAATGAAAAGACTTACTCCTGAAGAACGTTTGCAAATCGTGCAAATTTATTACCACTTTATTGAAGATTTTGCGGAAGGATCTTGATTTGCGGGCTTACTCGTGCAAGACTTGAAGCCGAACGACCATCAAGCGCTCAGCACATTCGGTGAATGGCCCCAAAAATATAGATACCGATTTTCACAAATTTGGGAAAATTGGACCTCTCGGCTTGAATTTATTCGAGCCAGCCTCGGTGGCCATTAAAATATATGCGTTTATTTTATTCAATTTAATTTAATTTAATAAAAATTGAATTTAATTTTACCCACTGATCTAGTAAATATTGGTGACTAGCTGTGCCCGCAGCTTTGCTTGCGTTAAAAAACCCTCAATTTATATATATAATTGTTTAGTTTATAAATAATCATCTACATATATTATATATATATAATATGACTGGATGAAAAGGATAATTATTAAATTGAATATATAATATTTAAATAAATAATATTGATTTATTAATAGATAATATAAATTTAATTAAATATATATGCCTCGGAAACAAAAATCGTATTTTAATTTTTTTTTAACATATGTGACATAGGTACTTTTTATTTAATCTTCGATGTTAAGATAACTCTTCACTAAAGATATAAAACAATAATAAAAAGGAAATTTTAAGATGGCGATTTGTATGCACCATACCTGCATACCCGGTATTTCTGTGTATCATTGTATTTCTCTATGAAATATAGCACTTTGAGACAGGGTGTTAAGGTCAGGCTCTAAAAATGAAACTACAAATTACAGTCCGATTTTTAAGATTTATAAAATCCCTAAACTTTTTGAAAAATTAGTTTTTAATAAATTAGTTTTTATATTTAAGGAAATTATTTCTTCTCTTCAGCATGATTTTATAAGTGGGAAATCTACTACTTGCTATTTTCACTAACTACGTGGTTGCTGCTTTTGAGAAATTTCTCCAGTGCGACGTTATTTACAGAGATTTTTCAAAAGCGTTTGATAGGGTAAATCACGCAATTCTTCTTGCTAAAATCGAAAATCTTGGTTTTCAGTCAAACTTGCTAAAATGGTTAAGTTACTAACTTACTGGCAGGGTCCAGTTTGTTTGAGTTGGTAATCTTATATCTGACCCCTTAGCCCTTGGCAGTTACTTCCGGTGTTCCTCAAGGTAGTCATTTGGGACCCCTCCTATTTCTACTACTATTAATGATATCAATTTATTATCTCAAACATTGCAAGTGCTTAATGTGCGCAAATGATCTTAAACTGTATCTTAGCATTAAATCAATTTCAGATTGTTTGCTTCTTCAGGAAGATTTATCTTTAAGCCGAAAACTCAGCCCAATTTCATATGAGTATAACATTAATGGATCCGTATTAACCAGAGTAAGGGAAAAAAAGATCTTGGTGTAATATTCGACTCTAAATTGACTTTTACCAAACACTTTACTGATCCTTTAACACTAAGGTCCCTCTCTTTAGGTTATGTAAAATCTATTTTAGAATAATGTTGTATCATATGGAATATATTTTATCGGGTTCACTTGGTTAAAATTGAACGAGTCCAAAAACGTTTTACAAAGGACCGAAGGTCTTATTTTGAAAAAATATTTGTCAGAGATATTATTAGTTATAAAATTAACTGTCCCTTTTTTCTTCCCTAGTTCATTTCTTTGTACCTGACCGTGAGTTTCACTTTCGTCTCCTCTTTAATGTTCTTTTCCATAGGGTTAATTTTCGGCTATAATGAACCAATAACGCACTGCTTAAGACAGACAAACTCAGTTCGTAGCGTTCTTGAGTTCAATATGTTCTTAAATAGAGATTCTTTTAAGAAAAAATATTTAATTGATTGTTTTATAAGTACTCAGTAAGAGGTTTTTATATTCCGTTTGATGTATGAAATAAATAAATTGTAATATGTGTAGAAAAATGACATTTTTTTGTTTCCTAAGGCCATGCATACTTTCCATATTTGTTCAATTAATTTGTAGCGCCATCTAAAAGGCAGTTTTCGAACCATGCAAGAAATTTGATTATGGAATGAGATAGATTCATTTTCCTTCTTTCTTATGTAAATCATTTTTTTGTAATATTCTATTGCTCATGCGCCTATAACCTTCTCGTTAATGCAGGCAATAAGCTGAAAAAGTTTCATTGCAATTGGATGAACGGTATGGCAGTACATCAATACAAACAAATTTTAATAATAATAATTTTGTTTTAATTTATTTAAATTTATTTAAATCAATACAATAATTGCATTCAATTAAATTAAATTTGTTTGTGGTTACAAAGATTGAAAAGTTGTCGGGAATTATGTTTTTGTTATATTAGAGCAACGTCGAGAGGGTACAGATAGTCTAAAATTGAAATAATTGCATTCAACTTAGAGAGAGGATAATTAACAATTATTATGAGAAACATTTAATAATTTTAAATAAAAGGTTTTACTAGAATCACAAGAAAATGTCTAAACATACTTTGAGAGCTCATACCTAGCAATTTAAAACAGAATTGGCCCAAGCACCGATCCCTGCGGTACTCACAGAACACGGTAAGTGATGTGTTTATTCTTCTCTGTCCTATTTGGTGATACTTTCTTTCAACTGTCATCCCAAACTTACATAACTCATTTGTCATTTAAAATAAAAAAAGAAATAAATGACATTCTGTCATGCAATACAAACAATAATGTGAGCTTTTCAAAATAATCTGTCCATTGTCCGCCCCTGAATCTAAAGACAAAAAATATTTCATTTTGTAGCTCAATTAAAGTGATTTTGGTTTGTCATTTTGCAAAGTTCCCAAGAAATATTTATTTTTTTTTTTAAATTGAAATGGAAAACCCTAAACAACACTCATAATCGCCTACAAGAATTTTATCTAAAATCTAAACATCTCGCACATTGCAATTTATTGTAATATTTATCTTTATTTCCTCTTCCAGTGTTTCTTATGATTAATGACACTCAAAAGGTGTCTAAGGTGTTGACTTTCAGCAAAAAGAAAAAAAAACAAAAAAAAAAACATCAGATTAGCTGAGGAAAAACAAAGTGCAAAACATATCTATAAATCTAATGAACAACTCTGCACATAAAGATACAAATAAAGTTTTTCTAACTTTATGTGACTGCGGGGCTAAGAAAATCATAAGCTAATTCAACTACAACAATTGTAGCATTTTCGGTGCGAAGTATGCTAATGAAGGTGTACTTGGCGTTGTGGCATGAGACACTTAATGCAACGCTGAGAACAAAAGTGAAACTCCTCTCACTTGTCGTGGCACTTTGGCAGTAGCATAAGTATCTTGTAGATACTTTTACATTTTTGCTTTGCTATTTACCTTGAAGATTTACGATGGGACATGGAACGTGAATTAAGACAATGATGATATGTTTTATGATGGTATTGTTATGGAGGGATTTACCTGTCTTCTCTTTTAGAAGCCATGCTTCATGAGCTCCAGCTTTATACAACATTAAAAGAGATTGAATCGGAGAATCCAGAAAAAATCCCAAAGAATGTCAATGGAGCTCTAATGACATGGTATTTCAAATGGTCAAAATTAGGTTAACAAACAACTGAACAAGTTTTTTATGTTCCTTGAATATTTTATGTTGCAGACGGGAATGCTTTATGGTGGTTAGGAATCCAGAAGTGACTCACTACTCAATTCCTTAAAAATTAAATTATAAGTAAGACTTACCTTTTTTCGACGAAGTAAATTTGGTGCTCCACCCGGTGGTTGCAGGGGCACAGCTGGTTCTGGAGTCACTGTTTGAACTGGCCGCGGGGGTTTTAGTGTGAGTTTCTTTAGGCTTGCTATACGCTTATCACACATCAATGACACATCGTCGATTCTTTGTAACACCTGCAATGAGAAGGAAACGAAAGAAATTCAGTTATTGATGACGCAGAGAAAAAGAATTTTCATTTTGGGGAAAAAATAATTATGCTGGCAGAGGTGAAGTTTATTAAAAAAAAACACTCAAAAGTTTTTAAGAATTAATTTGACTAAGAGCTGATACAAAAAAAAAAACAGAAACGACTGCGTTTTTTTAGAGTTTTAAAACTTTAAGTAGGCAACACTATTTTAACTGGCGGCCATTTTGTCAGCTGTCAAGCGATTTATTTTTACTTTGATTGGCATTTCAACATGAATAGACTGACGCTTGAACAACGTTTCTAAATTGTGGAAATTTATTTTGAATGAGACCTAAACAAGATTGCCGTTGATCCCAATTTTCATAAGCGAATTTTGTTTATCGATGAAGCTCACTTTTGGTTGAATGGATACGTCAATAAACAAAACTGCCGTATTTGGAGTGATGATAATCATCAAGTGTATGTTGAGACACCGTTACCGTTACATCCATAAAAACTGACTTTTTGGTGTGCTTTATGAGTTGGTGGACTAATTTGTCTGTACTTCTTTAAAAACGATGCTGGCCAGAACGTTCGCATTAGCCAGGTAGGAACTCTTCCACCCTGACAATGGTGACCGCTATAGAGCCATGATTACTGACTTTTTCGTTCATCAATTGAACAACCATGATTTGCAGGAGCTGTGGTTTCAACAAGACGTAGCAACATGTTACACAGTTATTGCCACAATTGATTTATTGAAGGAAACGTTTTGTAACCGCATAGTTTCACGTTACGGACCCGTGAATTGGCCTCCAAGATCGTGCGATATAACGCCATTTGACTATTTTTGTGGGGATATGTGAAGTCGCTAGTCTACGCCGATAAGCCCAACACGATTGCCCATTTGGAGGATAACATTTGCCGCGTTATTGCCGATATACGGTCACAAATGTTAAAAAAAAGTCATCGAAAATTTGAACTCCAGATTAGACTACTTCCGAGCCAGCCGTGGCGGCCATATGCCAGAAATCATATTTAAATTATAATGCCAGAAAATTATCTTTCGAATGAAGTAAATTTCATGTCATTTTAAGAAAAACATCTTTGTTTTATTCCATTTCAAAGTTCTATACCTCTAACACACTTTAGATCTAGACTAGATCTTTATTGTTGCACTTCGGAAATGCTGTCTGGTGTCACAAAAAATTCCTGGAATTTTTTTTGAATGTTTCTAAGAAAAATAGGATTACAAATATTAGTTTTTTAAAAGAATTTCCTGAAATGTTCCTCTTAGAGAATTGTTTATAAAATTTGTTTTTTTTTTAATTGACAAAACTTTTTGCTTGCCGTAGTGAAAGAGTCTTATGGATTTCTTCAATAAGGATTGACATGTATTTCAAATACGGAAATATCTCAATTTTTTACGTGATAACGTCTTTTAAATCGATGACAGGGTACACGTACGAAATAACATGACTAATGCTGATAAGACTCATGACTCATGCTACTCGCGATACTGTGGTTCTTTCAACCAAAATCGATCGCAAACACCAGGCGAACATGAAAAAGAACAGGCGCGAATTCCCAAAATAATTCCACTAAAATTCAAAAAGAACAAGAGAAAAAGAAATACAAAATAGGCGGAGTTTTGTTAAAGTAGAAAGTAGAATGTAGGTGTGTGGATTTAATGAGAGGGTTTGTGAGTGTGAGTTAACGGGCTGTATGTTGATGTTGCTGCCATAAATGGTTTCTTATGAGGTTATCAAAATTATCGCAATCAACTCTTTTTAATTTGTATTCAAATTGAGAAATTTACTGTAGGCTATGATTTATTCATTTAATAGTAGTGCTTTTCAACAACCTATTTTTCAAACTTACACTTCTGACAACTAGAAGTGTGAAGTTAGGAAATTGCTTCGAAAGATTCTGGAGAAGGAATTCAACCTCAGGTGGAACCACTAATTAATGAACTTCGGTGAGTTAAAGTAAGTGAACACAATTTTCAATATTTGAGAACTTTTGTTTAACAATATACAGCTTCAGTACAGACCAAAACCCATTCTCGATTTTCAATATTCTTGGCAATATCCAAAACGTCAATTGAATAAGTAGGAAGATTTCAAGATTTCATTCATTTTTCAGCAAGACCAAATCTTACGAATGTCTCTCCCAATAACAAGGACTTGAATTAGCCGAAGAAGAAATAAGTTAGATTAAAGATTAAACAACAAAATCTACCCAAAGAAGTAAGGTATCGGAAAGAATCTCTTTACCAGTGATAATTGTTTTACAATTTTTTCATCAAATGCTTCCATAACTGCTACTTCCAGACAAATGGAAAACACCAAAATCTAGAACCACCAATATTGTCTGTGAATAAGAAACGATTTCTTTACACTGCAATATTAGAACCAACTGTCAAGCAGATTGATCACTTTGCGATCGAAGCAAGCTCTGCTCCAGTATCACGGATGTCTGAACTTTTTGAGTTGCAAACATTGATTCGGACAACTATCTCGTTGCATGATACAAGAAAACAGAACTATTTAAGCCTAGTACATGTAATAACTTGGTCAGAAGAAAGAATGTCCAATGCATGTAATCTCAATATTGATTGCACGGTCCTTAGGAAAGAAGACTTTTTGGACTGCATTACCTACAGAGGCATATGTTTTATCAATATCGCTTTATATGAATCTTTTCCAAATTAAACAAGGAACGGAGTATTTGGAATTTTGAGAAAAAAAGGTGGTGTTCCGCAAAAAAGTGTCCTTAGCCCAATATTGTTGGTTCTTAGTACTCGAAATATGCCTTAATAAAAGATGTCATGATAGACACATTTGCTGATGATATGGCTAGTAAATACTTATCTAATCGTTTTATTTAACCGACGGTTTTTGATCTAGACAGGGACGACAACTCTCCCATTTCTCTGCTTTCTCTTAAGCACCATCTGGGGGGTTCGCTTCATAAGAATTAAACAAAGAAATGGCGCGCTGTTCTAAACGAGTCCGAATCAATTCATGCTAGCTTTCCTTGCAAGAATGTTAGCAATCTCGCCTTCTTTATTAACTTGGAAGTTGGAACATATACCGTCTGATAACAAAGCAAAGTATGTCGACATGACTGTTGATGATAGAAGAAGAGCTCGAGAATTGAACTGGTTTATTGGAAAATACTTCAACCTAAGTAACTATAACAAACTGCTTATTTACAAGCAAGTGCTCAAACTGGTATTGACCCTCAAAAAAATCGTTAATGATCCATGTTTTATTTTCTTATAATTAACGCGCGCACAAGGGACTATTTGTTTCCCTTTTAATGTAGAGTACACTGCGCGGGCATCAGGAAGATAGGGAGGGCAAGAATAGGAGGTGTCGCTTAACATTGGTTTTGAATGCTTACAGATCAAAATTGCAAGGGAAAATCTCGTCGGGTAAACTATTCCAAATTCGTGTTGTTCGGCAAAGAAAAGAATCTCTATAATTCACGGTACATCCGAAATTCAAGGGTGAACTGATGAGCAGCCAGACGAGTATTACGGGAGAAACTTTTAAGGGGAGGAATGCAGCTGGCTTCTTCGAGTGAGCATTTTTTATAAAAGAAACGATAAAATAAGGAAAGACACGAAACATTGCGGGGCAATCGTCTCAGAGCCATTTGCGAAGCACCTGCCCAGAGGTGTGAGTTATACTCGAGTTTTGGGCGTATAAGCGCTTTGTAAATTGTAGCCAGATCAGAAGAAAAAAAACTTCTTGCATCGATACAGAAAACCTAAGCACTTAGCAGCATTTTGGCGGTCTCAAATATATGGTCGTTTCATCGGAGGTCGTCTTTGACACACATACCAAGTGGCAAGTACAGACAGCTTTTCAGTTTCTTCGATGCAAGTGCCATTCATGGACAATGGCATTGGGGGTATGTTTAGCTTTAACAGCAGAAGACAGCTCAATCTCGAAGCATTAAACTCCACACGATTTATACTCCTATTTGACAATGCTGTATAAATCGGAATTTAATGAGCTTATCATACGCTACCGTTGCGATTGTACGTCCGAAGGCGAAGGGCGTGAATATTCGAACGAATATGAAAAGCTGAGGGTAGAGACATCAGCAAAAAAAGGTAAGTGGATTAGAAGTAACAGACAGAAGATCATTTATAAAAACAGAGAAAAAGAGTCGGAGACAGAACAGAGCCCTGGGGAACACCAGCATTTATTTTGTGGGAATCAGACTTGAAACCGTCTAATACAACTTGTATTGAACGGTCCAGAAGAAAGCTTTTAATCCAACGAACAAGAGTATAATCGATCCCAAAAGCACGCATTTTCGATTAGAGAGCTTCATGCCAAACTGAAACTCTATCAAGCGCAATAATCTTACTTTCACCAAAGCGATGTAAGGATTTGTTTCACTGTTCGGCGGGATATGCCATCAGATCACCAATGGAACGATTACTGCGGTCATGGAGAAGCTTTCGGTCTTCGAGATATTACTTAAGCTGACGGTTAATCAGCGTTTCCATGACTTTAGAAAGGATGGACGTAAGTGCTATGGTTCGGTAAATATGAAATACTAATTTACAAAGACTTGCGTGTACAACCTGTGGAAAAAGAAATAAAAAATAAGCTTTCAACATTAAAAGACGTTTACAAGGCTATTACAAAAAAATCATTCCACAGCCTCTGGAGATGAGACTACCTATCTACAAGCAAGTGCTTAAACCGTAGTTGACAAACACTGCAATAACATTAAAATAAAGCCCTCAGTGCAATCGTTTATGTTCCATGGTACATATTAAAAACTGATTTAAACAGAAACTTGGGTATATAAACTGTTGAAGAAGAAATACAAAAATTTGCATTTTGCAACGTAGAGTACCCTGCGCGGGCATTACAGGCCATTGCAATAGAAGCATTATAAGACGCGGTATCTCCACGTCCCGTCGATGGATAGCTCCATGAGCTAAACAGCAACCGACCTTTAATTTGTAATTGATTCGATTTTCATTAGTTTCATATGCATGCTTAAAAGAACACTAAAACTTAAAACAGCTATGTATCTCAATTCTATTTCTATACTTATAAGTAACATATGTACATACATTTACATCTAATCTGTAATGCATAAAAATCGAAGTTCTCAAAACTCCTTTTCCAAACACAAAGGCATTCCTCTTCCCATTGAATGTACTCTTTTCTCCGTAGCACACAATGGTTAAAAAAAACATTCCAAGAATCTTGAACTTGACAACAAATAGCTTAAAAATGACATTTTTTAAACCCGATGCACAAGTACCTACTACCTGCTACATATGCAACAGAATCCATCTCATTTGCATAAAGATTTATGTCATCATTATTTGTTTCTATTAAAACGACAACGGTTATGAACATTTGCATCTGTCAAATGAAGTATCAACTTCTGAAAACAACAGTATCATTACATAAAAAAAAACAATGATTAACGCTAAAGGTAATAACACAAGAAGCCGTCCGTTCTCCTGAAAAATAGAACAAAATTTTTTTTTTTGTTTGTATTTTGTTGTTTTGTTTTTTATGGCATTTTTTGTCATTTCTATCAACGCTGAGCACTTTCTCCATCTTAAGTATAAATGAGACTTTGGTTTAGTTTTATTTAAGCCTTGACATTTAATTTTTTCTTAATAGATACGTCAGAATATGCGTTCTAGTTCTGAGTCAAGAAGTCGGTCAATGAAAGATTACCCTGCCTTTAGTCTTTTTAGTATTTTCATTATTGTTATTGGTGGGGACAAGGTAGACGGAAAATATTTATTATGCTAATCTTTCAAGGAATGGTGTTAAGAAGTTCTTTTATTTAAGTTAAATTAATTGAAGAAGAAATAAGTGGTTTTGACATTTTCTTTTTCAAAATTATTAGTTAAATCATCATCAACGGGGATTGAAGTGCGTTTGAAAAGTTAATTTATTGGGTTCTTAAGAAACTTAAATGCCACTCCTATTCAAAACCATTCCGACATCACTGTTTGGTATTTACTGATTGAATTGTGGCAACGCTGATCAACAATGATTTTTACTGGCAAGTTACGCATTCGTGCAACAACAAAAATTGAAATAACAATCAAACATGACATTACGATGATAGAGAAACTTATTTGAGTTACTGGTAAATTCCGCATTAATTTTTTTTTTCGAAAACTTTTTTGACGTGATAACGTTATATGATGACAGGCTACACGCACGAAATAACATGACTCATGCTGATAAGACTAATGACTCATGCTTACCGCGATACTGTGGTTCGTTCAACCAAAATCGATCGCAAGCACCAGGCGAACATGAAAAAGAACAGACGCGAATTCCCAAAATAATTCCACTAAGATTCAAAAAGAACAAGAAGAGAAAAAGAAATACAAAATAGGCGGAGTTTTGTTAAAGTAGAAAGTCGATGTAGATATTGGTGAGTGTGGAATTAACGAGAGGGTTTGTGGGTGTGAGTTAACGGGCTGTATATTGGTCTTGCTGCCATCAATGTTTTTTTATGACGTTATTACGTAAATTATAGTCCGTAAACCGACTTTACGGACAACCAACTCTTATTTTTGTATTTTTAATAATTTTTTTAAAGAAATAAAATGGCGTTAAAAATAATTTCACTCAATACAATTTAACGTACTTTATTGGAAACAACACCAAAAGTCACAAAAATCGAATAATGCTTTGATGTTCACTTCAAATTTAAATTTAATTAATTTTTTTCTTAAATTTTATTCTACAATGTGACCGCACATATGAGCAAGTACTTGCGACCCAGTCGTGGAATTTATTTTTATTTGCATTACAATGCACACTGAATTCTTTCCAAAGCGTGTGAAACATACCAAAAACATATGCCAAATCAGGATAAAGGAGTATTAAGGGTCAACAAAAATAGGCATGACATTGTCAAAACTAAACCAACTGTTTCGTCAAGTTTCTAAAAACCTAACGAAGAATGGCTTTCTGCCATTTTTGACTGTCAAATTTGCATTATGTCGGAGCAATCAAAAATGAAATGCATCTTGGTTAACGAAACTTATCGAAATGCCCAAGCCAATGCCATATGATTGTGTGTTTTTGGTAATTACCACATGTGATTCTGACAGTAGGCCACGCTTGTTCATGTCTTTTATGGTTAGACCAAAGGCATGACTATAATGAGTGGAAAAAGCGAGGGAAGCTGTCCGAAACTTGGCGAGAACAAGAAATTCATATGTTGTGCCTATAAAAGGGAATTCCTCTGTTTCGTCAAGATTTTCGATAAGTTTTGTTACGGACGAAAACTGCGCTTTCTTTCGGATTTTATGGACAAACATTTGGCATCTAATATCTTATGGTGTTAATAATGAAGAACATTTGAAAGATACTTTCGTCCATTGTGTGTAATGTGATTTTTGACAGGTCGGAAGAGAACTTTTATTTCAGTTCTGACACTAGCTTTCATTTGTATTCGTCTATTAAAGTAAGCCCCTTTTGTTATTACTGATCTGTTGACAACACCTCTACTGAGTGTTGCCATCGGATCTGGAATTGAAAGGTCTAAAGCAAAGGTTTAATAAGGATTCGTCGATGTTGATGTGGTATAAAACCGAGTGTATGCCAATTGCGTAATTCTTTTTTATCGCCATGAGCTACATAGAGCCACGTTACCACTAAAGTCGTTTTGAAAGGGAACCAACAAATGACGCTACCCGCGTCATTTTTGTATTTGTTAAGGTATATAACGTCTCGAGTTTTCCTACACATATCCACAGACAGTGACGAAGTTTTTGGTCGGTCTGGTCTTCATTTAAGGAACAGTCCTTGATTGTTTGCTTACCGCATCGAATGTCCAGATTTTGGTTATTTCGAATATTAGAGAGCCCACTTTGAAGGGCCACACTTTATCAATCGTTTAACTTATAACGGTTAGTTGGCATTTTTTTCGTAAAGAATATATTTGACAGAAGCCACCAATACAACATGGCTGCCGGCTGAAAACTCTCAATATCAATCCGTGCGTGGTTGACAAATTATGACATCCACATATCAGAAACTTGTAGGCGGTCTTTGCTTCACGAGTATCTAAGATATTGCTTCTATGGACAACTGTTGAGGAGAGGATACCAAAGAGGTTTTTGGAGAATCATCTAAATTTAAATCCACTTATCTGTGAGAAGAGGTTTTTCATTCGAAGGAACCAAAACCACTTTCTTTCAACCACCAAATCTTAATTTTCTCTAAGGAGCTGATTGAATCATCAAAAATCTTCACCACCTTGTGCACTATTCAGCGATTAACAAAGTGTCTCCTCTACTATGTTGCTGTCAAAATAACTAGAAGATATATTATCCACAAGATACAATTGCCACAAACATCCAAGATCCTCATGACAATGATGAGTTCGGTTTTCACTTTCTATACAACAAAAAAAAAACAAGTCTTCTCGTTTTCGTCCAGGAAGAAATTTCCCTAAATCGTCTGTGGCAATGGAAGAAAAGAGCCTCGTCATAACAATAATGTACATATTCGCACGTCCATCCACACACAGCAGCATTGTATCCTCGGTACAGTGCAAATGTCTTCAATTTATTTTCTAAACATCCAATCGGACTTGTTCTCCTCAGCTATAATCGACTGGAACTGGAGGCCATCTACAGCATTGAACGAACCATCCCCCAATTTTAATATAGCCAGGCAAAGGTCATCGTCTCGATGACGACGAAGATGCTGTGCTTCCATTGTAAAGAGACAATGTCTCCTAGTCGAGGTTGCATATTACAATAAAATAAACAACTCAAGAGCTCATCCTGAAGAAGATAGTATCATCTCTATGGGCTGCTTTATATGCATACGAGGCTTAACCGAAGTCGTGTGACGTTCATCTTTGCTTCCTCGTGTCGTTGTCATCGACAATTACATGGTCACAGGTTTTTCCAGTACTGCTCCGATGGTTATGCTAAGGAGCTGCAGTGCCGCGGCACCACCACCAGTTTTCCTGCACTTTGACTTTGACAACGGTGTAACCACTCGGTGATGTTGGTGGTTGGTAATCGTTCATCAGCTAAGGAAAGGAAGATGCTCCTTGGGCCGTACTGGTATTCATGACTGCATTTGGTTGTACTCTGTGGCTCTTAACGACGTCAAATCTGTCCGTCGCCGTTGTTGGCTAGTTTGTGGTTTCCTGTTGGTAGTTATTTTTTTCATCTTTTTTATTCCGAAATGGCAGTGAAAGTCCATGAAGTTTTTGGCTAGAAGATGTGTGAGAAAAGTGAATCTGAACGTTTTCACCCTCGCCAAATTGCAAGGTGTCTAGAGTCTACCTCTTAGACACAGGATGTTTTATCTTTTCCCATCGTCATCATACAGAGAGAATACAATCTGGTCGAAAAGGCGAAGCCACAGCATCCCAACAGCCAAGAGTGGGAAGAGCAATGATCTCTGATAATAGGTGTACATAAGTTTGGACCATAGGAGGCATTGCATTCGGTAGCATGCGGCTGTTGATTTAAAGACGATGTATTCAAAGTCGATATTGGACTTTCGTTTACAGACGTGTATCGTATGTGGTGTTTTACACCTGGCAATCCTTAGAGTTATGGATTTCATTTGACATAACGAATTGGAGTTTTGTGGTCTTATATACATGGATGTTCTTAATGAGATTCAGGCGAAAGTAGAACTTTCAATTTTTATTATTTATGGTTTTAATAAAAGAAATTTAATATATTGCTTGGAGTTTCTCTAGGCCTTTTAAAAATTTAAGTCAAACTTGTATTTGATTTGCTGTCTTCATTTAAAGTGCACAATGTAGACCAACCAGTTAAGCGCAGGTGGTCATATACAAAAATCCAGCTTTAAAAACAGCAACAAAAATATGGAATATCTAAAAGAAATGCATTTTCGAATTCTTATTTTATTGCTTCAAAGACACAACTGGATTAACCACCAGTTTCTGTAATCGCTTATTTGATCCTGGTGACGATAAAGCTAATACAAACCATCTCATACATTTTATGATGACATTGTACCAAACTGAAAGCTTTATGAGCTTTTTGTTCGATGTTGTTGTTCTTTTCTCTTTCTTTTTATTTTGATCAAAGCAAATGTTCTGATTTTAGTTTCGCTTTTTAGTACATTTTGTGAGCCGTGGAAGGAAAGAACTTGTTGTTTTTGGCACCGAAGGGTTTATAAATAAATATTTGAAAATTAGCATAGTGGTTTTTGCGATTGATTTTCCATTTACGTCAGTTGTTGTTTAATTTAGTAGTTATTTTTTCATTGTTTTTACTTCTTCTGAATTACGAAGCAGAGTTTAAACGAATAGTCATGTTCCATGCTTTTAAATTTCTTGACATCTACCACCTGAGAGGAATAGTCGAAAATATAATATTTTTAAATACCGTTTTGGCTAACGACATAACAGAACTGTAAAAAGACATACCATTTTACGCTTTTCTCTTCCTAATTCACACTGTCTTGCGTAATGTTATGAAAACGCATTAAGAGCGGGGAACAAAACATACATAATAGTCTTCATCGGATATACCACAGGTTGTTCAACAGAGTTAACGACAAGTAAAGACGTGTATACTCCGAACTTCAATGCAACAAACACCACGTTCAAAAAGGCAATAAAACATCGTCAGGAGGATGAATTGAGAAAAAGGCTTGCGAACATCAAGCCGTTACCAAATGCCTTTAGAAAAGAGTTGCGGGAAAAAGCCAGATGAAAGATATCATATTGCAGGGCAAGAATCTGCAACAACCTCAACCTAGAAAGCAAATAAAGCTTTCGCCAAACATTTTGAGCAAACCTTTATGGATCGCCCGCCCAAACACTATCCTAAATTCATCGAAGAAGTTGAAAACATACGTATATGAAGAAGCTGAAGCCTCTAAGCTCTAACACCTAACCTACAGCCACCAGGTCACACTCTTTTACTGATGACAATTCTATATACTATGATGACACGTTTACTTCCTTCGAGAACTTGTATTCAAACAAAACAGCAACAAGGATCGAGAGGTTTTGAATCACGCTGTTAGTATCAACCTTCCCTATCAAACACCGGGATAGAGGCAGACAACAACAAAGTATCTTGGAGTGAATTTCACCAATGGTATCAATTCAACAAGCACGCTTCATTTTTAATTAAGAGAGGTAACTTATTCGTACATCTGATCCATCCGCTTCTAAGGAAGAAAAACAGGACCCCCAAAGTTCCTGATATATAAGAAGTTCATCTGTCTCGTTCTGACGTTCGCCTTCCCCATTTAGTTTACAATTTCAACGGCGTATATGAAGAAGATCCAACTTTTTGAAAGGAAGACACTTCGGAGCTGCAGAAAAATGCATTAGACCGCACGTCGCCAGGTGTGATACTGAGGACTTCTAAGAATTACAAATCTACGTGATAGGTACATATGTAGGACTGCGGTCAGCCTGCAATAAATCAAAATCTTATTGAGCCTGTCTGCTGGGGATATAGATTTGAACATGATGGTGTCAGCAATACTAATGACTTTGTTCTTAAATTGATTTCTTTTTATATAAAAAATTAAATTTTCGTTTCAGAGCTACCCTCTCCAGTCCATTTGGAGCTACATACAAGGTCCCCCATAGTAGCCAGTTAGGTCCTCTCCTTTGTTTCTTAATAATAATATTGTGAGTGGTCGTCAAACATTCTCCTATCTCACTCTATGCTGATAATACCAAATTAGTTTCTTCGGCACTTAACTCTTTTTCATTCAACTAGATCTCGACAATTTATCAGGATTTATGGCTGAAGAGTAAGATATGCTCTGATAAAGAATAGGATAATTTGAATAACTATTCAACACGGATCTCTGACGACCAGTGCCGGTTTGTTTCGGAATTGTAGGAAATCCACCTCGAAGCTAATATTGTAGAAAAAATAAATTTTGGAAGACTCTGGCGGGCTGGGCACCTATGAGCGAAAAAGGACCAGCTCGGAAAGTCGGTTGCGCTTCTTTTTATGGTAGAAGGCAACGTGGCAGACCTGGTTTACCTTGGAATGACGGACACTCGAAGACTTGGGGGGCGAAGCTGGATAGCGTGGGCCAGCAATCGGGATGTATGGAAGAACTTGTTGGATGAGGCCCGGACTTGATACCGCTGTTTCCGCCGATGGTGATGTCGGTTGAGTTAGAAAAGCATTCGATAGAAAACCACGAGATATAATACAGAATCAACAGGCACTTTAGGAAATCAGCGTGTGGACGATCATTGACGTTTACGAGCAAGTCAAAACCAATGTTAGTTAGTTGGTGTACACCAGAGTACCGTCTTGAGAGGCAACAGACACGAAAGTTAATCAATTATTCTTTGCTGACGATGTAGCCATTTTAAGTGAAGATAATTCTTCTTTCCTTTTATTTTCGACCACTTTCTGATCTTCTGAACCTCTCTCTAGGGTTTGCCGGTTTGACATCAGAAAACGCCGGCAAGCCTCCCGGTTTTGAATTGTTTCATGTCTGAGGCCAATCAAATGCTGGTGTTTTTGCATTTGTTTGTACCAGGTTTTCATAGGGATGTCTCTGCTCATTCGCGATTGTGTGAAGATCCTTCAGAAAGGAAATGGACATTTATTTCAATGGACCACTTCTTCCCAGGTTTAAATATTTTGGATCTATGGTCAGTAGCGAAGGATTTTGTAATGATGATATTGGACTTGTAAGGTAGATAAAGAGAAGGGACGGGAAAACGCTGTCATCCGTTGGGATCTACTATGGGAACTATATGGTAGTGGTTCGTCATTATGAATACCATCTTGGACAAAGTACAGCAAGACCAACTTAACTGATGCCTGAGATCCTAGTTGAAAGGGCAAAAACATGTCTTTCCAACATTTTTTTATAGCTCACACAGAGTTCGTTGTGATCCTTATAACGGTATACAAAGGGGAAATTACAGAGAGTGAGAAAGTACGTGTCGATAAACTTTGATTTTGAATGTTTGTAAATTTAAATGAGAAGGAAAAACCGTACTGATAATTCCACATTCGTGTTGTGCAGATGAATAAAAATGGATCTCTATATTTTATGTTTCGTCTGAAACTGAAGGGTGAACTGATGAGCATACTCATGAGTAAATTTTTTAAGGGGAGTAACGCAACTGGAAACTTTAAAGGAAGAAGATAGGGAAAAACATTAAAAAGATGCAGTTTTCCATCCACTCAGAAAGAGACTTGTTGAATACGACAGATGGAAAAGCTTACGCATTGGGTTTGTCAGTGTGGAAGCCCACCATTTCAGAACTTACTATACGGCCAATGGATTTTCTTTAACAAATCTGTAAACATCAATTTTTTCATACAAAACTGCATTATTTGTAATTTTATAAGTATTCAGTATCTCTATTCACCAAAGATTTACCTATCCATCAGATGAAAGTGAAAATATTGCAGTTTTAACAAATACAATTTAAAAGTTGCACAAAATGTTTCTACTTTGGTAACATTACAGCCACCATTGCCTTCCCAGCCGATACCATTTATTTCCTCGTTACAAAATTACAGCATTCTATGGCAGTTAGTTGCCGCAATTTGTGTGGCAGACACACACGATAAACTTGTACCTAATATGTACGTTGCAAGATGCAAGGTCAGAGGACTATCGTGAGGAGCTGATTGAAAGTGCATATTATATCGTGATGGCCAATTAAACTAGATTCGAAGCTGAAGTGTTCAGTTCATAAATTGAGACTCGATAACAACGAGAAATTCAATTATGGTTGACTCGATAACATCGATACTAAATGGAAAATGGAAAAATAAGTTGGGGTTGCTTGCAACTTAGTTGAGTGAAGTGTATTTACCATAATTGTATTTAAATTTGTAACATACACCGTTTAGAAGCTTTAAAAAAAACAAATCCTACCACAAAATGTATAGTCTTATAATCGATTTATTAAACTCTAGGTTAAGACAACTCTTTTCAAGAAACTGTTCGTCCAAAGGGAGTGTACAATCTTCTCACGATGTACTTATTCTCAATAAAAATGATCCAGTTCATCAAAAAAGAAAAAAAAAATGACTTTTGTTAATATCGATAACGCAATTGTCAAGCTTCCATCACTAAAGGAAATGTCAAGTCATCACCCACGGGAGTGTCCAAGTCATTCAAACTAAGCTGGGTAAGGAAAATAATGCAGCACAATATGCAAATGAACCCAATCCACGCTTTTACCTTTCTTAAATTGAATTCCCATGCAAGTTTCATTGCTCCAGTTTCAAATTAGATAACTTGTTTGTTGCATTTTAGCATCAAAGAAGTGATCTTATGCAATAAGGTCAAAAATCCCAAGACAAATACTCAATACTGACCGCTATTCAGGGTTAATAGTTACAACACAACGGTACTAATTCGACTCGATTAATCTAGGCAGCTTCATTATTGTTAGCCAATTAATCTTCTCCGACTTTGAGGTCGGTCATTGTTGCAATCAATCGATAACAATAATCGTCATTAAGCGTTGCAACAAATCGAAACAAATGCAACAAACAAACTTTTAAATGACCAACCATTGCATGCGATAGGTGCACCATCATCCATCTCACAGTTACATAACCCCGTCCACATAGCGGTGGCTCTTAAGCATTGTATCTCTGTTTCTGGAGAGCCAGGTAATCGACAATTATTGTTATTCGCATTCTGATTTGGAATTCCCCAAGATGCTATCACACCAGGAATCATATGCTTTTATACTTCAGAACCAGTAACAACAATTCACATCTCTAATTCTTACCAAGCTTGCCTTGCCTCCTTGGAACCGACCGTACAGCCAATTTATCGGAATAGAGTTGTGCACCTCTCAACTTGAACTTCTGACTGGTTCTAGAGACATTTGTTCATGTCGAACGTGTATTTCTGGTTCTAATCTTGTCCAGCCGTGAGTTTCCGACAGAATATCCAGATAATACCGAAATCGACACAGGGAGTCGGAGCGTGCATATTGCTGTGTGCAGAACTGCAGATACAGAAAGAGAACTTCGTTAGCTGATGGATTTGCGGCAAAACGAAGCCTGGTGATGTCCACAACAATCCAACGCGGCGCCGCTGGCTGGTGGGGAAGGAAATAAATGAAATGAACTTGGCCATTTCGTGGAGGTGAATGTTGCTCCACTGGATTTTTTTTTGTTAGATTTTATGTCTGCCACAGGTCCCGTTGCATAATTGATACAAATGTGTACTTCAGGTGGCTGATGTTGAGGCAGAACTCGGTAACTGGGTCAGGAGGACCAGTTTCGTTCGTGGGTTCTTCAAATCCAAATGCTGCTGCTAGTGAATTGTATTCATAGTGGGCCTATACGGTTTATCATGCTACCAACCCGTGTCAAGAGATTTATGAACAATTAACATGAATCTGTGTTCTGGTGTGATGGAACTGGATTTGTCTGCGTGCAGCAGATGCTGCAAGTAAGTATATGCAATGAATCTTTTCATATTGATTGTGCATTGCAAGAAGTTTGGCATGTATTTTGTTAGATGTAAGCTTCTTTAAAGACAGATGGGAGATTGGGAATACTTTATCATCGTCATCAGTTTATATGGGGGGCTGGGATGAATTGAATTGAGTTGAGCTAGGAATTGTGTCAGAGTCGGGAAGATGTATGCAGATGATGATGCAGGAACATTCTAAGTGGTTATTCGTGAAATAATCCTGTAGATTTCGTCAAGTTGGCGAAATGTTGTCTTTTGACATTGAGGTCGATGTTAGCGGGTTTGTTCGTAGATTGCCTCTTAAAAGGGGTTTATGATGGATCAACTGTCAGACAATTAACGGAGGAAGGAACTGGATTTTTCTGGAAGACTTACATATTATAATTTTAATTTCGTGTTTTTTAATAATTGCATGAATGAATCCGCTAGATATATGGCTTGACGAATAGGGAACAAAATTTAAATTTAAGAAATTGTAGTCAATATTGTGGAAATTAGCTCTAGTAGAGTATTTGTTAATCTGAGACAGTTAAATTTTTTTTAAAGAAGATATCGAACCAGTTGACACAATGATGAAATTTTTAAGCAGTTTTTCGATTGGACACTTTGATTGATTGTGGTTAGAGGGCTAGAAGAGCAAGAAAAATGTGAATATGAAAAAGATCATAAACCCTATCTTCAGTGGTAGATTGCAGCTGTAAGTCCAAATAGACAGGGAGACGAAGGGACAAAAGAGAGATCGAATTTTCGGACAATATATTAACTAGCGCGAACAAATTTCAACAAAATATCAATGAAAAAATCTTGTTTGACACCTCAACAAAATTTATTTAGAATTCATCAACCTTTTTTCGTCCCTTGAACATAACAAAATGGAAGTGCAAGAACATAGACAGAATAGGCGTTTTTTTATTCTTGGATCAGAATAAATCAACAGCGCATCTAGAAAAGGTCCATGAGACGACACTGCACTAGTGTTGCTCAAAAAACATCGATGTATCGAAAACATCGATATTTTTTATACGATACATCCAATCAATCCGATGTATCGAATGCGTTCGATGTGTACCGATACATCAATGTAGTTTTCCATTCCATACATTGAATGAATGTTTACAATTCATGTACGGTTCGGGTAAGCAAAAAAATAAATTGCATATGTGCGGTCACATTGTAGAATAAAATTAAAGAAAATTAAAGGTGAACATCAAAGCATTTACTCGATTTTTGTGACTTGATTGTTCAAATAAAGTACGTTAAATTGTATTGGGTGAAAAAATGTAAAAGCCATTTTATTTCTTTAGGAAAAGTTAAAAAGTGTGATTTTTTTTCAAAATTGTAGGCGCCGTTTTCAAATAAAACGGTTTTCTTAAACAATTTTTTTTTTTAAATAAAAAAAAATAATTAAAGAATACAAACTTAAGCACAAAAATAGCGTACATTTAAAAACAAAATTAAAAAAAAATTCACTTACCCGTTTTCAAAATACTGATTTTAGAAAAAAATTTTTTTTTAAATTATTAAAAATACAAAAAAAAGTTTTCAAAAAAAATTAATGCAAAATTACTTAGGCTACCTACATCTTCTTGAATATCAATTTTGAGAAAGTCGAAGAAAAAAACCGGTCCTATGGGAGGTACCGTTTTAAGCCCACCATATTGATTTTTTTTTTCACCAAAATATAATGCATACCTACAATAGTACACAGATTTTTTTTTATAAAAATTATTGGAGCCGTTTTCGAGAAAAATAAGCTTTTACATAACGGCTTTATGACAGGTATCGTTAATTTTTGAGCTAAAAAAAAATGAAAAACTCCTCTGTAGAATGTCAAAATAACCTTAAGTTCAAAATTCGAAGACGATTGGCCCAACCGTTTAGGCTGCAGTCCAATATACATCCGTACAGACAGACAGACAGACGGACAGATTTTTGCCAGTAACTGTTCTGTTACTTGACTGGAATTTCCAATGGAAGTCGAGGTGCCATTGACATTTCAAAAATTAAATATTAAGGTGTGTCCAGACCATAGAAGAAAGAACTGCGACCCGTACCGGCCATGTCCTGCAAACCCTGAAATTTTATTTTGTATATGTGAATAAGTGTGAGATTCGTGTGAGATGCAGCCAATCAGCAGCCTATTAGCCATACGTTTCGTGCCCACAAAAATGCAAATGTATTAGTTAGTTGCAAAAGAAATGTACAGGGATCGGCACATACATATACATATGTCGCTGAACTGGGTATTTTTCTTCGTTTGTAGACAAAGAGATAATTATCCTCTCAGTTGTCGTTCTTGTTTCTTTTTTTATTGTCCAGACTAAAGAAACATTTGTTTAAAAAATATTTCTGAACTTTTTATTTAAGTCCATTTTTACTTACAAGTTATGGATTCATGCAAGAAAATGTTCTAACAATCAAACATGACATTACGATGATAGAGAAGTCGAAAAATGTAGTTCCGGAAATTCCGTCCCTCTGTCTGCCTGTCTGTTCGCACGACTACAGCCTAAACGGATGAACCGATTTGCTTCAAACTTGGTATTTAGTATTTATTTGGTAGTATCTCGGGGGTGTTTTTTATTTTTTTGATAGGTCGAAAAATAAATGTACCTGCCATACAATCATTAACAAAAAGTTTGCTTTTCTCGAAAACGGCTCTAACGATTTTGTTAAAACTCTCAGGGTGCTATTTTTCTTTCAACAATACATCTTTCAGTTCAGTTCCTACGATAAAAAAAAATACACATTTTCTAAAGAAATAAAAAAGCGTTTAAATTTTTCCGCTGAAAACTATTTTACGTAATTTTTTCAAACAATCAGTCAGAAAAATCGAATAAAAACTTTGAAATTCCTTTAATATTTTTAAATTTTTTTTTCGAAGCTGTGACCGCACATAAGAGCAAGTACTTGCGATCCAGTCGTGCAATTTATTTTAGTCTGTTCAGAAACAAATGATAAAATTTGACGTTTTAAAAGAAAAACTTATCGCATTTGAGAGATGCAGAACACCATTTTATCGCATTTTTTACAATATTTCGTTCCGATGTATTCCAATCGATAAAATTATCGCCTGTCAATGTTACAGAACCAGGATGATGCGATAAAATGAATTTTGTTCCAGTTTTCAACGTTTCTCGATAAATTTTATCGATGCGATAGTTACATGCGATGCGATAGTTAACATCCCTACACAGCAGCCAGAGCGAGTCACTGCGTGGTGTGCTGTCTATATTTCTTTCAAGAAAATGGTGTTCCAGTAACTGTAGATGGAGCCCGTTAAAAATGTTGAACAACATTTTTATCCAGAACTTTGCCGAAGACTTCAGGCCACAATAAATAATTTTCTGTTGAGGTGTTGCATATGCGTGAATGAGCGTGAAGGTAATTTACGGTCTATCATCTCCAAAAATAATTAGATGTGTAAAATTAAATATATATTTTCTATATATATTTACGATGGAAAATTCCTGAAAACTCATTGGCATGGCAATTTTTTTTCTGATCCGAAATCTTGGCAAAGTGTTATATAAATTTTCTGACGATTATACAACATTGTCAAATTAATTATGGAGCATGTATTTGACAATTTTTAAGTTGTCATTTTACAAATTTTCACCTTTAGCACTTCGCAATATTTTCGGGGCTATTACTAAAAGGTTGCTTTTATATTCCTCAGTATTATTATCAATTTATTTTTCAAAACTATGATGCGAATTACCGTGAAGCTTTAACCAAATTGACTAGATAGTTGACATCATTTAGTTGACTAGCGACGGAATTTACGTATCCAATACTATATGTAATTTTTTGTGGTCATAAAATAAATTAAATTAAATTATTTTGTTTAAATAGCTCTTCATATTAATTTTTAGGTTTACACCTTTGCCCTGCTCTTCGAATGTGGACCTTCAATGGCAACGTATGTTAAGCTTATTATGTTCTGAACTTGACAGAGTTACATTAAAACGGAATGTACACCTGCTGTGTAACTATCCATGAGTGGCACTTGCATCGTGCAAGCCGATCATTTCAAAACATTTGCGATGTTCATTACCAATATCCTCTTTCCGCAATATTTCTGAGAAATTCGTTCTCCTCCCCATCTGGATACTACATATCTAACACTAAACGTGTATCCGCTGGTGCTCCTTCAACTCGCTTGGTTCTTCTAGAAGGATAGCATTCAAAGTGGTTGGAGAAGATGACATCAATAGAGCCTTCACGTCACTCGAAAATCAACGAATTGTCATGTTATTCTCCCTTTTTTATCGTTATTATTACGTTGAATGCTCTAGAAAAATAACCGGTGTCATACCTCCCATTAAACATTCCACCGTAATACTCGCACTTGCAGGAATGCCCATTAATTTACCCTTGAGCCCTATTTTGGTTATGCTGTTAAGTACAGAGGTTCATTTTACAGCCGTACAACTCGAATGTTAAATGTTTTACCCTCAAATTTCCATCCCATTATGATGTTTTTAAGTTTAAGCTTAATGTGCATCGGCATCTTCTATTAAATCCCTTAATTTTTTTTCTAAACTCGAACACAGTCACCGATATAAAAAAGGTAGATTTATTAATGATTTTCGAAAATAATTGTTTTTTGCTAATATTTTTTTGAATTTATTATTTTGTGTGTCTTAAAAATGGATTAATTAGAAACTTTGATATCCTTGGTGTTATAAAAAAAAACGTTCAAAGACGTTTGACAACAGAATTACTCCTGTTAACTACAATAGGGTTAAAAATCGCCCCACTATGTTTTACAATAGTTTCACAAACACTTTAAAGATTAAAATGAGACCCACCCTGCACAATATAAAATGAATTAACCCTCATAACAGAAGCAATAGATATAACTCACTTAGAATACAACGTTAAAACTTCCGCTTGGTTGGTTTTGTCATAAGAACCTCAATCTATGACAATCTGGATGTTACGAGATATCTTTGAATTTGTTGAGATATATCCAATCCATCCTCTCTAATTCACAAATTTAAGGTTTTTTTTTTATAAAACCAAATACCGCACTCAAAATAAAAAACTTTTCACTATCACCATTCTAAGTTTTCTTTGTTTTTGAAAACGCTATTTAGTTAAGCATTTAAAATTTGATAAAAATATTATCGCTGAACGGAAAGCCGCGCTAAATTCCCCAACTGCGTCGTAGATGCGTGTATAACCAAACAAACTTATCCAGATAAGAGTGGATTTTTTATTTTTTTTAGATACTCATAAGTTTACCACTTAGAAAACACAAAAGGATTACTCATGGGATTTATTTTTGGAATTTCACAGGACAATACCCTTGTGTTGCACAAAAGATGGATTTCTAGGATTAGGGAATTTTTTTTAGAATGGATCACCAAGGATTACAAAAATTATTTTTAAAGCCACTTGTTTTTGACACTGTATGCACTCAATCTCAAATCATCATTTGCAACACCGAAACACTGGCTAATCTACTGGACTTTTACTGAACGTAGCTGGAGAGCCACTTGAATGGGCAATCTACTCCAGATTTGCATTTATGCTAAATTAATCATTCATTCTTCGTCAAGCTCGAAATTGAAAGAGTCCACCAACAACAACTACAATATATCAATAAAAAGAAAACAGCTGCTGTCACTGTCGCAGTAATGAACTAACGAGAGGGAACAAATCAGTGAGTATTCCATTGTTAGCTCCGAGTCGCCAGAACATTTTTTTATGAGTGCTTGCAACTGGGTATTCTGTGATAACAGAGAAATAAATATATGGGCATTTATGGAGACATCATCAGAACCAGACACTGGCTGATTGGCAGATTGACGACGCACGTTACATTAGTCATGAATATGATAAAAAATAATACAGTTTTGTTGGGAAATGTAACATTAAAAAAAAAAACAGAATTATTTTGATATCGGTCTGCATTTAAATTATGTTTAAACTTACTTGAGTGACTAGAGCTTTGGTCTCTGGAGTTGTACTTTCAAGGAATACATTCTTAAATTCTCTAGGACTAGATAGTTTGAATTCCGATGCTGAGGCAATGAACGCTTGGATCTCTTGCAGACTCTTATCGGCGATTTCCGCTGAAACGGAACATTTTTCAATGCGTTGTGTGGCAAGGAGTTCTATACCGTTGGCACACCATTTATTAGCCTGTTGAAGTAAAAAAAAGCATTAATATGTAATTAAAGAATTTTTACAAAAAATATACAAATAATTTGATATCTAATAATATTTGACAAGTTTTTAACTTCAACAATCTGTACGAGACTTCTTCATCGCTCAGGCGGCACAAAACCTGGGGCTGCACATTAAAGAATGGAAAACCAAGTATATGGTGGCTATGTCTGCGTGAAGTGTTGGTCCAACAATCAGAGTAGCGGAACATGAATTTGAAGTAATGCAATCCTTTAACTACCTAGGGTCAAAAGTAGCAGCCGATAGTTATGTATTTCGGAGGAAGAAATACGCGAGGTCGCGAGCGGCAACTAAATCAGAAATCTTACTATTAAAGCTAAGCTGCTGCTACGAGTATTCAAATACGCATTCGAGACTTGGGCGCCTTATAAGATCTCTGAACCACATTCGAAAGGAAAGTCTTACAGAGAATTGTGGGTTCCGAGTGAAAGGGATGACGATTCCGGAGAAGATACAATCATGAATTGTATGAAATCTACTTCAAAACAGAAACGGAAAATTAAAGCTCGTTAGGGTCCGAGTCAGTTGGGCACCAGCAATCTGGATTTTTGGAAAAACTTGTTGAATGAGGCCCGGAGCGGATTCCGGTTGTTGCGCCAATGATATTGATGAAGTCTTGGACTTGATAGTTTTACTTAAGGTTTCAACTGGAGAGAAAACTTCTTTCACAAATCCATTGGTTAAAAACAAAAGATAATGCTTTATTGGGCTGCAACTTATTCTTCCAATAAGAGCTCCTGAAGCTACACATGAAATTTAACAAAAGCTTTATGGAATTAAAAAAAAATATCCAAATAAATTTGTTAGTAGTTGAAAAACTTCATAAATCAGAAATTCTTCGATTCTTATCGGGTTTTCCAATAGGGACTTGACAGCTTTGAATTTAATTTGTGAACGCACCCTTTCCCTAATCATCGAACTGTCATTGTCAATTTATTGAGTAAACTCAACATTTTCATCACCACTTCATCCACAAAAAATAACTGTTTGGTGCGGTTTGCATGCCGGCGACGTTATTGGGCCATATTTTTTCGTCGAAGATAACCATCGTCACTTACTGTGAATGGCCAGCGTTATCGCGCCATGATTACCGATTATTGTTGGCCCGAATTGTAAGATAAGGACTTGGACGACATGTGGTTTCAACAGGATGGTGCCACAAGCCACAGCACACCTTGACCGTGTTATCTCAAGAAATGGGCCAGTCTATTGGCCGCCTCGTTCATGCGATTTAACGCTTCTAGACTATTTTCTTTGGGTCTACGTTAAGTCATTGGCTTATGCCAACAAGCCGACGACGTTAGAAGAGCTCAAAACCAACATTGAACGCGAAATAGCGACCGTTTCGGCGAAATGTGTGGCCGAGTCATCGAAAATTGGGTCCAACGAATCGACCGCTGCAAACACACCCGCGGTAGCCATATGAACGAAGTCGAGTTCCATTCATAAATGTTTTGATTGTACTTCAAGTCGATAATAAATATTTTTAAATATCTCAAATGGTTTGCGTTTTATTTAAAAAAAAGTTGTCAAGTCCTTATTCAAAAACCCTTTATAACTGTTATGCGTGAAACACTTATTAAAGTTCTTCTGTATTCCAAGTTTAACCGCGTTGTTTTCATCTCACAGCTTTTGAAATCTTTAATGTATTCGACTTTACTAACCTTTTCAACTCTCTCCATTAATTCCCGATTTTTACTCAGAATTTCCAGTCGCTTACACAACCGCTCATGGATTATATCACAAACTCGAGCTAGTTCATCACATTTTGGCTGAACAATTTCCCAGGGATATGCCCCGCGAATGCCAATTAGCTGCTGTCCGGCCGATATTACTTGTTCAGCACGTTCTATATCCGTTTCACACATCTTCTGGAAAGCTTTGGTCTCTTTAATCAATGTGTCAACTCTAACAACTGTTTCACCAATTTCTGTCATGTCCGCCACTGTCTTCAGATGAACATCAAAATTGATCTGCAATTATGTGTTTAAAAAAGAAATTAAACGAATGTCTACTAAACTGTTCCCAACGATAACAAAAACTCACTTGTAATTCTCGAAAATCTTGTTCGAATCGCCTCAGTTCGAGACACTGTTTCAGGCGATTCTTATGTGTCTTCCAGAACTCATCGAAACGTCGTTCGGTCTCCTCCAATTGCACCAGAAGTCTGCGATAATCGCGACAATCATCAACAATATGTTGCGCAACATTCTGATGTTGTTTCATCATTATATTCCCTGCACTGGGTCTGTTCGTTCGATTGCATATTTTTTTTGTTTTTGATATTTTTTTTTGGTTGGGGTGTGTTCGATTTGTTTGTTTTATATTTCGTTCAGATTTTATATAAATTTGATATTTAACGCGGTGCAAAAAACCCGACGAAACAATGTTTGCCATAACAGAAAGAGAAAAAGAGGAGAGACAACAATATGTTCACAATGAGCGATGAATGTGTGAGAGACAGACACATAATTTTTTTTTCAAGTGAATCACAAGGATTCAATTTTTTTGATAAAGAAAAAACGAAAATAAATGTTTTGTGTATTATGTTTTGTGGATTGTGGAATGTGTGTTAAATCAGTTTAATTTGAACCTGAATTTATGGATTTAATGAATAACTTAAATATAAACACTTTTATTATGATTGAAGCCACATTTAGTACAACGAATAATGGAAACAAATAAAGCGCTCGCTTGTGCCTCCCCCCATGAAGCTTGTGTGGGATTTTTTTTAAAGCTGTGCATAAAGTTTTTGTTAAGCAAGTTTTGAAAATGAAAACCAGTTGGAAAAAATCGATTTGATAGAAAATTTTGAATTCAAAACGAGCTTAAGGAAAGTGATTGATTTTTTGTTTTGTAGGTGAGTGTAGTATTTTTAATGTTTAAATTGTTTAAGGCAAAGAAAAGTTAATTGTTATAAAACACATCATGCACAAAGCAACGTCAAGATTTTAAAACAGAAGGTAGTTTTTTTTTGGTATAGGATTTAAATAAAATAAAACAAAATTTATCACTAAACACATGCATAACCGCCAACTCAAAAAGCTCGCTAAAGAGCATTTTTTTAATAATATTTAACGAAACATTATTTTAACACGGACATATACATTTTATTTTATTTTATTTTTAAAAGGGATAATTTTGGATAAATATTTTCAATGTTTACAAAACCAGTGCAGAGCTATATTTAAGATTTGTATTTATAAGTAAGAATGACAAAAAAATTGTTAGAACTGTCAATCTAAAAAAAAAAAATCGAACATTGGTTTCGTAAGCTATAGTGCGTTAAAAGATCAAAACCAATTCAATGTGTGTTTGATGGTATCTAGTGATCCCTTCATTGCGGAACCTATGTAAGTATGCTTTAATAAGACTCTCATCATCTCACACCTGAATTATGCTTGAAAGGCTCGTTCAAAGTTAGATGAGGATAATTGAGGTTGACCCGTATTTTAAACCAACCGCTGAGGGACGGCTCAGTGTAAGACCAGGACTCATGGGGTAGGGCGTAGGGCACACCACACTGTAATAAGTTCGATTAAATTGTACTAATTTTATAACGAGTTTTTTTTTAACACAACTGTTAAAAAACCTCTCTTTGAGAAAAATTCATTGGAATCAAGTCGTGTATCCTTGGTGGACACGAAATATCCCCAAAGAGACTGATCACATTGATTTTCCGAAGCGAATTCATGGAGTAGCTTGCCGTTTGCGGGATTGCACCTTTTTGTTCACCAGTAACGGCGGTTCTGTTTGTTATATTCTTTCAAATAAAATTGGGCCTTGTTGCTCTAACAAAAGAGCTGTTCACAGAGCGAAAATGCTATACAAATTTTCGTTAAGCAGTCATTTTTCTTCAATTCTTGAAAGATTTGAATTTTACAAGAGAGAACTTAAAATACTTGTTCAAAATGTCATAGATAATTATTCCTGAAAGTCCCAATGAGTTGCCCTTTTACGTATTGAAAGTCTTGTCTAAAAGAGTATGTTGAAACGGTCAAAACACGAAATTTCTAAGAAGCTTAAGATGAGATAACGGAGGAAAATACAAGGCCGGAAGAGTTGTACCATATTTAAAGCCTGAAGGAAAAGGTTGTCAGCATACAGCTTCATATTCTTCGCAACCAGCGTTTCTGAACAGCTGCAAATACGCATGTCCAATCCAGCAGCCACCTGGATTCTAATCTGATGACGCAACTCTGGTTTGTAAGCTTCAAAAAAATCTTTTTTTTGTTGGAACCATATAATTACAGAAGTTTTGCTTAAAAATGGATTCAATTAGAGCAAATCGGATAGAAGTTTGTGTACAAGAAAAAAGAACGACATAACAACATCTTCTTATATATGTATGTCGACAACATTATCCGTTGCCTTCACATCTGAGAAATGCATCGATGACACAGAAAAGTTGCTGAGATCTTAGTTTGAAATAAAAAGCCTTGGAAATATATATAAATCATTACTTAGGACTAGAGGTAATCAAAAGTGACCAAAAAGACTATTCCATTCGACAGAAGCAGAACATTGAAAAGTTACCTTCAAGATTTAAAGCATTCCAAAGTTCCTCTTGGCCTACGGTAAAGACGATGACTATTATCAGCAATGACAAATATTAGAAGTTAGTTGGAAGTTTGCCTATCTATACCCAACCGGATATTGATGCATCAATTTTAATTTTGGCTTGCACGACAAGTTCACCAAGTCCAACCGATTGGGAAGAATTCGAGCGTGTTCTTTACTGTCTTCGTGGAACGTCAAATTTTAAAATTTAAATGAGTAGAAATAAGATTCAAAAGAAAAAGAAACACTTGTTGGACGAATTAAGTTTTTGCATGACCAAAAATTACAAAATTCCGCAGTGTCCCAAAGGCAGTAAAAATTGTTAGTCATTTGTAAGAAATATTAAAAACTCCTCAACATCTTCGGTTCCAACGCTCATCGCTCATAAGAAACCTATTGTCTACTCTTTAGAGGGGCGGGCAAACTTGCTCGCCGCCCACCTCGCTGCCAGCTCCACGCCGCCTTACAGCAACGTTGCCCCTCCTGTACTTGAGAATGTAAATTTTTCAATGGGACATATTTTTTTCCGCACTCGTACAGTAGCAAGAGTTCTCAAAGATCTCGATATACACAAATTCGCTGGCCCGGATATACATCCGGGCCAGGGTATACCACCCCCGATTCTTCTGAAGAGGTGTTCTTCCAAACAGGCAAAGCCACTGCGTAAGCTTTACCATAGCTCCTACTCTTCTGGAATCTTTCCTAGAAGATGGAAAACAGCATTTAGCCAGCCTGTCTCTAAGAAAGGTGACCCATCCTCCCCCTTTTCCTTCCGACCCATAGCACTAACATCCCTTCTTTCTAAGGTCATGGAAACGCTGATTAACCGTCAGCTTAAGGAATATCTCGAACATCGAAAGCTTCTCCATGACCTTCAGTATGACTTCCGCAGCAACCGTTCCACTGGTGATCTGATGGCATACCTAACCGAACAGTGGAACAAATTTTACATCGCTTTGGTGAAAGTAAGATTATTGCTCTTGATATCTCCAAAGCATTTGATAGAGTTTCAGTTTGGCATGAAGCTCTCTTATCGAAAATGCGTGCTTTTGGGATCGATAATACTCTTGTTCGTTGGAGTAGAAGCTATCTTCTGGACCGTTCAATACAAGTTGTATTGGACGGATTCAAGTCTGATTCCCACAAAATAAATGCTGGTGTGCCCCAGGGCTCTGTTCTGTCTCCGACTCTTTTCCTCATTTTTATAAATGATCTTCTGTCTGTTTTGCTGACGATTCTACCCTCAGCTTTTCATATTCATATTCATTACGTCCTTCGCCTTCGGACGTACAATTGCAACGGTACCGTATCACAAGCTCATTAAACTCCGATTTATACAGCATTGTCAAATGGGGTAATAGGAATCGTGTGGATTTTAATGTTTCGAAAACTTAACTAAACATACCCCCAATGCACTTGCATCGAAGAAACCGAAAAGCTTTCAGTACTCGGTATGTTTGTCAACGAAGACCTCCGTTAGAACCACCATATATTTGAGATCGCTGCTAAGGGCTTAGGTTTTTATAAAGCGTTTATACGCCCAAAACTCGAGTATAACTACCACCTCTAGGCAGGTGCTTCACAAACCTCGCTTCACCTGCTTGATAGATTTCAAAATCGAGCGTTAAGATTGATAGGAAATAGAACTGCCGCTGAAACAATTGGCGCTCTCGAACACCGACGCAATTTTTCATGTCTTTCCTTATTGTATCGATTCTTTTATAAAATATGCTCACTCGAAATAAAATGAAATATAGGGATTCTTTTTTCAGCCGAACAACACGAATTTGGAATAGTTTACCCGGCGGGATTTTCCCTTCCCATTTTGATCTGCAAACATTCAAACACCTCCTATCTCTCCCCTCCCTATCTTCCTAATGCCCGCGTAGTGTGTTACATTAAAAGGGAAACAAATAGTCCCTTGTGCGCGCGTTAATTATAAAAAAAACCTAAACTTCCTATGGAAAATAACGCTTATTGGAAGTAACTAGCTTAGCCTGTTAACAATTCAAAAGTAAAACTTTTTTTCAACAATTTTTTTGTCATTCTTACAATTTTTTTTAATTTGAAATAGAAAATAGGCAAAGAAACGAAACCCAATGCCCGAGACTTAGTAGAAAGCTAAATATAATTAAACTACTTAAAAGAAAATACATTACCGCTCAATAGAGCTGACATTGCCTGTTCTTTCTGAAAACTCTTTGATTTCATCGTTGGACTTGATATTGTTCAAAAGACTTTCGCCATGTTTCGCTGCTCCTAATATTTCTTCCTTTAATTATTAAAAAATAAAAAATAGGTTAATATTTTTACTTGTTTTCAAATATATTCACATTTTTTTATCAACCTTTAACCGATCATAGTCTGCTCCTTGATCATCCAATAACTTTTGTGTAGCATCAACAGAATTAGGAAATTCTGTATCGTGAATCACTTGAATGAATATATCTAGTTCATTTGAAACTTGGTGCGTTAGGCTGGAGAATTTTTCCAATGACTGAAATATGAAAATATATTAACCAATTTGTTTAATTAACAAAGAAAAAACTTTATTATTCTCACGATTCTTTGTTGTATCCATTCATGATGTGAATAGACTAGTGTACCGCCCATATCGATTGTCAGTTGAGATTTCTCTAGATATTCATGAAGATCGGTGAGAGCGGAACATACGACTAGACGAAAACGATATTCATCTTTGGAAAACTTTGTACTGACCTGAAAAGAACATTTTTTTTATTAAAGTAGATTTTGTTTTGAAAATTGACAGAGATATTACTTCTGAAATTGCCTTTTGAAAAAGTCCTGCTGGACGCAAAACATAGACAACGTGAACAATTCCTGGGAAATATATCTGCAGGGAGAAAAAAAGTTAAATTAAATGCTTATGGCCTTTTAGGAAGATTTGGAAAATTACAGATATTTTATGTAAAACAGCTTTCACTGACGTCCATTTGTCTTTTCGCCTGTCAATGATTAGATGATATCCAAGATCAGCATCTTGCATACTGGAATTAAAAAACAATGTTTTTGAAGTAAGTTTTTTCTAAATATTATTTTCAAACAAAGATAAAATTTTGGCATTCAAATTCTTCTACAGTCTGTTCCAGTTGATTTGTGAATAGAAATTCACAGCACAGCATTTTTTAAGGAGTGGGGGTAATAATCTCTCATAGGAAGAAAAACTGTGCACAAAAAGGTGAAACGACTTTGACAGAAAATCATAGAAATACAGGCAGAACTGAAATAAAGAAATGTCAAATGCTTTTTTCGTTCTGGTGACTGTCTTCAAATTTCTGTACACACAAATTTTTGTAGCAGAAATTCACAGGGTGGGGAAATCTGTTACTCTCTCGAGAGCTCTCTCTTCTGTGAAAAACTACGATAAATTAATTTTTCGGTGATTTTCGGCGAATTTCGTAGTTCTGCACAGTAATTGGAATAAACTTATAGTTTTGCAATTTGCAATTTGAACTATTTTTAATCTCAAAGTTATTGGATATTGTTTTTAACTTTAAAATGCTAACGATATTAAATTTTAAGAATCAAAAAGCTCTTATATTGAATAATATAGAACTGAATAATTACAGATATGGTTAAATCTAGAATTTTGTCTAGCAAAGTTGTATTTTTATTATTTTTAAAAAAATAAGAAGAATAGTCAACTTTTGGGCATTCCAATAGGAATGCATTCCCGGTAATCTTTAAACGCATCTAATAATTTTGTTTGTAAATAGTGTGAAATCAATTAAGGTGTCGACTCAATTGTTTATTTGTTTAATTCCAATATGAGTACAAGTTTTATGGTGGGTTTCAGGAATAACTCCCGAAATATGGGAATCATTAGTTTAGACGGGTAAAAACTTTCTAACATCTTTGAAGGAAACCAAAACATCTCCTACAATTTTGGCGAAGTCGAATGTATGGTCGTTCTATAGAAGGTGATCTGTAAACTGTAATGCATATACGGAGAACTGGGAATTTCCCCATTTTCTCAATGCATGTGCCACTTATGAATACTGACTTAGGGGTATATTTCGTTTAATGACAAGATCACGTGAACATCAAGATCAGAATTTAATGAACTTATAAGCTGTCAAAGGCAGTTTTATGGCTGAAGAACATCCAAATAATCCAAACTCCAAAATAACTTTGTGATTGGTCCGTAAGTTAAAAACTAATCAAACGAAGAAGCTTAATGCCAAGCTTGATTTGACGCTTTTTAAATATCAAATGACATAAACTTACTTTCTCCAAAACGATGTAATGATTGATTCCAGTTTTTGGTGATATACGCCATCAGATCACCAGTGGACCTATTGCGGTGAAAGCCGTTCTGCTGGTCAATAGAAACTTTTGATCTTCGAAATATTTCTTAAGCTGTAAGTTAATCAGCGGTTTTATGACTTTGAAAAGAAGGAACTTACGTAAGTGCAATTGGGCGTTAGTTTCAGTGTGCAAAAGTTTCGTCATTTTTGGAAATTGGCCGAACAAATTTAATGCTGATTTCCATCAACTCGCAAAAACACCAACAGAATAAGAACAAGGCATTAAAAATCTTCCGCAGTGGTTTTGGCAGCATTGATTAACACTTTTTTCAAGCAATAGCAAGGATACTAGGATGTTTCAATATGCGTGCGATTAAACGATTGCGAAAAAGGTCCAGAAAAATCGTTTACCCTCTCGATGACAAGAGGAGTTGTAAGACGTGCTAGCAGTATTATGACGGCGAGGATAGAGTGGACTACAAGCAAATTGTCTATTTTTGATAGCCCAGAGCAGAAGTATCGTTGTTCAATAACCTGGGCGAATTCTTACTAATTTTACTCGCACTGATACTAACAAAGTTTATGGCTGAGGAAAAATAATGAAAATCCCAATATTTATTTAGCTGACACGTCTATGCTCTTTCATATTCGGCCAACAAAACTAACAACTGACTCACTTTTATCAAATAACATTTTCTTGTACATTTAACTAACGAAAGAAGTCTATAGCGCGTTTTCAACACCGCGTCTGGTGCAAACAAGCGTTGTGATAAATTGCAAATTATTTTTTTGACGCCGCTTTTGAAAATATTTTTTTAAAACTATTTTGTTTTTTTTTTTAATTTGTTGCAGAAATTTAAAAATTTAGTCAGTTGTGGTCAAATTCTATGAGTAAGAGTAAAGAGTACTCTTTGACAAACTATAATTGAGCAAGAAGCAAACGAATCCAAAAAATAGGCTGGTGGGAAATTTTGTTTGCAGAAAATAAATTTAAATAGAAACATACATACATACATGCAGTGCCCCATTGCTTAGTGGTTAGTGTGTCGGACTGCTAAGCGAATGGAGCCTGGGTTCGAATAATGCTACTGCCTTTTGCGAGGAACTGACAAAACCTGCAAGAGTAAAATTAGTCTCGAAAAAGTGCATATCACGTAGCCGTTTATTATTTATTTTTTAGATACATACATTATGTATGTACATACCGAAGATGTTGCTTCACTTATATTATGTGTGTTCCTTTACTTTTTCAAGTAACTTCAAGTAAACTCCCAAATTTGGAGGAGTGTGGATGAATTCTCTCACAAATAGCAAAAATTACGAAAAAGTAAAGAAACGCTTTTGTAGTAAGTTTTAGTAACCCAACTGCATATGACAGAAACGTCAAATGTAAAATCAACATAAATCGAGATCGAGATTCATTAAAATGATTGTAAAATGTAAATGGTCATTTTAAATTTAAATGCATATTAACAGCCCGATTCTGCCCGTTGGCCTTGTGACGAAACACAAGCCACAAGTTCTTGTGACTATTTCTTGTGAGGATTGTTGTGACTCGCTAACATTTATCAGAATCTCCCCTTATTTTCACAAGGAAAGTCACAACGAAACTTCCCATATAATGATGACGAAAAAATAAAAACAAAACAAAATAATTAATTGGTTAAAATTATGTGCTTTTCTAAAATTCTAAGGCCCAATGTACACGGAGCAACTGGATAAAAACTAAAGATGTTGGCAATGCGGGTTACAGACCAGTTACGAACTTAGCGGTCACTTGACTCCTCACACGAGAAAACTCATCATCAATCGAAATCTCTAGTTCGTTCAGTGTCGTCATGGATACCGGGCGTGAAATGTCCTTGGATGACTCGAGCGATGATGACACCATCATGTTGTACTATTATTTCAGGAAGAGGACAAGAATAGTAAGAAGGTTTTGGGTTCACCCAAACCTTGGAAACAAAACTTTGAGAAACTTTTGGAATGGCGTGCGAGAAATTTGCTGTTTAGTATGGCTCTATCCGCATTCGAAATCCTGAGATCGTCAGTAAACAGCAGTCATCAAAGCTTCTTGCGATCGTTACAATTTTGTGAAAAAAATGAGAAGCGCTGCAGTAGGTATGAGTCAAATGATACAAGTGTTGATGTAAATGCAGAGGCAGGCTCTCGTCCCGCAGCCCCTAACCAAAAACAACAACTCCCGAGCAGGTAATCTCAAAGGCTATCAAGCTAACTATTTTCTAACCCTACAAGCTTCTCTGCACTAGCAGTGGAAATATATGACATAGTTGATTGGAACTAATCACATCCAAATTCAAGTCAACATAAAAAAACATACCCGTTAATTTTACGAAATTTTCTATTTCTATCCACGTCATTCTCTATTTCATTTTTATTTGAATAGCCGGGAAGGCGATAATTATATAAAATAGATGTTTTTCCACCTCCCGCACCAACAACAGGTTGGTCAGTTGTTCGGTCATCTTGGACAAACTATAAACTGAAATCACTAGACAACCCGACATGAAAATCAATAAATGACTGGTTACAGACTTTTTTTGTGAATCGCCAACGAGTTTTTAACCAGTAGCGTCGTGTGTGTCGTGCCATTTTATTACACAGGTTATGGGTTATGACTAAAAGCAAACTAGTTGCCAACTCGCATCGGTAATCACAACTACCTTTGAGTTTGTCCATTTTCATAATTGTGCTGGTTTTTAGCGAAATTCAGTAAAGAAAAATGAAAACACTCCCGAATCCAATTGGAATTCATACTTAAATGAATAATAGATACATAGCTGTTTATGACAGCTAATTTTTAGCTACAAAGTGCCCAAAAGAAATTTCTTGGGCAGAAATTCGTAACTCTCTCACTTGAGGGGAAGTATTTTACTCTCGCATCGTCTATCTTTAGGTTTGTTCGATGTTCCCCGCCCCAGTGCGCACTGGGGAATGTCAGTGCATTTCGTTTAGCTGTCAAAAAACTGTGTTTCTGCTCGGGGTTTGATTTAACATCGAACAGCTCAGTGCAACAGTTTTAGTTTTTTGACATTTCATTTATGTATTAATTTTCTTTACAAAGTCTACAGTTTTTCGATTTCCATCATATAGAGTATATCTCGGCATTTTATCTAAAATCACAAAAATAACTTAATAATTGCAAAATAACCTACAAAATATCTTATATTTATCAGATATTGCACTCCAAATTTGTAAAATAAAATTTGTTTTAAACTTCTACCACCAAGCACCAACAGCTGATTTGAATTTTGACAGCACTGATTTCTTACACCGACCAAAAACCTGGGGCGTGAGAGTGTGCACTCATTGCGTGCTCGGGGTTGACATCGAACACAGTGCAAAAACACTGGGGCGAAAAAAGTGTCACATAAAACACCTCAGTGCGAATCCAGTGTACACCAGTGCGCCCCAGGGCAGACATCGAACAAAGCTTTTTTTTACAAAATTTTTGTGTTTAGGGAACAATATTAAGCAGTTATTAGTAAATTTCGGCAGTTTGAAGTTACTTAAAAAATAGAAATACAACTAATATTACGATTCATTTTTTGACAGCAAAGTTGAGATTTCTTCTGAGAAATCGTGTTCAAGTTTCTGAGAAAACGGAGATCTCTGAGGAATCAGAAACTTGAACTGGCTTATTGTTTTACAAAATGGACATTTTGTGAGAAAACGATATCAAGATTCAAATATTAAAAAAAAACAATCATTTTAAGAACTTACGATGGCACTGAAGTTAAGTATAAAATTAATTTTTGGTAATCAGCTTCTTCTAGCACATGAAAATTATTATTGTCAGGAAATATTATTAGAGGACATCCTTCACTTGACCGTCCACCTTAAATAAAGAAGAAAAAAACCATTACTTCTGACACAGAAAATACAAATATCCATCAAGTTGTTTCACCTGTGATTATTGCATGTTGCGGATGCAATAAGTCTGCAACATCAGCAATATTCAAAGGACTTTCACCTCCTCCATTAACTGACGCACTCATTACAGCTGGTGGACTTATTTGTTCTAGAAATGAGCTTATACTATCTGATGGATGTTGGTGTGATGATGGTTGTTGATTTTGTTGTTGGTGGTGGTGGTTTTGATGTTGTTGTAAATGCAATTGTGATTGTCCTGAACCGTTGCTTATTATCGATGTTTGAAGTTGTGTTATTGAAGTTTGTAATGTCCCATCCGATTGATAGAGGATTGTTTGTACTGAGGCTGTGCTATTGACCGAAGACTGTGATTGCAAAACATGTTGGCGGGAAGCGCTCATTACCATTGCTTTGGATTCGGCAAGCGCAAATTCGACATCATTGTCTGTGAAAGAAATAAATGAAAAGAACTATGAAAAAATTGTACATACTTAATAGAGTCTAATGGCTTTAACAAAATATTAGTTAATATCGTAGATATGAAATTAAAAGCATAAAGAAAAAAATCAATATGTTCCTATAATTTGTTTACTTAGTGTTTATCCAAAGTCTACACTCTACACTAAATGACTACTAGATGTTCCGACAATTTCATTATTGTTTGAGTGTCAACCTGTACACTTCACTCCAAGATTGATTCATTCATTAATTTGTGGGTCGACCTCTATCATGAATTCCCATTAAACCAGAGCAACGCAAATCCAACATAAATTACCCAATTACAAAACTTCATCCGTCAAAACAAGAACCTATAGTATTTTCGGCACCACACACCATATTGGCCAACCCTCCTCGTAGCCAGAACTTGTACTTTCGTTTTATATTCATTTCATTACCCTCTTTCCTCATTGCTTGATGAAGAAAAGTGCGCACAACCCCGTCTAAAATGTTTGTTTTTATGAATCTAACCTACTTAACTCCTGTTATAGGGTGTTTCCGACCTATTTGTGCGGAAGTCATAACACCTCATCCACGACGACAGTGCGGCGCCATGCCATATTCATATCTCATTTTATTGAGATCTGCGCGAGGAATGGCTTTTCCAAAGAAGTCGCACAAAGTAAATTGAAAAGTGTGAAAGACTCATTTTGGCTTTAGAATTGTGAAAGCATTCCCGAGCCTCTTTTTTATGGTTTTGTTTGGATTTGTAAGCCAAAATCTCTATGAATGAAAAAGGTGTGAAAAGTTTTTGAAAACAAAAATACTGCCACAATGAAGGAACACTTGAATGGCTAAAGAACATCCAGTATGACACCTACTTAACATCTTGTGATGGGTGTTTCATTTTTTTTTAAATTTTGGAATTATTAGTTTGAAAACAAATGTAATTAAGTACTTGAAGCTTGTTAATCAATTTGTGTCGAGTGGGTCATGGTTTGTAACAGAAGATTGTTCTTTTGTTTTGATGAGATGTCAGACTGCCTTTGCAAAGCTTTATGTTCTTTGTTGTCTCTTGGGATGGTTTAATTAAACTTAAGTAATGGAAAGTCATAACTTTTCAAACTAGTCAGTGAAAGACAATGAAATTTTCAAAAAGTTCCGTTTGTTTTTTTTCATTCCATATATTTTTCACTTATCAACAGATTTGGAATAAGAACGGTGAAAAATCACTCAAATAGTTTTCTAATTAGTTACGGTAAGGTGACACTACCCATCAGTGCCATCCATATACGCTTTCAGCTTGCCGCCAAACAAAATGCTGTTAATGCGTTATATGCACCAAAAACCAATTGGTCTGCATTTTTATTCACTTTCGTTAAATTAAATTAAAGCGGTTGAAATGGAAATGTCAAGTTTTCTATCAGAAAACATTAGGCGTTTTTCTTTTTAAGCTCAGATCTGTGTTTCCTTTATAACTCGGAGCTCTTTCTTTTTTTAATCACCCTGACAAATGACAAGGCTGGAGAAAAAACAAAAATCAAAATGGCGTCGGTCGAAGTAAAATATTAAAATGAAGTTTTCTAATGAAATAACATTAATTTAATTTAATTTTTGTATTTAAGTTGTCAAGTCATATGGTCATATGACAGCTCAGTGCTCAAATGTGTTTCTTAATTAAATCGGAGAGCTCTGATCATACTCTGCTCATAGCGTAATCGACTTGCTCAGGCTCTACTCCGTGCTCTGCTCAGAGCTTAAAAGAAAAACGCCTATTGTTATAAGAAAGTATGCAAAAAGGATAGAGTTTCTTGAGTTACTAAGGGCGGTACTTCTCTTAACGATATTTCTGGTAACTGTTCGTTAAGTTTTGACATAAGCTAAATTGTTTTCGATTCGCCTTCGTCGTGGAACTATATTTTACGGAGACGAGTTCTGGGGAAATGAGCCAGTAGAAGCAGAAGAAACAATTATTTATTGATAAGAGCAGTGGGCTTATACTATGTTCTCAGGCACAGTGCCTTTTAGAACGCAACTGGATTCTGGGCGTACGTAGTTTGAAGAATCAGAATGATAGGAAAAATGTCAAAACAACTTATCTACTGCGTTAGTAGTGATTTATTTGATCATAATTGGTTAGTTTCTTTTTAAATCTTAATAAAATCAGCAATATTGGAAGAAATTTGTACATAACCTAAAACCCCTTTTTCCTAATAGTACTTTTAGCTTGCCTTAGACGCAAACCAATAAAGAGAGCCAGCATCGCAATCTCGATTTTGGCGAATTTTTTTTGACAATTATTGTATAAAGCTAAAAATCACTTGATGTATTCTACCTACTACATATGTGTACCGCGTCCTATATAATTCTTACATGATTACCACCACTATCCCAGTTAGGGGTGTAAAACGTGCGGCAAGTATTCACGTTCGTATAGTTAGAATTTGTGGTGTTTCAGGTAAGTGGGGAACTTTTCGTGGTTTTTTCTTCTTTGGTAAAAAAACCAAATTAAATATTTAAGACTGGTTTTCACACAAGGTTATTGTGGCTTGGTTATCCGTTTGACAGTTCTAAAGGAATCTTTTCGTCCGTCATAAATGGACGAGTCGAGTCTTTCCTCTGAAAGCAAAAATAAAAATATAAAAAATGTACAATTGTAATAGATTCTTACAATGTATATACAATGCTCGATTTTAGACACATGCGGGTCCATGCGGCCATAGAGGACGCAAATAAGAGAAAGTCCTTTCAAAATCTTTTTGTTTACATTGTACATTTTCCTTTTGTAGATGTGAACAAAATTCTTAAGAAAACACACAGAAATCTTCTTCAATTTAAATGCTCAAGTTTTGGAAGCACATCATAGGCGTTTTTCTTTTTTCGTTCAGAGTTGTCAAAAAAAGTTGCATTTCTTTTTTCGCTCAGAGCGTTAAGGTTCTTAAAATTGTATTTTTTTTCGTTCAGAGAATGATCAGATCGTGCTCTGGGAATGCTGTATGCGCTCAGAATAAATTGATTGAGCATTCTGAGTAAATGCTGAACGCAATTAACGTCACTTTAGAGTTGTAGGCCATTTCACTCTATCCCATGCACATTGCCAACACCACTCTTCGATAAATAGATGCCAAAGCGAAAGAGATAATAGACAATAGCATAATATTGCCGACTATGAAAAAGACATATGTATATATGAGAAGTGTCAATTTGTGATAGCCAAGTGCTAGAACGTATTTCAAAATTATATCTGAGCGCTCAGACCACGCTTGGTTCATAGAATTATCAGAGTATTCTCAGAATGCTCAGACTATATTTAGATCCCTTTTCTGAGTGAAATGTTAGATACATAGTTGTATTTTCAGCTCGAAAACGAACTTTCTGATGTTATCACTCTCTTGTTTTCGTGAATATCTCTTTCACACACGCACGTTTGTCACATGAAGTTTGAATTCAGTGATCTGAAGAAACCATGTTAACAAAATGTTAAATGAACGTACATATGTACAGGGTGGGCAAAAAGAAGTCATCCATCCGATGTTGTTTGGCTCTTTTTTTTCTAAATGAAAAACTTCGATTCAGAAGATGATATCGGCCAAATGGTCGCCGTCACACGGGCTCGTTTTATGGCATTTTTCAACACTTCAGCGAGAACTTCGGCGACAGATTCTCGCAATCGTGTCGAATGTTGTCCTTGAGGGCTTCCAGAGTCTCGGGCTTGTCCGCGTAAGCATGGAAACTCAAAAAACCCCACAAAAAAAATTCTGAAACGGATAAATCGGGCGATCTTGCGGGCCAGTGCAAATCGCCAAAACGAGAGATGAGGCGACCCGCGAACGCCGCCTTCAGAATATCGGTTCATGTCGGTTCATGTATCGTTCCATGCTTGTTCACTTGTATTCTGCATCTGTCTAGTCTACAAATGTCAAAACAGATTTGACATTGGCGGCCATTTGCAAAAATGAGAGCATCTTCCAATAGGGTGATTTCTTTTTGCCCACCTTGTAATTGACAAATCAAAGACACAAACCAAAAATTTACGAAATGAGACTAGTTTGTGTGTGATTTGTTTAGATTCGTGTCAAAGCTGACATTAACATATGAACGCTTCTATTTGGTTCTTAGTTTTGCCGTCCTACCGATTTACAAACGTCGATTTTAATGGAAAACGAACTAAATACGGACCAAACGGAAAATTTGTATTTATTAAGTGTTATAGATTTACTTTAAATTTTCTCCTTAATCGAGGTTTAGAGATTTTTGGGTAAAATGTTTTATCCCACTGTTTTCTTAAATAGCAAAGTAAAAAAAATCATGCCGGAAAACAAAAAAAACAGCTGTAGTTAATTTTATTAATTTTAACCAAGGGAGCTTGATGTTATAAAATGATGAAATGGAATTTAAAATCAGATGTTAATGATACTTCGTTTAATTTCAGTGAAATGTCTTTTACATAACTTTTTGGGGGAAATTATTCACTTTCCACTATCAAAAAAAAAAAATTGGATTGTACGATATAAAAATATTTATCCTGGAGTCAAATTCCACTTTCATTTGAATTGACAGAAAAGCATGACTGACTAAATCAATCATGCGAGTTTTCTTAATAATTAATAGAGTTCGTGCCTTTGAGTCATTAGAAGGTATTCCATATATTTGTTTGAATAATTATCCAATTATTTTTTGTTATTCACTTTGAAAAATTATAATAGCTAAGGGCATACGATTACACTTCTCAAATATAGCAACTTTTCTTTTTCTAAATACATAAGTGTGAAATATTATATCAAAATGGAATTGCGAAATCGTCTTAGTATTTTTTTTTGGATTACGTAATGAAAGAACTTTGTTTTCTTCAAATTTGTTGTAAACTATGTAATATGTATTGAAATGATTCAATTTAAATTTTGGGAATTTTTGCATGAAATGAATAAACCAAATCAAAAATAAAATTAAAATGTAATCTGTGAGATTTCGAAAACAAAAATCACTTACATTGCTGGTCACTACGGCGTATACGTATTTTTTAGTTGTAAATTTAAAAAAGTTCGGGTTTTTGTCTAGAATCTTCATGACTTAGACTAGTTGTTTATTTCTGACTAACCTCAGTCCCCAGTTGATAAAACTTAAAGGGAATTTGTAAGAATCAAGAGACTTCTGAATGTCTTTAGAACACAAATTATGATTTTATTAGTACAGCTTAGAAGCAACAGCATTAATGTTACCAATATCTGGAAAGGTAATAATCGATTTATAAAGAGTGATTCTTCTTATTTGCTTTCCTTCGGAGCACTTCAAGAAGGACGAAGATTTGTTTAGAATAAGCATATTTCTTATGCAATTTTCGTCGGATGAAAACTAACCAGTTGAAGAAAACTTTATCATTGCTTTCCCGAACCAATTAGGGTTCGAAATAAATACACCTAGATACACGGGTTTTGTGAAAAAGGCTTTAACGACTTCAAAATTTTTGAATTTGCCAGGATTTCGTACAAAGTGGTGCATAATAAGCGTTGTTTTTGAATAATTTCTTTGTTCACGTATATTTTCTTAGGCAGTTAGACTTGTTTCCATATAAAATTCAATTTGTTCACGAGTTGAAAGCAAATGATCCACAAATATGCATTCAGTATGCTCAGCGTTTTTAAGAATTTTTCCGAGAAGCAAGAGAACAATGAGTTTATTCACAAACTCATAGTGAGCGATGGAGCCCATTTTCACCTCAACGGAAACGTCAATAAACAAAATTGCAGAATGTGAAAAAACATCAGTAAGACGTAGAGGAACAATTAGAATTGTGGTTCCAACAAGTTTGGAGCAACAGCCTCACACAGACCGTCTGACAATGGCTCTTCTGAGGAAAATTTTTGATTTAAGATTTTAACTGGCCACCGCGTTCTCTTGATCATTCTGGGTCCGGCTCGAATGCCCATACTTACGGATCCGAAACTTGGATGCTTACTAAAAGGCATATGGATCCCTTAACCGAGTTTGGGTCTTGCGAAGAATTGTTCGCCCCGTGTAGGAGGGAGGACAATTCCTGATAAGATACAATCATGAATTGTATGAAGTCTACCTAAAAGAAGATGTTGTGGAAAAAAGTTTGATAGACTCAGGTGGGCTGGTAGAAGGCAAAGTGGCAGACGAAAATCGGAAAAAGCACAACAAGCAAGGAACTCATGCAACTCCGTTATTGAAAGAACCCAATTTTTGCATGACCATAAATTACGGCAAAAAATTTTGCAGTGTCCCAAAGGCAGTAAAAATGTTTGGTCATTTGTAAAAAAATATTAAAAATTCCTTAACATCTTCGGTTCTAACGCTCATCGACAATAACAAACCAATTGTTTACTCTTCAGAGAAGGCAAACTTGCTCGCCGCCCATTTCGCTGCCAGCTCCACGCTGCCTCACAGCAACGTTGTCTCTCCTGTACTTGAGAATGTAATTTTTTCCATGGGACATGTAACCTTTTCCATCGCTCCTACTCTTCTGGAATCTTTCATAGAAGGTGGAAAACAGCATTTGTCCAGCCTGTCCCTAAGAAAGGTGACCTATCCTCCCCCTCCTCCTAGCGACCCATGGCACTAACATCCTTTCTTCCTAAGGTCATGGAAACGCTGATTAACCGTCAGCGAACAGTGGAACAAATCCTTACATCGCTTTGGTGAAAGTAAGATTATTGCTTTTGATATCTCCAAGGCATTTGATAGAGTTTCAGTTTGGCATGAAGCTCTCTTATCGAAAATTCAAGTCTGATTCCCACAAAATAAATGCTGGTGTGCCCCAGGGTTCTGTTCTGTCTCTGAATCTTTTCCTCATTTTTATAAATGATCTTTTGTATGTTACTTCTAATCCACTCATTCTATAATTCACGTCGTGTCAGTGTCGATCCTAAGCTCGTAGAAGACGGATGTCGAGGTGCGCGCACAATTAGTTAAACGAAGTCCAAACAAATAATTGTTGCGCGTTGTTATCGCGAGTGCTTTAAGGAAAAAAAATAATACACGCTCGTTGAGAAATTGGAAAAAAACCCCTCGCGTGTGCTGTAAAAAAAAAATAATAGTGTTCACTCGCGTCGTAGGATGAATGAAAAAGATGCCCACTCGCGCTGAAGAAGAAAAAAAAAATAAATAAAACGCATTCGCATAACAAATTATCCTCTATTCTGTCCCAAGACCTTTGTGCTTAACTGCCTCTTTCTTATCTAGTGTAGGCATCGTATGACCATACAATGCTTGCGGTAAATAGATAAGGGCATCTGAATTTGTCTTATTGTGCTGAATGTTTGGATTGATTTTTTGTAAACAGGCTGTCTTATGGGCATAACACCTAAGACAGTTTGATTATTACAGAAGTTAATTTTGATTTTCACTGCGCAGTTCGACTTAATCAGAGTTGTGTTTTGTATGTAAGTATTTTTAAATGGTAAGTGATTTTTGTGTCGTGTATTCAAATGTTCGTGGTTTAAGAAAGAATTTCTTTCACGTGTACGTCTACACTGTTCAACACAAGCCAGCTGTTTTGGCATTAAGTGAAACTCAGGTTGGAGCAAATACTGATTAATCAGAATTTGCTCTACATGGGTATAGCTTGGTGCCATTACTCTTTTCTCATCATGGTCTTGTGGTCTATGTTAGGAATGATATTGCTTGCCAGAGCCTTCCCCAATATGGGCAATGTTCCAACACGGACTTTAACTTCTTATGGCTCAAATTCACTGTCCGCAAGCATGTCATTCATTATTGTTTTATTTACAGGAGTCCAAATCTTGACAGTAATTCGACTTGTAACGAGTTTGATGCACTGTCTGATTCCATCTCGAAAATTGTTTCCCTTTGTCCTCGCACTGAAATCGTTATTGCGGGCGATTTCAATGTACACAATTCCAACTGGCTCCGCTATTCTGGTCAGACAACACCCGAAGGAAGGTATGTCGAGCTCTTTGCCGGGTTACATGACCTTACCCAACTGATCGATGTGCCAACGCGTATACCGGATGTTGCTGGGCAAGCAGCCCATACTCTTGACTTGTTTCTTACTTCTCACCCTGATAAATATACCATTAGTGTAACTTCTCCATTTGGCACTTCAGACCATTGTATCATTTCAGCTAATTTCTCATCCCCCACCCATCCAGTTAAAGAAAAACTTCCCACCAGGACCGTTTGGCAATACGAGAAAGCCAACTGGGACGGCCTGAATTTCTTTTTCCGAAACTTTAACTGGTCACTATGCTTCCTCGATAGTGACATTGATGCCAGTGCTGAAATGATCACAAATGTGATTCTTCTAGGGATGCGTGCTTTTATTCCTAACAGAGTAAAAAGCATCAAACCTAAAGAAAAGTCTTGGTTTAATTCTGAGTGTAAAGAAGCTATCAGGCTCAAAGAAGTAAGTTTCCGATCTTACAAAGCCAACCCTACAGAGGAAAATCGGAAAAAGCACAAACAAGCAAGGAACTCATGCAACTCCGTTATAGAAAGAACCAAATTTTTGCATGACCAAAAATTACGGCAAAAAATTCTGCAGTGTCCCAAAGGCAGTAAAAATTTTTGGTCATTTGTAAAAAATATAAAAAACTCCTCGACATCTTCGGTTCCAACGCTCATCGACAATAACAAACCAATTGTTTACTCTTCAGAGAAGGCAAACTTGCTCGCCGCCCATTTCGCTGCCAGCTCCACGCTGCCTCAAAGCAACGTTGCCCCTCCTGTACTTGAGAATGTAAATTTTTCCATGGGACACATTTTTTTCCGCACTCGTACAGTAGCAAGAGTTCTCAAAGATCTCGATATACACAAATCCGCTGGCCCGGATGGTATACCCCCGATTCTTCTGAAGAGGTGTTCTTCCACACTGGCAAAGCCACTGCGTAAGCTTTTCCATCGCTCCTACTCTTCTGGAATCTTTCCTAGAAGATGGAAAACAGCATTTGTCCAGCCTGTCCCTAAGAAAGGTGACCCATCCTCCCCCTCCTCCTACCGACCCATAGCACTGACATCCCTTCTTTCTAAGGTCATGGAAACACTGACTAACCGTCAGCTTAAGGAATATCTCGAAGATCGTAAGCTTCTCCATGACCGTCAGTATGGCTTCCGCAGCAACCGTTCCACTGGTGATCTGATGGCATATCTCACCGAACAGTGGAACAAATCTTTACATCGCTTTGGTGAAAGTAAGATTATTGCTCTTGATATCTCCAAGGCATTTGATAGAGTTTGGCATGAAGCTCTCTTATCGAAAATGCGTGCTTTTGGGATCGATAATACTCTTGTTCGTTGGATTAGAAGCTATCTTCTGGACCGTTCAATACAAGTTGTATTGGACGGATTCAAGTCTGATTCCCATAAAATAAATGCTGGTGTGCCCCAGGGCTCTGTTCTGTCTCCGACTCTTTTCCTCATTTTTATAAATGATCTTCTGTCTGTTACTTCTAATCCACTTAACTGTTTTGCTGACGACTCTACCCTCAGCTTTACATACTCGTTCGATAATTCACGTCGTTCGCCTTCGGACGTACAATTGCAACGGTGCCGTATGTCAAGCTCATTAAACTCCGATTTATACAGCATTGTCAAATGGGGTAATAGAAATCGTGTGGAGTTTAATGCTTCGAAAACTCAATGCTGTCTTCTGTCGTTAAAGCTAAACATTCCCCCAATGCCATTGTCCATGAATGGCACTTACATCGAAGAAACCGAAAAGCTCTCAGTACTCGGTATGTGTGTCAACGACGACCTCTGTTGGAACGACCATATATTTGAGATCGCTAAGAATGCTGCAAAGTGCTTAGGTTTTCTGTATCGGTGTAAGAAGTACTTTTCCCCATCTGATCTGGCTACAATTTATAAAGCGTTTATACGCCCTAAACTCGAGTATAACTCCCACCTCTGGGCAGGTGCTTCGCAAACATCGCTTCACCTGCTTGATAGCATACAAAATCGAGCGTTAAGATTGATAGGTAATAGAACTGCCGCTGAAACAATTGCCCCACTCGAACACCGACGCAATATTTCATGTCTTTCCTTATTTTATCGTTTCTTTTACAAAAAATGTTCACTCGAAGTAGCCAGTTGCATTCATCCCCTTAAAAGTTTCTCCCGTAATACTCGTCTCGCAAGGAATGCTCATCAGTTCACCCTTGAGCCTAATTTCGGACGTACCGTGAAATATAGGGATTCTTTTTTTAGCCGAACGACACGAATCTGGAATAGTTTACCCGGCGGGATTTTCCCTTGCCATTTTGATCTGCAAACATTCAAAACCAATGTTAATCGGCACCTCCTATCTCTCCCCTCCCTATCTTCGTAATGCCCGCGCAGTGTGTTCTACATTAAAAGAGAAACACATAATCCCTTGTGCGCGCGTTAATTATAAAAAAAAAAAAAAAAACGTCCTTCGCCTTCAGGCGTACAATTGCAACGGTACGGTATGTCAAGCTCATTAAACTCCGATTTATACAGCATTGTCAAATCGTGTGGAGTTTAATGCTTCGAAAACTCAATGCTGTCTTCTGTCGTTAAAGCTAAACATACCCCCAATGCCATTGTCCATGAATGGTACTTACATCGAAGAAACCGAAAAGCTCTCAGTACTCGGTTTGTGTGTCAACGACGACCTCCTCCAAAAATGCTGCTAAGTGCTTAGCTTTACGTTTTAAACTCGAATATAACTCCCACCTCTGGGCAGGTGCTTCACAAACATCGCTTCACCTGCTTGATAAAATACAAAATCGAGCGTTAAGATTGATAGGAAATAGAACTGCCGCTGAAACAATTGCCGTTCTCGAACACAGAGGCAATGTTTCATGTCTTTCCTTATTTTATTGTTTCTTTTATATAAAATGTTCACTCGAAGTAGCCAGCTGCATTCCTCCCCTTAAAAGTTTCTCCCGTAATACTCGTCTCACCAGGAATGCCCATCAGTTTACCCTTGAGCCTACCTTGAAACATAGGGATTCTTTTTTTAGCCGAACAACACGAATTTGGAATAGTTTACCCGGCGAGATTTTCCCTTGCCATTTTGATCTGCAAACATTCAAAACCAATGTTAATCGACCCCTCCTATCTCTCCCCTCCCGATCTTCTTAATGACGGTGCAGTGTGTGCTACATTAAAAGGGAAACAAATAGTCCCTTGTGCGCGCGTTAATTATAAAAAACAAGACCTTGCTTACGCTGGAAGGTGTAGACCAGACGCCCAAAGCTTTGGAGTGTGAAACTAGTTGGCGTTGGTCAGAAATCGGGATGTATAGAAAACTCAGGGATGCTCGGACCAGATCCCAGTTGTTGCGCCGTTAATGATGATGATGATGAATAATCTTCGGTTGAATTATTTCTGCCTTGACTGTTCATACGCTAACCATTAAAACATAAATTTTACTCGACTATTGCTAAGTCCTTCTTGAGTGAAATACGAAATCCGTAGATGATGTAAAAAACAAAAACAAACCTTTGTTAACATTTCCTTGAGCTTTTCACTTCCAATACTTGATACACAGATTAATATACAATTCTCAGAAAAAAATTAAATAAAAATTTGTTTTGATTTTCTTTATAACTCTGGTGTATCGAATTCATTTAAAGAACATCTGGATTCCATACTCAAAACATCTTTACAAATTTATCATAAAAACTTAGACTTATCAACGACATTACTATAATAATGCTTACAAAGTTTGTCTTATAATATGTTTGTTTTATGATATAATTAAAATGCAAATCCAATAAAACAAAGATTTACAGTTGATGATACAAAACTAGGACAAGCACCAATTAAATATTGATAGTAATTAAAACGGCAAAGTAAGACATTCATTTCATCTATTTAATTCTTTAGGAAAGATTTTAGTAAGAATACACAAACTAGGAATTAGTAAGGACCACCCAAACAAAATGTTTTATGACAACACTAAATTTAACCATACCACAGCAATAACATCTAAAACGATCCTCAGCATCCAAAGCATATTCCGCCATTTTTATATGAAACCACTAATTTTTTTTTATTCGAAACCGCACTAAAGGTTAATTTATAATTTACAACAAACTTTGTTTTTCTTTTTTTTTATTATAACCATGAACCACACACACAAGTTTTTATGTCCGACATAAAAAAAGACCAAAAACCGTGAACTGTCATCGACACTATAAAAACCAAAAAATAGTAATCAAAACAAATCAAAATCAAAACACAATAAAAAAAATAATAAAACGAATACGCATCAGAAAGACACCCACAGAATCCGGACGTGAAAAAAATAAAAACCTCAAAATACAATTAACGTTACGTAATTCACGAATATGAACAAATTTTTTGTATATAAATTGAAAACACACTACAGAATCCAAATTAAAATACACCAAGCATCTTTAAGATACAGAACACACTTCTGAACTAAGAGATCGCCTTCACTTTAGTTTCAGTGAAGTTGTTCAAAATTTTCATTTTCTTAACGAAACTAGAAGAAGAAACAGAAAATGTTTTTTCTGCGATAAGAAAATTATATTCGTTGTTCTCCATTCGAACGTAAATAGAAAATGAGGGAAAAAATATCCACAAAACGAGATAAAAAAAATGTTAATATATAAATAAAAAAAAAAACATAATTTTCATACACAAAGTACCTACACACAATTTCTATAAAACTACTGATAAAATGTTTCGATGAGTTTATCTTTTTAGTTGAAACACACCGCCTGAGTAATTGGTTTTAATTGATGTCCTATAATTCGAATGAGGATCACCAAGAGCAAAGATAATTTGATTGATCTTTTTAATTTTAGAATTCGAAAGAGGCAAAGATACTTTAAGCAGTTCTAGATCGAATAATTCGTAGTCTTATAATCACTTTCGATTAAAAATGACATTGAAAAGCTCTCATTTGTTCGAGCGTCCGAAACTATTTATCAGAGACGTCAACGATCTTAATGGTTTCGAACATAAAATTATGATCTCGAACCTTTTGAATGACGGATTTTATTCACATGGAATCGAGAACGAATGATTTCGTCGACTAACCGGATCCCGATAGTTGGCAGAAGCGCGAAGCACCTGTTTGGTGGATAGAATGAGGCAAACATACGTCGAATTATCTGCAATTATTAACACGTGAAGTTGAATTTTTTGTTTTACTATTTCTTTCTCATCTGCTATGTTTTTTTTGCGATTTACGGTAAACTTTGATTTTCGATTTTGCCTATTTTTATTCTTTGAACGATCTTTTATGACTTTCTGCGAACTAGATACTCGTTGTGAGTTAGTTAGATACTCTTTTTTCCTGAACGAGGCATCTTCTCTGTATCATTAAAAGTGGACTGACAGTTAGTCTGAAGCTGCATTGGGTAAATACAATAATTTGGTTGTTGTGTTATGGTCACTGTCAACTCAAACAACATGTCACAAAGTATCTATACAGTAGCTATATATAGAAAGATACTTTTTTTTTTATCTTATAATTACTTAAGCTTGGGGGGATATAAACAATTAAAGCAGAAAATTGTATTCTTGGTTCAATGGAATCGAGTAGAATAGACAAGCAACAATAAACCGAAGATGGAGCAAAATTTATATAGAAACACAGCTAAAAGTGGATGTTTTATGGGTTGGGCTGGTCTTGGTGTTGACGTAGATAAATCAAGTGTTCAAGTGAAGATCATACAGGTATCTATGAGTACCTATTTTGATGCAACGTAATAACCAGTGGTTTTCTTAAAAATTGTTGTTCTGTTGTGCTGAAAGGGGAAGAAGATCAAGACTTGTGACACTGACATTGTTTGTGGAAAAAATAAACTTTGTTTGGTTGTGGCTGCTTTGAGGAGATGGAAGATAAATAATAATTGGTGTTTATTATACTCAAAGCGAAGTTTAACTGAAGCACATAAAATTAAATGATAATTTGTTCTTCAACTTCGTTGAAATCTGGCATTATTTTATCAGAAGTGGGATTAAACACTAAATTGTAAATACATATGTACATTGACACAGTTGGTTGTTATTGTTTTAAGTGGTTTTCTTGAATTATATTGAAATAAAAACTTTTATAATTTTGACTGATGCTTTTGAGATGATTTCTTCAATCAAATAAATATTTTAAATATTGTTTGATTAACTAAACATAACGTTAAAACTTAGAATATAAGAGAAGACACGTTTCTTATGGAACCAGCTAAGTGGATTTTAGTGAAATTAAACATTTAAGCCCAAATAGGCGGCTTTATGGGTATTATCGAAAAACATAATTTTTTATTTGATTAACAAATCATTATATCCAAATAGATACAATTAGAATGAATCGGAGATGATTTTTTCAATCAAATGAAGTTATCAGACAGGCGTTCGACCCGATGTCTGAGTATTGCATACATTTAGGAGTGTAAGTCTGAGTTCACATATTACTGTATATATTTCGTTTATGGATTTTTTGTGAGGTGGCTAGCAAAAGAAACGTTGTGCGGCTACAAAACACTGATTATATCTATGTATATCGTAAACATTAGCATTAACATTCAAAGGGTACCTCCGTTCAAATGTTTGCTTTGTCAGAAAACATCGACTGACAATATGCCGATTGTGGATTAATTCCACGATGAGTCCACCCACGATTGGAGCCCAGTTATTAAGCAGTGCCCTAGGACAGTAAGACACTCTAGTAACAAACATTTCCCCAGGAAACAAACATACCATTTGCGGACGGGATTTTGGGTAAGCATAGCCACCACGAAGCTACCGCAAAGGGGCCTACTGCAGATTAAGATTTAAGAGGCAGTTACTACCACACAAACTTAACTTACGTCATTAGTTGGGGTTTCTTGTTAACCCGTGATACGCGATATTAAGCAAGGGTTTCTGAAAGACAGAAAAACTTGTGGATTGACCCGCATAGTAGGCGGTTCAACACATATTATAAATAACAACAGTTCCGGTATCTCCGTGATACTTTAAAAACTTCATTGAAGCATCTGACTTCAGGCGTACCCAAACCATAACCCTATTCTGGCCCGACCAGGTGTTTGAGCAGCCTGTTACTGCAGGCAAACCCAAACCATACCTATTCTTACTAAAGACCTATAGGCGAAATATCGCTTTTGTCTGCATGTCGTCCGTGTATTTAATGAAAAAAAAAATAAAAAAGATAAAATAAAAACAAATTGTTTAATATTTTTGTATTTAATTTACTTTTAAAAAACAACATTAAATTAACTTATGTCGCGACGCACGTTTCGGACTTTATGTCCATCATCGGGCTTTCTAAATATTTGTCAACCGATCTAAACACATGACTGCCAAACTAAGTATATGCCACGGCATTTTACGCGTGGCACAGAGCTGACGTCACCCTGTCGAAGCTGAATTATACGAAAATAGTATTTTGGATTACAAAGAGACGATGTCGTTGTAATACAAAGAAATTCACGATGACGCAAGAAGACTCAACTTTTTGATTTCAAATATAATCTGCGGGAAATGTTTGCCATTCTAGGGTCGGCTCAACACCATGGTGCCCATTGGATTCGTTCAAAACATATAATAGAGAGACTAAATCAAGACAAATTATAAAATTACTAAAAAAATTCTAGCATTTTATTTTTTGAACAATTTTAAACGGAAACGGTATTTTCATTTCTGCAATCTTAACGAAATATGTCAACAAAATAAAAGAAAAGACAATAGAAATAGTAATCATATAAGCTAGGTCTAAATGGCTAAAAATAAAAAAAAGTAACATCTCTGTCAAAATATACTTTGACAGGTTAAGCTACAAAATAGACACAATCAGGGGAATCTATGCAACGGCTCAACATCTAGGTAAATTGTGTTACTGTTACGTTTTCTTTTTCTTTGTTACATTTTTTTCCATTAAAATATTTTTATGCTCGTGAAAAATATTGAAAAGTTTAACTTGCAGCACATTTTTCATTGGAACAAACATCACCTGGATCGTGATCGGTGAATGTAGACACATGCTTCTTCTTTCTTATTTCATTCTCTGTCACAAGCAGTATTACACGGTGAAAACAGATTTATGAATACAGTTTCAGAGTTCTCTTTCATTTTGCATTTCATTGGTGGTCTGTGTGTGCCAGCTTGTACATGTGCGTCGCACCCGTTTTTATTCCAGGCGACACGAAACAAATAAATAAAATATCGAACACAAGGGACTATTTGCTTCCTTCCTTTTTAATGTAGAGCACACTGCTAGGGCATTAGGAAGATAGGGGGGAGGGGAGATAGGAGGTGTCGATTAACATTGGTTTTTAATGTTTGCAGATCAAACTGGCAAAGGAAAAATCTCGCCGGGTAAGTTATTCCAAATTCGTGTTGTTCGGCTAAAAAAAGAATCCCTATATTTCACGGTACGTCCGAAATTGGGCTCAAGGGTGAACTGATGAGCATTCCTTGCGAGACTTTTAAGGGGATGAATGCAGCTGGCTACTTCGAGTGAACATTTTTTATAAAAGATAAAATAAGGAAAGACATGAAACATTAGTGGGTGTTCGAGAGGGGCAGTTGTTCAAAATAGCGCATGCGTCTAGATTATTCGTGTAGTAGCAGACTATCGACCAAGACTCATTCATATGAGTTGTCCAACAAATGTCATCATCATCGAAATCATCTTCACCTTTAGTGTTTTCTACGCTATTTCTTCATCTGTTATTTTCGAAAGTTTCCCCAAAGTTCTTCACATTGACATTCGCATTTTTGCCTGAAAAATTTCATTTCTCTCTTATAAATAATTCTAATGTCCCCACTAAAATGAAATCTCGAGTTTCAGCAACCAGAATCCAAAATGTCGTTCACACCAATTTGAAAATTGCACATAATATCACAATTTGCATTGAGTAAAAGAGAAAACAGTCTGAGATGAGACGATTTCATTCATCATCTTTTGTCTTTTCTGTCATATTGTTTTTCCGTCGCCATTTTAATCTGTTCAACAAAATATTGCTATTTACGTGGTTCTTTTTTTTTTTTAATGTGCTGTTTTATTTTAAAGCAAAATTTGAAATTCTAATTAAATTAAGAACTGTAAAGCATCTCAAAACCCTATAATCAGTTGCGTAAAAAAAAGGACTGCAGAAATAAACATAAATATGAATCATGTAATCTAGGTCTAGGGTTCCCAATGACAATTCGTCGAATTATCGAATTTCGAAATTACAAAATTGTATGGAGAAATGCGGAGATTTGATTTAAACTTCGAATAAAACCGGAGATATCGTTTTGGTGGGCACATAACAAAATAAAATAAAAAAAAGTGACAGGAAATTTGTTTGACTTATTTTTAATGGACACGTTCAATATGAGTATCATTGACTTTAAGTTAACTTACTTTTAGTCAAAGCGAATCCATTGAACGATAAGCTGTCACCAACATATTGCAAAAAATCTTGACTAAATGTCAACTAACTTTCAGGGTTAAGATAAGAAAGTTATAGTTAAAATTTTGGGATAACCTAGGTTTTAGTTTTTTTTTTGAGTCAGAAAGCCTCGGACGCAAATAATCTCTAATTGATCTCATGTCACTTAAACAAAGAAGAATACCTATCTTTAAAATGGTTTCCCATCTCTTTTCTCCGATGTAACTAATGTCATAAATCCTTACCAGCCCATGTAAATTTTAGGTCACCACTCGATTAAATGTCGATAAATCTGTCAAATTAAATTAAACTCAATCTCAATCTATCGCATTGTTTTCCCATTTCTTATACGAATGCAGTTCAATTAGTGTCACAATTTTCCTCCCGCACGCAATTACTGTCATTTAATTGAACCATATACAATTGAAAGTGATTCCATGTCTGTTCGATAGGAATACGATGAGCAAACTGGACATGAGAATTTAGTCACATTATGGTGTATGTCGTGTCGTTAATAATTACGACAAAAACTCTCATTTTCACAAATCAATGTCATACGAGTGTTACATAATAATGAAAATGAGAGTCTCTCTTTGAGAGCTATTGACTGTTCCGCATTCTCGTAAATGCCAATTTCTGCTGACAGCGCCATAATTGGCCAATGATTAATAAAGAACAACTAAAAAAGTTTGCAGCTTAAAATGAGCAAATGGGGACAGACGCACGCCTAAGAAACAAACTAAAGAATATGGTTGCCAAGTATGTGCGGACTTTTTTGAATAATTTTTTTTAGTACAATTTTTTAACATTTAATTGGACAATTTTACTTTAAGTTAGTTGATATTACAAATTTTATTTAAGATCGTGATTCAATAAATGATCGAAAATTAAAGCCAGGACTAGTGGTGGGCGAATTATCAATAACAGTGTATCGAGAACTAATATTTCACAAGAAAGTCATATTTTGTTTTGTTATCATTCATTTTCCTATGTAATTCCAATGTATTTAGGAGCGTTTCAATATTTAAAATTCAATTTTTTGTTTTCTATGAATTATAATATTTTCTTTTATAAAACAAAATTCAACTACATTCCCACAAAGCTGGCAACCATGTTTTGAAAAAAAAGCAAATCTTTTAATCGTTCCCGAGGCTTTTACAAAATGCTTAAAGGGATTTCACGTAACATGAGACTGCGTTTAAGCTGGATTGCTCAGATGGCTGGCAAACATACAGCCTAAAACAGCTACGACAGCAACGACAGTAAAGGGGTCGGTTGGGGGCCTAGATGCGTAAATAAAATGCCCCCAAGTAACTTGAGAATGATTTGCAAAAGTGGGATAAGCACAAGTCAGCACTTTACCCTGTGAATACGCGTCGTTCACATATCAAGGGTTGAAACGGGTAGTGGCAGTGGGTGGTTTAAAAAGTTCCTCGTTTACTATTGCTGCCTCATAGGTGTTAGACTACGACGCGACGATGACGACGGTGGGTGGCCAACCGAACGGATATAAGTAGTGGTTGAATGAGCCACCTACCACCTCACCTTAAAGCGAGTCGAGCACAGCAGTTGTCTAATGAATTCTGTGCTCAAGTGGACAGGAAACAATGGGTGCTTGAGTAGGAATATACTATAAACTATAAGGCTTAGAGGAGACACTATAAGCAGTAGTTTTTTCTTCTTCTTCTTTTATTACTTGAAAATGCATTGACACGTCACGCAAGAGGAGCTTGTTGAAGTGATTTTTTGCTTGCAGTTCATATTATAATTTTTTTTTTAGTTTAATTTTAAGCACGTCTGTCATCGTTGAAGTTGTTGTTGGGGGGGTGCTGGGAGTCAAATTAATGTGAGAGGATGCGTGAGCAATGCAGACATATAGAATAATTAGCATCAGAAGTGAAATTTCTTATAATTTACAAAGAAAAGCCGTCGTTTAATGGAAAATATAATGAAAATAATTATGAAAATGTATGCACTTGAGTGTCGAGCAAAAAGGTGAAAAAAGATTTTCAAAGAGTTTATATTTGTGAATGGTAGTTGAGAAAAAAGTGTTTTGAATGAATTTAAAATAATTAACTAATTATCAGATTGACACACTTTTTTGTGAATTTTCGAGACATTTAGGAGTTTTAGTGGTTCAGACGAGGACACGAAAGAGAAAACTTGGCATCTTTCTGTCTTTTTTCTCCTTAAAGAAACCTGCCATCTGGAAGCCAAAAGTAAAGATTTTCTCAGAGCATATATTCTGGGCTACTTTATCGAAAATGGATCTGTGGATGGTGTACTTGCATTGTAAACTACATTGAGTTGGTTAAGCTTCTTAAAAGCCGTGTTAATCCCTTGCAGAAGTTTCTGAAAAAAAGCCAACAACACTAAATTATAGAAGAACTTTAATAAAAGTGGTAATTTTAAAAAATTGCTTATGAAAATCAATGTTAAATTCGCGAACAAAATATGGCTTTAGGCTCTAACTGAGAAAAGAGCGAAGAAGATTTCTTAATGTTCGCTGTCGTTCAGGGGAACAGAACAAAAAAACTACTACAGACTCGTAAGCTGCAATAAAGATCAAGATTGTCCCAAGGGATAGAACAAAATAATCAACCTGGACGATGAAAGACAAAGCTTCCGGTTACCTGACCAAACTAAAGTTAAAATAGATTAGCATAGAACCACAGATAATATAATTACATAGATATCGCGTCCATAGTCTTGCTTACGATCAAGTTAGGAACGAGTGGCGAAGAAGGTAATACAACGAGTTGTACGCGCTGTACAGCGATATGAGCCTGGTCAAAAAAATCCGTATCCAGCGGCTAAGGTGGCTCGACCATTTGGAGCGGATGGATATAGGCACTCTAGCCCGCAAAGTGTTCGACGCCGTACCTGAGGGAAGCAAGGGGAGACCTCATCTCCGATGGAGCGACAAGGTAGAAGGAGACCTCCGACTGCTTGGTGTGCTGAATTGGAGACGGCAGTCTAGAGATCGAGCCAGCTGGAGGGGCATAATCAACCCGGCACGTACTTGCTGTTATGTGCCTAATTATATTTGGAAAGCAAGATCTTTGACAGAAACAAGTAACATTTACATTGAAAATAACACAGTTTGAACTTATAAAAAGTATCAAAACCACAATACTTAACGGTTTTTAGTAAAAATGAAGTACGCCATCACACGTCTTAAATAAAAAAAAATTAAAGAAAAAAGTATTTCGAAAATTGTAGGACCGGTTTTGATAAAATTATTGTATGTACAGGGTGTTTTTTTTGGAGGTATAGAACTTCCGTTAGGAAAAACTGTCAAACTAGCTGTCATACTGATAAATTATGTTCTATGCAAATCACCATGCATAGACTTCCACAGAACAACGTTTACAAATCGTGTAAATTTATTTCCGAAATTCACGCTCTGTTCGTCAAACTTGTAGAGCACTTCGTCAAGTTTACGGTGCGCATAATCGTCCATCTGAGCAGCTAATACGCAACATCATGTATCGATTCATTATCATATTTACTCTTTTGGATAAATGATCATCTAAATCGAGCCCGTACCGTTCGTACAGAAGAAGCCATCGCCGCTGTAAACGTGAGTGTAATAGAGGATCCGAATTTATCGATCCAACGCCGTTGTCAGCAACTGGGTCTCTGCCCGTCCACTACTTGGAAAATTTTGGGGAAATATCCTGGCCTACATCCATATAAGTGTGCCCCGTGGCTTAGTGGTTAGTGTGTCGGACTGCTAAGCGAATGAGCCTGGGTTCGAATCCAGCTCACAGCCATCTTCTTTTTCGGGGTACTGCCTCTTGCGAGGAACTGACAAAACCTCCAAGAGTAAAATAAAGTTATTTATTTCTTTATTTTATGTAAACAAGCAGAATCGTCGTTTTTGGAATGAGCACAATCCTCATGAGACTCTTGAGACTACATTACATCCCGAAAAAATCACGGTTTGGTGCGGTTTACATGCCGAAGGCGCCATGGGACCAATTGGTCTTTAAATCCTAAACCGGTGCCAACATTACAGTGAATTGAGAACGCTACAGGCAAATGATTCTTAACTTTTTTATTCCACATGTTATTGAAAATCATTTGGAGGAGAAATGATTCCAACAAGACGGTGCGGCGGCGCAATATGCCATACAGCGCATGCAAACATCACTTTGTTGAGGTAAACGTTTGGTGACTGTAAAATCTCAAGAAATTGAGCTGTGAATTGGTCACCTTGCTCGTGTGATTTGATACTTTGTATGTATATCAAATCTCTAGTTTATGATGATAAACCAGCAACGATCGATCATTTAGAAGCCAACATTCGAAGCACTATTGACAAAATAAAACCGGAAATGATCGAAAAAGTGTTTCAAAATTGGACCGACATTCATAAGGCCTTACGCCAGAAATTATTTTCAAACATTAAAGGCCATGAAATTTGTGAGCTAATTAAGCCAAAATGTTGGTCATTCCATTTACATATGTAGTCAAATATAGCATACAAATCAAAATGATCTTATTTACATGCGATTCTAAGTGATGAGAAGCAAAAAAGAACTAACAAAAATTCTTAGTCATATCAATATTGTTAAAAGCGTTTCTCTTAGAGGATTTTATTATCTTGAGAAAGCTTCTTCATTTCTTCAGGGAAAGGGAAATCATACCTGAATGTCAGTATGATTTCGAAGCGCGACACTCCACCATCCATCCATCCGCTTCTTGGACTGCACTCCGACGTGACAAACGGACTCAACAAGAAAGAGACGACAGTCGCCTGTTTACTGGACATCGAAAAGGCTTTCGACCCAGTTTGGATAAAAGGACTAATATTTAAACTGTCAAGGCTAGGACTACCTGAACACTTGGTAAGATTAATCGAAAATGTTCTTACCCATAGATCTTTTAATGTACAAGTAAACAAAGAGTATTCACATAGAAAGACGATCAGCGCTGGAGTTCCACAAAGTTCCAGGTTGGGCCCCATACTATTTAACATTTACCCAGCTGACCAACCTACCAACATCCCAGGGACGATGACTCCTTAACATATGCAACAGCCCTTTCACCGGAAATCGCAGCCAGGAGAGTTGAAGATCATATAAGAAACTTGTGGGACTACTAACTTAAATGGGGACTAAAGATAGATAGCGATAAGAGCGAGCTTATCTGCTTCAGAGCCCCAACAACAGCATCAACACAGTGATAAGGACAAAACAACAGCAAAATACCTTGGAGTGAATTTCACTAACCGCTTCAAATTCAACAAGCACGCTTCATTTATGCTTAAGAGAGTCAACATCTCCCTACAGCTGGGGCACCCATTTCTTAGGAGAAGAAACGGACTAAGCACTAATAACGGGTGATTTTTTTGAGGTTAGGATTTTCATGCATTAGTATTTGACAGATCACGCGGGATTTCAGACATGGTGTCAAAGAGAAAGATGCTCAGTATGCTTTGACATTTCATCATGAATAGACTTACTAACGAGCAACGCTTGCAAATCATTGAATTTTATTACCAAAATCAGTGCCCTAGAAAAGTTGGCAGAAAATCCGCTTTTTTATCGACAAATTTTGTTCAGCGATGAGGCTCATTTCTGGTTGAATGGCTACGTAAATAAGCAAAATTGCCGCATTTGGAGTGAAGAGCAACCAGAAGCCGTTCAAGAACTGCCCATGCATCCCGAAAAATGCACTGTTTGGTGTGGTTTGTACGCTGGTGGAATCATTGGACCGTATTTTTTCAAAGATGCTGTTGGACGCAACGTTACGGTGAATGAACCGAACACTGATTTTGGTAATAAAATTCAATAATTTGCAAGCGTTGCTCGTTAGTAAGTCTATTCATGATGAAATGTCAAAGCATCTTTCTCTTTGACACCATGTATGAAATCCCGCGTGATCTGTCAAATACTAATGCATGAAAATCCTAACCTCAAAAAAATCACCCGTTACTAAGCTCCTCATCTATAAACAGCTAATCCGTCCAGTTCTGACGTACGCTTGTCCTATTTCATTCACCATATCACCAACATATATGAAGAAGATCGAAGTATTTGAAAGGAAGATACTCCGTAGCTGTACAGGTCTACACCGAAACACCATTACAAAGAAATATGTCCCAAACAAGAAGCTATATGAATACACCAAACTGATCCCAATAAATCAGTTCATGACACAACTCTCCAAATATATTTTGAGGAACTTGAAGGACCACCCCGACTTGGAAATCCAGCAACTATTACAGCAACAACTAGAGCCCAACCATCGCTAACTCAACCTCAACGACCGATTCGAGGATATAAATGAACAATGACGGAGCCCCGTTCTACGAGAGAACCAGCAACGGACACAACAGAGGATAAACAATACCGCATCCTAACCACAGTTTTTAAAACCAAAGCAGACAGTAATCTATACACATAAATAAAAATTAAGTGACTGTTTTTAAAATCAAAATAACAGCTTTTTACTTGATGTATACGAAAGGATATACAGTACTTATAACAAAAACACCATTTAAATTTTTTTTGTCTGTCTGTCTGTTTGTTCTGGGTAAACTCGGGAACGGCTGCACCGATTTGGAAGGGACTTTCACTGGCAAGTAGCTGACATCCTAAGAATTAACTTAGGCTATGTTAATTACTCACTAGGTGGCGCTGGTGTCATTTTTTTTTCGAAAATTCTTATTTATGGACCGATTTTGAGGGGACTTTCACAGGCAGGGAGCTCATTTTGAAAGGGATAACTTTAGCTATTTGAATTAACCGTAGGTGGCGCTTTTGATCAATTTCAGGCGGACGAAGTCGCGGGTAATAGCTAGTTTTAAATAAGGATTTCAATTAAAAGATTATGCAAACAAAAATATGATATAAGTAAAAATATAGCATTGTATAAAGTCATGTGAAGTACGTCAACCCCTGTTATTGAGCCGACATGATTTATTTTTAGTTATAACTTAGTTTAAGGCCAATTGTACATCAATTTTAACGAATATAATAAAATAATTTAATCGAATTTTATTCGATATTATGGTTTTTGTTGTATTAAGTTCATTGCAGAACTAAAATCAACTTCGAAGTTTCTCTTTAAACAATGATTATAAAACACACTTGATTAAATTGATTATATTATCAATTAAAAAAAATATTCATAACTTTTTCATTATACAACCAGCAACATAATTGACCGAGAAAAACATAAATCAATTCATTGAAGACACCCAGTGTTCCTTATCCAACAGTCAATTGAGGACAATTGATTCATTTATGTCGTCGTCCATGTCCCACATAAAAATTATTCTACATATGGTTTAAAAGAGAATTTGCAAGAACATCATTAATAATATTTATTGCTTAATGCATACATTTAAGACAAAACTTAAAAAGTCAATTAAGTTATAGTAATAAATAAACTTACAACACTTCACGTCACAATATTTGAACCACTTTAATTTTGACCTCAAAAAACGTTTCATTTTCAATTTTTGTTTATTTTTTTTTTTTACATTTATTTTGTCAATAAATTATTTGATTTTTTTGTAAAATACTGATCAAGTATCTAGTATCTTCACTTTAAAGAAAAAATTGCGTGGAATGATACTCAAACGCACTCTGTCAATTAACCAGTAAAACTCAAAATGATGAATCAATTTTCAACAATTTTTCATTTAAATTTTCTTCAATTCTTATTTAAACTTCACGTTTGTTTTAATTGTTTATGAGAATTTTAAAATAAAAACAAAATACAGGTAGTTTTTAAATTTCGAGACTTCATGTTTGGCAAGAGTATGAAGGTGCTTATAGGACCTACTTTAGAAACTGACTTATCCAAATAGTGACAGGTGGCTTGAGTGATCCCCCCCACGCCTTTTTCATTTTTTCCGGATCCGCAGAGCATTGATTAGCATACAAATATGGAAATGCGTTTGCAATATTTTTTTGTTTATTGTTAACTCATAAAATCGTTTAAGCAGTTAAACGCACAAAGTCTTCCAAATTAATATGCAAAGCATTGATTTGTGACAGTGAATGCCAACTTGAGTGATCAGAGTTTATTGACATTGCGCTAAATTGTTGAGACTTTGAAGTTTCTCACAACTAGTATGTAATTCGCTAAGAAAGCGGGAAATAGTATAGAATGACGTGGGTTTGGTTATGCAAGATGGAAAAAAAATACATCGTTTGTCCGTTGTTTTGATTTAAAATTCAAAAAGAAAAGAACTCATTAAACAAAGTGAAAGGACAGAGGTTTGAATAAAGTTGTTTAGACAATAGGGTGTTTGCAGGGTGTTCAAGTTTACAACATAAACGTTATTGAAAATTAACGTTAAATTAAAATTAAGAGAAAGGAATATTAGGCTAAAAACACATTTTCAAACTGATAAACTAATTTTAACTAATATAATATAAGCAAATGTAAGTTTGTTTATCTGCAACCCTACTCGGCCAATTGTCATGAAATTTTGTAGACATAGTCAGAGACACAAAAAGTGGTTCCTGCAAAAATACATTTTCGAACGAAAAAACATAGCAACGAACTTTTTAAAATGAAAATATTAATTTAAACTCCTAAGGGCATGCAATATTGTTAACTCAGCCTAAAAGTATACTTCCATTTATTTATATTAATTTACTGCAGACGTTTGATGCTTATGTGCGTATGTACGTCAGATTATCACGGCTGAGGATGAACCAGACACCACATGTACGTGTGGTGCTCCGTATTGTTTTTTGTTTGTATTTTACCACACTAGGTGGCGTTGGGGTCACTTGTTTCCAAAATTCTTGTTGAGGCATTAATATTGGTAGACATGTGCATATGTATGTGAGTAGATCGACAGAGAATTAGGGAGACGAATGAAGTGTCACATTAATTTTAAATATTTGTTAATAGAAATGAGAAGTGAAGCCTGTGCTTGATAGACTATTTCACATTCGTGTTGTTCGTCTTTAAATTAATCACTTAATTTTGGTGGGAGCAGCACCACAATTTATTTGGCTTTTTCAAGCAACAAAACTAAAACTAACTTAAGACTAGGTTAAGAGTAATTAAATCTAAATGGGACAGTTATTGAGGCGTAACTTTAGATTCGGTGTACTAATATTTAGGTCAAAATATTCAGCAATCGAATTTACACTTCGCAGGATACGTGTAAGAGCTTCATTGGAGCCATAGGAGGTACGGTGGTAGAGTATATAGAAAAGTCTAGGATTTCTGATATTGTGGGGGTTAGTGTTAAAGAAAATGGAATTATATAATGAAGGGCAGTCAACGGTACCAGAAAAAGGTCGGTGAATGAAAAGAATATCGGCAACCAATCTTTTTTCTTCTAGAGTTTTCAGATTAATAAGTTGGAGACGGGCCTGATATGGAGGTAGAATAAAAGGATCTTGCCATTGAAGGCCGCGAAGAGCGAAACGAAGAAATCATTTTTAAATGCTTTCTATTCTGGAAATATGTGGTGGTATGGGCACCAAACTTGAGAAGCATATTCAAGGAGAGGTCTAAAGAAAAGCGATCAAGATCTAACTGAATAAGGTTTGAATCACTTACTGAAGATATGGTTTTGAAAAACTTAGTATCGTCAGCATATAATGAGATATTGGAATGCTTTATTATCAATTCGATGTCATTAATGGTAAGAATGAAAAGGAGAGGGTCTAAATGACTTCCTTGAGGGACACCGGAAGTGACGAGAAATGGATTTTAAAGTGCATTCCTGAAACGCACACTGTAGGAACGATTGCTGAGGTAAGAAGATATCCATTTCAAAGAGATCTGTTCAAAGCCAAGTGCCTTAAGTTTGAAGAGTATAAGACTATGAGAAATTTTGTCAAAGGCTTTACTAAAGTCAGTGGAGATAACATCATTCTAGTGCTGAGAGGGAAGGGAACAAATTCAATAAGGTAAGTGGTAGTGGATCTACATTTGGGGAAGCCATGTTGTCTAGGGGATATGACCGACTTACAACGAAAACTTATTAGTTCGCATATGAGGCATTCAAATAATTTGGGGATGTAGGAAAATTTGGCAATGGGGCCACTTCACATAGTTGACTTAACTTATTTTCAACAAGATTCTAATCGATTGTGAGGGAAGGATGAAGTAATGAGCATTGCTTATAAAATAGACATGAAACAATCCGTCCATTTATCGAGAGATGGGGGTGGCTCCATGGCAATTCTATTTTCAATCAGTTTTAGCGGTCTATTCTGGATTCTACTCAGCAAGTGCAATGAGCTTTAAGATAGACCTGCCCAAAGATGTGAGTTGTGGCAAATTCAGAAGAGATACATATTTGTTGCACTGATATGGAAAAGCTTAGTATTTAGCTTCTTTTTTTGGCATCCTTGAAAATCGTCATTGACGCAACACCAAGTACAAGTACTAAAAACTTTTTGGCTTCATCGATGCATGTGCCATTTATAGACAATGGCATTAGGGGTACGTTTTACTTAATCGACAAGAGAAAGCATTGTTGTGGAAAAAATAAAGCTCTGTAGACTCCGGTGGGTTGTGCATCTAGCTCGCATGAGCAAAGAGGAACCAGCTCAGAAAGTGTTTTGCAGTTCTTTTTATGGTAGAAGACAACGTGGAAGACCTTACTTACGTTGGATGGCATGGCGTAGGACAGGACGTCCGGAACCTTGGGGTGCGCAAGTGGATGACGTCGGCCAGGAATCGAGATGTATGGAAGAACTTGTTGAACTCATCAAATGCTCTAGAAATTTTAAGAGCAATAATAATCTTTCTTCCTTCAAAACAGTGTAAAGATTTGCTCCACTCTTCGGTAAGATATGCCATCTAATCGCTGCGAGTTTTTTTTGGATTTGGATGGAAAAATGCTGTTTTCCATCTTCTTGCAAAGATTCCAGAACAGTAGAAGCAATTGGGGTCTACGAAAATGTACCTAGACCATGTAATCGTTATCGTTCTCAAGTGCCTAAGGGAATTTGTTGTCGTCTGGCATCGTTGAACTAGCAGCATATTATACCGAGGTCACGATCACTAATTGCCCGAACAAGCAAAACGGATTACTCTGGGAAAGATAGAGACGGGGAGCTGATTTGAAGCGCTTACATGAAAAAGCAATTGGCAGTGTTAAGACCCAAACAGTTTTTGGATCACCAGATACAATGATTGCCAGTTGTATCTTTCTAAATACCTTCCCGTATACTTTTGCTGCTTCTCCAGTTGTCTTCAGAGTGTAGCAGCTGGTGTTATGTAGCCAGGACGTCTAAACAAGGTCTCTTCTGATTATTATGGAGGTTGTGACACCCGTGTCGATAGTGGTCACACATTTTCGGTTTCTGATGATTGTCTCCACTGCCAAGCTCTTGTTACAGCGCGTAGTTAGACAAACTTGGATGATGGTCCTGGGGGCGTCGAAGCCATCAACCAACTTCAGCCCCGCGAAAATGGTTCTTCTGGGCTTGGAGTGAACTTAACATTGAGTTGGTTTACTTCTTGTTCAATAACGAGAAAGAAATGTAACTAGGGACAACTTTGGTAAATAATTGAGACAAGTAGTGTCAGGAACAAATGGCAATAGTGAGAGGATCGATTGGTGTTGTATTCTTGAAGGAGAGTGAGATGGGAACCTATTAGAAATTGAGAAAAAAACTTAGGAATTGCATTTCGATTAAAAAGCGTTGGTAAAGGTTGCAACTCTCTTTACCAACGCTAGCAAAAGTAAAGGTAAGTACAAAGGTAATTAGAATCGCCGGAAGTAGATCAAGTGCGAAGAAAAATGGCCATAGTTTTATTCTCTTATTGAGTGCAAAGCCAATGATCTTACCAAGGTGGGGGAAGAAGATACATATTTTGTTTTTGTGTCTAGAATAGCACATGCAGAGAGATGGAATATTATTACTCTCTTTAGAATCTGGTTGTCGATTCACATATATTAGAACTCCAAAGTTATTGATTTATGAAAATCGTAAGAAGATAGGAAAAATAGAAGACTAATTAAACGATTGTTTTAATACAAATTTTTCTACCATTTTAGATTTCAAGACTTTTTTTTGAACTCATTATCTCTTAAAGTGGATGTCACTGTTTATGATTTTTTTTTCTATATTCTTGCCTTTTTTCTAAAATTAAATAAAACTGAAAAGCCATCAACTCAACATAAATCACCTTCGAACTACATAATGTTTTTTTCCAGTTCAAGTGTGTCAGACTCTTATTTCGTAACATGACACTGACACGGGTGGTTTTTCAAATGAAGTGTCACTCGAATGTCACATCTGATGCCTTAATGCATTCAATGTCGTCGTTCTCATTATAAAAACACTGTATGGAATTTATTTAAAAGCTCTTAACATAAATCATTTCGTGTCATCTTAGAAAAAAAAAATTAAAGGATATGACTGCCTCTTCTTAAAAATGTCTAACATGGATAAGATTAAGTGTATAATAGAGATTAATTATGGTAAATCTACATAGATAAACTTGCTGAAATGAAGAAGTAAAATTGCACTGTGCAGTTGAAAAAAAGACATTGGAAATGTCAATAAATATTTAACAGTAAGAACTGTCATATTCAATATAAAAGGGTGCATTCTATGGCTATGCGGATCGACAAATGCCAGAAAGAGGATATTAATGTACCAAAATCATAGTTGTTGTATTTTTGTGCATCTGTCAAAAAGTTATAGCAAGTTTAAAGGAAGTTCTTCGGATTAAACCCGAATTGAATCAGGATTTAGGTATTTGCATAACTACATCGAAGCGAATTCGGATTACTCGATTCGATCAAGCTCGGTGAGCTGGAACGAATCAAAAATAAAGAGAAATGTATACAGAAAGTATAAATCTGGCATCTTTATATACATGGATCGAAAATTCGCTTTGGATTGAATTCGATTCGTGAATCCGCTTTTGTAAACGTAGTAATAGTGTTTTCTCTTTATTTTTATAAATGGTTTTTATCCCGCTCTTTGAGGTTGAAAATGCTTTTAGCTTCATTTTTTATTCAAGAGAGTTCTGAAAGCGTCAAATTTGAGGAAGTATCCGAATTAGCCTAAGCTGCTTGTCTTTTTTGGAACTTTTTTTATAAAAAATTCTACCGAACTTTAGGTATCCCAAAACGATACCTGAACTCTGATTTGTTTTTTTACTATTTTTAAAATGCCATCATCGTATTAAAACACTTCAGGGTAGATTTATTCCCAATACAGGTCTTTTTGACATGTGCCATCATTTGTCTTCCCGAAAGAACCTTCCATCATGTCAAAGGATATTTCAGTATATCAACCAACCAACCATCTTTATTCTTTACTCTGGAACTATATAACTTGCAGACAACAAGTCGCTTAATTAATTTAATTTCTCTCCTTAGAGTTACGTACCACTTGTGGTGAGTAAATCTGCGAATCAGATTAAATGGCATTGAATGCATTACCCACTTGGAATGTCCTTAACCTCCTTCTACCATCATGGTCGCGTCTCACTGTCGTCTCTCTATGGACTATGCAGTTCCACGAGTTTCACCTTCTCTTCTCTTTAGTCATCTCTCGCGATTCTAGAAGCATCCAGCTTCAAGCCCCCATTCTCTTCCTTTTGCAAATTCCTTTTGAATGACAAAAGACGACTAAGATATTCATTCCACTTTGTGAACCAACCCAGCACCATATTTATACCCTTGACTGAAAAATCATCACTGGAAATCGCACTCCAACAACAGATAGAATATATCTTGGAACAGCTTAGTTTTTGAACCGTTTGTTCGGCTTGTTTTTTTTTTGTGTTTGTGCTTTATATTTGCCTAAAGCGATTTTCGACGACTGACCTAGTTCAAACATTCAGAGTGTCGCCATCGTCATCGCCATAGAGTTCGCATCAGGGGTGACAAGAACCGAACATGACATGGGCTTATGAGGGCGTGACAATGGCCAGTTTGGGTCGTTAGTTTGCGCTCGTATACATTTGGCTAACAAATTGCAGAGGCGGAATGTGGCCAATTACCATACGAGTCAGATAACACGCGCCGCCATATGTCGACTGTGAAAATATTCTGCGCCAAAATATATAGAATCGGAGAGGAAGCCCAACAAAAAAGTGTGCCTCAGCTTGCCATCGAGAGATATGGTATAAGACAGGAGCTCTGGGATGGTTGCCATCAAGAATTACACAAACTATTCGGAAAATGTGTGCCATGCCATATAGTCTCTCTCGAAGACCCACAACGCAACGTGATGGTGGCAGTTAGTTCGTGCAATGCTGCAGAAATGTGTGCTTTGCAAGTGGATTAACCTGCGATGCCGATGGTTTCGGCCAAAGGATCATGGTCGTCCGTTGAATGGTGGGTGACTGTGGGTGGTTGGGTTCAATTTGGGGTGGTAGTTGGGATTTTGATTAAAATTCCAGTCGGAATGTTGTATCGACGATGCAGTTGAAGGCATGTGCGGTTGTGGGGATTTTTGAAGTGGAGGTAATAAGTTTGAATAGGCTCTCTTCAAACCTCAGTTAAGGAGATGGCATGGTGGGGGTGGGGGTAGGCGAGGACTTTATGGAAATACACATCGACCTAGGATGGGACGCAACAAGTGCTTTGGATATTTATTGGAAAAGTTTCTATAAGAAGAATAAGACTAAGAATTGCAAGTTTGCGAAAAAAAACTTTATCGGCGGCGGTTTGACAATGAGCTTAATGGTTATCAAGTCAAGAGATGAACAGAAGTAGGAGCAGAACTTGTAATGATGCGATGTTTTATGAGCTCTTACCGACAAACGACTAAGTTAAACAAACTCTTTTAAGGAATAAACTCTCGAATGAAGAAAATACAAAAGTTTTTTGTATTTTCTTTTTTCTTTTTTATGTTAGACCACTCATTGGTTTATGGGAATTTTGTTTGTTTTATTGACTTTTCTGGTTGAATAATCCACTGTTGTCCCAGTCCAGACCAATGAGAATTTTGAAGAAATTTTATTTCTTATAAATCAAGTCCAACATTCCACTCCTGGCAATTCTGTTATTGGGATCAAGAACAATTATGGAACTAAAAGTCAACATTTTTTAAAACCTAGAAGACGTTAGGTTTGCTTAATGCAGCTGAACCTAAAAATATGTATATTTGATTTGATATATTAACTTAAGTATAATTTTAGTTAAAATCTGAAGGACAGATGGTGTCCATTAACATTGTTTTTGAATGTTTGCAAACAAAAATGGCAAGGGAAAATATCGCCGGGTAAACTATTCTAAATTCGTATTGTTCGGCTAAAAAAAGAATCCCTATATTTCACGGTACGTCCGAAATTGCGCTCAAGGGTGAACTGATGAGCATTCCTTGCGAGACGCGTATTCGAAATGCAGCTGGCTACTTCGAGTGATTTTTTTTTATAAAAGAAACGATAAAATAAGGAAAGACATGAAACATTGTCTCGACGTTTAAGAGGTGCAATTGTTTCAGAGACAATTATATTTCCTAATAATCTTAACGCTCTGTTTTGTATTCTATCGAGCAGGTGTAGCGATGTTTGCGAAGCACCTACCTATAAGTGCCACACGATTCCTATTACTCCATTTGACAATGCTGTGTAAATAGGAGTTCAATGGTAGCGCGTTGCAATTGCACGTCCGAAGGTGAAGGATGGTCCAGAAGATAGCTTCTAATCTAATGAACAAGAGTATCATCGATTCCAATACTTTCACCAAAGCGATATAAAGATTTGTTCCACTGTTCGGTGAGATATGCAATCAGATCACCAGTAGAACGGTTGCTGCGGAAGCCATACTGACGGTCATGGAGAAGCTTTCGATATTCCAGGTTTTCCTTAAGCTGACGGTTAATCATCGTTTCCATGACATTAGAAAGAAGGGATGTTAGTGCTATGGGTCGGTAGGAGGAGAGGGAGGATGGACCGGCTGGACAAATGCTATTTTTCATCTTCTAGGACAGATTCCAGAAGAGAAGAAGCGATGGAAAAGCTTACGCCATGGCTTTGCCAGTGTGAAAGAATACCTCTTCAGAAGAATCGGGGGTATACCATCCGAGCCCGCGGATTTGTGTATATCGAGATCTTTGAGAACTCTTGCTTCTGTACGAGTGCGGAAAAAAATCTGTCTCCATTAAAAATTTACATTCTCAAGTACAGAAGGGGCAACGTTGCTGTGAAGCAGCGCATAGCTGGCAGCGAAATGGGCTGCGAGCAAGTTTGCCTTCTCTGAAGAGTGGACAGGTTTGTCATTATCTATGAGCGTTGGAACCGAAGATGTTAAGGAGTTTTTAATATTTTTTTTACAAATGGCCAAAAATTTGTACTGCCTTTGGCATTGCAGAGCTGGTAGTGAAATGGCCGGCGAGCAAGTTTGCCTTCTCTGAAGAGTAAACAATTGGTTTGTTATTGTCGATGAGCGTTGGAACCGAAGATGTTGAAGAGTTTTTAATATTTTTTACAAATGACCAAAAATTTTTACTGCCTTTGGGACACTGCAGAATTTTTTGCCGTAATTTTTGGTCATGCAAAAATTTGGTTCTTTCAATAACGGAGTTGCATGAGTTCCTCGCTTTTTTGTGCTTTTTCCGATTTTCCTCTGTAGGGTTGGCTTTGTAGGATCGGAAACTTCTTTGAGCCTTATAGCTTCTTTACACTCAGAATTAAATCAGGACTTTTCTTTAGGCTTGATGCTTTTTACTCTGTTAGGAATAAAAGCACGCATCCCTAGAAGAATGCTTGCGGACAGTGAATTTGAGCCATAAGAAGTTAAAGTCCTTTTTAGAACATTGCCCATATTGGGGAAGGCTCTGGCAAGCAATATCATTCCTAACATAGACCACGAGACCATGATGGGAAAAGAATAATGGCACCAAGCTATACCCATGTAGAGCAAACTCTGATAAATCAGTATTTACTCCAACCCGGGTTTCACTTAATGCCAAAACAGCTGGCCTGTATTGAACAGAGTAGACGTACAGGTGAAAGAAATTCTTTCTTATACCACGAACATTGGAATACACGACACAAAAATCACTTACCATTTCAAAATACTTACACACAAAACACAATTCTGACTAAGTCGAACCATGCAGTGAAAATCCAAATTAATCTCTGTAATAAACAAACTGTCTTAGGTGTTATGCCCATAAGACAGCTTGCATACAAAAAATCAATTTAAATATTCAGCACAATAGGACAAACTCAGATGCCCTTATCCATTTACCGCAAGCATACGATGCCTACAGTAGATAAGAAAGAGGCAGTTAAGCTAAGCACAAAGGGTTGGGACAGATAGGAGGATAATTTGATTTGTTATGCAAGTGTGAATTGTTTTTTTTTTTTTTTTTCTTCCACAGCGCGAATGGGCATCTTATCGTCTTCCAACGACACGAGTGGATATTGTTATTTTCTTTACAGCACACGCGAGGGGTTTTTGCCAATTTCTCAAACGAGTGTGTAATATTATTTTTTTATCACTCGCGATAACAATGCGCAATAATTTTTTTTGTTTTTTTGACTTTTGTGTAATTATTTATGCGCGCACCTCGACTTGACGTCCGGCCTCTATGAGCTTAAGATCGACACTGATCCTTGTTCTCTCTTTCATCATTTATCTCTGCATCAGATGAAATGTAAAGTGTGAACTATAATTGTTGGAAGCAGGCGAAAGCTAGTGTCAAAACCGACCGAAACATTCCAATCCGTTTGTCAAATGAACACGTCTACTTATAATGGACGGAATGCTGCGGAGGTATCTGTCAAATTTTCTTCATTACAAACACTATGACCTTGTGTACATGATTCCTTTTTTTCGGTTGTTTCCTTATTCTTCTTTTGGACAGGCACGTACGTTGGTGTGTACACTGATTTGGATTACCCCAAATATATCCAATACTTTCCTTCAAACTGTGCTGTTTTACTCTAAAGAAATTTGCGAAATTCTAAAAAAAAGCAATTAAAAATCATCCATTACCACTTATAAACAAGATTGGGAATTGTTTTCAATTTTGAAAGTTCTTATTTTTAGTCCGTGCATAGCATTTTCTTTCTCAAATGAGAATCGTCAAAGTTCAACCACAAAAAAATGTTAAAATTTTCATTGTTCCATTCGTTACTTCACCGCCCAATTGTCAAAAAGAAAGAATGAAGAAACAACCGAAAAAAAGAATCATGTACACAAGGTCCATCAGAAGCCAGCTGTGCGATTTTCGTCCGTAAAATGCGCTCTCGAGGGCACTTTACGTCCGTAAGCAAAACTCGTCTAAACTTGACTAAATAGAGCAATCCGTTATTTAGGGAGCAAGATACGAATTGCGTGTTCTCGTTCATTTACGGACGGGCCCTTCCGCGACATTCCAACCATTATAGTTCAGCCTAAAAATTTACTGTACGTAAAAGTTAAAAAGCTAACCAAACTCTTCGTATGCGTAATGCAGTTCGTTATTTAGGGAGCAAGATACGAATTGCGTGTTCTCGTTCATTTACGGACGGGCCCTTCCGCGACATTCCAACCATTATAGTTCAGCCTAAAAATGTACTATACGTAAAAGTTAAAAAGTTAACCAAACTCTTCGTATGCGTAATGCAGTTCGGTATGCAGTACCGCACCCGCACCATTGTATTCGCGAAATTGAGTTCGCGTGTATTCAATATTTGCAGAGTTCCGTATACGTATTCCAGTTACGTCGTAATTCTCGTCATAGTGTTCAGCCAATAACTTAACCGAATTCATTTCAAAATCATTGCGTGCATTGAAAGTAAGCCAGGAATTGGATGTTACTTCCACCGATTTCAATCAAATTTGTCATATCAATATCATTAACCTAAATAACCTAGGGTTCCGCCATTTTTCATTTCATGGGTGAAATCATACCTTGCAAATGGCTAACATAAGATCACTTTCTGATCTTAAGTCTGTATTCCTTTTTGGGCCAAAACGGGCGTTCCCCAAGGCAGTCATCTAGGCACATTGCTCTTTGTCTTGGACATATCATCAAAGATTGTGAACTAATTAATGCACCGTTAAATGTGTATGTGATGCAAATTCACGACTTCCTAAACAAAGAATGTTGACAGTCATTACTTTCTAAATGCATCCTAAAATCACTAATGCGCATTAATGCGTTTGGAACTCAGCCCTAATCTCATTGTTATTGAACAAAACATAAAGTATGTTTATCCAATGCAGATTCTGTGGTTAAATTAATCAAACAAATTCAACAAACTACAAGGTATGAATAGGTACAGAGGTAATTAACAAGAATTTTGTAGTTCATTTCAGTCATGAACATTTTTATTGTTATTTGAATGTCAAATTCTTGTCCGGATTCAATTTTAGTCAGTTCCCCTGAGACTCAGGATCTCGGAGATCTTAAGAAATTTCCTGTCACAGTTCAAATGGAACTGGAAAAATTAATCTGAAAACATCATATAAGAGCATTACTAATTTATAAGAACTAACAACTTGAACCATATTAAGCGCAGGGTAATTAGTTTGGAGCAAACTGAAAATATGTTGCATAGCTAAGCTTGCGACAAGAGATATATTTTTTAGGCAAAACCACTCCCACGACGCTACGTCGCGCGTCGAACACAATGCAATGACCATAGATGTCACAACGACCTTGACAAACAACATTCCACATAATTTTGATCAAATAAAACGAAATATGAATAAATGTTTCATGGAACTGATAAGAACTTTTTTCTAAATAAAGACATATATACATAAGTATTCATTATCATCCAAACTGCAAACAAAAAAAAGTCTGCCCAATCACAGGAGACAGGACAAAGAAATTCGAGAGAAAATCAATACAAAAAAAATCCAAACGACGACGAAATGAAAAGAAATGTCTGTGTTATTGGATTCTTTATTTGTTCGTCTTTTTGTCGCTTTAATTTAATAAATTTCAATTTAGAGTCTCAGACTGTTTCTATTAAAGTTCAATTTAAAACAACAACAAACAGCGATTCTTTTCATTTTTGTAAACAAATTATTTACCTTTTTTGAGCGTCAATTGATGCACATTAAGTCTTTTTGAATTTATTAAACAAACGCACAACGGCTTACCAAATGTTCATGGATAAATACACTTAATTTATATTAAATTTAACAAGGAATTTTCATTGATTCTTTTAAGAAGGTACACGTTTTTTGATTGAATTAGATAACTTTAAAATCCGCACTGCAAAAAAAAATAATTCCCAACTCCAAACAATTTTTTGTGTGCATTTTCATGAGAACTGTCAAAATTTTAAGAGTGTGAGAATATCAATAAGAAATGTAACAGATGCGGGCGAATTGAGTTAGAATCTACTACATTTATTGTAAGCAAAAATCAAAAATAATAAACAAAAAGTAATGATCTCTTGAATACTATGAGCGAAAAGAGAGAATGTATTTCATGGTTTCTCTTTAGGAACTTAAAGTAATTTTATTCTCAACAGAATAAATGCAAATAAATCCACAGTCTAGTTGGAAAGAAAGTATATAAATGATATTTTTATTTTGTTATAATGTTCTCATCGGGCAAATCCGATCATTTTAATTATTTAATTAAATATACTTATAGAAATTGTGAGGCATTGTGAACATGCAATAAAAGAATGTTATGAAACACTCAATAAACTTATTATTCAGAAAAATTGAAGGATCACTTAGAAGAGTTTTTTGAATTAAAAAGAATATCGACATTTCATTTTCTCTCCAACATCACATTTGAAGAATTTGAAGTGCTGTGGTAAAAAAATTCAAATAAAAAGCATGAAATACCCTCATGGTTCTGAAAATAGATGGGAGATATTAGGTCCAGCTCAAAACCTCTTGCCGGAGCTTGCCTCCAACGACGAATCCACAAGTTGCCATAGTAAATATCGCAGTTTTTCATTCTTCTTTTGCCCGGCCCGTCCCATCGCATTTCTTGGATGGCGGTGATGTCTGCCTTACAGCAGTCAAGAATCTCCGCTAGTTGTTCGGCTGCACGTGGTCTGTTAAGGGACCTAACATCACACGCACATATCCGAAATTCGTTGTCCTTATTTCGTTTGCAGGGTTCGTCATCAGTGAATCCGTCCGTTTTCGAGGCTTGTGTTTGCTTCGCAACTAGTTGTTTTTGACATGGCGACCCCGACGGACAACAAGGACGAAGAGCCGGATAAACCGCTCCTTATAGGTCTGAGCTCCGAAAACGTCGTAGTAGCCCATATAAGGTTCACTAAGTAGTTCAGCCTGACTAGAACTGTAGACGCCACCGTTGATTCCATCTAGAGAATTCTCGCGCTGCCGCCTGGATGCAAGGAGTAGTGCCTTAAAGGTAACACTCCTCCTTAAAAAAGAAGACCCTCTGAACTGCACCAACTACAGGGGAATCAGTCTCCTCAACATCACCTAAAAGATCTTTTCTGCTGTATTGTGTGAACGCCTAAAGCCATTCGTCAACAACCTGATAGCTCCATATCAGTGCGGTTTTAGGCCAGGAAAGTCCACTATCGATCAAATATTCACATTACGGCAGATCTTGGAAAAAAATCCAAGAACTACAAATCGATACCCACCACCTTTTTATCGATTTCAAAGCCGCGTACGACATCCCTGCCAAACTCGTCTGCCTGTGTAAAATGACGATGAAAAAACCCACGCTGTACCGTCAAAGTCGGTAAAGACCTCACCGACACCTTTGAAGTCAAAAAAGGATTTAGACAAGGCGATGCTCTGTCATGCGACTTTTTCAACATCATACTTGAAAGAATAGTACAAAACTCTCACGTTAACACCAGAGGCACAATCTTTCGAAAGTCCGTCCAGTTACTCGCATACGCCGACGATATTGACATAATTTGGATTTCGGAAGAACACAGCGTGATGTCAGTAGCGCTTTTGTGAGTATTGAGACGGAGGCGGCGAAGATGGGTTTAGCAGTCAATGAGGGAAAAACCAAGTATATGATGTCACCAAGAGACGTCTTGAACAAAAAATCACCATAGACAGCTATAAATGGCAATGCTAGAAACTGGACGATCACCGCTTCTTATCAAAACGTTGAAGCTTCAAGTGGACTATATGATAAAAGTTGTGAACATGCCAAACCATAGATTGCCTAAAATAATGGCGCTTCAAGCAATCCAAAAGAAAAGTACCTGGTTTAGGAATTCGATGGAATTAGCGCAACAAACAGATTTTGAATTAAATCTTGATGTGAGAGCAACAGCTTGAAAAAATACGCTTAATCAACTCATCACAAGTGTGGATAAAAACAAAAGAATGAGGCGGAGGACTCAATTTATAGGACCTGCTACAGCCAACTGAACCGTCACTTAAATGACCGTAACTATTTTAACGACAGTTATAAGTTAGAAAAGATTTCTATGATCTTCCGTTTGAGAGGAGAATTATTAAGCCTAAATTACATACCTCATCGTGAGGACCTACCCATCCTATGCAGTATGTGTAATTTGGAAGAACGTGAAGATGTTTATCACTTCGCTGGAAGGTGTCCTATACTACAAGAGACGAGAAGAAATATACTGGGGAAGGTTTTTATGTCTAACGAGTGAGTACGACGACTACTAAACGAGTTAAATGTCAAACAATTGTTCGAGTTCTGCAAGATAGCTAGAGAAAAAATTATATCGGAAAACTTTTGACGGAAAAAAAATAATAACTGTATTAAAAAAAAAAAAAATTAATTTAAAACAAAAACTTAATCACAATCCATTTTTATACTTAATGTTTATATGTCAGGCAGACTGTGCTCATGCATGGCATGGCTGTGCCCATGCATTAATGATTTATGTATACTAAATGTCAAACAAAAAAATAAATGTTACCAAATAAATCTAATCTAATCCAAATCTAGTTTTCAGCGGACACATTTAAACGCCATTTTATTTCTTTAAGCAAATGTTAAATGTAGGAGCGGTTTTTAAATAAGCAAGCAAGCAATATTGTTTGGATACGATGTCCTGAAACAAACCGTTATGTTGCCAACTGGACATCTTAAATCTGGTGACTCAAAACTAATTGACGATTTAAACTCTCTTCGACTACACCAATTTAACGATGTTTCTAATTGCAATGGAAGGACTTTGGATCTAATTTTCGCAACCTGTGATGAAGACATTGTTGTGCAAAAATCAACAGATTCTTTGGTTATTGAAGATAACCATCTATCTTTATCTTATTCTTATGATTCAAAATTTTATAACGACCTTAATGAAAACTTTTACACTTTTAATTTTAAAAAGACAGATTTTAATAAATTAAATATGCTGCTGTCGCAAATTGATGGGTGATGTCTCAATAATTGTTTATCTGTTAACACTATGGTCTTCGAATTTTATAATGTTTTGTTTGATTGTTTTTTTTAATCTGTGTCTTTAACTTCTGTAAATTCGAGATCATCAGTTCCAGATTGGTACGGTAGTCAAATTAAAAGCCTTAAGAACCTCAGAAACAAGTTTTGGTCGTGCTAGCGAAAATTTTAATAGATCTTTAAGTTTAAAATATTTGAGCTATCTGCAGAAGGTATAAAGAGATCTTTAAATGAATTCGAAATATTTTTGGAAATTTATAAATAGTAAAAGGAAGTCCATATCCGTCTGTTCTGAAGTCAAACGATAAAACTAGTAATGACCCTCGTGTTATTGCACAATTATTTGCAAATTTTTTTTCAAAGTGCTTTAACTGTAATACTGACATCTGTGATACTTTAAACTGTGATACTTCGAACTTTGATATACTTGACGAGAATAGCCAAAATATTGGCTGTTTGAAATCTTTCTCTTACTTGACTGATATGAACTTCAATATTAATTCTGATAATGTTGCAAAGTTTATATCGAATCTTGACGAGAATTGTATACCAGGGCCAGATGACCTTCTATTATTTTAAGAAAATGTGCAAATAATTTTCTTCTACCATTGTCCACGCTCTTTAAATGTTCTTTGTTTTCTTGTCAATTTCCATGTATTTGGAAAAATCCTTCATAATCCCTTTACACAAAAAAGGTAGAAAAGACGAAATTCAAAACTATAGGCCTATAGCGAAAATATCTGTTATTCCGAAGCTTTTCTAGGCTGTTATTTGCGATTGTTCCTAATCAACATGGTTTTACCAAAGGTCGCTCTACTATAACGTTTCTTATGGAGCTAACCGAAATTTGCATTGATGCATTTAAAAAAAAGAAAGAAATTGACTGCGTCTTTACGGACTTTAGTAAGACATTTGACAAAGTCTCGCATAAGATCTTGCTAAAAAATCTCAAAAATCTCGGTTTTAGCGAAAACTTCGTTCTGTGGCTTCAATCTTATTTATTAAACAGATCTTATGCAGTATTGTTTAACGTTTGCCCATCAAATTACTATACAGTTAACTCTGGAATACCATAAGGTAGCCATTTTGGCCCTCTACTTTTTATTTTATTTATTAATGGCTTACCATCTGTCTAGAAACATTCTAAATGACTCATTTTTTTTTAATAATTAGCGCGCGCACAATGAAAAAAATTTAATGTAACACACTGCGCGGGCATTAGGAAGATAGGGAGGGGAGAGATAGGAGGTGTCGATTAACATTGGTTTTGAATGTTTTGCAGATTAAAATGGCAAGGGAACATCTGGCCGGGTAAACTATTCCAAATTCGTGTTATTCAGCTAAAAAAAGAATCCCTATATTTCACGCGGATGACGTGACTATTTCTAGTATTGGTGCAATGCGACCTTAATTAATTTTTTGACTGATTGGTGTGCGTAACTGTTTATCTCTCAATATAAATAAATGTAATTTTATGACCCTAACAGGAAAACTTTCAGTAACTCCATTTAATTATAAGTTAAATGGAATTTCCCTATCATGTATGGAAAACGTAAATATTTTTGGTGTCATATTGGATCGAAAGCTTAAATTTATTCAGAACATCAACTTCATATCAAATAGAGCTAACTCAATTCTAGGTTCGATTAAGAGAGAGTCACGGCAATTTTCAGACCCTTATGTTAATAAATAGCTTTTTAAAACATTTGGTCGTCCCATTCCGAATGCCATATAACAAGATTGCAACGTGTTCAAAAATAATAAATAAATAAAATTAATTTTAATATTCCTGAAAGAAACTTAAGGTATCTGCCGAGCTGCATAAATATCTCAAACTTTCGTTCTAATTAACGATGTTCTCCTTTAAACAAAATGTTGAAATTATTTAATATTCTTAATAATAGATGTAATAATTTATTTGACCAATCATTAAATTTTTCATCTAAATTTCAATCGAATTTTTATTCAATTATATAATTATTGTACTCTTGTTATAAAAATTTTGTACTTATATATAAAGCTAGTCTATGTGAAATAAATAAATAAAACGATTTTATTTTAATAACTTTTTTCAAAAATTAAAAAATAAATAATTTAAAAATGCAACTTAAGCAAACAAATAATCTTCATTTAAAAACAAAATTAAAAAAAAATCATCTACCCGTTTTCAAAATATTGATTTAAAAAAAAATTAAGAAAATTATTAAAATACAAAAAAAAAATTTTCGAAAATATTTTAAAATAAAACTACTTAGGCTACCAACATCTTCCTGAATATTAATTTTGATTGAAATCGTATGACCAGTTTTCGAGAAAGTCGATGAAAAAAAAACGGTTCTATGGCAGGTACCGCTTTTAGCCCACCAAAACATAACCTACACCTACAATAGTACCCTGTTTTTTTTTTTCATAAAAAATCTTGGAGCCGTTTCCGAGAAAAAATAAACTTTTACTTAACTGTACCGTTATGATTTGAGCTAAACAAAAATCTGTAGAATGTCAAAATAACCTTATGTTCCAAATTTGAAGACGATTGGTCAAACCGGTTAGGCTGTAGTTCAATATACAGTCCGTACAGTTGGACAGACAGACCGGCAGAATTTTGCCAGTAACTCCAAATTTTTTCTCTATCATCGTAATGTCATGTCTGATTTGTGAGATTTTTTTTTACGAATGCATAACTTGCCCTATAAAAGCATTGGAAACTCTATTGAACTATTCCTGCAAGATACAAATAAAATGATCCAAAGTGCAGGTGCTCCTAAAGATAAAGATTCCCCCTATTTAGCTAACTTTGGGGGCTGAAATAATTTGTTATTATTCACCAACTTGTTCAACGACGCGGAAATTGGATGGAACAACAAAAATCAGACATAAATATACCCAGAACCCGCCATCATGACACGAGGGAATACTTTTGTTGGGTCGCTGTTGCTTCTGCATGGTCGGAATAAAAGTGATGATACTGCGCTAATGGCTTTTGCAAGAGTGCAGTCTCATTTTTATTGTGATATACATGGGGAAACATAAAAAAGAATTATGCATTAAAAAACATTGCATTACATAACCTTAAAGGGTGAAGTAGTTGGTTGTTTCGAGGCTGTAGGTTGTGGCTATCCTAAGAAATAAGTAAAGGGGGATGATAAATGGAAGCATACCATACATACATTTTATGAAATCAGCTGTTTAAAAGTTTGACAGTATATGAAAGAATGTCAAAGTAATGTCCGCTGAATGGGCCAAAAGTGACTTAATAGATAAACTTCGAACTTTTGAGTTGAAATAAATAATTAACTAGACTAGATATAAGACGAACAGAAAAGATGTCTTTTCAAAAAATCATTAGAAAAATTTGCCGCCCGAAAAATCTGCCAACATATATATTATATTTATTTTTCATTAAAATTATATATATTTATTATTATATATTTATTTTATTCGAGAAGTCGTGCATTTAATTGGTCAATTTCTTTCAAATCTTCTTTGAGTAGACAAGTTTCTCGGTTCAAAATGAATAAATTAATTCATTCATTTAAATAATTAAATACTTCATCGTCATACACCAATTCTTTTTAATAAAATTGATTTATATGGATAATTGTCATGTCAGAAACTTTGCATGCAAATTGTTTTTTTTTTGTACTTTTCAGACGGATAAATGTTGTAGCATGTTTTTTCAATTTTTTTTCTTTTTGGCTGACAGACTTGCATGTTAAGGAGTTATTAAGTGATCCATTGATTTGTGATCAAAGTGGTTGTAAGAATACGAAATGTAAAGTTGATAGGAGTTAAAGGAGATACTATATATGTATATTATAAGGTATGTGATTTTTATAAAACAATATAATTCATTTATGTTAGCACTACTTATAGAAATTAATAAAAAAATAATTAACTTCAGACTGAAATGATTTGGATTTTTTTTTTTATTTTGAAGTTTAATTCTTTAATTCTTTTGATTGGGAGACCATGTTTTTAAATCAAGATTTAACTCAAGCGTTTGAAATATTCAAATTGCGTTTTCAAGCTTTCGATAGTTTTATTCCTAAAAAAATTGTTAAACAAAATTCCAATCCTCCGTGGTTTAAAAAAACTTTGTCAAATCTTAAAAATAGAAAAAAAACAAAGCTTATAAAAACTATAAAAAAGAGTAAAACTATTTTGGCTAACCATCAAATTCATCTTACTTTACAGAGAGAGTTTGATGTGCTTAATAAAGGAATTCAAGGAACTTATGCAACTTCGTTATTGAAAGAAGCAAATTTTTGCATGACCAAAAATTATGGACAAAAATCTGCAATATCCCAAAGGCAGTAATAATGTTTGCTCATTTGTAAAAAAATATTAAAAACTCCTAAACATCTTTGGTTCCAACGCTCATCGACAATAACAAACCAATTGTTTACTCTTCAGCGAATGCAAACTTGCTCGCCGCCCATTTCGCTGCCAGCTCCACGCTGCCCTACAGCAACGTTGCCCATGTACTTGAGAATGTAAATTTTTCCGTGGGACAGATTTTTTTCTAACTCGTACAGTAGAAAGAGTTCTCAAAGATCTCGATATATAAATCCGCTGGCCCGGATGGTATACCCCCCGATTCTTTTGAAGAGGTGTTCTCCACACTGGCAAAGCTACTGCGTGTGCTTTTCCATCGCTCCTACTCTTCTGGAATCTTTCCTAGAAGATGGAAAACAGCATTTGTCCAGCCTGTCCCTAAGAAAGGTGACCCATCCTCCCCCTCCTCCTACCGACCCATAGCACTAACATCCCTTCTTTCTAAGGGATGTGGAAACGCTGATTAACCGTCAGCTTAAGGAATATATCGAAAATTGAAAGCTTCTCCATGACCGTAAGTATGGCTTCCGCAGCAGCCGTTCCACTGCTCATCTGATGGCATATCTCACCGAACAGTGGAAAAAATCTTTACATCGCTTTGGTGAAAGTAAGATTATTGCTCTTGATATCTCCAAGGCATTTGATAGAGTTTAGCATGAAGCTCTCTTATCGTGCTTTTGATGATACTCTTGTTCAATAAAAGTTGTATTGGACGGATACAAGTCTGATTCCCAGAAAATAAATGCTGGTGTGCCCCAGGGCTCTGTTCTGTCTCCGACTCTTTTAATTATTTTATAAATGATCTTCTGTCTGTTACTTCTAATCCACTTAACTGTTTTGTTGAATACTCTACCCTTAGCTTTTCATATTCATTCGACAATTTACGTCCTTCGCCTTCGGTCGATTTATTGTCTAATGGGGTAATAGGAATCATGAGGATTTTAATGCTTCGAAAACTCAATGCTGTCTTCTGTTGTTAAAGCTAAACATACCTCCAATGCCCTTGTCCATTATTGGCAGTTAATTTCGAATTTTCGAAGAAACCGAAAAGCTAACAGTTCTCGGTATGTGTGTCAACGACGACCTCCGTTAGAATGACCATATATTTGAGATCGCTAAAAATGCTGCTAAGTGCTTAGGTTTTCTGTATCGGTGTAAGAAGTATTTTTCCCCATCTGATCTGGCTACAATCTATAAAGTGTTTATACGCCCTAAACTCGAGTATAACTCCCAACTCTGGACATGTGCTTCACAAACATCGCTTCACCTGCTTGATAGAATACAAGATCGACCGTCAAGATTGATAGGAAATAGAACTGCCGCTGAAACAATTGCCCTTCTTGAACAACGACGCATGTCTTTCCTTATTTTATCGTTTCTTTTATAAAAAATGTTCACTCGAAGTAGCCAGTTGCATTCCCCCCCTTAAAAGTTTCTCCCGTAATACTCGTCCCGCAAGGAATGCCCATCAGTTCACTCTTGAGCCCAATTTCGGACGTACCGTGAAATATAGGGATTCTTTTTTTAGCCCAACAACACGAATTTGGAATAGTTTACCCGGCAAGATTTTTCCTTGCCGTTTTGATTTGCAAGCATTCAAAACCAGTGTTAATAGATACCTTCGGTCTTTTCTCTCCCTATCTTCCTAATGTCCGAAACAAATAATCCCTGGGCGCGTGCTAATTATAAAAAAAAAAAAACACTTTTCATACATTTTTTTTAAATTTTTTTGACTTTCTTGGTAACGGCTCTTTGGATTTCTGTCAAATTTTATATTTGAAAAAATCCGAATTAATTCTGCATTTCAAAATGTTGAATAACTTTTTTTTCCTAATTAAAATTAAATTTAAATTTTTTTCTTTTTTTGAAAAATCAATATTTTTAAAACTAATCAAAAAAAAATATTTGAAATTTTATAATCACATGTATGTTAATTAAAAAAAAATTCAGAAAACTAAAAATAAAAAAAACAGTATTTTATCAAAATCGGTCTTACAATTTTCGAAATACATTTTCATAAATTTGTTATTATACAAGACGTGTGGTGGGGTACTCCATTTTTACTAAAAACCGTTAAGGGTTGTGCTATTTTTAAGTTCAGAACGTGTTATTTTTGTACGTAAATATTACTTCGATCAAAGATCTTGCCTTCCAATATGATTAGCACATAAGAGCAAGTACATGCGACCCAGTCGTGCCCATTTTTTACTTGCGATTATAGGTACTATAACGGAAGTTATGAATTCGTGAAAAAAAACTAACAATCAAACATGACATTACGATAATAGAGAAGTTGAAAAAAGTGGGTCCGGAAATTCCGTCCGTCTGTCTGTCTGTCTGTTTGCTCCTCTACAGCCGATTTGCTTCAAACTTGGTATTTAGTATTTATTTGGTAGTATCTCGGGGGGTGTTTTTCATTTTTGCTCTAGGCCGAAAAATACCGGTATCTGCCATACAATTTTTAACAAAAAGTTTGATTTTCTCGAAAACAGCTTTAACGATTTTCATAAAAGTTTCAGGGCGCTATCTTTTTACAACAATACATCTTTCAACTTTCAAAAACTTTTGTTTTCGATTTTTTTAAAATTTTCTAAAAAAAAATGTTTTTCGAAATATTTAGAAAACGGGTTGATTGAATTTTTTAAAAATAATTTTCCCAGATGAAAACTACAGATTTTCTTATAATGAAACTAAAAAAAATTTAAAATATTTTTCGGAAAGTTTTTCAAAAAAAAACGACTTTAAAAAAAACTGATCCAACGATTTTCAATATTTTTTTTCCTCGATAGACATTTAGTTTTCAAATTTTATTGCACACTTAGTTTTTCCGAGGAAACTCTTAAACTAATTTAAAAAATGAAAGAATTTTCGAAAAAAAATATTTTTTTTATTTAATATATGTATTGTAAATATTACTGGTTTAGCCTAAGTGTGTTAGGTTAAACTAGTTTTTGCATAGGCAAAATTAGTTCACCCGGTGCCGTTTCATCGATTCATCGACTTTATTTTCTTTGGAGTGGAAATAAGACCGATCATACGTTTCCTACAATATTTCCTAAATTTAAAGAAATTATGCCGAAAAAAAAAATTGGCAATAAAAGCCACTTAGGCCAGCATAAGTCCCAAACGAACAAAAACCAAAAACCACTTCGAATAATGTTAGTATGAAGTAGGTGTGAGGGTCCTGCTATCCCTCTGCAATCCCCCTGCTTGGGCTGGCTCATTATAGGATTTGAAGTAGGTGCAAGGTTGGGTATGTGCCAAGTTTCTTTCGTATTTAAAGAACATTTGCATAAACCCAATCTCGCACCTACTCCAAATCCTTTAGTGAGCCCAAGCAGCGGGGTTTCATACCTATTTCACACTGATTAGGAAATTTAATCTCAAGCAATTCTTTGCACACTGATTCGGTAATAATGCCGAAATTTTGATCGACATTATTACCGTTTTTGTTGGAAATAGGGTCGACTTGGAATAAAACCTTTTTTTAAGGGTTAAAATCGAATCGACTTTATTACCATTTACCTTACTTCACGGCCATGTTCATCCTAGGTATTCCCTAGGCAATACTAGTTTAGGTTAAGTGTGTTAGGTCCGAAGGCCCATAGGCAGAACTAGTTTTGCCGGTAACATATACATACATATGCATATTATTCGACAATGAGACCGCACATATGAATGAGTCCGTGCGATCCAGTCGTCCAATTTATTTCCACTACATCTGCTTCGAGGTAGATTTCATACAATCCATGATTGAATTGCCTCCGGAATAGTTCTCCCTCGTATAACGTAAGTTTATCTTCTTGTTTTTAGTAGAAATAATGAAAGTTCTGATTTACATATCCTTATCTGTTATTTCCTGCAAAAAAAAAAACTTAAACAGAAGAAGACACCAAGCACTTTCAAAATCCAAAATCCGTTGAATAAAAGTTCTTCGCATATTCATCTTGCTATTCCATACAATTCCTACTTAAAGTTGACTGCTTTGCGATTACCTACATTCTCCGCAATCAGTTAATAGTTTTTTTTTCTGCATAATGTACACTTGCATCCCCCTGAGTATATTCCTCTTTTTCCACAACCCTACCAATGTTCTCAATTACGTCTAAAGAACTCCAGAGCCAGACAGACGACTATGCGGCCCTCTTCACTATGCCGAAGCAATAAAACTGTCGTCGCATTTGGATTTCCTAGCTTTTCCAAAGCATTCTTCCGCAAAACAGCACACTTCCCTGCTGCCAGTTGATGTATACTCCATGCCATTCGCTGTTCCTCCTTTTCTAAATGCACTTTTCCATTTATAGTAGAGTTCGTGATGTGATCCAGTTTCACTAGCACATTATGGGTCATTCCAGCGTAGTGGAACCACAATGCTGTAAAAAAAAAAACAGAAAACCAAACGCAGAATCATGAAAGAAAAATCCATTTATTGCAACCAACCCAACATGGGTCTCATTCGCAAAGATACATTTTTATTCATTTGCAGTCCAACTTATGCCAAGGAACCGATTGAGGATGAAAAACCAACCAAACACAATGTCCTTTTCCATCGTGTCCGACTTCCTTATCCTTCATCTAAATGAGTTCTTGTGTTCCTCCAGTTCGTTTGAGAAATTATGGACCAAAATAGCCTCCGGATTGACAATATTTCTTTTTGGTCTGACATGATTTCTGTATCCTTTCTATAAAATGAGAAGTCGAGAAGCTGCTGATGATGATGATGACCTAAATTCGTTTGTTTTTCCTTAGTTTCCAAAGGTAAATTTTAAATTTAGAATCCAAAAGATTGATGAGAGTATCTTTCGATGTTTTAGTGTGTGTTGGCATCTTAACTAAAAAAAATAAGAAGCTCAACCTTAGTGTGGATGAAGCATTACGTTTCATTTGAAATTGAAAGTGAATGACAATGTCGGTTTGTCACTTAAGGGAGAAGAGGGTTTCGAATTTCTTTTGCGGTAAAAATAAGGTGCACTCGGGAATGAATGTCTCTTATCCACACAGGCGATGAAGAACCAACGAAGCACGTTCGACTAATTTATTTATTAACACTGCTCTTTTTTTTTGCATTTAAAAGAAGCGTGTGTGCGAGTTTTTAGTATAGGTTGAGAAACGAAAATTTTAAATTTATTTTTTGAAAATACAAACTAAAAATAGAAAAATGGGGAGTGCGCACAGTTTGATTTTTTTTTCTTGAGATGGAGAAACGCGTAATTATATGTAAATTGCTTGAATTTATTGATAGAAATAAGCAGTTTAAACTGATGTTAACTTATAGGGTGATTGATTGAAATGATTTCGTTATTTTGTCGGGAGGGGTTTAACTTTCAAAATATTGAGATCTTTCCTGAGGGGATTGGTTATACTTGGCAGATTGGCTCAGTTGGAGATTGATTTTTATGAGGTGAAATCAAGATGGCTGTCAATTGAACCATAATAATGTGTGTTCAAGGAGTTGTTTTAGTTGCAAAGCTGTCATTGATTAGAGTTTTTACTAAATAGACTACAAACACGGAAATAGCATTAAAAAAGTTTGATACTTTACTAATGTTTAAATTGAACGGCTTCAAAATCATCGGCGCGACAATCGGAATCTGGTCCGGGCCTCATCCAAAAAGTTCATCCATCCCTCTTGCTGGATGCTGGTAGACGTCATCCCCAACCTGAGTTACACCATCCTTCCAACGTAACCAAAGACGGCGGGGTCTTCGTTGCATGTGCAACTTTCCGTTCACCGGCGTGGTATGATACTGCCAAATCAAGATTCTCTATTCTCAGAGAACCATGCTTCTCGGCTCGCTAGTCGCTACCAGTGGGTCAAACGTTTTCCATCGAAGCAATGCAAGCTCAGCCTGTTACGAGGTAGGCCCCCAAGTGGGAGTATCGTGTGAAAAAATTACCTTAATTGGGTCGCACGTACTTGTTCTTATGTGCCTATTTACATTGGAAGGCCAGATCTTTGACAGAAACAACAAACATCTACGTATAGAAAAATCACACGGTCTGAACTCTGAACCTATAAAAAAGTGTGAAAACCACAACACTTTAACCATCTTTAGTAAAAAATGAAGTACGCCGTCAGACGTCTTGAATTAATAATGCATTAATGAAAAAAAAGTGTTACGAAAATTGTAGGACAGATCTTGGTAAAATCCTGTTTTTTATTTTTAGTATTTTGAAAAAAAATTTTTTTTGAAGTTTTGGTATGAAATTTTTTAGAGTTTATTAATATACAGCTGATCGTGAAATTTAAAATAATTTTATTTGATAAGTTTTAAAAATATTGAATTTAAAAAAAAAAAACATTATAAATAGAAAAAAATAATTATTCAAAATTTTGTATGCAGGGTTAATTTGGCTGCCTATTTCTTTCCAAACATCAAATATGAAAGAAATCGAAAAATTCGTTATCGAGAAGGTCGAAAATTAAAAAAAAAAAACGTTATATGAAAGGTACCATTATTATACTTTTCCGGTAAAGTTTGTTTTGATAAAGTAATAGCAAATGACTACAAAAATACTCTCAAAAATGTCCATCAAAATCGTTGGAGCCGTTTTCGAGAAAAATAAGCTTTTCTTTAACGGTTGTATGGCAGGCACCGTTATTTTTAGAATAAGATTTTAAAAATCCTAAAAGAATCATAGATACCAAGAAGGCAATCGCTTGAGCCGTTTAGGCTACAGTTCGTTATACTTGCAGACGGACAGACTGACAGACAGACATTTTTTCTCATTAAGTTTTTTAGGCTTTTCTATGATCGTAATGTAATGTATTTTTATCTCAATATTTGTGTATTCACAAATCCTAAACTTGCCTTGTAATCGCAAGTAAAAATAAAAGGCACGACTGGGTCGCACGTACTTGCTCTTATGTGCTAATCCTTTTTAAGTACAGGCGTCTTTTTGACAAAGATTTTATTTTAATATTTTTTGTATGACGTGCAACTTCCTTAGAATCGTTTTGGGGTGAAGCTCGAACGAACATGCGTCACGACAAAGGGATAAACACATAAATATATAGGATTGTTAGCTTTTGCAGTTTTTTAGTGTAGTATTATCTTTCCACTTGCTGCTTACTGTTTATAATATAATTTGCTAATAGAAAGGTACAAAGGACTTTTTTCAGTTAAATTTTCATTTTGGTATGGAAAAATTTGAACAACTGGCATAAAGATTCGTCGGAATCAGCAGTATGGCAATAATGCTAGGTAAAGGGACCTTTATACGTCCCAATATGGGACCAATGGAATTTATAAAGGATTTAGGTACCTATAATAAGGTTGGAAGGAAGGTAGGTACTAAAATTAAGATACGTGTTCCAACTACTGTTAAGCCAGTAGGTATAGAGACAATATTAAAAGTTAACACAGTGGTTTTGTTTATTTATAGGAAGGTGTAAACTTTTGTTTTCTCGATTGAAATTTTTGCATTCAGTAGTAATCGAATAGTTTTTTTTTTATTTGTTAGTTGTTTTTGTGTGTTTATCAAAGGCTTCCTTATTTATTCTGTGCTTTTATGATGATGAAAAATACTTTAAAATACGTAAGTATGTATGTAATGTAGGTTGTCACTTTCTTTTATTTGACTAATGGCTTGGCTAGGGCTTAGCCGAGCAATATGAAATAAAATGTTGGGGAAAAAAATTTATGAATTCAAAAAAACACTACTCATAACGTTTTTTGGAAAAAATGTTGTAAGCCATCTTATTTCTTTTGCTGTTTTCTATTTTATGAATTTTTCATTTCAAAATCGTTCGACCAGTTTTTTCAAAAAAATGTTTTTTTTGAAAAACTTTACGAAAACATATTTTAAAATTTTTTTTAGTATGTCAATTTTAAGAAATCTATAGTTTATACTAGGAGAAAAATTAAAAAAAATCTATAGATCCGTTTTCAAAATATTCAAAAAACAAAATATTTTTTTAAAAAAATTATTAAAATTTAAAAAAAAATGTTTTTGAAAATTTTGATAAGCAATATTATTTAAATCATAAAACACTACATATTTTGAAATTTCATCAAAATCCGTCAATTAGTTAACGAGAAAGTCTGATTTTAAAAAACCGGTCATATGGGAGGTACCGTTATAAAACTTTTTCTGAAAAATCAATTAAAATTAAGAGATAGATTTTGCACAGAAAACATCATTCTGAAAGTTTAATCAAAATCGTAGGAGCCGTTTTCGAGAAAAATAAGTTTTTTAATAAAAGTTATATGGCAGGTACCCTTAGTTTTGGAGCTAGAATGCCAATTCCAAAAACTGTCGGGTAGAGCACTCTAAAAATACTATATACCAAGTTTGAATCAAATCGGCCCAACCGTTTAGGCTGTAGATATCGATACGGACAGACAGACAGACAGACAGACAGACAGACAGACGGACGGAATTTCCAGACCCACTTTTTTTGACTTCTCTATCATCGTAATATCATGTTTGATTGTTAGAATTTTTTTTTTTTTTTTTACGAATGCATAACTTGCCTTATAGTCCCTATAATCGCAAGTAATAAGAATAAGGCTAGGCGCACATTAGGCGGCCAGGTCGCGCGGCCAGTGCACGCGGCCTGTTTGCAGCGGCCAGTTATTAAATGCGCCCACCCATGCGTCTCGCTCGGCGGCTAAACACATCAGTTTGATTTTAATTGTGCTGTGAACCAAACAGGAGAATCTTAAAGTAAAAAAATGAGTGCTAAAACACGGCTAGTAATAATATTCAAATTTGTTATAAACTTTAGTAAAGGGTGTTTTTTCAGATGTATAGAACTTTAAGTTGGCAACACTATTTTAACTGGCGGCCATTTTGTCATCTGTCAAGTGATTTATTTTTAGTTTGGTTTGGCTTTTCAACATGAATAGACTGACGCCTGAACAACGCTTCCAAATTGTGCAAATTTATTTTGAAAATCATGGTTCTGTTCGAAATATGTATCGCGCACATACTCGTCCATAAGAGCAATTAATTCGATTAACTATGGAAGGTTTTCGCACCACGTTTACTCTGAATGAACATACACATTCACAGAGACGTCGTACGTACAGCGCGTACAGAAGAAATTATTGCTGCTGTAGAGCGTAGCGTAGAGGAAGACCCGAATCAGTCTATCTGCCATCGTGCACAAGAACTAGATATGTGTCCATCCACTTTAATGGAGATTTTGCGCAAAGAACTTGGTTTGCGTGCTTACAAAATCCAGCTCGTACAAGAATTGAAGCCACAGGATCACCTAGCAAGGCGTAGATTCGGTGAATGGGCCCAAAACAAGATTGGTGTTGATCCCAATTTTCATAAGCGAATTTTGTTTAGCGATGAAGTTCACTTTTGGTTGAATGGGTACATCAATAAACAAAACTGCCCTATTTGGAGGAATAATGATAGTCCTCAAGTGTGTGTCGAGACACCCTTACATCTACAAAAACTGACTTTTTTTATATAATTAACGCGCGCACAAGGGACTATTTGTTTCCCTTTTAATGTAACACACTGCGCGGGCATTAGGAAGATAGGGAGGGGAGAGATAGGAGGTGTCGATTAACATTGGTTTTGAATGTTTGCATATTGAAATGGCAAGGGAAAATCTCGGCGAGTAAACCATTCCAAAGTCGTGTTGTACGGCTAAAACAAGAATCTCTATATTTCACGGTACGTCCGAAATTGGGCTCAAGGGTGAACTGATGGGCATTCCTAGCAAGACGAGTATTACGGGCGAAACTTTTAAGGGGAAGAATGCAGCTGGCTACCTCGAGTGAACATTTTTGTGTGTGCTTTATGGGTTGGTGGTCCGTACTTCTTTAAAAACGATGCTGGCCAGAATGTTACAGTCAATGGTAACCGCTATAGAGCCATGATTACTGACTTTTTTGTTCATCAATTGAACAACCATGATGTGCAGGAGCTGTGGTTTTAACTCCGCTTGACTATTTTTGTGGGGATATGTGAAGTTGCTAGTCTACGCTGATAAGTCCGAAACGATTCACCACTTGGAGGACAACATTCACCGCCTTATTGCCGATATACGTCCACAAATGTTAAAGAAAGTCATCGAAAATTGGACTTCCAGATTAGACTACGTCCGAGCCAGTCGTGGCGGTCATATGCCAAAAATTATATTTAAGCTATAATGCCAGAAGATTATGTTTCGAACAAAGTAAATTTCATATCAATTTAAAAAACCAACTTTGTTTAACTCTATTTCAAAGTTCTATACCTCTAAAAAAACACCCTTTAGATGTAATAAAATACTGCAAAAACAAACTAGAAAAAATATTTTCAAATTTATTTTTAAACTGACTCGTAACCGACCAAAAATGTGTGTTGGATGGAATTCTCAACAAGGATTGATGTGGATTTTTTAGTGCGTGTTTTGCGCCGCCAGTGTGGAAGAACACTTCTTCAAAAGAAATGGAGGTAACTATCTCAGCCAGCGGATTTGTGTACATCAAGATTTTTGAGATCTCTTGTTACAGTACAATTGCGGAAAAACATCTGTCCTATGGAAATAAAAGGCACGACTGGGTCGCACGTACTTGCTCCTATGTGCTAATCCTTTTTAAGTGCAGGCGTCTTTTTGACAAAGATTTAATTTAAATTTTTTTTTGACGTGCAACTTCCTTAAAATCGTTGTGGGTTGAAGCCCGAACGAACAAGCGTCACGACAAAGTGATAAACACATAAATATATAGGATTGTTAGCTTTTGCAGTTGTTTAGTGTTTACTCTTTATAAAATAATTTGCTAATAGAAATATATAAAGGACTTTTTTCAGTTTAATTTTCATTTTGGTATTGAAAATATTGAACAACTGGCATAAAGATTCGTGGGAATCAGCAGTAGGGCAATAATGCTAGGTATAGAAGTCCCATATGTAGGTCCCAATAACAATACTTTACTTTTTGAAATCAAATTAATTAATTATGTTTGATGGATCGATAAACGTATGGTGTGGGTAGGTATTAATGGAATTTATTAAGGATATTAGGTACCTATAGTAAGGTTGAAGGGAAGGTAGGTACTAAAATTAAGATACACATTCTAACTACTGTTAAGCGAGTGGGTATAGAGACAATATTAAAAGTTAACACAGTGGTTTTGTTTATCGTTTTCCCGATTGAAATTTTTGCATTCAATAGTAATCGAATAGTTTTTTTTAATTTGTTAGTTGTTTTTGTGTGTTTATCATATGCTTTCTTATTTATTATGTGTGCTTTTATGAATGCTTTAAAATACGTAGGTATGGTATGGTATGGTACGGCTAGGGCTTAGTCGAGCAATATGTTTTTATTTTTTTGAAAAACTTTTCGAAAACATATTTAAAAAATTTTTTGAGTATGTAAATTTAAAGAAATCTATGGTTTATACTAGAAGAAAAATTAAAAAAAAATCTATAGATCCGTTTTCAAAATATTCAAAAAACAAAATATTAAAAATTAAAAAAAAAATGTTTTTGAAAATTTTAATAAGCAATATTTTTTAAATCATAAAATACTATATATTTTGAAAATTTCATCAAAATCTGTCAATTAGTTAACGAGAAAATCTGATTTTAAAAAAACCGGTCATATGGGAGGTTCCGTTATAAAACTTTTTCTGAAAAAATCATTAAAATTAAAAGATAGATTTTGCATAGAAAACATCATTCTGAAAGTTTTATCAAAATCGTAGGAGCCGTTTTTGAGAAAAATAACTTTTTCATTAAAAGTTATATGGCAGGTACCGTTAGTTTTGGAGCTAGAATGACAATTCGAAAAACTGTTAGGTAGAGTACTCTAAAAATACTATATATCAAGTTTGAATCAAATCGGCCCAACCGTTTAGGCTGTAGGAATCGATACGGACAGACAGACAGACGGAATTTCCGGACCCACTTTTTTGACTTCTATACCATCGTAATATCATGTTTGATTGTTAGATTTTTTTTTTACGAATGCATAACTTGCCTTATAGTCCCTATAAATCGCAAGTAAACATTAAATTTTAAATTACCCGAAGACCAACCTTGTTGTGAGGCAATGAAATAGATCGAAGTTGATGACTAGTACAAGACAGTTTCTGCAAACGGTGCTTGTCCGGCTGAACCCTATATGCTAGCACTTATTTTGACATTTTAACTTTGTTGTATCAGCCAACAAAAACTCTACACGTGTCTTTCATTATGTTATCGTAATTTTTAAAGACAGTGCTCCAGTGAAATAGTCAGGTACATTCCACCCTAAAAACAAATCAACCGTAATATTTGCACTGCTAGAAATGCCCATCAGATTACCCTTGAGCCCAACTTCGGACGTACTGCTAAGTACAGAGATTCTTTATTTAGTCGCACCACGCGAATGTGGAACGCCTTGGGTGGCTCGGTTTTTCCCTCCCATTTTGATATGCAAAATGTTGCATCGATGTTCCTTATTTTCTTAATGCTCGCCCGGTATTTTAACATTCTAAATAAAAAATAAAAAAACATTTAAACATTTTTATATTTTTGGACATTATTATAGTTCGATATGGAATGTGATATTAACTCAATCTATCTGGTTCACTCTTTTGCCGATAGACATCCAGAACTATCTAATTAAGTTTTTTTGTTAAATAAGAATTACCTAAATATGTTTGTTCTTGTTGATTCTAACGTTTTAGGAGACATTTTCATATTTGATTTTACTATAATATTATTTTGTAATAGACTTGTTTTCTTTTGACGAGAACTGAAGTATCTAGAGATATTTGTACTTGTTGATTCTCAAGTTTCGGAAGACATTGCTATATCTGACGAGATTTATTTTTTTTCTGTAATTTACTTATTTTCTTTTAAAGGAAATTTTCTTTTTTCCTTGGATTTTTTACTTGAATTGCCTAAATTTTTTTGTTCTTGTTGATTCTCACGTCGTAGAAAGACATTTTCATTTGATATTTTTTAATCACCTGAAAGAACAAAAAAACTTTCCTTTTTGGGATTTTGAGTTGTATCACCAAATTATATTTGTTCTTGTTGATTCTTACCTTTTAGGACATTTCCATACATCAAGAGATTTTAGTTTTTTTTTAAATTACCTTATTTATTATTTTTTTTTTAAGAAGAGACCTTTTTTCTTTTTTTTCAGGTCCAAGACATTAGTTCTTCTTGATTCTCACATTTTCATGACATAGATGTAGTTGAATTATTTGAAAGATCTTTGTTATTTTTGATTCTCACTTTTTATACAGGCATTTCAATGCGTAGAAATTTTTCATTTTTTTAAGAAGAAATGTTTTCTTTTTTTTTCTTGGGTTTCTGAGTTAAGTTACCTGAGGTGTTTGTTCTTGTTGATTCTCACGTTTTATGCAGACATTTCCATACGTTAAGAGATTTCTTTTTAAATTACCAAATTTTATTTTTTGTTAAGAACAACAAAATTGCTTCCTTTCTTTCTTGAATTACCTAAAGATAATTGTTCTTGTTGATTCTCAAGTTTCAGAGAACATTGCTATATTTGACCAGATTTTTTTTTTGTAATTTACTTTTTTTTTTTTTAAAGGAAAAAATGTTTTTTTCTTTGATTACCTTATTTATTTTTTTTTCAAGATGAAGAGACATTCTTTCTTTTTTCAGGTTAAATTGTCCAAAGACATTAGTTCTTTTTGATTCTCATGTTTGCCTAACATAGATGAAGACATTTTTTTTAAATTTATTTATTTTATTTTGAGGAGAAAAATATTTTCTTTCTTTCTTGGGTTCCTCAGTTAAATTATTTGAAGATCTTTGTTCTTCCTGATTCTCACTTTTTATACAGACATTTTAATGCGTAAAGAGATTTTTTGTTTTTTTTATTTTTTTTAAAACGAAGAAATGTGTTTTCTTTCTTTCTTGGGTTTCTGAGTTATAATACATACAAGTTTTATTCACGTTTTAGAAGGCATATATATGTACTTGCAGAATCTTTTTTGTTTGTTGGGCTCTAGAGTTGAATTACTTGAGGTGTTTTTCTTGTTGATTCTCAAGTTTAAGGCAGACCCTTCCATACGTTAGGGGATTTCTTTAATTTTCTTTTTTTTTAAGAACAACAAAATTGCTGCCTTTCTTTCTGGGGTTTCTGAGTTGAATTTCCTAAAATTGTTTGTTCTTGTTGATTCTCACGTTTTAGAGAAACATTTGCATACAGAAGTATTTTTTTTACTTTTTTGCATTTAATTATTGTATACATACAGAAGGAAAATACTTTAAATTTCAGTTCTTATATATTTGTTAAGAAATTCTTCTTTTTAACTACTTTTTTTTTTTACTTTTTTGCATTTATTTATTATATAGGTACATACAGAAGGAAAATATTTTATATTTCAGTTCTTATATTTTTGTTAAGAAATTCTTCTTTTTAACTAAAAAACCTTTTCCTCTACCACTTGCATTAGTTGAGCATTTGACAAAACTACTCGTTCTTAAAATCCACTTACTTTTGAAACATATGCATTGCGCTTTGTTTAACTCTTGTTTACTTACATATTCACTAACAAACCAACCTACTCATTCCATAATTATTAAATGCAAGTTCTGGCAGTCCTCCAACTTTAGAAGAGCAACTTCCTCTATGAGCATGCCGTAGGTAGGTAGGTAGAGGTACTCCATCAGTTATTTTTTTTCCTACAAACCATCTTAACGCAACCTAGTTAGTGAGAAGTAACTCCAACTAAAACAGAATTTTAAAATCACGGTCACTCTGTGCGAGGCGCGGTCGGCAATACAGTTGCAACATTTTTTTTCCATTACAAGTTCCTCTTCCACAAGCTCAAGGTCGTTTACGATTGGTTTTTCGGAAAGGAAATAGAAACGTGTTTCCACTACGGATGGTGATGGAGGGAAGTAAATTCAACGTTGAACACCCGTCGTCGTTGTCGTCGTCGTTCTAAATTCATTTGGTTTTCCCGCGCATTTTTATATTCATGGATTTTTTTGCGTTGCATTTCTGCTGCTGGCATTTAATAATTTATCCTTCGAAATTTGCATTTATCTCCTCCTTTTGGCATACAAACAAGTTAATTGCGCTTTCAACAAGTTTCTATATCCTCGACGACTTTCGGCTCGGGATTCGACTTCGACTATGTAAAGAAAAAAACCACCAACACGATAGTCGTCGTAAAGGGAAGAATCGTAATCACAGGATCCAGTAATTACCCTCACAAGTTTCATCCACCCCGTTGTGCCCGGTGTCAGTGTGGTGGGGAATCGATTTTCTGTCATTTTTCACCCTCTTGCCGTGGACTATACAGCATCGGCAAGGGGTGGCAATGGCAGTAGCAACAAATACACACTCTACGCTACGACACTAAAAATGAAGAGGATGCACAAGGATATGGGCGGAACAAAAAAAAAAGTTGTAGATTCATATTTTTTTCTATGCAGCTACGTCGTGTTTGACTGTGGCTCCAAAGGAAGACTTGTCAAAGGACACTAACCCCTTGAGCGAGGTTGCTGTATCCAGGAAATGAAGAGAGGCAAAGAGAGTAAAGGAAGAAAAAATGCTGGCGTCAATGTCATTCAAAAAAGAAAAAACTAATCGATAGCTAGACCGGGGGGTTTAAAAAGAAAAACGTAGAAAAAGAATTAAAATCGCCATGACGAACCTGAGAGTTCCGTAACATCCAGGCAACTTGAACGGCTTCTGGCTTTTGTGAGATTGCCAAAAGCAGACGTTCCGTTGCAACTGCTGCTCATGCTTCCGCCTACCACCCAATCGGCGTCCATGGCCTTAGAAGCACTGCGCTTGAAATGCTCCAGGAAGCTATCTATTTGCATCTCAATGGAGTTTGGAGAACTTTCCATCCTTTTTGATTGTTGTTGTTGAATTCTTGTAGCTCTACACTGTATTTTTTTCTTTTACAATTACACCGCCTAGATTCTAGATACACACACTTTTCACTAATAAAACATTTCACAGATTGATTTTTATAGAAATTCTGAATTTCTTATTTATCTTTTGAATTAAAAAAACATCTGTTTAAATATATTTTTAAATTTGTTTGGCCTTTCTTTGATAAACCAACACTTTCGGGTTCTTATTTAAACTTTTTCACTTTTCAGCACAAAATTAACATAAACCGATCCGATTTCCGATGTTCCAATCTTCCAGCACAACAACCAACTTCAAGAAGAGATAAACCGCAACTGTAGAAAACGAGTTTTTGAATTCTCTTGGTAGTGGCAGGTGGCAGCCCTTTTTTGAAAAAAAAGTATAATTTTCCGAAGAGAAATGGGAAATGGGAAATTTGTAAATGCGGTAAGTTTATTTAAGAGAACATCATGCGGCGTAAACAGCTGGCTTTTGTTTTTATTGTTTTTTGATTGACATTGACAGGCAGTTATAGGGAGAGCAGCTAGTACAATTTCTGGTAGTAGAAGAAAATACAAACGCAGATATGTTATGTGATGTATGAAGCAAATTTTATTTATGAAGTAAATTTGTTTAATATCTAAACCGCATTAAAAGAGATATGGGGTGGAATCGAGCAAGGTGATATGTGACAGTCATATTTCTGTTAGTCACATGTGATCACATTAAATTTTCAGTCTGCGTAATTAACCAATCTGGCATCATTTGCGATTTTCCACTGGAATCCTGGAATTTAGTTTTTGACATTTAGACATTTTAGGTTAGATTAGAAATTAGAAATCATGTGTTAAGCCACCCAAAAAGACCACTTTTTATTTGTTCAAAATATATTTTACTATCTCTCCATAATGCGTCACTAGTATCGAACATTGGATGGAACATGCAACAATCCAATACCACATCGATTCATGTGGCATGCTGCTGGTCAGCCGATGGAAGGACAACTGCCTCCAGCCTACGAGGACAGTTTATGACTTCCACGATGGTGTCGATGGATCACCTCCGATGGGAGCAAGAGAAATCTTAAGAACCTCCCTAATCGACACAAACCGACCTCATCCCAAACATAATTTATTGGTTATGCAATTATCTAATTCCTTGTCCTTGCACACGATGTAACTCAGTCAGCTTCAATTCCTCTGGAAAATGGTGAAGCGATTGCGTGTTGCTCTCCAGATGGTTCCAATATTTTACCGCCCCATCAGAGCCATTTTTCGTGTATGGCTGTTTCAGGTGAGCCACAAGATGAATTATATGCCCATTTCAATCAGCGATGTATAAATTTTGTGCGACTCACTTGTTCCAAGCTCACAATGTAAAATAGGCTGTGGTAAGCAGAGAAGCAAGGTCAATCATTTCGTGGATGCATCCCCAGTTTACGGTTCGAATCTTTTTAGTCGGCAAAGGTACTCGGCACTTTCCGTGGGGAAAACTTCGCATGCTCCATGACTTTGGAAGAGATTTGCTTCCTCTTACAAGAGAAAAGGAAGCATGATCCTGGAAAGGTTTGTTTTAAATCAGGCGATGGAAGAACAAATCAAATAATTTCTTTAGTTGCGATACACATTTTTTTGCTAGGGAACACAACCGCATCGCAGAAGCCTTGGCCCACATAAATCCCAAGCTAAACAACGAAGCAATCTATCAACAATCTATCTAATCGTTTATCATATAGCCTGACCAATTATAAATCGGCAACTTAAAAATTAATTTTTCAGATGTACAAATTATTGTGAACACAGATTTCGCCTCGAAAGAAGAGAAATTATTATTCGATGAGCTAAGCTGTGAAGAAAACCAACTAAAAAAATGAGCACGATTGGGTCGCACGTACTTGCTCTTACGTGTCTAGTTCCATTGGACGGCAAGATCTTTGACAAAAACAAATTACATTTACGTTGAAAATAATACAGTTTGAACTTATAAAAACTATCAAAACCACAAAACTTAACGGTTTTTAGTAAAAATGAAGAGCGCCATCACACGTCTTAAATAACAAAGAATGTATGAAAAAAGTATTTCGAAAATTGTAGGACGGCTTTTGATAAAATCCTGTTATTTCTTTTTATTTTTTTGAAAAAAAAAAAATTTTAATTTTGGTATGCAGTTTTGAGAGTTTATTAATATACATGTGATTATAAAATTTTAAATAATTTTTTTTGATTAGTTTTAAAAATATTGATTTTTCAAAAAAAAAAAATCAAAATAAATTTTTATTACAAAAAAAAGATATTCAAAATTTTGATATGCAGAATTAATTTGGCTATCTAGATCTTCTCAAATATAAAAATTGTCAGAAATCCATAGAGCCGTTACCGAGCAAGCCAAAAATTAAAAAAACCGTTATATGAAAGGTTCCGTTAATAGACTTTTTCCCGTATATGTGGTTCTAATCAAATGATAGCCAATACAGACATACATTTTTTGCCAATGACTTTTTTAGGCTTCTCTATGATCGTAATGTCATGTTTGATTGTTATCTGAATTTTTTTTATATTCACGAATCCTAAAATTGCCTTATAGTCCCTATAATCGCAGGTAAAAAATTAATATCCTAAAATAAAAATTCGTTCTTTTTTGAAGATGCAGTCGTTTTCTTTGTTGTACAATTTAATATTTTGTGTTTTCCTCTTCCCCTTGGTATTCAATATGAAAGTGACACCTAAATAGCAATCACAAGAAAAAGTCACAAAAATGTGACTATCACCTATCACAATCACCTTACATACTGAATTTTTTGATTGTGACAATCATTTAATATATATCACCTTAGCCGATTCCACGGATGATTTTTGGTGCTTTCTATTGCTAGGGATTAGTTTTTTTTAATATCTCTGCGTCTGAAATCAAAAAATTCTTTAAGTTTAGTTTTGCTCATGATTTTAGAAAATAATAATTCGAATTAGTTTTGAGAAATAATGCAGATAAGTTTAAAACATTTCCATAAATTCGCATTCGCTAAAGTACAGCTATACTATGTTTCCACCAAAATGAAATCGGGAAATGCGGCAAAAAGAATATTTCACATTTTAAGACTTTCAGTGACTGTAAAACAGAGAATAATCTGAGAACATATGAGATGTTTTAACTGCCTTTTTGTTACACATTCATTTTGATCTATTCAATGATAATACAAAATTGATTATTAAGCATTAAAAGCACAAATTAGAAATTAAATTGCGATACTGGCAACATTTCGCATTTCGAATTATATTCTTAGAAACATATGAGAAAATGCGAAGATTTTAGGAAATCTTAAGTTTTGTCTAAATTCTGAGAATTTGATTTGGTGGGAACATAGTAAGTAAGTAAAAACTTTTCTCTGACTTAAAAAAAGGTCAGAACCAGCAAGACTTATAGATATTTGCAGCAAAAAGATTGGAGCATATGCCATTTAATGTCATTTGTTTTAATTTGTTCCTCCTTCCTTACAAACTCATTGAATTACTTTAAACAGCAGGTTTCGCTTATTAAAAATTACCATTTTGGGTTGTAACAATTATGACTTTTTTTTTAAATCTTGAACGAGGTTAAAAAACGGGTTTTCAAACAATTTTTTTACATATACAAAAATAAATCACCAATGCTTTATCAAAATATTTATTTAAAAAAAATCGAGATTATTAAAAATCTAAAATCCATTAAGGTGTCTTCACAGAACGAAAGGATTATTTTATGGTGTAACAATAGCCAAATAAGTATTTTCTTGAAAACGATTTCTGTAAGTTTTTGAATTTTCTGTTCTGCCTTTTAAAAATACGCTTATCTTCTTTCTTGTGTTCCTGAGTTGAATTACTTAAATCATTTTGTTCTTGTTAATTCTCACCTTCTAGAGACAATTGCATACATGAAAATATTTTTGGGTGTTTTTTTTGTTTGTATTTTTTTGTATTTATTTATTTTGTATTTATGTTTTAAGTTTTAGTTCCTATATTAGTTCAAAAATTGAGTTTTCGACAAGAAAGTCCTTTCTTCTATCATAAGAAGAGATTGGTCATGTGACAAGACAACTTAATTTTGAAACGTATTCAGAAATATTTACATAAGTTTTACAGTATGGGTCCCAGGACTGATACCAGCAAAATCGAAATACATCAATTCCGAAACGTATTACTATTTACATGTACTTAAAAAAATCTATTTAACAGAAAGCTTTGAACAATTTTACACAAAATATTGACACAAAAGACTGATTTAGAAATATCATTAAATGATTAAAATGATTAAATGATTAAATTTTAATATATCAATCCGTCATGCCAAAGCGAATTGAACGCTTTTTTGATATCTTTTAACTTCCAGTAGATATACTTTCAGCACGATTATCTTTGCATAATTGTATATTCGAAGAACTCGATAAGATGTTTTATTATATTTTCTAATAAAAAAATTTTCGTTCAGATATAAACTGTTTACTGATATGCAACTAATGTTAATTGAGGCAACCGTAAGATGACCTATCCAATTAGCAGACAGAAAAAAAATTATATAGGATCGATAGGTTGGAGGCCCCTTATCACGAATTAGCTGCAATGGATCGGATTCGGACATGATAATGTCTAATGGGAAATTGTCTTGAATTTAATGCTCTAAAAACTCAATGCTGTCTTTCATCGTTAAAGCGAAATGTACCTTTCATACTTGTGTCGTACTGTCCATGAATTGGAATAACATCAGAGAAATCGGGAAGCTCTCAGTTCTCGGAATGTGCATTACAGACCGCCTTATGTGGAATGACCACATATTCAACGTTGAAAAGAACGCAGCGAGGTGTCTAGGTTTACTTCAAAGATGAAAAAAATATTTCACGCCGTCTGATCTATAAGGCAAATGTTTAGCTTCTATAAAACACTTGAGTTTTTTGAATGGAGTACAAAAAAAAAGAGTTTTAAGAATTTAAATTTAAATTAATTAAAAAAGAAACAAATAATCCCTTGTGCGTGCGTTGATTATAAAACAACAAATGTCATGTTTGATTGTTAACTCAAGTTTTTTTAATCTGCACGAATACATAACTTGAAACTTGCCTTAGATTTACGTAGGACCTATAATCGCAATTAAAAAACCATACAAAAAAAACCAAATTAAAGAGCAAGAATGGCATCCCTATCGCTATGATACTCTTCTTTTACTTGCTCTTTTGCTTTGTTATCAATTGTTTTACTTTACCCCACTATGCCCTAACGCACCTATCAATCAACAGTTAAATTTAACTCAAACACAAAAGACCAAACACCCACAAGCACAACAAAACGAAAGCCACATTTTGATTGATACTCTTTCAGACAAACTCTCTTCGAAATTCAAATTTACATCCGTGACGTCATAACTCCCATATTTCCATCAAATGCGGTCTTTCCTGTCAACAACAATTTTTTTTCTTTTTTTCTTTAATATTTTCTTTTCAATTTCAGCTCTTCGCACAACTGTGAAAAAAATAACAATTTTAAACACCTCTCCCGCAAACTTAAACATCATTTTCATCAAAAAGTCTTTTTCGAATTCTATTTTCATCTTAAAACTGACGAGACCAATTCGATTCGACTCGATTCAAAGCCAAAGGCATTTGTCGAATTCAGTTTATCGCCGTTTGTGTTCCGAGCAACAACTCTGAGCGCTTCTCTGCTCTGATCTGAGAATAAACTTAAAATTGAGTGAACCTCAGCCGGTTGAGATTTGAGACATTTACTATACGCACTTTCTTTTCTCTGAAACAATCCCCTTGCGTGTTAAATACAAAAGAAAAAAAAAAAGAAAATTGTGTGTAAATTTTCCTTGAAAAATTTTAATAAATCAAGATGAGCAGTAAGTTACTTAAAAAAAAAACTGTCTAACAATTTTTTTTCTCAGCCGATAAAATCGGAGAAAAAACATTTTTGCAAATAATTTAATTTTAAGTTTTTTTTTTTTATTAAATTTAAGTGCAGCATGCCAAAGAAATTGTCTCATGGATTTTTTATTTAATTTATTATTTTTTTTTATTTTTTTAAAGCCGCTTCAATCTGCATACGGAAGAAAAAAAAATTGCAAGAATCTTACGATTCTTCTTCATTACCGTCGTCATTGTCGTTGTCGAGCCGCCTATTGTGAACGACCTTAAGTGACCTTCAACTTTAATGTGTTTTTCTCTCCTCTGCAGCAACTACCGCTGCGTGGAAATCTATCTACTTCGCCCTAATTCGTGCTTTTACTTCCATTTCAGTCTGTAAATTGAGCTAATTTTCCCAATAAGTACACATTAAGAAATCCCGTTGGGAAATGCGTCCATTCATAGTTTCCAAAATGGACAAAACGTTAGTGGAGCAAGTGGAAAATCAGAGTTACCTACATTTGGTATTACATTTGATGACTGATAAGACATTTGTTTTGAGTTTGGTGTCAAAGGTCTTCGCTGCGAGATTTTGGTTTGGGGTGGATTGGGTGCTCCGCGAGGAACTTATTTGGAAAATCTACCAAAAGTATTGGGTTTTGGGGTATTTTTAGACGGAAAATTGAGAAAACGAGAGGAAATTCCTTGTGTGTGTATATTTTGTTTGAATTTAAGATGTTGGAATGAAAAATTGATGGAAATTATAGCGCCCCCACCCTGGAGGTTGCTGGGATTTCTTCGATTTTCTTCTTTTTTTGCATTTTTTAATTTTCATTTTCCACTTTTCCATTTCTTCGAACTGGATGAATGATCGTTATATATATATATAAATTTATTGTTGTTGTTGTTGTAATTGCTGTTGCATGCTTAAGCCTATGGACCAGTCAAGTGAATCGGTATCATCTTTGCATGACGTTTAATGCCTCGGAATACTTCATCCGAGCACCCGTGATGGCTGAATAAGTCGGATCTCGGATGCTGCTGCTGCCGGCATTTGGCGCATTATTACCGCCGCCATTCCATCAGCCAGCGGAACAGTAGCGCTGCAGCAACAAGCGTCGATAAACCTTGTGTCGCTGTCTGTGTCTGTCTGAAAATCTAATTATGGCTGGAAACTGAAGTCTTGAAAAATGTAGCCACTCGGTGACTTTTGGTTGCAGTGAGATACATACGTTTGAGATGAATTTCAGTGATGTTGATGCCTCATGATTTATTTTTGTGTTTGTTAATTCTGTGTCATTGGTGAGCGAATCTATTGTGAGGCTGCTTATTTCCAATCGACGCGGCGCACTATTTAATTTTTTTTTCTTTTATATTTTTGTTAAATGTTGAAAGTTTTTTTTTGGTTGAATGACAAATTAGAAAAGAAAATAGGAAATGACGCAAAGGTGTTAGTAAATTGTTTTATTTTTTTTTATTTTAATTTTTAATCACAATTTTAAAAATGGCATGCCAAGAAGTGGGCGGTTTTTATAAGATTTTGAAATTCGATTTTTTTTTGTTGAAATGGAAAATTTCTAGCGTCTTCTAATTTCTAGAGAGATAAAGACATATTTATGTGGAATGAACACTTGAGTAGTGGGTAGTGTTACCAGGTGCGAAGATATGACCTATATTATCATATTCGATTGATAGGCTTATTTAAAATGGCTCAGAAGACTTACATAGGTGAGTAAGGTGCACGTTGTCTGGTGAGATTTGCTCCACAGGCCACCATAATGACATCTGACAAATTTGTTGTTTATTATTCAGTCGCACTAATGCCAAATCACCCTGGCAAGTTATTTGGAAGAGGACCCCAATGATGGGAACAATCATCGTCAATTGCGAGCATTACGGACCATGATAACCACTTTCTTATGGCTCAAATGAAACCATACGAACTTAGACGACATGTGGATCTAACGGAATGGCGCAATACAGCGGATGCCACGGTTGGTATTCTCACAGCTACCCGCCCTTATTTCAAAACTCTATATTTTGAAAATTAAAAGAAAAAAAAACAACAGTTTTGTCGTCTTTCGTCGAGTTGCACACCACTGTTGAAATGAAGCCTTGTATAGTGCGCTCAGTTTCTAGTTCCTCTCTTAAAAGAAAAGTTTTCTGCCGAAATTTTCTGAAAAAATTGTCGCCAATTGATCTCTTCATAATTTTTTTTGATCCTTTAATAACTATTTATTAAAAGTAACAAAATTTAAAAAAAGTCATGGAGCTCTATGCTTAAGGAAGTAAATAGAAAATGTAAATCCACTATTGACAATTGTCATTCTCCCTTCATTCTTTCATGACTCTTCACTACCAACTGCCCCCTTCGCAAATCATTATCAATTGATTGAAATGATTTTCAATAACCAAACTTTCTCCATATTAATGAATACTTCAACAGAGTTTTCTAAAATGTTGATCATTGATGATCATGTTGTGGAAAATGCCACAGAAATAATATTTAATTCTTACTCTCTCCATGCTCCTGATTGCCGCAATAAAATTTTGTTTCCTTCCCTACCTTAGTATAACCGCAAGCCGCATTCTTTGCGTAACAAAAGAAACAAATTGTGAATCTGTTTCAGATTATTTCGATTATTTGACGAATTCCTGCATAGGTCCAGTTCTTTTCTCACAGTCGACTCATAATCTTATCGAAAATAAGTTAAAGATAAATTTCTTCCTCACCCTGATGATCTCCCTAACATTTCCACAAAAAAATCTCATTAGCCTTCTCTTTACCTGACTACTCCCTACCATAGGTGGCGCTTAAGTCTGGGGTGGATATCTGGATATATGCCTCAACAAGATTCTCCAGTCAGCTCGGTCCCTCTCCCTAGCTAGCTACCACCAGTTTTGCACGTGAAGTCATTTCAGCACCTCTTCCACTTGCGTGCGCCACCTAAATCTTGGCCTTCCTCTATTGCGTCAAGTCGTCTCTCCGGGATGGAATCGAATATTTTCCGGGCCGGAGCATTGATGTCCTTCCGCTTTTTATGACCTAGCCATCTAATGTAATCATATCGCTATCTCAAGGTGAATTCTCTCAGGTATGGAAAACCTCTTTCATAACTCCAATAACAAAATGGGGTCCTTTCTAATTTCTCCTAGTCGGCATGGTTCCCTTAAATTCTAACCGTGAATAAACCACATCTTCTCAGTACCTGATTTAATTAATCTCTTTAGTCTTGCAATAAATTCTCTTGTAGTTACAAGTATGGCACTAATAATTTTTAACGTGAAACAGAAAATTTCGCCGTAGTTGTAAATTCACAAGCCAAGCATACATGTAATTATTATTCAAGTAGTGTTCTTTGTAAAACAAAAATTTGCACATAATTTACAAGTTACAATTGAATTCACAAATAATTATTAGTCTTGTAGTTATGAAATATGCACCAGGTCTACTACCACTAACCTTGTTGAATTTGTATCGCATACCCTCTGAGGAGGCCTAGAAAACGGAAAGAATTAGATGTTATCTCTACTGACTACCAAGACTAATACTCTTCAAATTATACTCCCTCGGCTTTAAACCTATCCTTATAAAATAATATTTTCTTATATACCAAACTGATACTGCAATATTCGTTTCAGATGTACCTACTCTCTCTAATCCATTTTTAGCTACTTCCGGAGTTCCCCAAGGTAGCCACTTAGGCTCTCTATCGATATTGCAAGTAGTCATTAAAAACTCCCATATCTCAGTCTAGGCTAATGATATCTAATTTTTCAATACAATAGGCGTTTTTCTTGTTTAGCCCCGAGCGGGGCACAAGGCGGGGCCTGAGCGAATAGAGGTTGCTTTGAATCGAGCGTGACCTTAGCGCTCGGGGCTATTAAGGAAACACAATAATCGAGCACTGAACTGTCATCGTACCATTTTTTTTTTAATAAACTTTGAAAATTATCAGCTTTGTTTATGAAAATGGTGTTTTTCAAATTCTTCACTTCACCCCATCAATAAATAAAGTACACAAATAATTAAATAATTTGTCCTTATTTTCACCGGAAGAGCAACAAAATTCGTCAGCCATTTTAATTGTTTTGATTTTTGTTTTTATTTACCGTCAATAAAAACCGCACTAAGCTCTTCGCTCGATGTGCTCTGTTAAATTTTAGCGAGCGAGCTTCGAGCTTAAAAAAGAAATAAAAGTTAAGCGCTCAGAGCGCTACGAGTCAAAAAAGAAACACAGTTCTGTTTTTGACAGGTCAATGTCCCGCTTGGAGCTAAAAAAGAAAAACGCCTATTATTCGACACTTCAATCTTCTCAGATATAACTAGATATCGATACACCGATATCACCAGATGATATCGGCACCAGACTGAGAAACTACACCCGCTACTTGAACTTGAATTCACCTGCCAATTATGGTCACCCAATCCGCAGATTCACATCTCGAGAATCAAGAGTATTCAACGTCGTTTTCATAGAAAAATGAAAAAGAAATGCGACCCGTACCGCCCATGCCCTGCAAACCCTGAAATTTTATTTTGTGTATGTGAATACGTGTGAGAAGTAGCCAATCAGCCATACGGTGCTTGCCACGTAAATGCAACCGTGTTAGTAGTCCCATAAGAAATGAACAGGGACCGGTACACGTACATATGTCGTTGAACGGGGCATTTTTCAGTTTTTAGGCGAAGAGATAATTATCCTCGCAGTTGTTTTTCTATGGTCGTTTCCTCAGATTTGTCCTTCGTGATCTGTCCTGGAATCGATTATCTTACCCGCCCCCTGCTCCTATACAGATCGCCATCAACTTATAAACCCGAATGACGAATACCATTGAAGAACGCAGAAAAATTGCAGAGATTCTCTTTATTTAATCGACTCCTCTCATATTCTGTCGACTGTGAAACTCTTTATACATAACTCTATCTTCTTCAGCACTAATCTTTGAGTTAATAAGGGGTTTAATCCCTTGAAAGATGATATTTAATATAAAGAGTCAATTAATGAATAAACAACAAAGTTGGAAGATTGTTTGCATTTTAACATTTCATAAAAGCATTTGCTTTTCAAATATCAAGCACATGCCCTCTTAACCCTTTATCAAACCTTATAAAACGTCTTCGAAAATATTATTCAATCTTTCGATCTGTCAACACAGCCTTGAAAGCAAAGATTAATTTCAGATTGTCTTTATTTACTTTGATCAATTTCTTCTCGGATTCTCGTTATTGTTTAACTTTTCAGTAATTGAATATTCCGGAAACAAATATAGAAAAATAACCGCAGATTAGTGAAGCAAATACCATTAAGGTTTACCGGCAATATAGATTACTCAAACATAATCGCCATTAAGTAACGAATAATATTTATTTTGTCCTATATTTGCCACAGTTATGTATATTAGAGGCAAATAAAACTACTTAGGGAAATTTCCCATGAGTGTTATCGGTGATCTGATAAAATATTGTCGAGAATTTGAAATATTTTTGGGATTAATGCCAAAATAAATAGAACGAAAGTGGTTTTTCCAACAAATTTGCAAATATTTAGAAAACAGAAATTGTCACAAGATAAATTAGCAGGCCGATAGTTTTTTTTTTAGTTTTCAAGACTCATTTCCGGTTAAATCTGTCATTTTGTTTTGAAGTTGTTACAGACATAAACATACATACATATTTGCTTATTTATTTGATGATATAAACAAAGTATTGCTCTTTTTATACAGAAGAAGAGATTCCATTTATCCACATTCATTCTAATCGATTATTAAAAAAAAATTATTTCACAAAGATTTTCCCTACCATAAACTCAAAAATCGTTTTTCATATTCAAAGTTAAAAGCAGCTTTAGAAATCTTTCATTTCCACTTGATATATTGCAGTGTTTCAATAAGTATTTGTTCTTGGTAATTCTCGCGTATTAAGGTCCGGATGATCGTTCGTTATTAATTTCTAAAGAAGACGTGATTCAATCAAATTGAACTGATATCGTAAACGATATCCCAATAGACCATACCAACGTTGCGTTGGTTTTCGTTTAACAGCTTTTGATCATGCGATATAGCCAACTTATGTCTGATATTTTCGTGCAAATAGACGATACTTACATCCGTTCGATAATTGTTTGGTTATTTATTCCTTGCTCATGCAGTTGTTTAAATGATAATTAAATTTTAATTATTTATTAGACTCGATACTAAGTTTGAGTTGCTTAAAACACGATTTTGTCCATACACTGCGTTCTATTGTTGATACTATCTTTTATATATTAGGAATCAGTTGCTGATATTTGGAATCTATTTTGAACAAGATTTACCACCAATTAAAGCCTTATCAGATCGGGGTCATGAAGGGCATTATTCATTGGGATAGTCATACTTAAATATTAAACTACGGATTCCCAAAAAAAATATTCACTTATTTTGTTCACCAATCAGTATAAAACTAAAAAGTAGTTTTTTTTCTGAATCAGTACATGTAGGAATATGCTAGTACACTCTAATTGTCGAAAAACTTTGAACGTCGATATATTAGGTACATATTTGAGATTTTTTGAAATTCAAAAATCTATTAGTTCTAGTAAGAATGCAAGTCGCTTGTGTGCCGTAGATAGCACAAATATAAAATTTTCCTTAAGCCGAACCCCGTGAATGTGATATGCTTTACTTTTGTTTAAAAGGCTAAATGCATAAATCGTTCAAATATCCACTACGGCTTCTATGGGTGGGACGCATCCAAAATGTCTAATTTTCCATGATTAGCGTATAAATCCGGCTGGGATATGTTGGCCTTAATGGCCAGTTTGTATTGTTAAAACCCCACTTGAAAAATTATAACGGCATCAAATCGCATGATCTCGGTGGCCAGTTCACATCACCTTTACATGATATGACCATGCCCTCCAATCCCTCAGACAGAATTTGCGTGAACTCTGTGGCACGTAGTGCCGTCCTGTGTTGAAACCACTTGCCGTTATATTATGTGCGGTCACAGCTTCGAATAAAATTTGAAAAATATTAAAGGAATTTATATACGCAATTCGATTCAGGCCAAAAAGGTAATGGTATTCATCGACTTAAAATGCTTGCCGTTTACGGTAATGGGCTAGCCAACGTCGTTCTCAAAGAAATATGGACCAAAGACGCCGCCAGCCCTCATCGACGAATTTTTCGGGATGCATTGGAGTCTCTTGGATCTCATGTAGATTGGTATCGTTCAAAATTTGACAACTTTGTTTGTTGACGCATACATTTATCCAAAATCCTCATAGCAGAAGATGATTTTTCGATGAAAATTAGGGTCAGTTTCTAACTACTCTAGAGCTCACTCATTGAGCACACGCCGCGCCGTTGTCTATGGTCGTTTATTTCATACCATCAACGAACAAAGAAAAGTTCTTAAGAAAGAATGCTTTTATCTAAGGGGCCAGTTATAGCTATCATTGAAATGCTGCATTGAAAAACTTTAAACCGATTTTTTACATATTTTCCTTTGATTAGTAACACTAATAATATACCAATCGGTAGAAAATGATACGAAGATTTTTTTTTGACAAGAAGAACCAATTTGCACAAATATTTTTTACTAAACACGTGTTTATCTGTTTTCCTGATGGAAATTCGTTTTTCGTGTCAGCTGATTGTTTTTTGACAGAAAATGGAACAACTCGTTCCACTGATTTGAATTCCACTTTCGTTCAGTTCCAATGACAGATTTGTATCCGAAAAAAAATTTCGTGTGTATTTCAACCAGGAAATTTTTTCCAATGACAGAAAATTTCAATGATTGCTATAACTGATCTCTCAAAAAAAAATTCCATTGATTTTTTTTCAATGATGAATTTCAATGATAGCTATAACTGGCCCCTAAGAACTAACTACCCAACCAGTCATATCAGTCCATAAATAAGAATTTTGCGAAAAAAATAAAACCAGCGCCACCTAGGTTTAATTTTAATAACCTAAGTTACTGCTTATAACATCAGCTATCTGCATGTGAAAGTGCCATCAAAATCGGACCATTAATAAGAATTTTCGAAAAAACGCCACAGCGCAACCTAGTGGGTAGTTAAAAAAGGCCTAAGTTACTCCGTAGAATATCTTCTTACTATCTGTGAAAGTCTCGGCAAAATCGGTGCATGTGTGTAGATTTTTCCTATGGTCACCTGAAGTAGTGAGAATCAACAAGAACAAACATTTTACTCTAATCGATTTGCCAACTCATTCTTCGAGTTGCAAGGCTTAAATAACATATTCGTTCATAGATTTTGTGTTTATTTCTTAAATAATATTTTTTAAGAAATAGATTTTGTGATGTGATATTAACATTAAAGTAGAGAGAAATTTGGTTTTTCCTTAAGATTCTAGGTAGAGTATAGAGGTTTAATTTTTTTTTGTTATTATCCTCCTTAATAAGAAGAAACCATGGCTACTTAAAAGTAAAGCACAACTCTACGAATGAAAGCTTTTTCTAAGATTGTTTAGTTTTTTATATTTCTAAAACATCTTTTTATTAACTCTTGTTTTCGAAAAGAAAAATCCCTCAAACCGCGCCCTCGTAAAAAACGTGATTTACAATCGGAAACTGCAATGAACCACGACTTTGACATTATTATCTGAAATTTAAGGCCTAGACAGACAACATCATGGCAAAGGTTCAATCGAAAAATTCTTGCCGTTTTGTTGACTACCTAGACGTGCTACGTTTTATTATTTTGATTGTTGCACAACGTGTTTATGTTCCTTCTTTTATTTTTATTGGCCTCGCAGTTTTGCGTTTCTTTTCTTTTTTTTGATAATTTGTGCCAAAAAAATAAAAATAAGTTGACAAAACAAAAAAACTTTCAACTGCGCATAGCCCGCCAAAAAAAGATACGTGAAAAGGAGGTGTAAGAGTGTTATCTCGAAGTGTATACGTCATTACATGCCTCTTCAGTCATTACGACTTTTCTGTTATCAGCGTCAAGGAAAGTGTTTTTTTGTTGGCTTGTGTTGTTGGATTTAAAATTGAATGTTGAAACCTTGAAACATAAACTACGTAACTGGTTTTGGTTTGGTATGTGTTGAATGTTGACTCTTTTTAAGAGAACATTTTAACGAAACTCTCTAACTTCACCTCATCACTCGTTGTTTCATAGCAATTAGCTTGGTTTTAATTCAACTCAATGCAATCGTAATCGTAACGTTAATGATTATTCGTTGTAATGTAACTCATTTGTTTGGAAAGGTTAGTTTGAGTTCTAAAAAAAGGTATTATACACAGTTTAATCTACTACCATTACCAATTCGAATTCCATAATATATATGCACAGTATGTCTTGCAAGTAAAGTTTAAAATGCATCCTAAGTTTAAATAACATTGATAATGAAATTAAATATTTTTTTACTGTCATTTTTTCTTAAAATATCACTTGGAATTTACATCAAAAATCCAATTTTCATTTCAAAGTTTATTTTCATTTATAAATTATTTTGCCAGACATTCGCAACAAATTACTTTTTGAAGGTTGAATTTCCTTTGACAACATTTTTCGGTGTGGGTGTTATTAACACTTAAAATTCCACATTTAAAAATGAAAGCTTACCTAACCTTAATATTAATTTTTATGAAAAACAAAAACGATTAACAATTCACACACATGGATGAAGTTCCTCGGAAAAAATACATAAATTTCTTTAGCCTCCCGCAATGCATCGAAATGAATTCTCGGTTATTTTGTTCGCATTGCTCTTTATATTTATGCCCCAACAAAATAAATGGCACAAAAATATGTGTATCTTCAACTTGATACCAAAATTAAATTTATATATATATATATCGTAGAAAATTCGCAACCAATAAAATTCTGCTGTACATATTTCATTTTGTTTTGTTCTAATCGAAGGCATTTTCCAAAATTAGAACGCACAATCTCCTGCTGATTGTTCTCGAAAACGACTAATTTTAAAACACATCTTTGTATGTTTATAATTTTTTGTGAAGTTAAATTGTATAAGCATAACATTGATTGCATTTAATTTCATCATGAATCTGGTAAGTTCAACAATGTGGTTTCATTTAACATCGAATAACACATTTACATTCACAATTTTATTTGTTTTTTAGGATCTCTCTTGAAAATAAAAATTACCACAAAAAAGATACACTCACACTTAACGATCTAATTAAATTGGTATTTTATCCATCATACACACGCCGTGCCACTGGATGTCTTATTTCATTTAGAAGGTAGATAATTTTCAAAAATAAAATCTCTGCTTAAAATAACAGCCAACATTTAACAGCTGCTGATTTTAAATTAAAAATTTAATGAAAAAACATTTTTTAAATACAAAAATTAATCTCATGTCAAAATAAATTTTTGCTTGTTATTTAATTTTGTGCGTGCTTTTAAAAACTGTTATATACTATTTTTCTATATTTATAGGAACTAAAAAAAAACAAACTATCAATTGTTTGAAAAACAATTCTAAACTATTAAAAAAAACTCATCAACCAAACGCATGCAGATAAATTTTGTAATGTAACTCGTCCTTTTTTTGTTGAATATTAAAATAAAAATAATAATTTTGTAAAAATCTTACTGTTATTGTTTCCTCTCTCCAAAAATTGTAAATACCTGAACCTAATTTCGGAATAATTAAACAAAATGTTTAATTATGTTTTTAATCATTATTGAACTTACATATTTATTTTTTATCTGCAAACTAACAATATTAAAAAAAAAGTTAAACAGAACCTTAAAATGCAAATTGACAATTTCGAAATTTTCGAATCATTTTTTTTTCATTTATTGTTTTTAACACTGTATATTTGTTAGCTTCAACTAAAAAAGAATTTGTCATTACCTTATCATATTTTATAAAACAAATGTTGTTATTCTTTTAATTTAAACTTCTATTTAAAATTTCTTTCTTAACAATTTCTGTCAAAGCGTTCTACATTTTCTCAACCAACTAAATTTGTGGTCAGCCGTTCTCTAGGATACCAAAGTATATCAGAAATTTAGGGCTAGCTTGGTTTCGATTTGGAAATCATATGTTATGGTCGTCAGCTGCTATTTAAAACATATTAAAATAACAGCGAAAGTATTGCACTAGAAAGCTATACGACCTCAAACGTTCCCATTATTTTCCTTCTTCGTTGTTCAACAGATATTGCTTTCACATGCCAGCGCAGAGCACGGAGTAGAGCCTGAGCAAGTTGATTACGCTCTGAGCAGAGTTTGATCACACTTGAGCACTGAGCTGTCAAATGGTCCACTTTGAACCTTAAATACAAAAATTAAATTAAATTTTTGTTATTTCCCTAGAAAAAAATCATTTTAATATTATCTTTCGACCGACGCCATTTTGTGACGCCATTTTGTTTTTTTCAACCCTGTCATTTGTCAAAACACACAAAGTATATGAAATTGGCCGCGCTCAGCCTTTTATTCTGAGCTCATAGTTGTGGCTCCGAACTAGCTCCGATTGAAAAAAGACAAGCTGAGCGCTCAGAGGGCTCCGAGTTAAAAAAGAAACACAGATCTCTTTTGACAGGTCAGTGCCCTGCCCTGAGCTTTAAAAGAAAAACGACACGTCGACATGGTTTTTTGGTCGTGTGAAAAGAAACTCAGCTCACAAAGTAGTTTGATTTCTGGAGATCGAAGTAGTGTGTCGACATGAAGAAATGACATGTAAAAAGGGACGAACTAGTTCGTCGGCACAGTTTTTGTTGGTTTTGATATAAAATTATGCGTCGGCGGATGTGCGTGTGAATGCCCATACAACAACGAACAAATTCGTCGACATAGTAGATCGATGTGGCATGTAAAAAGACCTAGAGATGAAAGATCGATGTAGGACTTCTTTCTAATTCTCTGAACGCATTTTGACATTTGTAAGTCTTACATCCCTTTAGTTACCGTCTTCCGTCTACATTGGGCTGTCTTATATTGTCCAAAATGACTAGCATTAAGAGCGTTAAATGGTGCTTTTAAGGAGTTGACTTAAAAGTATGTTAACGGGCCTCTGAATTGTAAAATGTCGAATAGTCAAGATTTGTTGACTAACCTTTAACAGACAGTTCCCTTTTGGAATGTATTTGTGACAGCTTGTTGGTCAATGATTTCACATTGGCTTAAAATTAGTTGGCTAAACGTCAGTGTACGCAGTGAACGCGAGAAATGCGTCGACTTACAGCCCTATTCACTTGAATTCTAAATTCGATTCACCCATTCGATTACTTTTCACTCTGCCTTACCATTCTGCTATATTCATCGGGTGGACTAATATGAAGCCCAAACCAATACAAAGTAAAAGTACCCAATATCCAATACCCAATACCCAAACCTTTACTTTTTCCACTCAATTTACTTAAAGGCGTTGTTTTTTGCAATATCTGGATTTAATTTCATTGCAGAAATTATTGAAGTAAATTGATATTTATTTGTCGTTCTACCCCTAAAAATATTAATAATCTATTATTTACAAATACAAATTCTTAATTAGGCGATAAATTAGTTTTTACTTACATTTTATCAACATGTATCCAGACAGACGATCCAAAAATAAAAAATCCACTACATTTCATATGCGGATCTGAATTGTATGGAATGAATGCGTTCACGGGAATAACAGAATACCGCGCAGTATTACCGACGTTTCCAACTTAAATACAGATTCGCTTCGAATGAATAGCAGAATAGTTATGAGTGAAAATTAAAAAAAAATTCCCCCCAATGAATAGCAGAAACGGCTATCAAAGTCAGTCAACGGGTCGCTTATAGCTAGTTGATTTTCAATTGACGTTTAGTTAAAAAGCTTGTCAAGATTTTTTGACTTCTGTTAACTGTCAGTTTTCCTTTTTGTGATGCTTGTTAGTAGAATGATTTTACTTTGAGGGTCCTGTTTTGGTTTAGAGCAACGCTTGAACTTTAAGAAAGACAAAATTCTATTTCTTTTTTAGCATTTAGTATTCAGATCTTCAAATTGGTGTTTTATAAGAAATCAGAATAAAATAACTGAGTAAACATAGTATAATGCTAAACACAACATTTCACAGGAAGAAAATAAAAAAAAAAATCTTCAAAACAATAAAAATGACGGAAGGGATGTGTCTTTTCTTTTCGATCATCTACTCAAATTTTCGGTGGAAAGTTCCAGATCCAGCCCGTTTCATACCGTACATTTCACTTCCCTTGTCTAGGGAACCGGTTTCAGTCCGGTGTGAATAGTCTCGTGTGTGTAGACCCCAAGAACGCATTGAACGATTCCCTTGTCATTTATGTCTTTGCTTGCCTTCGTTATTTTTAAAGCGTTTTTGAGTGGTTAAGAATTTGTGTTTCTTCTTTACTTCAGAGCGTTCAAACTTCAAAGCACAAAGTGCGTATTTCTTTTGATCAGAGCATTTTTTGAGTTGAATATAGATCAGCTAAGCAATCCGAGTAAACACAAGTGACTATTGAACAGGGAAAAATATGACAAAATATTTTCGATTAAAAAAAAACCCATTAAAATAATGGAAGAGGCTCTATTATTTTAATAGACATTTCCTATAAAAAAAGAGTTGGCTGCCTGTAAAGTCGGTTTACGGACGATAATTTTACGTGATAACGTCATAAGAAAACATTGATGGCAGCAACACCAACAAACAATCCGTTAACTCACACCCACAAACCCTCTCGTTATATCTACACACCCACACCCCAGTATCTACATCTACTTTCTACTTTAACAAAACTCCACCTGTTTTGTATTTCTTTTTCTCTTCGTGTTCTTTTTGAATTTGAGTGCAATTATTTTGGGAATTTGCGCCTGTTCTTTTTCATGTTAGCCTGGTGCTTGCGATCGATTTTGGTTGAAAGAACCACAGTATAGCAGCGTGCGTCACTTTTCTTATCAGGATTATCAGCATTATCAGCAGGAGTCTTATCAGCATGAGTCATGTTATTTCGTACGTGTAGCCTGCCATCGATTTATAAGACGTTATCACGTCAAAAAAAAAAGTGAAACAAATATGCCCATTAGGGTAATCCAAAAAAGGCTCTAATTTAGACCTAGGGCTAGTATGAGTATCACTCTCCTTATATCTCTTCTCTGGTATTATGTGTTTGAAATACCGATACTTCTAAAAGGCTTAGGACCCAACCATAATTGAAGAATTGGAACGAAATGACTTTGATAAAGTTCAGTTTTATTTCCGTACAAAATGTACGCTTTTAGCGTACATTCCGTACGCTTGCTGAAAAATGCTTGTATTTCCTTAAGGGTATTATGGTCAACTGTATTTCGCAAAACGAAAGAAACGTTTCATTCAGTTTTGACACTAGCTCCCTACTTCTTTCGAGTATTATGGTTGGGCCTTTGCTATAATGGGCGGAAGCAAATAGAAGTTAGTGTCGAAACCGAACGAACATTTCTCTTTCGATCGCATACCAATAAAGGTCAGTAACGGGTGTGTCTGTAAAATACCAAACAAACAAACAAATACCATCAAAAGCCAGCTGTCAATATTTCGTCCGTTAAATGCAGTCGCGCAGTTTAAGTTCATAAGCAAAACTTATCGAAACTTAACGAAATAAGAAATTTCGTTGTTATGATTGCGTTGAAAGTAGGGAGGTTCAAGGTTGCATTTTTTCCTGATTCAATAGCTTCGGGGTGGTTTTGATGTTATTTTTATTATTTGCTTTAAATTACATTTCATTTATTCGTTGTTCGTTTGTCGGTGCAATGTGAATAGTCCTTTATTTCGGCTAAGAAGTGTCGTATCTTCACAAGATGGTCTCCCAATTTTTTAAGAAGTTTTCAGTTGTCGGCTTTAAAATTATTGAGTTTTCAATTGTTAAGAAAAACTATTTGTTCACTATATGTTTTAAAAACACAACCAGTGCCCTCATTAAGTTTTTTTTTACTTACAAACCAATTTTTAAAAATAAAACACAATACCCCCATCTGTCCGCTTTCATCATTTCGAGCATCCATTCAACTGCCATCATTAATCTTCGTCATGTTTAGAAAAACACAGAACAGACTGGACTCGTCCATGCTTCTCAAAAATGATCATTAGCCGTGACGCTTTGTATTAATTTATTTTTATCACTATTTGTCTAAAAAATTGGGCAAACAACCAGAAAAATTAGAAAATTTGTTTACTCTAAATACAATATTTATACATCTACTTTGTATATAAATTGCCTTCTCAGAGGATTAATGATTTTTCACTAGAAAATTAAACTGAATGCATGTAATGGTGTGAAAAATAACACACAAAACAAAAATATTATTTTTTTTTTTGAAATTTACAAGAAAAATTATAAAATTTAATTTTATCCGTTTTCTTACAGAATGTGCGTGGGTGACGTTAACAACAAACGATGCATACTCGCTGGGTGCCTTGGTTCTGGCTCATTCGCTAAAACGGGTCGGAACTGTCCACGAATTGGTTGTAATGGTCACACCAACAGTTTCTGAAGCTATGCGCAGCCGCCTGAGTGAAGTTTTCGATCTGGTTCAAGAGGTCAATGTTTTGGATTCAAAAGATGCCGCAAACCTGGCGATCTTAGCACGTCCTGAGCTCGGTGTCACGTTTACAAAACTCCATGCCTGGAAACTTGTGCAATATCAGAAATGTGTGTTTCTAGATTCTGATATACTTGTAGGTTTTGAAATGACTTTTGTCAGCCATTTTGGAAGTTTGATGATGGAAAATGGATGCATTTCCTCTTTTAGGTCATTCAAAATGCCGATGAATTGATGGAACGCGAAGAACTGTCAGCTGCTCCAGAAGTGTGTTGGCCAGATTGTTTTAATTCTGGTGTCTTTGTGTACCGTCCAAATGAAGCTACCTTCACATCGATCATCGAATTCGCCGCGAAAAATGGCAGCTTTGACGGCGGCGACCAGGGGGTATTGAATTCTTATTTCTCGAACTGGGCGCACACTGACATCAGCAAGCATTTGCCATACACATATAATACGGCTGCATTCGCAACTTACAGTTATTTGCCAGCATTTAAAGAGTAAGTGTGGTGAATATTTTGAAAACAAATTGACCTTTTCACCTCATTTTCTAGATTTAAAAACAAAATAAAAATCCTTCATTTTGCTGGAAAAATGAAGCCCTGGTTGTTGAATTTCAGTTCTGAAAACAAGCAAGTTTGTGTTCCTTCAATGTTCAGTCATGCAGCTGATTTCATTGAGCTGTGGTGGAATATTTTCTGTGATAAAGTGCATCAAAGATTGTCCGATCAAATGGTGAGTTTGAGATGATTTTTTTTCACTTATTCCTAGTTCCGTCTTTTGTCCTACCCTTTCAAATTTTGATTACTATTTTTTTTATGAATTAACAATTTATATATTTTGTTTTTTGTTAACAAAAACAATGTTGTTTCCTTTTATACAAAGCTACCAAATGCAGAGTATTTTCTCGAAGAAGAGGTAAGAAAAAGACTTCTGTTTGGTTAGTTGGAAGGAGGTTCTATTTTGTTGTATATAGATATTCTTTCTTTTAGTAGTCGGTTAGGTGCTTCTTTGAATAAATTTTTCTTTTGTAGACATTTTTATTATTGAATGTTTTATGTAAAAATGTAAATAATATCACATTGTCTGCAAATCTGTACATACTTCACAAATCACGCCAATTGAATAGAGCACTTAATATAAGAATGATGGTTCTTCGAACCGGATGAACACTTTTTTGTTTATAATTTCGATTTTTATGTAATAAGCTCTTTAAATATACACTTTTTTCAAGCACTTATATAAATACATATGCACAATTTGTTCTCGATATAGTTAATCAAAATCTCCAATTTAGAATTGGTACCTCAATGGCAAATTATTAAAAGAAAAAAATCCAAGTGCAAAAATACTGGGTAGAAAAAAGTCAAGGCCGTTGTTAGCATTGGCGATAAGATAGTCCCAATATAAACATTATCTCACCACGTGTTTGTGGAAAAACAGATTAAAATCTTAAGTTTTGAATTAGAGGAAGAAGTTTTGTTTAAATAATAGTTTGAATGGTCTTTTTCATTTTTATGGCCAACATGTACCAAAAATAATTTCTGTTCACTATTATCACAGAACAGCTGAAAGGAATTTATTTAACTAATTGAACACAGATAGAGATGCATTATTGAAACAAGAACAATAATAAAAATTTAACTGCTGGAAGAAGTCTCAGGTCTCAGGTTATCCAGTTTATGACAGGAATCTGTTTTCAAATTTTATCACAACTTCCTATCTTAGATTTCCTATTATAATTTTATGTTTTTTAGCATGATTAACTAACAACTAATCACCAAAACATTTTAAATTCTTTTTTTTATCACCTTACAAAAAACACAATTAAACATTTTCCAAAACTGCACAAAACGCAGACATATTGGCTCTCAGAGGAGTCCCAAAACTTTACCACCACATGGACTGAAACACAAAACAATCCTAATCTGTCATCCTCTCCTAGCATATCAAATTATGATAGTGGAAATTTCTTTGATGATATACAGCCCTACCATGATCCTTGGGAAGATTACTATGAAAATTTGGAAAAACTTAAAGAACAAAATTTTAGCAATCACAATGAAATCATAAGCGAGTACAAATCACCACTATCCCCTTTGCCATCAGAAAATCAATTGTCAACAGAACAAAATCAAGATACAAATTCTTATTGTATCTCAGAAATTGTCCAACAAACACAATCCGAGCCGAAACAACATCAAATGTCTTTTATTCACCACGATTCATATAAATCTCACCACAATCCACCACCTCAAGTCAAAGAGACGTCTTGGCAACAAAATGAAATGAGTTTTAATGAAAATTTAGCACAAAGTAGTGCAAAACAACAGGAAATAGCTGAAAGCCAATGGGAAGATGGTCATTTAAAAAACAAATGTCAAACTCTGACCAACGATGACAGGTGTCATCATCGAACACTTTCAGAAAGTGAATTCAATCAAGCCCTCAATAATGCTCTGTTGGATGAGGAAGAGGAGGAACATGAAACAGAACTTAGCTATGATTCAAGTCGTACAATATCAGTATGGAGTTCAAGTAGTTTTGATGATCAGGACTGGCCTGTTGCCACAGAAAATGACTCAAACAAACAAAACCCTATCTTCGAATCTGAGGTTGGTATTAAGGAATATTTGCTTGTAATGTTGGCAAATACTTCGATATTGGCATGTTGTTCAGTCCTTGGGATCTATCGTAAAAAGGTGTTGTCTTTTCACAAATTTTTGTCTCATTTGAGAATTCGTCCGCATAAATTCATGTTGGTCTATAAATTCTGTCAAATAAAATGTATAATAGTATCGTTTTATTATTTTTTTCTCGTTCGCTTATTTTATTTATCTTTTCGGGTTTTTCATGTTATTTTAGTTTCGTTTTCGTTTTGTAGGGGATTAAAGCATGCATGCGGTAATTAATTTAATTCTAAATGGAAAAATACGAAGAATTGCTTTTAAAATAAATAAAATAATGTTTAATTAAAAACCAACAAAAACTTTCTAGTAATCTTCCTTGAGGTAGTTATGGGATTCTTTCTATGTAATCAATATAATTTATACAATTTATATGTTACTAACAGTTATATTTTTTAAATGAACATACATAATTTTAATTGTATTTTGTTTAAATGTCTTAAAATTTAGAGAGCAAAACATTGCAAGCAAATTAAAACTCAATTTAAAAAGAAATAAAAAAGAAATGAAAAGAGTTTTTTGAGTATTTTAAGTGGAAATAATAAAAATATTAAGTAAATTAAAAATTAAAATATCACTGCATATTAAAATAAAAGAATTAAAAGTTACAGTTTCAAGAAGAAAAAAACATTTCATGAAGGCAAATTGAATAAAAAACAAACAACAAGATTCTAAGCAAATTGTTTGTTCTTGTCGATTCTCACATTCTTAAAGGACTCTTTCAAGCTTATTTATTGATTATTGTAGGTTTTCTTTTTGTTTTTATATGACAAACTTGTAACAACATTATCAACATGTATTCACGACTGAAATCGCAACACTGTTTTATCTGAGGTCGTTTACATTTATTTTATACAATGTTGTTTATTTGATTAACTCGTAAAAAAAAACAAAACATAAACAAAATTCTTGCTTAGACAAATCTTGCGGAGCTAAATAAAATACATAAGTGCAAATTTTGTGTGTTCACATCTCGAATACATGTATTTTGTTTTGTTTTTTTAAATTACAACTTCGTTCATGCTTGTCTCTTGGCACGATTCCTAAATGCATTCGTTCTATTTCAGAATTTAATTTCACAATTAATGTTTGTGCTCTTGTTAAAAGTTACTCTTAGTTTTCTGAAAGCTCCACCTGAACTCAAATGCGTTATTTTTTGGCGTTTTTCTTTTTTTCGAGCTGAACTGTCAACAAAAAATTGTGTTTCTTGTTTATCTCTGAGCGTTTAGACCTTCAAATTAGTGTTTCTTTTTAAGTTCCGAGCATGTTCAAAACACGCTCTGTGAATTCAAAATGATTAAACAGAGTAACCGGAGTAAACAGCTGAACACAACTTTTGATAGTTGGAAAGCTAAAAAATGACATGTCGCTCTGACATGGACATAAAATCTCGCCACCCTTTCTTTCTATCTAATTTTCATTTTTGACGAATCGCCCGGAAGTTATTTCGTCATAATTCTAAAAGCATGATGAAGTTTTGACGAACATGACAATATGTCGTTTTTTCCAATGCTGAAGTACCCACAGTTGTCAGATTCACATGTGTCAGACAGAGCGATTCAGATTGAAATACTTCATGTTTAAAGAAACTTATCGAATGGCGTATATGTGGTTCTATGGTTGTGTTCTGGCTATGGGTTATTATCACATGCGGTGTTTACAGAATTCCATGCCTGTTAGGGTTGGACATTTTTCATAATGCAATAAAGTGAGGTAGATAAACGATGAAAAAGAAATAAGAGACTCGACTGCATGAGCGGGAAAATAATGCATACACTGATTTTTATTTGACAACTAACTTTCAGTCAAAGCGCTTTCACTTTTTTTTAATGACAAGCTGTTCTTAATTTTTTTTTAGATAATCAGACTAATGGAAATCAACTAATTCATGTTGACCTCTATATACTTTCTCTCTTTTTGACTTCATTGTAGGAAAAAGAGAAAAATATTTTTAAAAATTTGATTGATGCATTTTGACATTTCTGTGTAATGATTTTGTTTTAATTTTTTATTTGTGTTGATAAATTCTCATACAAAAAATTAAAATAATTACATGCAGTTTTAATATTTTTAAAGAAATGTTTCCAACAAACTCTTTAGAAAATTATTCCATTTATTAACTCCAACTCAAATCGATTGACAGCTAATTACGTCAAAGTAAATTTGACGGGTTAACGTTGACTAAATTCTAGAACACTTCGAAATGAATCGGCCGAGTGTGTCCAGTGTTAACAAACTCTTAAGGTAAAGCTTTCAGTTAAAAGTCAACTAACAGCTCGATTCTCCTCCTTGTGACGAATCACAAGTCACAAACACTTGTGAGGATTGTTGTGACTCGATAATATTTATCAGATTCTCTGGTAATTCTGACAAGGAAAGTCACAACGAAACTCACCATACCATGGTGAATTTTTATTGTGAATGTGTGAACAGCATGTAACGAAAAAAAAAACAAAACAAATTGCCAGCTATAAAAATGTAAGCAAAAAACTGTATGTTTTGGAGAAACAACATATTTTTGTAAACAATATTGCTATTGTAATAATTTAAATTTCAATATTCGGATGTAAGTTTTGCAGTCATTTCCAATTTATTATAAGCTCACAAATTGCAATTTACTAAAATCTGCATCTTATCAATATTATTTGTTGGTTAAAAATTATGTGCTTTTGTAAAATTCTAACTTTTCATTTTCGAATGCAACTTCTATCTATTGAAATGTCAAATCTCAAATAATTTGTGAATTGTGACGGCTCGGAAGAAGATCACAATTTTGATTGTTCTTGTGACTCCCAGAAGTATATCTATTTCACCTCTTCTTGTGAATTGTGACTTTTGAGGTGGGGAGAATCGGCCTGTAAAAGTCAACTAACAGGGCACGTTCAATGCGTACTGACTTTTAATTAACTAACTTTTAGTCAAAGTTCATTGCAAAGGGGAAACTGTCAGTAGGAAGTTAGTCACCAAATTTTGACTAACTTTTTGAATAAATGTCAATCAGAGGCGCTTTAAATTTTTGTCGACGCATTGAACGCGGAGACAGTCAACCAACTCTAAAGAGGAAATGAACAATCACAGGCCCGTTCACTGACTTAGTCGAGGCATGGAATGCCTTGAATACATCAGTATGATTAAGGTGGGATACTTCAGCTCGATAGGCTGTGTTCGAAAACCCATCTGTCAGAGAGAAAATGTTCAAAAGTCGGTACTCATGATCTAATTGAAATTGCATTTGACAAGTTGTTTTTCCATCATTGACAACATCAACATTGTTTAGTGCATTAGTAGTGTCAGATTTGTGGATTAAAACCTAGTTGTCTACAAATTGTCGCCTATATGTTTTTATTTTAAATAACAGTAATTAACAAAATAATTTGAGGGACATCACTCAAATAGTTTTGTTAAATATAGTCTACAATTTTCGTTACGACGCGGAAATCAAGTACTATTTTTGTTTGCATGACTGTGAATCTCAATCAGAACTCCAAAATGTTATATAGATTAAATATGAGGCACAATTACTTTTAATTTTATAATTAATACGTTTTTTTTTGTGTATTCTTTATAGAATTTTTTGTATTGGTTTAGGTGATTTTTTTCTTTTGTAGATGATAAAGTTAAATGGTAAAATTTAGTATTTTCGTAGTTTAACAATAAAAGGTGACTGATTTTTCTTATTCTAGCTTGCTAATCGCCTATTTGGATATCCTTATGATGGCCGATGTAATACTAAAAAACGTATCAAAAACAATTCCCATACTAACAATAGTTTCACAAATAAATTGTTTAATGTTTCATTACCGGAATTCATAGTACATAACTATATAATAAAATAAAAATAACTTTTTTTTCCAGTGCAGAAAATATTAACTTTTTCCAAAATTGTTTTTAGGCTGGTTTAGCTGGTGCTCTATCACAAGTTCGTCTTGGTGAACCACGGTCACAGGAACAGGAAGCCTATGAAGCATCGATGAGACGCCAATGTTGGGAAGTCGGTAACATTGACTACACAGGTCGGGACTCATTCGACAACATCTGGAAGAAAATCACAGAAACTTTGGATTCAAAACCTGAAGCGCCTGCTAAGTCTGCTGATGGTAGTAAATAAATAAACAAAAAAAAAAAAAAAAAAATACATACACAAATACACACCAACACACAAAAACATATCAAACAATGATGTATTGCACGGAACACTGCATTTTTGATGCATGTGCACTGAGAAAAAAAATACTATCACGACTATATATCACATTTTTATAATTTTATAATATTTTTTTTTGTGTCAATTAGATTTCTTATTAGAATGTGTTATTTATTCACATTTTATTATTTTGTTTAGTGAAAAAAAATATTATTTTGCGTAAAATTAGTGATTGTAAATGTTTTTTTTTTTAATTCCTTTAAATTCAAAATGAAAGTCATTCTAATTAATTATATCATCATTATCATTATTTAGTTAGAAGAAATTGTTTATGTTTATGTTGCCATTTTTAGTAAAAAAAGTAAAATTTGTTAACATCACTCCATGGCTATGTATCACAAAAATTAACAAACAACAATATATATGTGTTCCTAAATATTTTTAATTTGAAATATAATTAAACGATTCAAATACATGATTTTTTTTAACTTTTTAAAATGTCTTTTCAGTTTTCAACTTGAATATACATATTCTTTTATAGTAATTTTATTTCAGCATTTTTTTTATTGAAATTATATTTAAATTTATTTTCTTTATTGTCACTTGTTTTATGTTCATAAAACATATTTTATTTTCGATTCTGAAAATTATTTTTTTTTTCTTTTTAATGCTAAAGCCTCTTCAAACCTTTATGGGCTTATAAAAAAACAAAGGCTATCCGGTCTATAAATAGATACTCTTCCGTTTTCCATGAACTGATTGATGATATTTTCAGACTCGAATCAAACGTCATTATTTCAATATTCATGTTAATTTTTAATGGGCCTTTGGCATTACTTGCAACTTCTCTTAGGGGTGGTCAACTGCATGTCTGCGAACACACCTGTTAAATAATTTTCTTTCACTCTTTAGATGTATGTATTCATCACATTTGAAACTATTTTTTTCACTCCTCAGTTGAATGTATTCACTTTGTTCGGTGTGAAGTGGCCGCGTTCACTCATTTAGGCTTTGCCTTTTGAAGTTTCAAAAAACATACAAATTTTAAACAGTTTCTCTGTTCGTATTCATAAAAATCATCAAAAAATGCTGCCCATTTGCAGGACTTCACCTCAATTGGATGTGAGGCTATGACCTCATTATCATTCCAGTGCTTTCACCACTTAGCACACATGTTACATAAAATATGATTTTAATCTTTACATGTCTTTCACAATTCGTAAGTAAGATAAGTCTTTTAGTTTGTTTTCTAAATGTTGTATTATTAATAATAAAACACTCACACACAGCTCATAAAATACCTCTTAAACACCTCAAAATAATTTCATTTTGACAAAAACTCAAAACAAATTATTTATTCAGCACAATTCACTTGGAAGAACTGCTACACTGCAATAATTATTAACTTTCAATATTCTGTTCATCTGTTTACATAATTCAAGTCATCACAAAAAACACCAATTTTGAAAAACACATGAAAATGAAACTCACGCGTCGTTTACAATACAGAAAAAATAAACTTTTCTTTTGCAGACGAAAATGAAAATGAGACAGCAACAGCAACACCGCCTGAAGTTGAAATTAAAGCAACCGCTAAAAAGCTTTTAGCCTCTAACGCAAAAACCCCAAGTCCTGTTGTAAAATCTACTAACAAATCAACCCCTCAACCACCAGCCAGGCAAAAGTCCAGAAAATCCAAATAGCAATTAATTAACAAATGCTTTGAGTTTTTAAATAAAATAGTTTTTAAGTTAAAGAGACAAGAAAATTATGATATATAATTATTTTTTTAAATAAATCATAAATTAAAGTTTTAAAAGAGTCTTAAAAAATATTTTTACCAAGGGGCTTGTGGGTGCTGCATTAACACAAAATGGATGCCAATTGCCGGGGTTGCCATATTGTTATTTAAATGTCACGGTTTTAACTGTTTATTGATTTTGTAGGACAATTAACTTCAGCTGAAATCGAAGATGGAAGGGTCGAATACGATCCCGTCACCAAAGCTAAGACTTTGTACAAGCACATCGAAGGTGGTTATGAAGTGCACATTACCACTCCTCAGCAGAATGGTACTGTAAAGACCCAAGTGAAGACTTTCTACGATCCAAAGCCTGTTACTGAAGAAGAAATGTTAAAACAACAGCAAGAAAAGAAGAAGAGAACCAAGAAGTCTTCCAATCAGGTTGTTCAAATCGACAAGAACACCACGATGATAACTCGCGAAATTCCCGGTGGCTATGAGGAAGTCTACACCACTGTTTATGATGATGGTTCGAAGAGCATGCGCACCAAGACCTTCTATGATGCTGTCGAAGAACAGATTGTCGATGAAGATAGCACTAAAGTTCAGCAGCAAAAGAAGAAGCCTTCATCCAAGTTAACCAGAACAAACACTGAAGAGGAGGAGAAGAATGTGAAGAAATCCACTAACAAGCAATTGGTTGAAGCCAACCAGAGGAATGTTCGTCAAGTCGATGAGGATCACAATGAAGAATACAACAGCAAGCATGAGTCAACTATTGAAGAAACCCGCCGTGTAAGCAAGAAAATTGAAACTTCTGGCAAGAAGACAATTGTTCGAAAGGAATCTGTGCAAGAGGAGAACGTCAAGAGTGTGAACAGCTCTAAGGACAAGAAGAAGAAGAGCAAGAAGGCTCCACCACCACCAGCTGATTTCCCCCAGAATGAAACCACCACCGTTACTGCTAGCAAGGTGCCCGGAGGATCTGAATATACCTACAGTACTGTTTTGGAAGATGGCAAGACAATCACCACTAGCAAGACAATCTACGAAGAGGAAGAAGTTGAGATGACCGAAGAGGAGATTCAGATCTACAAAAAGCATCTCAAGGATGCTCAAAAGCACAAGAATGTTACAACAACTAAGAAACTGAAATCAGAGTCAGGAACTAAGAAAATCGTTCCATCTGAGAATCCTGGTGAAGTGACGACCGTAGAGACCATCAAAATTGAAGGTGGTACTGAGTACCATTATACTACCGTCACTGCTGAGGGTATTGTCAAGAAGGCAGTGAAGACTGTCTATGATCCTGTGCCAAAGGAGAACCCCGACGATTCTGATGAAGAAGAAATCATTGAAGATTACGAAGAAGAAATTATTGAGCCCGGCGAGAAAATCTTCAAGACTATTGAGTCCATAAAGACTTTGCCACAGAGGTTTGATGGTGAGTTTGAAAATTGCATGTTTGAATAATTATTGTATGTTCTTATGTTATAATTATTTTGACATTTATTAACGTACTTCACTTATATTGGAACAAAACAAAAATATGTTAAGCACGTTCTATATAAATAAAGGCTAAGTATTATTAACCAAATTTTTGTTAAAGATATAAAAAGATTACTAAAACATGTATGGTTTTAAGAATAAGATGTTATAACTGTCCAATTAAAAACAACATTATTTGTATTGGAATTAACACTACAATAGTATTGAGCTTAATCAGGGATATAGTAACAAACAAACAAAATAATCTCTTCAATGAAGATACGTTAAGCTATGATCAAAATAAAACGAAATCTAGTATTTCTGTCCCAAATCCAAAACTCCGCGTTCTCATACGTTTTGGGATTTCGAAATCTTTAAAATCTCATTGAAAATCCTAGTTTATCAAATCGAACATAATTTTTTAGTATTCAGCAATAAAATTTTGTAATGCTGAATACATCAAATTGAGTTCTAAAAACAAGTTAAATCGTCTAAGATAAGGCGTTTTTCTTTATTCGTTCAGAGCAGAGTCTGAGTTGTCAAAAAAGAAGTTGTGTTTCTTTTTTCGCTCAGAGCGTTCAGATCTTTAAAATTGTATTTCTTTTTTCGTTCAGAGAATGATCAGAGCGTGCTATGAGAAGGCTATATGCGCTCAGAATAAATTGACTGAGCATTCTGAGAAAAAGCTGAACGAAATTAACGTCCCTTAAGAGTTGTAGGCTATTTCACTCTATCCCATGCACATTGCCTACACCACTCTTCGAAAAATAGATGCCAAAACGAAAGAGACAATAGTATTATATGCATAATATTGCCGCCTGTGAACAAGTCATACGAGAAGTGTCAATTTGTGACAGCCAAGTGCTAGAACGTATTTCAAAAATTATATCTGAGCCCTCGGATCACGCTCGGTTCAGAGAATTATCAGAGTATGCTCAGAATGCTCAGACTATGTTCAGATACCTTTTCTGAGTGAATAAAGAAAAACGCCTATTGATTTTCGCACTCACTGCAAATTCGTGCTCTGAGCGCTCTGGAGTAGAAATAGAACACAATTTTTGTTTTGACATCTCTAGTAGAATAATGACCGGTTTTTTTTTTTTTTATTCTAATGAATTAAATACCGCTCATCCTCACATTCTACAGCCAACATTTGACAGCTAACGGCATTTGTTGTTTGTTAAGAAGTAGAGTTGACAGATATTTCCTTGCATTTCACAATTTTACGAGTTGGCTTTCCATTTGGCAGAACTGGAATTAGAGTTCTAACTCATTAGCTTCGTTATGTCAAGGCTACTTTTTGACGTTTATTCGGTATAACATATTATTCTATATAACAGTTTGAATTATGTAGTTTGATCAACATTTAATATTATAAACTCTTTGTGCAATCTTTTATAAATTCAGTTAAACTTAATGGCTGAGATACCAACACACAAACACAACACACCTAAAACAAATAAAATATAAATATAAAATTAAACACTTAAAAACAAAAACTGTGTAAAGCTTGTACAGTACAAAGTTTCAAAATATAAATAATACGATTAAAAAGAGCATGTATAAAGTAATATAAATCTACCTAATAAGCATGTTATATAAGTTGTATAATATAACAGTTATGTATAGAATGATCTTAATTTTAATTGGGACGTATTTAACATACAACAAAACACACCTAACGAATGTAGTGAAACTCGTGTTTCTTATATCAAAATTATATGTACAAAATCAAAATTAACTTCACAGAAATCGTTGAGGTATCAACACCTAAGAAAAAATCCACCAAATTGACAAGAACCGATACCGAAGAGGAAGAAAGCCGTATTGTTCAGAAGAAAAGCAACGAAATGTCATCAATCAACCAACAACAAAGCAACGTTAGAAAGGTCGAACACGAAGAACACACAACCGGACGTTACAATGTTCGACGTGAATCAAAAGTCGAGGAATCACGTAGCATCACTCAGAAAATAAAGATCTCTGGAAATTATTAAAGAGAACATAAATGATGTAATTGAAATCAGCAATTTAATATTATGTTATTAATCTTATTTTTCATTTAAATACAGTTTTGTTAAAATACTTTTTTTTATTCATTATTATGCGTTTTTGCTTTCAAATTTAACTTTTGAAAGTCAAATGGAGTGTGTTTGATTTTTTATTTGATTATTGTTGACATAAAGTATTTTTATTTTTAATATACCTAACTTAAAATAAATTAATAATTGAAAATAAAAAAAAATATAAACTTCACCTAATATCAAATTTTCCGTATTTACTTGTCATAATTCCACGTTTTATTAATAGCAATTGGACGACAATTGAGGTCAAAGAACAACGTTAAAACAAACAAACTTTTTTCGAAAATTGCCTCCGTGAATTAAACTTGTTAATATGTATGTATAACAATGAAAAAAAATAAAAAAAACTTCTTAAGACTGGACAGTGTACAGTACACTGTACATGGAATGAGAAATGAGCGCGTTCAGAGATTGAAAGTAAATTTTATTAGGTTTGTGCATCGAATGCTTTTATTGTGCCGGAGAAAATAATAGTTAGGACAAAAACCTCTTCAACACTAAGATTACTTCTGGTGTTTTATTTTCAAATTCAAGTTAGACTTCCGTTGACAGAGATACACTTACGAGAGGGTTAACTTTGTTAGTTAACAGTAAGTAAGCCTTTAGGTGCCAATTTGATTGTCAAATATTGTTTACCTCCGCGAAAAAAGCTTTTTGGAATCAGAATTATGTGTTATTCATATTTCAAGATTTTTAATAAAATGTTCCGAAAATTAATAAAAAAAAGTAAATTAGACATATTATAGCCAACTAAATGAAGCATTTTGACGTTTTTGAAAAGGTGCCTTTAATAAATAAGAAATTTTATTGAAATTAAATCATAATTATGTACATTTTATATACTAACGAGAGATATTTTGCAATTTTTCCATTTTTTAGGTGCCGCTCGTTAAAGCACTGCATTAAACCAAACAGATAGAAGGCAGCATGGATTATTTAAAAAAATATAATATAAAATAAACAATTTGTACACATACATATTATTTCTTATAAATAAAAAAATAATAGTAAATAAAAATATTTATTGATATTTGTTTGATTCTTTTTTTTTATAAAAACTTTAATACAAGACCTCAGAACTGCACTGCATTAGAATTTGACATTTCCTTGTATGGAATTTTAGATTAGAGTAAACATGAACTGTCAAAAAACAGAACTGCAAATTGGTGTTTAGTTATTAGTTTTGACCATGTTAGGATCAGTTAGGAATAATATAAACAAAGTTAAATTCCAAACAAAATATTTTACAGATGTGGAATTTTAAAAAGTCTCAAAACAATTAAAATGGTGGAAGAGTTTGGTAGCTCTGGCAGTTCCTTGGCATAATTTTATTTTTTTATATTTCGCTGTAAATTTGTTTTCAAAGCTATATTAGGCGTTTTTCTTTTTTAAGTAAAGAGCAGGGCACAGACCTGTCAAAAAAAGATCTGTGTTTTTTGTTTTTAACTCGGAGCACTCTGAGAGCTCAGCTTGTGTTTGTCTTTTTTAATCGGAGCTATGGATTAAAAGGCTGAGCGCGTCTAGCTTCATATATTATATGTGCTTTGACAAATGACAGGGTTGAAAAAAAAACACAAAATTAAAATGGCGTCGATCGAAGTAAAATATTAAAATTAATTTTTCTAAGGAAATAACATTAATTTAATTTGATTTTTGTATTTAAGGTGCAAAGTGGACCATATGACAGATCAGTGCTCAAGTCTGTTCCTTAATTAAATCGGAGAGCTCTGATCTGCTAAGAGCGTAACCGACTTGCTCAGATTCTACTCCGTGCTCTGCTTAGAGCTTAAAAAGAAAAACGCCTATTAAATGCTCCTCCTTCAATAGTTGTTGAAATAACATGTTTAACATTCCGTAAAAAATAAATTCTTACGTCTGATATTTGACATTTTTATTCTTTTTCTATTCCTAACGCTCAAGTTGTTTCGAGAGTTTTGACGCTCTGAGCATTTTCTAAATATTTAGAACTTGACTCAGACTGTGCTCAGTGCTTAGCTCATATTTATTTTTTGTCTGTTAGAAAACAGGCTTTAATTCAAAAAAATAACATGGAATGGAAGATATGCATTTTGAAAGTAGCAACACAAAATGCTCTCTGCCATTTTTGTAGTACCATGTCATTTACAACTTTTTAAATGGAGAAGGTAATTAACTCTTTTGTTTTGATAGTTTTTGGAGCATTTTTTTGAGTTAAAAAATAAAGGGTTTTCGAATAAGAACTTGACAACTTTTTTTTTTTTAAATAAAACGCAAACCATTTGAGATATTTCAAAAACTTTATTATCGGCTTGAAATACAATCAAAACATTTATTTATTTCGTTCATATGGCCACCGCGGGCACGTTCGCAGCGGTCGATTCGTTGGACCCAATTTTCGACGACTCGGCCACATATTTCGTCTGAAACGGCCGCTATTTCGCGTTCAGTGATGGCTCTGAGCTCTTCAAACATCGTCTGCTTGTTGGCATAAACCAATGACTTAATGTAGCCCCACGAACGATAATTGACAATGACAGTTTGATGATTAGTGAAAGGGTGCGTTCACAAATTAAATTCAAAGTTGGGTAAATGTTCACAAAATTGTACAACTGCACAAATTACAAAACACAGCTATAGTTGATTTCGCTCCAAATGTCAGCCAGTTATACTATGTTGAGAAACCTAGGGGCAGCTTTCCAAAAAAAAAAACACATAGGCAGCCGCGCATAGGCAGCCGCCTGTTGTCTTATGTCCCAGTGCAACCTTGCAACCTTCTCAAACAATGCAGCATAAAACGACCATTCACAAAAGACCGTCGACCAGTGAGTCTAAAAAATATTTAATTACACACAAGATACAACTAAAAAGAGGATCGAGCACGAACATTGGTTGCATAGGCATTCGAGTCCCAACAAATAAATGTGTATCGATAGATTGCAACACGCTCAAGTGCAACCTTGCAACCTTCTCAAACAATAGCATAAAACGATCATTCCCAGGCGTTTGAAAATTGGTAATTTTATTTTGCTCTGCGTGTAATATATCTATGGAAATATAGTATCTGTAGCATGATACAAGTCTTATAACATGTCTATTGTGAATGAAATGAATGTGAATGAAAATAAAAATTGTGTCGAACATGCAATCCGCAGCCAAATTTAACAACTACTTTTTTCGGCAGCTGGTTGTTGTATTTGTAGTGTTTGTAAAATCTTGCTTCGCTACGGATAAATTTCACAATAAAACACGGCTAATGTCACTTTGGAGTCGACGTTACGTTTGGTTCATGTACAAGATAAGGTAACGTGACTCAAACCATTGTATATATACTACCTATAGCTTTGTATATACAATGCCTATAGCCCTATAGTACTATCATGAAGCATCATTTTTTAGTTCTGAATCAAGTCGCAATGAGGCGTGCTGAAATTGCCAATTGGTGTGAACAACAAAAGTGTATTAAATACTGGTAAAATATCGGTAAATGTTTTCGTCTCTACTATTAAGAGTTAGTTCTGAATCAACCAGGAAGATGGCCAGACGAAAATTGACAACCATGAGAGTACTATAGCTTAAACTCGAAGCTGAAAGTAAAAACTGGTAGAACTTTTACTCACCTTGATAGAAAAAAACAAAATCAAAAACCGAAATTTGGAAAACGTCATTCAAAGCGAACACAGAGCGTGTTAAATATAACGTGACCGAAGCCGAAGCTGAAGCGTGATTGTGTCTTAGGGGCCACTTATAGCGATTATTAAAAACATCATTAAAACTTTTCAATTGGATATTTTGTGTTTTGGAAAAAGATTTAAAACATGAAACTTAGCCAATCGATGGCAAATCAATTGAAATAATTTATTTCAACAAAAAACAAACCCGGAAAACAGTATTATTTATTTAAAAAACCTTTATTTATTTTAATGATGAAAATTGGTTTTACTGAACAGCTGATTGTCATTTGACAGAATAATGGAACATTTCGTTCCAGTGTTTGTGGTCCATTTTTTTTAATGTTCCACTCATCAGTAAAAAGTTTACTGGATCATTTTGCATCATTAAAACAAATTTGAGGTTATGGCTGGTGTGGTTGGCCTTTAAATTCCGACATATGTAACTTTACTGATTGACTACTGATAACTACCCGTACGTAGTGACGCCTTAGCAAGATTTCCAATGATTTAGGAGAAATCTTGCATTTCGAAATCCCAATTATTTCATTTCAGTGGGAACATAGCATTACCCTTTATCATCGTTTACAATAGCAATATACGTATGTATGTAGATAAAATCTGAAAATTTCTTTCTTTCTTTTACTTTCGGCATAGAAAACAGAAACAAGAACGACAACTGAGAGGATAATTCTCTCTTCGCCTACAAACTGAAAAATGCCCCGTTCAGCGACATATGTGTACTGGTCCTGTACATTTCTTATGAGAATACTAATACGTTTGAATTTTTGTGGGCACGAAACGTATGGCTGATTGACTGCTTCTCACACGAATCTCGCACGTATTCACATACACAAAATAAAATGTCAGGGCTTGCAGGCCATGGTCGGTACGGGTCGCAGTGCTTTTTTCTTTGTTCATATCTCGCAGGTATTCTATGTAAATTAAGATTATCTAATTAATTATTGTAAGACTGTTTGAGTTGAACTTTGAAGTTTCCCGTTTGACATTTGAGTAACAAAATGCTAAGAATGTGTCCATCCAAAAAACAAAAAAAAGAAAACTTAACCGAAAAATTAAAATCATTGTTTATACATTCTCATTGTACAAAATTACACAGTGCTTCTTGAGGCATGTCTCTTTTTAGAATTTCTTTCCCAATGTTTATTCCGTGATACTTGTATTAATACACAATGACTCTTATGGCATGACTCAAATTAAAAAGTTCTACACTGTAATTGCAGGCTATTATTTTGATTTGTGGCTTTAGAAACCCCATAAGGAAATTAGAGGAAAGAAAAACTTCAAAATAGAGGCACTCAAATTCGGCACTCAACTCTCTTCTTCCATTTTTTCGTTTAATTGATTTTGATTGTTCTTCTTGTTCGCACCTCATTGATGCATGCCTCACGAAGTACTGTGTTATATCTGAACCGGAGTTTTTGAAAAACATTTGGCAATGAAAAAACATTTTATAAATAAAAAAAATTAATTTGTTTGTTATTGATTAGTTTTAAAATAATTTTAATTTGCTTTATTTGAAATGACTTAAGCTTATCCTTACAAATAAAAAAAAAACAAAGTTTTTTTAACTGGTTTTCTCCTTTGACTTTGACAGTGCAAGTAGCCTTCGCAATACCATAAATACTATTCCCCCAAAAATTAAAACTCCCAGCAATATGAATCCAATGACATCCAGCAAATAGAACTCATACCAGGACAAATCTAGACCAGCTGATCGAATGTGACGTGCACCCTTGTGTCGAATGACATACTCCACCCAGTACATTGCCGTATCGCGGGCATTCAAAGGGCGATCACGAAATATTTCAGATATTCTCTGAACATTCTTCTTAAAAGAAGGATTTTCGATAAGTTCCAAAAGAGATGTTCTTAACAAATCAGCGGTAATGTTCTGAAACTTCAATGATATTGCATAACCAGCCTTCACTGCTTTGTTCAAGTTAAGGTGCTTAAAAAAGAAACATTGTTAATGGTTTTGTAAGTGTTTCAGGTAGATGTTAACCTGATCACAATAAAAAGGCATTCCCAACATTGGCACAGCATTGTGTACACCTTCCTGACTGCCAAAGAGTCCGCCATGTGTAATGAAAACTTTGACATTCGGATGAGCCAATATGTCACTTTGTGGCATCCATTTTTGTACCATTACGTTTTCGGGCAGTTTCGGGAAATTGTCAGTTTCAAATTTCCAGAGTACTCTTTGTTTCATACTGCCAAAGACTTCCAGAAACATTTTTAACATTTCCGGAGGCATATCAGCGCTTTTAACGTTGGTACCTAAAAGACAGACCAGTTAACTTATACCATTTTTAGGCTTTGACTTGACTCATTGCTCACCTAAACTGAAGTAGATTGCTCCATCTGTAGCTCCATTCAAGAAATTCTTTATGTTTACTGGCAGTGGTTTGGGTGGGTAAATATGCATTCCTCCGACTGACACCATTCCCTGAATAGTCGGTCTTGGCGTTGTCAATGGAACGTGACTATTCAAAAGCATCACAGATATGTTCTTTTCCATTTCAGTTACTTTTGGAATTTTCACTGAAATTTAAAGTTTTAAGTTAGTTTAATAGTTTCCGAATCGAAAACTTTATACTTGGCAGATGTGACAGATACTTCTGGATCAAAGCATCCTGCAACGGGAAATATTCAAATTCCCTGTGATAGTCTTCGTAAAGGGAACCGAATGTATTCCAGAAGCGCTCCAAGAAATTCATTTTATCATCAAATGGTAAAAATCCATGAGGAACAAATGACCAAGGCGTGATAACGCCCATCATTTGACTCATGAAATTCTCGTAACCGAGAGTGCTCGAGGTCACCACTGGTATGTCGTACTTTAAGGCCAATGTCAGAAATGCCTCCTGATAGAATTGCTCAGCAATAAGAAGATCATAGACATTTGTGGTGTCTGTACGATTGAATATTTCCTGTACAGCGGGTTGCTTGAGGGCGTGTTCGGTGGTTCTTATGCCAAGAATTTCTAATAGTTTTAGGAAATCCTTCAAGGATAGGCTTGTGAGTTCGAATAGATTGTCTGCCTTGAAATGAGCTTGAACTGAAAATTAAAAAAATGCTTCTTTGGTAAGGCCTAAGGCACTTAGATGTGTAAAGGAGTTTTTTTCTTACTATCGCACCAAAAATCATAGACTGGTACGAGGACTTCTGTGTAGTTTGCACCAAGGCCCGTTCCCATCGAATCAGCTGTTATAAAAGTCACCTGAAAATTTAATTTTTTTGTTAAACTAATTTTTTATTTTTATTTTGGGATGAATATAATTTACCTCATGACCCCGATTTACAAGCTCCCTGATTAGAGTCTTATGCATCATGTAGTGACTTTTGCCAGGGAAGACAAATGCTGCCAATATTCGTGCCCCATCAGAGTAAGAATAGGTGAGGAACAAAATTAAGGCGAAACATAGTGATTTCCTGATATTCTAAGGAAACAAAAATATAACTACACATTTTTGCGGTTTTTTTACCAATTTAAAATTATCGTGTAAACCTTTAAAGATTTGCGAACGTTCATTTTTATTGCGAGATCCAATGACAATTTTAAAACCAAATTGATTGAACAATGTCTCTATTGAGGCTTTCATTATTTAGAAGAGGAAGAGGTATATTATGGGATATTTTTTAAACCCTTTATGAAGGAATCATTTGCAACGATACTACATTCCAAAAACGGTATATAATAAATATAAAGGGTGTTTTTTTAGACGTGTGGTTTTAAAGAAGAAATAAAACCAATATAATTTAGTGTTATGGCCAAGAATTTAGCTTTATTATAAATATAAGGGTTTGCCATTATGTTTTAAAAATGATTTCGGGCAAAGTGGCCGCCGCGGCTGGCTCGAATTTCGACCATTTTTTGCAGCAATTGGGGCCATATGTCAGCAATAACGCGCCGAATATTCTCTCCCAAGGCGTCAATTGTATCGGGCTTATCTGCATAGACAAGCTACTTCACATAAAAAAATAGTACAGCGGTGTTAAATCGCACGATCTTGGAGCGACGCCACAGGCCCAAGACGCTAGATAATGCGCTTACCAAAAGTTTCCTTCAATAAATTGATTGTTTCGTTGGCTGTATGTCATGTAGCGCCATCTTGTTGAAACTAAAGGTCGTCCACATAAACATCCTCCAATTAGGGCACGAAAAAGTCACTAATCATGGCTCTATAGCGTTCCCCATTGACAGTAACATTATGGCCGGCTTCATTTTTGAAGAAATATGGACCAAGGATTCCCTCTGCCTATAGAGCACACCAAACAGTAACTTTTTGAGGATGTAACGGCGTTTCAACAATGGCTTGTAGAAATATATACGACAATTTTGCTTAACGCACCCATTCAACAAAAAGTGAGCTTCATCGAACAAAATGTTCTTGTGAAAATCGGGATCGGTGGCCATCTCGTTAAGGGCCCATTCATCGGCTTCAATTCTTGCACGAGTTAGATTTTGTAAGCCCGCAAACCAAGATCCTTCCGTAAAATATTCCATAAAGTGGATGGGCACAGCTCCAATTGTTGCGCGCGATGGCGGATGGACTCATTCGGGTCTTCTTCGATACTCTGCTCCACAGCAGCAATAGCGTATTCGGTGCGCACTGTACCATGTCTCTGAGGATGCGCATTATCCACTAGAGTAAACGTGGTGCGAAACCGATCCATTGTTGCTTTCTGACTCTGCTGGGCCATTATGTCGATCGAATATTGGACGCAGCGCGCGATGCGTCGCAGGAACCGAACCAATATTTTGGTAATAAATTTGCACGATTTGCAAACGTTGTTCAGAAGTAAATCTATTCATTATGAAAAGGCATAAATCAAGTAACAGCTGTCAAAAAGACCAACTTCGAAAAAAGTATTGCAAGATTGAAAACCACACGTCTAAAAAAACACCCTTTATAATATCTTAATCCGGATTAACGAAATCCTCCCTTTTTTCTCATTAGAAGAAGAAATTACAAAATTCCGATTTACGAAATTTACGCCGTCTTACTACTTTGTGGTTAGATTTTCACTATTTTTGCAAGGAATTTAAATTCAACAAAAAATTTCAGTTAAAAAAAAAAATATTAAAATTTTCTTGTTTCTTGTTGATTCTCATGGTTTTATATACCAAAATAATACAAAAAAACAATTTTATACCAGGAACATTTCAAACTCAAAAAATTGCAATTCTAAAGCCAAAATCCGAAGAGTCTCAAGAACAATACACGTTTTTAAAAACTCTGAAGCTAATTGTAGGAAATACCGACCTATTTTAATTTTTGGTTGAGTATTTACGTCAGTAAGCAAAACTGTCTACAATCCAAAGTAGATTATCCTCAAGCCATTGTTGAGACGCGCGCAGTTACATCCAGAAATGAATTCATCCAGCGTTGAATAAAATTAAAAAAAAAAAAAATAAGAGAGAGAACTTCAAAGCATTTATTCGATTTTTCTGACTTTTGATTGTTTGAAAAAATTACGTAATACCGCTTTCAGCAGAAAATTTTAAATGCCATTTTATTTCTTTAAAAAATGTGTGTTTTGGACGTTTTTAAATAAAACGGTTTTCATTTATTTATTTTTATTTAACAAAAATAATAATAATTCAAAGATGCATTTTAAGCACTTTAATCTTCCCGAATAACAAATTTGATTGTAATCGGATAACCAGTTCTCGAGAAAGTCGAAGAAAAAAAAAAACGGTCCTATGGTGTGTATATTTTTACTTGAAGCCGTTTTCGTGAAAAATAAGCTTTTATTTTTTATTTTTATTTATTTATATATATATATATATATATATATTAAAAAAAATGCTCTGTGGAATGTCAAAATAACCCTACATACTAAATATGAAGATGATTAGCTTAACCGTTTACGCCGTAGTCCAAAATACATTCATACGAAGAGACAGATACACAGACAAACGTACCGATGACATGGCTTCAACAACGTTTGGTGAGCGTATTTTTTTTTTTGTTTTAGACCTACGATTTGGACTCCACGAACGTGCGATTTACACAGATAAGCCAGACCAGAGACGATTGACGACTTGGAAAACAACATTCACCGCGTTATTACAGATATATACTGCAAAGTGTGATCGAAAATTGGACGTCTAGATAGGACTACATCCGAGCCAGCCGCGGTTGCCATATGCCAGAAATCATATTTAAATAAAAATTCTCTAAGTTTTGTTCTTACTAGTATTTTTAATAAATCTATTAAAACTGGCGTTTTCCTTGAAGAGTGGAAAATTTCTTATATTGATCCTATCTTTAAGAATGGTCTTAAGCATGTGATGAAAAACTATAGACCCATATCTAAGCTCTCGGCTGTGCCAAAATTTTTTGAAAAACTTGTAACGCAGAGGCTTTATTTTTCGCTAAAAGAATCCTTATCACCGTACCAACATGGTTTTTTGAAGGGTAGGTCAACTTGCACGAATTTAAGCTTGTTTACAAATTATTGTTGCAACCAAATGGAAAGCGGCAAACAAGTTGATGTTCTTTACACCGATTTTGTTAAGGCTTTTGACCGGATACACCATGGTCTTATTTTGCACAAATTAAAATTATTGGGTTTCAATACAGCGTTTATAAATTGGTTGAGGTCGTATTTGTTAGGTAGGAGGCAAATGGTTAAGATAGATGTGTTCTCATCCACTCCTATTGAAGTTGTATCGGGTCTTCCACAAGGAAGTCACTTAGGTCCACTTCTGTTCATTACTTTTACAAACGACTTGCCTTCTGTACTATCTCACTGTAGATGTCTTATGTACGCCGATGACGTCAAAGTATTTTTCCCAATATCTTTACACAGTGATTGTTTATTGATGCAGCAGGACATAAACAATATTTTAAGCTGGTGTAGTACTAACCACCTTAAACTTAACTTCTCAAAATGTAAAGTCTTAAGTGTCACAAGATCTTTATCTTTTATAAGATTTAATTATAAATTCAATGATTACAATCTTCTTAGAGTCAATTGCATTAACGATCTTGGGGTCTTTGTTGATTCCAAAATGGACTTTAGGTCGCATATTGATTGCATAGTGTCTAAGGGTAACTCCTTGTTAGGGTTCATAAAAAGGAGTTCTTATGATTTTCAGGATGCTTATACGTTGAAAACCTTAGAATACTGTTGTATTATTTGGTCACCGTTTTATGAAAATGGTATTCTGAGAATCGAAAGAATTCAAAAACGGTTTACGAGCTATGTACTGAGAAAACTGAAGTGGGTTGACCCCTTACCGAATTATAATGCAAGGTGTTTGCTTATTGATTTAAAAACGCTTAAAGGTCGCAGGCAGGTTCAATGTGTCATGTTTATAAAAGATATTTTAGATTCTCGCATATCTTCTATGGATTTAGTCTCTTTAATTCCTTTATATGTTCCTTCAAGAGCGCTTCGAAATAGAAATGAATACTTTTGCATTCCTCCCCACAGAACAAACAATCGGTTGAATGAACCAATAACGCGTTCCTAAAAAATATATAACACTATGTGCAGTGAAATTGATTTTTGTCTAAAAAGAGATGTTTTTAAAAAAGAGATATTAAAACTATGTAATTGATATAAATCTTTTGTCTTATATTTATTTTTTTGTTTATTATTAAAATCCATTAATTTAATTATTATCAAAATGTATATATATATTTTTTCTCTCTTTGTGAAAACTGTAAATGTAAATATTCTTTTTTGTAATCTATGTTATCAATTGATGTAATAAATAAATAAATAAAAATTAATAAAAATAATTATCTATCAAATAAACTCAATTTTATGGCAATTAATACAATTTATCTGTGTTTTATATTATTTCATAGTTCTATACCTCTAATAAAAACAGCTTTTACCTTAACGTCGATTTCCATTTAGTTATAAGGAATTTAAGTTTTAAAATGACATCTGTAGGCCCAGTTTTTTAAATACAGAATCAGCCTATTACATTAAAGTTTACCGCAAAAACATGTTCTTCTTGTCAAAATAATTCCAGAGTTAACTCTGATTTAACTTAGAAAATTTCTTTTTCTTCTGTCTTCTTATACTGCAAATTTGCAAATTCTTTTTTTATTTCGAAAAAAAAAATCAATTCGCTGAAAGACAAGCACTTAATAGTTCCCAATACGGAAATGCCCAATTTTATAAAGCACAACATTAAAAGCATTACCGAAACCTGCTACTGGACAAAAGTTAACAAATTCCTTTAACTGACTCATCTTTATTTTGTTTGTGTTGCCTTTTCCATTACGTACGACGAATTTAAGCTGTCAAAATATCGCAACGGATTCATTGGGTCACTTCTTTGCGTTGTATCAACGCATCCGTTGCCGCAACGGACGTAACAGATTCTATGAGTTGGGCCCTTAATTCAGCAAATCTCTAGTTTTTGACAGTAAGCCAACTGCTTTCGACCGTTCAGGTGGTTTTCAAACCAACACATAGCTATTCTTCGACTCTTCTTAAAATCTTTGTTGATAAAGAAGGGGCTTCAACTGGTACTGCTTGATTGTTCTACTAATTACTAATTGAGTAGTATTTTATAGATAGAAGGCAGAGGCAGGCGATTTTCATTAACTCTGAACTATCAACATTTGTTAACTTACTAGCCATTATTTTTTACAATAACTTTCTAATAAACTCAGTTAACTGAGTTTAAAAAAAATGAAAAACTTTTGTTTTATATGTTTTATTATACAAAATTAAAACAATTTTCTAGACCTGTTTAGATTTCCATGATTTGGTATTCAACACTGCTACACTGAGCGTATAAAGTTTTGTTCTCGTTGATTCTCATCAATTAGCGTAACTCAACTCTTTTTTTCTACCTAACACCAGAGAACTAAAAAAATTAAGAAAATGAATCATTAAAATGTGATGACACAAAAACAAAAATGTTTGAAAAAAAGTTTAATTGCAAAAAGAAAAAAGTGTTGAATCGTTCGGGTCTTAAGTGAGCAAGTTTGTATGAGGTTAAAAACTCTCACCCTCTTAGATCATCTTGACACAAAAGGTATTCTTTTCAATTCGCAATAAGATTACTAGTTTGTTCTAACAACAAATTAGTCTTAATAATAATGACACTCAATTAGCAAACATGCGATTTGAATCTGCGCGTGTAGGTAATCTTTTCAAATGATATACACGCTCCGCAACAATTTGTAAAGTTGTACAATGTATAATGTAGATATACGTATATTTCAATATTATGCTGCAATAATTGTTCGTGTAAATCTGATAAACTATGATATAACAATCACCTATGTATAAGTTTTTTGGAAAAAAAATTATTTTTAAATTTTGGTATGCAGTTTCTTAGAGTTTATTAATGTACATGCGAATGTAAAATTTAAAATATTTTTTTTTGATTAGTTTTAAAAATATTGATTTTTCAAAAAAAAAAAAAAAATAAAATCAAAAATTAATTTTATTTCGAAAAAAAAGTTATTCAAAATTTTGATATGCAGAATTAATTTGGCTATCTAGATCTTTTTAATTATAAAATTTGACAGATATCCATAAAGCCGTTACCGAGAGCCGAAAATTAAAAAAACCCTTATATAAAAGGTCCCGTTCATAGACTTTTCCCGTGTATGTGCCTCTGGTCAAATGATAGCCAATGCCAACAAAAAATTCTCATAAATTTTCATCAAAATCGTTGGAGCCGTTTTCGCGAAAAATAAGCTTTTTCTAAACGGTCGTATGGCAAGTACCGTTATTTTTAGCCCTACAAATAAAATTTCAATTTCCCCTCTGAGGAATGCCAAGAGATACACACATACCAAGTTTGAAAGCAATCGCTTAACCCGTTTAGGCTGCAGATCGATATACACCCGGACAGACAGACAGACAGACAGACAAACAGACAGACAGACAGACAGATAGACAGACAGACAGACATTTTTCTCGATCACTTTTTTAGACTTCTCTATGATCGTAATGCCATGTTTGATTGTTACCTCAATTTTTTAATATTCACGAATCCTAAACTTGCCTTATAGTCCCTATAATCGTAAGTAAAAGATAAAAAAAGTGACAAAAAACAGCATATTTTGTTTAATGTTAAAATCTTTTTCAAAAAGAATACTAAATCAATCAGAGAAGAAAACATCATTCAAAATATTCACTTCATAAATGTATTTGAAGATTTGATGAAAAGAAATCAACTCATCGACATGCAAATTATGTTAAACAAGTTATTTATTTCTTAAAATTCAAGAAAATATTCTTTTTATCTTTTTACCTTTGATGCGTGTAGACAATAAGTATGTTTTAGAATTTCAAGCACAAAATGCTGGTGATGCAAACATTTTTATTGTGACACAGGTCCGTACACAGTATAAATGAGTTTCGGGTGTGAGATAGGGATCATTAACACATTACGCCAACTATTTTTATGGAAAGCCGTACTATGATGCTGGCATTTTAAGTAATATGATCAGAATCACAATTTGCATATTTTGTTTTGCAATGTATGAAAGCTAAAGCGGCAACAATTACCCTTAACAAAGGCTAGATGGTGTATGCTTTAGTGTAATAGGAATATTTTTTACAAGAGCGTTCGCAATTCCATTAGTTTTGATTTTTTCTTGCAAGTTATGCATTCGTACAGATGAAAAATATTATGATAACAGTCAAACATGCCATTACGATGATAGAGAAACATATTTGAGTTACTGGCAAAATTCTGTCTGTCAGTCTGTCCGTCTATCCGTCTGTCTGTCTATACGGATGTATAACAGATCCAAGATTTTTTATGAAAAAAACAGTGCACTATTGCAGGTGTGGGTTATGTTTTGGTGAAAAAAAGTAAAATGGTGGGCTAAAGACGGTACCTCCCATAAGATCGGTTTTTTTTTCTTCGACTTTCTCGAAAACTGGTTATCCGATTACAAACAAAATTGATATTCAGGAATATTTAGGAAGCCTAAGTAATTTTATTTTAAAATATTTTCGAAAACTTCCTTTTTGTATTTTTAATAATACTTAAGCTTGAATTCTTGAATTATTTTTTTTAATTTTTGAAAAAAAGTTATTAAGAACCGTTCCTACGATTTTGAAAAAACACACTTTCTTACATTTTTAAAAGAAATAAAATGGCGTTTAAATTATTCCGGTGAAAACTATTTTAAGTACTTTTTTCGAACAAACAAAAAACACTTTAAAAAAACTTTAATATTTTCCAAATTTTATTCGACGCTGTGCCCGCACATACTAGCAAGTACGTGCGACCCAGTCGTGCAATGCATTTAAATTCTTGAATGAAGGATAAAAAAGAGGAAAAGAAGAAAAAAGAAAAATAAATATTCATTCGTGTGGTGCGGCTAATTAATACATCTTTTGGTTTATCAGCCTATTTGATGAGTAAACTTGTGAGCATTATTTCGATTCCTTTTAGAGGAAAAGTATAATACATCCTAATGCTTCTAATATTATAAATGCCAATTTTACCGACTAAATACTAAACGGATTTGAATAAACATAGCAGGAATAATTGAATTGAATTGAATCGTAATGTCATGTTTGATTGTTATCTCAATTTTTTTATATTCACGAATCCTAAACTTGCATAAATAAAATTGAAGTCTGTTTTTAAAATCAATATAACAGCTTTTTATTTGATGTATACGAAAGAATATACAGTACTTATAACAAAAACACCATTTAAAAATTTGTGTCTGCCTGTCTGTCTTTCTGTCTGTTTGTTCCGGGTAATCTCGGGAATGGCTGCACCGATTTTGACGGGACTTTCACTGGCAGGTATCTGGTATCCTAAGGAGTAACATAGGCTATGTTAATTACTCACTAGGTGGCGCTGGTTTCATTTTTTTTCGAGCTCATTTTTAAAGGAATAACTAAAGCTATTTGAATTACCCATTATTATTTTAGAACGATTTGACTCAAAGCCACACTATATAATATAAACTTTGCGAATTGAGTAAACAGTTTTTGATAAATTTCAGGCGGACAAAGTCGCTGGTAACAGCTAGTAGTCCCTATAACCGCAAGTAAGAATAGGCTACTTTTATCCCAAAAAACTGATTGTTGCGAGAGAGGTTTGTATGATTGAAGATTAAAATGTTTGTTGTGCTGCTAAGCTTCAACGAATGCACGGATTTGTGGTGCAGTTATTTGAATTTAAAATCATCAAACTTGGGAGATTGCTGAGCCAATACTTAGTGAAATGCAGTGTCTCAACCATTAATGTGTGTGTGGTGAATTTACAGAAGCGGAAGCGGAAGAAATCTACAATTTACCGCAGTATCTCAACAGCCACAAGAGATGCACTTTTTGAGACACATTTCACTCCTGGACGATTTGTCATTTCCTCGCCAGAGGAGTTTTGATTGCTTGAAAAAAGTTAGAATAAAAAGGATTATTTTTTTAATCCCAGCAATCCTACAGATGATTTTTTAGTTCAAATATTAACGGTACCTGCCATATAATCGTTAAATAAAAGCTTTTTTTCGGAAACCCCTCCAAATTTTTTTTGGTTAAAAAAACGTACCTCATAGCACCTTTTACTTTCTTCGACTTTCTCGAAAACCGGTAAAACGATTGCAATTAAAATTAATATTAAGGAAGATGTAGGTATCCAAAGTAATTTCACATTTAATTGTTTTCGAATAAATGTTTTTGTATTTATAATAGTTGTTAAAAAAACACTTTTTTAAATCAATGTTTTGAAAATGGGAAGATGATTTTTTTTGTTTTTATTGCTTAAGTTTGCATTTTGTAATCCTTTTTTATTTTAAAAAAAAAGTTGTTTAAGAAAATCGTTTTTTAACTGTGCCTTTGATTTTTGGAAGAAAAACACGTTAAAATTAGAAGTACCCGAAGAAAACTACAAGTATTATCAATTTCAATAAGATAAGGGCTTCATTTTTCAAATATTAGATTTAAAAAAAATATTAAATATTATATAAAACTAAATAAAAAGAATATTTCGTCAAAAAGTGTTAATAATTTTAAGAATTAAAAAAAAATATCAACATTTTCAATATATCATAATTTATTCTTTATTTTACACATCCAATGTCCAACTAAATTATGAAGAAGAATATATATTATGTATTCAGAAAAATCAGTTAAATTGTACTTAAAAAATACTATTTTTTTGTCTGAAGTGATCCACATTCAATAAAAGCATTTTTTTTTTAAGAAACAACAATGTTATTTGTCAGTATTATTAAAGCCAGGTTTTAACTAAAAAAAATTAATTGATTACCATTTTAATAAAATGCCCTTAAAATCAAAAACACAATAAAAAATCTTTAATTTAGGAACTCATCGTTACTTTGAACACAAACTAGTGATCTTTGCCGACCGGTGTAAAAAAAGAACTGTCAATCCAAGAAAACTTAAGCAATATTTGTACCTTCAGCTAGTTAGTTTCTTGAGACATAAATTGCAAACTATTTATGTATCTAATGACGTTTCTATTTGTTGAAAACGACACCAAGAGAGCGAATTTTTGCCGAAATTACATGGACAGCTGAGTTGGTGGGAGGTATTAATGTAGGTACATTTGCTGGCGTTTTATACTTTTTTTTGTATAGAGACTGATATCATTGCTTGGGAACAAAATATTTTATTATTGTACTATTAATTTAGAAAATAAATATAAGTTAAGTTTATTTCATGAATGAACATTCTCAGAACTTGGCGGCGACTTTTTGCATTCAATGGCCTTCTAAAAGGGGCATACAGGGTGCTTCAGAAGTAATTCAGTTGATCATTTTAGTTCTCAGTAGAAAATTTAAATTACATTACATATTAATAAAAATACTATAGTAGGTGACAGAGAGAAAAGTACCTCAAATAGTCGTCGTCGCACTTACTCCTATGTGCTTATAACAAGTAATACCTCAAAACTACTGTTACTAACGGTTTCTAATAAAAAAGTTTGTATTTCAATTTTTTTTTTAATTTGCTCACGTTAAAGGGATTTGGGATACCCTTTGGATGTCGGTGGACACAGTGCGAGCTTACGAAAGAACATCATACTGGGAGGGGAAAACAGAGTTAAGCAAAAGATTCCACATTCGAGTTGTACGGCTGAAGAACTGTACTTGTACTTGACTGTACGACTGAAATTGGGCTCAAAGATAAATTGGTGGGCATTCCTGGAAGCGCGAGTGTTACGGTGAAACTGTTGAACATTCACCGTAGAAATAACGGTAGAATAGAGAGAGACGTCGATGTTCAAGTGAAGTGTATGTTCGAATGATGATATCATCTCCAATAAACTTGAAAGTTTTTCTTTGAATACAATCCAAAAGACTCAAGTGAGTTGATTGAGCACCCGTCCAGATATGGGAGTTATATTCTAGTCTTGGACGAATGTATGATTTGTAGATAGTAGCCAGATCAAAAGAGAAAAAGAATTACTTACATCTTGCAGCATTTTTGGCAACATCATAAATATGATTATTCCACAAGAGGTGAAGGTGTAGCATTCATGGATAATGGCAAGGGGGGTGTATTTCGCTTTAGCATTGTGTTTTGGACAAATTCTACACGATTTCTTATTCCCGACTTGATGATGCTGTCAAGATCAGCATTTAATCAGCTTATCATACGTTGCCATTAAAAATCCACATCCGAAGACCGCGGTTGTGATTCCAAAAATGAATATGAAAAGCTGAGTGTACTGTCATCAGCGAAGCAGTTAGTTAGAAGTTTCAGACTGGAGATCATTTATAAAAATGAGAAAGAGAGTCGGAGACAGAACGAATCCCTGGGGCACACCAGCATTTATTTTGAAAATATCAGATTTTAACCCATCCAATACAACTTGTATTAAACGGTCCGAAAGGTAGTTTCTATTCTAATTCTAGTCTTTTTTAAAAGAAAGTATAAATTAAATCGTCACCTTCGGTTAGCTTACTTTTTTGGTTCAGATAGCATACCCTCTATACTGCTAAAGTACGGTGTTTTTCCTCACTGGCAAAATCACTGCATGATATTTCCATCGCTTCTAATATTCTGAAATATTTCTTTGAAGATGGAATACTGCACTTGCCCAGTCTGTTCAAAAAAGGTGATCCTTTTGGCTTAGAAACATTCTTTTAGACACAACTTGTGGTCGACGGTTTTAAGACTAATGTCCGCAAAAGAAATGCTGGTGTATCAATATTGTGTCCAATACTTTTTTATTATTTTAATAGATGATTTCTTTTCTGATAATTCTCACCCACTTCACTCTTTTGCCGACGGTTCTAACTAAAAAAAATCGAATGCTTTTGATGAGAAGGGTGTTTCAAAAGATAGTAGACCTTAGCTGATGACTTTAAGTACTTCATACTTTGTTAAGTTATCCTAAAACTTGTCGAGTTCCAAACTTTTTCCTGGGAAATGACTTCAGGTTGATCTTGTTAAATCGTGCCGCATGGTATACGTAATCTCAACTTTACCACTCTTCCTTTGACAAACTTAAGAGTAAATTTCATCCCCAAAACTCGTGCTCTGGTCAACCTACGTTTTTTCGTATATCAACATACTGACAAACGTTTGTAGAACTTAAATTTATTAAGAAAAAAGTATTTCAATGGAAATCAGTCTGGTTTCTATGAATTCCTAGCTCCGCTTTTCTTTGATCTTCTTGGTCTTTTGAATGAGAGCTCTTATGATCACGAATATGCATCCGACAACGACACCAACAACCAACAACATAAGACCAATAACATCCAACAGATAAAACTCATACCAGGCTAGATCAAGTCCTGCTGACCGAATATGACGAGCACCTTTGTGCCGGACAACATATTCTATCCAATAAACTGCCGTATCACGTGCACTCATGGGTCGGTCACGGAATATTTTAGATATTCTGTTCATATTTTTCTTGTAAGAAGGGTCCTCAATTAGTTCCTTTAAGGATTGTTTGAGTTTTTCTTTGGTCATATCGGGTAAGCTAAGTGTGATAGCGTATCCAGCCTTAGTAGCTTTATTTATGTTGAGATACTAGAAAGAACATAAAAGGAAAATATAAAAAAAAAAATATTTAAATTTTGGAGAAATTACCTGATCACAGAAAAACGGCATTCCAAGCATTGGTACTCCATGATAGACACCTTCCTGACTGCCAAATACTCCGCCATGAGTTATGAAAACCTTGACATTTGGGTGGGCTAAGATGTCATTCTGAGGCATCCACTTCTGAACCATTACATTTTCTGGAAGTTGGGGAATCTCATCAGCTTCGAACTTCCATAGGATTCTCTGCTTCATGCTTGCGAACACTTCAAGGAAAATTGTTAACTTCTCCGGGGGCATGTCGGCACTTTTAATGTTGCTTCCTTTAAGGAATAGTCTCAGATAAAAAAAAAAGAATTAAAGTATTTCTTCCCTACCCAAACTAAAGTAGACCGCTCCATTTGTAGCTTCATCCAAAAACTTTTTGATACCAACAGGAAGTGCCTTAGGCGGATAGATATGCAATCCTCCGACTGGAACCATTCCCAATATGGTTGGTCTCGGTGTTGTTTGTGGCACATGACTATTTAGAAGCATCACTGATACATTCCTCTCCATCACAGATACTTTGGGGATTTTTACTGAAAATGCGGAAATAAATTAAAAAAAATTATCTCCCAATGTTTTTCAAAAAACTCCAATACTTGGCAGATGTGACAGATATTTCTTCACCAAAGCATCCTGCTTCGGGAAATACAAATACTCTCTGTGGAAATCTTCGTAGAATGATGCCATCGTATTAACGACTCTCTCCCAGAAGTTCATTTTATCATCGAACGGTAGAAAAACATGAGGAACAAATGACCAAGGTTGCATGATACCCATCATGTGGCTCATGTAGTTTTCATATCCCAGGGTGCTAGATGTCACTACTGGTATATTGTATTTCAAGGCCAATGCCAAAAAAGCTTCCTGATAGAACTGAGAAACTAGCAGAAGATCATAGACATCGTTGGTATCTTTTCGATTGAATATTTCCTGGACATTTGGTTGTTTGAGGGCGTGCTCGGTTGATGCTGCTCCGATTATGTCCAACATCTCTATGACACTCATCATAGGCATGCTGGTCAAATCGAAATGATTGTCAGCTTTAAAGTGAGCTTGAACTATAAAAATTAATAGATTTGGTTAAAATATGATTGAAGAATCTATTTTCAAAATTCTTACTATCTTTCATAAAATCATAGACTGGTATTGGAACTTCTGTATAGTTGCTTCCCATGTCTTTTCCAACTGGAAAATTTGTAATTAGTGTCACCTGAAATTGAGTGATAGATTTAAAAATTGTGAATTTGATTAAAAATATAAAACATTTTAATACCTCATGTCCTCGGTTGAGGAGTTCTTTGACGATCGCATTGTACATCATCGAATGGCTCTTACCAGGAAACACAAACGCTGCTAATATTCGAGCTGCATTGGAATAAGAAGCCGTGAGTAGGAAGAATAAGGTGAGCCAAACGAATTTTCGGAAATTCTGGAAAAAAACAAAAGTTAGTTTAATAGTTGTGAAAAAAATGACAATTTTTAATAAAACGTTTTAGTTGGAAATACGAGTGAAGTTATAATACAAGTATAAAGAAATGACAGAAATGTCCCGTTCACAAGAAAGGGGAGATATCACAATGTGCAGAAATTATAGGAACGAATATCCCCATACGCCAAAACTATAATCAGCAACTCAGTATGGTTTCATTCCAGGCAAATCTAAACAAAACGTTGCTATGGCACGTCAACAAGAGAGACTATCGTCACCAAGTCAAGCCAGATATTTGTTTACGCACACAACATCGACATTATCGGTAGAAGTCAAGAAGCTGTACAAGATTCATTCGTCAAGATCATCAAGCTGTCGGCATAAGACCGGGGGCTGCACAGATATGCAGGGAAAACCAAGGACATGATGGGTGCGCGTGAGAGAAATGTTGGACCAACAATCAGTATAGTCGGTAGTTTCAGATCAAGACTGTCATTCCAGTACTCAAACATGGACCAGGGACTTTGGTACTTACTAAACAGCACTTTGATGAATTAACCGTGTTCGAGAGGAAAGCCTTACTGAGAATTATTGGCCATTTGTGCGACGTTCAACTAGAATATAAAACCATGGATTGTGATAAACCAACCTCGAAGCAGATGTCCTGAAAATAAATAAAGTTCGGTAGACCCCGATGAGTTAGCTCGCATGAGCGAAGTGGAACTACCTCGGAAATTCTTTTGCAATTCTTTTTTATGTCGGTACGAGGTTGTTAACCTTCTCTTCTTGAAAGCATTTCTATGGTGTCACTTAAGTCAACTGGAGTAATTGGAAACAGCAAGATTATCTGTCACCAGCTGAAATTGGAACTCGTATAACTGCAAACCTTAATCGATATTACTTTTGCAGAAATTTAGCAGTATATGAGGACGTTGCGCACACCCTGAAATATGAGCTGTCTCCATTTTCTAATACTTACTTACTTACTTACTTCCCGTTCACCACTCTTTTATTACGCCTTCGATATTTTTTTTATTTTTCGAGATATTTCCCGATTTTTCAGTCTAGTTTTCTATGAAACTTGGAGATATGCGGTAGCAACCGTGGGAAGCGCCCTTGAAATCATCTCCATCCGCGCGGCACCATGATCGGCTTGGATTTTTTTTTATTACTATTACCCCCCTACATTCTTGAAAAAAATTGAAACTATAGTCTGTCCAATAAAAATTGTCAGTACAGTGAAGATAGGACGTTCACTTCTCATTCTGACTGCAGTAAAGGCAAATTATAGATCATTTAAAAAAATAGCTTTAAGAAAGCAGCAATTGTGAAAGCTCTATAACAAAATATAAAGAAAAATCCACCATTATTTGCATAAACGCAGAAGTGGTAGCTATACAATTATGTGCTTCTTTTAAATATAGACGAAGACGGTTTTTTTTTATAATCAATAATTCGTTTATGGTTACTCAGTGGTTGGGTTTTAATTTCATTGGATATTTCAGGTAGTAAAACTCCCAACTGACAATATTCGCACAAAATAAAGCTCTACCCAGTAACGTTGGTTCGGTGAGAGTTTTATTGACAAATATTATTTACTGCGAATTTACTTATTTTGTTTTTTGTTGAATAAATAAAATGCTTATGTTTGGGTACTTTTTTATGTTATGTTATTTTTTAGTTCAAATGAAACATTGGATAAGTCTTGTGATTACTTTTTAAGACACCGGGCGAACTGAGCTACCCCCTCAGTATGCCATTGGCTCTCCCATAAGGCCTATACTTTTTTATATGGCAAAAACTAATAATTAAAAAAAAATATATATGCATTCGTATTCGTATACATGGGTCTTTCATTGAGCGCTTCCTAACTTTAAATTTAAATAAAAGAAAGTGTGTGTGAGTTATCATCAACCAGATACCAGATGTCATTGGTGTCCATATCATCCAATTTAGTTCAAAATAAGTTGGTAATCTTCGACCTTTAGCACTCGCCGTTGACGGTAATGACCTGGCCAACATCGTTTTCAAAGAAATATGGATCGAAGACGCCGCCAGCCCAAAATCCACACCAAACAGTGACTTTATCGGGATGCATTGGACGATTGGTAACGTCCAAAATTCGACAATTCTAGAAATGGGCCTCATGGCTGAAGATGATTTTTCGATGAAAATTAGGGTCAGTTGATTCCAGAATGCTTTCGGCAGATCTTGCGTTTCGTCGACGAACGGGTGTTGGTTGATTGTTTACAGAACCATGGACTCAAATTTATGCACCAGACTGCGAATAGTCTTCTCGGTAGGATGATTATGGCAACCGTACAATGGGCGAAGCCCGTGAAACATTGCCCGAACAGAACACCAATTTTGATAAAATAATTTTATTATTTGCACGCTTTATTAAACGCTATATCCATCCATACTGATTTGGCAAACAGACTGAATAAGTGACAGCCAATTTGACAGATGTAGCTTCAACAAGATGGCCGCTATCAACTGTCAAAGTTCTGAAGTCCCTATTGGAAAACCCTTATATACATACATATATGCATTATAATTAAATATTAATTAATATAAAAATGTTAATGAATGTTAAAATACACGCGATCCAGTTTTGATTGCTGCTGCTGGCTGTTTTAGTTTTTAAGTAGTTTTAAGTTTTATTTTAAGAATTAATTTTAAGTACCTAGCTTGCAAATTTTTTTTAAATTTTCTAATTAAATAAAAAAATAATAAAAAAAAGTATACGAGTACACCTACACTTAGAAACCAAAAGGCATTAGTTTTAAGAAAATGAATAAAGAATAACTTAGAGCGCCCGTTTGGGGCTAGTATGTCAGATGTAAGATTAAGTAATGTATGTTAGTTTTTATGAATTTTTTTTTAGCTTTAAGTTAAATTTGTTAATAATTATCTGACATTCTAAACGAAGTAGTACCTATGTTACCGACACCCATTTTTGCATTTTTGAAGCTTATGAGATCCAGAACGATTAAATTGTAAATTCAAAAATAAGTTCCAAGTTCCAAACCACAGAATAAGTATCGCTTAAACTTAAAGTACCTCAGAATAACTTTAGAATTAATTTTTTTTTCACTTTTTACGTACGTTCGTGAAAAAAGCAATTTGTTTAAATTGTTGAAATAATTCAATTAAAAACACGAACATTTAAATATTGTGGCAATTCTTCCGGATATGACAGTCAAACTTCATTGATATAAAAATATCGTGTTTCCATGTTATATTTTTGATTGTAATTATTTAAAAAAATTAATTTTAAAGAAACGCGCGGAAAGTTGCCAACAATTTGGCTGCTTATTAAATCACCATTTAAATCGATGTTTTCATCCTCAGAACATTTATTAATATTTAGATATAATTATTAAATTAAAAGTTATGACCAGAACTATTGTTTAACATTGTCAACTGAGTTTTCAGTGAAAAAAAATACATATTTATTCAAATACAATTTAATCTGATTTAACTACACTTTGGCGGCAAATCTTAATAGTTCAGGCACTTTTAAATTTATAATTTCGAATATTTACCATATTTAAGTTAATAATGTGCTATTAAAGAGCACGAGGTTTCTTTTTCCAAGACCACCACTATGACCAAAAAACTATCCAGTTGTTTCTATAAATATGTTTCTTTAAAAGAAAAAATAAATAGAAGATTGCCCTAACAATCAACTGAAAGATTGTAGGACTTATCAGCGAACTGACTGTTAATGAATAAATGGTTATTCAGCTTCATTGAATTTCCATATCTAAAGAATACATTGGTACTCATGGTGATAAATTAGAATTGATAAGAAACCAAATTCTATGAATTTGATTGAAATAGCTTAAAATTATGTTCAGTGTTGGATAAGCAGATTCATAAAAATTAAATGGTAAACAATAATTTCGAAAAAATCGAAACTATTGGACAGATTAAGCGCGCGAATTTCAAAACTTTAATTTTACATGCAATAAAGTAAGACATTATGTTTAATGTTTAGATGTTTTTGAGGAATTTATAAAGTGGTATATATTTGTAATGTGGTATTGCCAAGCAGATATTAATACACCACAGGTCCTATGTCCCTTACTTTCCTGCGTACTCACAGCACGAGCCCCTTTTTTTGTGAATTGTCAGTTAAAAGGACTTGACTAGCTGTCATGTTAACTTTGTTATTAATATATTAATGATTTTAAGAGTAAAAGTTAAACTGGGCTAAGTTTCCACATTGATGCCGGTGAGGGAAACTTAAATATCTCAACTTATGTTTCTGTTTAGCCTTGGCTACAACCCACAAGCATTTTTGGGCATTAAAGAGGGAAAGAGGTTCCACTTTTCATTATATTTTGTCCACTATTATACTCTGTTCAATTTATATTTTCAGTACAGACCTTATGGAAGAGAGCTTTAAAATACACTGGTACCTGTAAGTGTTTGCATCGCACTCAATTCAAGAAATTGCAACTTAAATTTAAAAGAGAATCCTTAAATACATTCAAATTGTTGTTGTAATATTTCATTTAACCCACGTATGTACATACCACCAAGACCTGTCTGCTCCCCGGCTGTGAGAAGAAGGTGACTAATTATCAATTTGCCTCTCGCTTATTGTGTCTATTTAAAAAAAAAAGCACTACAGGAGAGTTACCATTCGCCATTAATGGAAATTATAATACCTTTTTCATTGGTTTTTGTAATGAAAGTTCCAGAATTGAAATTTTTTTTAGAGCGAATGAGAGTATATTTTAAGTTTACAGAAGAAGGTGTTGTCGCTATGTTTTTTTTGCTTACATCTTTTCGTTTTTATTTTTTTTTAAACAAACGGTTAAAATAAAGATACATAATGCAATATTTGTTGGCACTTTATTTTACTTGCGATTATAGGTACTTTAATGCAAGTTATGCATTAGTTCATAAAATTAAATTGAGATAATAATCAAACATGACATTACGATTGAGAAACTTGTTTGAGTTACTGGAAAATTATATTTGTCTGTATGTATGGTGTATTTTGAACTACAGCCTGAACGGCTTGGTTGATCGTCATCAAATTTATAACATAAGATTATTTTGACATTCTACAGAGGCCTTATTTTATCTTTTCTTAGCTCAAATATTAAGGGTACCTGTCATAAAACCGTTAAGTTAAAACTTATTTTTCTCGAAAACGGCTCCAAGGATTTGTATGAAAAAAATCTGTGTAATTTTGAAGGTGTGGTCTTTTTTTGGTGAAAAAAAATATAAGTTGGTGGGCTAAAAACGGCACCTCGGAAACTGGCTGTCCGATTACAATCAAAATTGTTATTGCGAAATAGATAGAAATAGTAGATGTAGGTCTAAGTAATTTTACTTAAAATTATTTTCGAAAACTGTTGTTAAAAAACCGTTATATTTAAAAACCGTTATATTTAAAAACCGTTCCTAAGATTTAAAAAAAAATCCTGCTTCTTCAATTTTTTTAAGGAAATATTTTTTTTTAGATTTAGTTTACTGTCTACATGTTTCTGTTTTCATAAAATTTCAATAAACAGTTGGTAACCATACCTAGATTTGTGTGAGAATTATACCAATTTATAATGCCCAGTATGACAACCATTTGAGAGCTTTAAAATTTTTTTTTTTTTTTTTTTTTTATAATTAACGCGCGCACAAGGGACTATTTGTTTCCCTTTTAATGTAACACACTGCGCGGGCATTAGGAAGATAGGGAGGGGAGAGATAGGAGGTGTCGATTAACATTGGTTTTGAATGTTTGCATGTTGAAATGGCAAGGGAAAATCTCGCCGGGTAAACCATTCCAAAGTCGTGTTGTACGGCTAAAAAAAGAATCTCTATATTTCACGGTACGTCCGAAATTGGGCTCAAGGGTGAACTGATGGGCATTCCTAGCAAGACGAGTATTACGGGCGAAACTTTTAAGGGGAGGAATGCAGCTGGCTACCTCGAGTGAACATTTTTTATAAAAGAACCGATAAAATAAGGAAAGACATGAAACATTGCGTCGGTGTTCGAGAGGGGCAATTGTTTCAGCGGCAGTTCTATTTCCTATCAATCTTAACGCTCGATTTTGTATTCTATCAAGCAGGTGAAGCGATGATTGTGAAGCACCTGCCCACAGGTGGGAGTTGTACTCGAGTTTAGGGCGTATAAACGCTTTATAAATTGTAGCCAGATCAGATGGGGAAAAATACTTCTTACACCGATACAGAAAACCTAAGCACTTTGCAGCATTCTTAGCGATCTCAAATATATGGTCGTTCCAACGGAGGTCGTCGTTGACACACATACCGAGTACTGAGAGCTTTTCGGTTTCTTCGATGTAAGTGCCATTCATGGACAATGGCATTGGGGGAATGTTTAGCTTTAACGACAGAAGACAGCATTGAGTTTTCGAAGCATTAAACTCCACACGATTTCTATTACCCCATTTGACAATGCTGTATAAATCGGAGTTTAATGAGCTTGACATACGGCACCGTTGCAATTGTACGTCCGAAGGCGAAGGACGTGAATTATCGAACGAATATGAAAAGCTGAGGGTAGAGTCGTCAGCAAAACAGTTAAGTGGATTAGAAGTAACAGACAGAAGATCATTTATAAAAATGAGGAAAAGAGTCGGAGACAGAACAGAGCCCTGGGGCACACCAGCATTTATTTTATGGGAATCAGACTTGAATCCGTCCAATACAACTTGTATTGAACGGTCCAGGAGATAGCTTCTAATCCAACGAACAAGAGTATTATCGATCCCAAAAGCACGCATTTTCGATAAGAGAGCTTCATGCCAAACTCTATCAAATGCCTTGGAGATATCAAGAGCAATAATCTTACTTTCACCAAAGCGATGTAAAGATTTGTTCCACTGTTCGGTGAGATATGCCATCAGATCACCAGTGGAACGGTTGCTGCGGAAGCCATACTGACGGTCATGGAGAAGCTTACGATCTTCGAGATATTCCTTAAGCTGACGGTTAATCAGTGTTTCCATGACCTTAGAAAGAAGGGATGTCAGTGCTATGGGTCGGTAGGAGGAGGGGGAGGATGGGTCACCTTTCTTAGGGACAGGCTGGACAAATGCTGTTTTCCATCTTCTAGGAAAGATTCCAGAAGAGTAGGAGCGATGGAAAAGCTTACGCAGTGGCTTTGCCAGTGTGGAAGAACACCTCTTCAGAATAATCGGGGGTATACCATCCGGGCCAGCGGATTTGTGTATATCGAGATCTTTGAGAACTCTTGCTACTGTACGAGTGCGGAAAAAAATCTGTCCCATGGAAAAATTTACATTCTCAAGTACAGGAGGGGCAACGTTGCTATGCGGCAGCGTGGAGCTGGCAGCGAAATGGGCGGCGAGCAAGTTTGCCTTCTCTGAAGAGTAAACAATTGGTGTGTTATTGTCGATGAGCGTTGGAACCGAAGATGTTGAGGAGTTTTTAATATTTTTTACAAATGACCAAAAATTTTTACTGCCTTTGGGACACTGCAGAATTTTTTGCCGTAATTTTTGGTCATGCAAAAATTTGGTTCTTTCAATAACGGAGTTGCATGAGTTTCTTGCTTGTTTGTGTTTTTTCCGATTTTCCTCTGTAGGGTTGGCTTTGTAAGAACGGAAACTTACTTCTTTGAGCCTGATAGCTTCTTTACACTCAGAATTAAACCAAGACTTTTCTTTAGGTTTGATGCTTTTTACTCTGTTGGGAATAAAAGCACGCATCCCTAGAAGAATCACATTTGTGATCATTTCAGCACTGGCATCAATGTCACTATCGAGGAAGCATAGTGACCAGTTAAAGTTTCGGAAAAAAATATTCAGGCCGTCCCAGTTGGCTTTCTCGTATTGCCAAACGGTCCTGGTGGGAAGTTTTTCTTTAACTGGATGGGTGGAGGATGAGAAATTAGCTGAAATGACACAATGGTCTGAAGTGCCAAATGGAGAAGTTACACTAATGGTATATTTATCAGGGTGAGAAGTAAGAAACAAGTCAAGAGTATGGGCGGCTTGCCCAGCAACATCCGGTATACGCGATTGGCACATCGATCAGCTGGGTAAGGTGATGTAACCCGGCAAAGAGCTCGACATACCTTCCTTCGGGTGTTGTCTGACCAGAATAGCGGAGCCAATTGGAATTGTGTACATTGAAATCGCCCGCAATAACGATTTCAGTGCGAGGACAAAGGGAAACAATTTTCGAGATAGAATCTGACAGCGCATCAAACTCGTTACAAGTCGAATTGCTGTCGAGATTTGGACTCCTGTAAATAAAACAATAATGAATGACATGCTTGCGGACAGTGAATTTGAGCCACAAGAAGTTAAAGTCCGTGTTGGAACATTGCCCATATTGGGGAAGGCTCTGGCAAGCAATATCATTTCTAACATAGACCACGAGACCATGATGGGAAAAGAGTAATGGCACCAAGCTATACCCATGTAGAGTAAACTCTGATAAATCAGTATTTACTCCAACCTGGGTTTCACTTAATGCCAAAACAGCTGGCCTGTATTGAACAGTGTAAACGTACAGGTGAAAGAAATTCTTTCTAATACCACGAACATTGGAATACACGACACAAAAATCACTTACCATTTAAAAATACTTACACACAAAACACAATTCTGAATAAGTCGAACCATGCAGTGAAAATCCAAATTAATCTCTGTAATAATCAAACTGTCTTAGGTGTTATGCCCATAAGACAGCTTGCATACAAAAAATCAATTTAAATATTCAGCACAATAGGACAAACTCAGATGCCCTTATCTATTTACCGCAAGCATACGATGCCTACAGTAGATAAGAAAGAGGCAGTTAAGCTAAGCACAAAGGGTTGGGACAGATAGGAGGATAATTTAATTTGTTATGCAAGTGTGAATTATTTTTTTTTTTTTTTCTTTCACAGCGCGAATGGGCATCTTATCGTCTTCCAACGACGCAAGTGGATATTGTTATTATCTTTACAGCACACGCGAGGGGGTTTTGCCAATTTCTCAAACGAGTGTGTAATATAATTTTTTTTTTTTAACACTCGCGATAACAATGCGCAATAATTTTTTTTTTTTGACTTTTGTTTAATTGTTATGCGCGCACCTCGACCCGACGTCCGGCCGCTATGAGCTTAAGATCGACACTGAGATGGAGATATCTTATTGAAATCCATAACAGTTAGAGTGAAAGCAAATATTCTATCTTCCTGTACTAAAAATATTAATTGAACAGAGTATAAATATTGTCAGTACACGCCTTATAGGAGAGCTTTATTTTTGTTAATGGTGCCAGTTGGTGGTTTTACTCCATAAATATTTACTAAAATTAAAAACTCATCCACTCACATTCACATACACACAAATTGTTGTTGCAAACAACCCTCTTCTTGTGTATTGAAAACAAGAACATAATTTTAGAATTAATTTCTACTTTAATACAAATCATGATGGATTTTTGTATGGATTTTGTTCAAGAGCTTTCATAATTGTTGTTATTTTAAAGCTTTTTAAGACCATTGATCTATAATCGGCACCACGGAAACCCTTTAATATTTGCGCTCTCTCACAGTTTAATAAGATTCCACTGCAGTCAGAGTGAGAGATAAACGTCTTATCTTCACTGCACTGACAATTTTTTGTGGACAGCATAGAAAAAAAAGAACTGCGACTTGTACCGACAATGCCCTGCAAACCCTGAAATTTTATTTTGTGTATGTGAATACGTGTGAGATTCGTGCCCAAATAAATACAAACAGATTAGTAGTCCCATAAGGAATATACAGCGACCGGTACCGGTACACAATGTCGCTGAACGGGGCATTTTTCAGTTTGTAGGCGCAGATAGAATTATCCTCTCTGTTGTCGTTCTTGTTTCTTTTTTCTATGGTGGACAGACAAAAAACTGTTTTTTTTATAGGCTCAACAACCCTTGAACCACGGCTGTCTGGTTCAACAGTGATTTATACCAGCATATGAGTCTCATTATGATAGGGTTAGTTAATCATCGATAATTTCCTTTTTCGATAGAATTGATGGTTTTGAAAAAAAACTATCGAAAGTATCGATAATTTTATCAAATTTTTAAAAAAGCCTTTGAAAAACTTTTCTATTAGGTAAAAAGCCTTAAAAGTAATGAAAATCTGATAAAAATCTTAATATTTGAATTTAAAACTTATTTGAAGCAATTAGTAATGTATCATTTCAATTGGTGTTAGCTTGCCTTTTAAGATATAACATACATAGGTATCTACATAATCCATAATACAAGAAAACAAGATAGCGCCTTCCGGCATTTTGACGTCATCAGTGACCCTTACTGACAAAATTAAATTCCGTTTGAGAGAAAAAAACTGGAAAGTAATTTAAGTTTCAATTGATTTAGGTTTTGTCTAATGTTTTATTTAATTGATACATTTTAAATCCATTTACACTTCGGAACTTTCCCAGAATGGAATTTAATTTGGACAATTTGGGTCATTGATGACGTTAAAAAGTGGAAACGTGCTTTCTTGTTTTCTTGTATCATGATACATATCTGTAAAAAAACAGGATGGATGGTTGCCCAAAATAATATTTAAAGTTCATTTATTGAAAATCAATAAAATTCAAGTGTGTTTTATTTTGAATCGTTTTATAAAAAAAAAAAATTAACAAAAAAATAACAACATAACACGTATTCATAAATATAGTATAATATACTAGCAGACCCGTGCTTGCGTTGCTTTAAGAGTAGCTGTGTTTACTATAAATATTATTACCTATATATATGAAAACATTGTTCAATGGGCCTTACCCTAATTTCTACCATAAAATCAACCAAAAGTTTATATATGCTTACAGTAGGTATACAGACTTGGATTCTGTTTCACGGGAACACTTTTTAAAGAAATAGAGTTTTTTGATGTTTGTACATATTTTTATTGTTTTTTATTTCAAAGCATCAAGATAGACAATGTTGGCAGTCCTATTATTTTCAGAAAGAAAAAGATACCGATTTTTTGTTTAAGCGCACTCTTGAAGGGGCAAAGCAAAGCTGACCATGGGAAAAGACACTTCCCTAAGATTGACCCCAATAAATGTAAATGATTGGCCCTGAGCCTTTTTAATTGTCATAATTCACAGCCTGAGTAATTAAGAAAAATGTGTTTCGTCCACTGCAATAGAAACAGAACATTAAAAAAGTGACGAAAGTGGTGCAGTAGATAAGATGTTTGCTTGCTAAGCGAAAGATCGTGAGTTCGAGTCTCTATTTGGAAAGCAATTTTTCTAACTCCTAGTACAAAGCTAGAGCCGTCCGTGAGTTTTAAGTGAGAAAATTATCACCTCATTCTCTATTTACTGCGATGTTAAAAATTCTTTCCTATCTTTTTAATTCTTTTAACTGATGTCGTTCAAATCCAAATGCATTCTTAAATGCCTTGTGCCTTACAGATTATTATTATTATTATTAGGTATACATACGTATTAGTTGCTTGGACTGCACTGGAATTGAATAACTTTGTAGTACAATTCATTGTATCAGTCTATATACAGTGAGAAAAGCCAAAACACGCGACTTTGAGTGTATAGTATTGTTGCATAGTCTATTGTGTAACATAAATTAAGAGAGCATTACAGGAAGAGAAAAAACAAAAAAGGTGGATGATAATGAAATGAAACAAAGCAGCTACGGTGCTATCGTGATTGTAATGAAATTTAATTTCTGGATAAAATAAAATTAAAGAATTGATATTTTTAAAATATGTTTTTTATTTATTTATAATCTTGTATAAATTTTAAATTTACACTATCGTATTGATTTTATCAGACAATTTTCATCTTTGTAAAATATAAAACAGGTGAACAGATATTGTTGATTGTTGATTTTGTAAGACAACCTATACAAAAATAGGCAAACAAAAAATACTTATATTTATATTTTAAAAACAAATTATTCAAAAAAGTAGCCATATCTTATAATAATAAAGAATATTGCAAAATTTATTTCGAATAAATCAGTCGAGTACTTTTTGAGATCCTGCGTGACAAACAACATAATTTATTATTACGTCTTTATATAACAGTATAGATAAAAACAAAATGCATTCAATGCAACAAATTTTTTTAAAATAGATACATACATATACACTTATTTACTTACTTAGGTGGCGCTACAGTTCGGGACAAACCTGGGCCTCAACCAACATGCCTCTCCAGCCAGCTCGGTCTTTGGCTAGCTGCCTTCAGTTTTGCACTCCAAGTTGGTTGAGGTCGTCCTCCACTTGAGCGCGCCACCTAAGGCGAGGTCTTCTTTGACTGCGTCTACCCTCTGGGATGGAATCGAAGATCCTGCGAGCCGGAGCATTGTTGTCCATTCGCTCTACATGACCTAGCCATCTTAAACGTGGTATGCGTATTTTTTTGACCAGGTCAATGTCGCTGTACAGCTCGTATATTTCTTGGTTGAACCTTCTCCTCCAAAGCCCGTCCATGCCTCGGCGCCATAGAGCAGGACTGGGATGATTAGGGTCTGATACAGAGTCTCCTTTGTCTTTCGAGATACTCAATTGCCTTCCTAGCCCATAAAAACAGCGATTGGCAAGAGTAATTCTTCGCTTTATTTCTGACGAGATGTTGTTGTCAGATGTTATAGCGGATCCGAGGTACATAAAGTCCCTTACTACCTCAAAGTTGTACCTGTCTATTGTGATGTTTACATACATATACACAGCTGGTCGAAAAAATAGGTGTGAAGAAAGAATTTGCTCTTAGATACGCGAACTGGAATGGACCTGAAGGACTTAAAAAAGGGCGTAATATCCTGTGGAGCGACGAGACTAAAATAAATTTGTTTTCTTTGGATTCCGGGCGTAATGTAAGACGCCCAAAAGGAAAAGAATACCATCCCCGCTATACACAAAAAACAATCAAACGCGGAGGTGGCAATATTATGGTGTGGGGATGTTTTTCCTGGTACGGTGTCGGTCTTATATTTCTCATTAAAACCATATTAACAAAATATGGGTATAGGGATATCTTGGAAAATGTCATGCTTCCATTTTCTGAAGAAAACATGCCCCTCCGATGGCATTTTCAACAGGATAACGATCCAAAACACACGGTGGGTCTCGTAAAAGATTGGTTCCAAGAGAAGGAAGTATCTCTTATTCCGTGGCCAAGTCAATCCCCTGACCTCAATCCCATTGAGAACTTGTGGAATGCACTCAAGCGAAAGTTAGTCGGGCAATATTTCACAAATGGAAACCAATTGTGGGAAGCCGTTCAAAGAGAATGGTATTCTATACCCAACCAGACATGCCTAAAATTGGTGGAATCAATGCCATGCCGACTCGAAAAAGTTCAAGCTTACAATGGAGGATACTCTGGTTATTAGAGTTAGGTAATCGAAAATTTAGGTAACCAACATTATATGTTAATAAAATCAATATTATTAATACTTTAGGAAGACGCGCCTATTTTATTGACCAGGCTAAAATGCGTCAATCGACAGTTTCGGCCACTTATTATGAAAATGTTCTATTAATTCAAGATCCTATTAAAGTCTTTTATTTTCTTTGTTATTGAAGTTTTATTAAAAATATAAAAAAATATAATGCAACTGAAAACATGTAAAAAAAATAACTAATAAAAAAATAAATAGTCATACCTATTTTTTTGACCAGCTGTGTATGTACCTCAAAAACAATCGTAATTATGTTTTAAAAATAATATTTCAATTAAGTATTTAGCCTTAGTAATCACCTGGCCTGCCTTTGAAAAGATTCCTTCACTAGAAACAGATGTTGCAGGAATTCCTAAATATTTAAAAAGCGATTCCACGCTTTTCATAAAAACTAATAGAAGAAGCTGATCTTTTCGGCAGTAGTTTTTCCAAATATTTCCGAACGTCAATTATGGCATCGCTTGTAGGTACTGCCACCCTGATTTGTTGTTGTCTGACACTACATTATGATAAAAATGTCCATGTGCTTCGTACTTAATCTTTGGATGCCAGCGTTGCCGTTGGATATTTGTAGAGTTGCAGAAAAATGTGGTACTTAACAAAATTAAGAAACCTCAAGTATAATTACACCTTCTCGATAGAATATAAAACAGAGATCTAAAATACATACTTTTTTAAATAAAGGGTCATTCGAGGCAACCAGCTGCATTCCTCCCTTAAAAATTTCACCCGTAATACTCTTCTCGCAAGGAATGCCCATCATTTCACCCTTGAACCCAATTCCGAACGTACCGTGAATTAAAGAGTTTCTTTTTTAAGCCGAACAACACGAATTTGGAATAGTTTATCCGGCGAGGTTTTCCCTTGCCATTTTAATTAGTTCACTGTATCAGAGAACCTAAAATTAAATAGAGGGTACTACCCCTGACTCTGATAATAACCTGGTCAGTCAATGGAAGATAAAATACTTGTTGTTTGAGCTAGTAAAATAAGCAACTTGTCTTCTCAAAAATCGCTTTAGCCTTTAAGTGTTGACTATTATTATTAATCTCAAAATTTAATCAAAAAATAAAAAAAAAATATTTTTATTGAAAGACCAAATCCAGAATTGTTAATTCCGAAACTCATTCCAATAGGTCATTATTTCGGCAAGTAATTCAGTTCAACGCAAAAGTTAATTATTTATTTATTAAACAGTCAATCAATGCTCTTATCAGAAAAAACATGAAAATATTATTTAATCAATTTACATATTTTTTTACTCCCTCGGCAGTTCGAGTGATCTTCTTATCAGCAAATATTCACCAATTGATTTAATCAACAAGTATCTGCCGTCATTTACAAATTAATTATAATCAGCAATACTTTCCGCCTCGCCTGGTGTTCGCGTATTCGTCAGTTGCAGATACATCTCCGCCGAGCTTGGATCGTTTTCGGTTCTGATACTTTTGAAATCGGAAATCTAGTTGCACTTCGGTTATTAAAATGGTAAAAATAAAATTCTTTTTTTAGCAGAAATCTTTGAAATAATTTGAAAGTCTTGACTTATCTCAAAATCTTGTGTGGAAATAGTCCAGCCTAATTTATTTTGAAGGAACACCTAATTTAAAATCTACTTTTGTATTTTTCTTTTCATGATTATAGAACATCAGAAAGTATCTTAGTCTTTCCTTCTGCGTACTTCTCACAGTATCTCAATGCAATGCAGCAAGAATATTGGCGGCTTTTGTGTTTCCTGGGAAAAGTCATTTCATGATGAACAAGGTTCTCATCAAGGAACTCCTTAACAGGGGTCATGAGGTAAGAGCATTTTTTCCATTTCATATGAACAGTAATTCAATAGCCGACTCATAGGTAACCTTTATAACACCTGATTCAATGGGCAAAAATCTGGGAGAAAATTATACGGAAATCCTGATACCGCCTTACGACTTTTGGACTGAAAGTAAATAAGCATCGAAATTAATTCAAAAATCTTATTTTTAATTCTGTGTTATTGCAGTTCAAAGTTATTTAAAAATTGATACTATATTTGGCTTGGCTAGCCTGACGCAGTTCGAGTTCCTAGAAATGGTTGATCTTTTGGGTATCAGAACTACAGAATTCGCTCTCCAGCAACCCAATGTTCAGGAAGTTTTCCAACGAAATGACACCAAAGATGTTTATGATGTCCTTATAGTTGAACAATTCTATCAGGAAGCATTTTTGGCTTTGGCACTGAAATACGATATTCCAATTGTTTCGTCTAGTACTTTGGGACATCAAAATTTTATGAGTCAAATGATGGGTGTAATAACACCGTGGTCATTTGTGCCCCATGGATCGTTGATTCTGGATGATCGGATGAATTTCTGGGAAAGAGTGAAGAATACGTTGACTTCATTGTATGATGATTACTTCAGGGAATTTATTTACTATCCCAAACAAGATGCTTTGGTGGAGAAATATCTGTCATATCTTCCAAGTGAGTTTTAGCATCAAGTTAGTAATTCCTTGTTTTATTAGTTACGACGTTTTCTTTGCCATTTTGTAGTGAAAATTCCTCCAGCTTCGGAAATGAAAAAGAATTCTTCTATATTACTTTTGAATAGCTATGTTCCATTGTCCTCACCAAGACCAACTACATTGGGAATGATAGAAGTCGGAGGAATGCATATCAACCCACCGAAGCCACTTCCTTCAGACATGAAGGCGTTTCTGGACGGAGCTTCGAATGGAGCTATCTACTTCAGTTTAGGTATGGAAACAAGACCGCATTCTATGGCTTTAGTGATTGAGTGTGTTTCTAATTTAGGGAGTCAGGTTAAAAGTGCAGAATTACCTCCCGAAAAGTTAAAGATCTTCCTCGATGTGTTTTCTAAACTGAAACAGAGAGTGTTATGGAAATTCGAAGATGACTCTTTGCCGGCATTGCCAAAGAATGTGATGATCAAAAAATGGATGCCACAAGGTGACATCCTAGCTCATCCGAATATTAAGGTTTTCATCACACATGGTGGACTATTTGGAAGTCAGGAAAGTGTGCATTATGGAATTCCGATGCTGGGAATACCAATTTATTGTGATCAGGTAATGTTTCTAAGATACTCTGCAAAGTTTTGTATTGTCCTGAGACATATTTCTTTAGAAGATTTTATTCTTGTAATATCTTTTTAAGCATTAACGGTTTTTGATTTATAATTTCCTTCTTGCAGTATCTGAATATCAATAAAGCTACAAAAGCCGGTTACGCTTTAACACTCAAATTTGAAGATATTACAAAAGAATCCCTGGAGCATTCGTTGAAGGAACTTCTTGAGAATCCTGTGTATAGAAATAAAATGAAACAAGTTTCTGAAACATTCCGTGATCGGCCTTTGAGTGCCCGTGATACTGCAATGTATTGGATAGAATATGTCATTAGGCATAAGGGTGCTCCTCACATTCGTTCAGCTGGACTTGATCTCACATGGTATGAGTTCTATCTATTGGACGTTATTGGGTTGATAGTCTTTGTGATCACAGCTGCTGTTCTTGGTGTTGTATTAGTAATTAAGATGCTATTAGGTAAGACTAAGAGAAAAGAAAAAATAAATTAAGTTGTTATTATGGTCCTGTATGCGATATATGTGAGTTTTCTGAAATCTGAAAAAAAATTACTTCCAAACAGTATTTCATGTAAAGCAAGTTTGTTGTAATTTAATTGTTTGCAATTTTATTGATTTCTGTTGATTCATATTTTTTTAATGTTATTTGTTTGCCATTGTTAATTTTCACAACTAAATACATCATTAATTTTAGTTTTAGTTCATAATTTAAGTAAGAAACCTTTATATTAGCCTTAAAAAATGTTGTTATTATACTTGAGTCATTTACTAATATAACAATTAATTTGTTAATATATTTTTTCTTTTTTTATCTACATACACAAGTTACTGTTATCTTGGTTCGTGTTAGACTTTAGTGCATTTAATTAATTTAAAGGGCAATTAAGCCAAAAGAGTATTTATTATCAGTTTTTATAATGTTTTAAAATAATAATGCGACGCTTCTATGAGAAGGTCAGTAACTTATAGTAAAATATAGTTATTGTTCTGTACTCAAAGCAAACACGTTATTCAAAAGCGTGCTGCAATAAAAACGAGGAAAATATATTTTGATTTATTTAGTTAAAATAAGATGTTTAATAAATGAATCAGATTAAAAAGCAATGCCAAATAATGCCAAAATATTTATTAAAAAAACATTCCACATTCGAGGTGTACGCCTGAAGACCGAATCTCTGTACTTAACAACAAACAATACAACCGAAATAAAGCTCAAGGGTAAATTGGCGGGCATTCCTGTAAAAAAGAATTATAACAGTGGAATTGTTTAAAGTGACGAAGTTGGTTATTTCTTCAGAACATTGACTGTGCAAAAAAGTTGCTTGTCTGTAAAGTCGGTTTATGGACGATAATTTTACATGATAACGTTATAAGAAAACAGTGATGGCAGTAACACCAACATACAGCCCGTTAACACACACCCACAAACCTTCTCGTTAAATCCACACACACACACCCCGCCTCAATATCTACATCTGATTTCTACCTTAACAAAACTCCGCCTATTTTGTATTTCTTTTTCTCTTCTGTTCTTTTTGAATTATTTTGGGAGTTTATGCCTGTTCGTTTTCATGTTCGCCTGGTGCTCAGAATACGCTTGCGATCGATGTTGGCTGAAAAGAATAACCCAACAACCCTCTCGTTAAATCCACACACACACACACCATTATTTCATCTTCTTTCTACTTTAACGAAACTCCGCCTATTTTGTATTTCTTTTTCTCTTTTTGTACTTTTTGAATTTGAGTGGAATTATTTTGGGAATTTGCGCCTTTTCTTTTTCATGTTCGCCTGGTGCTTGCGATCGATTTTGGTTGAAATAACCACAGTATCGCAGAGTGCGTCACTTTTCTTATCAGCATTATCTGCATGAGTTTTATCAGCATGAGTTATGTTATTTCGTATGTGTAGCCTGTCATCGATTTATAAGACGTTATCACATCAAAAATGATAGAAATAAAAATTAAAAATTCTTCGGTATTTGAGTGATATGGGATTACCATCTTCAATAATTTTTAATGCTTTTCTTTGAATACCATCCAAAAGGCTCAAGTGCATTGAGGAAGCACCCGCTCAGATACAGAAGAAATGCTAATTAATTTTTAGTCCTATACTAAAAAAATCATCGAAGAAAACTCAAATATCGTTCGGCATTTTTGGCGATATCACATAAAATTTATTGATTAGTTAAAAAAAAAAATATAAAAAATCACAAGAAAGATCAAATATTAATTATGAACTAGGGTCTGTCGAATCAGGAGTTCCAAATAATATTGACAGTTGATAGCGGCCATATTTTCGAAGCTATATCTGTAAAATTGACTAAAATTTATTCAGTCTGTTTTGCCACCTTGGACGAATTTAGCGTTTAACAGAACGTTCCAAGGATCAAATTGTTTTATCAAAATGGGTGTTCTGTTCGGATAACTTTGGCGATTAACGATTAACCAACAACCGTACATGAACGGAACGCAAGATCTGCGGTAAAAATTGCCGCTGTCCGTGGGGGAGTGAGCAGGAGAATCCGAGGAAGTCGATTTCTCGTCACTCACAAAAACTCGCCTTCCCTTCACAGACCACAACTTTGCAAATCTTGCATCTTGACTTGGGCTTGAACCCGTACAAAATTCAACTGACTCTTGAGCGATGAGACATATTTTTTTTTTTTTTTTAATTTGGACAATACCAATCTAACGTGGAGGCGAAGTGGTCACCGAGATCGTGGGAATTGGCCCCGTTAGTTTTTTTCTTGTGGGGTTTTCTAAAGTCGCAGGTCTATGCAAATAAGCCACCAACCACAGTGGCCCTTAAAGCCAACATAACCCATTCTATCGGTAAAATTCAGTCTGATATATACGCTAAAATCATTAAAAATTGGACATTTGGGAAGCACCCCACCCAGACAAGCCGCGGCGGACAATTGAACGATGTTATATTCCATACATAACTCAATTAATAGGCCTTTTAAACGAATACAAAATATCGACTCTCACACACTTTGTTTTATTTAAATTTAAAGATGTGAAACAGAACGGAGCCCTGCGGCCCAGCAGCATTTGTTTTGAGGGTGTTAGACTATTCAATGCAACTCTAAGGAGCAAGGAAGCAGGCACCGTTATTTTGGACCCTAAAATTAACTTTCAAAAAATGTCAAAAGAACCACACATTGCAAACTAAATTTGAAGTCAAATGCCTTACCCGTTTGAACTGCAAATCATAATACACACAGACGGACAGAGCTAGAGTTTTCGCGTTCCCGGCTGTTTTAGATTCCCGGGAATCGGGAATGATTATTTTGTATTCCCGGGAATAAAGCGGAAGTTGCTAGTTGCTTCATTCAATTTCATTTCGAAAGATGCATTATCAGACAATTCTTGCAGTGTGAGATTATTTTCTGCTCTTGAGTCGTCTGTGTCATGAAAGTTGTAAAAAAAGGGTTAAAAGAGTAGATAACATCTCTCCGTTTTAAAATTCTAAACTTAGCTTAACCTAACCTAAACTTTTTATAACATTTAAATGCTATGATAAAATTAATATATATTTTGCTCTATCCTTATTCAAGGGCGTTTTCACAAAGAGAATTATTAATTTGGAATGGTTCCCGGGTACCCGAGTATTTCTTAAAACTATTCCCGGACATGAAATCGGTTTCATTCTCGGGAATTCCCGTCCCCCGAATTGAGCTCCAAACAGGGCACTGAGCTGTCAAAAAAACGATCTGTGTTTCTTTTTTAGCTCAGACAGATCAGAGCGCTCAGCTAGTGTTTCTTTTTCCAATCGGAGCTTACTCGGAGCGCGCTCTATGAGCTCATAATAAAATGACCGAGCAGCGAGCACATGGAGTAAAAGGCTGAGCGCGGCCAACTTCATTTAATTTGTGTTTTGACAAATGCCAGGGTTGGAAAAAAAATAAAAATCAAAACACATCAATAATCCATGAAACGCTACACTCCTAAAAAACGCCCGATATTCTAAAGAAACATTTCTGCGTCGTCTATTCTCTCGCTTTGACATTTTTTGTATTATGGAGTTATTTGAAGTCCCAGGGTAATGTTAATAAGCCTATTTGAAGCTCTTTAAGAGAAAATCCGTCAGGGATGCGAGAACCTTTCACCGGAAGTTCTGACATAAGACACGGCGGCCATTGAACGATATCATTATTTTCATCTAGATGAAAAAAATTCTAATTCATTAAATAAACATTATCCATGTATCAAAAAATAGTTTAAACCCCACTTTCTACTTCGACAAAACTCCGCCTATTTTGTATTTCTTTTTCACTTCTTGTACTTTTTGAATTTGATTGGAATTATTTTGGGAATTTTCATGTTCGCCTGGTGCTTGCGATCGATTTTGGTTGAAAGAACCACAGTATCGCAGCGTGCGTCACTTTTCTTATCAACATTATCAGCATGTGTCTTATCAGCATTAGTCTTATCATCATGAGTCATTTAATTTCGTATGTGTAGCCTGTCATCAATTTATAAAACGTTACCACGTCCAAAAACATATGGTGGTTACTTTTGCACCACCCTGTATGTTCATTATTAGTTAAGATCTTTTATTTAATAATTGTTGCCTAGTTTTACTTGTTTTCTTAATGCTTAAATGTTAAAAATGCAGCCTAATTTGGTTGTTATCTGGGCTAAGTCTGTATGTTTGCAATATTTTTCGTAGGCAGAAGTCATGATCAAATATGGTTGGTTGTGTGAATTATAAAGATTTGAATTTCTAGATAAATGGAAATGAGTTAAGGAAATGTGTTGAGAACACTTGCCTTACACTTCGCTACATTCTATTCATTCGTGAGGGAATAACTCTTACTTCCATGGGGTTTTTCTTGCTATCAAAGATCTTGAATGGATTGCGCTATACATTTCATACCCTCTGGGTTGCGTCATATCGAGTAAAATCTTCGGATAAAAGAAAGGTTGGAAAAGTGGTGTAGGTGAGGATGTAGTTGGTCCACATAACAGAGGAGAGTGATGATGGTGGAGTTAAAAGTAAATGTAGTTACGTTGGTCAATGGATAATAAAAGAAACGGTTAAATTAGTAGATTATGGATAATGGTATGATTTTGAGTGTTGACGATGCCAGTAACTATAGTCTGAGGCTTTTGGTTTATCTCTTTTTTTTGTTGAAAGATAGATTTCTAGAGATTTCTAAAGATGAAGGCTGGTTCATACAGTTTCTTAAGAAAGATGTACGACCTTAGATTCGTGCCGTCTCTTAGGAAGTTGCGTTGAGAATTTCCACTATCACGGCAGTGCTTGGTTTCCAAAACTGCTGCTCTTTTACTGGTCGGTGCGTCATTAACATAATGCAGGTCATACACAAGATAGCCGAAATAATTACACGAGTTTACTCGGTACTATCGGCCATAGGTGGAGCTTCGTGTCGGTTGTGCTTACCTTTATACCGCGGGAAGAAATACCATCCTGACTCGATTAATGATCACTTGAATTCGTTTGCGAATTATTTTATCGTCTTAATAAGAAGCAATAGAAAGAAAGAAAGGAAGCGAAAATGTGTTTACCTTGTACTTTTTTTGTATTCAAAATCACAACTTTTTTACATTTATTGAAAAGCGCGATGCGTTTCGGACGTATGTTTGGCCCATTTTAAGTTTGTCCGACCAGCAGATTCTCAATGTAGATGGTCTCTTAGTCTAAGCTTTCATTTGATGTGCCATTTGTTCCTTGCCCCAATGAAGTAGGCCAACACCAAACCGGAAGTGGCCATTTTACCGCCAAACGCACAAAAAAAGTCTGTCCGACCAACGGTTTTGTTCATTTCATCTAATTTGCAATATATTTATGGTTAAATTACCCATTGACCCGATGAGGTAATTTTCTTACGCCCAATTAACAATTTAGCTTATAGTGTTTTTTTTTTTAGATTTTCAATCTGGCAATACTATTTTCGGAGTTGGTCTTTTTGACAGCTATCTTGATTTATGCTCAGTTTGGTTTGTCATTTCATAATGAATAGACTCACTCCTGAACAACGTTTGCAAATCGTGCAAATTTATTACCAGAGTATCGAAGAAGACCCAGATGAGTCCATCCGCCATCTCGCGTAACAATTGGAGCTGCGCCCATTCACTTTATGGAAGATTTTGCGGAAGGATCTTGGTTTGCGGGCTTACAAAATCCAACTCGTGCAAGAATTAAAGCCAAACGACCATGAAGCGCGTAGCACGTTCAGTGAATGGGCCCAAGACGAGATGGCGCCACCGACCCCGATTTTCACAAAATTGGAAAAATTGGGCCTCTCGGCTGGAATTTATTCGAGCCAGGCGCGGTGGCCACTTGCTCTAAATCATTTTAAACCATATTGGCAAACCCTTATCGTTAAATTATATGTGTTTTATTTTGTCTTGAAAACCACAAGTCTAAGAAAAATACCCTTTAAAAGGTCCATTTTTTTAATTTGGCAAATAATATAGCTTACATAGAGCTTGTGTAAGGCTAATTTCTTGCAAGCCACGCATTTCAAATTTTGACAATTAAAAAAATAGCTCTTATAATACCTTAAAAAGTGAGTTTGGCAAGCTCTATACAAGGCTTGTAGATAAAGGTTCTAAATTCCCTGTATAATATTTACAAAGATGTTCAATGAACATTAAACAAATAAATAATAGCTGCTATATTGCCTTCCCCGACAAGTCAATTAAAAGAGCTTTTGTAAGGCTTGGCTATAAACACTTATACAAACTTAATTCATCTGCTAATATCAATAGTCTTATAAATAAGTTCTTATAAATAAAATCTGTTATAAATAAAATAAGAAAGGTAAAACCTGAAAATCGTAAAACAGAAAATAAGTGCTAACAGAAATAATTTCTTAAGTATTGCAAAATTGAAATGAAATGGTAACGTGAAGTATATGGTTTCAAGAAATTCACCTCCGATTTTTTTTTCTCAACTAATAATTTAGCTTGATGTTTATACAAGGCCCAATTCCCAATCCGTTTTTACTTGCGATTATAGGGACTATAAGGCAAGATTCGTGAACATAAAAAATTGAGATAACAATCAAACATGATATTACGATCATAGAGAAGTTTAAAAAAGTAAGTGGCAAAAAATGTCTGTCTGTCTGTCAGTATGTATAACGAACTGCAGCCTAAATGGCTTAGCGATTATCTTTATACAGGGTGCGCCAGAGAAACTTACTTATTTGAAAAAATTCCCGCGCGGTGAGTTGGGTGGGTAGAGGGGCAAGAGGGGGCGCATCTGGAGGGGGAAGTTCCCAAGTTTGTTTCTCCCTCCAGTCAGTTGCCATCATGCTCTGGTCTAGAGAGCAGCGGGCCTTCGCAGTTGAGAGCTTCTTTTCTAACGGTCGCTCACTTGTTGCTACGCAACGTGCCTTCCGCGCTCGCTTTGAAATTCCTCCTCACAGACTCGTTCCTGGCCGTAATTCGATTCTGTCGTGGGTTAACTCATTTCGGGAGTGTGAAAGTGTCGCTAAACCCAGAAATGGACTTCAACGGACCATCAGAACTCCGGAAAATATCGAAAGAGTGAGGCAGTCAGTTGTGCGTTCTCCCCGGCGTTCGGCTCGCAAACACGCAGCTGCTATGGGAATTTCTGACACCACTGTTCGACGAATTCTCCATAAAGACCTTCAATTTCATCTCTATAAATTGGCTATTGTGCAAGAATTAACTGAACGCGATTTTGTTGCCCGTCAAAGTGCATGTTAAATGCTGATTGACAACCTGCCTGAAGACGCGGTCGGTTTTTTCAGTGACGAGGCTCACTTCCACATTTCCGGCTGCGTCAACAAGCAAAACATGCGTTATTGGTGTGATGTAAATCCGCGTGAGCTTCACCAGAAGCCACTTAATTGTGAGCGAGTTACTGTCCGGTGGGCGATGTCGGTAATGGGAATAATTGGTCCTTATTTTTTGAAGAAAACGAACGCGCAGTTACCGTGAATGGAGCTCGTTACAGGAACATGATCGAGGAATTTTTTCTTCCAAGACTCGAAGAAATGAACGTTAGGAACGTGTGGTTTCAGCAAGATGGAGCCACAGCACACACAGCACGAGACTCAATGAATTTGTTGCGACAACATTTCCCCGACCGCCTCATCTCTCTCAGAGGCGATCTCCAATGGCCGGCACGCTCTCCAGATTTTACTCCATGCGATTTCTTTTTGTGGGGTTATTTGAAATCCCTGGTTTATGTCGATCGACCACGGACCATAGCACACCTCAAGAACAACATTCGCGACGCCATTGCCAACATACCGATTGATATGCTGCGAAGAGTGGATACGAATTTCAAAAATCGACTTCATCAGTGTATGCGCAATGGGGGTCGCCATTTATCCGATGTCATTTTTAAGACTGCATAAAAAAAATTGTAATATTGTATTCTCAAATTAAAAAAAAAATTAAAACAATAACTGAAGTACTTTTTTTTTATTGACCTTTCAAATAAGTAAGTTTCTCTGGCGCACCCTGTATTTGGTGTGTGTGATTTGTTTGGCTTTCCCCAGAGGGGAAATTGAAATTTAATTTTTAGGCCTACAAATAACGGTACTTGCCACATGACCGTTTAGGAAAAGCTTATTTTTCTCGAAAACAGCTCCAAAGATTTTGATGAACATTTTTGAAAGTTTTTGTTTAATTGGTATTGGCTATCATTTAATCAGAACCAAATTTACGGGGAATTTCTATTAACGGTACCTTTCATATAACGGTTATTTTTTAATTTTTGGCTTCCGCGGTAACGGCTCTTTGGACTTCTGTCAAATTTTATATTTGAGAAGACCTGGGTAGTGAAATTAATTCTGTATATCAAAAGGTTGAATAACTTTTTTTCAAATTAAAATTAAGTTTTGAATTTTTTTTTTTTTTGAAAAATCAATCTTTTTAAAAATAATCAAAAAAAAATATTTTAAATTTATAATCATACGTATAATAATAAATTCTAAAAAACTGCATACCAAAATTTCAAAAACAAATTTTTTTCAAAAAACTAAAAATAAAAAACAGGATTTCATCAAAATCCGTCCTACAATTTTCGAAATACTTTTCCATAAATTTGTTATTATACAATACGTGTGATGACATATTCCATTTTTACTAAAAACCGTTAACTTTTTCAAGTTCAGATAGTGTTATTTTTCTACGTTAATGTTACTTTTTTCGATCAAAGATCTTGCCTTCCAACATGATTAAGCACATAAGAGTAAGTACGTGCGACCCAGTCGTGCCCATTTTGTTCTTTAGTATTAAATTCTATTGAGCGAGTATGATGCAATTCTTAGAAAGCCAAAATTGCTGTTATAAGGTCCTTGAAAGTGAGTAAGGAAAGTTCTATACAAGGCTTGTAGATGTAGGTTAAAAATAGCCTGTATAAAGCCTTTCAAAGATGCTTACTGAAAATTAAAATGCAAACAACTTGTGTAAGGCTTGCCTAAAAAGGCCTTAAACAAACTAAATTATTATTAGTTTTGTCGATGTTTTATGTTAATTTTCTCAACCGCGAATTGGTCTAGTTGTAGAGTAAAATTTCAACCGTTACAGTTGCAAAAGAAAAGGTTTCAGAACTGACTTAGGAGAAATTTGCTTAAAAATGCAATACAAATAATGAAATCGAAATTCACCTCTATATAACAAAACAAAGATAATATATGTTTTTTTAAAGCAAATTCTAATTATGCTTTTTTGTGCTAAAAATTAACTTTTTTCCCTTAAAAATAAATATACATATATAAGTCATGATGTTAGCAAAAGCTGTCATTAAAAGGCTTGGGTAAGGCCTTTTTATAACATCCAAAGTAAGATATTAACATTAAGCTGTTATAAATTGGCTTGCTTATTATATTTATTTCATGAAAAGCTATTTGCTGCTATAACACCTTTCAATAAGAGTCTTATAGCAGTTAAATAGCTTGCGTAATGAGCGCCAAAATAACTTGTATAAGGCCTCTAATGCTACTATAGCAGCCTGAAAATAGCTTGTTTAGAAGCTTATAGAAGTTAAATTGTTATTTGGGATGAGCAATATAAATAAAAATTGCTAGACAGTTTAGTTATTGCTAACCTCTTGCCAGATGCTATTTTAATAATAACAAAAAAAATTAAACAAGTTTAGTATGTTTTGTTATCAACATAATGTTAATTTGCCAGACAGAACTGTTATTGAAATTTAATAAGAAAGGAAATTTCAAAAAATTGGCTGATCTAAAACAAACTTTTTGGCGACGTTGCTAGCTTTTTTATAAAAAATGTTCACTCGAAGTAGCCAGTTGCATTCTTCCCCTTAAAACTTTCTACCGCAATAACCGTCTCGTAAGGAATGCTCATCAGTTCACCCTTGAGCCCAATTTAGGACGTAGCGTTAAATAAAGAGATTCTTTTTTTAGCCGAACAACACGAATTTCGAATTGTTTACCCGGCGATGTTTTTTCTTGCCATCACAATTTGATTGCATTCAAAACCAATGTTAATCGACACCTTCTGACCCTCCTCCTCTAACCTTTCTATGCTCACGCAGTGTATTCAATATTATAAGAGAAACGCAAATCCCTTGTGCGCGTGCACAATTAAAAAAAATAGCTGCTTCAATAATACTGCATGATTTGAATAATCAGGGATTTAAGAATAGATTTGATCCAATGTGTTGCAAAAATAATTTATCAATGAAGAATTATCTTAATTATGCTTTTGTTTTTATGTAGTTGTATTTTATACGTTTCCGTAATTGTTTTGTTTAGTCAAAGTTCAAGTGATCATTTTCAAAGTCCAAATAATTTTTTCTTTTACTTTTAGCAATTTATTAAGAACGAATAAAACTATTAAATTATATCTTATTTCAAACCATCTTAAAGATACGAAAAACGGAAAAAAATAAATTTGAAATTTGAGTGCCTCAAACGGAGTGATATTTTTTACTTGCGATTATAGAGAATAAGGCAAGTTTAGGATACGTGAATATAAAAAAAAATTGAGATAACAATCAAACATGACATTACGATCATAGAGAAGTTTAAGAAAGTTAGTGGCAAAAATGTCTGTCTGTCTGTCTGTCAGTATGTATAACGAGCTGCAGCCTAAACGACTTAAGCGATTATCTTCAAATTTTTCGTGAGTGATTGTTTTGGCATTCCCCAGAGGGGAAATTGAAATTTTATTTGTAGGCCTGAGAATAACGGTACCTGCCATATGACCGTTTATGAAAAGCTTATTTTTCTCGAAAACGGCTCCAACGATTTTGATGAAATTTGTTGAGAATTTTTTTTGATGGTGTTTCAGATCTCATATAACTGTTTTTTTAATTTTTGGTTTTCGCGGTAACGGCTCTTTGGTTTTCTGTCAAATATTATATTTGAGAAGATCTAGGTAGCCAAATTAGCTAATTAAAATTAATTTTTAATTTTTTTTTGAAAAATTAATATTTTTAAACCTAATCAAATAAAATAATAATAAAATAAAATCACATGTATATTAATAAGCTCTAAAAAACTTCATACCAAAATTAAAAAAAAAAATTAAAAAAAACTAAAAATAGAAAACAGGATTTCATCAAAATCCGTCCTACAATTTTCGAAATACTTTTTCCATAAACTCGTTATTGTGATGGCATACTCCATTTTTACTAAAAACCGTTAAGTGTTGTGGTTTTTACACTTTTTTCAAGTTCAGTGTAATTTTTCTATGTCAATGTTACTTATTTTAAAAATTTTATTCGACGATGTGACTGCACATACATATGAGCAAGTTCGTGCGATTCAGTCGTGCAATTTATTTAAATTAGATAAGCTTATTTAAATTGTTCAAGATTGAGATATAAGCATATAAGTTATTAAGTTTGATGGTGCTATAAGGGAGTTGCAACCATGGTTGCCAATTATATTTTTTAATCCACAAGTCTGAGTTTATCTGTAAGGAGGATTTTATATATTTTATTATAATTTTGGATTTGTTTTTTGAGAATTCAATCAATTATTTTTAGTGGTATATTAAGCTATGGCAACTTGACTGAACAATTTTGCCATTTGTTCTCACTGCCCCAGAAGGTTTTTAGTGTAAAAAACCGCTAATTTTTGCGATATTTTTTTTTGGAGACAAAACGGCTTGACTGATTTTAATTAAATTTAATGTTTGAAATTACAAGGTGAACTAGATGGTTGTAAGATATAATAAAGCTTAAGGTGGCGTGGTTTAGGAAATGAAGAAAATTATCACCTACATTACTGTCTCTCCCTCTTCTTCTCGAGTCTCGAGCAACATGACAGATAAAAATACAAATAATTGAAATTTTTTAGTTAATCAAAAGCGTATACCCTAAAAATGTCTCTAACGATCTTGATGGAATTTATAAATGTGCTTATTAAAACATTCATGAAATCTCTTTTTCAGTCAAAAATGGAATTAAAGTTCCAGTATTAAAAGTATTTTCAAAACTGTCTTGGCAATACTATACAATGTGAAAAAAAGATCTTTTATGTCGGGTACGTGTTAATCCAGCAGTATGATTAAGGGGCCTACAGCATGGCGTGTGGCAAAGCATTCAAAAGATAAGGTACATTTTTTCGGCGTGTCAGATTATACCGGTCGGTGACAGAAACTTAATTTTGATTTATTTATAAAACAATTCAATTGAAATTTATATTATTCAACACTAGGATAGTGTAATTTGTATTTGTAATAACAACACCTTTCCCAGCTTTTATCAATAGTTAGAATCTAAAATGGTTTTTGCGTTTTAGGTTTCACATTTTGGATCAATTTTCCATCAAAATTGAGATAATAATAATTTATTTATTTACAAATAAAAAAAATTACTTAAGACAACACTGCCAAATTTATTTTGTTTTATTAAAATGTTCTCAAGAGGATACTTTGTATGTTGAGACGGTATGTGGTGTCTTATCATGACTGCGCTTCATGGAATGAGCTATTAACTAGTATTATTTAGTTCCATAATATTTACTTGATATTGACCTCAGATTTTTTTGGTAGGTCTTAAATTTCATTGAATGAAATGTATTAGATAACGAAAACAATAGCAAATCACATAATGTTGAAAGCATTATTTCTTTGAGTTTTCTGACCTTAACATTGAAGTAATGCGTCTCAGGTTTTTTGCATTGAAATTCATTGAAGAAGAAAAATTAAAATGGCATCAGTTTAGAAAAAATGGACACGACTGGGTCGCACGTACTTGCTCTTACGTCTGTCTAATCACATTGAAGGGCAGAATCTTTGAGAGAAACAAGTATCTAATATTTACGAAGATAAATCACACGATATGAACCTATAAAAAGTACCAATCTCACAATATGCCATCAGATGTCTTAAATAATAATGAATTTATGAAAAAAGTATTTCAAAAATTGTAGGACCGATTTAAAAAAAAAATATTTTTTTATTTTTTAGTTAAAAAAATATATTTTTTTTTGATATTTTGATATGCATATGATATACTCTAAAAAAGTTTGTTTATGTACAGCTAATCATAATTTTTTTAAATAATTATTTGTGATTAGTTTTTAAAATATTGAATTTTGTAAAAAAAAGTTACAAAAATTAATTAAAAAAAATAAAAACATAAATACTAAAAAATATAAGTATGTAGAAATTATAAAGCTGTTTACATTTTTTTCAAATATTTAACTTGACTGAAATTCATTGAGCCGTTACCGAGAAAGTCAAAAATTAAAAAATAACGTTAGATAAAAGGTACCGTTAATAGAATGTTCCTGGAAATTTGAATTTTATAGAATGATAGCCAATACCTAGAAAAACTACCTTAAATGTTTTCATCAAAATCGTTGGAGCCGTTTTCGAGAAAAATAAGCTTTTATTTAACGGTTATATGGTAGGTACCGTTATTTTTAAAAATAACATTTCAATTTCCCCTCTGAGGAATGCCAAAAGATACACACATACAAAGTTTGAAGGCATTCGCTTAATCCGTTTAACCGTTTAGGGTGCAGCTCGCAGAAATTTGTTGTGAATAACTTTTTTAGACTTTTCTATGATCGTAATGTCATGTTTAATTATATCATTTTTTTTTACATTCACGAATCCTAAGCTTGCCTTATAGTATCACAAGTAAAAAGTCAGATAGTTCAATTTTACATTAACTATTGGGTGAGAACTGTTATTTTAGAAAGCAAACACAATTATAATACAACTAGATGACCCACCCGGCGTTGCTCGTGTATGGATACCATACATTTGGATCCAAAAGTAATGCCACCAACACACACAAAATTAATATTATTGATATTAAAATATAAATAGCGGGAACTACATTTTCGTTAATATTTCCACATCGAGCCACCTATGGCCAATGGAATTAAAAAATTTGCGAAAGGTTTCCTTTTATTATTTTTATTTAAATGTTATAAAAATATTATAAAGTGTAATTTTAAGTCCGTAAATAAAAAAAATTAAAAAAACGCGACCACAGCGCTAGCCTATATGTAATAAAAATAGCCTAAATTCCTTCTTATAAGGTCAGCTATGTGCCTGCGTAAATCCCGTCAACATCGGTGCAGCTGTTTCCAAGATTGGCAAGAATAAACACAAAAAAAAGACAGACAGACAGACACAAACTTCAAAAATTGTTATTTTGTTATAAGTAGCGTACATATATACTTTCAAATGCTACTTGTAAATAAATTACCCAACTGGATCGCACATACTTGCTTTTATGTGCAGTCAGGCACAGCGTCGACTAAAATTTGAAAAATATAAGAAGAACTTCAAAGTTTTTATTCGATTTTTGTGACTCTTGATTGTAAAATAAAGACACCAAAGAGTTTCAGCGGAAAAATTTGAACAGCATTTTATTTCTATTAAAAAAATGTAAAAAGTGTATTTTTTTCAGAATCGTAGGAACGGTTTTTAAATAAAACGGTTTTTATTTAACAACTTTTGTTAAAAATTAAAAAAAATAATAATTTAAGAATGCTACCGTTAGCACAAAATAACCTTCATTTAAAAACAAAAAAAATTCACTTACGCATTTTCAAAATACCAATTTTCAAAAAAAGAAAAAAAAAATTATTAAAATAACCAAAAAAAACTTTTCGAAAATATTTTAAATTTAAATTACTAAGGCTACCTACATCTTCCTGAATGTCAATTTTGGTTGTAATCAGTTAACCAGTTTTCCATAAAGTCGAAGAAAAAAAAAACGTTTCTATGGCAGGTACCGTTTTTAGTCCATCATTTTAATATTTGTCTATAAAGAAAAACATCTTGTTTTTTTTATACCTCTAACTCTAGGTGACGCTGCGTTTGCCTTTTTTTCTTTCTTAATAAAAAAACGATATGTCTCAAATTTACACCATGTAACAAAAGTAAGTTTTTCCTAAAGTTTAGATACAATAGGTGGCGCTGTATAGATAGGCTTAAAAACAATACATTATAATACCTGTGCATTTAAATAGAATTTTTTGATGTTTTTGAATGATTATCTGAGTGGTTTAAAGAAATTATTGGAACCATAAGGTGCAGTTATCGAAATTCTATTCCCAAGTAAATCTGCACCTGAATGTTCTTAAATTTTCTTATATTTGAAAGAGCATTTTTTGTGAAATATTTTTTATTAAAAAAAACCTTTAATAAATAAGTACAATAAATATCTTATTTTTAAAATAAAACCTGTTTTGTAAAATTTACCTTAAATTTTAATTTAATAATTTTTTCTGAAATTCGCCATGGGTAAATTAAACTACATTTATTTTTATGATTTTCTTGCAAATTTTATGAAAACTTAATCAGAATAAATAAATTCTCAATGCCCTCATATAAATTGTGTAGTTTTACTGTATGTGTTTTTCTTGGAATAAAAAAAGTACGAATTTAGTTCGAACAGGTTCGTTTTTTATCTGTAAAAGCCTTAATGTTACGTTTTAGATGAACATTTGGTTAGTGCTAATTATTTCTTCGCAAGGCTAAGATCGCTTATAATCGCTTGTATTATGTTTGTTTAATTTTTTTTTGAATTTCAAATAAAATATCTCAACATTTTTATTTTTATTGACAATTCATACAAAAGTGGTATACCATAAAAAAATGGTATGTAGAGCTTATGTTAAAAAAATTAATTAAAAATAATAAACAGATCAGTTAAAAAGTGTTTTTATTTAAATTTTAATTTAAATTTGTTGTATTAATTTTTTTTCAATTGGGATAAAAACATTGAATTAACTTATATAATTTCCGAAAAATACAGCAATTTTTTAAATCATAAGTTTTTATGCAAATTTAAGTGTCTTAAGAACTTTCATATCTTAAATCTTCTTAAGGGAGATATTTCCGTTAATTTTAAAAAAATATATTAAATTAGTAATAAACTATAAAATACTGAAAGTTAAAAAAAAAATATTTTTTTTTTGGCTTGATGTGTTAGTGGCCCCTTGAAAATGTTCACACGTCAAAACCATAGTCATGAAAAACGTAATAGAAAATGTACGCTTTTGATACAAACTAACTGTTTTGGAGATATTATATTGAATAAAAAATACAAAGTTTAGTAGACTTAGCCAAAATAAGAAAATATTGTATGTCCCTCCGTAATGAAAAAAAAAATTAGTTTCTTATTTAAAGTTTAGAATCAAAAAATTCAAGGTTTTTTAAAAATAAATTTTTTTGAGATATAGAAAAAAAATAATATTTTTGTTTGTTTTCTATTGTTTTTTGTATTTTTCAACATTCATTTTATTCATTAATTTTATATTAGTATTCATTCATTGATTTTATTTTAATTAAAATCTTTGCTATTGTAAGAACATCGTGCGAATGTTAACCTGGTTCATTATTAGGTATAATTGGACATTTTCTGTGGAACTCTCATCCTAGATTTTTGAGATATTTCTGTTTTATTAAAAAACCTAACAAAAAACCTTTATTTTCCTTTTAAAAAAAATTGAGAAAAGTATATAACCTTTTTTATTTAATTTATTTACTTAAAAAACCAACCGAACAAATTACAATTTACCCTATAGTCAGTTTGTCACACACTCCCAAGCCTTCCAATAAAAAAAAAATAATCTACATGTGTGTATACCTAGGTCTGGGCTCATAATCCAGACAAATATTTTTTTTCTCTGACAAATGTCTATAACTTAATCCGTATTATTGGTTCATGTATTATAATGTACTGTGTGTTTTCGTTATCACAAAACAATAAAAAAGAACACACGCAAAAATCATGCACAACCAGCATGCGAAAAAGCCACATTTTGTCTAGAAGTTGCACACTCCTTTTTGGCCAAATGTGAGTTCTTATCGCAAAGATTGAGATTGTTATCACAAAAACGAGAAGGCTGACGATTTGCGTTTACCTTATCAATTGCTTACTAATTTTGTGTACACAGTTGACACAGTTGTATCTTCAACAATACAGAAGATACATTTTTGAATTTTATTTGCATGCAGTCTGCTCGAAAAAAATCAAGAAGCAATTATGTGTTAAATTATATGGTCTGTGATATTCTTGTGATAATCCTGTGATATTCATTAAAAAAAGCAAATATTTGTTGAATTGTTTTTAGAAAAATCTTCTATACAACAAATATTAGTTATTTAGCTATTGAAACACTTTTCGAGTGAATGTATTTACTTTCACTTTCAATAAATTGATAGGTTGTTATCACCAAGTGTGATTATTATCGTCTGAAGTACCTAGGAAATGTCAACAGATGTGCGGTGTTTGAGAAGGTATTGTTGTGATATGACAGTGCAATAAAAAAGCGACAGTTTTATTATTTTCTTATTTATTTTGTGTGAAACGCAATATTCTTTCAAGAGATGACACAAATAACGATGCAATTGTAATCAATTAACTTTATTCTTCACACTGATAAGACAATAGAACAAGATTAATGTAGAACCAACTAGATCCGGTCTAGTTTTATAGCTTTTCGATGTGCAATTTAGATAGGACAATTTGTTGTTGTGATCGATGGGACTTTGTTAGCGGAAATTCAATGAAAACAGTTACGTATGGTGGACTTTGGGAAGAAACTACTAAACCAATAGAAATACCAGGGTTTTTTCCAATTTATGATTTATAGTTATAAGTTATAGTTAAAACTGAAAAATTTATTAATTCAATGTATTCTTAGTTCTAATGAATAGGTTTCGACTTGTTGTGTGACGTATGCCTTTCAAACCGGAATCCTTTTCAGCTGCAGTTCCTAACGAGCTTGTGGACCCTATTATTACCCGCACTTTGGGCCCCATTGTCTGTGAAGATTGTTGTTCCGGGATTTTGTATCTTTTTGAAGTCAAAAGTCTCACAAGCAATCTCCAAATGAAATATAGGATGTTATGTTTGTATACAATCTTGACCCCCCCCCCCTCCCAATTTAAAAATCCTTATGAATTTCAATTACTTGAATTTGAACCTAAAATTCTAGTTAGCTAGTTAGCTTCCATTTAATCGGAAGTTGGAATGCGTCAAAATAAAAACAAAACATGAATCAGTTGTGTGTTCTAGAAAATGTGTAGAAAATGGACCAGACAGATATTTGTAACACGGAACGTCAGCAAATCTCGAATTAAGGTTTCTTATCATTCAACTGAATAAAAAGTATAGTCAAATCCCCTGGAATTGCTTGCATGTATTTTTCAATTAATTAATGGCAAAACCCCAATCATTTCAGCAGATCTTTTCTTCGGAAAAAATATTGCATACAAAGCCAAGATTAAAACGACTAAGTTCATTTGGCGTCGCTAGGCATAGAAGTCTGATCTTGGACCTTTAATGAAATAAATTGGAAGAGCAAAATTATCAACTGGGAGAAGTGCGTTTCACAGATTTACAACTTATCTTCTCAAGTACTACTACTATAAGACTTTTGAACTCGTTGTGAAATGAGATTGGCAAAACTTATACCATCTGGCGAATCAACGCATTTTATTGGAGCCTGCACCCATTTAATAAGTCATTTGTCTTAATCAGACAGTTTGGTGTCTTTTTTTTCTTTGGTCCTGAATTATTTCTGGAAATGTGAGAGGAGATAAGTGTTTTTTTTTTTATAGGATGTTTGAAAACTTTCAATAGTTGGAAGTTGGAAGTATTTCAAAATATAATTTGATGTTAACTCTTTGCACAAATAGAAAACTTATTTATAACTAGTGGCAGGTGCCGACATCAGGAATCCGATAAAAATATTTGTTTTTAAAATTCTAAGTTACATACAAAATACATTATGAGCTTTAAGAATAGAATCAGATCAATCAAATTTGTTTAGGCAAAACCTAATCTGTTGTTTTGATTGAATTTAAATATCTAATCAAAAAATCTTTGTCAATTGCTTATCTGTCTACGCTTTAGAATTTTAACAAATTAAAAAAAGTCATTTATTTTGTTTAACTTTATTTTATTTTATTTTATCTTAATATTTCAGTTTATTTTATTTTATTATATTTCATTACATTTCAATGTATTCTATTTTATTTTAATTAATTTAATTCAATTTAATTTAATTTAATTTAATTTTAATTTAATTTAATTTTATTAAATTTTGTTTTATTCTCTTTTATTTTATTTTGTTTTATTTTATTTAATTTAAATTTGTTTTATTTTATTTTATTTTAATTTATTTTATTTTATTTTATTAAGTTTTATTTTATTTTATTTTATTTTATTCTTAATATTTAATTTTATTTTATTTTGTTTTATTTTATTTCAGTTTATTTCATTTATTTAATTTAATTTTATTTTGTTTTATTTTATTTTATTTTATTTTATTTTAATTTATTTTATTTTATTTTATTTTATTTAATTTTATTTTACTTTATTTTATTTTATTTTATTTTATTTTATTTTATTTTATTCTTAAAATTTTATTTTATTTTATTTTACTTAATTTTATTTGATTATATTTTATTTTATTCTTAATATTTTATTTTATTTTATTTTATTTTATTTTAATTTATTTTGTTTTTTATTTTATTTTATTTCATTTTATTTCATTTTATTTAAATATATTTTATTTTATTATATTTTTTATTTTATTTTATTTTATTTTATTTTATTTTATTTAATTTTATTTTATTTTATTTCATTTAATTTTATTTTATTTTATTAAAATAAATTTTATTTTATTGTATTTTTTTATTTTATTTTAATATATTTTATTTTGTTCTTAATATTTTATTTTATTTTATTTTATTTATTTTATTTTTTTAATTTTTTTTTATTTTATTTTATTTTATAATATATTATTTTATTCTTAATATGTATTTTACTTTAATTTTTAAATAAATATCACTAAATGTCTTCTTATTTCTTTCCAGATTGCCAGCAGGATCGTCACATTTATGTTTGTGGCGCTGCTCACAGCTGCGTGTTCAGACGCAGCTCGAATATTAGCAGCTTTTGTGTTTCAGGCTAAAAGCCATTTTATGATGCATAATGTCCTCATAAGTGAACTGATAAACAGAGGACATGAAGTCACATTTATCACAAGTAAATCCATAGATAAAAATCTCGGCGAGAACTACACCGAAATCCTTATAGATCCTGTCTATAACTATGAACCTGATGGTGAGTTTGTTAAAAAAAAAAAAATTCTTTAATTTCATATTTTTTTTTCAGTGAGGAACTATTTTAAAGTTAAGGGTAACCTTGACTTTGCAGACTTTTCGTTGACAAACTTCCTAAAGATGCTTGATATAATTGGTGAGAAGACCACCGAACATGCCCTCAAGCATCCGAGTGTTCGGGAGATATTCCATCGGAATGAAACACATGATGTGTATGATCTTCTGATCGTTGAACAGTTTTACCAAGAGGCATTCCTAGCCTTGAGCTATAAGTACAACATCCCTGTGATAGCTTCCAGCACACTGGGCTATGAGAACCACATGAGCCAGATGATGGGTATCATGACACCGTGGTCCTTTGTCCCACATGGTTTCCTGCCCTTTGATGACAAGATGAATTTCTGGGAAAGATTGAAGAATACAGTGGCATCATTGTACACAGATTTGTACAGAGAATTCGTCTATTTCCCCAGGCAGGATGCACTAGTCAAGAAGTACCTTTCACACTTACCAAGTAAGGATTTCACTAATTTTCATAATCTGACCAAAATCATTTAGTTTTTGTTTTTTCTTCAGTTAAAATACCACAAGTATCTCAAATGGAGAAAAATATTTCTCTGATGCTGTTGAACAGCTATGTTCCCCTCACAAAACCCAGGCCCTCAATGTTGGGAATGATCCCGATCGGTGGTATGCATATCTATCCGGCTAATCCGTTGCCGTCAGATATCAAACAGTTCTTGGATGGGGCGACACATGGCGCCATCTACTTTAGCTTAGGTATGGGTATATTTCTTTCCGAAACCAAGAAATGTTTTTTTAGAATTTTTCTGTATTTAGGGAGCCAACTCAAGTGTCAAAACATGCCTCCAGAGAAGCTGAAGGCATTCCTTGACACATTCGCCAGCTTGAAACAGAGAGTACTCTGGAAGTTTGAAGACGACAAAATCGCAAAACTGCCAAAGAATGTGATGATCAAGAAATGGATGCCACAAACTGACATCTTAGCTCACCCAAATGTCAAGGTGTTTATTACACACGGAGGACTTTTCGGCACGCAGGAAAGTGTCTACCATGGAGTTCCTATGTTGGGAATACCAGCTTATGGAGACCAGGTTTGTTAATTAGATCAATCTCAAAAATTCTATCTCTAATTTATTTCTCAATTTCAGTTCCTTAACATGAAGAAAGCCACCAATGCTGGTTATGCTCTAACCCTTAACTTCCAGGATATAACCAAAGAATCACTAAAAATTTCCTTGACTGAACTCTTGGAAAACCCTTCGTACAAAAAGAATGTCCAGCTCACATCACAGATATTCCGAGACCGACCTGAGTGCCCCCGAGATACAGCAATGTATTGGGTAGATTATATCATCCGGTATAAGGGTGCTCCACACATTCGTTCGGCCGGTCTTGATCTGGCTTGGTATGAGTTCTATCTGCTAGATGTAATTGCCACGTTAGTACTTGGAGCAATAATAGTTATTGGTTGTATGTTTTTGGCGATAAACTTCCTCATCGGAAAAACAAAAATTAAAGAGAAAATGAGTTAAGCATTGTGAGAGGCTTACGTGTTAGTATTACAAAAAAAAAGTTGCTCGTGTTTAAGATTTAGAAATAGTGTTAAAGATAAGAAATAAAATAATTTATAATGAAAATATTGTCTTTTTTACTTGCGATATACAAATGCAATACAGGCAAATTGGATTCATGAATATAAAAAGGTTGTCTGTACAGTCGGTTTACGGACGATAATTTTACGTGATAACGTCATCAGAAAATATTGATGGCACCAACACCAACATAGAGCCGGTTGACTCACCATGTTTACAATTCCGAAATCTTGTACTAAATCTACAACTAAGTCTAGTACTAAATCTAGTACCAAATCTAGAACGAAGAATACAATAGTACTAAATTCTAGTACTAAGTACTAAAAATTTAGTAACAAAAATTCTATTGAACCGACAACCTAGTGACAGTCGGCACCAGTTTTATATTTAATTAGCGGTACCCGGCGCGCGTTACTACTAGGAAAAAACAGGTTTTAATGTGAAATGCGAAAACGAACGAGACCAAAAGGTGAAGACAGAAGACACCCAATCCCTCCAGCAACTTCCCGCCGAACCAGTTTTGCCTGATTCCGTATTACCGATTTAAACAATCTGCCGAATTTAGCCAAAGAAATTAACTTGGGCAGAAATGATGGGAAATTTGTCAAGGCACATTCGTCTAACAAAAAAAAAAAAAAAATATTTACTTTGTAGGTGGCTCACGCTCATAAATCACTTCTCAAATCGGAAAACTTTTTTAAACGTCAACAAAAATATGATATTATTGACATTTAAAAAAGTGGGTAAATTTTGTTGTTCAACGCGTTAGCATACTTTTTTGCAGTTTCAACATTCTGAGAGAGATTTTCATCCCCACTCTTCAAATGTTGGTAGCCTGCCCAAAAAGTAAACATACAGACCTATTGATTCATTAAACCCTTCTTACTCGAGTTTTAAGGTGCTTTCATTGAGCAAACCCTGGAATCCGGCTTACCTCAGCCACGACATAGAAGCATCTCAGTCGGACATCAGCTCTTTTCATGTAGAGTTGTAATTGAATTGAAATTTGTTAAAAATTAATTGAAAGACTGGATCGCAAGGAAATTTCACAAAGACCCTGGAACTTCAGAAACGTATGACAACATTTATTAGAACGAGCTACATGGTTCATAAAAAGAGCTATGACCAGTCTTGGCATTCCTGCCAAAATCGTCCGTCAGTGGAGAATTAAAAATCTCCTGACTCATTTGATCTTCAAAAAGGATTTAGTGGTTGTCAGTAACGCTTTTTGAGTATTGGGACGAAAGCAACGAAGATAGGTTTAGAGATCAATGAGAGTAAAACCAAGTATTTGCTGTCATCAAGAAGGGACACCCAACATCGATATCTTAGACAGTTATAACTTTAAGGTAGCTAGGAACTTTGTATACTTGAGCTCCACCGTTTTAGGAGAATAGTATCAGCGCTGATATCAAACGAACAATAACTGCTGCCAATCGCGGCTTCTTCGGGCTGAGAAGCTAATCGAGTATCAAAAACGATATCTCCCATGAGAACGTTTGTTTTACTTAACTTTTCCAGGAACTAATTTTGAAGGACATACGCTCCGGAGTGTTCAAAGCAATTGAGTATTCTTCGGTTGACATCTTCTTGGATAGTGCGCTTACTGCGGTTCTCCGCTGTTGCTCCGATGCCATATCTTGATTTTGACCAACAAATGAGGATTCTTAGACTCGTGGAAAAAGAAATGCCTCACTCTGGCTCATGCAATCATGAAAGAAGTGTGCCCCAAATATTTTATATCCTTCATTATGACTGCTGCTTCCGTGTTTTTTTTACAAGAAGTTTGGCCCTGAACATCTCCTGCATCTTTCAAAAGGCTTTTCATCATTTTCCAAAGATGCTAAGCGACTTATCGTCCCATTTTCGTACGTGCTGCAAGTTAAAAATGCCAACATTGTAGTGCCCCGTGGCTTAGTGGTTAGTGTGTCGCACTGCTAAGTAAATGAGCCTGAGTTCGAATCCAGCTCATAGACATCTTCTTTTCCGGAGTACTGCCTCTTGCGAGGAACTGACAAAACCTCCAAGAGTAAAATTTGTCTCGAAAAGGTGCATCTCATGTAGCCGTTCGAACTCGGCGGTAAACTTTCCCTTCCATTCTTGCAGACTAACAACACACACACAGGAATTTTGGGACTTTTTTACATTTGGCTCTAAAGGTCATAAACTATGGGTTTTTCAACAAACAAAATTAAGTACTTTTTTTAAGTCCATCAAATTTGGAATTTACACCAAAAATCTTCCAGAAAAATTACTGCACCTCCCAGCAGCGAATTAAAGGGTCGCTTGTCAGAACATACATTTTTTCACTCAAGGCTTCACACGCCAATATCTCATTATTGAGAGGTCCTAGGTGAGTGGTTCTAACACTGTCAAATGGGTATTGAATCCAGCTACTTAATCCATACATCAATCGTTGAAGTTGTAAAAAACAACTTTTCAGTAAATGCTGACGATGAATACAGTATTGCTGAAAAATTTGCGGATCAATTTGCAAATCAGCTATCCAATATAATACACGTGTGCAATATTAAAACACATATAACGAATCATCAAAACCTGCAACTGCAACAACGCATTTTCATTGAAGAAGCCAGCGATGAAGAGATACTCAACACTTTAAGAAAAATAAACCCCAAAAAAGGACCAGGAGCTGACAACATAAGACCGGTAGATATCAAAATAAACGCTGACATTTTTGCACCGATTATACGAACCATAATCAATCGTAGCATGATCCAAGGCTGTGTTCCAAAAATATGAACAAATCTATAATTCCACCTATATACAAAGGAGGAACAAAAACATGGTCGAAAACTATAGACCAATTGCTATCATGTCAGCTGTAGACAAAATGTTTGGAAGAAATTATCGCCGAACGTCTTAATAAATTTATTACCAAACACCAAATTTTACATCCAAACCAATATGGATTTCAAAAAAATAAAAGCACGGACCAACTTCCAGCAGAATTTACAAATACAGTTTAATCGTTACCATCACGTACTTGCCTTGTTTATTGACTTCAACAAAGCCTTTGACACCCTTAATCAAGAAAAGCTTGAACAAAATTGGTGTAAGAGAGTATTTGTTTTTGTCGGAGTGGTTCAAGGACTACTTAACTGATAAATCGATTAAGGTCAAAATATCAACGACCCTTAGTAAAGAAAAACCTACTAAATATGGTGTTCCATAAGGCTCAAAGTTGGGTCCCATTTTGTTCATTTTATACACAAACGAACTTCTCAGATTATTTAAATACAATACAGCTTATGCATATGCAGACGATATAGCCATCATAGTCAAACACAAAAACTTGGAGTCAGCAATAGCAATACTTCAAGACCAGTTTGATAATGTATCCAAGTGGTGTCATGACCATGGGCTAATTATTAATGGTAGCAAAACAAAAGTAATGCATATACTCCATCCATTTAAGAAAGAAGAAACAGTCAATTTGTTTTTCCGAAACAACAACTGTCAACTGCTAACTAACAACGAACCAATCGAACTGGTGAAAAAGATGACATTGATGCACATTTCATTTGGCGGGAACATACATATAAACAGAATACGTCTCCAACTAAAAACTTTATCTTAAAAGATTCTCAAATTTCGAAGTTCTTAAACAAGTTTACTACTTAATGGCAGAATCCCGAATTCGATATGGGATCATGGCCTGGGGTAGCGCCTCAAAAACACATATAGATAAGATATTAAATCTTCAACATCGTCTAATCAAACTAATTAAACCACCTGATGCACACTTTAATGCTCTGGATTCAAACGCAATTTATCAAGTGATTGCATTACATTATTATATGGAAGACCAAAGATTCCTACAGCCAATAAGACACAATCAAAATACTAGAAGAAGAGCACCAGGGATGCTTGAAATTCCATTATCTACCAACCTATACGGGGACAGAGAACTGAGATGTAAGATTCCGAAGTTATTAAATGAACTTCCTTTGAACTTGAAAAGTATTCAAAATCTTAAGAACAGAAAAAAAGATATTAAAAAATACTTTCTAGAATCGCATTTTGTTAGATACTAACGTACATAAAAATAACTGATTTCCACTGTTATTGTGATACCTAAGTGTTCAATTCCATTGTTTAGATTAATAAATTAAATATATGGTAAATTGTAATTAAAATTAAAATATTAACTGAATTACTTCAATAACTTTTAAATTCAAATAATTGCCTTTGTTCATAACCGCATGCAGATAAGCACTTTGATAAGCTTTGCGGGTAAACTTCTGTAAATTAAAACTATTGTGAAAATAAAGAATTTTGAAATTGAAAATAAAATAAAATCTTCCGAAAAAATAACTGCGTCTCATAATTCGAGTATAACAGAAGAAATGACGTAAAAATTTGCAGTTTTTGAAATTTTTTAGGGAAATTTGAAGACATACCTTTTTTCTATGCGCCATATCTTGATACTGAATTGACATAAAATTATGTTTAAATAGTCAAAATTTTAATAAATTAAAAATAAATATAATATAAAATAAATATTAATAAAAAACCAACGAAAGGTTGAACATTTTGCAGCCCCCTGCACATTTTTTGCATTGGGTTCTCGAAGTTCAAACCTTGAGAAAATGTTAATTAACCATTCCTAAACATTATCCCAAAGCTTCAATAACTTCCGAACTTTTTTTATCTGAAACTACCTGACCACTAGACTATTAAAATGTTCCAAGTTTGTTCCATGTGACCGCAAATAAGAGCAAAAAAAAGGGCTGTTCAGATTCATAACTCGCCTTATAACCACAAGTAAAAGTTAAAGTCAATTAACCCCCAAAATACTTCTCAATTTTAAATTTCGCCTGAGGATATGCAATTGATAAAATTAAATGTGGTTTCACCATTAAAAAGTTGTATTGTTTATACGAAAAAACCTAATCATAATATTGACATGAACTAAGTGAGTTTTTCACTTTTAATCAGAAGGATATATACTAATTATAAATTCAAGCTTTGTATTTCATTATTACTTTCAAAATAATATAATATTCTGTACTCAGGTTTTTTTTAATAAAAAGAAAAAAAAAATTCTTTCCCATCTTTCTAGTTCTTCTAACTAGTGTCGTGCAACGTTATGTTGCATTCTAAAAGGCAATGTGCCTTACAGACATTTAGTTTAAATTATTATTATTATTATTATTTATTATTATTTGTTAGCTGAATCTGGACCAAAAATCAATGTTTTAATAGTCGACGCCAACCATTTTTGTATGAATATCAGAACTCGAATATCAGAGTAGACAAAGATGGTGGAGAACTGGAATTTATATGTTCTGGGATACAATGCAATGTTTTTTCTTCAGGATTTTGCAAGACTTAATCAGACAATCACACGAACCCAGTACTTTCGATCCCCATAGACATAGACTTAAACCTCCAAATCTCACAAAAAATCCTCGAAGGAATTATTAAAAAAACACCCCAATTTAAGTGTAACATACGAAACGAAAAATGCTTCAAGAATACCAAAATCAGTTGTTACATGACTGACTCAGCCTCAGGGTTATGATGGGTTCAAAAAACTCACATTGACTCTACTCGTATATGCCACTTTGTATGAATTTTCAGCTCAGCTCTCAGTTTTCTGCACATAACCTAAAAAAAATCAAAATAACGTGGAAAATGTTTCCAAGGACATATGGTTTTTCTTTTGAAAAACCAGAACGAACGTTGGTTCCTATTACGTATATTCAAAGGCTGTTAGGAGGATATAAAAGAAGATTCAAAAACTGACAATTGGTATCCTTTTTTAGGACGAGGAAGACAACTCAACATTCCAGCGCCAGAAGGAGGATCTATCCCTCAGCGATTTGAATATGATTATCTGAGCTGAGTCCTTTTCAAAACACTAACTCGTTACAGTCAATGCGGAATTGTGGCTTACATCCGTGCAATGACGGAACGGGTGTGGGAATTATGGAATTGGGAGGTGTTATGCTCCAAAGAGTCGCATGTGATTTGAATAGCTAATTAAAATCAGGAACCTTTCTGTGCGTAGAGATAGAAAAAATCCCAATTACCTTGGTTCGAGAGCTTGGGGGCGAAATTTATTGACTCAGTAATTGCGATGGTAGTACTGATGGTTACGGAACGAGAGTGGCTTCTGTTGTGTTCCATTTTTTGCTTCTTCTAAATGGAAATTAAGGACGAATGTGATACCGTGACGACTTGTTGAATATCTTAATTGAAATTTGAATGGATTTTTCATTGGGTTGCGGAATGGGTAAGAAATGAAGAAAGGAAATGATTGAAAGGTGCTTCTGAGGTAAATTTACATATTTTAGAGAATGATCTCACAGCTTAGCATCTAAGCGGAGAAAATGTAGTTAATAATTTCGAGTTTAATTTTTGAAGTGAGGAGTTATTTTTTGCGAACATTTTAAGAAAAATGAAATAAGTTTAAACCCTTTTTTAAAATAACTTAAGGTATGGAGAAAACCGAATGCTAGAGCATCGGATTATAATGCAGTATACACTTTTCTAGGTATATCCGAGCAAAAGAATGATCCAAGACGGCGCATCAGCCGATTTTAATAAAATTTCGAAGAAGTTTTATTGCACCTTTCTTAGTATAGTTTCAACCATGACCCACAGGTGGTATTAATAAATTATTAAACAAGTATGAGGACTCTGAATCAACCTCACACTGTTAGGAATGATTTGATAGTTGGTTATTACCGTTTGTTAAAAAAATTAGAAATTTATAATATAATTCTTTTGGGATACCCGAGCAACGTTGGGAGGGCACACACAGTACGACTTTGTGAATATGGGTATGTGTGTTCCCTATAGACCGCAAGATTGTCTGATCGTATTTGTTGACATTTTCCAGAAAATCTTAAAACTAGCCCCGCGAGTGATCCGGTATACAGTATGAACCCAATAGGTTGCGAGCGCGTTTATATGTTTAGGGAAATGTAGTTTTCCTCGAGAGAAAGTTCGTATCAACAATACTTGACAAAATTTGTATAGGAATTTTTTTGTTATATAAGCATGGTAACCTTGTTGGTTTTTACGCTATAGTATGGCCAGATAGGTGGCTCTGTTTTGGAGATGCAGTAAAATGTCGGATATTACTGAGAAATTAAAGTTGGGTCAGCTAGTTAAATCTAAAAGTATAAAATACTAGTTTTTACCTCTTACTTCATCTGCATGGGCTTCGGAATTGGGTTCAGAGAGTTTGTGTGTTATAATACCTAGGAATTTCTTTAGAGGAGAAAATTGCTTTAACCGATTTTGTCGTTGAAAAAGTCCTGCTAAGTTCAAAATCCTTTGCATTCTACTTATAAGGTTTTGAAATGCTAAATATGTAATTATATTCGAGCAAGTCTATAGTGTATTCCTAAAAGCAGATTTCATTGACTGGCATTGATTTGGGACGATATGTCCAGGGTCAATCTCTCCAGAATGAGGTCTACAGGACTTATTATATCCATTCTTCATGGCGGCGGCCTGTGTCAAGTCTACTTTATTTGTCCGCCAGATATTTTTTAATAATTTTTATTACTTAAACAAAAATAAATATTAAAGAAAATTTTTCAGAATTCTCTCACAGGAACCGCGCATTTTTTCGGAATAAAAATAAGCCTATTTTTCAATCAATTTTTTTCAATCCAAATTTCATCCAAATCGTCTGAGTCATTAAGGCGTGATTGCAGATCAAACATCCAATGTCATGTCGCTTTTAGACTTTAAGCCGATATGATCGATTTTAATGAAATTTCTAGACAAAATTGAGATTCGCTACGATCAGCAGATGATCCTATGAAATTTGCCTGACAATTTGAGATGGTGGCCAACTATAAAGTCTTACGGATTCGAAAACCAAAGAAATTATACTCCTTATGAGTTCGATTAAAGAAGAAAAAAAAACTTTTATTTTATATTCTATATGACAAAATTTTGCCCATATCTTTTTGAATACTCTACTTTTTGAGCTGTTTTTTGCACCAAAGTAAATATCTTCAGAGTACCTTTCCAACGGTGTATAGCATGGTGCCATGTCATATGGCCATGTGTCATATGGCCATATGGTTATATGACGCAATTTGAAAGTTTCATATGGCCATATTCAAACATATGACCATCTGTCGCTTTGCCAAAGTATCATATGACCATTATGGCTTAATGTCACTTTCAAATGCATTTTCTTACCCAGTCTTACGATTTGGGACTTATATCCCGCCTTGTTAATCTTAGTATAAAGAAGGTATAGGGGGGGGGGAGGCATGCTGCTCCCTTGGGATTACTATAGGATTTGGAGAAGGTGCAAGGTTGGGTATGTGTAACTTTTCTTTTTGATTTAAAGAACTCTTGCATAAACCCAATCTCGCACCTACTCCAAATCCTATAGTGCGCCCAAGCAGGGGGGTTACGTACGCCATACTCGATCATATGGCTATTTGACGCTTCTAAAAAGTGTCATAAGACCATATGGCAAAAAGTCGCAAGCAAAAGTCGTTAGCAAAGCGACAAATGGACATATGTTGAATATGGCCGTATGACACTTTCAAATTGCGTCATATGACCATGTGGCCATATGACACATAGCCATATGACACGGCACCGTATAGCGTTAGTTAGTTTGGGCAAAAAAAAATCATCAAATTGGTGGCCTGGTTTTTTTTTGTTTATATCTCGAAAACTACGTGTCCATAACCATAAAATGTCTAATTGGTAACCGTAAGGCTAAGTGTCTTCTTAAAGAACTTCTGCAGGAGTTGCATGAAGAAGAGAAGTAATCTTTTTTCAAGATTCATAAGAAGCTCTTCATTTTATATATATAATATGAAGTTATCATGGAACTGGTTAAGAGTTAAAAGCACTTGACCTTGCCTCTTCACGGAGATATCGTATACCATACAATCATCTTATTTTATTTTTTTTTATTTAATTTTTTTTCGCAAATAATAAAGAACGGTATTAAGGAGCTTGATATTATCAAGAAATGCTTAAGAAGAAGCTAATATTTCCCACAGGAACCCATTTTTAAATCCCTCTTTACATGTGCGTGCCTATCTCTTGCTCTGACATAAAAGAAATACAAATAAAAGCATCATTAACCTGCCAACCTTCCATAAGACCCTAATTCTCCAAATCCTTCATAAAAAACAAGCTGATTTAAAATTTTCTTTTATCTCTATTGATTTGTGTGTCGGTCGACTTTCTTTCTAACCACATCAACAAACAAATCTCCGTTTTATTATCCTGTCGATAGAAAAAAAACCTCATTTCCGTTTTCCTTAATTGTTGGAAAACATTAAAAAAAATAAATAAAATAAAAAATAGAAATTGTAACCTCCGTAGGTATTTGAAAGGAAATTCCGTCCAACATCTAACACGTTATTCTATTCAAAAAATTGACCTTTTTTATGGACTTGTGTCAAGGCCTTTCTATGAAATTGTATTCTCAATATATTTCCTTTTTCCACTCCTATATCTGGTTTCTGAAATCTATGTTGATATAACAACAATGTTACTGTCAACTTCATTCACTTCCGACTCGAACTGTCCGCTCACTGTGCCTACAATTTGTATTCCTCTCTTCTTCTTCACGCTCTAGTTCCACAGGACGAACCGGAGTCATCTATCATCAACATCAACAACCTAAAACCTAAAAGCTAAAACGTTCCTCAAACCATCCATCTGCTAACAGGATAAGAACCCAGTTTGAATTTCACTAACGGTTTTTCCTCTTCACGCCTGTCTAACCAAACGCCGTCGTACGGAAGAATCCTTGTGTGCTTCTCAGATATTCACAGAAGTAGCAGCACATTAAACATAAAACGGTGACGTAAGGAGCCCAGCTAACGGCATTTTTCCGTCGGCCCAGTTCGAGAAAAAAAGATTTTCCAAAGAATTGAAATGGCAATAATAGTGTCTGTGTGAGGAGGAGCCTTTTGCATGTTTCTTTTCAGAGAGTACCGTTTTTACGCTTGAATTAGAAAAACATGTATGTATATGTTTCTATCGCCTTTGAAGGACATTTTTCTATTCCTTTCAGCCAGACCCATAAATCTGCATCGTGGAATCACGAATTTAGGAGAATTCTCAAAATGGGGCACGAGGTCGATGAATGGGCTTCCGCCGACGACCTTTCAAATACCTCATTTTTCTTATCCCTTTAAAGGATTTAGAGAGAGGAGAACACCAAATACCGTTTGAAATGAATGCACAATGGCGGCGCCGTCATTTTGCGTTATGCATGGCGCTTAATCAGGCCAAGCATTGTTATTCCGCAAACGGAAGTCTTGATGAGGTGGAAGTTGGCAGTGAAGAATAGTGCCGGCATTCTGAACCCTCGTTACGGTATCTACTAGCAAATATTGTAGTAGACTTGTAAGAAGAGCACGTCATAGATTAAACCTTTGTTGGCATTGTTGGTGAAAAATTTGCGGGAGAGAGAGAGAGAGTCCCAGAGAGAAGCCATCTTTTTCATCTCCAGGACAAATGACGTCACACTTTTTGAGCTTTTTTTCGGATACAAGGAAGGGAACTTTTTCGGGATACGAACAATTGTTGCGTTTTATTGTTGTGAATGTTGTAAAAATGATTCTTTTTCTCTAGCTATTGTCATACAAAAATAATGTGTTCTATTTATACTAAGGACAAAAAGGATTGGCAATCGGCTTCTGTCTGTTATGATACATAACATCAATTTTTAGCTCTCTGGGTAACAAAACGGGGGAATGGACGGTGCAATCGGCATCGGAATATTTGGTCACTTGAATTGAAATTTATGATTATGGAGGTTTGTTGGACTGGATTAAATAGCCTTTTTCGTCCTTGATTAGGAGGATTGTGGGTTTTATTGTTTTTGGCAGATGTTTGGTTTTGTTGATTATGCCAGTGTTTATGATTTGTTTTATGTGAATCAAGTTGATTTTGCAGTCGAATAAGCTATTAGGGCCATGGCTATCGATAATTCTACTTGTGCTTAAGTGGTTCTTGTTACTTGCAGTTATGGGTGTTGCCATCGAGTTGAGTGTCAGTTCCACGCCATCACGCCATGGCTATCTTAACCTTATTATATAAATTAATAAAAATTAATACAATTTTTTTTTTAAATATGCAAGCCGTGAGAATTTTCCAAAATAGAAAAAAATCTCTATCCGCTTCATATATGCATCTGTGAGTTTGTAGATGTGTTTGAGTAGACATTTTTATGCATCATGCATACAATCCCGCAATGGTTTGAGCGTTTTTTATTTTATGTTTAATATAACACTGTTTCAATATGACCCGTTTAACAACTTTACCCGGTATCCCATACAAATATGGTATTGAGCCAGCCCTGCAACATATTCTATATATTAACAACGAACAAACGGATTAACAATAACAGCGGCAACTACATAAAGGCCTAAGTTACGTGACTATACAAACAAACAACGGTTACAACGAGGTAAATAGAAAACGATCAGACTACATAGACTTACACACGAATGAACGAAACAAGAAAAGGGGAGAAACCAAAATCAAGTGTGCCTGGCTGAGCAGTTAGTTAGTTTTAAATTAGTCGTCAAACCACCAACTCAAATTGTAATTCAGCGGCAGAGGTTATTTTTAAGAAAAGATTTCATTTTAAGAGAAAAGTAAATATTATTCGTTAATTGTTTTTTATTTGTAAATTGTTTTTTAAATTCGAAATATTTCTGTTGAATCAACTGCTCCTTTTAGATTGACTGCAGTGCGATTGACGCAAGGCACTGCTCCGGTAGTATAACTGATATTCGAACTTTTATGATGCCAACATTTATTTGGATCACTACATCGTTGTTGTGAAGATAGGGTTGCAGATATACTGATCAGATCATGTAATCAAAAGAAATTGCCATCGAGTCTCTAATCACCTCCAAAAGAGTGCAGCTAAAGAGGTAGCTCAGAAAGACCAGAAATGCTTGCGAGCTTTACATGCAGAAGAGGAAAGAGGAATACCGGCTTCTTAGAAAAAAAAAAAGGATCGTGGGAAGGTGGGAATTGAAAAAATGAAAAGTGTTACTGCGGAAATGGAGTTCAAATGCAAAAAGAAAATGTCAAAGCTACAAAATGATCAAGGGAACATCGTTGTAGAATCGAAGATGATGCTGATGACAATATGGAAAAAACCACTTCCGCAGACTGTCAAACGGCGATGACGAAACGAATTTCGCTGTCAAGCAGAATGATCCATTCTTTCTGCTCAAATTAGAACACAAATTCCGCCAACTTCATCTGGATGAAGTAAAGCTAGCAATATCTAACCTCAAGAGCAATAAGGCCACTAGAGCTGGGAGCCCAGCTGCTGTACTCGTCAAAGCTGCAGGTGATGACTTTGTTAGAAATATGCACGAACTCTTAAGCAAGATATGGAAAGTAGAAAACATGCCCGATGAATAGAATCTTAGCATTATTTGTCCGATTCTAAAGAAAGCAGAGCCTCTGAACTGCACTAAACACTGTCTTTTCTTATGGTAAAAACTCATGGAAATCGTTAAAAGTGGGATAGGACGCTGTAGGTTGCTTCGAAAAGGAAAAATTCTCCGAGTGATTTTTGGTCCTGTATACATTAACAGCGAGTACAGAAGGATATATAACTATATATTTTGCTGTACAGCAAAATAGACATAATCAAAACAGTGACAATACAACGTCTCAAATGGATGGGTTTTATAGAGCAGATGGACATCAATGCTCCGGCTCGGAAAATCTTTGGTTTCATTTCGAAGGGACCACGTAGTAGAGAAAGACCGGGACTTAGGTGGCGCATGCAATTGGAAGAGGATCTTGACCTAGTTCACGTGCATAGCTGGAGGCAGCCAGCAAGTGACAGAACTGGCTGAAGAAGAGTTGGTTGAGAGCCATTTTTACGCGGACTGCACTGTCCGGCACCATTTATTTTGTGAAATAAAGACTTAAACGAAAGGTGAATTAGATCAATTAAGGAAAGTTTCATCGAGTTGAAATGAACACAATATCGATAAAAAAGCTTGATGCACAGTTTAATCAACAGTCTTTCCAAATATATGGAGTGATTGGTCCTTCTTTTCGGTAAGAAGTATCACCTGTTCACAAGTGAACCTATGGTTAGTAAATCTGAACTGCTTTTGATCTTCAAGGTATTTTGAATGCTGATACTTAATCAGTATTCACATGAACTTGGAAACAACGGATGTAAGTGCAAACTTATCAAAAATTTGATGGTGAAGAATCTTCTTCTTTTGGAAAATGTTAAATCAAAATCGTTTAAGTAGTTTTCGAGAACAATGAGCTTGTCGTTAATGGTTATATGCCACATTGCCATTTTAAGCCATTAATTAAAATACCGAAAACATCTCTAAGGAATTCTGAAAGAATCACACATGGCAAATTCTAAAGTAGGACTAATGTGTAAGTTGTTCTAAAATTGAAAAACCAGACTGTCTCTTAGTATCACACTATAATGGTTTTTTATATATGTTGAACTGAACAAATCATAAGTTGCGTCTTGACAAAGGTACTCACAAAGGCAACTGAATTACCGGGACGAAACGCTAATTTTTGGTGGACTTAAAGATAGTTAAAAGCTATTTTGAATTTATAATAGTTTTAGTTCCACATTAAAGAGTATTTAATTCTACACCATTATGTTTTCCCGCTTACAAAGTGGACTTGTACAGATATTCTATTACAAGTATCCACCCCAATGTTCCAGGTATCACGGCTCTATATTTACATACATGTTCTCCTGACAGGTATAGACTGTTAATCAATAAGGATAAATTAAATTATCCCCTTCAATTTATTGAATCCGGATCAATTCCTTCAACGTTCATAAAATATGCTGACATATTGCCTTTCACTCACCAACAAAAAAACTCTCCAATTTGTTTGACGTATGGAATCCAACAACAAGCAAATCTGGGGGGTGATTTGCTTGTCCTCACAATATTCACCAAACACTCAAAACACAACTTTACTGCCTGCTCGAAATACAAATTAGGTTTTGAACTGGGCGTGGGTATTCTCTTTGAAGTCAGGCCCGCCGCACCATGTGCTTAGGCAAATTCTCAAGCACAACTGTTACAATACCATAACCATATGTTGGTTCCACTTGAAAGCTGGAGGTGGCCTTCAAAGAAAATAATTTCGAATAAAAAACACTATATTCCTATCGATTCCTTCTATCCCGTCCTCCTTCGATATAAAAACAGAATTTCATTATTCTTCCCATAAAACAAAACCGAAAAGGCGAAATGTACCATAACGTGCCAATACACCAGCAGTGTATAGACTTCGCACACACTGCATCCACCGCTCCTCTCTAGCTTTTCCGAGCCGAAAATAGATTCCTTTTTTTCGGAATGGTGTCACAAGGTGGGGCTGTGGCAGAGGCCAGTGAACGCCAGCCGAAAGCTTTCATCTTCCCCCAAGAGAGCTATCGCTCTCTACAATGGCGTCAACTCGAGGTGGGGAAATGTATAAGTTTTCATTTTTGGCACTCAAGCCGGTAGAAAATATTTCATCGTTTTCTCGGCATCGCCGAGAAAATCAGTTCAATGCATACATCCGAGCTAACAAGACCACATTTTAGTTCAGCTTGTTGCCGTCGTCGTCGCCGCCTGTCGTGTCGCTGTTTAGAGGTTCGATTTTTTCACTTGTTCGGGATATGGGTGGTTTGTAAAGGATATCCATTCACCTCTAGTCGGAAAGGGTGCTAAAAAAACATCCCCTCTAGTGGATTTTTGAAATCTAATTTTATTTGGGGTTAGAAAAATCCACAACAACATCAACAAAGCCGAAAAAAATCTTCCTTCCGCGAGGAAATATTAAATTTCCTTTAAAAAAAACCTACGTCCTTTGATTGTTTCGCGCGGGAAATTAATGAAATATTGTCGTGGTGAACGGAGTAAAAAAAGTGCAAAAACGTCCTTTCGACTGGGTAAAGGCTTGGCATGAAAAAAATATTACAGCCCTGCAGTTTAGTTCGAAACAACTGTGTGTCAAGTGAACCAGAACGTAACTGTATAGCCCATGATGAAGGCTGGACCGTTTTTTCTCTCTATATATTGAATTTACTGTTCACTGCTCCTTGAATATATGGCTATCCTTTGAAAAAAAATCGTTAAAACCAAAGAGAAAAGGGCTTGTCTTTCAAAAAAAAGCAACAACAAAAAATTATATAGACACTCGGTTCGAGGAAAAATAAACTCCTCACACAATAAACGGTAAATAAATCTTCCGGTCATTGGACTCATTCAGGATCAGGATAAGAAATTTTTGCCCGATGAATGCCTTGTAAGTAAGAATGCTCTATCCTCTATCAAAACTAAAAGATGTGGATTACTAAGTCGAAAGTTGGATTGGGATTACCAGGCTATTGTAAGTTGTGAATAGACTCTTATTATAAAGACTCTTGTCTAGTAAGAGGTGGCAATCATCATCAGGGAGTAGAAGGTTTCCGTTTCGATTTTGATTTCTTGATGTTTCCGGAAGTGTATAGCGTGTCTTCAATAGCACTCTGGGGACGAATTCCGTTTATTGACTGCAAAACTAAAATTGTAACTACGTTTTTATTAGATTGGATATACTCTGGGGCTTTGATGTGAGTAGTGAATTACCCAATATTTGTAATTTTGTCAATTGCTCCCCGTTGGGTAGGTATATTTATTTCAAGAGACAAATACTTGTTGGTTGTGAATGTTTTGAAAGGCCTTCGGTATGCTATAACAAATTAAATAAATTAATTTTTTGGCGTGACAGGTCCTTAAGGAGGCCTAGTGACTTATACTCTGAATTATTCCTGTGTGTGTGTTGTTAATCTGCAAGAATGGAAGGGACCAACTATTTACCGCCGAGTCCGACCGGCTACATGAGATGCACTTTTTCGAGACAAATGTTTACTCTTAGAGATTTTGTCAGTTCCTTGCAAGAGGCAGTACCCCGGAAAAGAAGGTTCCTAGGAGTGGGACTCAAACCCAGGCTCTTCGCTTAGCAGTACAACACACTAACCACTAAGCTACGGGACATTTCGGTATGGTATAGGAATATTTATTCATTTAGTTTTAGTTTTCTTCTTCTAACAAGAGAAGTGTATAAACTTGCTGCAAATTCAATGATAAAATAAGTTTCCAAATTCTGAAATATATTTTTGTATTTTGAAATTGTCGTCGTTTTGTCTTTTAGCACACAAACTACTACACTAATCTAATGTCCTTTTTCTATGAATTTAGTTTATATAATTTAGTGCTTTTTTTTTCGCTGTCATTCCCAGCATCTTAAGTTTTTTACTTGCGTTTATAGGCAGTATAAGACAAGTTATGGATTCGTGCAAAAACAGAAAATTCTAACAATCAAACATTACATTACGATGATAGAGAAGTCGAAAAAAGGGGGTCCGGAAATTCCGTCCGTCTGTCTGTCTGTTCGCACCTCTACAGCCTGTACGGATAGGCTGTTATTTAGTTTATTTGGTTGTATCTTGAGGGGTGTTTTTCATGTTTGCTCTAGGTCGAAAAATAACGATACCTGCCATACAATCCTTAACAAAATGTTTCATTTTCTCGAAAACGATTTTGATTAAACTTTCAGGGTGCTATTTTTGCGGTACATCTCATAGAACCGGTTTTTTTTAAATGCGGTTTTATCGTAAACCATTAACCCGATTTCAATAAAATGGTGCACACATGAAGTCCTTTATAATTCCATCTGTCTGATTCCATCTCGAAAATTGAAATCGCACTGAAATCGTTATTGCGGGCGATTTCAATGTACACAATTCCAACTGGCTCCGCTATTCTGGTCAGACAACACCCGAAGGAAGGTATGTCGAGCTCTTTGCCGGGTTACATCACCTTACCCAACTGATCGATGTGCCAACGCGTATACCGGATGTTGCTGGGCAAGCAGCCCATACTCTTGACTTGTTTCTTACTTCTCACCCTGATAAATATACCATTAGTGTAACTTCTCCATTTGGCACCTCAGACCATTGTATCATTTCAGCTAATTTCTCATCCCCCACCCATCCAGTTAAAGAAAAACTTCCCACCAGGACCGTTTGGCAATACGAGAAAGCCAACTGGGACGGCCTGAATTTCTTTTTCCGAAACTTTAACTGGTCACTATGCTTCCTCGATAGTGACATTGATGCCAGTGCTGAAATGATCACAAATGTGATTCTTCTAGGGATGCGTGCTTTTATTCCTAACAGAGTAAAAAGCATCAAACCTAAAGAAAAGTCTTGGTTTAATTCTGAGTGTAAAGAAGCTATCAGGCTCAAAGAAGTAAGTTTCCGATCTTACAAAGCCAACCCTACAGAGGAAAATCGGAAAAAGCACAAACAAGCAAGGAACTCATGCAACTCCGTTATAGAAAGAACCAAATTTTTGCATGACAAAAATTACGGCAAAAAATTCTGCAGTGTCCCAAAGGCAGTAAAAATGTTTGGTCATTTGTAAAAAATATAAAAAACTCCTCGACATCTTCGGTTCCAACGCTCATCGACAATAACAAACCAATTGTTTACTCTTCAGAGAAGGCAAACTTGCTCGCCGCCCATTTCGCTGCCAGCTCCACGCTGCCGCATAGCAACGTTGCCCCTCCTGCACTTGAGAATGTAAATTTTTCCATGGGACAGATTTTTTTCCGCACTCGTACAGTAGCAAGAGTTCTCAAAGATCTCGATATACACAAATCCGCTGGCCCGGATGGTATACCCCCGATTCTTCTGAAGAGGTGTTCTTCCACACTGGCAAAGCCACTGCGTAAGCTTTTCCATCGCTCCTACTCTTCTGGAATCTTTCCTAGAAGATGGAAAACAGCATTTGTCCAGCCTGTCCCTAAGAAAGGTGACCCATCCTCCCCCTCCTCCTACCGACCCATAGCACTGACATCCCTTCTTTCTAAGGTCATGGAAACACTGACTAACCGTCAGCTTAAGGAATATCTCGAAGATCGTAAGCTTCTCCATGACCGTCAGTATGGCTTCCGCAGCAACCGTTCCACTGGTGATCTGATGGCATATCTCACCGAACAGTGGAACAAATCTTTACATCGCTTTGGTGAAAGTAAGATTATTGCTCTTGATATCTCCAAGGCATTTGATAGAGTTTGGCATGAAGCTCTCTTATCGAAAATGCGTGCTTTTGGGATCGATAATACTTCTTGTTCGGATTAGAAGCTATCTTCTGGACCGTTCAATACAAGTTGTATTGGACGGATTCAAGTCTAATTCCCATAAAATAAATGCTGGTGTGCCCCAGGGCTCTGTTCTGTCTCCGACTCTTTTCCTCATTTTTATAAATGATCTTCTGTCTGTTACTTCTAATCCACTTAACTGTTTTGCTGACGACTCTACCCTCAGCTTTTCATATTCGTTCGATAATTCACGTCCTTCGCCTTCGGACGTACAATTGCAACGGTGCCGTATGTCAAGCTCATTAAACTCCGATTTATACAGCATTGTCAAATGGGGTAATAGAAATCGTGTGGAGTTTAATGCTTCGAAAACTCAATGCTGTCTTCTGTCGTTAAAGCTAAACATTCCCCCAATGCCATTGTCCATGAATGGCACTTACATCGAAGAAACCGAAAAGCTCTCAGTACTCGGTATGTGTGTCAACGACGACCTCCGTTGGAACGACCATATATTTGAGATCGCTAAGAATGCTGCAAAGTGCTTAGGTTTTCTGTATCGGTGTAAGAAGTACTTTTCCCCATCTGATCTGGCTACAATTTATAAAGCGTTTATACGCCCTAAACTCGAGTATAACTCCCACCTCTGGGCAGGTGCTTCGCAAACATCGCTTCACCTGCTTGATAGAATACAAAATCGAGCGTTTAGATTGATAGGTAATAGAACTGCTGCTGAAACAATTGCCCCACTCGAACACCGACGCAATGTTTCATGTCTTTCCTTATTTTATCGTTTCTTTTACAAAAAATGTTCACTCGAAGTAGCCAGTTGCATTCCTCCCCTTAAAAGTTTCTCCCGTAATACTCGTCTCGCAAGGAATGCTCATCAGTTCACCCTTGAGCCTAATTTCGGACGTACCGTGAAATATAGGGATTTTTAGCCGAACGACACGAATCTGGAATAGTTTACCCGGCGGGATTTTCCCTTGCCATTTTGATCTGCAAACATTCAAAACCAATGTTAATCGGCACCTCCTATCTCTCCCCTCCCTATCTTCGTAATGCCCGCGCAGTGTGTTCTACATTAAAAGGGAAACACATAATCCCTTGTGCGCGCGTTAATTATAAAAAAAAAAAAAAAAAAAAATAATATTGCATTTCAAAATTTTCAAAAACTTATTTTTTCGATTTTTTAAAATTTTTTTAAATAAAAATTGGTTTTCGAAGTATTTAGAAAACGGGTTGATTGAATTTTTTTTAAATAATTTTCCCAGATGAAAACTACAGATTTTCTTATAATGACATACTAAAAAAAATTAAGTATTTTTTCGAAAAATTTTTCAAAAAAACAAGTTCGTGCGACCCAGTCGTGCATTTTATTTTAAGTTCAGATAGTGTTATTTTTCTACGTTAGTTACTTATTTTTTAAATTTTATTCGGAGATGTGATCGCACATATGAGCAAGGTACTACTGTTACTATTGAAATATTGACAGTTAGCTGTAGAAAGAGGATAAAGAGCATAAAGCTTGTATAAGGCAAGATTTCGCAAGCCACACATTTCCAACTTTGACAATTAAAAAAATAGCTCTTATAAGGCCTTAAACAGTTTTGAATCGTGTTGTTTCAATGCTCTAATCAATTATAAGTTAAGAAGTTAGTTTTTCGTAATTTTAACAGTGTTTCATACTAAGTTATAATGAAATGCATGTAAAAGTTTGTTAAATGTACCTATATACTTTAAATTTCGACTCAGACTTTTAATTTTTAATCTCATTATTTTAAAAGGTTTTTTCTAGTTTGAAACATGTTTATTTTTTAATGCGGTCACTGGGGCGTATGTGGAACAAAGTTTTTTATGAAATGATGCAAATATACAAAATGTAGGTACGAGTATGATTCTCTGATTTACTGATTTTTAATATTAAAATTGAAAGGAAAATTATAAAAAGAGAGAAAACCTTTCAAAAAATATTTATTATATTTTACATTTTATCACAATTTTTTTAATTTCAATATGCTTAACATATTAGAAAAAACCGAAGATTAAATAGATTAATATAGAAATTTATGAATTAATAAATAAGTATAACAAATTATATCACAGAAAAGTTGGTTTAAATAATAAATGTATAAATAATAAAGAAATAAATATATGAACAAATAAATAAATAAATATGTAAATGAAAAATATATAAATACATAAATAAATAATAAATTAATTAATTAATTAAATAATTAAAATCACAAATAAATGAATAAATATTAGAAATGACAAAATAAAATAAATGAATAAATAAAGAATAAATAAATTATTATACTATATAAACAAATTAACAAAGAGTTTTCTTATAGATAATACAAATGCAAATATTTCCAAAGTAATAACTTAATATACAAATCAAAAAGATTTAAAAGGATACAAGAAACAAAAATAACTAAACAATTTAAGGAAATAAATAATATAAACATTTTAAGAATAGGAGTATACATATGCAATAAATTGTTTTATGGCACGTGTTCTTTTATTAATACATTTTCTTTGTGTTGGCATCGTCTAATGATTTTTTTTATTAAGGTTTTCAATTTTCATCTTAAATTAAAACCAAGGAACACTAAGAGTTGTTTTAAGAACTTTGTTTTGGAATATTTAAAGTTTTTAAATATCTTTTTGAGCGCAAATAGCAATGTCATCTGCATATATTCCAGAATCGCAGTTTTGTAATCTGGGAAAATCGGAAGTAAAAATATTGAAGAGTGTTGGAGACAGTCCACAACGAGAAACTGCCTATTGTTCAAAATTTTTTTTTACCATTTTGATTAAATGACCGCGAAAATCAAAATTTATTAATTTTTGGATCAACCCATTGTGCCATACAGTGTCAAAAGCTTTTTTAACATCAAGAAGAAGTCAGTAGATTTATTATTTTTAAAGTTATTTTTTTACATGATTGCATAATCTTAATACCTGGTGGTAAGTATTATGGTTCTTACAACAACCAAACTTTTGTGGACGAATGATAAATGTATCATAATAATTTTCTCTAATATTTTACCAATATTTCTTAGTAGACTAATAGGTCTGTAACTATTGGAACCGTTACGAAGTTTTCCAGGCTTCAGATTCTGTATTATTTTCGCCGATTCCCACTTAAATGGAAAGTATTGTAATTTTAGACATGAGTTAATCAAAAATGTAAGGAAATAAAATCCACTCATTGGAAGCTCTTTAATTATCAGGTTTTCAATTTTATCGATGCCTGGAGACTTCTAACTTTGAAGATCACTAACAATGTACTCAATATCTTCAGTTGAAACCCATTCGTTTGGGGGGGGGGGGTGAGTTCAAATGCTCTTTGATTAAACTCATCGACATACTGGTTGATCAAACGTTTAACCTCAAAGTTAAAATATTTCAAAGGAGCAAGACTTTGAGCAAAAGTCCTGGCGAGAAGTTCAGCTTAAGCATTGTAACTAGTAATACGATCACCAGAAGACTTAAGATGGGGTGAGTGTTTCTTTTTAATAATTTTATAAATATTCCAAAATGGTTTTGAGTTTAGACGTACAGAGTTCAATTTCTTGCCCATTCAATATTTCGAAAATCAAATTTTTTTCTTAATCTTATCCAGATTCTCCTTGACTTATTTCATTTTTTAATAATATTTAAAATATCACTGGGTAGAATTTTAGCTCTGTTATTTATATTTTTCCTTGGGATTTCTACATCAATGCTCTTTAAAATGTTATTTTCAAATAAGTTCACGCTAGAGTCAATAATATCTTCAGTCCACCGAAATTCCAATAAGTGGGAACTAAGTTCCTCGGTGGAGTTATGCTGTTCCCGGGGACTTATTTCCATGCAGCTCTGAGAGATGCATCATTGGATCTCTTTCATAGCCTTTTCCAGCAGATTCACAAGCCAGATAAGATTAGCTCATTAAATTCGGGTTGAGGAAGAGCATTGTAAAATGGGGAACAAAAACCCACACACAAAAAAAAATGCTTTGAAAACTTAATTCTGGTACCCCATGTATTTTCAGTTTTCTGGGTAATGACTTCTTGGATTTCAATGAAATTTCATGATTGAAAAGACGTAGGTTGTTTAATTAACTCTGAACTGCAGAACTACAAAAAAAAACTTTGTATGCATATTTTAATATGAATAATGTAGTTACCACTGCACATTGTATTTAGGAATACAAAAAGATGTTGCACAACACTACTTAAGAAAAAACTAGGTGTGCCCGCGGCTTTGTTTACGTTAGAATCGGAAACAAAAATCGTATTTTAATTTCTTAAACATACGTGACATATGTAGTTTTTTAAAGACTTTAATGTTAAGATAAAGTTTTTACTAAAAAAATAAAACAATAATAAAAGATGATAGTGACGTGAGGAAATACTAAGATGGCGATTTGTATGCATCATACCTGTATACCCGGTATTGCTGTGTATCATTGTATTTCTCTATAAAATATAACTCTTCTTAGACAAACACGGTTGTAATGTAGCTTAAAATAAAAAAATACATTACCTACGCCATCTGTTTTAGAGTAGAAGTACGCAACAACCAAATTTGTTGCTTGTTTAAAAAAAAAAACTAAAAACAAATATACGTACATCGTACATAGATCGTACATCGTAAATAGATTGTTATAATTTTTTAATTGACCAATTTACAGAGATTTAGTTAATTTATTTAAAAAAATGTGTCATATTATGTTACTGGAGTAAATATTCTATTAATTAAAACATGATTTGTTCAAATTCCTTGTGTATAGTTCTCGCGTGATGCTCGCATGGGCAAACTGTTTCAATTTTATTTTATATATAGTAATAATAAAATTGAAATTTTTTGTTTATCACGAAGATCACTTGACGTTGGAAAAAATGCTACTCAAACCTGAAAAACGAATAACCAATTTCAACGAAACAAATACATACATACAAAAATATTTTTATCTATGTACGTTCGGCAAAATGTGGTGTAGGCTTACAAAATTTTAAATAAAACATTTGATGAAACCCAAAATTTCTTAAAAAAAGAGTTGGTTGTCTGTAAAGTCGGTTTACGGACGATAATTTTACGTGATAACGTCACACACACCCCAATATCTACATCTACTTTAACAAAACTCCGCCTATTTTGTATTTCTTTTTCTCTTCTTGTTCTTTTTGAATTTGAGTGGAATTATTTTGGGAATTTGCGCATGTTCTTTTTCATGTTCGCCTCGTGCTTGCGGTCGATTTTGGTTGAAAGAACCATAATATCGCATCGTGCGTCACTTTTCTTATCAGCATTATCTGCATGAGTCATTTTATTTCGTATGTATAGGTTGTCATCGATTTCTAAGACGTGTTTTTTTTTGTGGAACCTTCTCATCGATTTTTATCCTTAGCTTTCTACTAAATAAATTTCAAGGTTTTGTAACTTAGCATCACCATTTTATGGAATTAAGGTTGACTCCTTCAATTTACCTCAGAGTTCCTTTTATAAATATATAATTGGCTTAAATGTTTTGAAAAGCATTATGATTGTCAGAAAATCCATTATACCAGGAATATTGTTAATAACAACCCCGGCAGAAAAAAAAACAAATTTTCCTTAATTCTTCGTTTATACACTAACAGATAACAGTACCTATGTGCTTTTCAGGGAACGTTTACTTTAACCTTCACATCAGTAAGAGTAAAAGATATTATATCCCTGATGTTAAGGCCACTTGTAATTTCACCCGCCCGCACAAAATTAACCTTCAGAAAAGCATCCTTTTGGTATAAGCCGCTTACCACATAAGTTCAGGCATTTGTTAGTGTTGTTTACTTTGTTGCTCTGTTTGAATGGAAAAGTTGGAATTGCTAAGGCCAAATGGATTACTTTGGCCTATTTTTAATATCGGATTGATTGGTGCATTTGTATCTAAACATATTTTTTGTAAATTTTTTTTTAGAGGGAGATAAAGGCGCATTTCTTCTTTTTTTTGCATCCTCTTTAACTGAAAGTGTCTTTGAATGGACACCTCTGCCAAAAAACCTTATGGCCATTTCCATTTTACCAAATGGCTTCAAGGATAATCCTCTTTTGAGTCCTTTCTGTGTGTCTCTCTTACTTCACTGAAATTTGTTTAAATCGAACCAAAACTGGTAACGAAATTTCATTTTTATTTTGCTATTTTGCCATTACTTTTCTTTTGAAAAACGAATAAAGTCCATTTTATGGATGAACATGTAAATGTAAATTATACACCCAAGTACTGTGACTATGGAAGCCAGAGAACATGTTTGAAAAAATGCCAAAAACTCTCCATTAAACTGAACAATGAAAAACTGGGAGGATAGCAACAATTTATGATAACTGCAGTGTCGTTTAAAAGGATTTTGTTTGGCATTTAAGTATGAGAATAGCTATGCAGATAACCAAGTTAAGAGTCCATAAGTTCCAAACGAATTCTATACTCCAATGAGAATTGTTTACTTCGAATAGTTGTCATTGTAATCATGAAAATTTGTAGAAAACGATGGTTTTGGTTAGTCCAAGAAAATGGGTTGCGATGTCCGTTGCCTTTGGACAGAGGAACATTCAATCAATTAGATAAATAGAAAATGGAAGATTGGTCAACTGAATTAGTTTGTAGAGATTGTCAGAAATCGAAATATTGATTGCTTATACAGTCTAGTATCAATTATGTAATAATGTAAGGACATGGAACCCTTTTTTTTATTTATTTCTTTGTCATGAAAGAATTAAATAATAAGGTGTCTAATGTCGAACCTTGTGGAACAATAGGTTAGTTCAAGAAAAGCTGATGGGCTGAAAGTAAAACAAGTCACCGTCAGTATTGCTCATCAAGGGCAAATCTGTTGATACAGGACTTCATAATGTGATCCAAACTATTGAAAAATCAATTCAATTCAAAGAATTAACATTCCTCCAAGGAATCTTTCTAAATGTTAACAACAGATTCTGTCAACATCAATTCACTACTGTCCATTTGCATAGACTGTATGCTCGAAACTAGAATTGTAAATTTAGAAATACGTGGTAAGAAATTCATAAAACAAAATGGAAAAACCATTATATTCCAAATATAAATAAAAAACACGTTTTAAAAGAGCAATTTGAAGAATTTTATTTTCAACAATACATTTTATAAAATTCAGTTTAGCTTTCTTAAAAAAATGAATTAATTACACCATTTAAAAATATTTAATTGTGAACCAACCATGTTAAATTGAACTAACCGGAAAGAAAGTAAATCAGTGAAGAACTTAATTGCCTTCCAGATATTAGGTTTCTATGCGTATTGTATAAGTTAAGGGTGTGTTGACATGGTGAATTTTTTTTCTGGAATTAAATACGAAATTTTAAAAATTCAAAAATAGGTCAACTCTTGAACATTATGAATGAGAATTTCTTTTGAACGAAGTGCAATTTCATGGAATAATTATTCTGCCTCGAGTGGAGAGAATTATTAAAATTTTAAAGTTTTCTTCAATTACTAACTATAATGAGTTACTTAGTGGAATACTGTTTAATATTTCTATTTCTCTAGGTTTGATGTTTGAAATTAATGGAAGGCCCGAAAATGCTGGTGCAACATGGTGGTCGATTTCGGATGCTAGATTGTGCGGTTCACAGCAAGTGAAAGAGACAAATATAGAAGTGCTGTTATGAACGATAATAAATATTATTTATTAACAATGAACATACATAAATATTAACATTTTAGTAATAACATTAAAAAAGTTTCCAATAAGACTATGTTACCGGCCTGTTCAATAGCCACCAGCTCACAATGAAAATCACATCTTACTATTATTTTACTGGATGAAGTAATGTTTCTTGAAACACCAAGTGTTTTCACTTTGCCACTAAAAATGGCCTCTATACGAATTAATTGGTACAATCTAAAAAAAAATTATAACTATGCGCCCCATCATTTACAGACATGAAAATGAGGAGTGCGGAATACAAAACATGTTGGACTCTCTGTAATTAACTAACCTAAGCAATCATTACTAGGAACTCCCAAAAGACATTAACAAACGTGGCAGAGAAACATGGTGTTGGAATGATGAAGCATCGTTAACTAGGAAAAAATTGGTTTTCAAAGCTGGGTTAAGTCAATGTTCCCTTCTTATAACAGGGATAAAAAAACAGGTCTCGAAATGGTTTACAGACTTTACAAGCCAGAAGCAAAATAGCAAGCAGAGAGCAGGGAACTGGAAGAAATATTTGCAGCGTTTGGTAATGCAAACGAAGTTCATCAGTTATTCAGGAAACGCGAATTTCAATTTTAGTCAAGGGTTTAACTCTTTTAAAAATTTCCGCTCTAAAGAGGCGAACATCAGGAGATTTGTGCACCAAAATTCATCAACAATGTTTAACGTCAAATTTCGTGAATATTGATCTTGATTCTTGAGAAATGGCAACAGTATTGTGAGGGACTCTTCAACGATCAGTATACTAAGCAGTACCAAAACAAAAAGCGATTGTGTCAGACCAGATAACTTCAGATTTCGGTAAAAATATGGGAGACATGGTATAGGCCTAGGTGGCTCACAATCAGTGGCGGATCCAAGGGGAGGTCAAAGGGGTCAGAGCCACTAAAAATAATTTAAAAATATCCAAAAATGAGGAAAAAATATCATATATATATTATATATCTATATATCATACTTAGTATCGCATATCTTTTTTTGGTGCTACTAACATAGGCACTAAATTTCACAATTTAAAATTGGTAACCAAACAGATACCTATGTTGCCCATTTTATGATTTACACATGCCTATTCCGATCTTAGATCCTGTGATGAAAGTACGGTGGTTAGAGTGGAGGGAAACTCTGTGATTTTTTGATATCGACAAGTTCCACATATGTGTACTAAAAACAAGGCAGTTGTTCATCCAGCGTTTTTATTTGGCTCACAATTTTGAACAATGTACAAGATAGCAACTGAAATGAAGATTCTTCGGATGACAGCAGAAGTAACATGGGGTGATTAAATAAGAAGCAAAATAAAATCTGAGAAAGCTTTCAAATTAGAAAAACTATCTTACTTACTTAGGGGGCGCTACAGTTTGGGACGAACCTGGGCTTCAACCAACATGTCTTTCCAGCCAGCTCGGTCTTTGGCTAGCTGCCTCCAGTTTTGCACTCCAAGTTGGTTGAGGTCTTCCTTGACTGTGTCTACCCTCTGGGATGGAATCAAAGATCTTTCGAGCCGGAGCATTGTTGTCCATTTGCTCTACATGACCTAGCCATCTTAAACGTGATATGCGTAGTTTTTTGACCAGGACAATGTCGCTGTACAGCTCGTATAGGTCTTGGTTGAACCTATTCCTCCAAAGCCCGCTTACGCATATAGGGCCAAAAATCCTACGAAGAATCTTACGCTCGAAACAACTAAGGATATCTTCATCCGCTTTAGATAGAGTCCATGCCTCGGCGCCATAGAACAGGGCTGGGATGATTAGGATCTTATACAGGGTCTCCTTTGTCTTTCGAGAGAGGGCTTTTCTACTCAATTGCCTTCCTAGCACATAGAAACAGCGATTGGCAAGAGTTATTCTTCACTTTATTTCTGACGAGATGTTGTTGTCAGATGTTATAGCGGATCCGAGGTACACAAAGTCCCTAACTACCTCAAAGTTGTACCTGTCTATTGTGATGTTTTGTCCAATCCGCCGGTGTTGTGTGTTCCTTTTTGTGGACAGCAGGTACTTCGTTTTGGCCGCATAGACTGCTAGTCCCATCTTAGCCGCTTCAGCTTCTATGCTAGCAAACGTTCCAGTGACAGCTCGCCGAGTTCTGCCAATGATGTCTAGCAATTGCACAGACTTGAAAAAAAAATTGCCCCACCACAATTGACTTGCGAGTTTCTTATAATTTTTTCAAGTATTAAGTTGAAGAAATCGCACGATAGCGCATCACCTTGTCGGAATACTTTTTTGACGTCAAAAGCTTCTGTGAGGTCAGTACCAAACTTGACGGAGCAGCGAGAGTTCCCCATCGTCATCCTGCACAGTTGGACGAGTTTTTTGGGGATGCCAAAACCTGACATGGCCCTGTATAGCTCATCTCTATAAATGCTATCGTACGCGGCCTTAAAATAGATAAAGAGGTGGTGGGTATTGATTTGGAATTTTTGGTTATTTTCAAGGATCTGCCGTAGCGTGAACATTTGATCGATTGTGGACTTTCCTGGTCTGAAACCACACTGATAGGGGCTAATCAGGTTGCTGACGAAAGGTTTTAGGCGTTCACATAGTACGGCAGAGAGGATCGTGTAGGCTATATTCAGGAGACTAATTCCTCTATAGTTGGGTAAACGATGCTTTCCATTCATCAGGCATACTTTCTTCTGACCAAACTTTAGAGATGAGTTGGTGTATGCACTCCACCAGGTCATCTCCGGCCGCTTTAAAAGTTCAGTGGGTATTCCGTCGAGTCCAAGCTTTGTTGTTTTTTAGTTAAGATATTGCTATCTTTACTTCATTTTGGTCAGGTGGGCGGAAGTTTTGTCTGTCATCATCCATGTTGAATGGTTAATTCTGCCTGACAGCGGGATTTTGGTCTTCATCGCCGCTTAACAGTCTGTAGAAAAATGTGACTCTACTACGAGGTTTCCAATCCTTTCTCTACAGGCTTCTGTGCGGGTTTTTCCTTGGCACGTTGTTTTTACCTGTTGGTAAAACTTCCGCACGTTGTTTGTGGAGTAGCATCTCTCAATATCTTCGATCGCGCGCTTCTCATGCTCTTTCTTTGATCTGGGTGTCGCCAAGTCCCTTTGTGTATATCGCGATGAGGAAACCGTGTGCTTGCAATGGTGACGTTATGTGCCGCTGCGAAGCCAATTATCCTAAGTCCGTTTTGAGACGTTGTGTCGTGTAGGCTATGTTTTCCGACAGTCCTACCAAAGATTTCCTGTTTACCTATTTTGGCATTAAAATCGCCTAGTACGATCTTAACGTCGTTGAAATACTATCATTATACATAATAAAATGGAAGCAGTTTCAGTCTGATTGCGCATCACGCGAGAACGACACATGCTTTTTTAATTAATAAGATATTTACTCGAGAAACATATAGGACTTTTTTCTGTGGAGATATGTGAAGTCGCTATTCTAAGCCGATTAGCCCGAAAAGATTGGCCACTTGGAGGATAAATTAGCCGCTGGAAAAAGTCATCGAAAATTGGACCTCTAGATTAGACTACATCCGAGCCAGCCGTGGCAGTCATATGCCAGATTATCTTTCGAATAAAGTAAATTTCATGTCAATTTAAAAAAATCATCTTTGTTTTATTCCATTTCAAAGTTCTATACCCTTTAAAAAAACCTTTACTTATATATATTTGTTTTTTTTACATCCACGACATACATAGTGTTATTGCGTACTTCTTACTTTTAATGACATGGCGTAGCGTAGGTATTGTTGTAGCGATAAAATAAAACAATTAATTAACTTTGTTCTATAACTTTATTTTATTAACGGATGAAGTATAATACAAAATGGCGTATCAAACAAATTTATCTGGGCTGTCGTCTACATACGTTCGTCTGGGTCTAAGAAACGAGGCTGAATAATTATCGAACATCTGCTAGCGGCTTTAGATATTTTGGTGGTTATTTTCGATCTCCCTAACGACTCGTGCGCCCTTGCTGTTTCATTTTTTTTTTAACTATTGTGGTTTGTTCACAATCACACAAATTGTTGCTTTTTATTTCATCTCTTATTTTAAGCTACGTTAATGCCAAATTACTGCGCCATATTTTATAGAGAAATGCAGTTATTATTATTATTATTTTATTTCTTAAGCGAAGACTTTATCTTAAAATTATATAAATAGAATTATTGATATGAGAGCGAACATTTGATTCGCAGTCACAGAGGACGCCAAAATCGCGGTTAATGGGAAAGTTCTGAAGATAAAAAGATTTGAGGGGAGGCTCTTTACTTTTTCGAGAAAACGTAATTAGCTCGCATTTGGCAATGTTAAGTTTGAGAAAATTCTTACTGTACCAATTGACAAATGAATTGAGGTTATTTTGAAGAAGGAGAGAATCATGACCAGAGGAGATCACCTTGAAAATTTTAGAATCAACAGCATAAAGGGAGATAGAAGATGATTGAATTATCTTTAGGTTATTTTGAAGAAGGAGAGAATCACGACCAGAGGAGATCACCTTGAAAATTTTAGAATCAACAGCATAAAGGGAGATAGAAGATGATTGAATTATCTTTTCAACATTATTAATGGCAAGAATAAACAAGAGAGGTCCAAGATGGCTACCTTGGGGTACCCTAGAGTTTGCCACGAAAGGAACTGAATGAGCAGAACGAAAAAGAACTCCGAAGTATTGTATAAATTACAGCGTGGCCAACAAAGCTGGTACTGCTATGTAGAAAGAAGGAGCTTTCAGAACATAAATGAAAAGGTAATAGGATGCCACGTTACAAGACTATCGCGTAAGAAAGGGAGGCGCTAAAACAGCATGAGTCATGTTATTTCGTACATGTAGCCTGCCATCGATTTATAAGACGTTATCACGTAAAAAGAAGAATAGGAACATTTCTTAACCCGACCCCAGATGTATGTATGTATGTTTCATAATATGATCAAGTTACCTTAATTGTATTTTAAATCTACATTTTACCCCCGTTTTTGCTAGCATTTAATATTCGCCAAAGGAAATGAATCTGCTAAGTAAATTATTTCAAGAAATACTTATAGGCGTTGGAGCTGAGTTATGAATGTCGCAAACATTTGTGAATGAAAGTCTAAGTTCTAAGTCTAATTAATTATTTATTTAGGTATTCATTTAAGCTCGAAGTTAGGAAGTTATATGCCTGGTTTCGTATAAGGCTGGGAAAAAGAAATTAATAATCCATATGTAACTCTAGCCTTGTACTATTGCACTCCTACCATGGACTTCCTAATTTTGAAAATCATAAGAACCGAATTGAAAAAATCCAACAAGATTTCATACATTTTGCGCTTAAGAACCTTCCTTGGACTGATCCTTTTAATTTTCCAACATATTTATGTAAGCATCGAATTCAGCTTTTTCAGTTAAGTTAAGGGCTTGTAATTGAAAATGCATGTTAACAATGATTTAACATTATTTCCATGATGTTTTAAACCATACAAATTCCACATTTTTTGTCAATTTAAGGTCCGAATTATTAGATGCAACTGGTCCTTTTGGATTTTGTGTCGGCACTTTGGGAACTAAATATCTCATTAATTTTTTTTCAAATGGTACCACCTCGAAGCAATATTCCTGTTCAGTTTCAGATAAACAATTTCATTGTTTATTTTTCTTAAAATGTCTATTTATATGACAAAGATACTGGTAAAAGATATTCAATCTACAAAATGGTTTGTATTTTCACCTACAACGTACAAAACAATGACTACGAGTTAAATGTCTTTCCATGTGATTCTCAAAATAAAAACAAATAAAACAGCTTCATTCGTTCACTAGTCTTTAATCAAAAGGACAGAACAGGACATTCCTGCCGTTTTTTTTTTTTTAATGTAAACATCAATGCTACAATATCCCCAGGAAGAAAATTCAATTAGATCGTTTTTATTCAAAACCCGTCCTCCATTATTTCCTAAGACATCCTTGTAGAAAACGCTCATCTCAATAGAGTCCTTTTACTGCTTCCCCCGCAATGCTTCGACAACACTCAGGCAATTCAATCGAAACTACAAAATAATATTGAATCTACTCGATAAAGAAGAGGCAAACCGAATAATTTACACATAGATACAAGATACATGGAACAAAAGACAAGAAGATTCATTCCAAACCGAAGATGTACCATTCCATGGTGAATAGTTTATTATACAAATTCAACACAATTCCTTGAGAAACAGACTAAAATTCTTGGACCATTCGGAGCTGCTTCGAATCTGCAAAAGTATCTTTTCGATGTGCTCGAAGGTTGGGCGAGTATCTGTGCACTGTCATGTGGTAAACTAATGACTTATGTACACATGTTTGTTACTTAAATGCTCTGCTTCGTCTACACATATTTGAGAGTTTATTTCAAGACCGAAATTGCATTTTATGGGAAAAAACAGCATGATTCTTGCCGCAAGAAGCTTCTTCGCAGAAAAAAAGATACAGTATCTGTGGAATTAATACAAATTATATGCTTGGATGTGGTTTCAAGTGTTCTGCTAAAATACACATTTAACAACACTACACTGTAATGGGAGGAAAACCAAACGCCCCCTTCCAGAGCAGTCGGTCGAAAACACTCTAAACAATCTTCTTCAGACTAATCGATTCTAAAAATAAAATTATGGATTTGTTTTTGTTTGTTTAACGCATGAACTCTTTAGTTTAATATTAAAATTTTATTCTGCCCTCACTTGAAAAAGGCGTTTTTGACGTAAATCTATAATATTATACTGACTCCTGCCTTGGAAAATGGGAAGTGATGTTTTCATTTGCATAGACCGATATATTTAGGCTAAGAAGCATGATGATGTTCGAGGCAATTGTACCCCCAATAGGCCGATTATTCATTATGTGAATCGAAAGGAGGGTGGCAGGAGGACTCCTGTGGGTTAGCAACATCAGTAATAAATACCCTTGTCCGCTTTAAGAGGATTATGTTTCTCAAAACATGCGGAAGTACTCGGTTTAAATGTAATATTTGCATTTAAAGGATTTTTTTTTCAATTTACTTTGTTCCTTGATGCTAATAAAGATAATGAGATGTTACTTTAAGGGTTTAATTTTCTATTAAAATATAATTAACAATCCAGAAGAAATCCAGTAGGGAAATTTATAGTTTTTTTTTCATCTAAGATTTTTGAGAATATTTTAGTTGAAATATGATTAAAAAAAAACTTTAATTTTATAGAAATATAATGTTTTTCAATTAAGAGAACTTTTAAAGAAAGCGAAACGACTCTCTCAACCCTACATTGTAAACCCAACAATTTCTTGAAGCAGAAAAACTGAGTTAAGCTTTATGTCAGTTTGAAATTGGAAAAAGAAACTAGAATATAAATACTCCCCAAGAAAAAACTAGCTGAAAATATTATTCACACTACTACATTAATATACTCAGTTAAAACTTAAGTTACGGTTCTGCAGACTGCATTTACTTACAGGTGCTGAAGCCGAATTATTAATGTTGCAAACCTTCAGAAGTTAGTTCTTAGTAACAAGAAATAAAAATCAACTACTAAAGGTATTGGCTGTATCTACGAATTAAATTTTCGCCCCACCAAGAAGAACATCTGGAAAACCGGATAAAATTACGGACCTCTAGAATATAACGATGCAATTGCTTTTGAGATCATTCAAATCAAGACCACATTTTTGTGACTAATGTCTTATTGATGAGAGATTCTCATTAATTTAATCAACACAATCCTCAACCATACCTACTAACAAAAGCTGAAAGTAATCAAAAAAGGTGTTCCTCGTAGTGGCTTAAAATTTTTAATGCCTCATTTTCATAAATGGAGAATAGTAAAGGATCTGAAATATAACCCTGTGGAACTCCTTTATATACTGGAAATAAATTAGAAATATTGTCCCCAAAAACATCTCTCTTGTCATTATATATGTGGTTCGTCTCCAACTGTGTAGTTATTAAATTAATATTTATTTTTAATTATAAAAAAAAATAATTTTTAATTTTTTTATTATTTAATTACAAAATATAAAAAAAGAAATTTAACACAGTTTTTTAATAATTTGTACAAAATATCGACTACGCCTGATGATGGAATATACTTCGGAAACGCGTTGCATTTAAATTATTAAAAACTGTATTAAATTTGTTTTTTTTTTATTTTCTAATTAAATAATAAAAAAATTAAAAAAATATTTTTTTTTTATAATTAAAAATAAATATTGATTTAATCTCTCTTGTGTTTCTCGGAGAGATAAAAAGAAACAAATCTAACTGCGTTCAGCAACTAGTTAGAAATGTTTAAGAGTTTTGGACTTTTAAAATTAATCTACAAGAATTAAAAATCAAACTTAGTTAGCTTCTAACAATTTTCTTACCTATTCTACAACCTCCAAGAGTGCTGCACCTGTTATAGTTCTGTGGCATCGGTAAAAGCGACACATAGCTCCGTATTGTCTTCGACTCTTTTCTTGTATCAAAAATCTCTGTCTAAATCTACTTATCTACTTGCCGGCAGTACTCTTGACTTTTTAAATTCGTTTCCAGATTCAAAACCATGTTCTTCGGATGTGGAGCTGCATAGGCGGAATAGGACGGAATAAGATATCACGGCAATGTTTCAAAAACTCAATGTTGACTTTTTTAATTAAACCGAATATTACGTCTCACGAGCGGTACTTGCATCAAAGAAACTTAACATATCTTAGACCAGCTTCTTTGTACTGACCAGATATTCGACATTGCAAATAATTCTACGAGTTATCTCTACCTTACCTTCGAAGATGTAAACAATTTTTCATTCCGTTTGATCTGCCTATCCAACTAACAATTAAACTTATTTAAAGTTCTAAACAAGCGATTTTGAGTAACAGTAAAAGACCTTATTTTGGCGCACATTACGCAAGCTTTATAACTGCTATAAGACTTTTGGTAACAGATTTTTTTTTAAATTAGCGCGCGCACAAGGAACTATTTGTTTCCCTTTTAATGTAGAACACACTGCGCGGCCATTAGGAAGATAGGGAGGGTAGAGATAGGAGGGGTCGATTAACATTGGTTTTGAATGTTTGCAGATCAAAATGGCAAGGGAAAATCTCGCCGGGTAAACTATTCCAAATTCGTGTTGTTCGGCTAAAAAAAGAATCCCTATGTATCAAGGTAGGCCCGAAATTGGGCTCAAGGGTGAACTGATGAGCATTCCTTGCGAGACGAGTATTACGGGAGAACCTTTTAAGGGGAGGAATGAAGCTGGCTACTTTCTTAAACATTTTTTTAATAAAAGAAACGATAAAATAAGGAAAGACATGAAACATTGCGTCTTTGTTCGAGAGGGGCAATTGTTTCAGCGGAAGTTCTATTTCCTATCAATCTTAACGCTCGATTTTGTATTCAGGTGAAGCGATGTTGTGTGAAACACCTGCTCAGAGGTGGGAGTTATACTCGAGTGTAGGGCGTATAAACGCTTTATAAATTGTAGCCAGATCAGATGGGGAAAAATACTTCTTACACCGATACAGAAAACCTAAGCACTTAGCAACATTCTTAGCGATCTCAAATATATGGTCGTTCCAACGGAAGGCGTCGTTGACACACATACCGAGTACTGAGAGCTTTTCGGTGTTATACGTTACGGTATTACGGTAAGTCATGCAGTAATTTATGGAGATTTTATTAAAAAAGGAGGTTTTGCCTTTGTCGACAACCGAATGCTAATTTCGTTTGTGTAAGGCCTTTATGGGCAAGCCTTGCATAAGTTGTTTCCATTCACTTGTCATATGGATAGCCTTATACACTACATAGAAACCAACATTTATTTTGTAATATAAATAATAAATAATAATATAAATTTAATAACCCCCAAATTTGTATGGAGGTGGGGATTTGGTTCATATGAAATAAGTCCCAAAAATTGGGGAGTTATTTCATGGGTTTTTGGGGACTTATTTCATTCTTCAAATTGGGGGTTTCTTTCATAATGAAATATGTCCCCAAATTCAACAATGACAGAAGTACCCAAATTTGGGCTATAAACAGTGAGATAGATATTGGAGGGTATGCTGCTCCTTGCTAGCCCCTATTTGGGGCCACTTTAATTTTGGTTAATTTACTAGAAAACTACAAATTTGCTGGTAATTTTCAAAACCAATCTCACATTGCTTAGCTAATGGGGTTTTGAACAGAATAGTTGACAAAAATCGCGTGATTTTTATCAACTATTCTGTTCAAAACCACAATAGCTAACCAAAATGAAAGTGATCCCAGGCAGGGGGGTTCCCGGGGGCAGCATGCCTTCCCTGACAAATGCTAGTTAATACTTATTATTAAGGCTCAGGTTTCCATTATGCGCCTTAATTTTTTTTTATTTTTATTATTTATAATGACTAATTTTCAGATGTTTTGAAAAATATTTTCGCAAGGAAACTTTATTTCCTATTTTTTTTTTCAATTTTCAAAGTTTTGGGTTTTCATTAAAAAAGTGATTTATTTTAGCTATAAACTGCACGATTGGCTTATTTTGACATTTCTATTTGTTTAAGTGAAGCCATTTTAGTAGGACTAGGTGATCCTCTTGCATTTTCCTAATCCAAAAGTGCCCCCAAGATACTTCGTGTCGAATTTAAAATAAAGTGTTCTTTGAAAAAATATCCCTTTAAATGTGTTTCGTTGTAGTAAAAATATGCAGAAACATCAGGACGAGATTTAGCTGCAAGAACTCGAGTTCACCTTATCTGGGCTTCTTTTTTTACCAACCATTGTATATTGGCAATTGTCAACCAACGAAATATAACGGTAATCCGGTAACTTAAGCTTTTGAAAGATATAACATACCCCACCCAATGCTTAAGAGCAACCCCCTTTCAAAACACACCCACTTGAAAGTTATTAAACGGTGAAAATAATATTTAAAATGTTATCACTCACTAATTTATAAAAATATTTACTTTTTCATTATAAAATCATCACACTTAATCGCTGTTGGAAATGATGATGATGACGCTTGTTTGTTTTCCAAAAATTTCCCTTATGCCAACATAGTTACAGAATCAATAAGCCCACTAGACCACACTCCATGCGTCACCACTGTCATAGCAACATCAACATATTCAAGTGACTTATTAAGTGTTTTTTTTTTTTTTGGAAATCCATAAACTTCGGCATCCATGAGCTACACAACCAAAAGGAACGGATTTCCCACCTGAATCGCTACTCTGGAAAGTGTCCTCTCCTACCAGTAGAATATGAAGAGCTATACCTAATGCTCATAGTGAACACTTTATTAAACAACCACAAAACAACTAAACGATGTACACAAAATCGATTAGAATAAAATTGGGGGGGCTTGAAGGTGCGATGTATCTAACAAGAATCCTTGTTTTTCGAGCAACTAAATTGGGTTCAGTGCTCGAAACTAAATATGGGTGGGGCATACAACCAAACACAGTACAGAGCAACCCCTTTGAATAAAACAAGCAGGATAATGTGGTAGACCGATACCGAATATTGGAGGGGAGATTATCGTGCACGAGGAGCTAGCTCCCAGCTCTAATAGTATGTAATTGCGGAAATTGGGTTGCTGTAGGATGGCTTCAGAGCTGTAGAGGTTTTGAGTTTTTTTTTTATTCGCAGTAAAAAAACCAAACTCTTTACACAACGCCAACCAGCGACGCCTGGCAGGTTTACAAATTATTGGGGCAATTGGATCTCCACTCTGGACGAAGTGGTTGAGTTTAAATTTATTTTCGAGTGGAACACCAGGAACAGTTACTATCAACCAGAGGGATCTTGCATATCACTGAATCTTGTGTAAATGTTTTTATGGAGTGTGTTGCTGGGCTATAATGGTTTCTGAAACCACATTGTAGGTATATCATGTGAATGAAGTGCTTGGTTGCGTTATAGGCAGGAGTCCAAGAGTATCCATTCAACGTCATATCTTAAAAAAAAACATTAAGTTTGAATATATACATAAAACTTATTTTGATACCATCAATAGGGAAGACGTTCAGAAAGACCCATTTAGCTTTTTGTTAAGCGGTTGATGTTCATAACCAGATTTTTTTGAATTAAAGAAGGGAATTCAAAAATACTCCATTTTTACTAAAAACCATTAAGTGTTGAGATTTTGACAATTTTTTTAAGTTCAGATAGTTTTATTTTTCGTTAATGTTACTTATTTTTTAAGTTTTATTAGACGATGTGACCGCACATGTTATGAGCAAGTACGTGCGATACAGTTGTGCAATTTATTTTCTTTCATCTGGGGCTATTTCTATCGTATTCAAAATTTTCCAATCATATTCAAATTAGATACATATCATTATTTGGCATTCTACAGAGGACTATAGGACGATAGGTACCTGCCATATAACCCTTAACTAAAAGCTTATTTTTCTCGAAAACGAAAATTCTTTCATTTTTTTAATTAGTTTTAGAGTTCTCTCGAAAAAACTAAGTATGCAATAATATTTGAAAACTAAATGTCATTCGAGAAAAAAATATTGAAAATCGTTCGACCAGTTTTTTTTTTTTTTGAAAAACTTTTCGAAAAAATATTTAAATTTTTTTTAGTATGTCATTAAATCTAAAGTTTTCATCTGGAAAAATTATTTAAAAAAAATTCAATCAACACGTTTTCAAAATATTTCAAAAACCAATTTTTTTTAGAAAATTTAAAAAAAAATCGAAAAAAAGGTTTTTGACTTTCGGTGTGCAAAATTTTATTGAAATCGGAATAATGGTTTACGATAAAACCGCATTTGAAAAAACCGGTTATATGAGAGGTACAGTTATAAAACAAATTGTAAAAAAATAGCACCCTGAAAGTTTTATCAAAATCGTTAAAGTCGTTTTCGAGAAAATCAAACTTTTTATTAAAAATTGTATGGCAGGTACCGTTATTTTTCGACCTAGAGCAATACCTACCTAATAAATACTAAATACCAAGTTTGAAGCAAATCGGCCCATCCGTTTAGGCTGTAGAGGCGCGAACAGACAGACAGACAGACAGACAGACGGACGGATGGAATTTCCGGACCCAGTTTTTTCAACTTCTCTACTATCGTAATGTCATGTTTGATTGTTAGATTTTTTTTTGCATTTTAGTACCTAAATCGCAAGTAAAAATACTGACGCACCCCAAAAGCAGACAATCTTTTCTTTAGTTCGTAAAAAAAAACTTAAGGAAAGTTCTTTATCGTCCTTGCTCCTACGAAAAATTTGATAATTTCTTGAACTTGCAACAAACTTAAAGCAGCTGTTAATTTTCTATCCTTGCTATATGCATTCGAATAAGCTTTTACATCTGTTCTCGTCAAATCTCGTTCTCATTAGTCACTTTTTTTTAGTGCAAACTGCATTTGTCTACATTCAAGACAGACACCGACCAACTGCAGTCTAAATGTGTTAGAAATATCGACTATGAAAATCCAAGCTCTCGACAACAAATTACCAAAAATAGATTCTGCAAATTCCGTCTGGCTTACAACTTATTTGATTACTGAACATTTACCATTTCGATTGAAATTTAATTTTGATCGTTCTTGTTGATTCTCAGAATTTCGTGTACCTTAATTATGGGTTAATTTTTTTTTTTTTTGAGTTTATCTGGGGAGTATTTTCCAGAGTATTTTCAGTCACATTCTTTCATATATACATAACTCGGTTGCCTTAAGACTAAGGTGTGGCCAGGAATTTATAGTGTGACAGTTTTATTGCAATTTTTAAAACTTTTCCTCTTCCTTCCAACAAATGGATGGGGTTGGTTACTTTTGGTAAACTTAAAACTTTTTTCAAAGACATTATTCGATTGCTTCATTGCCCGCTGCGTTACACTCACGTTTATGAAGCCGATTTACCAGATCAAACAAAAAAAAAACTAAAAACTCCCCCAAGTCATTTGAATATTTCAAATATAAAAATAAAACCTCCATTTCCCTGACAAAGTTGAAGTGCAAAAACATTATAATATCTAACTTATGGTATAAGTCTTCACATTTCCATTTTATGAGATTCAAAAACGTATTTTCTTTTTCATTTTGGTGCCTCGTAAAATGTACTTAGCTGTCAATAAATATACTCCCAAAACAACCATTCCTTCCGACCAGCAAAGCTTGCATGTTGTTCGTCCTGACGGTTTTATGAGTGCGCCCGGAATAAAACTAAACGAACCAACTTCCGGATGATGGTTTTATTTCGTTTCACTCATAAATTGCAATAATTTCCCTCCCAAAAAAGAATTGAAACTCCGACACTCGTGTTGCAACTCTGTATAGACAAATGACTTAAATTTCATCCAAAGTAGTCCGGGAAAATGTAACTGAACCAAAACACTTGCCCTGTTTATAATAGTGCATGTCCTTGGTTTTTTTTTTTTTTTTTTAAAGGACTTCCTGCTTGCATAGAATATCCTGAAAGACCGTCTTCTGGGACTATGTTTGTTGAAGAAAATGAAATAAAAAAGAAAAATATCTTGGAAACAGCTCGAACAAAAGAAAAAGAAACACTTTTCATAATAGAGGAACGTTAGGGTAAGGAAAACTCATTTATTTGCTGCTTTGGTGTTATAATCGAAATAGAATTGAAATGATTGCCATCTCCAAGAAAATTCTTCTTTCATTCGATTTTGATCCTTTCTGGAATCCCTTCTGGCTGTTTAGCATTTTCTCTTAATTTCACATGATGCCCATAGTCAAATGAAAATCTACCACAGAGACAACAAACTCATTATGCGGGGGACGGATGTAAAAAAAGTCCTCCAGGAACTTCATGGTTTGATGTAGCAAAAAAAAGGACTTTTAATATTTGTATCCCCAGGTGTCTTGATACTTAAATTGAATCCTTTAATATGTTTTTCTGTTGGCTTCAAAATGTTTGTATAAAAATCAAATAATAAGGACACCAACAATAAATAGGACGACTGAGAAACTTCTAACGGATGTACCTGACATAAAGCTAAATGTGCAACTTCAAGCTTGATGTACTTATCTACGACACAGATACGTCGTCGTCCTTGCTTAATTATGCAGGAGAGTCTCTTAAAGAGCATTTTTAAAAATGACCTACCTTTCGAAGGACTATGGAAATATGCATGTGTGTATGGGTGTATCTAAATGTAACACCGAGTATAATAATAGTCCTTTTCCGCCTCATAGAAAGTGACATGATGTAAGCTATCTTCATGATGATAACACCGACGACGACGCATGCTACAGCAAACTTTCACAAAATAAACGAAGCGCCAGAGACATTCTTTTGTGCTTCAAAAGTTGCATTATTCTTATGCAGGAGAAGCAGCAGCAAGACAATGCGTTGCATCCTCATAGAATGTACTGTAGATATGTATATCTGTAGTTTTCAGACACTTGAGTTGATGGAATTGCAGAACAATATTACTTCCTTACGGTTTGTGTGCGTATCTTGGGGCTGTGCTTGGGTGTGTTCCCTTTAAAGTTTCTTGTCATGATGATCACAGGATTGCTTGGAAAAGTGAGCATCAGGGCGTGTCCCTAGCAAAGTATCGATAAAGGTTTCTGTTTGCAAGGAACATGGCTGTTCTTCTGTGATTCGATTTATAGGAAATTATGAATTTTTGAGCTCAAAATTTGAAATAAAGATTAGAGCGCTTTTCAGATAATTCTTTTCAAAAAAGTAGAAGTTTTTGAAAAGATCTTATTTTTAATTAACATTATCAAATTTAATGTGTTTTTTAAGGTGTTTTTTAAAAGTTCAATGTGTGTTTAGGTAAAATTCCTCACTGAAAAAACACAGAACATTTATTTTCAGATTTTTTTTCTGGCAGCTGGTAGATCGTAACATTTTTGAAAGAAGCAATAAAAAAAGGACAATTTGAGTTCAAGCAACTACTCACAAAAAAAAAGAAGAAAAGTCAAAAGCAAAAGTTTCCTCCTGAAATGATTCTTAAAAATACTCCTAACAGAAATTTTGATATTTTTCTTTTCAAACGAGCTTAGTTTCCGTGCTCCAATAACTTGAAAGATTTATTACGAAAAAGTTTAACAAAATGTCACGAACTTCACGTTAAATAAATAAAAGAACTTCAAAAGATTCCTTTTGGTTAATTCTTCTACTTCTGTGTATCTTTAAATGCTTCTCGCACGAATAAGTATCACAATTTCTCAGAAAAATATTTGATGACGTTAAATTGAACATCCTTTTATGTCCTTAGTATTGCGCAATGTTCAGGGACAATTGGTGTCTTTGAACTTAAAAAAATAGTTGAAAGATAAATAAGTAAGAAAGATTTTAAAATATCTTTCAAAAATGTGTTTGCCCAGGGACTCAGGGTAATTTAAATAATTTGCAAAAAAAAGTGGTGATGTCTGTAGAAACACAATTCTTTTTTTTTTATAATTAACGCGCGCACAAGGAATTATTTGTGTCCCTTTTAACGTAGAACACACTGCGCGGGCATTAGGAAGATAGGGAGGGGAAAGATATGGGGTGTCGATTAACATTGGATTTGAATGCTTGCTGATCAAGGGAAAGACAAGGGAAAATTTTGCCAGGTAAACTATTCCAAATTCGTCTTTTGCGGCTAAAAAATGAATCTCCATATTTCACGGTACGTCCGAAATTGAGCTCAAGGGTGAACTGATGAACATTCCTTGCGAGACGAATATTACAGGAGAAACTTTCAAGGGGAGGAGGAAGCAGCTGGCTACTTCCAGTGAACTTTTTTTTATAAAAGAAACGATAAAATAAGGAAAGACATGAAACATTGCGTCGTGAATTATCGAACGAATATGAAAAGCTCAGGGTAGAGTCGTCAGCAAAACAATTAAGTGGATTAGAAGTAACAGACAGAAGATCATTTATAAAAATGAGGAAAAGAGTCTGAGACAGAACAGAGCCCTGGGGCACGCCAGTATTTATTTTGTAGGAATAAGACTTGAATCCTTCCAACACAACTTGTATTGAACGGTCCAGAAGATAGCTTCTAATCCAACGAACAAAAGTATCATCGATCCCAAAAGCACGCATTTTCGATAAGAGAGCTTCATGCTAAACTCTATCAAATGCCTTGGAAAAATCAAGAGCAATAATCTTACTTTCACCAAAGCGATGTAAAGATTTGTTCCACTGTTCGGTGAGATATGCCATCAGATCACTAGTGGAACGGTTGCTGCGGAAGCCATACTGACGGTCATGGAGAAGCTTACGATCTTCGAGATATTCCTTAAGCTGACGGTTAATCAGCGTTTCAATGACCAAAGAAAGAAGTGACGTAAGTGTTATGGGTCGGTAGGAGAAGGGGGAGGATGGGTAATCTTTCTTAGGGACAGGCGGACAAATGCTGTTTTCCATCTTCTAGGAAAGATTCCAGAAGAGTAGTAGCGATGGAAAAGCTTACGCAGTGGCATTCAGAAGAATGGGGGATATACCATCCAGGCCAGCGGATTTGTGAGATCTTTGAGAACTCTTGCTACTGTACGAGTGCGGAAAAATATCTGTCCCATTGAAAAATTTACATTCTCAAGTACAGGAGGGGTAACGTTGCTATGCGGCAGCGTGGAGCTGGCAGCGAAATGGGCGGCGAGCAAGTTTGCCATCTCTGAAGAATAAACAATTAGTTTGTTATTGTCGATTAGCGTTGGAACCGAAGATGTTGAGGAGTTTTTAATATTTTTTACAAATGGCCAACAATGTTTACTGCCTTTGGGACACTGCAGAATTTTTTGCCGTAATTTTTGGTCATGCAATAACGTTCTTTCAATAACAGAGTTGCGTGAGTTCCTTGCTTGTTTTTGCTTTTTCCGATTTTCCTCTGTAGGGTTGGCTTTGTAAGATCGGAAACTTACTTCTTTGAGCCTGATAAATTCTTTACACTCAGAATTAAACCAGGACTTTTCTTTAGGGTTGATGCTTTTTACTCTTTTAGGAATAAAAGCACGCATCCCTAGAAGAATCACATTTGTGATCATTTCAACACTGGCATAGTGACCAGTTAAAGTTTCGGAAAAAAATATTCATGCCGTCCCAGTTGGCTTTCTCGTACTGCTAAACGGTCCTGGTGGGAAGTTTTTCCTTAACTGGATGGGTGGAGGATGAGAAATTAGCTGAAATGATACAATTGTCTGAAGTGCCAAATAGAGAAGTTACACTAATGGTATATTTATCAGGGTGAGAAGTAAGAAACAAGTCAAGAGTATGAGCGGCTTGCCAGCAACATCCGGTATACGCGTTGGCACATCGATCAGTTGGGTAAGGTGATGTAACACGGCAAAGAGATCGACATACCTTCCTTCCGGTGTTGTCTGACCAGAATAGCGGGCCCAATTCGAATTGTGTACATTGAAATCGCCCGCAATAACAATTTTTTCCGAGATGGAATCAAACAGTACTGAATAATGAATTATAAGCTTGCGGACAGTGAATTTGAGCCACAAGAAGTTAAAGTCCGTGTTGGAAAATTGTTCATATTGGGGAAGGCTCTGGCAAGCAATATCATTCCAAACATAGACCACGAGACCATGATGGGAAGATAGTAGTGGCACCAAGCTATACCCATGTAGAGCAAACTCTGATAAATCAGTATTTACTCCAACCTGGGATTCACTTAATGCCAAAACAGCTGGCCTGTATTGAACAGTGTAGACGTACAGGTGAAAGAAATTCTTTCTTATACCACGAACATTGGAATACACGACACAAAAATCACTTACCATTTCAAAATACTTACATACAAAACACAACTCTGACTAAGTCGAACTGTGCGGTGAAAGTCCAAATTAAATTTCTGCAATACAGGAGTTTTTAAAGTTTTTAAAGTTTATCCCAAACATTTTCGTGCAACTGTTTCATTTTTACTTCCGATTATAGGTACTTATAATGCAAGTTATGCATTCGTGCAGATTAAAAGTTTTGAGATAACAATCAAACATGACATTGCGATGATAGAGAAACATATTTGAGTTACTGGCAAAAATCTGTCTGCTTGTGTGTCTGTCTGTGTATCTGTCTGTACGGATGTGTCTTGTACTGTAGCCTAAAGGGTTGAGCCAATCGTCCATTTCCATTTTCTTTTAGCTCAAAAATTAACGGTGCCTGTCATATAACTGTTATGTAAGAGCTTATTTTTTCTCGAAAACCGTTCCCAGATTTTTTATTAAAAAAAATGAGTGTACTACTGTAGGAAAGCATTATATTTTGGTGAAAAAATATTTAATATGGTGGGCTAAGAACGGTACCTTCCATAGGACCGTTTTTTTTTCTTCGACTTTCTCGAAAACTTGTGATCCGATTACTACCAAAATTGGTTTTCAAGAATATGTAGGTAGCTTCAGTAATTTCGCTTTATTTTTTTTTGAAAACTTTTTTTGTATTTTTAATATTTTTTTTTTTAATTTTTTGTTTTTGAAAAATCAGTATTTTGAAAAGGGGTAAGTGAGTTTTTTTTAAACTTTATTTTTAAATGTATGTTATTTTTGTGCTTAAGTTTATTCTTGAATTATTTTTTTCGTTTTTGAAAAAAAGTTGTTTGAAAAAACCGTTTTATTTAAAAAGCGTTCCTACAATTTAAAAAAAAATTCACACTTTTTAACATTTAGAGTGTGTGGGTAAAATTTCTTGAGATTTTATCTCCCAATCAGTATGAGGTAGGTATGGGGGGCATGCTGCCCCCCTGCAACCCCTCCGCTTGGGCTCACTATAGGATTTGGAGTATGTGCGAGATTGGGTTTATGCAAAAGTTCTTTAAATCAAAAAGAAACGTTGCACATATACAACCTTGCACCTTCTCCAAATCCTATAGTGAGACCAAGCTCGAGATAAAATTTCAAGAAATTTTACCCACACACTCTACCTTAACTCTGCTTAACAGTCACATAAAAGAAGCAACGCAAGCAGCAAGCAATCCGAATCTCACTGAACTATCTGTAGTCACAGGTACTTTGCTCTAAGCTTTGGTGAGCAAAATATATACTGACTCAGGCATTGGTCATCATTCTGTGGTAGCATACAGTTTGCTCTGAAATAATTCTGAATTTGTTAAGCAGTATATGGTTCAGCACATAATGTGGGAATCTGTGCTGATATACAGTTTGGCAATACACTTTCGGGCAAGTTGCAGCCGCGGCTGGCTCGAATAAATTCCAGTCTAGAGGCCCAATTATTCAAAGCAATTGGGGCCGTATGTGCAAAACGGGCCGAATATTCTCTTCCAAGGCGTACATCGTCTCGGGCTTATCGGCGTGGACAAGCAACTTCACATAACATCACAAAAAATAGTCCAACGGTGTTTAATCGCACAATCTTGGAGGCCACGCCAAAGAGCCCACGACGCGAGATAATGCGCTCAATAAATTGAAGATCATGCGAACCGAACCATTATGTTGGCAATAAATTTGTAAAGTCTGTTCAGAAATAAGTCTATTCATTATAAAATGGCAAACCAAATTAAACATAAATCAAGTGACAAGTGTCAAAAATACCAACTCCGAAAAAAGTATTGCCAGATTGAAAACCACACGCCTAAAAAAACACCCTTTAGAATAGTGAACGTTGGAATGCCAAACTTCACAAATTCGTGCAGTCTTCGGAGGCATGAAAGTATAAAAAACAAACCTTACGCCATACGTCATTTCACGTTAATGCTTTTTAGCAATTATCTTCAAACTCGGTGTGTGTGATTCTTTTCGCATTCCCCAGAGGAGAAATTGAAATTTTATTTTTAGGTTTAAAAATAACGGTACCTGCCATATGACCGTTTAGGAAAAGCTTATTTTTCTCGAAAACAGCTAAAACGATTTTGATGAAATTTTTTGAGAATTTTTTTTGTTGGTATTGGCTACCATTTGATTAGAACCACATACACGGAAAAGTCTATTAACGGGACCTTTCATATAACGGTTTTTTTTTAATTTTTGGCTTTCTCGGTTACGGCTCTTTGGATTTCTGTCAAATTTTATATCTAAGAAGATTTAGATAACCGAAATAATTCTGCATATCAAACTTTTGAATAGCTTTTTTTCTAATTAAAATTAATTTAAAAAAAAATTTTGTTTGAAAAATTATTATTTTGAAAACTAATCAATTATTTTATTTATTTAAAATTTTATAATCACATATATTTTAATAAATTCTACAAAACTGCATACCAAAATTTTAAAAATTATTTTTTTTTTCAAAAAACTAAAAATAAAAAACAGGATTTTATCAAACCAGGTTATACAATTTTCGAAATACATTTTTCATACATTCCTTGTTATCTAAGACGTGTGATGGCGTACTTCATTTTTAATAAAAACCGTTAAGTATTGTGGTTTTTAATACTTTTTATATGTTCAAACCATATCTTGCTTTCCAATGTCATTAGGCACATAAGAGCAAGTACGTGCGACCCAGTCGTGTCCATTTTTTAATTCAGCATTTTATTCATCTACCTATCACCAAATTTGGATAAGTCGTTGAGGCGTGATTGCGGAAAAAACATTCCAAATATCCAAAAAACAGAAACATTCACATTTACATATATTATTATTAGGATTCATGTAATAATCTTAATATGCACAAACATACTAATAAATATATTTCACTCAGAAAGTTGTAAACGAGAATATTTTTGTGTTCACTCATATAAATTCAAAAATTATTTCACCAAACAAAAAACCATAAAGACCATATTACGACTAAAACTATTAATAGTGTTGTAAAAAAAAAAACACCAACACCAAGAATCACTTAAAAATATTGTGTTTCGACAAAAACACAAACACCAAAGTATTTTTCGAAAGTAAAAACATGAAAAGTAAATCTACTACAAAATGACAAAGAAATATTTTTTTTGTTTTCATTGGAAAAACCAACGTGTTTTTTTCTTTTTTAATTGTTTTTTATCTGTGATTCAATGTTTTCTTTTTATCTCCGAGTCTGGGTGCTCATTTTTTTGGGAAAATGTGTGCCAGAAAAATAAAAACACAAATAAAATACGTACAACAAAATAAAAGATTAATTAAAAACAAAAATAAAAACGTATTCAAGAAGTAACGGTCTGCAGGACTATGTCCTTTTAGTCAACAATAGAAAATGTAGTAAAATAGCTGGCCAAAGGGGTTGGTGGGTGTCTATGATGGGGATGATTGTTATAAAAACAAAAGATATTAATTCTTTGAGACCGCCGACTATAGTTCCGAGAAAAACCGATGGTAAATTGATCTGTTTGTGACGAGGCTATTGGGCAGCACTAATTGATTTCATTTGTTATTTCTGTCATTGAAATACATTTTTTAGAAGATACACTCTTCAGCTATTGAAATTCGGCAGAGAGGAATTCACCTAATAAAGATACCTGGTTTAACTTTTTGGCAGACAAAAAGTTTGAGAATTCAAAGAAAAACTTTACATATTTTTAATTTGGCATTTAATGTAGATTTGAGTGTTTCAATTTCAATTAATATTTAAATTTTTTCTTCTAGTACTTCGATTTATTTATGTTGGGCCAAATATAAAATGGGATTTTCTGAAAATCGAAAAAATTATTAATTAATTAAAATATAAGCAAACAAAAATATAAAAAAAAAACTCATCAAATATTTTTCTTTTTTTTTCAGGAAACGCTAAAGGAATAATTTTTCGACAAAATATGTGAAAATGTTTAAAATTTAAAATAACCGCAGTGATATAGAATAAGTGATTAAAAGCTCAAAATAACTGAACAAATCAAATAAAAATTAAATCAGTTCTAAAAACTCATATTAAAAAAAATATATATCAAAATGAATGACGATTCACCAATGCGAGTGCAAAAGAAGACACGCAGTGCTTCAATATGCGCTGTTACGGGGAGTTTGGAAGCAGCCATCCAGGCTATGCCATCTGGAACTGCAACTCCGGATGGAGGAACTCCTGGATATCGAAGAAGAAGACCTGCAACACGAACACAAAGTGCCCGAATAACAGGTGGAGCTAGATCGGTAAGTTGGATTTTGGATATGAAATAGTTATTATAAACACCTGTTCAGGGCTTCAATTGAAAACAAAATGTATTCAAAAAGTTACATAATATTAAAAACCATTTAACCCTGTTTTTCATACCAATTACATAATATGAGGGAGGGTATTCAAAAAACAACAAAATCCAAAATAATTGCATGTCGCTTTCAATTTTGCACACAAACCACAAATTACATATTAATTGTTGAAATCATTTTTATCCGTACTCTGCACTTGATTGGTTAATTAATTAGAATCTATTGAATTGGTATATTCCAGCAACACTGTTGCATAAACGTGTAGAATTGATTAAACAATACATTTAAGTTAAATTAATTTGAAATAAGTAGGTATTGCTTTCAAAACTGTAGTTGATATGGTAAATTCTTTCTTTGTGTTTTTACGCTTATTAGTTTCAAATTATTAACTTGTTTATTGATAACTAGCTTACTCATCCGGCGTTGCTCGGGTATACCATACATTTTGGAAAAAACCCACCCGTCGGCGTTGCTTTAGCTAGTATTCAAAATAGTCTTCCCTACTTCTTCGAAAAGTTGATTAGAATAGCCTTAGTTACTCCCTAAAATGTCAGCTATCTGCCTGTAAAAGTCCCGTTAAAATCGGAGCATAAATACAAATTTTCAAAAAAAAAAAAACACTCCAGCGCTACCTAGGCTAATTTTAATATAAACTATTTGCCTGTGGAAGTCCCGTCAAAATCGGTGCATAAACACAAATTTTCGAAAAGAACGTCATCAGCGCCACCTAGTGGGCAATTTTCATAGCCTACAAATAGAGAAAAACTTTCAGCACCCTGTATGTAGGTATGACAACGACGATCTTCGTTGGAACTACTGTAGGATTTGTCCGTAAACCAATCCTCTATTTAGCAAATTAATTTAACACAAGTAATTCCTTACGTGGTTGGGTGCTGTATGAATAGGGTAGGCACTGAAAGGCATCAAACTGGTGATGCACAGTCGCTGCAACTATATCGTACACATCAATTGTGCTTATTTTACCTCCCCGCGGTAACCACCGGGTACTGGTCTGTCCATCCGGACATTCCTGCTAAACTTATAAGCGCGAGTGTTGAACACAGAAAAAATAGCAACACTATAATGCTCTGCTTTAATGACTGTTCTGATCGATTCGCAGAACTCTTGCACGAGCCCCTCAGAAAGAGGACGTACGGCGGATGAGCCCAACCAATTGGACCAACGGTGGCGTCAACAGTCAACGAAGCAGACGCACTAATGAGCTAATTCGACGTATTTGGAGATAAGGTCATTAGGACAATTCAATGCAAGTCAGGGCATTGAAATAGAGATGGTGGCGGATGAACCCTTAATGGGCCAACGGCAGCGCTCATATCCCCGAAGTGGGTTACTGACTCCGGATTCTCCGGTTCCTTTTGTCCAAGGAATCCAACAAAGGACCTGGCCCTCCAGGTTTTGGGTTGTGCGTGGGGTTAACAACCCTGCCACGGAAAAAAAAAAAGTTGCGAAGCGACCAATAGCCTCGGAAAAGGACGGATTTACTGTTGACGACCCGGAAAAACGAATCAGGGACAACGACCTTCGGATCTGCACGTGGAATGTTAGAACTCTTAACAGACCACGTGCATCCAAACAACTAGCGGAGGCCCTAGACTGCTACAGAGCAGGAATTACTGCCATCCAGGAAGTGCGATGGAATGGGCCGGGCAAAAGGAGGATGAAAAACTGTGACGTGTACTACGGTGATTGCGCAAGAAGACCACAGCGTTTATTTGGGTGCGGATTCGTCATAAGCGGTAGACTTAGGCAAGAAGTCTTGGGCTTTCGACACGTAAGTGAGCGACTTGTGACAATCCGTATCAAGGCTAAATTCGCCAACATTAGCCTAATTTGCGCTCATGCCCCCACAGAGGACAAAGATGACGCCACCAAGGATGACTTCTATGAGCTCCTCGACAAAACCTATGAGCAATGCCCTAAATACGACGTTAAGATCGTACTAGGCGATTTTAATGCCGAAATAGGTAAAGAGGAAATCTTTGGTAGGACTGTCGGAAAACATAGCCTACACGACACAACGTCTGAAAACGGACTTAGGCTAATTGACTTCGCAGCGGCACATAACGTCACCATTGCAAGCACACGGTTTCCTCATCTCGATATACACAAAGGGACTTGGCGACACCCAGATCAAAGAACCGTCAATCAGATTGATCACGTTGCGATCGATGCAAGACATGCCTCCAGTATCTTGGATGTTCGCACCTTCCGAGCAGCTAACATCGACTCGGATCACTACCTTATTGCAGCAAAGGTAAGAATGCGAATAACCCGAACTCCACAACAACGGAGTAATACTGTGAGGAAGTATGACGTCGGAAAGCTGCAATCGCAAGAAACCGCCAGAACCTATGCCGATCGAATATCCCGTAACCTCTCAAGAAATCCAGTACCGCCAGCATCAAGTGCCGAAGATCAGTGGCAACACTGCCAACAAGCCATCAGAGATGCCGCAACTGATGTGCTAGGTTTCACCAGACCACCACCACGAAACCTCTGGTTTGATGACGAATGCAGGCAGGCCCATGCAGCCAAACAAGAGGCATATAAAGCGACGCTGCAAAGAAAGACGAGAGCTGCTCGCGAGCTTTACGAGCAGAAAAGAAGGGAAGAACACCGGCTTCTCCAAAAGAAAAAAAGAGAGCATGAGAAGCGCGCGATCGAAGATATTGAAAGATGCTACTCCAGGAACAACGTGCGGAAGTTTTACCAACAGGTAAAAAGAACATGCCAAGGAAAAAAATCCCGCACAGAAGCCTGTAGAGATAGGAATAGAAACCTCGTAGTAGAGTCACAGTCGGTGCTGAGTACATGGAAGGACCATTTCTGCAGACTGTTAAACGGCGATGAAGGCCAAAATCCCGCTGTCAGGCAGAATGAACCATTCAACATGGATGATGACAGACAAAACTTCCGTCCACCTGACCAAAATGAAGTAAGGATAGCAATATCTAAACTCAAAAACAACAAAGCTGCTGGACCCGACGGATTACCCGCCGAACTTTTTAAAGCGGCCGGAGATGACCTGGTGGAGTGCATACACCAACTCATCTCTAAAGTTTGGTCAGAAGAAAGTATGCCTGATGAATGGAACCTCAGCATCGTTTGCCCGATCCACAAGAAAGGAGACCCTCTAAACTGCGCCAACTATAGAGGAATAAGTCTCCTGAATATCGCCTACAAGATCCTCTCTGCCGTACTATGTGAACGCCTGAAACCTTTCGTCAGCAACCTGATTGGCCCCTATCAGTGTGGTTTCAGACCAGGAAAGTCCACAATCGATCAAATGTTCACGCTACGGCAGATCCTGGAAACCACCCAAGAATTCCAAATCGATACCCACCACCTCTTTATCTATTTTAAGGCCGCGTACGATAGCATTTATAGAGACGAGCTATACAGAGCCATGTCAGGTTTTGGCATTCCCACAAAACTTGTCCGACTGTGCAGGATGACGATGGAGAACTCTCGCTGCTCCGTCAAGGTTGGTTCTGACCTCACAGAAGCTTTTGACGTCAAAAAAGGATTCCGACAAGGTGATGCGCTATCGTGCGATTTCTTCAATTTAATACTTGAAAAAATTATAAGAAACTCGCAAGTCAATTGTAGTGGGACAATTGTTTTCAAGTCTGTGCAATTGCTAGCATACGCTGACGACATAGACATCATTGGCAGAACTCGGCGAGCTGTCACTGGAACGTTTGCTAGCATTGAAGCTGAAGCGGCTAAGATGGGACTAGCAGTCAATGAGGCCAAAGCGAAGTACCTGCTGTCCACAAAAAGGGACACACAACACCGGCGGATTGGAAAAAACATCACAATAGGCAGGTACAACTTTGAGGTAGTTAGGGACTTTGTGTACCTCGGATCCCCTATAACATCTGACAACAACATCTCGTCAGAAATAAAGCGAAGAAATACTCTTGCCAATCGCTGTTTCTATGGGCTAGGAAGGCAATTGAGTAGCAAAGCCCACTCTCGAAAGACAAAGGAGACTCTGTATAAGACCCTAATCATCCCAGTCCTGCTCTATGGCGCCGAGGCATGGACTCTATCTAAAGCGGATAAAGATATCCTTAGTCGTTTCGAGCGTAAGATTCTTCGGAAGATTTTTGGCCCTATCTGCGTTAACGGGCTTTGGAGGAGAAGGTTCAACCAAGAACTATACGAGCTGTACAGCGACATTGACCTGGTCAAAAAAATACGCATATCACGTTTAAGATGGCTAGGTCATGTAGAGCGAATGGACAACAATGCTCCGGCTCGCAGGATCTTCGATTCCATCCCAGAGGGTAGACGCAGTCAAGGAAGACCTCGCCTTAGGTGGCGCGCTCAAGTGGAGGACGACCTCAACCAACTTGGAGTGCAAAACTGGAGGCAGCTAGCCAAAGACCGAGTTGGCTGGAGAGGCATGTTGGTTGAGGCCCAGGTTCGTCCCGAACTGTAGCGCCACCTAAGTAAGTAAGTAAGTAATTCCTTACTCAGCCAAATTGATTTATTAGTAATTCACTGCGAACGAACGATCTATTACACTTGAGTTTTAATACTAACTCTATTTCAATTCTATATTTAAATCAATTGCGCGACGAAATAGCACGTACTTGCATATGGTCGAAAAACTTTTAAAAATGACGGTTTAAAAATAAACGGACACGTCTTGTATAATAAAAAATTTCGAAAATTGTTGGACGGATTTTGGTAAAATAATGTTTTTTTTATTTTTAGTTTTTTGATTTTTTTTTTAATATTGGTATGCAATTTTTTAGAGTGATTATAAAATTTTAAATATTTTATTTAATTAGTTTTAAAAATATTGATTTAAAAAAAATTAAAATTAATTTTAATTAGAAAAAAGTTATTCAAAATGTTGATATCCAGAACTAATTTGGCTACCTAGATTCTTCTCAAATAAAAAGTGTGACATAAATCCAAAAAGCTGTCACCGAGAAAGCCAAAAATTAAAAAAACCGTTACATGGAAGGTACCGTTAATAGACTATTCCCGTTTTAGTTCTGATGAAATGATAGCTAGTACCAACAAAAAAATTCTCAAAAATGTTCATCAATTGTTGTAGTTGTTTTCGAGAAAAATAAGCTTTTCCTTCACGGTTATATGGCAGGTACCGTTATTTTTAGACCTAAAAATAAAATTTCAATTTCCCCTTTGAAGGTAATCGCTTAAGCCGCTAAGGCTGCAGCTCGTTGTACATAAAGTAGATAGACTGACACACTGACACACTGACAGACTGATAGACTGACAGACTGATAGCCTGACAGACTGGCAGACTGACAGACTGACATACTGACAGACTGACATACTGACAGACTGACAGACTGACAGACAGACAGACATCTTTTGTCGATCACTTTTTTAGGATTTCTATGATCGTAATGTCATGTTTGAATGTTAGATTTTTTTTTACGAATGCATAACTTGCCTTATAGTCCCCATATTCGCAAGTAAAAACGAAACTGGCTATGGAAAAGAAGTATAACTCCCACCTCTAGAAAGGTGCTTCTCAATCATTGCTACACCTGATCGATAGAATACAAAACAGAGCGTTAAATTGATAGGAAATAGAACTATCTCTGAAACGTTTGTCCCTCTAGAACACCCACGCAATATTTCATGTCTTTCCTTATTTTATCGCTTGTTTTATAAAAAGAAAATGCTCACTCAAATTAGCCAGCTGCATTTCTCTCCTGCAAAGAAAGCTCTTAAGTTCACGCTTCGGGCCAGTTTTTTGTCGTGCCGTGAAATATAGAGATTCTTTTTTTAACCTAACAACACGAATTTGGAATATCTTACCCAGCGAAGTTTATCCTCCTTCTCATTACAATTTGAAAGAACTCAAAACCAATGTTATTCGACACCTTCTGTCCCTCCTACCCTTACTTCCAATGATCGAGCAGTACGTTAAACATTATAAGGACAGCACAAATCCCATCTACGCGCTTATGATATAAAAAAAGAAAAAATGATGCACCAGTGCGCCCTCTGGACAACGAACAAAACTTCGGTTAATTAGTTTTTTGTTTGGAAAGATTCTTGCGCACGCGCCTAGAAGTGGAAATCTATTTCAGACTGCTTATTTGAAACTTGCCACATGTATTTTGTCGGTAACACAGTGTAAAATATAAAAATATAAAAACAAGGAATAAAAGTAGTTAGTTAAAGAGAAAAAAAGTGCTGATGTTCTTTCATTTCTACCTAATTTTGCATGGGGCGGAGGGGCGTGTTTTTTTTTTTGTATCTACACGTTTTTTCAAACACCATATACAACATTTACAACTACCCGACCTTTTGTAGGTTAAAACTTGTTTATTTACTGGACTATATCGTGGAGTAGGTCTACTGTAAAAAACCCCGCGCCAAACGCACTACCTCCTACTATAGGTAATATCTACATTTTTTGTCTCAGCTTTTTTTTTATGATAAAACTAACCGTTTCGGTAAAAAGTCCAGAAAACCTATTTTGGTAACCTTTGACTTTGCATACAATTTTTTTGCACACATCGGATCGATGGGGACTTTGCACAGTTTCATTATAATGGTGTTTTTAACGTTCATTCACATTTTCAACTTTCTGGAAATTAATACAAGGGTACCCCTAATAGTCGGGCTAACTTGACCGTACTAAATATCTTTGTAAGAATGTTTTAACCTTTTTTAACCAAAAAACGAAAGAAAGTTCGTTGAGAATTATATGCTTGGTTCTCCTTACTTAAACCATCTCGAACTTGGAACGAGCTAAATAATGTTTTAAGTGTCTTATTTAACACATCACCCAATAGTGAGTCTTCAACTGCCTCTTGGATTCCAAACCAGTGGTAAGGACAGCTTAAATTGAGAAAATAATCTGTTTAAATATTCGGCCAAACATTTTTCTCCTACACCCAACAACTGTCAAAATTTTGAATTTAGTATCAAAAAAAAATTGGTACAAGTATCTAAAAAAGAAAACAAATAAGACGGAAACCTGAAGTCAATTTCGAATTTGAATTGTCCAATCCATACTAAATACTGTGCAGTTCAAATGGTATTCCATAGTTTCTGGACTTTTGATCAAATCCACCTTTTGAAATACCCAGCTCAAACATATGCCATTAATAAGTTTGATTTAATTAGGCACGTGAGTCTTGAAACTAACTAACAAATAAGAATATTCCATTAATAGAAAATCTTTTTTATTCACCTCCTCCCTCCTACCCCAAATATGACCACAATTCCACAGTCAAAGTTTCATTCGCATTCAGCCACGATTTGGTTCCCTCGTTAGCGTTGAAAAGATTCAATTAAGTATGCCTCTGAATTCCTTTCATACTCAGAATCGAATTAAGATCTGATTCGCCTGATGTGATATACATATGCGTGTTGTCCTTATCCGTAGTCCTTGTCCTTATATTCGAATAGGGATCAGGCAGTCAGACCTCAAATGAAGTATCGTGCTTCAACTTTCTTGCATTAAAAGTTCGAGTATAATTAGGAAATTAGTTTAGGCGTCCATTCCAACGCGTGGCCGATATCTGTGGTTTCGAATTGTTGTCTGTCTATGGACATTGAACACACACAAACATAGAAGAAATGCCAGGATTTTTGATAAATATTCACACAATTTATTCACCGCCATGTTATCCGCTCCATTATCTTTACTGTGAGTGGATTGGATAGGTATATACAAAGAGGGGCTTGAATTCCCATATTCATTATGGAATATCCGAAAGTGATTTGAGTTTTGCAGCTAAACACCAATTACCGGTCACGACTCCTCACACAGAAGGTGTGGAAAACACAGACATGTTCACATTAAAAAAAGAAATGTAAAAATCAGGAATATCCATCCATCCACATCAATTTGTCCGACGCCTCCCTTTGTGTCCTGCGATGATGGCGCTCCTGTGTGTGGTGTAAATTACTCTAAAGAAGCGTTTAATTATACCCCAGGGTTCCTGCCAACATTCATATCCTGATGGGCGACTCGTATCCAAGGCGAGAGGTTTTATTCAAGAATATAATCAATGGTTATGCGAAACTCCCATTCACTCCTCCCTTCCCCCTTCTCATCAACATTCGAGTTATGGAGGCAAAAAACACTCACAAAAAAGCTCCTAGCGAAGCTTGAAATAAATTAACACGGTAACTCTGTCACATCGATGTCCTAGTTGATAGTGTAATTGATTTTTCAATTTTATTTTCACCCATCGTTCCTTCGATTAGTAAATGAGAGTAAAAAGTTTGATGTCCTTGCTGAAATGAGTTGGAGTTTTTTTTTCTTTTGTAAAAGTGACAAGTAGTTAAATTGTCACAGATGTCTTGCTGTCCCTCTTACGAAGGATATTATACGATTACAAGTTGAAGTGATTCCTGTTGGGAAAAAGTTTCAAACAAACCAGTTTGTATGATTGTATGTGTGTAGTTTCCACGTGACATTTAATTGCAATAAGGACTGCGGTGATTTAGCGAACTAAATTACAAAACGGAGTAGTGTGTTGGATAATCGGATTAAAAAATTATCTGCATGGATGGCATGTGAATGACATGTTAAAATGCAATTATGACAACACCCGCAGTGCCATGCTGTGCTGTCGTCGACACGGTTTTGAAAGGGAAGTTTTGCGTCATAATGCTTTGGTGATAAGGACAAAAAGTGATTTAAGAGATAACGGTTAATTCTTGGTTGCAGAAGGTTCACTTTAAAGGTTTTCTGAAATTTCAAAATAATGGAAATTGATGGATAATTCAAATGCGTAGCATTACAGTGTGCACAACAAAATTTCCTAATTATATCCCGAACGTTTGTATTAAAATTTCCCTACAGTGGTTTAAGCAAAATAATTATAATTACAGCATGCATACTTATTTATGGTGCTGCTGAGATTTATTTAATATATCTTTCCAGCTGGCTTGGTATCTGGCTTGTCGTCTCCAATCTAAGCTGTCGGAAGCCTCCTGGTCAGTCCTTCGAAGATGAGGTCTACCTTGGCTACTGACTACCTTAATTATGACATTGAGGACTTTGTTTGCGCGGAGAATCGAAGTTCATCAGTTCTGCATAGCACAGCCATCTTAGCGCCTGGGCATGCATTCTTAACCAAAGTTACTAACGTCGCTAAACAGCGCGTATATATAACTCTTTGTTGTTTCTTCTTCGAGATTCATTGTTGTTTAGTTCGCAAACAAGACCATTAATCTTTCGTAAGACTTAAGAGCTTTTATATGATTTTCGAAGAGTTCTCGGTTCTGCACCACATATCAGGACCGTTTTAATGAGTGTTTTGTATAGCGTCTCATTGGTTTTCTCCATAGAGTTTTATTCTTCAATTGTTTACCCGAAAGAAACAGCGACTAGCAAGAGTTATTTTGATCTTGATTTGAGCTCTGATGTTGTGTCCTGGAAAATATTAATGACTACTTCGAAGGTATACCTGTAGTATCTTTGTTAAGAATCCTTTCTTTGGCTCGATTTCATAAATACAAAAAAAAATACATCAATCAAATTTTATAATAATAAATAATAATATTAACTGTTTGACTACAAGTATTTTACTCTACACTCTATGAAAAAGTGGCTGTGACATTGTAGCGAACGAGGCAATTGCAACGCTCGGCGGCTTAAATTAAACTAAACTGAAAATATGTATAACGTATAGAATATTGTAGGCAAAAGTAAAGGAGACAAATAAGGAAGAAGGTCGCGTGCTCTTTGTGATATGAGTATTCGTCGACTTGTCTCATCACGCGCCTGTCAAGGTAAACCTGTTTTGTGCTGTGCTTATGCCAGTAAATGATGTTGCAGGGTAAAGAGCAAAAGTCTACAATAGACCCACTTGGGCTGGCAGACACCAGCTGCTTTGTTCGCTCTTAGCTTGGCGATATATATATTTGATCTCATTCTGGTGAGGTGGTTGTTTTCTTGATTTTTATCTTGTAATCTAATTGACTGGTTGAGTTCTATCATTGGCAGGGATTGACCATCATCGCTATTCAACAACTGGTTGAATTATTTTTTACTTTTTACTTTTAAATGATTTTTTATTTTACTTTTACTTATATCTACTTAAATGCTAGACAAAAATCTTAAAACTAGCTAAAACTATCAACTTATTTAACTTACTGGCCCTATGCGGGCGCTCTAAATTAATCTTTAACTTAAATTTAATTGCCTTTCGGCCTAAAAATAACTTAAATTTATCTTATCAATGAAGGGTTTTATTTTTCACCCAGAAAAATTAAACTGCGTATCGAGCTTTTTTGCTTAACCTATCTTAGACTAATTAAAACTAACTTAAATAAACTAAAAATAAACTTAAAATTACTTAAAATAAACCTAAAATACTTAAATCTAGAACAGCCACAGCAAGCTTTTTTTTTTTATTTTATAGATTTTTTTTTTTTTTTTTTTTTTTTTTTTTTTTTTTTTTTTTTTTTTTTTTGGTGCCGCCGCAACTGCCCTACCTAACTTAAAGATACTAAAGATATATGTAAGTCGGCCATAGGCGATATTTCGTCTATGTCGACTGAAAATGGTCGGGTTTTAGCTAAGCCACCAAAATTGGTGGACCTGATCCAGGGCTTCCTTCCGATCCCGGTCGGGCACGGCCCTACTGAAACGGAGGCGCTCTGCTTCGCTCCCAGCGACTATGTCTTGGTCGTAGAGGAGCCGCCTATCAACTGTTCTGCGGCCGACGTGGTAGATCAACGGAATCGCCGATCTATCCTGAATCAGCCCTCGACTATCAAGGTATAGGAAAGCCTCGGGCGGGATAAAACCACTCGAACGTGTGCTTTCAAAATATTCATCTTGGGGGTAGTAAGCCCCGAAGATTTGTCCATTAGTTGAGGTCATCGCCCTTGCAATGTGTCCGCGAATGAGCTTAATTAAAAAGTTATCTATCCTGTTTGTATTGGCCCCGTTGTATAGGACCTCGTTGGAATAATAATGTTTGTACTCCGACTCTGGTGTTCTATAAAGGCCGAGACAAGTGCGAAGGCACTGTCTCTCGAACACCCGAATCTTTTCCATTAGAGATGGTGCAACGTTGAACCACACAGGGCATCCATAGGCAATCATCGGCCTAATGAGGGCCATGTAGCAAATCACTTTCACTCTGCTCTCAAGGCGGCTGCTATAAAACAACCGTCTTGTCAGAGCAAAAGCTCCCCTAGCCCTGGCTAGAGCAGCCTCTACATGTCGGTTGAAATATAGAAACTGATCCAGCCAGATGCCAAGGTACTTTACTACACTTTTACTCGCCAGTGGATGTCCATGTGGCCCAGCGATCACTAGCTTGCGCCAGTTCTTTCTCGTATCCCTAGAAGCCCTAGACACAGGGGTTCTAAACAGGATAGTTTCACATTTCTGGAAGTTAATTTTCAGCTTCCAATCATTACAATATTGCTGAATTTTATCGAAATCACGTTGCAAGAGAATTCTGATAACCTCAACTTTTGGACCTGTTCTGTACGCAATTAAATCATCGGCATACGCAATTGCATGAGGTAGACTCCCAATGAGATCGCTGGTGTAAATACTAAAGAGAATCGGCGAGTTCACCGCTCCCTGTTGCAGACCGTTTTTAATATCAAAAGTTGTGGTAGATGTTACATTGCCACTCTTGACAACAAACTTTCTACCATTAAGCATGTCGTAAAGCATATATAGCAGTGGTTTACTTATGCCCCATGTAGTTAGCTTCAGATAAAGACCCTCTAACCATACGGTGTCGAAAGCCTTCTCCAGATCAACCAGACAGGCACCCGTGCATTGATTCTTAGCATTGTTCCATTGGACAGCAGATACTAACTTTGACGCGGCATGAATTGTGTCATGTCCCGCCTTAAAGCCGAACTGGGTGTCTGGAATTATATTTTTGTCCTCGGACCACTTGGACAGAGCTCTATTGATAACTTTTTCGAATACTTTGCTGATACTCGGAAGAAGACTTATCGACCGGAGATTTGCCGGATTGGAGTTGTCCTTTCCCTTTTTCGGGAGAGGATGTACAACAGCTGTCTTCCAGCTCACTGGATAATATGCATTATTCAGCGCGTTGTTGAACAGTGTTGTGTATATGTCTATTGCTTCCTCAGGGAGATGTCGTAGTACAACATTGGGTATACCATCGACTCCTGCTGACTTCTTTTTCTTTAATGACGCGAAGATCATTTGTAGTTCGACCCTCGAGATGAGCAGGGAACTTGGCCCATTTAGCTCGGCGATAGTGGCGTTTGCCAGATTGTCTTCATTGAACCCGGTAAAACCAAGATTCTCAGATCGCCATTGCGTGATGCTATTTCGAAGGTAAAAGTGATTCAGCAGAGCTCTGTTCTCCAGGTCGTGGTTCGGGCAAATGGAATCATTCACCTTATACACTTGCTGAAAAGCAGAACCAACTGTCTCAACCTTCTCCAATGGATCTTCGACCACAAAGAAATCGTCATCCAAGACGGCGTCCCCCAGATCTATTCCTGCGGTCAGGAGTATGTTTTCATTGTCTGTCGTTCTCGGAAGCTTAAGACACGGAAGATCGTTTTGATTGTTTTTTCTGAAGATTTTATTAATCTCGGGAAACATACTCGGGTCGCTAGAGTTAACGGCTCGAATTCTGTTATCCCAGTACAAGTTAATAGACAATCTGTAATTTTGCTTTATGAGCGAGTTGACGTTTTTGATTGACGACTTCAGTGTCCTAATCTCCAGATCGTTTCTTTCAGTAAACCGTCTGTACAAGAGTTTTAATCTTGTCAGAAGGCCACTTTTTTGTCTGTGTAGTGCGTCTATTGTCGCGTTCTTGTAAGTTTCAGTTGCGTTATGTTCTTTGTATCGTGGGATTGTTCTGTCCATCGTTTGCTTTATGACACCATCCATCTGAAGCAGGTATCCATCGATCTCTACGTTCGAAAGATTCCTGTCGTTTGGAGGCACAATGTCGTTCGAGAGGAGTTCTCTTGTCAAGGTGTTGGAGAAACGTGGCCAGCTTGCCTTACTAAAATTGTAAGAGCGCGCAGGCACAAATTCATCCAACACCACAAGTTCATTTGGTAGCTGTATGACGGCGGAAAGTCCGCAGTGGTCACTGTCGTATTCTACCGTCTGTAAACAGTTTCTTGTCTGTTGGCCCACAGAGTCAGTTACTGTCAGTCTTGAGTCTAACAGTAGTAGATCTAGAAAAGCACCGCTCCTTGGGAACGATGGTCTATCTGTAGCAAGAAGGTCGATTTTATACTCAATATGATGTCGACCCATCCAATGAAAAAGATGGTATCCCCTTGGATTTTGGATTTGATTTCCCCAATCTTCATGTTTGGCGTTGAAATCTCCAGCGATTGGTTGAATTATTCTATTATGGCTTGTGGACATAGTTGCCAGTAGAGGAAATCGCTTGCTGCTTATTTCCCCGCTGCAAAATCGATGAATCTGAACACGTTTTCGGAGTCAGTATCGTGTGGGCCGTGCATTCCCATTGTCTTACCAAAATTGTCTCACTTCCAATTTGGTCATTGAGAACCACAATAGGATTTCAATGTAATGTTTGAGGCAGTGCTCGTACGTTTTATAAACGAGGTCGTAGACTCTGGGTCTGCACACACGAGATTATTTCAACCTGGGGGAAAACCGGTTTCAAACCTTACTTCAAGAACACATGATACATATATACATGTATACATGAACTTCTTTCTTATGTGTTAGTATTTCTTTTCCCTTTTGTAGACCCAAAATCGTCCAAAATTGTATTTTTGTATTAGTGTTCCTCTTCGTTCATCCACTCAAAAGTTGATTGAAGATTTTAGTCCAGTGTACATCACACGTTTCCCTTCCCTTACCCAGAAAACTGGTTTTCCCCCAAGTGAATTCAACTCGTGTGTGTAGGCCCGCTTTCTTTGGAAGCTTCGGCTTTCTCTTCTGTAAGGGCATGGGTGCTTAAGGTTCACATGGTGTAATTCGGCTTTCGTAGAAATCATCGTGATTTTCACATTAATATCGCTAAAACTTAAGACCCCGCACCTTAGTCTCATCAACATATGACGCAGAAGTTGAGAAGTAAAGTGGGGAACACAATCACGCCGGGATCGAAAATTTGTTGCGATTCTCTCATTCTCTTTTTTTTTATTGCTTCTTTTATTACTCTCAGTTTGTGGTCCAATGTATGTTTTGCTATAAGTATAAGAGCGAGAGCGTTGAAATAAACAAATGTATTACATTGTAACGTTTTTCACACACTCTCACGTGAGGCTGATTCAACGTCTGAAAGCTACAGGCGTGCCCAAAAGGGAATTGATGGAAAATCGGCGTGATATAACGATGTGTATAAAAGGGGACCTAGTCTTCCTCGTTCAAACTACTGCGAAAATTCTCATTAATGTGGCATTTTCCATAATAAAAATAATGTCAACACTTGTCACATCAATCAGCTTTGAAACTGGCGAAGATATCGGCTTACTGTTCAAATTTACGCGCCCTGCTTGATGAACGCATGTGTTACGTGTTTATCTGTTTCTAGTTTGAAGGGGGAATTGTGGTCAGCATTATTGGTTTTGGTCATTAAAGGCCTATCTATCTTTTTTCATTAAATGGGTTAGATCTTCAGAGCGTATTTGTTTTCCTGCTCCAAGTTCTTTTAAAGGTTACTTAGGGTCAGGTTTCTACAACCTATGGATCTAATGGATCTCTCGTCGCTAGTTTACCCCACTTTTATTTTCTTAAGACACACCTTTAATTCGACTGTTGACCGAAAAACAAATTAAAACTATTTTTATAATTTGGCAATCAAATAAAATTATAAAATTAAATTTCATCATCAATTTAAAACAGATCGAGTGTGTAATGACGCAACTATACATGGATCATCGAACTGATGCTGAAAGCATTAGGTTAAGCATAATGCCACTTTCTTGGCATCTCACATGAAATAAAAAAAAAACTTAAATAAAATTAAAGTGCTAGCCGCGTGCCTATTGACGTCAATGAAAGTGAAAAATAATGTTGCCAATCAGCGTGTGAAGTATGTGATCCATACAATTTAATTTGTGTTCTTAAAATACACGAATATATTGGATAGAATATCTACATAATGTAGGTACCATTTGGTATTTGAAAAATCTCCTGAGAAACCAAAAATGTAAAAAGTACTAAACAATAAATACTTTCGACAGCACTGGTCAATGAAGATTGATTAGTACATAATACCACTAACCAGAAAAGAAAAATATAAACAATTTGGAAAAAATTCCAAAAAGTCCTACAAAAATTTGACACCACCGTTTCTAACATTCTTTTATTTCCTTTTAAAATTATTTAGCAGCCCTCGGATTGCGTAAGTGGCTATAAAATTAATCTTCAAAGTCAATGGAAAACACGTTTCTTTGAAAGACTAAACTAAACTAAATAGATTCACTTAAAGTTGGAGCACAAAGGGTAAGAAAAAAAAAAACAAGGTAACCATCTTGAGCAACAACGAGGACGAAATTAAAACCCAACAAGAGGAGCTAAGAAACTTGTTGCTCTGCAAAAACGAAATATCAGACGAAGCAGTTTCTCGACTTAAGTGCTTTAGAAGCGCAAATTTCATTTTACAATTAAATTTAATTTTTATCTGTCATATGCAAACGAAAACTTCATTCTCAAAAAAAAAAAAATACGTGTCTCCTTGTATCTACAGATATTTACTTTTCGTATCTACACAAGGAGGCATGTCCTTATTTTATCCCAACTAAAGCTATCCTCCTCCATGGAGCATCAGAGTTCTTTTGTGTCTTTACTCCGTACTCGTAAGCCAAACTCCTAACAAGAACGTAGAAAGTGAATGGTAAATGCAAAACGGTTAAGGAAGGTGTATCTCCGTGCAGACGTTGAGTATAGTCAACATCAGAGAAAGAAAAAATGTCCCCGAGTCCCTGAAAAGGAAAAAGGCCAAGAAAAGAAAATTTAATAAAAAATCCAAACCATCTTAGGAACATCTCGGTCTTCCTTGAAGATATGTTTATAGTAAGTATCTTTATACTGAGATTTCCATCAAAAGAATCCACAACTCATGGTTTGAATAAATCTTTTTCATAAACTTTCCGGATACAAGTAGCATAGTTATTTTGGAGGAGGATGTTAGTTTTGGATGTCGACACACACACCCCCAGACACAGCATGAGTCACACCTGCAGAATGATGTTGAACATTTCAGATTTTTAAAACGTTCCTCGGCATCATCCTAGCAGCCAGCAGCGAATTTGAATGCTTCACAAGTCACACCACGAAATTCCTTTATACATTAGACAATGTAGAATATGTTGTAGCTGCGAAGCTGGTGCATCTATGAGATACGCATAATGCATTCGGTTAGAGTGAAAGTCTATCTTTTATCTATTTTCAGATGGAATGCGCGTTCTATTAATAAGCTTGGAAGCAGCATGAGGTCGAGTGACTGCAACAACGCCAAGTTTGTGCCGTATGAACATTGAAATGGCGCGAGTGCATAAAAAGTCGTTGATCTTTGGTCTGATTTTAAAATAAAATTAAATGAATTAAATTAAACATAAAATATGTGATTTTTTTTTTTGGAAAAAATTCAAATTGTGAAAGTAAATTGATAGTCCGCATCTACCTATTTAAAAAAAAAGTATTAAACAGCCTTATGCAAGTTGCAAGAAAAATGTCTGAATGCCTTAAAAATATGTAAACTTTTTCCATTCGTTTGATTTAAATTGATATTTAATAAAATATGAATACTTACTTACTTAGGGGGCGCTACAGTTCGGGACGAACCTGGGCCTCAACCAACATGCCTGTCCAGCCAGCTCGGTCTTTGGATAGCTGCCTCTAGTTTCACACTCCAAGTTGGTTGAGGTCGTCCTCCACTTGAGCGCGCCACCTAAGGCGAGATCTTCCTTGACTGCGTCTACCCTCTGGGATGGAATCGAAGATCCTGCCAGCCGGAACATTGTTGTCCATTCACTCTACATGCCCTAGCCATCTTAAACGTGATATGCGTAGTTTTTTAACCAGGTCAATGTCGCTGTACAGCTCGTATAGTTCTTGGTTGAACCTTCTCCTCCAAAGCCCGTTAACGCAGGTAAGGCCAAAAATCTTTCGAAGAATCTTACGCTCGAAATGACTAAGGATATCTTTATCCGCTTTATATAGAGTCCATGCCTCGGTGCTATAGAGCAGGACTGGGATGATAAGGGTCTTATACAGAGTCTCCTTTGTCTTTCGAGGAGGGGCTTTGCTACTCAATTGCCTTCCTAGCCCATAGAAACAGCGATTCGCAAGAGTAATTCTTCGCTTTATTTCTGACGAGATGTTGTCAGATGTTATAGCGGATCCGAGGTGTACAAAGTCCCTAACTACCTCAAAGTTGTACGTGTCTATTGTGATGTTTTGTCCAATCCGACGGTGTTGTGTGTCCCTTTGTGTGGACAGCAGGTACTTCGTTTTGGCCTCATTGACTGCTAGTCCTATCTTAGCCGCTTCAGCTTCAAAGCTTGCAAACTTTTTTCAAGTATTAAGTTGAAGAAATCGCACGATAGCGCATCACCTTGTCGGAATCCTTTTTTGACATCAAAAGCTTCTGTGAGGTCAGTACCAACCCTCACGGAGCAGCGAGAGTTCCCCATCGTCATCCTGCACAGTTGGACGAGTTTTGTGGGGATGCCAAAACCAGACATGGCTCTGTATAGCTCGTCTCTATAAATGTTATCGTACGCGGCCTTAAAATCGATAAAGAGGTGGTGGGTATCGATTTGGAATTCTTGGGTAGTTTCCAGGATCTGCAGTAGAGTGAACATTTGATCGATTGTGGACTTTCCTTCTGAAACCACATTGATAGAGGCCAATCAGGTTGCTGACGAAAGGTTTCAGGCGTTCACATAGTACGGCAGAGAGGATCTTGTAGGCGATATTCAGGAGACTCATTCCTCTATATTTGGCGCAGTTTAGAGGGTCTCCTTTCTTGTGGATCGGGCAAACGATGCTGAGGTTCCATTCATCAGGCATACTTTCTCCACCAGGTCATCTCCGGCCGCTTTAAAAGTTCGGTGGGTATTCCGTCGAGTCCAGCAGCTTTGTTATTTTTTAGTTTAGATATTGCTATCCTTACTTAATTTTGGTCAGGTGGACGGAAGTTTTGTCTGTCATCGTCCATGTTAAATGGTTCATTATGCCTGACAGCGAGATTTTGGTCTTCATCGTACAGTCTGTAGAAATTGTCCTTCCATGTACTCAGCACAGACTGTGACTCTACTACGAGGTTTCCAATCCTTTCTCTACAGGCTTCTGTGCGGGGTTTTTTCCCTTGGCACGTTCTATTTACCTGTTGGTAAAACTTCCGCACGTTGTTCTTGGAGTATCATCTCTCAATATCTTCGATCGCGCGCTTCTCATGCTCTCTCTTTTATAAAATATGAATAGTTCAAGTAATATTGCGTAGATTGACTTAACGACGACGTCGAGGATCTTGTGATCAGTCAACTGTCAGTCAGGTTGTCCACATTGCGATCGATCCTAGGCACTGCTCCTGTATTACGGATGTCCAAGTTTCCGAGGGCAAACTTTGATTCTTTAAGGAAATCTTAATATTTTCAACATACATACCATCAGAGAGGGTGCCTTTGAAGAGCGAGGTCTTATAAGGCCACTACAACGAAACTCTTGGTTTGACGATACAAGGCGGCGCGGCGCTGCACAGAAGGACCAGAATTGCTCGCAAGTTCTAGGAGCAGAAAACGAAAGAAAAAACACTTGCTGTTCAGAAAGAAAAACAGAGAGCATTAGTTGAGGGCTGTTACTGGATGAATCAGGTTCAAGTTCAAGTCTTTCCAAAAGATAATAATAAACTGTCAAGGTTACAGAACTTGGGAACATCGTAGTCAAAATGTAATATATGGAAAAACCACTCAACTGCATACTTCATAAAGTCGATGACGAAACAATTTCTGCAAAATAAATCATAATATCTGGACAAAGTAGGAAAACAATTCCCCCCACCTGATCTGAAAGAAGTAAACGGTTTTTTTTAGAGGCAAAGAACTTTTTTTTTTAAATAAACCACAACAAATTTAATGGAATAACCAAAATTTTGGTTTTGTTAGCTTACAAATTTCATGCCATTTAATGTTTAAAAATAATTTATGGCATATGACTTCTACGAGTATTTCAGTCGGTAGATGGTAATAAGGTCGATTCAGGCTTAATCGATTGTTTGTCGAAGACAAAAATTTACAATAAAGGCCACTTAGGTGAGCATAACAAAATTGGGAGATATGTCCTACCTCATACCTGATGCCGCCCATACCTAACCTCATGCTGATTGGGAGATAAAATCTAAAGAAATTTCCTTGCACACTGCTTCGGTAATGACGCCGAAATTGTGATCCACATTATTAGCATTTTTGTAAGAAATAGAATCAAAACCGAAATTCGCTTTTATTTAATTTTTTTGGGAAATAAGATCGAATCGACCTTATTACCATTAACCATATTTCACGGCACCCTTATATGAACGTCATTCAAATCACACGAACGAGGTGGCCAATTCGGGGGTCAATTTTTTGGAGAATTCATCTCACCAAACGTTTGGCTTAACAAAGTGATGGTTGCATGCGCTGTGTGGAATGTTACGCCGGCCGTCTTCTCCAAATGATTTCCAATGACATGAGGAATACAAAAACCGCGAATCATTTGCCTATAGCGTTTGCCAACACGGTAATATTGGCACCGGTTTCCGATTTGAAGATAAATGGGCCAATGGTGCCTTCGGCATGTAAACCGCACAAAAACTATTTTTTTGGGGATTTAATGGAGTCTCAAGAGTCAAGAGTCTAATGAGGATTGTGCTCACTGCTTGTTTACTTACCCGTTAAGCCAGAAATGAGCCTCATCGCTGAAGATGATTTAATGATAAAAATCTGGTTCAACTTCCTGTTGATCATCAGCCCATTCACCGAACACACGATGTAATTGATGGTCGACTGGCTTTAATTCTTAAACCAGTTGGACTTTTATGAATGTAGGCCAAGGTTTTTCATTTACATTTTCCAAGTAGTGGACGGGACCGAGTTGCTGACAACGGCGTCGGATCAATAAATTCGGATCCTTTGTCACACTCACGTTGATTATAAGAAAGCATGCCCAATAGAATGGATGGTAAATGGAATGATGTAATCTTAGTCCTTAAAAAGGGAGTTGCGATAACTACAGAGGCATCAGTTTTCTCAACCTCACCTAGTCGATTTCATTTCATTCAAAAGTTCATCGAATTGTTCGCATATGAACTGGTATAATGAAGGCTTTAAAAGGTCCCTGGAGAACCTGCATGTCGGATTGTTTTCAAGGCCCTTAATCCATAGTAAAGGTACAACCTCTCCTTTTGATAATTCTCTGGAACACTGCCCTTTTTATTTCTCAGTAGTTTTTTTTGGCTTGCCTACCACTTATTTATTTGATATTAAAGGTGGGTACTTGTACCCCCACTCATTACAAGAGCCATGTAACAGCTTCATAAGCGGTGTTATCAAAGCCACACCCGTATCCTAGAAGGCACATAATGCAGTTTATTTCGAGTCTTAAGTTTTTAATGAGTTCTTTGTGAGTTTATTCAGATTGATTTTCAACTTTTATATCCGAAAGAAAAATAAAAAAAATGGCGGTCTAATTATGTGTCATCAAACACACCCCAATAAGACTTTTTTACACTAATCTTTACATTCAAATAAAAAATCTCATAATAATCCACATATTTTACTTTCTCAATTTTTTTTATTTTATGCATCGTTTAACTATCCCAAAAATATCCCTTTTCATCTGAAAACTAATCTTAGCACTAATCATGGCTGCTTTTCATAAAGTTTTGGTAATGCAAAGGCAAGTTGCTCCTCATTCATGTTTAACAAAATATAAATATATTTATAAATAAAAAAGAGATTGGAACTTTTTTAATACATTCTCTATCTAATAACATTTTTCTTTTATATTTTAGGTTCGAAGAAAAACCCAAGCCCAACAACAGATGCAACAACAAAACCTTCAAGAAACCCGCTCTTACTGTACCAGTGAGCCACGACTTAGCGAAACAGAAACACCGCCACAAAGGCGGAAACTCTCACAAAGGAGGCCACAACATCAACAAGGTAAGTGAAGTAGTCCACCAAACAAAAATTATTTCAGAAGGTTTTGGTTCCATCTCAATGAATCGAACTATACATATATTTCTATGACATTCATATGACGAAAATAACGTCAAATTCTGGAACATTCTTATGGACATATAGGTTCACTTAAAATAATTTTAATGGAAGGATTAGCTATTTATGAATAGACTAAATGAGAACGTATAAGCCAAGGTATACAGTTGGACCCTTAGAATTATATGTTTGTACTCCAGAGGTTTGTTTATTATATTTCAGAAAACATCAACTCTCTGCTCGCAGAAGCATAAATATTAGAAAATAGATTACTATCTGCAAATAAATCCTTTGAATGTTAAATCATATTCTAAATGGGTATATAAAGCAGAGTTCTTCAAATTAATGATATCCTTTCGTATAATTATGTTCACTCTTCCAGTTGAGTTTGAAATTAAGCAGACCTTCAGTCGTTTGAAGAGGCAACGAGGTAGATTTATTTGATTAATTAGGAATGGCGTTAACTCACGGTAATGAGTTGTAATCACCTGTTAAGACTTTTATTCAAGAAGAAAATACGAAAAATGTTGTAATATCCTTAAAGCTTTACGTTGTATTTGTCTTAGATATGTAAACAGACCAGTGCTCTCGTTGCTTGGGGCATCAATCGAAATGTCAGAATTCGTGAAATTCCATGATATGATACGAGATGGCCAACTGGGACTGTCAAGACACAAGGACTGCGAAAGCATAATATAGATCAAAGTATCCAAAAAGTTATCACAACAAGAGACCTTCCTCAGGGAAGGCTTTTATCACCCTTACTGTGGAATGTTGTAGGCTACTAAATAGCCTGTCTTCACTACTGCTTCGGTTTTTTAGACGGTATCTTCATAACAGCTTTAAAGGAGTAACAAGAGTTGTACGTGTTAAATTTCTAATTAATTTTAAAATGAAACTTTAGAGGATTTATTTTGACAAAAATTATAAGACACATTATTTCCTTTTAATTTCTAGCGAGTGACCGATCTTTACTAGATGAACTTGAAGACTGAATTCTGAACTCTCTCTCTCTCTAATACGAAAAATATGATTCTCTTTAGCCCGAAACTGGTTATGGAAGTGAAGATTTTTTCCTTCCCACACTATTCGTTTTTCGTTCGTGTTTGTATTAGTCAACAGTGCTGTCGGTAGATTTAGTATCGTATAGTCTAGTGAGAAATGCAGAATCTGAAAACGGCGCTATATTGGGTCTAGAATATAGCGCCGCTTTCAGATTCTGCATTGCTCTCTAGAAGACGCTTGACTACATTCTTAGTCGGTGTGATGCACTTGTTTACCAAGAAATAATTTTGTGCAACTCACTAAATAATAGAGAGCTAACTAAACTCCCTCCAAGTACACTAAATACTAGAGTTTCTTAAGAAAAATAATTTGGAGAATGATATATCGTAAAACGTCACAGCAAGCGCTGCGAAATATTTAGGTAACCAAAGACGATGTGAGAATTATGTATTAGTCCACCTTAGATGTGGCTACACGCTACAGTCTATAAAGCGTTACATTTTCCCAAAGCTTGAGTATAATTTTCATACTTCGGCAGGTAATCCGGTTACTAGCGTTTTTTGTATATAGAGGTAAGGAATAAAATAGATATATTTGTGTTTTTTGAGTTCTTCATTCTGTCGCTTTTTTTCTGAAAACAATGCTGCACCAAAATAGCCATTAACAGGATCACCCATCAAATAAATAGACTCATTCTTAAGGCGCACTACACGAATGTGAAAATCTAGTCACCTTGGTTTTTTTCCTTGGCATTGGTTAAATAGTCGTTGTCAATGTCTGTTTACCTTTAGTTCCTGGGTCAGTACGGGTGCAGTCCCAAGTCAAGACGCAAAATTCACCAAGGTGCAGTCTGCGAAAGGCCGAGTTTTCGTGAGAGACGCGAAAACGACGGCTTCGGACGGGAGTGATGTTTTCGGCAGATCTTGCGTTTCGTTGACGAACGGGTGGGTGTTGGTTGATTTTTTAATGAACCAATCTCAAATTTATCCACCACACTGCGAATAGTCCCTCGTTAGGACGATTATGGCGACCGTACAATGGGCGAAGCGCGTGGAACGTTTCCCGAACAGAACACCTATTTTGATAAAACAAAGGAAACGTATATCTGCTTTTCATACGTATTCACATACACCATTGTATATGAAGTCTATAGTACTACTATGAGCAGCTTCTAATTTAGCGAGATACTGCCGTAATAGCGCTGCAGTAGTTCTTGATATGCATTTGTATGGGTTTTGAAGAGTAGAATGAAATATAATGATGCAAGAGTAGGGTGTATGTAATATTTTAAGAAAGGTATGAGTTAGAATGAATAAAAGCATTTCCAGGAATAATGAACAATAAGTACGAGTGTAAGGTTCAAAAAGTGACACTAGACCATATGGTTGAGTAAGGGAAACAAAAAATTGTGCATTTCCCTTTAATTTTCGTAAACACACCAAGATTGTGCGTCTTTAATTATTTTTTTTTGTATTTTGCATTTTTCAAAAAAATTTGTTATATCTGTAGCTTATACCGAAATCACATACCAATGTTGCCATATTCTGATTTGACTGTTAAAATTTTTAATGTATATTGTTCAATTTCGAACGCTAGTTAAATATAAAAATGGTGGCGATTGGTATTATGTTGTTGGTACAATAGTATTTTTGGTACTAGATTTTTAGAACTTTAGTACTGGAATTTGGTACTATATTTAGTACTAGATTTAGTATTTAGTAGTAGATTTAGTAATATATTTAGTAGTTAGTAGTAGATTTATAAGTGATAAGGGAAGATACTCTAAAGCAATAACATAGGTACAAACATTTGCAAACAATGTGATTTATTTGTAAAATAAGTAACTAGGTAGGTACTTGAACTCAAATAAAATTTTCGCATACTAAAAAATTGATATATTATTTTTTATTTATTTTTATTTATTAATAAATTAATAAAAAAAACTGGGTGACTTCACCGATTTCTTAATCTATCTTAAACTACTTAAAAACTATCTTAAAATAAACTAAAAATAAACTTAAAATTACTTAAAATTAGAACAGCCACAGCAAGCTTTTTTGTATTTACAATTTTTTTTTGTTGGATTTTGGTGTTTTTAATTTTTGTTTTGTGCCACCGCAACTGCCCTACCTAACTTAACTTAAAGAAACGAAATATAATTATAGGTCGGCCATAGGCGATATTTCGTCTATGACGACTGAAAATATCGGATTCTAACTAAGCCACCAAAATTGGTGGATCTGAGCACGGGTTTCCTTCCGATCCCGGTCGGGCACGGCCCTGCTGAAACGGAGGCGCTCTGCTTCGCTCCCAGCGACTATGTCTCGGTCGTAGAGGCACCGCCTATCGACTGTTCAGCGGCTGACGTGGTAGATCAACGGAATCGCCGATCTACCCTGAATCAGCCCTCGACTATCAAGGTATGGGAAAGCCTCGGGCGGGATAAAACCACTCGAACGTGTACTTTCAAAATATTCATCTTGGGGGTAGTAAGCCCCGAAGATTTGTCCATTAGTTGAGGTCATCGCCCTTGCAATGTGTCCGCGAATGAGCTTAATTAAAAAGTTATCTATCCTGTTTGTATTGGCCCGTTGTATAAAACCTCGTTGGAATAATAGTGTTTGTACTCCGACTCTGGTGTTCTATAAAGTCCGAGACGAGTGCGAAGACACTGTCTATCGAACACCCGAATCTTTTCCATTAGAGATGGTGCAACGTTGAACAACACAGGGCATCCATAGACAATCATCGGCCTAATGAGGGCCATGTAGCAAATCACTTTTACCCTGCCATCAAGGCGGCTGCTATAAAACAACCGTCTTGTCAGGGCAACAACTCCCCTAGCCCTGGCCAGAGCAGCCTCTATATTTCGGTTGAAATATAGAAACTGATCCAGCCATATGCCAAGGTACTTTACTACACTTTTACTTGCCAGTAGATGACCATGTGGCCCAGCGATCACTAGCTTGCGCCAGTTCTTTCTCGTATCCCTAGACACAGGGGTTCTAAACAGGATAGTTTCACATTTCTGAAAGATAATTTTCAGCTTCCAATCACTACAATATTGTTGAATTTTATCGAAATCACGTTGCAAGAGAATTCTGCAACTTTTGGACCTGTTCTGTATACGCAATTAAATCGTCGGCATACGCAATTGCATAGACTCCCAATGAGATCGCTGGTGTAAATACTAAAGAGAATCGGCGAGTTCACCGCTCCCTGTTGCAGACCGTTTTTAATATCAAACGTTGTGGTAGATGTTACATTGCCACTCTTGACAACAAACTTTCTACCATTAAGCATGTCGTAAAGTATATATAACAGTGGTTCACTTATGCCCCATCTGGTTAGCTTCAGATAAAGACCTTCTAACCATACGGTGTCGAAAGCCTTCTCCAAACCAACTAGACAGGCACCTGTGCATTGTTTCTTAGCATTGTTCCATTGGACAGCAGACACTAGCTTAAACGCGGCATGAATTGTGTCATGTCCCGCCTTAAAGCCGAACTGGGTGTCTGGAATTATATTTTTGTCTTCAGCCCACTTGGACAGAGCTCTTTTGATAACTTTCTAAATTGGAATAGCTGTTGTGAGATTGTTGTGAGATTCGCAACCGAAATAAACTGAAATTACACCTTTCGCTTAATATGAGTTTCACTCGGATAGCTTTTTTAATGTTCGAATGATTTTCAGTCCAATAAGCGCTTTTTCCGGGCGAAATATTATTCAATTTAAATCTTATTCTTTTGCAATATTTGGGAGCGAATAAAATATTGGTTAATATCAAATCAAGTTATTTGGGAAATATCGTTCCAAAAACGTATGTACATTAGATTTTAAAATTTCTGGCAAAGGTTTTTTTTTTGTGTGTGAAATTCCCAATAAGGCTGGTTGTAGTTCTAGGCAGCTTAACTTGATCAAAGCCAATAGAAAGCAATTGCTACAAGATTCTGTCATGCGATTTAGTTCTGCATTATTGATTCACTTCTTGAATAGAAGATTTTTCGTTTCGTTATTAACTTCACTGTTTCAGGCTTTCTTTTCGTGTTAAACGTTTATAAATCCGAGAAAGTTATGATGAAAAAAGAGGAGCCGGCAGATGTTTCCCACACTCTACAGCTCCTGTAAATATTGATTACCATTGTTATAAATTCTGCCTGGAATCCACCTCGTTCGCTATTTGGGAGCAGACAGATGCGGTTAAGTAACATTTTTCTTCTTCTTGGTTGGCGTAATGTTATTTCTCCTAAGTATTCTCTTTTTCACACAAAGAAATGCCTGTGCTGCTGACAGGTGCGTTCTATATCCTGCAGAAGTTGGTTGTTATGTTGGTAGCCTTTAATTAAGAACAAAAGTTGTTGTTTCGGTTGTCAAGGATAAAATTGTATTAAACTCTGGCAAACACACTTTTGTTCTGGAATCTTTCTTGTTTTTCTGCTTCACCCAGTTAAATCTATCTGCTGGTGATCCCTTTTTTTATTTTTTTGTTCCTTCTTTAACAAAAAAAAAGAAGCCTTTTGGGAGATTCTAACAGGTGAGAGTTGAAAAATTGTTTCAGGTGCGATACTGCGATATAACTGATAAATGATGATGGTGATGAGGGAATACTACTTGTTGAAGAACAAAGTTGGGTATTTCGTGCAAACTTGACGGGGGTTTAACAAGTTATTAAGGAGATCGCCTTAGGGATACATTTCAATTGGGAAATTGGTGGGATTGCTCAAATGTATTTATCGGGGAAGTTTCGGAGATGAGGAGGGCAGGTTTACGTTGAATCTCTTAAATTACCTTTCTTTTGGGGAGGATGTTCTTGATGTATGATGGTTTTTCTTTGTCAGGGGGTGTGGAATAAAAATTGTAGGATACGTTAATGGTACATGAAAATCAATGTTAACATTTATAATGTAATTAGGAGTTTCTTATAACAAAGGTATCAAAATAAAAGCATTTTAGTGAGTTGGATCAAGCACAAGCTGCATTCAGGTCCAGATGGTGGCCCAAAACTTGAAGGCTTGAATACCTTGGGTCAAAAGTAGCAGAAACAAAATAAAAAAAATGTTGGGTAAACATAATCACATGTATACACAATGTAGGCTTTCATTGAATTTATTTACACCCAGTGAAAAGTCAATATTTTGGTTGTTTTTTTTTTAATTAAAATAAAACAATTACCCTCGATATTTGGGCGACAAACGAAAAACAGTCAATCATTTATGGAACTCACAAACCGTTTCCTCCCACTCCCACTCCCACAACAAAAAACAAAGTTAAGAGTTCTGTTATGGTTTGTTTTGCTTCCAATAGAATTCCCCAATCCCAGAGACAGCACTTATCCAACCTTGTCTATTATGTTTGGTTTGGAGCAATAAAAATACCATTGAATCGATACCTACATTATGTCTAAAATTAACCCAACACCTTCTGCATCCTCTATCTAAATGTCCGCCATATTATGTTGATCCTTGTTTGAAGGTGACCAAGAACGATGTCTATCGTTATGTGTTCCATCTAGTGGATCTTAGCTCAGCCAAAGCCAACAGGTGTTGACTTTTAACCCCTCCCTTTGACTTTCCTTAATAGATGATAGAATAACCGTTAGAAGAACAAAAAAATCCCAAAAATCTGGGTCAAACGACTATATAGTTTGCTCCTTTTGGGTAAACACTGAAGAACAGGTAAACAAAACCCCCGACCAAAAGTTCGACCGCAAAATTGAATTTACAAGTTTACCCATTAAATCAAAGTTCTTTTTCTTTTTTTTTTTGTTTGAAGAAAAAGGGTATAAATAGGGAATTCATGTTATTGCCTTCTTCTTTAACCCTTATATAGAAGAAAATGGCCCACAAAACTCCAAAACTTACGGTTTCCTGGGTTTTTCTTTGTTAATTAATTCGAAGGTTCAGTTTACCGTTCAGTTTGTATGTGAATACTCTTGTTGGCACCTTTCGGAAGACATATTGAGTTCAAATTTACCGGAAGAGTAATGGCGTCGCAGTGGGTGCTGAAAGCTGGTATACACCGCTATGTCAAGTCTTGCCCTCAAATCGAAAACGTTATATTTCCGATTTTGGCATTTGGATAATACGACTGGGGACAAAATAATGAAAATTGGGCTAATGGCACTTTCAATGAAGGAAAGACACCATTTTTTTTTATTTTGTTGAATTAACTTTTTTTGTTATGTCATTTTAGGGGTTTTTGGGGTCTTATGTCATACAAGTCATACAAGTCACGTTTTCATTGAAAGTTTTTGTCGGATTTATGTGTGTATATACGAGAATGTAATATGGTTTTTTGGATGTTTTGAAATTTAGATTTTGACAAAGGAAATACAGATTTTCATTTTAATAAATGATGGAGGTATGTTAAGTTTAATGGGCTGTGAGCACTTGCTTTTTTGTGAGTGATTAGTTTAGGAGAGTCGAATTTTAAATTTATTACGTGGCGGGCATTTTGAGTGAAAACGTGATAAGCGAAAACTGAGACGTCTTTGACAGGAAGTCCAAGGAGTGAGGTTGTATTTTTATTGGAATTTTGACACAGAACGGTAGGATTTGGCTTGACTTGAGAAACATTTTTTATGTTAAAGGCTTACAGGGTATCCTTATATGTATATAACATTGACCTAGCTTACATATTGGGTGGTATGCAAAAGAGGTATTCTCATGAGAAAGAGTATAAGGAATGAGGTCTAAATTATGAGATCAAACATTTGCAATGAGACAACGCTTAATGTGGTATGCAAGAGACGTGTCTCATTTCATGATCTCATTCTCAGACTGAGTTTCGATATGGAGTCATTAAAAATGGAGTAATACCCAATCCTTTGTCGCCAATAAGAATACTTGTTGAGCTTTCAATAAGAGTTTGGTGTTTCTGAACTTTTTAGTATTATCAATTTTATACCGATCCTGGCCAAGATATGTCAATACTGATAAAAAAGCTCAGCTCCATTGTACGTTTCTTGAATGATAACCTATAAATTAAAAAAAAAACTTTTTTAGAGAACACTCAAGCTTGAATTGGCCGACCTTCTCTGTTCACGTATTCATCACTCGTGCAGTCGCAAGAGTCTGAAAAAAACTCAATATACACAAATCCACTGGCTAGGACAGTATCCCCGCTATTGTTCTGAAGAGGAGTTCTTAAACGCTGTCAAAACCTCTGCGTAAGCTTTTCCATCTGTCCTTTTTCTTTGGACTCTTTCCGAGTGGATGGAAAACAGCATTTGTGCAGCCTATCCCAAAAAAGGCAAATTTTCTTCACCCTTAAACTATCGACCAATTGCACAAACTGCCTTCTTTCTAAGGTCATGGAAACGCTGATTAATTTTCAGCTTAAGAAATATCTCGAAGAAAGAAAGCTTCTTAATGGCCGGCAGTACGGCTTTCGTAGCAACAGGTCCACTGGTGAACTGATGGTATATCTTACCGAAAAGTGGAACCTATCTCTCCACCGTTTTGGTGAAAGCAAAATTATTGCACTTGATATTTCTAAGGCATTTGATAGAGTTTGGCATCAAGCCCTCGAAAATGCGTGCATTTGGACTCGATGAATCCCTTCTTCGTTGGATTAGTAATTACCTTTCGAACCGCTCAATACAAGTTGTGTTGGATGGATTGAAGTCTGATATTCATTAAATAAATGCTGGTGTGCCCCAGGGCTCTGTTTTGTCTCCGACCTTTTTCTTATTTTTATCAACGATTTATTACATGAAACAACTAATTGTTTCGCTGACGTCAGCACTCTCAGATTTTCATATTCGTTTCCAGATTTACATCCATGTTCACCTCTCAGTTCTCAGTATGTGCATTACAGACCACATTCTGTGGAAAGACCACATATTCGACGTCGCCAAGAATACTGGTTTTCTTCAAAGAATCAAGAAGTTCTTCACACCGTCTGATCTGGCTACAATATATAAAGCATATATTCGACCAAAATTCAAGTATAATTCCCACATTTGGGGAGGTGCACCTATAACGCACTTAAGTTTTCTGGATAGGTGATAGAAAAATTACGAATTCAATTACATCTCTTGAGAACCGCTGTAATGTAACCTGTCTTTTACTATTCTATCGCTATTTTTACAAACAGTGCTTCAGTAAAATGGCCAGTTGCGTTCCTCCCCTGAAACAATTCAACCGTAATACTCGAACATACGTTTTATACTACTATACGTATTGTACTACTATTGCACAATAGATGGCGCGTTAAATGACAGGTATGCCATGAGTGTGACGTTTTCTGTATCTGAAACTGACGCAAGTAATGCCACGGACATGGCTACTTGTGGGATAAATTAAATCAATATATTAGTTAGATTTTGAATTTCCGGTAAGAACTTGTTGACTCTGAGAAGCTTATTTAAATTGTGATTAAAACGTACACAGGAATATTATTAATCCCACTATTTTGTTGATGAAATCACAATTAAAATTCTAGAATTTTGTTTGTTGAAAATTAGAGTCGGATTCGAACTGCCCCAGAACCCATTCAGTGAACACAAGTCGTTGTCGTTTACCTTTTTCCTCTGTGTGAGTTGAATTTTGTACGGGTTCAGTCCTAAGTACCGACGCAAAATCGACTGCTTCTAATACTTCTGCAGACTCTCACAGACAGCGAAGATGTTTTTGGCAGATCTTTCCTTCCGTTTATACGTAAGAGTGTTGGTTAATTATTAACTGAAGCAGTGCTAATTTATCCAGCACACTCGGTAGGATGATAACATTGACCCTAAAATGGGCAAACTGCGCATAAAGTTGCACGAACAGTAAACCCATTTTGAAAAAAAAAACATTTAATCATTTCCACGTGTTTTTGAACGCTTTATCAGTCGATTGTGATTTGGCAAAACAGACTGAATAAATGACATCCATTTTGACATATGTAGCTTCAACAATATTGCCGCTTTCAATTGTGAATGTTCAAAAGGCCATTTGTTAAGTTTTATTTGAAACCTCATGTAATGCCCAACATATAGGAACTCCTTAAATTTCAGTAAGGAACTCAGAAAATTAATAATAGCAATATTCTACAATTTTTATGAAGGCTGAAAAAGCTTAGATAATTCTTCTACTTAAAGTGGCGCCCAACGCGGAACTTGTAAGAACGTCAGCATACAATTCAGATGGATAGCTAAAATACTTTTATTTTATACAGTTTTTACAAACATTCCAGACAATTTGTATTTGACCTATGCAGGGGTTCAAGGCCTCCCTGCTTGTCGTAAAAGCCGACTTAAAAAGAAATCACATCAAAGCAATGAACATCAAGGTGGGCCTATAGACACTTAAACACCAGGCTAATCCCTGAGTTAACATGACTGGAGATACTTCGTGTTGTTAAAAAAAAGATCAAACAAAAACAATATGAAGCATGGATAGAAAAAATTCTATCGTGAAAGAAAAGCAGGTGCAGAAAGTCTTGGATGAAGCAAATACAACTGCATTGGCATTTAGTTTTCATCAGACTTAGAATAATCCAAAACTAGGAGGCCTTCCGACGTCTTCTTATCGCGAAGCAGATAGGTGGGAAAGTTTTGGTCCCAGTCGAGATTATAATATCGTTTGTTTACGAGGAAGAAGAAGAAGGTAGAGCCCAACGTGGAAACTAGTATAATTTCAACAAAACACGTAGACGCACGGAGTGAAAATGATAGTTATCAGTCTTTATTAATCTTGAATTAGAATTTCAGGTAATTTTTTTATTTGAAGTCGCTCCGAGTGGCACACATTTGAATTGTGCAACCAGAGAATTAAAAAAAATTGGTTGCTCACGCGTTGCTCAGAAGTTTTTCCCAATCATCGTAGTTTCTCAGATGTTCCTCAGAGGTTTCTTAATTATTTCAAAAACTTATAAATTATTTAAGTTGTACATATATTACATTAATGTCACTGTGGGAATAACCTGCAACTCAAAAATAATGGCCATATGGCTTACATGTTACTAACCAGGTAAACATTAGTTTCAATGCAACTCATTTCTAAAAAAAATTGTTTTTGTAACTAAAATTGAAACTGTTCTGCAACTGTTGCGTTCTGCAACTTCTGTGTGTCTCTTTTTAAAAGTGATATGTTTCAGAAAACTGAGATGCAACTCAGTTGAAACAAAAATAATGGCGCAATGTTTGTTACTTGTTAGTGACCACTCAATAACAAAGCAACATAAGTTTTTTATTAGAAACTTGAACAAATTTCGATCAGTCGATTAAGGATAAGGATAGAAAGTTTCACAAAACCGATGTAGTTACTATTAAGTAACAGAGCGATCACAGAGTAGTTCCAACTATTTCAGTTACAAAACGCTTCATAAATAACATTTGTGTGACATCTTTTCTATCTTTTTTGGTAACTAAACGGTCACTGAGAGATTCACAGATTAAGACGGAAATAGAAGAAATAAAAGGGATACAAAATTAAAAAAAAAAAATCTCTTGTCACTATTAAGTTCCTAAAGGGTTACAGATTAGTTTAATTTTTTTCAGTTTCTAAACGATAACAAAACACCTTTTCTTGATATTTCATTTTAATTTTCAGTTTCTCGATATTCTACTTACTTCATTTTCTAAGATAATCTATAACGACTGACTAGGATGGCGATAGAAACCATTTTGGTTTTTTTTTATTTTTAGTTGCTTATAGATTTCAAAAAAGTTTTTGTGTTATTTATAATGGTCATGATGAAGAATGAGCACAATTAGGATTGCCAACATTTTATAATTAAGCACAAAAAAAAATTACCTATAAAACTGAAACAGGGCACTATAAAAAGGTGTAGGTATTATGTAAAAAAATAACCTCAAAATAGCGAAAATAAAAAAAATTGGCCAACTCGGTTTGAAGCCAAATCGGTCTCTCTTCATGCGTTGTTTGGGAGTATCTCGGTTCGGTTTGGTAGTTTGGTTCGGGAGTTTGGTTCGGTAGTTCGCTTTGCTTTGAGTAGGTTCGTTCGCCTTTTTCCGGTTAAAAATGATTTTTTTTTTATATTTAGATGTTTTTTAATCCATCGATATCGTAGCCATCCTTGAATTGAATTTGACACTTAATAGCTTGACAGATGGAGGACAAACCATATTTTAGGCAGAGTAGTGTATTTCGTTCCAAATGTAACCCATTTGCTCTAAAATTGCCTTTTTCTGTAGCATTAAAAAAAGAAATTTTTGATCTTTTTAGATGTTTTTTAATCCGTCAACATCGTAGCCATCCTTGAATGGAATTTGACACTTCATAGCTTGACAGATGGAGGATGAACCATATTTTAGGCGGAGTAGTGTATTTCGTTCCAAATGTCACCCATTTGCTCTAAAATCTCTTAAATTGCCTTCTTCCGTAGCAATAAAAAAAATAGTTTTTTTGATCTTTTTAGATGTTTTTTTAATCCATCGATATCGTAGCCATCCTTGAATGGAATTTGGCACTTCATAGCTTGACGAATGGAGGACGAACCATATTTTAGGCGGAGTAGTGTATTTTGTTCCAAATAAAACCCATTTGCTCTAAAATTGCCTTTTCTTTTTCCGGAGCAATAAAAAACTATGAAAATGTTTATAATTTCATTTTATATTGCGATTTTTTCATACAAAAACCGAGTAGACATATCGAAAGACGAAACCTTTAAAGAAGAAAGGAGTTAAAATTAGTATTATTATTTGTATAAACCTTTCAAATGCAATTTAAAGTATTCTCAAAAAAGAAACTGTTAGCTTGAACTGCAATTTTATGGGACCCAGTTAATTTATTTATCCAATTTCTCTAGTAGTATAGGTTTGTGTGACCACGTCTTGGATTTTATTTTGCATAAATTTTTTTTTAAAACTTAACTGCAACCATCCCATAGTTGCAATTAAGTTTCAAAAAACTTCACAGGTACTATTTACTCAGTTACATATAAGTTTTGCCAGACTGAACTGTAAGCTGTAACATAAAATTCAGTTACAGTTCGGTCAAAGCAAACTTGTAAGTAACCAAAATTAGTTGCTCCTCAGTTACAAGGAACTATTTTGAAACATTTAAAAACGACCACACAGAAGTTGCAAGTAACTTCTTAGCAACTAGAATTTAGTTGCGCTTTTTCAGTTCCAGAGAAGTATTGGCGACTTAATTTTGTACACTCATATGACTGTCATTTTGTCACAGAGAAATCCCCACAACTATTCAGTAACTAAGCGTGCCCCTTGGGGCACCTTACACGCCGTCTCCACTTATGATAAATTTATCGCAATTGCAATAGCCAAAAAGCAGAGAGCAGCAAAACTGTCAGTTTTCTTATTTGGGCATTTCAACGCATAATTTTTTTAGTATATTGAAGAAAAATAAAATGAAATAAATTCAAAGCATCGTTCCATCTAAAACAAATTTTTCTTGCTATTAGGCAAGCGATAAATTGTATGCGATGAAAGCATACTTTCTATCGCATACTTTGAAAATATAGCTGCGATAGCGAAGGAAAACTAATATTTATCAGCTTTTAAGAAGATTCAATAAGCATCTCGGGGTATTTTTCTACTTGAATTGGCGCCCAACGTGTGAAGTTTTAAGAGCTTAGGCATAGTATTTACATAGAAAGACCAAATACTGTTACCTGATGAAATAATTAAAAAAACACGCCAAACCAAACCAATTTCTTACCTTCCAATGATCCAATAATAACTATGTTTAATCAATGACTCTCTAGATTTCCATGAACCACCCTGATTAAATAAGAAATGATTTCCCATACAAAAGCAACATTGTATACTCTACTTAATGGAGATTTCCTAGAAACAAACAATGAGATTTTCTGTGGGCATCCCTAAGAATCAATTTCCTGGCCATATATGGACACTTTTTTTTGGGTAAAATTTTCGCAAAACTGTAATGTTTGAAGTGCTTTATTCATAGATACCAATGACAACCTGCGAAGTTGTGATACAGTATAAACGAAGAGGGTAAGTCCTTTTTACCATCCTAAATGATGTTCCACACAAACAAAAACCCACATTGCTCTGCCGCACGATTGGGAAAATCACCCAAGGCTTAGCACTCCAAACAGTCAATGCAAAAACTTGACCACTTAAGGACGACGCAAAACCTAATAACACACTGACAAACTGGTCCTTCCTGGAAATCCGGCAAAGGTTTTACCAAAACAAAAATCAATTAATGTCCTTTTCCATGGGAGCCAAAGAGGTATCATCAATGCTCCGATTGAAATTTTGTGATTCTTAATAGGAATAATATTATATCACACTGCATGGGACGGACCAGATAAGTTTCCCTGGTTTGGTATGAGCCAAAGAGCTCTCTTTAAGTGTATTTTACCTTTGATTTAAAACAATAAACTTGTCAGCCAAACAATTTGTTTAGGGAAAGTTTGTTAAAACTGCAGAGGTACTATGTTGCCACGGAAATATGAAAGTTTAAAAGTTCGTCATCAGGTAAAAATATGACTCGGTTGTTGGAGTCCTGGGGGAGGTTAGACTTTGTGCCCACAATAGCACTCTAAATGGCCATGTCCACACATCATACTTTTAATTGAACTATTCGAGGTGAATAAAGCAAGTTTGTCCTGTGCATTGGCAAGAGCAAAGAGACTATTATGGGGCAGCGGAAACATATTTTGTGGTCGTCTTAACCGGGAAACCAGAACCGCACTTAAGCTTGAAAGTTTTGTGAAAACTTCAACAGCAGGTAGGAGTAAAATATAATAAATTAACTTATCCTTGTATTCCGTTGGAAATTTCCATGACCTGCAAATGCAAAATGAAATAAAAAATACCTTTTGAAACTCTCCTACAATTTTCAGGAATGTTATGTTTGACTCAAAAGGATATGTGCATGTGAAGACATAGAGATAATTAACAAGGTCACAGCTTATGGGAAAGTTATATAAAAGCTATTAAACCCTTGCCATAAAATTAAGGCGTAGGTTTGAACAACAATTTCAATTACATAATAATAGTTGGGTTTGGAACAGCGGTTGAGGACTTGGGATATCCGTTAATTTCTTCCCAACTGCAAGCAACCAGAAAGAGAAGTAACTTGCTTCCGTAAGGTATTTTTCTTAAGTCTTCAAACACTCAAAGAATTCCCGAATTTATTGTTGGATGTTATGGACAGAAAACAGTTAGAAAGTAATATGTAATCATTGAATTAAAAACCAATTGATACATTGGTATCAGAAGTGGGATTCCCTTAGTAGTTGTGGAAAGGTTGGTACAGCCATCAGTCTTACATCTGAATTTATAAAAATTGTCATGGATGATGGCCTTGGCCCAGAATTTCCATGAATATTTTTAACATTTCTCAGGAAAATTATCGCAGAAGCCAATTTACTTTACACGGAAATCTAATTAATAAAAGTCAATCCATATTTTTTTGTCTTTCTGTTGAAAAATGATTTATAAGTTCAGAAGAGTGTAGTGAATGAAAAGTCCTAATGCCATCCGGAAATTAAAGTTGCTACCACTTAGTCGTCCTTAGTTTATCCTTCCATCACGAAATCATACCCATAGACACGCCAACCTATTTCCATAACAAACAGTTATTTTATGTAAATTTCTTCAAAAACTCAAATCTGCAGATTTGACATCAGTATACATATGTATGTAAATTTTAACTGCTACCATAATCAATATTCATTTTTTTCTTTTTCCAGGACAAAGAAAATCAAACGCCTTCCTGGATGTGCCATCACTGAATATGCATCGTTTACAAGTGAGCGATGGAGAGGATCAGGATGTAGATAGACTTCGAACATTTAGCTCGTCAAAAGGAGGTGAGTAACCCCAGTCTTGCACACTCAATCAATCAATCTGGATGAACATACTCTTACTCGTAGTTCTAAAAATAAAATGAACAAAAGAAATTAAAAAAAAAATAAGAAAAATATACTCGACAACTCGTAAATGTATTAAGTTGCCATTGTGACATTTTTATTTCGTCAATTAGTGAATCATCAAAAGAATTTTTTTCTTGCTTCTGTCATCGTTGCCATAAAAAATTATAATTTGATTATAATTTGACCGCTCCTGGTCCTGGGTATTCGATATCGAGGATAAAATAAATAATTAATTTTTGTTAACGTTTTTATGTCATAAGTCATCTTAAATCTCATTTTTTTCTTTTCGATGTGGTTTCCTTTTTTTTATGGTTTGACTTTTCCAATTCGATTCTCTAGATGAAAATCAATTTATAATGGAAATTGACTTTGGAAGCTTCTGTAATCCCCTGGGTAATCTTTCATTAAATTGATGTTTTAACTTTGTGTGTTCGTAATAAATAGGCTTGAAATAAACCTCAAGGACTTTGCTGCTCTGCTCTGGAAGCACCAACACTTAACATTAGAATGGAATATTAAGTTGCAGATGGCGCAGAAGGGAAATTGATATTGTGACAGGAATAATAATTTATGAGTTATAAATTGTTTGCTTCATAGTTTAGTGTCATTGTTAGGTCAGTAAAAAAAACTATAATACAATCCTAACCTTTGTCGTTGGTTTTGTTAAAATTCATCTAAGCACGGCAATTTGAATTCATTGTGAAGAACCCTTTAAGGATAACATCCTTAATACTGCTAGATTGAGAATTATTTTTTGAAAATACCCAAAAAACAACCGGAAGTATAGTAACGAATAATGGGATCATATCCTGAGTGTCATTTTGTAGGAAAAGAATTATGGGTACACATAAATGAAAATGGAAATCTTATGGAAAGGATTCTAAGAGTAGGCCTTGGCACATGTTGTGTGAACACGAGTATCCTCTTGTGTTATAGGTTGTGTATTTCTTAGATACATATTTGAATCAAAATAAAATTTGAGTGTATGTTTGTGTTTATATGAATTTGGGACATAAAAATCACATAAAAAAGGATAATATTTGTTTTCCCTTTCTCAGTCACTCATTGGCTTTATAGAAAAGAAAATTATTTTGAATTTTATTCCGAGCAGGTCTTTTCCAGAATGGCAATTTAAAGTTTCCAAACTCCGTTTTTAAATCGAAATAATACAGTTATTGAATAAAAGGGTCAAATAAAGTTAAACCTTTTAATAATTCTTACCAAAATAATCAATAATGAAGGTTGTCGTACCCATTTACAATTTATACTGATTACAATCATTGATTAAAGAACGGCTTTATCTATTTAAATTGTAGTGGAGAGGTTTTCTTCAATCAGTAGTTGAATTGATTTAATCTCCGTTAATTAATAATAATAATGACTCGCACGTATGATGAAGAAAAGAAGACATGTAGTTAGTTTAAGTTTTAACAAAAGCGAGGTCTTTATTGTTCGGAGTTTCAAAGTGAAATGAAATGAATAATGAACAATTACAAAGTGATTGCCACATAGCACCTAGGTACAGTACAGCAGCCGAAAATGTTTACCCTGTAAACTTGATATTTGATATTTGATATTTATTGAATAAAAAACATCTGTACAACGAGCTTAACTTTAACTTTAAAGATGTACAGGATAGTTAAATACATACATAATTACTAATTATTTGAATTAAAAAAAAAAAAAAAATAAGAAAACAGGTATTATAAACAAATCAAAGCAAGTCTTTCCTTATTTTATCGTTTCTTTTATAAAAAATGTTCACTCGAGGTAGCCAGCTGCATTCCTCCCCTTAAAAGTTTCGCCCGTAATACTCGTCTTGCTAGGAATGCCCATCAGTTCACCCTTGAGCCCAATTTCGGACGTACCGTGAAATATAGGGATTCCAATATTGTAAAGGTCCCAATATTGATCCTTGCGGAACACCAGTATTAACGGAAATATACGAGGACAGTTTATTATTGCACGATACTGCTTGCGAGCGACTTGTCAAATATGAATAAATAAGATTTTTAGCTGTGTCAGAGAAATTAAAATGCGTTGTCAGTTTATCACATCTGTCCATCGTTTGCTGGTTGTTCAAGTCGCATAATGTTCGGTTGAAAAGGGACAGTTAAAAACTTTCTATTCAAGTCATCTAAATCAAAGTCATCATCAAAAACTGACGTATCCTTTTTAAAACCAAAATTCTTAACTTCTTTCCAGAAAAAAATTGGAGGAACGGTCGGAGTTGAACATATTAGTGTAATAATTATATTTGGCGGATTTTATTAATTTTGTAACCAGATTGCGGGATGATTTGTATTGGGAAAAGATTTCTGGGTATCGAAAACGTTTCCAACGGCGGTATGAGACATCTCTAGTTTTAATTGCGTTAAGAATCTCAGGGGAAAGCCAAGGACAAACTTGTGATCTTATGACTCGCGTCTTAATAGGTACATATTTATTAAAAAGATAGTCAATAGTTATGTTAAAAAGTTCAATTTGATTATTAACGTTGGATGTTGTATATATTGAGTGTAAGTTGATTAATGAAGAATCTCTAAATAAGCAATTGACATTTATATTACGAAAGTCACGAAACTGAAACGACTGTGGTGGCTTATTCTCGAAGGTAGCGAAGACAAGATCATGATGAGAAAAAACAGGAACAGATAATTGACTTGAACATTTAACAGAATTAACATCACTAACAAGAAATAAATCAAGCAGTGATGGTGCACAACCTGGCGAAAAATGAGTTGGTTCAGTATGATTTACAAAAGATAGTCTCAGAGAATTCATTGATGTTTTAAAAATATTAGATGAACTTTGAAGAAGATTAATATTTAAATCACCACATACAATTAGTTTGGGTACACGACTACACATATCTTCTATAATTGGGGTAATCAGATTTGAATTTGCCATGCGAGGTGGCATATAAATGGTTCCGATACTGCATTTATTATCACCCTGTAATATATCAATAAAATAATAATCACATACTTCTGTGCCATCAGAGCTCTTAAATTGAATTGATTTTATATTGTTTTTGACAAAAATAGCAACGACACCTCCGGTTGTACGAGTTCGATCTGCTCTGTAAGGTTTTTTAAAACCCTTAAGTGCAAAATAGTTACAACTCAACTCTGGATAAAACCATGTCTCAGACACACAAATAATGTCAACTACACTATCTTCAAATATCATTTTAAACTCATCAAATTTGTTAACAAGACTTTGAGCGTTAATGTGCAAAATATGCAAACCATTAGCACTTTTGCAAAGAGTATTAAGTAAAAATTTATTTTTTTCGTTTATGCTGTGAAAGCCAGCATCATTGTTGCTGCCCATTAACAGATATAAAGTTAAAAATGAGGCCATAATCGAACACATAAACATTGTAAACATTAATTACACTTGCAATGAGAAGGAAGAAAAATAGAGTAATGTTTTGAATTGAAACAACTTGAACATAAAATAGGAACAAATAAAAAGAAAAATCGAATTGCGACAAAAAAGAAGAAAAATAAAAACAAAGTTAAAATAAATCAGTCAACAAAAATAAAAATTCTTGCAAAATAATTTCAATTTTGAGTACCATGAAAGTTCAAAACATTATTATTGTCGGGTCCGACGGCATTCCTCAGATCATCGATATTGTGGATGGCTATTGGATTTTGGCTGTTAGTTGTGCCTATGAAGACCATTGAAAGTGTGCACTGATGATATAAGAGACTTTCGCTTCAAACGTAGTGCATAGCGCTGCAGCTGATATGAAATGAAAAAGAATTCGAAAAATGACATTGAACAAGAGATGCAAAAAAATCGCTACGTTTAAAGGTACCTCTGCCACAAGGATATAAAGCAGAAAAGAGAATCAACGATAGTCACAGATCGAGAGTTGTAATTGCCAGGTTTAAAAGCAGTCTTAGACTGTTTTTAAACCTTGCGACTTTCGTTGATTCTCTTTTGTTGCCTGTCCTTGTCGCAGAGATACTTTTAAACGTAGCGATTGTGTTAGCAACTCTTCACTATGTCATTTCTTGAATTCCTTTTCATTTCAAGTTTCCAGAGTGAACATTTTCAGCTGCTGTACTGTTCCTACGTGCTACCTGCTACAAAAAACATCACATTACTCGTTCATGGCGAACAAGCAATGAAAGGGATTGGCAAAAATAAAGAATTTCCCGAATAAGCACAAAGAAGAAAGACCGATAATCGCGCGACTCGGGCTACTCGTGCGATCCTATCTACCCCGGCCACCACATACGTCTCTCTCCTAAAAGCTGAAGCAAAGTAACGATTTGCAAGCAAAAGTCGTAAGGTTTAAAAACAGTCTTAGCAAGATAAAATAATTTGCGAGAGCATAAAGGGGAATTGGAAACTGTGCAGAGCAGGGAAGATATGATATTTGCCTTTCACCCTTACTTCTATGGATTTTAATAAGCTATTTCCATTTGAAAGCTCTCATGTGGTTGCCTTGCTGTACTCAGCATTATAAACTGGTATAGTTCTAAGACAATATATAACATGTAGCCGTACACTTAATCTAAAAAATATTAAATTAAAGCTATATTTTACTAAATCTATCTTTTTCCACACCTTCATTTAGGGAAAAAAATAAAATTAAAAAAAAATCAATTTTTTTTTGGAAAATAAAAAAAAAGTATTTGAAAATATTTTCAAGTAAAATTACCTACATCTTCCTGAATATCAATTTTTATTGCAATCGGATAATCGGTTTTCGAAAAAGTCGAAGAAAAATAAACGGTCCTATCGGAGGTACCGTTTCTAGCCCATGATCTAAAAACTTTTGTTCACCAAAACATGATCCACACTGATTTTTTTTCATAAAATTCTTGGAGCCGTTTTGGAGAAAAATAAGGTTTCACTTATCGCGTACATGACAGGTGCCGTTAATATTTGAGCTAAAAAAAATAAAAGAAAGTCCTCTCTCTACCTTATGTTCTAAATCTGAAGACAATCGGCTCAATCGTTCAGGCTATAGTCCACTATACATCCGTACAGATAGCCAGAATTTTACCGGTAATTCAAGTATGTTTCTTTGTCATCGTAATGTCATGTTTGATTGTTATCTTATTTTTTTGCTTGAATGCATAACTTGCATTATACATAGTACTTATGATCGCAAGTAAAAAATACCCAATAAATGTTGCATAGCTGTATTTTAATAGTCTTTTTGAAATAAAAAAAAAAAGAAACAAAAGATGTAAGCAGAAAAACACGTAGCGACAACACCTTCTTCCTTAAACTATAGTATATGGTCCAACATTGTGAACCTATTGCAGTTTTTCCCCACAGCACTAACCAATTCAACTGTTATGTTGAAACTTCTTCGTTGGTAGGTATAATTATTGGAAATTTGAGAAATTATTTTTCACAACCATTTTGGATCAAGCAACCAAATATAGCAAAGGCAAATGATGGGGTGCAGATCCATTCTAAGGCAATTTCGGATATTTTTTGTATTTATTTACTTAACTATACTGTTTTCGAATACCTGCTACGATACGACCTGCTTTAATGTTTAATCTATAAATATTTACTAATAAAACCTCCAATGCAATATAAACAAGAAATAAGGAAAAGCTACATCATTTATCATTTAGAACTTTTTAGTGCACATGATGACACCAATTAATCACAATGAGTTCTAGAATCGCATAAATGAGTTCATGAAGTGATAAAGTGAAAAGTCTCTGTGATACATTTCTTATCATTTCACAGTTTCACAAATCACACTTTGAATCACGCTTTGAAAGCCAATTTGTTTCCTTATTATCACTGCCTTGCTTTTATCGGCAAAATATTTTTCGAATATTTTCTTACTTAAGACATATTACGTAAGACATATTTTTTTAAAAACATTAGATAGAATTAAAATAAATTGACCTATATTTATAGTCATATTTAAAACTCGGAGTCTAGATGAACTGGAATCTAAACTTATCACACAGGTTAGACACAACTGCTATTCGTAAATAATTTGGTAGATCAGTTTAGTAAGACCAGACCCTAACATCAAAAGTACCACAACAACTCTGCTAAGATGTTCTTTCAATCTATCACGAAAACAGGGATATGTCAAAATGACAGGACATAAAAGAAAGAGTTGTTGTCTGTAAAGTCGGTTTCCGAACGATAATTTTACGTGTTAACATCATAAGAAAACATTAATGATAGCAAAACGAACATACAGCCCGTTAACTCACACCCACAAACCCTCTCGTTAAGTCCACACACACACACACACACACCAATATTTACATCTACATTCTATTTTAACAAAATTCCGCCTTTTTGTATTTCTTTTTCTCTTCTTGTTCTTTTCGAATTTGAGTGGAACTATTTTGGGAATTTGCGCCTGGTGCTCAGAATACGTTTGAGATCGATTTTGGTTGAAAAAAAAATGACCCACAAATCCTCTCGTTAAATCCACACACACACACACCCCATTATTACATCTACTTTCTACTTTAACAAAACTCCGCCTATTTTATATTTCTTTTTCTCTTCTTGTACTTTTTGAATTTGAGTGGAATTATTTTGTGAATTTGCTCCTGTTCTTTTTTATTTTCGCCTGGTGCTTGTGATTGATTTTGGTTGAAAGAACCACAGTATCGCGGTTAGCATCAGTCATAAGTCCACCATGAGTTTTATCAGCATCGATTTATAAGACGTTATCACGTCAAAAACAACTTTTCGATTTGCTTTGGCGTTATCCGTAAACTGACGTTAGACTCGAGTTTTTGTTTTAAAAATTGATTTAAATTGTTTATGAACGACTTAAACTCAGTTTAGTTTAACAGCAATATATAAAAACTTATTAAACAACATTTTTCATCGAAATTTACAACTTTAAGAAACATTTTTTGAAATAAGAATTCAAATTTTATGTACATATGTGTTCAGAATTATTTTTATTTTTTTCATAGACATCCTCTAATTTTTTATATGTAATTTCTTAGCTTCCAACAAATTTTATAAGAAATTCATTCAAAGTTTCGGTTTAAAATGCCATCAATTTTATATCAAAACAATTTACAAAAACATCCTAAAATATCATTAAAAATGTATCTATAAACTATTAAATGAGGTTATGTTATGATTTATTATCTTCCTCTGCTCCAATGATTGACTAAACATCTGACAGATCATCAAGTAAAGCGGAATTCCTTTAAATTCAATAGTTTTCTCGCTGAAAATCCCAAAATAGAAATTGCATCTTAAACTAAACAATTTCAACGAAAAAGTCTCAATTATTACTTTTCATCTTTGCATCTGAGAGATTGCGATATAGTGATGGAAGAGTAGGCAAACTTTTGGATTGACAAATGGCGGGCGGCACGAACAATGCCACTCACACGCTTACCCTGCCTTATGGGGCGCGTGTAATTTGTTTGACTTTTTTTTTGCAAAATTACAAAAAATTTTGTTTTTCGAGAATATTTTCCTCAACTTTTCAACTTCTGTGTATATTTATTTGTATTTCGGTGTTTCTCTTTGTCATTATTTCAATTTGTATTTGCTTGTGGGTTCGTATCTTATCTGACGCAGAGAATTTCTATCTGTATAATTTTTCTGGGAGTTGTGGATTTTGAAGATACGAGATACATATTAATACAAGACACGGCAAGGGGAATTTATGTCAGTTTGTTCAGGAGTCATATAATTATGGAATATATTGTTTTCGTTAATTATTGCCAAGGATTATTAAATTTTACAACAAGTTGGTTTACGAAAACAAAAATAAAAAGCTAAGAATGAAGCCATTGAGACTTGAGAGTTCTTGGTCATGGCTGACATAATTTTGTGTGAAATTTTATGGAAAACTTTTGAGCATATTGATTAAGTAAAATGTTTTAGAAGAACAATTTAGGATCTTTTAGAGAAAATAAATTGAGTCTTCAGAACAAAAGGAGCAAAAAGATTTGCATGTCAATTTTGTTCATAACTTAGTTAAAATAAAAACCTTTCTACATTCCAATTTTATCTTTAGATACTTTCAAGGTAAAATTATTTATCGATAGTAAATATTTCTTAATAAAACCGCCTAATTAAAGAGCTGACAGTTTAAAGTCTACACTTTTTCTTAAGAAAACAGTTAATTGTCTGTAAAGTCGGCTTACGGACGATAATTTTACGTGATAACGTCATAAAAAAAACATTGATAGCAGCAACACCAACTTAACTCACACCCACAAACCCTCTCGTTAAATCCACACAAACACCCCATTATTACATCTACTTTCTACTTTAACAAAACTCCGCCTATTTTGTATTTCTTTTTCTGTTCTCGTACTTTTTGACTTTGAGCGGAATGATTTTGGGAATTTGCGCCTGTTCTTTTTCTTGTTCGCCTGGTGCTTGCGATCGAATTTGGTTGAAAGAACCACAGTATCGCGGTTAGCATGAGTCATGAGTCTTATTAGCATGAGTCATATTATTTCGTAAGTGTAACCTGTCATCGATTTATAAGACGTTATCACGTCAAAAAAAAATGTTTAACTATAAGTTTAAAAAATAAGGAAAGAGCTAGGACGATAACACCAACAGGAGCCAAGTGCTATGGTTCTTAATAATATGAATAATATGAAAATAAAGAAAGATATAGAAGTGCTCTGCAGAATGAACTTTTTGTTCTAAATTTGAAAACTACTAGCTTAACCGTTTAAGCTGTGCTTCAAAATACATGCAGGATCACGTTTGAAATTCTTTTGGCTCAAATGATTAATTCAATATAAATAAAAATAGGTTAATAGTATTTGGGCAATGGCGTTGTTGTGGCGAATTAAATTTGATTTCTTGTCTACTTTAACTCTTCTGTTAAAAATATAAGACCAACTTAATATGACAACCTTACAATACAACCGTTTGCCTACGACTGACTGTATAAATAATTTTAGGAAAGAGGAAAGAATGTATAAATCAAATTAGAATAATTGCCAGAAGCTTATCGCATGCTCTTCTTTGTTACGTACGTCTGTTCGTATTGTAAGTCTGAAAAGGAAGATCGTGTTTTGTCTTTTGTGTGGTGTTTCGTGTGTGTCATCATAAATAATAATGTTGAATACCACTTCATGGATTTTACTCATCCCACTTAACTATGTTGCAAGACTGACAGATTTTGCATTAATTTTTGTTTGACATCATAACGTCTTATAAATCGATGACAGGCTACACATACCAAATAACGTGACTCATGCTGATAAGAATCTTTTTATTTAATAAAAATAGTTTCATATTTAAGAAAATATTTGTATCCCTTGTAATCTTGCCATTAAATATTTAATTCTGTTTTGTGAGGTAAAATTATGTAAATTAATTTTATCTGACAAACCTAACGTAAATAAATAAATAAAATTATTGGTGCGACAGCTCCTTAAGGAGCCAAGGCCTAGTGACTTATACTCTCAACCATTCCTATGTGTGTGTTGTTAATCTGCAAGAATGGAAGGGACCTACAGTTTACCGCCGAGTCCGAACGGCTACATGAGATGCACTTTTTCGAGACAAATTTTACTTTGTCAGTTCCTCGCAAGAGGCAGTACCCCAGAAAAAAGGTGGTTATGAGCTGGATTTGAACCCAGGTTCTTTCGCTTAGCAGTCCGACACACTAACCACTAAGCCACGGGGCACTACAAACCTAGCGTACTTCCTTCAATAAGAAAGTTACATGGTTGTTGATATGTTCTAAGCAGAGACCCAAGAAAATACGACACTTCTTGATGGATGGAGGTTTATTCAAAGAGCTCTCGCACAATAAATTGAACATAATGATAACAGGTACAACTTATAATTTATATAATGAGACGAATTGATAAATACAGTATGTGATACAAGTTTAGAATACAATATATAACCGTTGTAAAAAAAACTTATCCAAATTTTGGTTATTTCTTATTTTACCTACGAACAAATTTCGTTCAAATTATTTTTGCTAAAAAAATAGTAAATGGTATTTTCCATATAAAAGCATAATATATTTTCTCGAAAAGAATTTAAAAAATTTTGATTCGTTTTTTATTTGGACTAATTTAAAACCCCTCTTAAAACTAAAGTAATCTTATTTTTTCATCGGCTTTTCCGCCACTTCATCCACTTGATACTACTGTCATAGATCCTAAATTGTTTAAGATTTGTACACATCGAAACACTTTTCTGTTCGATAAATGCCTGGAGTAGGTTTTATAATAAATAAATTTAAAATTTACTGGTGTGACAGCTTCTTAAGAAACCAAGATTTAGTGACTGACACTATCAACCAAAATTTGTGTGTAATTTGTGAGCCTACAAGAGTGGACGGGACTTTTAATAAACAGCCGAATTCAAGCGGCAAAATGATATGCACTTTTTCGAGACAAAGCTTACTCTTGGAGGATTCATCATTTTCTCGCCAGAGGCAGTGCTCAAGAAAAACAAGGGGAAATCGAAATGACAGTCTTCTGGATTTCTTGAATATGTGTGTCCATACACATCAGGTGCTTGTTATCTATATGTGAAAGAAAATTTCTTTATTTTATATTAATGCTAGTTTTACCAAACCTTCACCGGAATCATCCCTGGACAAAACTATATTTACCCTGAAAATTTCATAAAAATCCGTTGCTTTAGGAGTCCATAACGGATATACATACACAGATACTTACATCCATTTTAAATACGGTGTTTAGTTACGGTTGACACCGATTAGTTACGCTGTTGTCGGGATCGGGCAGATGTATGTATGTACCCTAGCAACGCCGGGTGGGTCAGCCAAACCTTAACAGGAACCATCTCTGGAATAAACTATATTTACTAGGAAAATTTCATTAAAATCCATACATCCAATTTATATATATAAAGACTTATAACAAAACCACAATTTTTAAAAGTTTTGTCTGTCTGTCTCTGTCTGTTTGTTACGGCTAATGTCGGGAACGACTGCACCGATTTTGACGGGATTTTCACTGGCAGATTGCTGATGTTCTTACGCTAACTTACTAATGGAGTAACTTAGTCTATATAAATTACCTTCAAGGTGACGCTTGGGGTGTTTTTTTTCGAAAATTCTTATTTGTTGACCGATTTTGACGGGACAGATAGCTGATATTTTAAGAAGTATGTTAAGCTTTTTTCATTACCCCTTGTGACGCTGGAGTCGTTTATTTTAATTCATATTTATGTACTAATTTTGACCGGACTTTTAGAGGCAGATAGATGACGTTGTAATGAGTAACTAAGGCTGGGGTTGTTTTACAGGCAGATAGCTAATTTTTGGAAGAAGTAACTAAGGCAATTCTCATTACTAGGTGGCACCACGCCGGGACGGTTTTTTGGAAAATATATGGTATACCCGAGCAATTTTGAATAGGTAAGGTAGTTGGGATAAAAGCCTCGCTTTAGAACACACAAGTTACTGTTCTTTCATTAAAAACTGCACTCTACCTGCACGTATGGAAACATTCATAAACCTTCTTTTGAATCAGCAATAGTTAGTCAAAGATTGAAATAATGAGGAAAGGACTCAAGACACTTCGTTGATCTATACGTTCTTTTATTTGGAATTTTTCGGCACTTCCAGCTAACGGTAACTATCTTATCTTCATGTGTCACTTTTTCTATTGAACAAAGGTATTTTTGAATCTAATCTTGAAAATATCTATGATTTCATTCAACACGGTTTGACTGCTTTTATGTGGACTACACAAAAAAACATAGAAACTACGAATGCAGCGATCAACCAATGCTTTCGTACAGCAACAGGTGCCTTAAAAACAACACCCATTATAGCACTAAGAAGAGAAATAGGTTACTTATCTTTCGAACACCTAGGAAATAAAAGATCTATAACACTTGCAATTAAGGCTTTGGAAAACCCTCTGCATCCACTCCACAATGAAATAACGAAAGAACTTTCCATAAAAAAACCCCGTAAGGGTACAATTTCGGCAATAAAGAATATGCTAACCTTTCTTATTGTCCCAGGCGTATGCCTCCCAAACACTCCAATAATGAATAACCAGCTAGCATATATTCCTCCACCACCTTGGAAAAGGGACACTCTGTCAATCAACACATCGGAAAATCATAAAAAAATGATACTCCAGACCAACAATTCAAAACACTTCATTATAAGATGATCGCCAATACAAAAGCAGACCAAATCTTCTATACTGACGGATCCTTCAAAGACGATGTATCTTCTTACGCAGTAGTGGAGCTGCTTGCATCCAATGGAGTTACAAAAGTCATCCACCAAGGACTTCTTCCTGAAAATACTGGAAGTTATTTGTCGGAGCTAGCGGCTATTTAAAAATGTCTGTCTCTAACAAAAGATTTGCCTGGGAAGAAACTTATTTTCACTGACAATCTCAGCATATTAAATGGTCTAAAAAGTGAGTATAATAAATGTCAGTCGTTAGAAAACATTAGAAGTGTTCTCAGTACATTTAAAGACATCATTTTGGCCTGGGTACCTGGGCATATTGGCATCAAGGGAAACCAAGACGCTGACATTGCAGCAAAAGAGTCGCTAACCTTACCTCTAATCATGGAAATACCAAATTCTTTTCGGCAAACCCAAAAAAACATTAATATCACTCTTGGACAGAGAGACAGCCACCTTATGGGGAAATAGTCAAACTTTTTTGCGTACTTACCAAATCCAGCACAAACGAGTTCCCTATAATATAAAGCTAACCAGGGAAAACTGCATCAAGCTGTTACGCATCAGACTGGGGAAAACGATTTTCTCCAGCCGACATTATTACACTAAAGAAGCTCCAGAGAAATGTTCGTACTGTAATGAAGAGTTGACAGTTTGGCACATCCTAATATTCTGCCCGGTCTCAAAAAGCTTTACAGATGACAACAGAAAGCCCTGAAAGATATCTTGAGGAAATACTCAATCCTGGTGACCCTAAGTCTATTCAACAGATTAAACAAGCTAGCTAAAATACACCTAATGGTCTAGCTACCCTGGAGTCTTCAAATTAAAAAAATAGTTTATAAATTAAGTTTGTAAATTATTTCTGTGAATAAAATAAATAAATCTATGACCTCACAGATATTGATGAACAGGTTGAATACTTTATCTCGAAAATTAATTCGCTTTTTGAAAGATTTGTACCAACAAAAGCAATTCGAATTAAAAGTAATCTGCTGGGTTAGTTAACATCAGAAATTCAACAACTTATTGTGAAGGGAGACTACGCTTTTAGACGATGGAAAAGATTTAGATGGCCACAACTGTTTGTGCAGTATAAAAACCTACGAAACAAAGTAAATATTGAAATTAAAAAGTCTAAACGAAAATATTTTGCTTAAAAATTTCACTATGTTCATCAAAAAAACTATGAAAAAACATTACATCACTTGGTATCTCAATAAACAGTTCATAAATTCTGCCTCCAACATAGGCACCTGTGCTATGGCAAGCATAATTTCTCAAAGTAATGATACTTTATTCCAAAAGTTTCAGTTTTAATAGAGTTTTTGAAGTTGATGTATACAAGGCAGTTTGTGCTATTAAATCGGAAGGTCTAGATCATAAATGAACCCTAAGTTTGTAAAAATAATCTTTCCGTTTATATCCCCCTTCTTAACGCACATTTTTAACACAATAATAACTAAAAAAACAGCACCTAAACAAAAGGAGTACAGACCAATATCTATTCTTTCATTTATTTCAAAAGCATTTGAGAAAATTATCAGTCGGCAAATTACATCTTATTTAGATTCACATCAACTTATAACTGTTTCGCAGTCTAGATTTAGATCAAAACAATTGTACAACCGCACTTCTTAAAATAACTGATGATATCCATCAAGAAGTTGATAAAAATCATCTAACAACTCTAGTTTTGCTTGATTTTTCAAAAGCGTTCGATACAGTTTCACACGAAATACTTTTGAAAAAACTCAAAAATGTTTTCTTTTTTGACACTTCAGCATTATCTATGGTTGAACAATATCTAAGGCACAGATCTCAGGCAGTTTTTGCAAACTCAAAACTATCGATATTTCTTCCTAATATCACTGGTGTCCCCCAAGGATCAATTCCGGGCCCACTTCTATTCCCACTGTTCAACAATGACTTACCTTCGATACTCTTTATCTATGGGCTGCGTCGTTTCAACCATGATTCTGCTCAGACAAATACCGTTTTCAATATGCCTCTTGACAAGTATGTGGATTTTCTTACATTGACATTTCTGTTTAACCATATTCATACGAAAAATCCGAATTATCTTTTTAAAAAGCTCATTTTTCCAGTATCTCAAAGAAGTAATATTCTCATTGTTCCAACATTTAAATATAGAGCTTCAAACAACAACTCTTTGTGCATGCTGTGGGCCTTTGGAACTCCTTGCCTGCCAATCTGAGAGTTCAAGATAACTATAAAAAAATTGAAGGCTAACTAGAAATCTTTACGCTTAACGTTTTTTCACTTCTATTTCTGTTTCTTCTATTTCTTTTTCTGTTATTTAATTTTATTGAAATATAATGTAAGATTATTATTAATTTCTTTCATTTGTTTAATTTTATTTCAAAATATTTAATATATAATAATATTAGCTTTGTTTAAACTATTTATGATTTAATATATTGTTTTAATATACTTACGTAAATCAATAAATACAAATACAAATACAAAATACAAATACATTTATTTTGAGTTTTTCACAAAAGCACTACCTTTTTCGACTTTGTAGGCCCAAAAAATAGTTCCAACAATTTGAAAGGATAGTCAATAACATTATTATCGCCAATTGTCTAAAAACTTAGCAGTCATCCAATAAATATGAATTTGTACTTTGTAAATTGAACTCTAGTGAAGAATTCTCTAGGAGATGGTTGCCTCATTTATTGATATTGTAATGGGTATTTTTGTAAGAGCTTGAAAATTTTAAATATTTAATAATACAAGACAGAAATATTGTTGGTTAAAAATTATCTCTTCCGCACCCCATTTTTTGGTAATCCTATAAACCTTTTATACAAACATTAATAGTTACAGTATTTTTAACCAAATTAATTAAATCATTTCTAAGATTTTTAAAACATTACAACACATTTAATTGAATAACGCCTTTCTCCCATTTTCCACATATATTTCCCGGTTAACTAATATCCGCCTAAATTAATCTTTGAACTTCTTATCACTAACTTGATAAGTCCTCAGCCCTCCTTATGTCATTGATTAATTCATCCTGCTGATGATCCCTTTAACAAGCCAAATCCCAAAATATGTAACCTTCCACTCCGCCCGCCCTCTAGAAATTCAAACATTTGTCAAAGTCAATATGAATCCATAAACTGATACGTTGACAAATTCATCAACCATGGGAATTCCTGATAAAATTTAAACCAATAAAAGTTGAAAAATAGAAAATCTTTTCAATATTTGTTTTCCACTTCAGCTGAAAAGGAATCTTTCAAATTGACATACACGAGTCCTTATAGAGGACCAATTTCTTGCTAAAAACATTTTTCTTTAAGTATTTCAAAAAAAAAAATTACTACCGAAAAGGAAACAAAATAAATGATTTGACGAACCCATATGTCGCGTCGTTGGTCGGCGCCATTACGGTTTTATTATTTCCGCCCCATGCTCCAGAAATTTCTGTGATTTTCCACTTTGTCAGGCTTTGGCTCTGTCTAATTCGTCGTTCTTCCTTCGTTTGATGTTCACTTTCATTCGTTTGGCTTATTGGATGTCAGGCAATGGAGGTTCCTTGGATAATCCTTAATTTCTGTCAGAGGGTTTTTTGGGACTCCCGCTCATACGTTTGAAATACATCAAGCGCACGCAAACACATTCCACAAGATTTCATGTTTTCCAAATGGTGGATGAAAATAAGGTTCGGGGTTGGGATAATAAACGGTACACAAGTGATATTGGCTGTGAAATTATCGCCGCTATATAGAACTTCCTGCACAAGCCTTTCGAATAGAAATGCCGCTGCCGCATGTGTGCCGTATTTGCGAAAAATGGCTGCGGGCGGAAACGGAAGGCAGAAAAATAAAAATCCTATTATGAAATTTCTCCATTGAGAGGTATGATTATGTGTTTTAAGTATGAAAAATCATGTTTACTTGGGAAGAGCTGGAGGTGGAACATTAAAATTAACATTAATTGTTAATTTCAGAGTAAACAGAGTTTTTATGTTCTTTCAATTTATTTCTACTTGTTTGGCTTTTACAGAAAAACCGCATGAACGATTTTTACCGCCTCCCGGTCAGTGGGTTGTTTCTTCTTCTTTTTTTATTATATCATATTGCAATGCATAAAGCTCACAATATGTGAATGAAAATGTTTTTTTAATGCCAGCAAATGTTTGAGTTATTTAATTTAATTCTCTGCATTGAAAGTATATTCCATTTAACGAATGGGGAATAATTTTTGTTTGAGTAGTTTTTTTTTTTTTTATTTTATTCCTCAAGAGTTATTTTTTTTGTCTGCGAAAAAAATAAATATTTTCAAGATGGAATAATAAGTTAGAAAGAAAAACTAATTAAATTGAACCAACGGTTTGATAAATTTTACATTTTGTCTTCTATGGAAAAATTTCTGATTTTAATTAATTTTCATTTATTCCCCCATTAACTTTAACTTCCTTCTAGCTTTAACTTCTAGTGCAAACCACTTATTTAAGTTTTCTTCGTTTTAATTATACTCCTAACCACCAATATCCTGTTCCTCCTGCAACCATCATTTGGCTCATACAATATAATTGAAAATACTGGTAATTAATTCTTCATGTTTACCAAAAGCCTTCACACAAAGGCTCAAGCTTGTAATTAACTTGATATTTCCCTAAATCCAGGAACCACAGAAGAAAGTTCAAACTTTGAGGTTCCCCCGTTTAGCAGCATGCAATTACTATGATACAATTAATTTCTAATGACGAAATCCACCTTTTAATTAATGGTTTGTTACCTGTTATATCAAACATATTATTAATCAAAAGATGCAAAGACCTCTACGTGAGCACAGAGATTTTCTTATTTTTTTTTTCAATTTTTTTTTTTTTTTAGAAATTCGAACATAAGAGGAAATTTTGGTAACCTTCTAAATGTATTTATATAAAAATGAGCATCTAACAATAAATCATTCGAAAACATAAACAAGATTTGATTTATTTATAAAAATAAGGAAACCTGAACGTGATCATTTCATTTGTGGCGGGAAATTTTGGCGAAATCATTGAGGCATGGTTTTCATTTGTTTTTAAATTCGACATGGTTCTAATTAAGCGAACAAATTGATTTAATATTCAATAAAATTTTAATTCTCAAATAGAACGTTTTATTGTTTTACTGGCCAAATAAATGTATTGTGAGGCATTGAAATGAATTGCCTTTTGCAAATACATATAAAATTTGTTGGCAAATTCAAGGACTTTTTATGTCAATTCTTATAAATTGAGATACAAAACAAAATGGATTTTTTTTTTATTTTCAAGTAAAAATAAATTTCTTGTCAAATAGGCGTTTATTGAATCAACAAATCACATATTATAGTCCATGGGCCAGCTAAGATATCAGTATAATTTGGGGTTACCATATTTCCTTTTTACATTAGTTAGATAGGTTTATTACGAACAAATCATGATTGCTATTTCAAAGTAGTAGCTAATACAAATGGCGGCCAATCCAAGATGGCGGATTTTGATTTTTTTTAAAATCAACTATAACTCGAGAATTATTTGTCCGGTTTCCTTACGTTTTTTTTTTAACTAAAGATCTAGATGTGTGATCTAATTTTTTTTAAAACTTTTTCGATAACTTATTAATTATGAACAGAAAAACCAATCATTATCTTCACAAGCATCAGCATAATTATATTCTGTGGCGCAACGAAGGAGCAGACAATGAAGTAAGCTGATAACCCGACTATTTTCGGGTGAAGTAACGAGACGTGTGACCGAAAACCATAACGATGCAATGTGTACATACGTGCAGGTATGCGGCAGCTGCAGGAGGAGACTCTTCCGATAACCGCACTATTTTCGCGCCCAAATAGGGAGGGGTAAGTGCGACCGAAAACTATAATAATGCAATCTGCACTTGCAGTTATGCAGTAGTCGTATATACATAAAGGGTGTCTTTTTTAAGACGTGTGGTTTTCAAGAAGAAATAAAACGAATATAATTTAAAGCGCGGAACAGATTGAACCAGCAACAGCACCAGCACCGTCAACAGCGAACAGCACGCTGACCAGCAAAAGAAATTGAAACACATTCCTATCAGCACCAGCATCGTCTTCTTACTTCTGTTTGACAATTTGTGTCATAAAAATTTAACTTGTGCAAAGTTGGTAGCAACAGCAAATTTAGGACTTTGGTCTAACGACGCTGTTGATGTTGCTGGTGCTGCTCTAATCTAACTTGAGCAATTGAAATACATTGGTTCTAAAATAATGGCGGCCGCTGTTGCTGGTGCTGTTGCTGTTGCTGGTTCAATCTGTTTTGCGCATAATGTTATGTCCAAGAACTAAGGTTTGCCATTATGTTTAAAAAATGAATTCCGGCAAGTGGCCGCCGCGGATGGCTCCAACAAATTCCAGCCGAGAAGCCCAATTTTCCCAATTTTGTGGGCATCTAGTATTGAGCCCATTCACCGAACGTGCGACGAGTTTGATGGTCGTTCGGCTTTAATTCTTGCACGAGTTGGATTTTGTAAGCCCGCACAAACCAAGATCCTTCCGTAAAATCTTCCATAAAAGGGATGGGCACAGCTCCAATAATTGCGCGCAATGGCGGATAGACACATTCGGGTCTTCTTTGATACTCTGCTCCACCGAACCGAACCTTTACTTTGGTAATAAATTTTCACGATTTTCAAACGTTGTTCTGGAGTAAGTTAATTCATTATGAAATGGCAAACCAAACTCAGCATAAATCAAGTGACAGTTGTCAAAAAGACCACTTTGAGAAAAAGTATTGCCAGATTGAAAACCACAAGTCTAAAATAAACACCCTTTATATGGCGGCCCATATTCGACGTGCCATATTTTTATAAAAAAAATATGGAGAATTCCTTCTCGTCTTCGATTCTAATGCTTAAACCGCGTATAACTGTCAAGAAAGCCGAATTGTGGCAACATTTCTAAAAAAAGAAAAAAATTTGTACAATTGAAAAAGAAGGAAGAGAGACAACCGGTTGGAGATAAGAAATACATTTAAATAAAGTCAGTTGATGTGTACCATTGAAACTGTTTGGATTCGGACGGTCTTTTTATTTGCTCTGATGGAGTTGGCAAAACGAAATTATAGCGAGTGAAAAATTGGAATAAGAAATCGGCTTGCATTACGTCCCTACTTGCCAAAGTCATGGAAACGCTGATGCATTAATTATAAGCTTAAGACTTATCTCAAGAAACTAAAGTTTGTAAATGATTGGCAGTATGGCATTCGTAGAGTAGTAATTTTATTTTTGTACTTTTTTCCATTTTTTCAATAAGGATTTTGATAAGCTGGATTTTGAAAATGGATATTTTGAATTTTTGATACGATCCCTCGCTTAGAACTTCCTTCCGTTTTCATCTTTTTCATCACAAACGTCATACATGACACAAAGCTATCATCAACGTCAACTAATAACTCATGTCATTACCTCCCATTTCTTCTTTTTTCGGACAACCATTGGCGTTCAAAACTGATAAGGTTGTTCATTAAAGTAAAATCACTTGATGATCCCTATCTGCACAAATATAAATGACTTGGAACCAAAGACGCTTTTTATAACCCATCATTACAGTAAAAAAACAAAAAAATTTAGACTAAATATCACTCCAAGACTAATGCACACTACCATTCCATGCAGTCCATTATTGTATTGCAAATGTCTAAAAGAATTGTATAACTTTGTTTCCATAATATCCTAAAACAAAACAAAACTCTTTTACACAAAAACATGAACGATAGGACGGACGATGATGTGCAGGAAATTAGTATGCAACATCACCGGCTAATGCACATCATGCACGCAAAACTAAAAGTGTTTTATGTGCAAAAATGACATCATGTAATTCGACATGACATTTGACATGCCCAGCCCACCCCGCCCCCAACATGAATATGTGTCAGCCCAAGGGCTGGGTGAGCTTTTGGAAGTGGAATACTATATACACAAAGTAACATCCCATTTCTCTGTTTAAATCCAAAGTTAACACTAATGTTACAATCGTTCAACAAGATAAAAATCCACACTGGGAGAGATAAAGAGGAGCGAAACACAGAATAAAAATAATGTTCCACATACGCCCCCGTGTACGACGTCAAGTGACAGATGTTAGCTTGTTTGAGAATATGTCAAAGTGGAGGCGAACGCGATATACAAACACACAAAGGGAACGCAAAATATTTTATTGACTTTTTTGACAGCACAAAAGGAGGAAGCAAAAACACGAGTTGGAGTGGGACGAATTGCAGAAGTGTTAACGTGGCCAATATTTAAGTACACGACATTCATTAAGGCCAGGGAGAGTTTTTTTTTTTTTTAACAAAGCCAAAGCAATATTTTTCGCACCGAACTGCTGTTGTTGGCGTAGGGCCAAGGCACATATTGTTGTTTGGAAATAGTTCACCCTCTGGATGGAATGTGATTTAAGTATTCTGGGGTTGGAAAGTGGTATAGGCTGCGGCTTTAAGAGAATTTCACCAGTTAGAAACATTGACGAAACTAAAAAAAAAAGTTTTTGTTTCTCGGTGTGAGAATTGATATTCAGATATTTATTACAAAGTATATACCAAAAACTCCACTTCCATTCCTGCAGATTAACACACACAGGAATGGTTGAGATTATAAGTCACTAGCCCTAAGGAGCTGTCACGCCAGTAAATTTATTTTTGTATTAATTTACCAAAATCGCTTATGAAATCAACTATGATAAAGGCTTCATTTAGAAATAATAAGTTCTAGGAGACCAAGCGTCTCGGGAAAACGTAATTGATTTGCATTTTCTCACATTTAACTCCAAAAAGTTATGCTTTCACCAAGTATACAACCTGATAAGGTCTTTTTGCAAAAGAAGAGAGTCACAAGGGGATGAGATTTGAAGATTTTTTTGTCATCCGCGCAAACATGGAAAATGTACAATCCCTTCAGATAAGAAAACCATCATTAACAGAAGGAACTAAAAGAAAAGTTTGAGAGATGTTTTGAGATAGAGTTTCGAAAAAGAACTCTGTAACTTAGTATTTCACGGTAGCAATAGGCTAGGTTCATGACTTTAGTTTTACAATCTTGTTCATGGTTTTGAAAAATAAAAGTGTCTTTCCATCAACAGGTTAACAGGCCTTGAGATAGTGATAACTCAAAGAGGAAAGCGAGGGCCTTCATTTGCCACTAGGCTTATTTGATGATTTAAAATTGAAAGCTTGAAACCATACTTTTAAGTTTCATAGTGTAGAAGTAATAGCTTCGATTAACAAGTTCTATAGAGAATATTGTTTTTTATTTATTTTTATTTATCGGTGCAAAAGCTTTTAATTGTTTTATATGAATAGCATGAATTGTCTTATTCTGCTTTTCCTTTTGGGTGACATTAATATAATTAAATTGTTGTCAACGCAGGACACGAAACTCAATTGAACTTCAACGATAGTTGCCACTTTTTCTATCATACTTTCAAGTCCTTGCTTCATTAGTTTATTTTTTCTTCTTACAGTTCCTAGTCGCAAATGCACAAATTTGGGCAAACGGTATTCCAAGTTCAGACTGTTTTGACAGTTGTCAAAAAAAAAAAACATACATATATGTATTTTCAATATTTTTTATACCTGACTCATAGATCTAATGCTTCTTCAGGAAATATATTACTTTGATGCCCATAAAAAAAAATAATATCATAACTAAATCCGGAAATTCCAATGAGAACTTGGTTTTTATATCCCCTTTTTATGTGACTTAGCTGAGTTGAATTTTTCAATTAATGGCGCTATTTCGTCGGTATGATTTGTTCGTCTACGACGAGAAACTCTTCTTTTGGAATTTTTTTTTATAATTTACACGCGCGAAAGGGGTTTGTGTGTACCCTTAAAATGTTTAAACACCGCACGAGCATTAGGGAAATGAGGAGGGATAAAAGAGGAGATACCGATGCACATTAGTTTTAAAGTTCTGCATATCAAAATGGGAGGGAAAAACAGAGCCTGGCAAAGCATCCCACATTCGTGTGGTTCGACTAAAGAAAGAATCTCTATACTTAACGGTACGTCCGAAGTTAGGCTCAAGGGTAAACTGATGGGCATTCCTTTGCAGTTCGAGTATTACGGTTGAATCGTTTCAGGGGAGGAATGCAACTGGCTATTTCGCTTGGGCATTGTTTGTAAAAATAACGATAAAATAACGAAAGGCACGAAACATTTCGGCGGTGCTCAAGAGATGTAAACGTTTCTGTTATTGTTCGGTCGCCTATCATTTTCAAAGCTCTTTTTTGAATTCTATCTAGAAAACTCAAGTGGGTTATAGGAGCACCTACCCAAATATGGGAATTATACTCGAGTTTCGGTCGAATATATGATTTATATACTGTAGCCAGATCAGACGGGGTAAAGAACTTCTTGCATCTTCGAAGGAAACCTAAACACCTCGCAGCATTCTTTGCGATGTCAAATATGTAGTCATTCTACAGAAGGTGGTCTGTAATGCACATACTGTTATGCCAGGATTTAGAAAAAAAAGAAATGTCGGAAAATTCTCAAAAAATTTTGGTACAAATTCGTTTTGTAGTTCAATTCAAAATTCTTATACCTACCGATTTAGAAAGTATTTTTATCGGCAGATGTAAGCAAGTGGGAAAAAATAATTTGTACATAAATAAGAATCTTGTTTTAGAAAAGCAGATTCAAAGGAAATAAAATATTGAATTATTTTGTACCACGAAAAAAATTTCGTTGCAAAATGACAAGATTCTACCTCTCTGGCAACGCTGTGCATCGCCTCTCTGGCAACGCTGTACATCACATGAAGCATTGGAAGCAGAAAAAAGAACAAATGTGAGACATTACTCTAAATTACTGTGTAATTGCTTTCGTCTCACGGGATAAAAGTTTAAAAGGAAAACTGAAAAAGAGACAAGGCTAACCAGACATCGTGTAATTGGGGACCTACCCTTCTTGTTTGTGGCACGTGTACAAAAAATACGGCTTTGTCTTCGAAGTAATGCACAGAAAACGATCGTGTTGTGATAAGATAATTTTTACGCTGGTCAGGAGAAAAAGAGATAGGTATAAATGTAAAAAGACATATTTGGCTTTGTATGCTCTAAAGAGTAGAAGATATTAATGAAAAGTTACTATAAATATAAAAAAAAAGATGAACAACCGTAGATAAGCTTTATGACAGCACTTTAAAAGTTAAAGCTTGTCAAATTTTACAAAATTCGACTTTATAAAAATTTTAGTTGGAAATCTACAAAACACCCATTATTATTAAAACAAAAAATATCACATTACTGTCAACAACCGCTCTCCAAGGTGAAATTCCCCTTCAAACTAAAAACAAAATTATCAATTCTGTCTAACGTACCTTTACTTTTGGTATTTTCTAAGTGATTGACATGGCATGCCGTTCAACAATCAAATTAGAAAATGACATTTGTAATTGTCACGCACTCATACGTCGCGACGCGACGTACCCTTCCATTTTAAAAACCTACATTGTAGTATTGTTCGGCCCCCCGATTCATTAAAATTAAATTAACAAATTACTTAATTTTCTACACAAATAAAAATTAAATATATAATTTGTTTATGTTTTTTTTTTTGTTTTGTTTATTTGCAGGCGTTATAAATAGAGGTGATTCCTTTCGGCGTCGTCGATCGCGTAGCAATAGTTTGGCACCGGCTAGCCCCATGCATCAGAGAGGTAATACCGTCGGCGGGGGGACAACACCTGAACATGTATCGCAATCAAATCATCATGTAGATGTTTACCATGTACAGATGCTTGGATCACAGGGAGTGGGCAAGGCGGCACTGGTGTCGCAATTCAAGACCTCAGACTGTATAAATGCTTACGATGGACCAGGTGAGATTTTTGATTACATTTTTGTGCAAAATTTTGACCAAACAAAAAAAAACATTTTGATTTCTTTATTTTGGCACAGAGATGTTATGAAAGCCTTTTGTTGTTGTTTACATGAAAAAGCTATAATTTCCTCGTGCGTCGTTCAGTTTTTTTTTTTTTTTTTTTGTTTGTTCTATATAAGAATCTTTTGAAGGCTATTTTGAGATTTAAGTTATGACTTTTTTAAACCAAGGGGGCCAGTATGGATTATTTCAGTTTCATGAACCACAAATAAATAGCGTGATGGGCATTTTAAAAATAGAAGTTAGATAAACCACAGAGCTGGTGCGATTGATTGCAGCCCTCGAAATTGTTTCCGCAGTCATGTTCTTTTTTTTAATTTAAAGCTTGAGAGAAATTTCAATAATTTTTTCTGTATAAAACTCAATTTTAGAATACAAAAATTTATCATTAGAAATTACTGCTTTAATTTCGCATATGTATATGTAAGCGTGATTCTTTTTTTGTCATAACCGTCCCAATAATATCTAAACACTTTCTTATGTGAATCGTTCCCCATACACAACTGTGGTATTAGGGAAATGACACTTACTCTACCGACAGCACTGGTGACTAAGATAAATACGAACTAACAAAGAATAACGTTGGAAAGGAAAAAGAGAATTACATTTTTCTATTTAAGAGTTAGAGTTCAGTCTTTAAGCTCAGCTAATAAAGATCGGTCGCTCGGTAGAGATTCAAAGTAAATTAGGTGTTTTATAATTTTTATCAAAATATACCCCCTAGGCTTTCATTACATAAATTAAATAGAAATCATATATAATTTTTGTAAGACCTATTCTTGGAGCCTGTATTACGCTTCTCAAGTTTGGTGCCTATGCCTATACCACCATGTTCATAAATATTTCCGGAATCGAAAGCAACCAAGTTGGTTTAAATCAAGAAAGAGTTTTGAGTCCTTTGCTCTTTATTACAGTCGTTGACTTTATGCAAGAAAAAACGATATGAATCAATTATTCTTTGCTGATGATGGAGTCATCATACGTTAAGATACGTCTTCCTACCGTCTTAAATTAAATACAGCATATCAAACAAAACTGCTAATCCCATGTAGAAAGAAGATGCCTTAAAAACATCAATTAAAATTAAGGCATTAGTATTGGCGGAAAAAGGCAACTCCAAACCACCAGGATTACACAATTGGAACTAACATTTAGTTGGACTTGGACTTGAAACAATCCAAAAAACCGAAAAATCTACAAATTTTCTGAGTTCAACCCGTTGAACTCCATAATTGGAGCCTGAATTCCATAAATGGAGCCTGAATACAAATCAGTGAATTGGGAAAGTTATGGTCCGAGCCACGATCTTAACAATCGTAGGTAAAAGAAAAAAAAAAACAAGAAAAAGATGGCGGCAGTAGTGCAGTAGATAAGATATTTGCTTGTTAAGCGAGAGGTCCTAAGTTTGACTCTCTCCAAGGGGTACGCTTAGTCACTGAATAGTTGTGGGGACTTCTCTGTGACAAAATGACAGTCATATAAGTGTAAAAAATTAAGTCGCCAATTGTTTTTTTGATGTTTTTGCAGTTTTATTTTGAAAACGCTCGCAGTTGTTTCATAAAATACACCTGCTACCCCCTTCAAAATAAATGCGCTTACAAAATTCATCAAATTTAAAATATTTTTAACCAATTTTGACTTTGTCAACTTTTGTTCTTAATGTTTATACCCAAAAAAATTTAAAATTACGTTTTCCCATGATATTTAATTTATGGAACTTTGCTTTTTTATTAATTAAAAACGTGTTCATTCATTATTTAAAAGAACACAGATTATTTAATATCATGTTCATCATGGCGAATGTTTGTTAATTCTTAAAAAAACTTGGCCGATGGCACGTGGTTTTAAGTAACCTCACAGCTTTTTTATAAAAAGGGTTGCCAGTTTATGCGGTTTATCACAACCAAAGTTTTATTTGAACCCTCAAACATTATTTTCATTTAGAAATGCAAAATAAAATTTAAAAAAAATGTATGCAAAATAAAATTCAAGACCTGGTCGCACAAACCTATACTATTAAAGAAATTGGATAAATAAATTAAATGGGTCCCATAAAATTGCAATTCGAGCTAACAGTATCTGTTTTGAGTACACTTTAATCCTCATTTATAAAAATAATAATACTAATTTTAACTTCTTTCTTCTTTAAAGGTTTCGTATTTCGATATGTCCACTCGGTTTTTGGTTTCTGGCCCGATTGCGGTTGTCGATTAGTTAATCGATAATCGACTGTTTTCGATAACTGGCCGTTGACTACTGTTTTTCGTATTGTGAATGTCGATTTCGATCGACATTCTTCGGTTTGACAATCGACAGCTGTCGTGCATAATTTTCTGATCGACGCGACGGCGGCAATGTTTGGCTTTCTTCTATATTCTCCTTGTAAAAATGTAGGTATTCTATATTGTCATTTTAATAAAAAATAACAGAATTTACATGCCTTAAAGAAGCAAAATCAGGACATAGCAAAAGGCGTCTGCGTAAGATCCCAGGCAAAAACAAAAGTAAACGCAAACAATTATTTGTAAACAAACTTCGATCAACTGTCAAAATCGTAATATTCACAATATATTTTTATATTATTCACAATAACATATTATCCTTTCGATTGTTTTCCACAATACCAAACACTCAACTTAATCGACACAATCGACAAATGATGAGTCGATTGGTGGTAGAAAACCACAATCGGGGCCTCTGTTTAACAGCGACTCATACGTCGTGTCTGCTGTAACCTGACGAAAGCGATGCATAACATAAAATTGTTATGAAAAATTCGCAACATTAAATGAAATTATAAAAATGTTCATAGTGTTTTATTGCTCCGGAAGAAGGCAATTTTAGAGCAAATTGGTTACATTTGGAACGAAATACACTACTCCGCCTAAAATATGTTTCGTCCTCCATCTGTCAAGCTATGAAGTGTCAAATTCCATTCAAGGATGGCTACGATATTGATGGATTAAAAACCATCTAAAAATATCAAAAAAAAATATTTTTTTTTACTGCTACGGAAAAAGGCAATTTTAGAGCAAATGGGTTACATTTGGAACGAAATAACCTACTCTGTCTAAAATATGGTTCGCATAATCATCCTAACGAACCTACTCAAAGCAAAGCGAACTACCGAACCAAACTACCAAACCGAACCAAGTTACTCCAAAACAACGCATGAAAAGTATTCACCGGTTTTGTGAAACTTTCTATCCTTATCCTTCATCGACTGATCGTACCATCTTCTTGTTTACACATAAAATAATACTTACGAATAGATCTCGTTTCTGAGTATTCTCTTAGTGACCGTTCAGTAACTAAAATGAGAAGAGGAGAATACAATAGAGACAATTTTACGACACAGTTAGCTGCAGCGCGTAGTAGTAGTTTCAATGAAGATTTGTTCAAGTTTCTAAAAAAAAACTTATATTGCTTTGTTATTGAGTGGTCACTAACAAGTAACAAACATTGCGCCATTATTTTTATTTCAACTGAGTTGTAACTCAGTTTTCTGAAACAATCTTAACTAATTATGTTTCTTAAGAGTCACGCAGAAATAGCAGAAGTCGGCAGTTGCTGAACTGTTTCAAATTTTGTTACAAAAAACAGATTATTTAGAATTGTGTTGCGATGAAACTAAAGTGTAACAGGTTAGTAACTTGTTTCATATGAGTTGCATCTCAGTTTCCTGAAACATTATATATTACGTTACAAAAGAGACACACAGAAGTTGCAGAAGGCAAAAGTTGCAGAAGGCAAAAGGCAAAAGTTGCAGAACAGTTTCAATTTTAGTTACAAAAACAATTTTTTAAGAAATGAGTTGCATTGAAGCTAATGTATACCTGGTTAGTAACATGTAGGCCATATGGCCATTATTTTTGAGTTGCAGGTTATTCCCACAGTGACCTTAATGTAACAGATGTACAACTTAAATAATTTATAAGTTTTTGAAATAATTAAGACACTTTTGAGGAACATCTGAGAAACTACGGTGATTCGGAAAAACTTCTGAGCAACGCGTGAGCAACCAATTTTTTTAAATCTCTGGTTGCCACTCGGGTCAGTTTGGGAAACAATTTTCTAACTCCTTCCATCTGTTGGTTTTAAGTGAGATAATAATCACTTAATTCTCCGATATTATATTCTTTCCTAAAGAAACCACGTAGTCTTATTATTACACAGAATTAATTTGTTACCTTAGGCTTTTCTTTGTAGAATTTGCGTAGTAAAATTTACGGCTCTGATCTGCTTGAAAAACACTTTAAAGCTAATTTTATCTTGATATCCTTGAAGCCTACATAATAAAGCCTGATTTAACATCAAACACATTTCACACACAAAAACCTTCAATATTCTTCGTCTTAAGTCTTAATCACAAGCAGAATCTCATTTTGATACGTTCAATTTGATTTTTCCTTCTATGATATTAAATTCAAACACAACCCCACACTAATCACTCAAAATCCTTCAGAGTCCTTGCAAAATGCCACTCAATAAAAAAAATCCATGAATGAACTTAACTGTTTTCTATGTCATGAACGCCGACAACGATCGTATTTCCTGCCAAATGGATAGAAAAAAAAAGATAAAAATAAAATTTCCTACGTCTATAATGTCAAGGACGAAGGTCCTTGCCTTGAGGAATAACACAAGGGAAAAAATTACCAACAACCCCAAATGACTTTTCTAAGGTTAATTAGACAACGCCACTTATGGGAAGAAAAAGCTAAGGGCTCTGTATCTTGATGCTGATTTGTATCTCCCTTAGCTCTTGCCAGACATGTTCCATAGAATTTACTTTTTTTTCAAAAAAAAAAAAAAAAAAAAACTCACTAACATCTGCCATTTTCTTTCCTTCTCTTTCCAGACACTGACGAAGCTGAACAAAATATTTCAATCATCTTGAATGGCATTGAATCGGAATTGAAATTCACGATAGGACATCACGATAACAAGGTGAGTTAAGTTTTCTCATTCTCGCCAGCGAACTCAAGCTCAAGTCAAACAGAACTTATATCTCCACACATACACCACCACACACACACGCCTACCTTTGGCTCCTTATTGGCTGCAAACATTGGAATTCACCTCTTGATTGAGTGACACGGAGAATTGTTCAAGTAAACGCAAGCAAAGAGCATTGTATGAATATCGTTAACGAAGGATGATTTGTGTGCGAAATTAAAATCCCACTTCTGACAGAAGTGTTTGAATAAACAGACATTCGCTTATGAAGCTTGCGTGAAGTGTTGGCATTTCAAACCAGCATGTGTCAGAGAGGGAATTTTTTTAACTTTAAATTTACCCATCATTTACCCCATCAAGAAAAGGTAATCTTAAAGTGTTTATTATAGAATAATTAAAAGAAAATGAACATAAATATCAAGACTGATAGAAGAAGATTGAAGAGAAAACATAAGGACGAGCATCCATATTCTTGGTAATTTGCTTCTTAATGATAATGATAGCGTTACATAAAGTGCATACAGTGTTGGCTGGTGGAAGGGTTCTCTGCAGTGTTTAATCATTTTGATGGAAAGTTGTAATTAGTGACAAATCTTTTAATCACGTAGAAAGCTTTATAGATAAATGCATATCACATGAATGCAACGAAATTCTATCTATTGAGCTCAGATATGAGCTAAACTTTTGTTTATTAATATCAAAAATGTGTTTTTATACAATTTTTTTAGTTTTTTTTTCAAAAAAAAAACTAAATGAAGGATCGGGAAGTGACGACCGACAGCACTGGTGATAAATACAAAGCAGCAAACATCGAAAAATAGCGTTCGTTACATGAAACAGAAACCAGTTTTAGTTCACATTTTTGCATTTTATAGATAGTCTTTAGTCTTCAAACTGAATTCAAGTAGGTCGGTTGTTCGCAACATAATATTGTAACTAAATTAATTTGTAAGGAAATAATTCATTGAGAATTATTTATCTGAAATCCCAGGCTTTCATTTTAAAATTCGGGATCGTGAGAAGAAATCCTACTATAATGCTCCCTTAATATAATCAACTAAAGTATTATTGAAATGGAATAAATACGACACAAACTTTGAGGTAGTGCAAGAACCTTTTTGTGATCATATGACGATTGCCGTGGATTTGACGGAAAAAAATGTTGATGAAACACCATTAATTATGGGGCTTCTTCCAAAAACTGTGCGGAATAAAAACAAAACTTTCAACTATAGAAATCAATTTGAAGTGCTCTTAATTAACAAGGACATTTTAGTGTTTAATAGAATGGTAGATTGTGTAACGGTGATAAAGAAAAATAACAGTATCAGCTAGAATGAACCGTTCTATCGAAGATCTTAACGAAGTAAAGCTTAGTTTTATTAGCATTATTTGCCCGATCCTTAAGAAAGAAGACTCTCTGAACTGGACCAATTGTAGAGGTATCAGTCTCCTCATTATCGCCTCTAAGATATTTTCTGCCTGTACTGCGTCAGCGGCTAAAGTCATCCATCAACAACCTGATCTTAGTGTGGTTTAAGACCAGAAGAGTTCTCCATCGACCAAATATTTATATTACGGCAGATCTCCGTTAAAACGCAGGAACTAAGAATTGATGCTCATGACTTTTTCATCGACTTTAAAGCCTTCTTTTGGTCCCGTATATATTAACGGAGAGTGGAGTAGAAGATACAATGAAGAACTTTACCGGCTGTACAGCGACACAGACCTAGCCAAAAAGTAAAAATTCAACGTCTCAGATGGCTGGGTCATACAGAGCGGATGGACATCAATGCTCCGGCCCGGAAAATCTTCGAATCCACACCAGTGGGACGGCGCAGTAGAGGAAGACCGAGACTCAGGTGGCACACATAAGTGGAAGAGGACCTCAACCGACTCCACGTGCGAAACTGGAGACAGCTAGCTAGGGACCGAGCAGGCTGGAGAAGCTTGTTGGTTGAGGCCCAGGTCCACCCCGGACTGTAGCGCCACCTAAGAGAAGAGAAGAGAGAGGCTCCGCCATCAACTCAGAAAGCCAATCGCCACTACTTTTGGCTAAGTTTATAGTCAATTGAGTAGCAAAACCCTCTCTCGGACAACTAAAGTATACTTTTATAAGATCCTCATTGTCCCATTACTGCCGTGTGGTGAAGTCATACGTGGATGAGGATGCTTTGGGTTGCTTCGAAAGAAAAATACCGGTTGATTTTTGGTCCCATATGCATGAACGGTGAGATACAATGAAGAACTAAACTGGCTGTATGTATATACAAACCTAGCCAAAGAGTAAGAGTTCAACGTCTCAGATGGATGTGTCAAATAGAGCGGAGGGACATCAATCCTAAGGCCAGGAAAATCTTACATTCCAACCCGAAGTTACAGTACTAAGGGAAAAACAGGACTTGACGCAAGCAAGTGGAAGAGGACCTCGACCGGCTCCATGTGCAAAACTGAAGGTAGCTAACTAGGGACAGAGACCGAGCTGACTTAAAAGAATTTCGCTCAGCCTAATGCTGGTCTAGGCAAGTAAATTCCAATTGATTTTGGAAATGAGAAGATCTTTCTCTACCTCCTTGTAGTTTCCCACGATATCAAAGACTCTGAAAGGAAAGTTGAGTACGAGCTTCTAATCATGTTGTATCTGCATTGAAGCTACGTGAATGTCCACAGTCCAATATCATGGCTCCGCAGAAGTTCCGGGTGATCCGCATGTGCGCTTCTGCTTACGTTGAAATCCTTGTTTCTTATCCATATTTAACATCAGCCATCGCCATTGGAAAAAGAATTGCTGTCGTTTTTATCAATGCTTCGGGAACTATTTCCAAAATCTGTTCCACTGAAATTTCTTTGAGCAGAGCACTACTAAAATGACCTTTCATTGATACTAAAAGCGTTCCATTTACATATAACACCTGATTTGTGTTGTTTTCCTGTACCACAATTTCTTTTTGCAATCTGGCCACAACCTTCTAACTCCTCTTCTTGTAATATTCCCCCCATTTACTGTGGGTCAACAAAAAAAAACTAAGTAAGGTCTACTCTAAGGGTCTGTCTCAGTATTTATCTTAGTATATTTAGTATAGGTTTTGGAATCAACTCAGTAAATTCTTTTTGGCCCTCGACAGATCTGTACGCAGCACTTCTTATTCACCTAGTTGAACCTAGAAACAAGATGCTAGCTTTGAGACGCAGCATGTCATGCTCTGGGTAAGAGTACCTAACCTCGTCTTATACAAGATTTGAAGAAGACATGCTATGCATATCAATTTATCTTCACAAAATTCAGTTCTGGACTACCTCAGGGAAGCTTTCTCAGTTCTGATTTATTTATTCTGTCAAAAATTTCTCTTAAGACAAACACGAAGTACAAGGCTTAGAAGTGTTTTACTTTAAATGATGGTTAATCTGATATTTAGCATGTTTCTGATAAATTCCCTTTTCAAATGGACAGCCCCGTAAGTACATTACATTACATTTTAATCTACTCCGTAGATAAATCTACGAAGTAGAAACATTTACGAGCACTGGCTACTGAGGCCATCGGCTCAGACAATTACAAAGACAACACACAAGACGACATTGATACAGGACAGAAGAGAAGACAGAAGCAGTTGGTTTTCAGACGGTTCCCCATCTTTCTACTAACCACGCGCAACGATGCTTGATTTCGCTGATAACCCCGTAAGTAATATTCCATATATGTGCATACCTATCATAAAATTTAAAATGATATTAATAACCCAAAAATCCAACTTATTTTCCTTAAAAAAATACTTTCCATTCTTTCTTTGTTCGAGGGACAAAATGGCAGTTTTTAAGTAAACAAGACAAAATTCATGGTCGGCAAACAGTCCTGTCCTTGAATCTTACGAAATCTCCTTGTATACGAATAAATCACAGGGGCTTTATTGAAATTAAGAAGAAAGAAAAAGTTCATAAATAATGCAAAAGGACAGCTTTGGCGTTGGAATACCAAATTCTTTGTTTTTTACAGGTTGGGATAATATATCAAGGATTTTTTCAATCCATAAAACAATTCTTTTGCTTTCCGTTCCTGCAACTTGAATATGAGCCACTCCATGGGACTTGACCCATATAGTTGGCCTTTGAGTTTCTTTCCCTCAAAATGTTGGTTTTCCTCCATTAATCATTAATTATCCTCCCATTCTCTTGTAAAATGTAATTAATTGCATTCAACCAAATGAAAAGATATTAAATAAACATTATTCTTTATTTATATGTAAACCGGAAACCCATTATGCTTACCTGCAACAAACACATGCATTTCATTATACGTATATTTGTTTAAGATGTGGCACTCCAGAGCTAACTGACCACAGACCACTGTGGCACTGACCACCAACCGCCAACGGACAGACCACAAATGCTCGGTTATTAAACGTCTGAAAATAAAAACAATTTCGCAATTAAATCTTCGTCCTTAATGGCGACGGAGGTGTTTTGTGTTTGCACCGGTCGGTGTAATAAATAATTTTGTAAAATGGCTTCAACCTTACCACGCCATATCCCTTTGGTGCCACAGACCAGTGTCACGGAAGCGTGCGAAAGCAGCAGCACTTTGCGTGATTTGAAATTCAAACGAGCGTGATTCACAGGACCCAATCCATATAGGTTGAGTGCAGTCCTTTATGTATTTACGTCACTCGCGTCGTCGGTGATGATATTACCTAAACGCTTTCTTTTTTGCAAAGAGTAATTAAAATTAACGATCCGTTCACCTGGTTTTTTCTGTGATCAAGGAATACACTATGCAGGGCAAAGTGCACAGCTTGGTTTACTAAAGTAGTGGAAAACGTTGCTTTTGAAAAAAAAACAATCCTTACGTCGTCGCGTCGTCCACCGAAGACGCGAACGAGTCGTTTTTTATTCATGCCTTTGTTAGGTTATGTGCGAGCTAAAAATGGCCACTTAACCACCAGTTAGTGCAAATGAAATTGATTTTGCAACCGCATGTTGCGGTGCTCTAGGGAAGTGCCAGAAGCATCCCATCTCCCATCATCCTTTGGCGATTCGCAGGCAAAGTGCACCACACTTACCACTAAAGTGCAACCAATAAAACAGCCAACGAGAGACCTTATCCGTTTTAATTACGAGGCAATGGCAATCTTGGTCCTTATCCGAGAGAGATGGCTTTAAGTTGTGTGTTGCGGTGCAAAGTGGAGTGCACCTGCTGGTTGGGTTGGCTAGGTCGGAAGTAGTTCAGCCAAGGACATTTTGAATTCGATTTAACTTCCGTCAACAAGTGCCTGTTGCCATAAGTGAATTGACTTTGCGGTTAGCCACGCTAGTGACCAGGTGGTCTTCAAACCTTGTTAAGAGGAAAAGGAGAGCATTGTGTCGGAATTAGTCAGCTAGGTCATGTGTCTTCTTATGTGATCCTTCTGGAAGGATTTTTTGTTGCTTTAACTGGTGTAAACAAATTTAATTGGACTTACACTGCAGCAAGGAAAGACTATGTGCTGTAGTTGGAGAATGCGGAAGAAATTCTATGAATATTAAAAGCGTTTTTAATCCAGGTGTTTTTAGCAAGAGTTATTGGTTTATTGAAGGAAAAAAGAGGCGACGAATTGCCGCAAGAATATATTCCATGGGAATGTTACAAGGACATGATGTTTGATATAAATACATTTTTAATCATAGAGGAGGTTGACATTTCTTGGCAAGTTAACTGACACATATACAAGCCTGTAGGTGCAAAATAAGGTTTTCGACTTGAATATCGTGGGAAGGTTTTAAGTTTTTAATCTTTGGAATAGATTTGGTCATTTCGAAGGCAAGTTTTCAATTTAAATGAGATAATCAAATAGGAATTGCTATAGATATTGTGATGTTGCAACAAAATGTTAAGATATTCGGAGGATATATTTTGTATTGTTCTTTTAACCACAATTTAGTAATGTGGCCAACCCCTTTGGTTTGAAATACACAACCGCCTGAAGAACCATTCTCGTTTCCATATCGATTTTTGATGACTGTCTCCACTGTCAACCTTATGCTGCAGAGTGTAGTTTGCGAAACTTGGATGATGGTCCTGGGGGCGTCGATTCCATCAACCAAATACAGCCCCGCGAAGTTGGTTCTTAGGCGTTTCCCACCTGTTGTTGATCAGAAGCTTGTCCAGCAGTGTGAGTATTATTCCTGCCTCCTCCTTGCGCAATGTTGGCAGCTTACCTATCTAGGTGGAGATCTGCATTGTCGCTTTAGGTGTCCTAGGTTGTTGCAGTTCCAGCATCTCATTTTACCTCGAACAGTGTTCGGGTTTTGTCTTTCAATGTCGACGCGTTGACATGAGCACTCAAGCGTATGGCTACCTTGCAAGGCTTGGTCTGCTGCTTCCATTGTCAGGGCAAATGCTAGAGTCTCAGCGAGCGTTTTCTTACCTGCCTTTCGTACAGTCATTTGTATTTTTCCATTTGCAATGGCATTAGTGAACGAATCGGCAGTTGCCAGTTCGGTTATAATTTCCCTGCTGGTATTGGGATAAGACAAATTCTCCAAGCGCTCGATGTCAGTTTGCATTTGTTGTAGCGTTTCACCCCTTCTCTGGGCCCGTCAGTGCAACTGGACTCGGTAAACTTGCTGCATGTGGTCGTCGCCAAACCTCATCTCGATTGCCTTGACTATGGCATCATAATCATGATGTTTGTCTTCAGGAATGGTCTGCAGCAATTCGGCAGCTGTTCCTCTGAGCCCAAGCGTAAGAGCAATTGACTTGTCTTCATTGTCTCAGTTGTTCGTCAAAGCGGCAGCTTCGAACTGCCTCTTATACATTGACCATGATGTTTGACCATCGAAAACAGGGGGCTGCATTTCTTTTCGTCATGGACCTTCGCACGAATATTCCCGAAGTTTCTGTTTCCTCAGAAAATCAACCTCCTTAGCCAGATGTTCGTACTGTTGTTTTATACTTTGTACTTGCTTTCCGAACTTTTCTTTCAAGCTTTCTATTTTGGCTTCAAATTTCTCATCTATTGTTTGAAGTATTTTGTCGAGCAGAAAGTTCTGTGTATCGAGTTTGTCACTTAGTTGCTGCTGGAATTCTTCTGCTCATTCTTTTGTTCGTCGAATTTACTTTCGAGAACGTTCTTTTGTTCTTCGAGAGCATTCTGTTGCTTTTCAAGAAAGCTCTTCTGTACGCTTAGTTGCTTCTGCAGCATTTCTGCAGAATTCTTTTGTTCTTCGAGAAAGTTCTTTTGTTCTTTCGAGGAACTTTCAAGAGCATCGAATCTCGACAGAAGCAACTTCATGAAACTAGGCATTTTCTCGGCGGTATACTTACTGTGCTTTCTCTCCCTTGTTCTTCGACATCGAACAACATGGTATCAGGGTTTCCACCATTCCTGAGTGATAGCATTCTGAAGTCGGAGCAATAGTTCCCTTTTTACTCCCTAAGTCTGAAGATTCCTTTTTCCTAATTCTTCTTTCAACTCAGCTGTTGTCAATTGTTCTAATTCGCAACCCATTTTATGTAACCTAAACACAATTTTCTCGATACAGTCAGTTTTATTGTAATATCTCATCCAGAATTTTTTTCTCAAGCACTATTTCTAACAAAAATATTCGCTATTCACAATTTTATAGCACAATCATTTCAATGGTTTCTGGAAAATTCTACTTTCACAATTATATGAGTCACCGACACTGTATTAGAAAATGTCACTATGGAATTTTCTAGCACTTTACTGAGTTTTATCCCCAATTTCTGACACCAATGTAAAGTTTTGGCCTGGGGTTCGACAATTCAAACTCAATCAAAATTCTAAAATAATACACAAATTTTCTTTATTTTATGGAACACAACGTCTTTCAGTTTAAATAACAGAAAATTTAACTTATTCCACTTATTTACCATTCAAATACGTTTTTTTAATTCAACACTTTTTATTTAATTTCAATTCAATCACTTTTTTACTAACGTTTCCAGTTTTTAACAATTCCACTTTTGAAAATAAACTAACTCTTAATGCCATCTACTCTGGTATTTATACTAATTAACTGACTTCTGGTAGCTTCCGTCTGCTTCTGGCACAATCTAAGCTTTCGGTTGTTTGTACTCATTCGAGTTCGAATTAGTACTTCGAGTTCGAAATAGTACTCAGTCAAAACATGTTGCAAATATGTAGCATACTTTTAGGAGCATGGTTATTGTACACAATAAATGTTGGTTGTTGAAAATAATACGGAAAAAAAAGAAATTAATTACAGATTTTAGTAAAATTATGTTTTATTTACACAAAAAAAAAAAAACAAATATCCCAATATTTTTTTTAAACTGCATAATTAAAACTTTGTTCACTTGACTTATTTTCCTTGAATCCGGTTGTTTTCGTTGAAAAAAAAAATCAACCCAATCAAATTTGTTTTAACATTTGTGGACTAGACAGATGCAGAATACAAGTGAACAAGCCATGGAGCGATACATGAACCGACATGAACCGATATTCTGAAGGCGGCGTTCCCGGGTCGCCTCATCTCTCGTTTTGGCGATTTGCACTGGCCCGCAAGATCGCCTGATTTAACCGTTTGAGACTTTTTTTGGGGTTTTTTTGAAGTCCCTTGCTTACGTGAACAAGCCCGAGATTCTGGAAGCCCTCAAGGATGCTCTTGTTAAAAAAAAACTATGCCAGTAGCCCCGTGAGTAGTGACTACTTATCACACTAGCCAATTTTCGCGTCAGTGTACTGACGTGACACCCTCACTGCAGTCCCAAATCTGGCATTCACACTAGGCAAGACTGACGTGGTCAATGAATTTACTGGCAGTGTGATATGGGCTTAAGTGAGGACGTAACTTAAGATTTTTCTAAGAAATTCTTTGGATTTACTTTGGTTTGACATTTCGCTTTTGTGTTTTTTCTCTTTCAGTTTTCTTCTCTGACGTACTATCTCTTAAAAAAGAACTGTCATCTCACACCCTCCAAGAGTAAATTTCGCCTTGAAAAAGTGCACCTACATCACCGATTCAGATTTTGCGGTAAATTCTAGGCCCCATCCATTCCTGTTGATTGGAAATGCTGTTAATTTTCTTAATTCTTAAATTCAAGTTCTGAACGATACATAGTAGTGGAAACTTAAACTATAACTAACTTTTTGTATCCCTGATTCAATACAAAACACAGAATATTTAATTGAATAAGAAATTGCAAATGGTTCCTTCCAAATGTTCTGAATGAATGAGATACCCCACTGAGTATAAACCACTCTTTCAATTGCTGTTTCCAAGGGTTTTTCATAAAAACATACAAACAACGAAGGTATGATGTTGATACAGGACTTTCAGACAATATTTGAATAAAAGGAAAATATATTCATTACATCCTTGCAGTCATGAATATTGGAATTTTGTATGCATTCATAAAGTTTTTCTGAAGTTAGATCTTTTATTTTGTTCAAATATCTTTTTCTGGATACATATTGCTCAAACAGTCATGTCCTTTTGATGGAATTTCCTCGCTCATGTCACTCTTTCTGGACTGCTCCACTGTAGCCGCTTCATAGCTTCATTTGTCTTAATTTTCCTTTGCCTAGCCTACATATATTTTTGTGTCACTGTGGTTGTTGTTTTTTTTTTTTTCAAAAAGCATGACAGTGGAACGGTAACAGAATATTTTGTGAAAATGTTAATATTTACTCCAAATGGGGTTGACCAACCAAAGGAAAATTATACTGACTGAGGCATAGTGAATTTTACATCCAGTACTGACTTTTGGTGAACGTCGGTTGTCAGATAGTTTGTGGCACAACCCAAGCTGCGTTGCATGGTAGCCCCAACCCCTAAAGTAAATTTTAACTCGTCATTCTAGCAAAGATAAAACGTTCCTGACATGCCTGCGGAAGCGAACCCTGAGAATCACCACACATCCACATGCTCGCGGCTGCAACTTCATCATTACGAAGCATAATGGTTATAACTGCGCGATATGGAGGTAGGATTTTGGCAGGCATTTATAACTCAGGGCCGATCCGATAGTGTATCTCTGGGTGAGGATAGTTGGAACGCACAAGTTGTAGGAATTAGCTAGTTATGGGAAATTTCAAATGTGGCTTATGCCAGAGAGGATGATATACCTGACTCAACACATGAACCGTGCTGCATTTTTAATTGAGCTTTAGTGGCATAGATTGCTAGGAAATGATTAGATATATTTCGGGGAAACATAGTTTGCGCCAAACAGTGGTTTGTGAATCCAAAGACGACTTAAGACATATTAATTGGTATAAAGGAACACGTTACTAACATAAATGACGCTTTAATAGCGAGGAACAGTAATAAGGTTTCAATCCAATTAAATTTGTAATTTGCACTTAATATCAGAACAATAATTGGAATAACAGTAATTGGAAGCGAAATAATAATAGTAATTAGTTTCTAATGGGGATACTGATACTGATTTACAAGAGTATTGGAAATAAGTTCAAATTCACTTAATTAAAATTGGAATCAAGTGAATAAGGATCACATGGTTTTTAGTACCAGATACGTGAAAAGAAATCATTTTTAGTAGAAAAGACTCACGATAAAGTTCTTCCTTATCATATAAAAAGAGGAATTCGCTGATTGTTGTTCAGAAGTGGGATTGCCTGAAAAAGAAATATTTTAATTTTGTGCGTGAAAGACACATTGTAATTTAGAATGCAACTTGATCCTTGATGATACTAGAGAGAAGAATTAAAATTCAAATAAAAGATTTTTTTCGGCGCAGTACCTTCTTCAAGAATTAGGTGACTATTTTCTCACTTAAAATACACGGACACACATCCAGCTAACACTAGGAGTTTAAAATGTCCACCCTACTTGTGTATTGAACTCACAAACATACTGCCATGTGTAGGTTTAGTAGATTTCTTTAAAAGAATTGGTTCATTTAAAATATGTACTGCGTTGGGCGCCACTTTTTTTGTATTCTATTTTATCATCTACCCGCCCTTGTTGAAAAAACCCTATCCTATAATAATACGTTTTCAATGAAACAACTTAAAAAATGTAAAAGAAGCCTAAAATAATCCCCTAATGCACTCTCATCCTTAATTTTTTAATAAGCACTTACCAACTCAAAAAAATGACATTAAATAAAAAGCAAGCTCGTCGCCTAGATAATCAACAAAAAAAAAAAAAAAAAAAAAATATTTGCCAGCCATTTAAGCCAAAGCTCTAGGTAAACAACACTTTTCCCGGCTATAATACCATCTCATGACATAAGCCATCATCAAACCCTCTCCATTATGAATATCAATGCGATAAGGAGAGTATCTATTGATAGCTTACGTAAGAGCCGTTTAAAAACAGAGATAACGGGTGAACCAACGATAAAAGATTTTTTATCTTTCGCCTTAGCTCCTGCTTGCCTTTGAATTAACTTATCATATGCCATTTATCCAGCACATGCCATGGAGTAAATTATTCCAGATGCCAATATGGTATTCAATTGAAAATTTCAAGAATTCAATGTTTGACAGGACGAACAACTCCTTGTTCCTATACCAGAATTATGTAAAAAAAATATTCCTTGTTGATCCTATTTTTGTTTTCTCGGATATTATAGGATGAACTGGAAAAATCTGATGCGTATCTGGTTGTATATTCAGTTGTTGACAAGGAATCATTTACAAGATCCAAGCAAATCCTATCGCGCCTACAGGACATGGATTTGGTGAGGACGAGACCGATAATTCTGGTTGCCAATAAAATTGATTTAGCAAGGTCACGTGCCGTTTCAGCACAAGGTGAGTAAGATTTATGTTTTTAATAATTAATTTATTCAATAGAAGTACAATAGAAGAGGATAAAGGATATTTTAAATGGAACGTTTTTTTTGTAACCTTATTGCATATCCTGTTTTTGTTCTATTAATAAATTGAAAAAAGCTTTTAACCATAAATAGTTTCAAAAATAGACTTTGTTTTTGTTTAAGAATTTAATTTGACTTTCATTGTTTTTTTATATATAAAATGTTAATTGAATCAATAGAAGTCCAAGGGTAAAAACGTTTACCTGTAGATAAGAGCTTTCAGGATTTGTTAGGGTGAAAGTGTTCTTGACATGTTTGTGTTGTTATTAATTACTTTAAAAGGATGAAGACAGTACGTCATAATGGAGTAATAAAATGTTTGGTTGTTTAAACTGTAAATTTAATTTTTAACCAAAGAGAATTTTCATGGACGTTAGGATGTAAATATAATTTGGTATGACCACCATAGGTAAAATTGGACACAAAAGTGTGACAAAAATGAAGTCGTCATTTATTTCATGTTGTAAACCAGATCAAGAGAAAGCCTTTGAGGAATTAGATGATATTAATTTTATCTGGCAGCATTTTAGTGTAACCAACATGGGCAAAATTTTACACAGTGTGAAAAAATTAAAAAATCAACTGATTTGGATAACTTTGTAACTTAAATTCCAAACAAAGCTAATTTGCATAATATATTTTTGACGATATTATTTACAGAATACACCCAAAAGTGTTAGTGCATAAATTTTTACCAAATTTCTTTGACGAACAACCTGGCAGACAACTTTAAAAGTTGACAATTCGAAGTTTTTCAATTTTCGCTATTTGTTACATGATAATTTAAGAAGTGTCAGTGCAAAATTTCAGATTAAAATTATTTGACAAATCCCTCGGCAGACATTTTTAAAATGTAATGTAATAACCCTACAACTGTCAGTGCAAAGACATAGACCAGATTCTTTTGACGAACCCCTGGCAGACCTCCTTTAATGTTAACAATTCGATTTTTACTTGCGATTATAGGTACTATAAGGCAAGCTATGCATTCGTGCAGATTTAGGATAACAATCAAACATGACATTACGTTTATAGAGAAACATATTTGAGTTACTGGAAAAATTCTGTCCGTCTGTCTGTCGGTCTGTATGTCTGTCTGTCTCTCTGTACGGATGTATTTTGGACTGCAGCCTAAACGGTTGGGCCAATCGGTTTCGGTTTTTTTTTTCTTCAACTTTCTCGAAAACTTGTCATCCGATTACTACCAAAATTGATATTCAAGAATATGTAGGTAGCCTTAGTAATTTCGCATTAATTTTTTTCTACAAATTTTTTTTTGTATTTTTAATAATTTTTAAAAAAACATTTTTTTTTTTTGAAAAATCAATATTTTGAAATCGGGTAAGTGATTTTTTTTTTAAATTTTGTTTTTAAATGTATGTTTTTTTTGTGTTTAAGTTTTTATTTTTGAATTTTTTTTTAATTTTTTTAAAAAAGTATTTAAAATAAACCGTTTTATTTAAAAACCGCTTCTACAATTTTGAAAAAAAAAACATTTATTAGGAAAATAAAATGGCGTTTAAATCATTTCACTCAATACAATACAATCAAAAGTCACAAAAATCGAATAAATGCTTTGATGTTCACTTTAGTTTTCTTAAATTTTATTCTATAATGTGATCCCACACGTGAGCAAGTACGTGCGATCCAGTCGTGCAATTTATTTTTTTACGTTTATGTCCATACTCTGCAATACAGGCCAACTGTTTTGGCATATAGCTTGGTGCCATTACTCCCATCATGGTCTCGTGGACTATGTTAGGAATGATATTGCTTGCAAGAACCTTCCCCAATATGGGCAATATTCCAACACGGACTTTTACTTCTTGTGGCTCAATCTCACTGTCCACAAGCATATCATTCATTATTGTTTTATTTAAAGGAGTCCAAATCTTGACAGTGCTGTCTGAATCCATCCAATTGGCTCCGATATTCTGGCCAGACAACACCCGAAGGTTGGTAGCCAACTAATCGATGTACCAACGCAAGTACCGGATGTTCAAGGCCAAGCTGTCCATACGCTTGACTTTTTTCTTACTTCTCACCCTGATAAATATAGCATTAGTGTAACTTCTCCATTTGGCACTTCAGACCATTATGTCATTTCAGCAAATTTCTCGTCTCCCACTCATCCAGCTAAAGAAAAACTTCCCACCAAGACCGTTTGCTAATACGAGAAAGCCAACTGGAACGGCCTGAACAATTTGTTAACTGGTCACTATGTTTCCTCGATAGTGACATTGATGCCAGTGCTGAAATGATCACAAATTGTAATTCTTCTAGGGATGCATGCTTTTATTCCTAATAGAGTAAAAAGCATCAAGTCTAAAGGAAAGTTCTGGTTGTACTCTTAATGTTTCCGATATTTCAAAGCCAATCCTACAGAGCCAAATTCGAAAAAGCATAAACAAGCAAGAATCTCATGCAACTACGTTATTGAAAGAACCAAATTTTTGCAATACGGCAAAAAATTCTGCAGTGTCCCAAAGGCAGTAAAAATGTTTGGTTATTTGTAAAAAAATATTAAAAACTCCTCAACATCTTCGGTTCTAATGCTCATCGCTAATGACAAACGTATTGTCTAATCTTCAGAGAAGGCAAACTTGCTTGCAGCCCCCTCCTCCTACCGACCCGTAGCACTTACGTCCCTTCTTTCTAAAGTCATGGAAACACTGACTAACCGTCAGCTTAAGGAATATCATCGAAAGCTTCTCCATGACCGTCAGTATGGCTTCCGCAGCAACCGTTCCACTGGTGATCTGATGGCATATCTCACCGAACAGTGGAACAAATCCTTACATCGCTTTGGTGAAAGCAATATTATTGCGCTTGATAGTTCCAAGGCATTTCGTAAAGTTTGGCATGAAGCTCTCTTATCGAAAATTCGTGCTTTTGGGATCGATGATTTTCTTGTTCGTTGGATTAGAAGCTATCTTCTGGACCGTTCAACACAAGTTGTATTGGACGGATTCAAGTCTGATTCCCACAAAATAAATGCTGGTGTGCCCCAGGGCTCTGTTCTGTCTCCGACTCTTTTCCTCATTTTTATAAATGATCTACTGTATGTTACTTCTAATCCACATAACTGTTTTGCTGACGACTCTACCTTCAGCTTTTCATCTTCAATCGACGATTCATGTCCTTCACTCGAAGTAGCCAGTTGCATTCCTCCCCTTGAAGCTTCTCCCGTAATATCCGTCTCGCAAGGAATGCTCATTAGTTCACCCTTGAGCCCGATTTCGGACGTACCGTGAAATATAGAGATTTTTTTTAACCGAACAACACGAATTTGGAATAGTTTACCCGGCGGGGGTTTTTCCTTGTCATTTAAATTTGGAAACATCCAAGACCAATATTAATCGACACCTTCTCTCCCTCCTTCCCTAACCTTCCTATGCTCGAGCAATGTGTTCACCATTAGCAGGAGAGCACAAATCCTTGTGCGCGTGCACCGTTTGAAAAAAAATGCAGGCACATTCTAAGTAAACATTTTTGTCATCGACAATTATAAGAGAAATTGATGTTTCCAAAATTTATTCTTTCGTCTCTTAAAAATGCATATCGATAAATAAAACTAAAATAAATGTTCGTTCGTTTTTTAGAAAACAAAATACAAAATATTGAATTTAATGTATTTTTATCAGTTTTGTTTACTTTTGGCAATCTTTTATTTCCAATGAAGCATATAGTATTTCCGGTTGACTTGTTTATCTTATCTAAACATTGAATAAGGTTTTTTGTTTTCTTAGTTTAGTGTTTATCTTTTTGCCTAAAGAATTTAAAAATATTCCATTAGCCCAAGAGAAGACCTAAAATTGTTTTTTTGTTCAGTTTTTAAACCATACCTACCTTGAAAATTAAAAAGAAAAACCAAGCAGATGCTTTGGAATAAGAAATTTAAATCTCTTCTCATTAACAACTTCTCGCTAAGTAGGTAAACAATTTTAATTTTATTTTGATTTTAATCACACCTGAGAATAAAAAAAACAAAGATAAAAGGTAATTCCAGATAAATAAATTGAAAACTGTAAGTATAATATTCTCGAAGGGGAAAAGTGAAAAAATTAATTAAAATCCACTCAGGTGTTTTATAAGCTGAAGCTGGGGTGCGTTAAGCAATTAAAATTTGTTTAATTGAATCACATGCGAATCGACTTACTTAATTGGATTTTTCCATATACTTTCAGAAATGAGTGAGATTATTTATATTACAGAGAATTAGTTATTTTTGTAATTTTTTGTCGAAATAAAAAGAAAACTTAATGAAGAATTCCCATTAACAGATGATTTTTCTTGGTTCATCCAACTTCTGAACATTTAAAATCTGCAATTTCAAAATACCCATAAAAACAAACTTATTTCTTTTTCCTTTTGCAATTTCAGATGGCAAATGCCTTGCATGTACGTTCGGAGCGAAATTTATTGAGGTCTCTGTTGGCATTAATCACAACTGCGATGAGCTATTAGCTGGGGCATTAACGCAAATTCGTCTGAAGAAGGAACAAAATTTATTGCAGGTAAGCTTAAGTGTAGAGGACATACATTAGAACTACAATGATTGTGTGTTTAGCTTAAGTGTCCGCACTTGAATTGTAGTTGAAATTGTTAGTTAGATTTATGGTCGCATTGGTCACCTTTGGTTATTTATGATCTCGAAACAACTTATACCAACAAGGGATCTGGTTAAAATTGGCATTTAGATATGCATTAATATTGTTAATATTTTTGACGTTTTTTTTTAAATAGTCTTGTTATTTGAAAATGAAAATATACTGCATAAACAAAATAGATCTTTAAATGTTGATTTTAATTTTTATTTATGAATCATGAATTTCTCAATTTTTTTAATTTTATAAAAGTCTACTTTTCTAAACTGAACTACATATTCTCTTTTATGAAAAGGCTTAGTTACTATGTAATTGTTGGTCTTGAGTAAGAAGGAATGAAAGGAACCTACCCGAACAAATAACTTGAGTAGTACCTTACAAAATAGGTTGTATTTTGTATTCTGTAAGTTCTTCCCTCTGTACTATTCTACAAATCTCAAAAAGCCGTATCTTGATCTTCCCCTTAATACAAACCAATCGCACTTATGTAGATACTGTCTTTCCAAGACCATGGAAATATTGATAAACTTTTGGATCAAGAAATATCTTAAGAAAGAGAAACTTCTTAATGAGTTACAATACGGGTTTTGTAATAATTGGTCCACTTGTGATATGATGATATATCTGACCAAACAGTGTAACCAATAATGACATCGTTTTCGAGAAAGTAAGACAATTGCAATAATATTTCAAAAGCATTTAATAGAGTTCGGCATCAAGTCCTTTTATCGGAAAAGTGAACATTTGGTATCCACGAACACCTTAATCGATGGATTAAAAACTACCACTATTCAGATGTGGAACTGAAATGTAAGTTTAGAATAAACTCATTAAATTCGGATCTTGACATCATTATTTAATGGGAACTTATTTGACTTGTGGAATTAAATCTGCAAAGCTTCAAATGTCTTCTTCTGTTGTTAAAACATAACTTAGCCCTCTGTCGAACAATTTTGCGTTCTAATTTTACGTATCACAAACGATGTCCTGTGGAACGAATACATATATGATGTTGCCAAAAATGGTTCAAAATGTTAAGGCTTCCTAACACGATACAAGAAATATATTCTCCGACAAAAACATAGTCAAAATAAGTAATGGGTCCTTTTCTATCGCTTTTTCTATAAACATTGCTTTCCTGAAAGTTATCTTCGTAATGCTATTAATATGCCTATCAATGTAGCCTTGAGCAAAATTTGGGCAAATATCAGCAACATTGTTGTCATAGCCGCTTAGCCAAAAATAGGCATCCTTCGATAAAATGATTTTGCTTTACAAAATCCGAATCTGCGACTTATGTGTATTTCCAGCACCTAATTGAGTGTTGTTGTAATAGCCATCCTATCGCATGGAGTAATTCTCAATCGCAAAAAAATACTCTGCTGGGAAGATTCTCAAGGATACATTCAATATTTTGTAATAAACTTGGTTCTTATCTTCACCAGTCACCTCTGACCCATTTGCCGCGGTCAATTGTTTTAACTCAATTTTTGATCACTCGACCACACATTTCTACAAAAATGTTTAAAATATCTCATTCAATATTAGCTCTCAGCTCCTCTTCCGATCCTGGATTGTAGACAAAGACCGATAATTATACGTTGCTTCATAAAAACAAATCTAGAGGTATTAAATCAAACAATTCAGGTGGCCAATTGACAGGATATTGTTTCGATATAAAATTTTCTTCACATTTTATTTTCAATTAGTCGATGTAACACCTATTGCGTATGGCTTATTGCCACCATGTTGAAACTATATAAACAATGTCTTGCATTTCCAATTTTACCAATTCATCATTGTAATATGCCTCTGTGCCGAAGCCGCTTAGCCAAATATCAGCTTTATCGCTGAAGATGCTTTTACGACGAAATAACTTATTTTCTTTCAATATTTCTAAAGCCAAAATTGGAAAAATTATGAAAGTCACAAAAAAGTCACCTAAACCTTTAAATACCGAAGAATTCTTCTCTTCGATGTATAAATGTACAATTTTTAAAAGAAGAGGAATTTACACAGTTAGTGGTAATATGAGTAATATGAAGGGATTTATTTTGATAAAAATTATAAGACACTTTATTTACTTTTAATCTCTAGTGAGCGACTGATTTTTACTAGTTGAGTTTGAAGACTGAACTCTAAAATGAAAAATATTATTCTCTTTAGTGTGAAACTGATTGATGGAAGGGAAGATATTTTTTTTCTTCGCACGTTTTTAGTTGTTCATTCGTACTTGTATTAGTGACCAGTGCTGTCGGTTAAGTTAGTCTTGTCACGTCGTCACTTTCCAATCCCATATTCATTATATATGATATGAAAAAAAGGGTGATTATATTTATATTATAAAACATATACATGAATACAGCGTTGTTGCCACGTGCTTTTACTACTGCATTATAGACGTTGCGTCACTTCATATGATCGAGTGATTATTAATTTTTGAATATTTCAGTATTTTGTATTCTTAAATGAATAAGTTTACCCCATCATACTTCGATTACTTAAATATCCAATAAATTTGTGTCCCCTATTCTTTATCCCTAAGACCAAAAGTCCTTCAGAAACAAAACAATATTAATAAAAATATTAACCTACCTACCTATACTACAGAAAAATACACAGGACTCTGGTAAAGCAACAATAAAAGTAAAAGGAGTCACGGAAAAGTCTACTCAAACAAAAAATCACGAAAACTTGGTGAGTACGTCGACTATCTCCCATTTCAAAGTTTATGTAGATAGCCCTTTTCCCCAAAAAAAGAAAAATCGTAATATTGGAAGTGTTTTTCCCATAAATTCTATTTCACTTGTTTTTCACCAATAAAATTGCCAATCCCTCCGTTTTTGGAATAGTTTTTTTTATCGAATCCTTCCATGAAAAGTAGTTTTATTTTGTTTCCTGATATTAATGATGATGGCCAACATGATCCTTATTGCATGCGGTCTATAGTTAGATGTAAAAAAATTGTATATAAATATATATGGAACAGGGATAGTGTGTGAGTTTTATTAAGCATCCATCCATATCCTTCTCAATGTAGAATCATAGAGTTTTGATCCCTGCCCTGTGCACTTCCGCAAAAATCTATTATATTTTTTGATTGATTATAAGTCCCCTTGTGTTTCAAGTTTGTTTTAGTAGATGTAAAGTATGCCTTATTTTATATCCTTTATTGTGTTGTCTATATATGTATGTGTGTGTATGTTTATAAATCCTCTTAATAAAAGTTTGAAAGCGGAAAGTGAAAAACTTTCTTTTAGTTGAAAAAAAGTTTTTGATTTTAGGAAAAAGTTTTGTTTTGCAGAAATTAAGGGAAATTCAAATACCCAATGGAGTATTTCTTTGAAAAGGATTGTTTTAACTACTCTTACCTTTTTAGTCATTGGCAATAAGGGGTATAGAAAATGATTTACATGATAAATTTATGTGGATGTATAATAGAAATAGAGATGGGTTGAACTCAGTGAAACATGATTTTTACGAAACGACTATAGTCAATCGTATTAGAAGATTTATTATTTTAAAATAACTGAGAAATGTTCTCATAGATTTCTGCTGTCCTGTCAGCATGAACTTAAAAAGGAGATTTAAAGTTTTTTTTTAAAACTTCTGAAGGATATAATATTGCACTCAGGAATACTCTACTTGAATGAGCTTTCCCATTATTTCCCGTTGCAATGCAGTTTGCTTATAAAAACCGAAATTAAATCCCTTAATACAAATTTATTAAATTATAATTTAAACTCAACAACCTTATTTCCATGGAAGCAAGGTACTTGAAAAAACAATATTTTCATTATAAGAACGGCAAAGTTTTTAATTGAACCTCAATGGCCAGGACAAATTATTTATTATATTTTAAAATTCCCCACAGATATTCATTATTTATGTCCTTACTGCACAACCACTGACAGCACAATTATATTATGAATATCCAGAGAGAACTCATGAAATGCCAATTCTCTCAAGCGCACAAAGTACTTCCATCAGATTATCCTTTTAGCTTCCCAAAAAAAAAAAGAGCACAGCCAATGGAACCAGTAGCACTAGTAGTACTTCCATTTGAAATTATAATGAAAATACATTGAAATGGACACTAGAATTCCAAATTCGTTACACTCACAGAACAAGGATATATTAAGTAAAAAAAATCTTGTGTGCTTTCCTACAAACCTTGAAATATTTTTTCTTTTCTTTTATTTTTGTCTGAATATGTTTCTTACTGTTTTTCTAGGGTCATCGAGAATCACCAGCTCACTGGTACAAAAGTCGCAGTGTTGTCCTTGCCAGCATGAAGGCCCGCCAAATGTTAACATGGATCCTTGGCAAAGAGGACTCGAAATTCAAACACTGTGAAAATCTGCAAGTCCTCTGAGCTCCGGCCAAGAGCAAATAAGTAAATTAATTTTTGTTGTCATTTATTTACCAACAAAACATATAAAATATAAAATAAAATGGAAAAGATGTAAATCACAAAAAAAATAAAAATTAACAAACATAGGTTTCCAGAATTTCATTTATTTTTCTATCAAAATGTTTTGATAAAAATAAAAATAAAAATTTATTAATTTTAATTATATTTTCAAATGAGACCAAACTATATAGAATTTATATTCCCGTTCAAAAATAAAAATAATCAAACAATAATAAATGTAAAATAAAAACAAAAATAATAAAGTATATAAAACTAGTAGACAATAGAAATTATGTACGTGATACAAGGTACCACGATGTTACTTAGTTTTTTTATATATATTATTACTATGTATTATGTTTACTAAATGTAGTTAAATAAAAGAGTCTTTTGTTCTTTTTTATGTCCTTTCATTTAATTTAACAAAATTATACTTAAAAAGAAATAAATTCTATTAACAAATGTATTAAAACTTTTTCAAAAAATGTTTTTAAATTTAAAGCTTAAATGTGAAAATGAAAATGTAAATTCAAAAAATGTTTTAAAAAAATGAAAAACAAATTTTCATTACCTAAGTTTAGATAAATAATGTTTTTGTGTCTTCCGAACTTTCAAACAATTAATATGAATGAAAGACTGGATTTGGAAAAAGGAATAAATGTTTGTATGATAAAACTGATATTCGTTTAATTTAAGGATTTAAGCAAGCCAGAGATACTATTTCGAGACAATAATTTATCAAAACTATCCTACTTATCCGTTTCTTACAACAAGTTTTCCTTCTTCATGTGGCCGCTACAAGTCATAACATATCAATTTATTCTAATGACCCTTGCCCTTACATTATAATTAATATGTTACAATTTTTATATTTTAACTAAGAAAATATTATTTTTGAGAAAATTTACAAGATACTTACAAAATATTTCTAATTATACTATTTCCATATGTGGGATTGGGTGCCAATCCGGCGAACCTAAGAACATCTAAGCAGTAATTAGCCGAACGCAAATATTACCGAAGAGAACAAATACATAAATGCGTACGTGACCAATCAAACGAACAATTGCATATGATGTGCAAGATTATACGATGTACTAAAACGAGGAAGAATGACATAACGAACCTATGTATACAAACGACCAAAACCACATTCACACAAACGAACATACGAGAACGAGAAATACAAACATACGAGAAATCAAAATCACCGCTAACCAGTCAGTCTACAGATAGTCATTAAACTAGAAAGACCAATGCCAGTGAGCAACTAGAAAGAAAACGAGACGTTAAAATCAGTTTAAAATAATAAAGAAAACATTTTAATTAAAAAAGTGTAGTGTTTTAATTTTTGGCTAAAGAAATATAAAAGAATCTCACACAAGAATCTGCGACGCTGCCTTCTACCATGAAAAGATCTGCAAAAACTGTGGACAACTGAGTCAAGCGTTCTTTATTTTGTTCACCACATCTGCTTCGAGGTGAATTTCATAAAATTTATTTTACACTTCAGATTCGTTGATGTAGTAAGCTTAGAGCAAGCGTTTTACTACAATCAGATTCTCATCATAAATGCATGTGTAAGTTGTTAGTAAAATTAAAATAAAATAAAATAATGATGATAGCCTAACATATGCACTAAAGACAAAAACTAACTAAAATGTAATCATGCCCGTTATATATGTACAAGAAATCATTAAACAAAACAATCACGACAGTGGAGCACTGGTTCAAAATAAAGATTTAAATCCCACATTAAAGTTAAAGCCTTTAGAAGAAGCGTTTAGATAAAAAAGTCTGCTCATACGGTTTAGAACTTCATGTATGCCATAGTTTGTTCTATGAAAGTCAACATGCAGAAGTTCCGATCCACGCAGGTGATAAAATCCTCCACGGTAATTTAACCCAATACAGGCTAATAAATAAGGAGCATTTCGCCCTTAATAAGTTGATGAACAAATATTAAATCGTTATTAATACGCCTTTGGTGAAGGGTTTGCGTCTGCAGAAGCTGGATTCGCTGTTCATATGGTGGCAGAATGAATGGATCTTTCCAAGGTAGACCTTTAAGGGCAAAACTAATGAAATTGTGTTGGATTGCTTCAATACAGTTCTTATGAATTAAGTAATAACGAGTCCATACCTGCGAAGCATACTCAAGGTGGGGACGTACGTAGCAATTGTACAAGGAAAGAGCCATATATGGATCACTAAATTCCTTTGCCCAGCGTTTTATGAATCCTACCATAGAGCTAGCTTTATTCACAATAAAATAAACGCGTTGAGTAATTTCAAAGTTGGAGGTAAAATGGACACCAAAATCTTTAAAACTAAAGACGCGACAGAGTTTATGCTGGGAAATATGATAATCGAATGCACTTACGATACGTGTCAAGAAAAGGTAATCTTCTGGCTTTTTCTGCACCAAATAATAAAGCTATCAATATCTGTCTGCAGAAGACTGCGGTCATCGCTAGACTTGATTGTCTTAAATATCTTCATGTCATCAGCGAATATAAGAATGTTACTTGATTGTATGCATGAAGTAACACATTTATTGCCAAAATGAACAGTAAAGGACCAAAGTCGCTTCTTTGAGGTACGCCAGAGGTTAGCCACGAAGGGGTCTGAAAGTTAATTTTTAAATTTTACTTGTTAGGATCTATTCTCTAGGTATGATTTGATCCAAGCTAAAAAAAATAGTTGGTCAAATGCTTTTGAGAAATCAGTGTAAATTCAATCAACTTCATGATCTTTTTCTAATGCATTTGAACATTTGAAGGAGAATGTTAGAAGATTTGTAACAGTTGATCTATGCTTCATAAATGTAAATAGCGAGCATGGTCTTAATTTCGATGGACTAATCTCTCTTTTTGGCTGTTTTCAATGGCCGTCAAGATTACTTCATTAAACCATTCCAAACTTTATGCGGTTACTTGAAGGCGAGAATCTGTGTTAACAATCCCCTGACTCTTGTAAACTACAAAGACCAAAAGCTATAGAAGATGCAATAATTCTAGCCCAAATTAGTTATTTCAGCGGTAATGGCATGATCAAGATTGTTTTCTCGACTTAATGAACAAACAAATTATAAGACATTAAATAAACATAATGCAAAATCAGAATCAAAATTTTTCTTTAGTTCAGGAATCAAGGCAAAAACATTGGGTTCCTATCATTAATTTTCTTAAACAGAATTCATACATATGTAATGTATACCTATAGTTCACTCATTGCCGCATAATTGGTTATATAGACGTTCGCAGATTTACAACCACATACGAACCTAGAAAACCCTAAAACGTAAAGCATCCTTTTTTGATTAAAACTTTGAAACATGTTTTTCACACAACACAATATTTTTTTCACTCCACAAAAGTAATATCAACCAAAAAAAATCTGTCGGCCCTGAAATGAAACTTTTGAGCTTAGAAGCAAAATCCAATTTTCATATTCATTAAAAAAAAAAACAATCTCTAGTCACGATGTTAGACGGTTAGACCATATTTCTTCAGCAGACACATTACCAACAAGGGTTTATTCTCACTGAATGTCCTTGTGCTAACTATAATCGAAAAAAATACAAGTTCATGTATTCGTGTTTTGGTTTTAGGATCACGTCTCATGTATCATCATCAGCATTATAAAATATGTACGACACTTAAAAAACCACACGATTTTCAGTCGCGTACACTGGAGGTTTTGAGATGAGTTTCCAACGCTCTCCTTGTGACATTTTTTTATAATATCCGTGAATAGATGAATTGTTTTTTTTTGTGTTTCTGTAACCTTTTGGTGTGTCGGAATTCATATAACTGGTGTCGTCTACGGTCTACCATTTACGTGTTTTGGTAGCCAGAAATGTTCAAAAAGGTAACAAAATTATTTGAATCTTTTTTTTTGTTAAATGCTGATAGAAATGGGGTAGATAAAAATGAATAATTGCTGTTTTTAGATAAGAAAGCTTGAATTGCTGGTCAGCATTGTCATTTGGCTAGCTAGAATTCGAAAAAGAAAAATTCAAAATTGGTGCCTAACGCCAAAAATACCAAGACAAACATTCCTTGATAACAACTTGATAACAAGTGAAGTAATTTTACTAAAATTTGGATTCAAGACAGGTAGACGATTAAGATTGGATTTTCAGGAATCGTTAGACAAATGGTAGATAATAATTATTATGGAAAAACCATTTCTGCAGACTGTATAACGGCGATGACGAAACGAATTCCGCTGTCAGGCAGAATGGTCCACTTTATCTGGGCGGAGTAGACCAACAATTCCGACCACCACATCTGGATGAAATAAAGATAGCTATATCTAAACTTAAGAGCAACAAAGCCGCCGGAGCCAATGGCCTAGTTGCCGAGCTCTACAAAGCTGCAGGCGATGACTTAGCTATAAGTATGCACCAACTCATAAGCAAGCATAATTTGCCCGATCCTTAAAAAAAAGAGACCCTCTGAGCTGCACCAACTATAGGGGTGTCAGTCTCTACAACATCGCCTACAAGATCTTTTCTGCTGTATTGTGTGAACGCCTAAAGCCATTCCTCAACAACCTAATAGGTCCATATCAGTGCGGTTTTAGGCCAGGAAAGTCTACTATCGATCAAATATTCACATTACGGCAGATTTCAAGGCGGCGTACGACAGCATTTATAGAGACGAGTTATATAGAGCAATGTGCAGTTTTAACATCCCTGCCAAACTCGACCGCCTGTGAAAAATGACGATGGAAAACGCACGCTGTTCCGTCAAGGTCAGTAAAGACCTCACCGACACCTTTGAAGTCAAAAAAGGATTAAGACAAGGCGATGCACTGTCATGCGACTTTTTCAACATCATACTTGAAGGAATAGTGCAGAACTCTCACACCAACACCAGAGGCACGATCTTTCAAAAGTCCGTCCAATTACTCGCATACGACGACGATATTGACATAATTGGAAGAACGCAGCGTGATGTCAGTAGCGCTCTTGTGAGTATTGAGACGGAAGCGGCAAAGATGGGTTTAGTAGTCAATGAGGGCAAAACCAAGTATATGCTGTCATCAAGAAGAGACACCCAACATCGACGTCTTGGACAAAACATCACAATAGACAGCTATAACTTGGAGGTAGTTAGGGACTTTGTCTACCTGGGCTCCGCTTTTAACTCAGACAACAACAGCAGCGCTGATATCAAACGAAGAATAACTCTTGCCAATCGCTGCTTCTTCGGACTTAGAAGGCCGCACGTCGGACATAATGCCCTGAGGAGATAGGTGGCTCCAATAGGTTCGAGATATTCTTACACCAAGTTAACCTACATCGGTTCAATAGAACTGTGTCTAAACGTCCACTGGAAATATTTTTTTATTAAAAATCCTTATAAAAGTTTGGCTTACTAAAAGGCTAGCTTTTAAGATTTACCAAGAGGCTGATAATCTTATCCGTCACCCGTCAAAAACAAAAAAATTCCTACGAACTTTAAGAGAGGACTCTCAATGCCACTCCAAGGCATTACATTAAAATCATCTTTGCTAATTTTAACCCCGAATTAGGCAGGGAGCCAGTATTTAAGCAATGCATAGGCTCCCATAATTTGCATGGAAATATAAGCTCGATGCACTTCTTCTACTGCGGTACATTTCAAAGAAAGAAATCTGCCATCTCACACTGAGGTTTTAACAGTCGATAGTCTTTTTGACATGGAGATTCAAGTTTCTCTTACCGAAGTTTTAACCAGCGAGTTCTGTTTTAAATTGGAATCCGAAAAGGACTTCGAGCGAAGTGATGGGAGCTGGTCTGTCTATTTGCAGCCAAAATGGAGTTACTTCAGAATAAACTCTCAACACTCAAAATTTGTCTTCGGGTTACCTTGTTCTTCAAATCTATAGTTTAGAGACCTCTGAATTCGCTGTTTTCTATTTGTATAGGAAAAATTAGACACCTGATGCTGAATATTGGCACTAATGTATAACTTGAACCAATTCACTTGGCCATTCTACTGCGCAGCTCTCTTCACATTTTTCTGCACATCTTATGAATTTTAAAAGATATACACAATCCAGATCCAGCGATGGACTTTCTTTACATGAGGTATGATCATAACTTGTCATGTTTTCAAAAAAAAAAGTATTTTCATCTCTGTCTCAATAAATCTCTCGCGCAACATTTTTCGTTCTCTTAATCCTCTCTGTTCGCAACCGACCGTTGGCCCAGCGATTTGTTTCAAGCTATATATTTGCTTCTTAATTATAGACTGGTCGAGATGTTAAAATTAACTACTATAATAATAAGGGTTATTAAAGGCCTTCTCCCTGATGGCATGGTAAAGAGTACGCAAATAAAAATGAAAGAGGCAAATCTATGTTTGACTATATTCTTAGTACTAACCTTATTGAAAGCAACACTGGTAACGAGCACACATTCATAACAAGAAACCGACAGTCAAACTTAGAAATTATTCTTGTTTCCGACTTGATTATCTTAAGATCAGGAATTGGAAAATGTTTAAGGACAGTTATTTTCAGACCAAAGATACTTTCCGTTAACTCTTAATGATAAAACAAAGCAACAAATAGCTTTCCGGAATCTGCATTTCTAAGAAACCTAAAGGAAATGCCTCCACCGAGCTTTATGCTCCAAAAAAAAGTCCAGACAGGGAATTATATAAAGAATCCCTTAGGATTTCAAGTACATTAATCATTGTCTTTCTACGGGAGATTCGGTTGTAAGTGGACTTCATGTGGATTGACATTTCACTTGATCAAGTAGAAGATCAAAAATTCTAATAAATAGAAAAGGCCTTAAAAGACTTCCCTGTTGTACACCGTATTTCGATTAGAATATAAACGGTGACTCTGGTTGTATGTTACACCTTTATTTTTATTTTATATTTTCCTTTTTCATTGCAGTTTGGTGGAACTTCTTTTTATCTACAAATCTCATAAAATGGAAGCTGAATTGCTAAATATAAAACAAAGATTATAAATTACACTCAAAACTAAGTTAACTATTTTATGGGTTTGTTCGTTTACAAGATCTATTTGTGAATCCCAATTCACTTTAAATTTCAAACCAACACAACGCTTTCCAGGACAACGCTCTTTTCGCATCCTCCATTCTTCAGATACCCAATAACTCATTTTGGTCCCTCTTTTAGAAATTTAAGTAATTCTAGAATACCAAAGTAGATATATACAAAGCAAACTCATCTTCCAAATACAAATTACCATTTCCCTCCAACGACGACGAAGACGAGGACGACATTGGTTGCTCTAGAAATTGTTCACTTAGTCCAATGCACTTGAGTGCCCTCGCACTCAAATAGCACCGGGAAAGGACTAAATTCGCATGACAATAACCGACTCCTTGCAAGAGAGATAAAAAGGAAACCTAAGTAGAAATGTTAATCTATCCGATCTCTGGATTTAGTTGGATGAGCTAATTCCGCCACACCATTTTTTTCCAACAACCAAGCTGAGTGTAAATTAATCTTTTAATTTCTCTTTCTTGAAGTAATCTTGGAGGGATTTCATACGATGTCCTGCCGGGCGGTGGGTAATAATATATTCTTCGATTTTAATAACAATTCAATTTAATGGGAGTTTTTTTACGACTTAGATTTTTATTATGTTTCTATATCCATTGTGAGTTTTTATGGATTTTGTTTGTGTCATAATGGATCCAGTTCGTCCTTTCTTTATGTCATTCAAAGCAAAATGGGTCGGGAGGAAAAAATGCAGAAACAATTAGATTATTTGGGGCAATAAATCAACCATTAGAACATTCATTAACGACCTTAATTCTCCACCTACATGGTTGTTGTGTCTCATAGGCGTCAGGACTCAGGAGGAGAACATGTATTGTATGTATTTCCTTTAATACCATGTTTTGTTGGAGCCTGGTGTGTGGCACTGTCATCCTGCATTTGTGTCTAATTTCGTTTCAGCCCACTTAAGTTACATTTTCACATAAACCAACGACAATACGGTTAAAAGGAAGTTGGGTTGATATACCAAAATGGCTGCAGCAGGATAAAGGAAGTTTTGGCGGCATATGTAGTCACTAGTGGGCGCTATTAGTTTGAAAGACTTGGTTTGGGTGTCACTTTACTGTTCACTGCATTCATCTGTTCAGACAAAGAGTGTCTATGTGTGTTCGTTGAATACAATGACAGACTCAAAAAAGCACATCTTGACACAAGAACTGCCTTGACGCACTTGGTGCACTTGAAGCTACAAAACGTACAACAGAGGAAATTATCAGAAAAGTTCCTTTACAAACCATGCAAAGTTTGTTTTGGATTTATTTTATTCCAAATGAGTTTTTATGGTTAGGTTATAAGGGGCTGCAAGACGGAAAAAGTATTTAGTGAAGGCAGTAAATAGAAATTGCAATGCATTGCTTCTGAGAGTCTGCAAATTGAATTACTTTTTGTGAAGACAAGGTTTGTGTCTTTCTTTTATATCTCGACTGAGAAGTTTTCATTAGAAATATAAATAAATCCAATTGACATTCCAATGTTTCTAATACTGTTAGAAAGATTTGTTTCTCAATATCAATCCTAGGTGCAACTATCTGCCTCGTGAATGTTTGACACGGTTGTTTATCCGTTACGGCCAAGACTTATTGAATAGAATGGGCATAAAAGCGGAATTTTAAATATTATTAAGGTATGAGTAGTCAGAAAATTCAGCGAGAACGCACAAACGACAAGAGACCATAGGTTTATACTAACTAACACTAAGACACGAATGAAGTATCGAACAACTCAGGGAAATACATAAAAAGACGAGAAACAAAGACGAAAAGATCGCCCTCTCCATAAATCAGTGCTGGTCGGTTGTCGCTATATTATCATTACAATATCGTCGTTATAAGTTATTTAATAAAGGCAATAAAATGAGTGTTTTAAAAGAAGTAAAGCTTAAGTGTTTGATTAATAACGTAGATTTTGATCTTAAATTATTAATAAGACCGAAACATAAAATAGTTCGACTACCCATCAATTAAAGCGTTTATCCTTTTGACATACTTAGTTTTTTGGTCTCTAGCAGATTTTTTTTTTAAATTTGTTCTCAATGTAATGATGTACCTTTAGTAAATAAATTCGATACAACAGAACTAAAATTGAGAAGGCTCTTGGCTACAATTTACATTTCTTGGAAATGTTGGAGTTGGCTTATATTTAACTAGCTGTGCCCGCGGCTTTGTTTGCGTTAGACTCGGATAAAATAATCATATTTTAATTTTTTTTTAACATCCATGACATAGCTTTCATTTAATTTTCAATTTTAAGATAAAGTCTTCACTTAAGAAATAAAATAATATTAAAAGATGATAGTGACGTCAGGAAATACTAAGATGGCGATTTGCAGGCATCATACCAACATAACTGCTATTTCTGTGTATCATTGCATTTCTCTATAAAATATAGCTCGTATTGATTCGGTTTTAACCTAGCTTAAACTTTGAATACACGTTGCATATAGTACTATCATGAAGCATCATTTTTTAGTTGCGAATCAAGTCGTAATGAGGCGCGCTGAAATCGCCAATTGGCATGGATATAGAATAAGAACAAATAACATAAGTAACTATTTAGAGTTAGTTACGAATCAACCAAGAAGATGGCCAGACAAAAATGACACCATGAAAGTACTATAGATAATGTAACAACTATTAACTATTCTTCGTTTGAAGAAAAAAAATATAGATCGTTATTTTGTTATTGTTTTTGTTATTTTTTATATTCAAAACTAATAAATCTTTATAAAAATATAACAAAATATTGAGTTTTTTTAGCGGAATTAAAGAACTAGCAGCTATTTGCTTGTTATTCCACCGGTCCAACTATTTGGCGTTTGGACTCGTAAAATACTCTAATCAACTCTTTATTCATTCCATACAAAATATTACACCTCAATGAAGCCACTGGATTCCTTTTAACAGATTCAAGATATCCTTGAAATTCCATGGACTCAAGACTACAAATCATATGAGCAACACCAATAACACTTCACAAATAAAAATATTCCCTTTAGGGTAGACATTGCTTTCAAATTACATCCTCCAAACAGAATGAGCAACGGCCGGCCTGTACCACACAACGACCTTAAAAAAGGAAATTGAAAGGGCGCTTTTCTCTTGGAAATGTTATCGAAACTAAATTTAGAAAAACGTGAAAATAAATTCTGTGGAATTTTATTTTTAAATACTTATCTCAAAGAAATAATTTTTGGCCGACATAGAGGCTTAGAGTTAAGGACGAGATGGCTGATATTGTGTCTGGATTGTTAACTTTTTCATCTCCTTATCTATCAGTGATAATTAAATGGCTAATAAGTGGAAGGAAGGGAAAGTAACATTTGCCCAATCTAGAAGAAAAGTGCCCCGTGGCTTAGTGGTTAGTGTGTCGGACTGCTAAGCGAAAGAACCTGGGTTCAAATCCAGCTCATAGCCACCTTTTTTTCCGGGGTACTGCCTCTTGCGAGGAACTGACAAAACCTCCAAGAGTAAAATTTGTCTCGAAAAAGTGCATCTCATGTGCCGTTCGGACTCGGCGGTAAACTGTAGGTCCCTTCCATTCCATTCTTGCAGAGTAACAACACACACACAGGAATGGTTGAGAGTATAAGTCACTAGGCCTTGGCTCCTTAAGGAGCTGTCGCGCCAATAAATGTATGTATGTAGAAGGAAAAGAATGATACACGAAACTCCGAATCTTTTCTGCTTGACCCCAAATTTCAGCCTATGTCCATTTCTTGTATTGTTGATCCCTACCATATTTCTAAAAAGAGTTGGTTGTCTGCAAAGTCGGTTTACGGACGATAATTTTACGTGATAACGTCATAAGAAAACATTGATGGCAGCAACACCAACATACAGCCCGTTAACTAACAACCACAAATCCTCTCGTTTAAACCACACACACACACACCAATATCTGCATCTGCTTTCTACTTTAACAAAACTCTGAAAATTTTGTTTTTCTTTTTCTCTTTTTGTTCTTTTTGAATTATTTTGGGAATTTGCGCTTGTTCTTTTCCATGTTCGCTTGGTGCTCAGAATACGTTTGCGATCGATTTTGGTTGAAAAAAATAACCCACAAACCCTCTCGTTAAATCCGCACACACACCAAATTATTACATCTACTTTCTACTTTAGCAAAACTCCGCCTATTTTGTATTTCTTTTTCTCTTCTTGTACTTTTCGAATTTTAGTGGAATTATTTTGGGAATTTGTGCCTGTTCCTTTTCATGTTTGCCTGGTGCTTGCGATCGATTTTGGTTGAAAGAACCACATTATCGCAGCGTGCGTCACTTTTCAGCATTGTCAGCATGAGTCTTATCAGCACGAGTCTTATCAGCACGAGTCATGTTATTTCATATGTGTAGCCTGTCATCGATTTATAAGACGTTATCACGTCAAAAAATTGCTCCTCTACCATTTTTCACCCCGACTTCCTCTCAAAAATGACTAGCTTAGTTATGATATGGAAATCCTCTTTTATAAGCCTTATATACATTATTGACTAAAAGATCCCCCAGAGTGTGATGTTTATAATTACCGCCTCATTGCCAATCTATCGCATGAGTATACCTTCGAAAGTTTTTTTTTATGAAACTTTAAGTTTTTTGCAAATCTCTTAATTGTCCTATATAAAATGGTTTTCTCCGAGGTTGGTCTGCCAATAAGTTAGAATATTTGAATTTGTTTCATTTACCTTATCAGCCTTAAGAAATGGCGCAGAAAAGTCAATGTTTTTCCAACGAATTTCAGTAAAGCCTCTTTAAACTACCCATAACCTCGGCTAAAAACCCATTTTATGAAATGGATTTCTTTTTATCTTGGAATCGAACATTATGTTCGTTTTAGATCTGACTTTTGTAGTCCTCTCTTAGCTGTATCCAATGTCCCCCAAGACAGCCATTTAGGCCCTCTTCTTTTTATTTCTGCTATCAGGGATATTGAAATGGTCTATAAAACTTCTTATATCTCATTGTACGTAGATGACACTAAAATCATTTCTGCAACTGATGATTCTTCCCACTTTCAATAAGGTCTCGACATTTGTTGATATGGTCCAAAAATTGTTTGTAACTTAAAATTGCCAAGTGTTACCTTTTTTAACGTAGCAAATCAATTCCAGGTCCTTATCTTCTCAATACCCAAACCATTTAACTTGTTCAGGCAATTTGTGACTTAGGCATAATATTCGCTAGCTCCTTTAACCCTCCAGAACTCGCGTTGAGTAACCTGAGAACTCGCACGTAAGAACTTTTCTCACACCCCCTATTTTTCTCAAAGAAATGTTGATAAATAAAATATTTTCAATTATTTATCCTAAACATCAAATACTAAAATGTAATAATAATATTATTCAACATTTATCGTAAAGTTATTCTGTTTTCATGAAACATTATGCTTGATGAGAAAAACACTCATACTTAACTACTCCGACTAGTATGACTATGATTGCGAAACACCTCGGGTGGCGAGAGAAATACAAAATTCTCATCTCTTCTATCTCTCCATCCACCGTACTTCCTCTGGCTCCAATGAACCCATCTCCCAAATGCAGCCAAGTAATAATTTGAAATTTAACCATTTCGATTGTAACCTTAATGCTCTTAGCGATTAACTTCCCCTTGTTCTAAACTACCCTCATCCATAACTTCAAACTTAAATATGTTAATGTTTATTCAATCTTTTTTGTTTCACAAGAAAATTTTGTCAAATAATATAATAAACATATAAGCCAAAAAGGATGTTACAATTTAAATGCCAAAAAGAGACATAACAGACTTAAACAAACAATTGATTAAACTATATCGCCCCTAAAGTCGCGCGCCCTAGACAGTCACTAGATTCACCCATATCGAATGCCCGGCCCTGATTACACTGTTTCTATCTACATTCAAAACTTCACTTCGTTCATTTTGTTGCAATAAAAAAAAAGTTTTCGGAATCCAGTTCCATTTGGGTGGCTTTCAGACAAAACAAATAAGGAAAATGCAGATGTGTCGGGATAAGTAAAAGCTCCAAATAACAAAGAATTGAGACATATTCAAGAATACATAGGAACAACTTATTTCTTGTACTGTACTTTCCTTTGTTGTTTGAAAACTGCATTCACTTTTCAGTCACATCCTTGAGGTTTCTCTTTGCTTGTCTGAATACAAAAGCTAAAAGGCAGAACGGTTTGCGTTTCCATTAACTTCAGTAAGAAGTCACATAAAATGAAATTTGTTAGTATTCCACTAATTTGCAGAAGAGTTGTTTTTGAAAAACTTCTTGTTTTGAAAATGAACTTCAAAAACTTTGCATGTATGTGCTATCATTATATCCCTCCTTTACTGACCTTAACCCGTCTGAGAAAGTATCTTGAGTTTGATACGAGGTAGTGCAATAAATTATTGTCACAGTGGAATCGGATAAGGTATGATAAGTGATTGTCACAATCAAAAAATTCAGTCTGCGTAAGATAATGCAAGAATTTGTAATTTTCCTGGTTATCACTACGCAGACTGAAAATTTAATGTAATCACATGTGACTATCAGAAATGTGACTGTCACATACATATCACCTTAGCCGATTCCACCTCTTTTTTGTGTAAGTGATTCTCTATCACCTTAGGGATTAATTAAGTCAAATTATGATGAATTACTTGCTGGAATTAGTTGACATCTATTATGATGAATTAAGGATTATTCTGTTGCAATACAAAACTTTCTACTAGATTAACAGAAGTGAATTTCAGAGTGGGTAGAAGTTTGGAAGGATAAGTAGGTACCACTAGTTCTGTGGAATCATTCACTTGTTTGTGCTCTAAAGAAGTGTTTAATTTAAGACCACTATGCACATTTGTCTTGAAGTTCTTGATATCAAAATTGGTTAGGAATAGAAACATTCGTGTGGAGGGGCTACAAAAGTACGTAAAAGTATGTCGGAAGTTAAACTTTATAGTAAACTTTGTCATATAAAAAAGATCGAACTTTTTGAAAGGAAAACACTTTGAAACTGTACAGGTCTTCACATTAATCCAGTATCGAAGAAATATGCCTCAAACCAGCAACTGTACTATGAAGAATAACTGATTCCAAAAAATCAATTCATGCTACAATTCTCTATGAAATATTGGGGAACTTGGACAACCTCTTGGAACTTGGAAGTCAATTTGGTTTTTATAGTGGCTGAGTGAATGATATGAGATTGGTTTTACCTCATTTTTTTTTTTTAAATCGCCATAATTAGCAGAAAATGCGACGGCAATTCATCCTTTTAAATTGAGTCTGTACCGCAGATGACCTTTTTGTTGGTTTGACGGATATTTTTTTTAAACTGAACAAAGAAAATTCTTAACTAAATAATCCAAAGGCATTTAAGTGTCTTTCAGCCTGGCTTTTGAGTTTAACTCAATCTCATAATTTTTGTGTTTTTTACTTGCGATTTATAGGGACTATAAGGCAAGTTATGCATTCGTAAAAAAAAAAAAAAAAAATTCTAACAATCAAACATGATATTACGATGGTAGAGAAGTCCAAAAAAGTGGGTCCGGAAATTCCGTCCGTCTGTCTGTCTGTCTGTCTGTCCGTATCGATATCTACAGCCTAAACGGTTGGGCCGATTTGATTCAAACTTGGTATATAGTATTTTTAGAGTGCTCTACCCGACAGTTTTTGGAATTGGCATTCTAGCTCCAAAACTAACGGTACCTGCCATATAACTTTTATTGAAAAACTTATTTTTCTCGAAAACGGCTCTTACGATTTTGATAAAACTTTCAGAATGATGTTTTCTGTGCAAAATCTATCTTCTAGTTTTATTGGATTTTTCAGAAAAAGTTTTATAACGGTACCTCCCATATGACCTGTTTTTTTAAAATCAGACTTTCTCGTTAACTAATTGACGGATTTTGATGAAATTTTCAAAATATGTAGTGTTTTATGATTTAAATAATATTGCTTATCAAAGTTTTCAAAAACATTTTTTTTTAAATTTTAATAATTTTTTTAAAAAAAATATTTTGTTTTTTGAATATTTTGAAAACAGATCTATAGATTTTTTTTTAAATTTTTCTCCTAGTATAAACTATAGATTTCTTAAAATTGACATACTTAAGAAAATTTTAAAATATGTTTTCAAAAAGTTTTTCAAAAAAAACATTTTTTTGAAAAAAACTGGTCGAACGATTTTTTGATTTCATAAAATTTTTTCCCCAACATTTTATTTCATATTGCTCGGCTAAGCCCTAGCCATTAGTCAAATAAAAGAAAGTGACAACCTACATTACATACATACTTACGTATTTTAAAGTATTTTTCATCATAATAAAAGCACAGAATAAATAAGGAAGCCTTTGATAAACACACAAAAACAACTAACAAATAAAAAAAAACTATTCGATTACTACTGAATGCAAAAATTTCAATCGAGAAAACAAAAGTTTACACCTTCCTATAAACAAACAAAACCACTGTGTTAACTTTTAATATTGTCTCTATACCTACTCGCTTAACAGTAGTTGGAACGCGTATCTTAATTTTAGTACCTACCTTCCTTCCAACCTTATTATATGTACCTAAATCCTTTATAAATTCCATTGGTCCCATATTGGGGCGTATAAAGGTCCCTTTACCTAGCATTATTGCCATACTGCTGATTCCGACGAATCTTTATGCCAGTTGTTCAAATTTTTCCATACCAAAATGAAAATTTAACTGAATGAAGTCCTTTATATCTTTCTATTAGCAAATTATATTATAAACAGTAAGCAGCAAGTGGAAAGATAATACACTAAAAAACTGCAAAAGCTAACAATCCTATATATTTATGTGTTTATCCCTTTATCGTGACGCATGTTCGTTCGAGCTTCAAACCACAACGATTCTAAAGAAGTTGCACGTCAAAAAAAACATTAAAATTAAATCTTTGTCAAAAAGACGCCTGAACTTAAAAAGGATTAGCACACAGGAGCAAGTACGTGCGACCCAGTCGTGCCTTTTATTACAAAAGCTATCGTCGCATCGCCTCTCTCTCTGCTATAAAACTAATTCGACGCAAGGATGTTGCTTGATGTACGTCTCCTTTCTTCAGATAAGTTTGTATAAATGTATATGTAGAGCGAAAATTCAGTCAATTTCTTAAAACATGCACTCACGTTTGACGTTGAAGTGGATTTTGTCATTTTAAATTGCATTCTTTGAACATATAAAATATATTAGTTCCTTTGTCAGTGGATAATAAGTTTGATACCCATGAAACATTTTCTTTGAAGTTCAGAGTAAAATAATTGAAATAACTTAAGTCAAAGTAATGAACTTGACGACTTATTTTGTGAAAGTATATAGATATTATAGCTGTTTATCGTAACTTCTTAACGCCCACCATAACCAGAAGTCGCATGAAAGAACATCGCCTTGTGTAAGACGGAATATGCTGCATTTTTCATAGACCTTATTCACAGATGGAGGAGATTGACCAGGATTCATAAATTGGATATTGCTCTATAAACCTTGTCCCTAAAAATACTGTCACGCCCGGCTTTGCAATCAATAAAAGGTATGGGACCTTGATTTTTTCAAGATAAATATTTGGTTGAAGGTGAAATTGCTGGAATGATATGAACCTATCAGGTTGCTGATGAAAGCCTTTATATGCTCACACACTACAGAAAAAGATATATTGATATTGAGACGATTGATGAAGCTATAGTTGACGCATCTCAGAAATATCCTTTCTTAAAGACCAGCCAAACAATGCTGAGATCCTATTGATCGTGCATGCTTTCTTCTGACCATATTTTAATATTTTTTGCCTGGGGTTTGTTGAATACAATTCAATTTCACTTTTTAACTGGTAAACAACGAACTACTTTATTTATCAAACACAACTTCTTTAAGTCCAATATACAATAATTTGACTTCACCTCTTCACACAATTAAAATTACTCTTTATTCTTCAAGACTTTTTCTATCTCAATTCAATCACTTTTTTATAATCGCTTTCGATGTTCACACTTCAACGTATAAAAATCAACTGTGCCTTAGAGTAGTATGTCTATTTAAACGAAATTGACATAGATCACAGAATTTCCCTTTTGGTAATTTTCGTTTCCAGAATGTAGTACTTTCGGTTGTTGTCGGTGCTTTCATTACCATGACTGTGGTTGGCGATTTCGATGGATTAATTCAGTGATTTCTGCATGACCTAAGGTGAGAACTCATCGTACAATTTGTCGCTACATCACAATACATTTGTTAATGAGTTCGTGCATACTTCTGATGAAGTTATTGCCTGTAGCTTTTAAGAGTTTGACAGTCATCTGCTAGGACGGCTTTATTTGTCTTAACCTTAAATACAGCTGGCTTTAATTCATATAGATCGGGTGGGGGTGAAATAGTTTATCTAGTCGCCCAGATAGAATAAATGTTTTATTCTGATTGACGGATTAAATAGTTTTGTCATCGCTGTTATACAGTCTGCAGAAGTGGTTGTTCCATATATTCTCAGCATTGACTGCGATTCTTTTATGATGTTCCCTTGATCGTCTTTGCAAGTTTCGGTCCTAGATCTGTAACTTTTCTTTCTTTTTACCTCTTGGTGTGAATTTCGAACTTCATTCCAGCAGCTGCCCATTTCCTTAATCGCGTACTTCTCATGCTCCTTTTTTACATGCGATTTATAGGGACTATAAGGCAAGTTATGCGTTCGTAAAAAAATAAAATACACGACTGGATCGCACGTAATTGCTCATATGTGCGGTCACATTGTAGAATAAAATTTAAGAAAATTAAAGTAAACATCAAAACATTTATTCGATTTTTGTGACTTTTGATTGTTTGAATAAAGTACGTTAAATTGTATTGAGTGAAATAATTTAAACGCCATTTTATTTCTTTAAGAAATGTAAAAAAGTGTGATTTTTTTTCAAAATAGAAGGAGCGGTTTTGAAATAAAACGGCTTTGTTTAACAATTTTTTTTTTAATAAAAAAAAATAATTCAAGCATACAAACTAAAACACAAAAATAGCATATACACATTTTTGTATATAATTCGCTAAGCAGTATTTAGGTACGTCAATATGAGATTTTGACGTACTTAAACATGCCGCAGTCTCTCCATCCAGTGTTTGGCTAGCCGCCTCCAGTTTCGCACTCCAAGTTGGTTAAGTTCGTCCTCCACTTGAGCGCGCCACCTAGGGTGAGGTCTTCCTTGACTGTGTCTACCCTCTCGGATGGAATCGAAGATCCTGCGAGCCGAAGCATTGTTTTCCATTCGCTCTTATGACCAAGCCATCTTAAACGTTATATGCGTATTTTTTTTTAACTAGGTCAATGTCGCTGTACAGCTCGTATAGTTCTTGGTCGAACCTTCTCCTCCAAAGCACGTTAACGCAGGTAAGGCCAAAAATCTTTCGAAGAATCTTACGCTCGAAATGACTAAGGACATCTTCATCCGCTTTAGATAGAGTCCATGCCTCAGCGCCATAGACCAGGACTGGGATGATTAAGGTCTTATACAGAGTCTCCTTTGTCTTTCGAGAGAGGGCTTTGTTACTCAATTGCCTTCCTAGCCCATAGAAACCGCAATTGGCAAGAGTAATTCATCGCTTTATTTCTGACGAGTTGTTGTAAGATGTTATAGCGGATCCGAGGTAAAGAAAGTCTCTAACTACCTTAAAGTTGTACCTGTCTATTGTGATGTTTTGTCCAATCCACCGGTGTTGTGTCCCTTTTTGTGAACAGTAGGTACTTCGTTTTGGCCTCATTGCCTACTAGTCCCATCTTAGCCGCTTCAGCTTCAATGTTAGCAAACGCTCCAGTGACAGCTCGCCGAGTTCTCTCAATGATTTCTATGTCGTCAGCGTATGTAGATGGTTTATAAACAAAAAATAGAATTTTCATCCTGCGGAAGTCAAAGTACAATTGTACAACCTGATAGAAACAAGTGTTTTTCGTTAGGATTTTTGTTCCCATTGAAATTTATTTCAAAGATTTATTTATTTCATTTTTTTAAAAGGAAGATGTTTTTCAGAACAGCTGCTCAAATTTTTACGGGACTTTCCGAGTTACATATGTATCTGGTGTTTTGAGGAATAACTTGGACGGTTTTAATTATCCATCAGGTAGCGCTGAGGTATTTCTTTTTACGAGAATTCTTATTTTTATACAGATCTTGTTTCACAGGGAAATAGCTGATGTTGTAAGGAGTAACTAAGACCATTATGTATCTTTTTTATTTAGCCTTTAACAAAATTTTGACCCGATAGTTGACACTGGACAAGAGATATTGGAGAACGAGTTTCTCTGTACGTTTACAGTTCGTATTTATGTATGTGTGTATGTACATATGTACATATCTGTACATACATACATACATACATGTATATCAACAATATTAAATTTAAATGACTTAAAAATTCTTTGTGCGTATTAAAATGGTTAGTTGTTAGGCTGGTAGTTTCTAATTAGAAGGGATTAATTGTTGGGATGCAGAACATGTATTTTAAGCCCGAGCAACTGCAATTGCAAGACTTTTGAACAGATTTTCACAGATGACAAGTGACAGATGACAAGTGATAAATGATAGATGACAGATGACAGATGACAAGTGACAGATGACTGATGACAGATGACAAGTGATAAATCACAGATGACAAGTGACAGATGACAGATGACAGATGACATTTGACAGATGACAGATGACAAGTGACAAATGACAGATGACAGATGAAAAGTGACAGATGACAGATGACAGGTGACATGTGACATATGACAGATGACAGATGACAAGTGACAGATGACAGATGACAGATGACAGATGTCAGATGTCAGATGACAGATGACAGATGACAGATGACAAGTGACAGATGACAGATGACAGATGACAGATGACAGATGACAGATGACAGATGACAGATGACAGATGACAGATGACAGATGACAGATGACAGATGACAGATGACAGATGACAGATGACAGAGGACAGATGACAAGTGACAGATGACAGATGCCAGGTGACATGTGTCATCTGTCATCAGTCATATGTCACATGTCACCTGTCATCTGTCATCTGTCACTTGTCATCTGTCATCTGTCATCTGTCATCTGTCATCTGTCATCTGTCACTTGTCATCTGTCATCTGTCATCTGTCACTTGTCATCTGTGATTTATCACTTGTCATCTGTCATCAGTCATATGTCACCTGTCATATGTCATCTGTCATCTGTCATCTGTCAAATGTCATCTGTCATTTGTCATCCGTCATCTGTCAAATGTCATCTGTCATCTGTCACCTGTCATCTGTCAAATGTCATCTGTCATTTGTCATCTGTCATCTGTCAAATGTCATCTATCATCTGTCATATGTCACATGTCACATGTCACATGTCACCTGTCATCTGTCATCTGTCGTCTGTCACTTGTCATCTGTCATCTGTCACTTGTCATCTGTCATCTGTCATCTGTCACTTGTCATCTGTGATTTATCACTTGTCATCTGTCATCAGTCATATGTCACATGTCACCTGTCATATGTCACATGTCACCTGTCATCTGTCATCTGTCACTTGTCATCTGTCATCTGTCATCTGTCATCTGTCAAATGTCATATGTCATCTGTCATTTGTCACTTGTCATCTGTCATCTGTCATCTGTCACTTGTCATCTGTGATTTATCACTTGTCATCTGTCATCAGTCATATGTCACATGTCACCTGTCATATGTCACATGTCACCTGTCATCTGTCATCTGTCACTTGTCATCTGTCATCTGTCATCTGTCATCTGTCAAATGTCATATGTCATCTGTCATTTGTCACTTGTCATCTGTCATCTGTCATATGTCATCTGTCAAATGTCATATGTCATCTGTCATTTGTCATCTGTCATCTGCAAATGTCATCTGTCACTTGTCATCTGTCATCTGCCATATGTCATCTGCTAAATATTAGCTCGTAAATACGAGAATGAAGAAATTATACATATATGCAGGGTAAATGATATTGACAAATTACATAACTAATCTATCGATATTATGAGAAAATGTGAAGAGCGAATGATAACAGCTGATATGAAGAAGAACAAGATAATGTAATAGAAATTGAATGTAGGGTAGTGCAGGGTATCATGGGTATGAATGAAATTGAACTAAAAGATTTAAATTATTGTTGTGTAAGTTTTAATATTCAATCGCTTCGAAAAAACTGGAACTTTTTTGTTGCCGAATTCGAAAGTTTTCTTTGTTATTTAAATATTATTGTTTTAACTGAAATAAACATACATGAAGAAGAAAGTTGCTTGTACCACATTGAAGGTTTTAATGTTGAATTTATGCATAGGACAAAATCTGGGAAAGGAGGAATTGCAATGTTCATAAAAAAGGCGTACATTTTGAAAGATGTTCGTCGGAAACGTTAAGCTACGATAGTCTTAGTATAAAAAAAAAAGACAAATGGGGAATTAAACATATTCTTGCAATTTATAGACCACCATCACGAAGTAAAACATTATTTATCGATGAATTTGATCAACATACTAAAAACAAAAAAGACTTAATAGGTCTTGGAGACATTAATATTGACACTAAAGATCTGGACAATAACAACACCAAAAAATATACTGAGATGATGTCATCAAAAGATTTAATGAACATTATTCAAAAAAGTACACGAGTTAACATATCAACAGGCACCAGGACTTTAATTGACCACATATCTGTTACAATCCCGAAAATCGATGTCGTTTCAGCAATTATAGAAACAGATATATCTGATCACTTTGCAACATTCTACGGTATAAAACAACAAACGAACCAGATAAAGACATGTAATAAAACACTAACAAAAATAAACCAAGAAAAAGTAAATCGACTTATTCAGCAAACAAATTGGCAAGAAATGTATGAAAATGAACATGACGTCGAACGGCTTTATAATCAATTTGTTAAGAAAATGATGGACATATATGCAAACTCAACCGAAACTCAAAAACCAAGAAAACGACAAAACAAAAATTGGATAACGAAAGACATTATTGAACTGTGCAAAAAAAGAGACGTGTTTTATAAAAGGTGGAAAAATAACCCAAGAAACGAAGTTTTCAAATCTGACTACAAAAAGCTACGAAATTACGTAAACAAAAATATACAAATAAAAAAGGCAAACTTTTACAAAACAAAACTGACAAATGCAAAACATGACCCGAGGAAAACTTGGAGTATTGTAAATGAACTTTTGGGTAGAAAAAAACTATCAATTGATGAAACAATAGAAAACAATCTTTGTACTCAATCGAATGTTTGTGACATAGCTGAAGAATTTGCCGAGTTTTTTTCCACACAAGCATCTAAAATTATACATAATTGTACTTATAAAACGTCCAATCAGACAAGTCAACATATCGCTCAGTCTATATTTATTGAAGAGGCTGATGAAATTGAAACCCGAAACATACTGTATAATTTAAAAACGAGAAAAAGCCCAGGAGCTGATGGGATAAGAGCGTGTGATATCAAACTGAATGCTGATTTTCTGACACCAATCTTGCAAGTATATATCAACCAAAGTCTGATGCAAGGATGTATTCCAAAAGTTTTAAAAACATCACTTATACGACCCATTTATAAAGGAGGAAAGAAAAACGAAATACAAAACTATAGGCCTATTTCTATTTTGCCCGCTTTTGAAAAATGTTTGGAAGAAGTCGTTTTAAAACGCTTGAACAGGTTTATTGAAAAACACTGCCTAGTGCAAAGCAATCAGTATGGTTTTCAAAGAGGAAAAAGTACGGGAAAACTACTTGGGAAATTTTGTAACGTCGTCAACATGAGCCTAAATAAAAATCATCATATTTTAGTTCGTGGACTTCAGCAAAGCATTTGACACTCTACGTCATGAAAAACTCCTTGAGTTTCTATACAAAATTGGCATAAGAGGAAAATTATGGAAATGGATGGAGAATTATTTAAAAGATAGGACTTTCAAAGTTAAAATTTGTAATTCATGCAGTGAAGAAAAAATATGTACATATGGCGTACCACAAGGGTCAAAACTTGGTCCGGTTCTATTCCTTCTTTTTACGAACGCACTTCTTGGAGTTTTAAAAAATAGTACCGTTTTTGCCTACGCAGATAACATAGCAATTGTTGTTAGACACAAGTGCCTTAAAACAGCTATTAACGTTATGCAACAAGAGTTTGATGAAGTCTCTAAATGGTGTCATGATTTTGGGTTGGTCATTAATGCCAACAAAACGAAACTCATGCATATTCGCTCACCACACCAAAAAGAGGAAAAAATAAGGATCTTCTTTCAAAACGAAAAATGTCCACATGCTCAAAAAAGTGATGCAATTGAAGTAGTTACATCTACAAAATATCTTGGAGTCACAATCGATGATCATTTTCTTTGGCGCCAACACATTGAGAGCATAAGGAGTAGCATGAGAAGTTCTATGTTTGCTCTCTTTTATCTGGAAAAGTATTCAACAAAAGATGTCCTAAAACAAGTTTACTACTCGCTTGTTGAATCTCGATTGAGGTATGGAATTTTGGCCTGGGGAAACGCATCAAATACTCACATGAATAATATCGTCAATCTACAGCATATAATCTTTAAAATAATTGATAAAAATCATGAGTTCAAGTTTTTGAATGTTAAAAATATTTATAAAATGTCAGCTATAATAGAATACTACGATGATGTAAGGTTTCAGCAACCTATCTCACACAACATTAACACCAGAAGACGAGCGCAAGGTCTACTCCAGATTCCAGCGGTATACAACAACTACGGAAGAAGACAACTGAGTTATGCGATACCATCAATTATGAACCAGCTACCAGCCAACTTAAAAAACATTCAAAATTTCAAAAAACGTAAAAAATGTATAAAATTGTTCTTTTTAAACTATTTTTTTCAATGTTTGATCTATTATTTTGTTAAAAAAAAAACAGAAAAAAAACTACTTCTTAATTAAAAACATTATTTTGTATTTTTATATAAAAAATTAAAGTTCATACTTTTGTATTAAACATTAAACTTCATTTTACATGTAATCAATTAATAATAATAATAATCACTTCAAATCAATTCGAATATTTCTTGAAAATTCAACCACCCACAGATAAGCATAAAGCTTCGTGGGTAACACAAATATTTGTAAAAACTTTTGAAATTAATAAATCACATGTCACTTGTCATCTGTCATCTGTCACTTGTCATCTGTCATCTGTCACTTGTCATCTGTCATCTGTCATCTGTCATCTGTCATCTGTCAAATGTCAAATGTCATCTGTCATTTGTCATCTGTCAATTGTCATCTGTGATTTATCACTTGTCATCTGTCATCAGTCATTTGTCATCTGTCATCTGTCATCTATCATTTATCACTTGTCATCTGTCACTTGTCATCTGTGAAAATCTGTTCAAAAGTCTTGCAATTGCAGTTGCTCGGGCTTAAAATACATTTTCTGCATCCCAACAATTAATCGCTCCTAATTAGAACATACATACATATATGTACATATATGTACATACATACATACATATGTACATATGTACATACATACATACATACATACGAACTGTCAACGTACAGAGAAACTCGTTCTCCAATATCTCTGGTCCAGTGTCAACTATCGGGTCAAAATTTTGTTAAAGGCTAAATAAAAAAGATACATAATGGTCTTAGTTACTCCTTACAACATCAGCTATTTCCCTGTGAAACAAGATCTGTATAAAAATAAGAATTCTCGTAAAAAGAAATACCTCAGCGCTACCTGATGGATAATTAAAACCGTCCAAGTTATTCCTCAAAACAACAGATACCTATGTAACTCGGAAAGTCCCGCAAAAATTTGAGCAGCTGTTCCTGAAAAACATCTTCCTTTTATAAAATAAACAATTTTTTTTTGAAATTTTTCAATGAAATAAATAAATCTTTGAAATAAATTTCAATGGGAACAAAAACCCTAACGAAAAACACTTGTTTCTTCTATCAGGTTGTACAATTGTACTTTGACTTCCGCAGGATGAAAATTCTATTTTTTGTTTATAAACCATCTACATACGCTGACGACATAGAAATCATTGACAGAACTCGGCGAGCTGTCACTGGAGCGTTTGCTAACATTGAAGCTGAAGCGGCTAAGATGGGACTAGTAGTCAATGAGGCCAAAACGATGTACCTACTGTTCACAAAAAGGGACACAACACCGGCGGATTGGACAAAACATCACAATAGACAGGTACAACTTTAAGGTAGTTAGGGGCTTTCTTTACCTCGGATCCGCTATAACATCTGACAACAACATCTCGTCAGAAATAAAGCGAAGAATTACTCTTCCCAATCGCGATTTCTATGGGCTAGGAAGGCAATTGAGTAGCAAGCCGTCTCTCAAAAGACAAAGGAGACTCTGTATAAGACCTTAATCATTCCAGTCCTGTTTGCGTAATGCCAAACTGTATAAACCAGCACAGATTTCGAGAGCGCTGAAACATACAACATTTTGCTCAATGAAATGAAGAGCATCGTCTGAGTCAGTACACATTTTGCTCACAAAGTTAGAGCAAAGTACCTGTGACTACAGAAACATCAATGAGATTCGAGTTGCTTGCTGCTTGCGTTGCTTCTTTTCTGTGACTTTAAAGCAGAATTAAGGGGGTAAAATTTCTTGAGATTTTATCTCCCAATCAGTATGAGCCCTCTGCTTGGGCTCACTATAACCCTGCACCTTCTCCAAATCCTATAGTGAGCCCAAGTGGAGGGCTCATACTGATTGGGAGATAAAATCTAAAAAAAATTTACCCCCCCCCCCCCACATACATTCTTCATACTAACATTTATCAAAGTGGGGCTTATCATCCAATTTGTTGTTAAGTATAAAAAATAACGGCATAATAACTATAAACCCAATGGAAAAGATATACAATCAGACAGACAGGCAGACGGACAGAATTTTGCCAGTAACTCAAATATGTTTCTCTATCATCGTAATGTCATGTTTGACTGTTATCTCAATATCTTTAATCTGCACGAATACATAACTTGCATTATAGTACCTATAATCGCAAGTAACAACGATCAATCTTTTTTTTATTTAGATCACTTTTCGGAAATCCGATTTCCACACACACTACTTTATATAACAATTCGCAACTGGATTCGAAAGTTTTGTGTTGATTAAGGTGAAAAAAAGATTAAAAATTAACAAAATATTGAATAATTGTGTAGTGTTCTCATCAGCAACCATATCTACGTCATCGTCGTCTTCCGATGATGATATTTTGTGAGTTCTTCAAGCAAATTTGTGGAAGTAAAGGAACTCCGTCAATTATTTTATTCACCATAAAAAATGGGCACGACCGGGTCGCACGTACTTGCTCTTATGTGCCTAATTACATTGAAAAGCAAGATCTTTAACAGAAACAAGTAACAATTAGGTTGAAAATAACACAGTTTGAACTTATAAAAAGTCTTAAAACCACAATACTTACCGTTTTTTAGTAATAATAAAGTACGCCATCACACGTCTTAAATAACAAAGAATTTATGAAAAAAGTATTTCGAAAATTGTAGGACCGCTTTTGATAAAAACCTGCTTTTTCTATTTTTAGTTTTTGAAAAAAAATTTTTTTTTTAATTTATGTATGCAGTTTTTTACAGTTTAGTAATAAACATGTGAATATAAAATATAAAATATTTTTTTTTGGATTAGTTTTAGAAATATTGATTTTTCCAAAAAAAAATTTGAAAAATTAATTTTAATTAGAAAAAAAAGTTATTAAATTTTTTGATACGCAGAATTAATTAAAATACCTAGATCTTCTAAAATATAAAATTTGACAGAAATCCAAAGAGCCGTTACCGAGAAAGTCCAAAATTAAAAAAAACGTGATATGAAAGGTACCGTTAATAGACTTTTCCCGGAAATTTGGTTCTAATCAAATGATAGCCAATACTAACAAAAAAAAGTAAAAGCAAGTAAAAATGATGCTCCATGATACTACTATATGCAGTGGTATATACAAAGGTGGGTGGTTGGGTGCTGTATGAATAGGGTAGGCACTGAAAGGCATCAAACTGGTGATGCACAGTCGCTGCAACTATATCGTACACATCAATTGTGCTTATTTTACCTCCCCGCGGTAACCACCGGGTACTGGTCTGTCCATCCGGACATTCCTGCTAAACTTATAAGCGCGAGTGTTGAACACAGAAAAAATAGCAACACTATAATGCTCTGCTTTAATGACTGTTCTGATCGATTCGCAGAAGTCTTGCACGAGCCCCTCAGAAAGAGGACGTACGGCGGATGAGCCCAACCAATTGGACCAACGGTGGCGTCAACAGTCAACGAAGCAGACGCCCTAATGAGCTACTTCGACGTATTTGGAGATAAGGTCATTAGGACAATTCAATGCAAGTCAGGGCATTGAAATAGAGATGGTGGCGGATAAACCCTTAATGGGCCAACGGCAGCGCTCATATCCCCGAAGTGGGTTACTGACTCCGGATTCTCCGGTTCCTTTTGTCCAAGGAATCCAACAAAGGACCTGGCCCTCCAGGTTGGGGGTTGTGCGTGGGGTTAACAACCCTGCCACGGAAAAAAGAAAAAGTTGCGAAGCGACCAATAGCCTCGGAAAAGGACGGATTTACTGTTGACGACCCGGAAAAACGAATCAAGGACAACGACCTTCGGATCTGCACGTGGAATGTTAGAACTCTTAACAGACCACGTGCATCCAAACAACTAGCGGAGGCCCTAGACTGCTACAGAGCAGGAATTACTGCCATCCAGGAAGTGCGATGGAATGGGCCGGGCAAAAGGAGGATGAAAAACTGTGACGTGTACTACGGTGATTGCGCAAGAAGACCACAGCGTTTATTTGGGTGCGGATTCGTCATAAGCGGTAGACTTAGGCAAGAAGTCTTGGGCTTTCGACACGTAAGTGAGCGACTTGTGACAATCCGTATCAAGGCTAAATTCGCCAACATTAGCCTAATATGCGCTCATGCCCCCACAGAGGACAAAGATGACGCCACCAAGGATGACTTCTATGAGCTCCTCGAAAAAACCTATGAGCAATGCCCTAAATACGACGTTAAGATCGTACTAGGCGATTTTAATGCCAAAATAGGTAAAGAGGAAATCTTTGGTAGGACTGTCGGAAAACATAGCCTACACGACACAACGTCTGAAAACGGACTTAGGCTAATTGACTTCGCAGCGGCACATAACGTCACCATTGCAAGCACACGGTTTCCTCATCTCGATATACACAAAGGGACTTGGCGACACCCAGATCAAAGAACCGTCAATCAGATTGATCACGTTGCGATCGATGCAAGACACGCCTCCAGTATCTTGGATGTTCGCACCTTCCGAGCAGCTAACATCGACTCGGATCACTACCTTGTTGCAGCAAAGGTAAGAATGCGAATAACCCGAACTCCACAACAACGGAGTAATACTGTGAGGAAGTATGACGTCGGAAAGCTGCAATCGCAAGAAACCGCCAGAACCTATGCCGATCGAATATCCCGTAACCTCTCAAGAAATCCAGTACCGCCAGCATCAAGTGCCGAAGATCAGTGGCAACACTGCCAACAAGCCATCAGAGATGCCGCAACTGATGTGCTAGGTTTCACCAGACCACCACCACGAAACCTCTGGTTTGATGACGAATGCAGGCAGGCCCATGCAGCCAAACAAGAGGCATATAAAGCGACGCTGCAAAGAAAGACGAGAGCTGCTCGCGAGCTTTACGAGCAGAAAAGAAGGGAAGAACACCGGCTTCTCCAAAAGAAAAAAAGAGAGCATGAGAAGCGCGCGATCGAAGATATTGAAAGATGCTACTCCAGGAACAACGTGCGGAAGTTTTACCAACAGGTAAAAAGAACATGCCAAGGAAAAAAATCCCGCACAGAAGCCTGTAGAGATAGGAATAGAAACCTCGTAGTAGAGTCACAGTCGGTGCTGAGTACATGGAAGGACCATTTCTGCAGACTGTTAAACGGCGATGAAGGCCAAAATCTCGCTGTCAGGCAGAATGAACCATTCAACATGGATGATGACAGACAAAACTTCCGTCCACCTGACCAAAATGAAGTAAGGATAGCAATATCTAAACTCAAAAACAACAAAGCTGCTGGACCCGACGGATTACCCGCCGAACTTTTTAAAGCGGCCGGAGATGACCTGGTGGAGTGCATACACCAACTCATCTCTAAAGTTTGGTCAGAAGAAAGTATGCCTGATGAATGGAACCTCAGCATCGTTTGCCCGATCCACAAGAAAGGAGACCCTCTAAACTGCGCCAACTATAGAGGAATAAGTCTCCTGAATATCGCCTACAAGATCCTCTCTGCCGTACTATGTGAACGCCTGAAACCTTTCGTCAGCAACCTGATTGGCCCCTATCAGTGTGGTTTCAGACCAGGAAAGTCCACAATCGATCAAATGTTCACGCTACGGCAGATCCTGGAAACCACCCAAGAATTCCAAATCGATACCCACCACCTCTTTATCTATTTTAAGGCCGCGTACGATAGCATTTATAGAGACGAGCTATACAGAGCCATGTCAGGTTTTGGCATTCCCACAAAACTCGTCCGACTGTGCAGGATGACGATGGAGAACTCTCGCTGCTCCGTCAAGGTTGGTTCCGACCTCACAGAAGCTTTTGACGTCAAAAAAGGATTCCGACAAGGTGATGCGCTATCGTGCGATTTCTTCAACTTAATACTTGAAAAAATTATAAGAAACTCGCAAGTCAATTGTAGTGGGACAATTTTTTTCAAGTCTGTGCAATTGCTAGCATACGCTGACGACATAGACATCATTGGCAGAACTCGGCGAGCTGTCACTGGAACGTTTGCTAGCATTGAAGCTGAAGCGGCTAAGATGGGACTAGCAGTCAATGAGGCCAAAACGAAGTACCTGCTGTCCACAAAAAGGGACACACAACACCGGCGGATTGGACAAAACATCACAATAGACAGGTACAACTTTGAGGTAGTTAGGGACTTTGTGTACCTCGGATCCGCTATAACATCTGACAACAACATCTCGTCAGAAATAAAGCGAAGAATTACTCTTGCCAATCGCTGTTTCTATGGGCTAGGAAGGCAATTGAGTAGCAAAGCCCTCTCTCGAAAGACAAAGGAGACTCTTTATAAGACCCTAATCATCCCAGTCCTGCTCTATGGCGCCGAGGCATGGACTCTATCTAAAGCGGATGAAGATATCCTTAGTCGTTTCGAGCGTAAGATTCTTCGGAAGATTTTTGGCCCTATCTGCGTTAACGGGCTTTGGAGGAGAAGGTTCAACCAAGAACTATACGAGCTGTACAGCGACATTGACCTGGTCAAAAAAATACGCATATCACGTTTAAGGTGGCTAGGTCATGTAGAGCGAATGGACAACAATGCTCCGGCTCGCAGGATCTTCGATTCCATCCCAGAGGGTAGACGCAGTCAAGGAAGACCTCGCCTTAGGTGGCGCGCTCAAGTGGAGGACGACCTCAACCAACTTGGAGTGCAAAACTGGAGGCAGCTAGCCAAAGACCGAGTTGGCTGGAGAGGCATGTTGGTTGAGGCCCAGGTTCGTCCCGAACTGTAGCGCCACCTAAGTAAGTAAGTATATACAAAGGTGATGCACACGCTCATCAGATTCCACCGCAGAGTCACCAAAAATGACCCACAAACCATCTCGTTAAATCCACATACACACACCCCAATATCTAAATCTACTTTCTACTTTAACAAAACTCAGCAACCTATTTTGTATTTCTTTTTCTCTTCTTGTACTTTTTGAACTTGAGAAAGAACCATTAGTCGTTAGTCTTTTCAGCATAAGTCATGTTATTTCGTATGTATGTGTAGCCTGTCATCGATTTATAAGACGTTGTCACGTCAAAAAAAATTCTAACAATCAGATATGACACTACGTTGATAGAGAAACATATTTGACTTACTGGCAAAATTTTGTCTGTCTGTCTATCTGTCCGTCTGAACGAATGTATATTGACCTATAGCCTGAACAGTTTGGCCAATCGTCTTCAAATTTAGAACATAAGGTTATTTTGACATTCTGCAGAGGACTTTAAAAAAAATTAGCTCAAATATTAACGGTACCTGTCATATAACCGTTAAGTGAAAGCTTATTTTTTTCGTTAACGGCTCAAGGAATTTTTATGAAAAAAATCAGTGTATTCTTATAGGTGTAGGTTATGTTTTGGTGAAAAAAAAATTGAAGAAGGTGTGCTAAAAACGGTACTTCCCATAGAACCGTTTTTTTCCTTTGACTTTCTCGAAAACTGGTCATCTGCTTTCAATCAAAATTGATATTCATCAAGATGTTGGTAGCCTAAATAATTTTATTTTAAAATATTTTCGAAAACTTTTTTTTTTATTTTTAATAATTTTCTTTTTTTTTTATTAAATTAAATTATTTTAAAAACGGGTAGGTGGATTTTGTTTTCAATTTTGTACATTTAAAAGTAGATTATTTTCTTGCTTAAGTTTGCATTCTTAAATTATTTTATTTAATTTTTAGAAAAAGTTGTTAACTAAGAACCCTTCCTACGATTTAAAAAAAAAATTAAAACTTTTTCACATTTTCTAAATAAATAAAATGGCGTTTAATTTTTTCCGCTGAAAACTATTTTACGTACTTTTTTCAAACAATCATAGAGCCATTCAGCCATAAGCCTACTGCAATCAGAAGCATCAGCTATAGATGCTTCGCTGTAGTCGTCTCATTGCTTTTGGATTGAGAAAAATTAATTGCTTGACGTACCTGATGAAGCGTTCGGGGTGCGTTCTTTATTGAAGCAATTCTGCATACAGAGTTGTATCCGCAACATTCTAACTCCCAATTTATATGTTTCGACATTTTTCTTATTTTTATATACGTGCGTGTATAGCGTGTTTTTGTAATTCTTACCTTATGATGTGTAGCTATAGTTGGACCCCAAAGATGGTGCTCTTCTCTTGTCGAGATTCATCTAATTTTTAGTACAATTGAGTAACGCTTGGTGCGTTATTTCCCTTTGCTTTTTCTTCTTCTACTTCTTCTTTCTAAAAGGCTTCCTCGGACTTTCTTGCTGCTTATCTGATCACAGTTTGTTACTCCTATTAGCAATCAAAGCAAACGCAAAAACGGTCATCAAATAACCACTTAAAAATCTTGAAAAGATATCTGCAGCAGCAGCAGTTTCTTGTGTCACCTTTCACCTCTTCCTCTGATGATTAGGCATTTGGTCAACTATGATAAGTTTGGTCTGAGCCATATAGCCATATATTGACCCAATCTCCCCTGTCTTTTTTAATAGCTCAAAATTTATTTCATCTGGCACGCTAGTTTGGTCAACTAGTAACTTATATAAACTAAGTCTTTCCTTAAGAGAGACAAGAGAAATACAAACTGCGACCCAGTCATGTCCATTTTTTGTCCTTCCAAGGGATTTATATTGTACACTAATTTATAAACATACCATTTACAAAAAAAAAAACCTATTTAAGAAACCATAACATCAAAGATAATGTATATTCTTTCATTTAAAAGGAAACTACATTTCGGGTATAATTTCATCCCGCTGTTGCCAAAAACAAAGACATTCAGGTACCTATAAGCATCCCTATTATGAAGCTTCTCCATTGAATGAACCCTTCGTATCATAAATGTAACCATTCATTTGCCGTCCATCGAATCCTAATGTTCTGTTCCTGATTATGAAGGCAGAAGACAACATCACCCCAGCACCAGTTAAAAAATATTATTAGAGTTCATAGAGCTGAAAGATACTGTTGAACACATTTTAAATTATTGTGTTCATTTCCAGGGTATTAAGTAGGGAATCTACAGTCATTAAGGACATTTTGTGGTCCTTTTAGTGAGTTCTTCACAACCACCATCAAAAAATATTTAAGCTTTAAATTATATTACAGAATCTTTCTTTGAATTGCGTTCACTGTGGCGTATACGTAATATTTTGTTTTCATTTCTTTTGTCTTTAAAACATAATCGATATCAAAGTTAATAATAAATAATTTGTTGTATTTGTCTACTAATCTTTCTTAAGAGAGTATAAAATCCAGCAAATCCGGGACGGATCCATAGACTCCGGGGTAGTTTTGTCTGGCACAGCCAATGCCCCATGAACTGATCCCAACTTGCTCTCCGGTCAATGTATTCACCAATGGCCCACCAGAGTCCCCTTGACAACTATCCATGCCTCGACTAGAGGCACAAATCATAACATCACTCACCTCCAAGTTCTGATATCTGCGTGAGCATGCTCTCTGGCTAATCACGGGCACTATGACAGCTCTTAAATTTCGTGTCGCAGCTAGAGATGGTCCTTCGTTTTCGTTGCGTTTACCCCAACCACTTATGACTAAAGGCGTGTTATCTGCTGGACGTTGAGAGGCCAGCCTAATCGGTTGACTTCTGCTCGAGTATGTTATCGGTGGTGTGATTTTAAACTTGGCAGCATCATAAGACTTTGTTATTTCGTTGTATCTTGGATGTCTTTCGATTCTGTAGACCGTATGTAACGTCCCCAGATCAGCTGAATCGGAGCCCGAACGGACATTAAATTGTTGGGCATTACCCCCTACAGTACAGTGTGCAGCAGTTAGAATAGTATCTGGAGATATGATAGAACCTCCACATATATGTCGGCCATTGAAACGAACCGATACTTGGTAGGGAAACTCTTCGATGTTGACAACACGTCCACCAACTATTCGTCCTTTAACTGGACTATCAGAGGCGTTCACTAATGCTAGGATTAAAGGAATTAATAGCACGGAACACTGCATGATTTTAGCCCGAAAAATAATGACTTGATAAAGGTATTGCTTTCGGTGTAGCTTTTATATGATTTTGGATGAGATTTTTACATGTGTTCTTATCTTAGAAAACACTTGAACTTGAATCTAGAAACAAAAGTTAAAGAATCTTTGAACTGTGTCACTTCCGTAGAGACTAAGATTTTAAAACCATTCTAAGGCCAAGATACATTCGCCATAATAAATTTTATGAGAGTTTAGAAAAGATTTGATAAGATATTTTATAATTTTTGTGTTTATTTATTTAAATTTGCTTGATTTGCTTAAATTTTTAATTCAAAAAAACTCAACGAATTTTTATATTTACCGCCAGAATTTTACAAAATCATAATATCTGCTGTGGAAAGTTTATGCTTCTTGGAGAACGTGTTGTAAAAAGTTTGACCTACAATCATGACAATATAAACATCTTATGTAAATTAAGGAAGTCTTAGACGTAGAGAAGGCGGTAGAACTTACAACATCACTTGTGGTTGTGGATAGGAATTTTTTGTCAGGAAGTTGTTGGAGATGGAGGTCGGAGAAGCGATAGCCTGGAAGACAGTAGAAGACGGCTGAAAAGCGCCAAAAACTGTTTTAAAAAAAGTGTCTTCGGCAAGGTTGAAAATTAACAAAAGTTCAGAAGTTGAGTGTATGAAACAGAAGATTTTTAAACTCTCAAAAAAACTGTGTCCGGCAAAGCAGAAAACTAGCACAGGTTGATGGAGATTACGTGAAAGAGAAGATTTATAAACTTTAGAAGGCTTAGTGGCAGACATAGGGTTTCCAGAAGCTGCTTTTTTTAAATCTACTTCACTCGGGCAGTTTTGACGATTTGTCAGAGTATTCGGATAGGTATTTGGTGATGAAATTTCGAATGTCAAAAGTCTTACTGAATGACTTGACTTTTATTTTAAAACAATTTAAAAAATTAATCTATATTTGTTTAAAAGATTGATCGAAACTAAATTGTAAAATCGAATTGCTTCTTAATAGTTTTTTGTTTGGAAAACTAATACATCTGCACAAAAACATAAAAAATCGCCAAAGAAAATCCAGAGTTGCCGTCGTATCTTTTTGCTGCAAATACAATAAATTTGGTTCCCGTAGGAAGGCACCTTCTGTGCCGACTCTTTTGCAATTTCTTAATTGATGACCAAGACGGTGAAATCGGCTAAGGACAAACAGACAGACAGAATTTTTTTGCCACTAACTTTTTTCGACTTCTCATGTTTGATTGTTATCTGTTTCTTTATATTCACGAGTCCTAAACTTGACTTATAGTTCCTATAATCGCAAGTAAAAAAGGGAACATGAGAAGCGCGGGATCGAGACGAGAGCTGTTATTGTAGGAACGAAGTTCGAAAGTTTTACCAAAAGGTAAAAAGAAACAGTCAAAGCTACAGAGCTCGAACTTAAGCTTGCAAAGACGATCAAGGGAACATCGTAGTGGAATCGCAGTCGATGCTGAGAATATGAAAAACCATTTCTGTAGACTGTATAACGGCGATGAAAACGAATTCCGTCCATCTTATCTGGGCGAAGTAGACCAACAATTCCGCCCACCACTTCTGGTTAAAGTAAAGCTAGCTACATATATCTAAGCTTAAGAGCAACAAAGCCGACGGAGCCGATGGCCTAGCTGCCGAGCTCTTCAAAGTTGCAGGCGATGATTTGGCTATAAGTATGCACCAACACATAAGCAAGATATGGTTAGAAGGAAGCATGCCCGTTGAATGGAATCTCAGCTTAATTTGCCCGATCCTTAAAAAAGGAGACCCTTTGAGCTGCACCAACTATAGGGGTATCAGTCTCCTCAAGATCGTCTGCAAGATCTTTTCTGCTGTATTGTGTACAGCATTCGTCAACAACCTGATAGGTCCATATCAGTGCGGTTTTAGGCGAGGAAAGTCTACTATCGATCAAATATTCACATTCGGCAGATCTTGGAAAAAACTCAAGAACTTCAAATCGATACCCATCGCCTTTTCATAGATTTCAAAGCCGCGTACGACAGCATTTATAGAGACGAGTTATATAAAGCAATGTGCAGTTTTAAAATCCCTGCCAAACTCGTCCGCCTGTGTAAAATGACGATGGAAAACGCACGCTGTTCCGTCAAGGTCGGTAAAGACCTCACCGACACCTTTGAAGTCAAAAAAGAATTTAGACAAGTCGATGCGCTGTCATGCGACTTTTTCAACATCATACTTGACAGAATAGTGCAGAAGTCTCTTTCAAAAGTCCATCAATTACTCACATACGCCGACGATATGACAAACACAGCGTATAATATCAGTAGCGCTTTTGTGAGTATTGAGACGGAAGTGGCGAAGATGGGTTTACCAGTCAATGAAGGCAAAACAAAGTAAAGGGTTTTCGAATAAAGATTTGACAACTTTTTTTTTAAATAAAACGCAAACCATGTGAGATATGTCAAAAACTTTATTTGGCCATTATCTCGTATCTAAAGAACTTCTTTAACTAGAGGTTTCTCGGTAGTCAACTACCAAAGTTCTGTCGGACAGGACTTTGAGCTGAAGCTCTCACAACCTGCAGTGTCTGTTTTTTTAAGCGAAGTTCTTGACGTGCTTGAAAGAAAAAGTTGTCCGGGCTTGGATAAAGATACGATACATATGTCCAATTCGGAGTACCACGAGCTAGAAATGATTTCTTTAAGAAATCTGTAGGGTTTTTCCAGAGAGCGAAGCCGATCGTCTTCGCTTTTGGGTATTTTCAAATGCGAATGGGGCGAAAATAATCATTCCAATTTTCCCATATCTATTTCCATTTTTTCCACTCTGCCTCTCAATTTTTCCAGTTTGACTCTCAATTTTTCCACTATGGCTCTCAATTTTTCCATTGTCATTTCCAATTTTCCAAAATTCCATTTAATATTTTCCAAACATTTGACCGCTGTTTCTTGTCGTTTACAATTTTTCGTATCATTTGTAGAGTTAAATGGTTATGTTTGAAATTTTTTAATTTTATAATAATTTTTAATACCGAAATTAAGTAGAAAGGGAAAAAACTGTAACAGTTTAAATACGCAGAAAAAATTTTTGAGAAGTGGGTCTTTTTCGTTCGATATACCATTTTAAATAGAAAATAGAAAGTTTTATTAATCATTTACAATTTTTAAAGATCCACAAGTAATCCGTCAGATATCCGTCACCTAAATACTTATCGCTCTCAATTTCAATAGAAAAATGACATGGGAAAGTGATTTCGCTTTACTTTTGGTCGAATGAAAAACGAATCGTATTTGGGAATACGAATACGCCTCGCATTCGGGAATAACCCCCCTGTGGACTGCCTGAAATTGGTGGATGTGGATTGAACTCACATTGGAATCATCGCCCCGACTGAGTTTCAACATCATTATTTAAACAGAAAAGAAAAATATTTTTGTTTGGTCAGTTCGACCAATTCTGACAGACGAACATACGTCTCGCTAATGGTAATAGAACGAGTTTTCAATTCGCCACATTTGTTGACATATGAGGCGAAAGTAATTAGGCGATTCGAAAACAGTAATATTTCAGGCGAATCGCGAGTCATAATAGGGCCCTAAAAACGACTACATAGCGACTTTCGTAATAACGATTTCTTCAAATGTCTTTCAAGCAAAACGCCTACCACAATAAGAGTGAATATTTAGGAACCACTGCTGCCGACAACATCCAAAACATCCAAGCCTTCTTATTATAGTAAAATCGACAAGAATTAAATCTTTTACTAATTAAATAATAAAAAAGAAAAGATTACCTTCCTATTGCAAATTTTCTTTTTTTATTTAAAGTTTGTTTCCGGTTTCGGTTTTTTTTTTTCTTCAATTTTACATTACAAATCTTGTTTACCTACATTTGTATTCTTTTTTATTGTTTTGTTTTTGTTTCTGTTTGTTTTTTTTTTAATATTTCTTATATGTTTTTATTCCCGTACCTGTTTTGGAACTATAAAAATACATAGACATATGACTTCAAATACGGTTTTGTTCTCTCCCTTGAATAATTTATAATTTAATAACAATTTTTTTTTTATTTCCTTTTGCGCTTTTGTAGTTTTTTTTTCTTTTCATTGAGTAAAATTATTTAACAACTGGAAAAACGAGTGGAAGAAAATAATTATTCAAACAAAGAAGAAATGAACAAATGTTTTTTTTTGCACAGAAACAAAAAAATATAATAAATTTGTTTAAAATTATTAAAATAAATTCAGAAAAAAACTAATGATGTCGATAAAAGAGAAGTTATATTATATATTAATTTATATATGTATATTTGTTGACCTAGACGATGCACCGATGCAAGGATGGCATGAAAACATTACATGAAATCATCGTAGTCGCAGTCGTATTTGTAGTCGACAACTTCCGTCTGGAAAACAATGAATTTTTTTTAATAAACAATGTAAATTTCGTTATATTTTCAGTTACTTACAATATTTTGATCCATCTTTAGACTGATCTTCCCTTTGCCCTTTGCGGGCTTTTTCGTGTTTTGCTTTTCCATTTTCTGTTTTTCCGTGTGAAGACTTTCGATTGTGATTTTAATTTTTTTCAATTCGGCTGCACTTACTATAAAGCAAAAAACTATTTTAGTAATTAAAATTTACAAAAACAAAATAACTTACAATTAGCACATATGCTACGAACTAGGTCCTCTACAAAATTTGGGAATTCTGTTGATGATCTATGGAGAGAGACTCGCGTACTAATTGCATCGGAGAAATCTTTGAATTCTTCTTTAGTTTCCGGATTGAAAGAGTCTAAACTAGTTGCAATGCCAAAGGTTTCTAATGCACTTTTGAAGTCGGATTCTTTTTCGATTTGTTGTAGTCGCAGTTTTTCGGCTAATTTTTCTTCGGGTGTTAGTTTGGCTAATCGTTCCTCTTCCAATCGTTCTTCTTCTTCACGTTTCAATCGCTAAATAAATAAAAGTTATTGATTGTGAATGATTTGTGTTAACTGGTAGGAGTTTCTTTTTTACCTCTTTTTCAGATAGTTTAGCTAGTTGTGCCTTGTTGAGAGTCTTTTTGGTTGGTTCTGGTTTTGGCTTTTGGTCTTTTTCTTCATCTTTTTTCTCTTCATCATCCTCCCAACTGTCCTGTTAATAGAATAAAGAAAATCGAATCAGCCTTGAAGGGACATTTTAATGACCCTGCAGGGATATGGAAAATATACAGGGCAATTGTACTGAATGGCCGGAAAGAAACCCACAGCATCATTAATACAAATTTGGTATCAAATTAAAGAAGAGCTATGTAAAGTGGATCAATATGTGCGTCCGTAGAATAGAATGCTGAAATAGAACGAACTTGTATTTAGACAGCGAAATTACTGCTGAGAACTGAGAAGGGACACTTCCAATGCAATAAAGACACATTCCACAAAGAACATTGTTAAATGATGAAGCAAAGAGAAAATCGCGTAGTCACCTCCCACGTGGTGCCCGAGAGGTTAACTAAAGACGAGTGTTGCACCGAGCGGAGTCATGGGTTGTAGTTTTGTGAGATAGCTTCTCAGGAACTAGGAGCAGAAGAAAGATACGCTATGAAGATCCAATCCAAATACAATCTATATGCTCATGCACAGGTCCTCACAAGCCGGTCATGTAAGTCCTATAGATATGCCTCGGATGAACAAACCAATGAAGTTGACCCCCCTCGTAAACGAAAAACAGACCACGATTTGTTCACATTGAACATATCGCGCAGAGCACCAGTTTCAAAGCTGATGTAACCACACTCCAGGAGATGCGATGAGATGGACCGGGCCTGAGAAAATTAAGATTGCTATTATGGGAAATGCCACCTTGATGGGAATTCGGGCTTGTTTGGATGGGGTTTTGCTGTCGCAGAAAATATACGACAAATGGTCAGCTATAGAATTAATACGACCCGTATCAGGCCAAATTCCATCATTTAAACCTTATTAGCGCCCTACAGAAGAGAAACACGACGTTACCAAAAAAAAAAGTTTCTACCATCTCCTTGCTAAAACGTACGAGGAGTGCCCCAAGCATGACATTGAAATCCTATTGGGGGATTTTAACGCAAAAATTGGGAGGGAGAACATCTTTGGTACTACAATCGGATAGCACAGCATTCACGAAACCACCTTCGGAAACAGACTCACGCTTATCGATTTTGCAGCGGGAAAATGGCTGCCACGGCATCAATCAAATCGATCATGTCGCGATTGACGGAAGACATTCCTCCAGCATTCTGAATGGAAGCTTTTAGGCGAACAACAACCACGCAGAGGATATTTAATGTTGGACGACTCCAATCGGAAGTTTCTGATCGCGAGAAATCCCGCAGATGAATATATGAACCCCAAAGACCAATGGCTTGCATGTCAACAAGCCATAATAAATGCAGCGTCAGAGGTGTTTGGCTTCTCACAACCACCTCCTAGTAAGCCCTGTTTCGACTAGGAATATGCTCAGGCAAACAAAGCCAAAACGGAGGTATACAGATCGTGGCTCCGCAAGAGAACTAAAGCTTCTTATAATCTCTACGTTGTGCGGAGGAAAATGAAAAACTTTTACTCAGGAGAAAGAAAAAAGATCACCAGCAACGTGAAGTCGAGGAGATACAAAAGGTGTTTTCAAGGGAGAGGTGAAGAGTGAAACAGTCAACATCAGGTTTCAATAGCTGTCCTGGGCCCTGCAAAGATAAAGATGGAAACACGCAAGAGATGATCTGGTCAGATGCATGCACCAACAAAATATGGTCACAAGAAAGTATTCCCGATGATGGGAATCTCAGGACCATCTCCCCGATGCACAAGAAAGAAGATTGACTAATACTCGACTACCACCAACTATAGAGGAATAATTACTTAGGGGGCGCTACAGTTCGGGGCGAACCTGGGCCTCAACCAACATGCCTATCCAGCCAGCTCGGTCTTTGGTTAGCTGCTTCCAGTTATGCACTCCAAGTTGGTTGAGGTCGTCCTCCACTAGAGAAATGAGCCTTTTAAACATCGCCTATTAGATTCTGTCATGCGTTTTAATTTGACCGTCTTAAGCTGTTTGCTGACGGAATAATAGTTCCAAGACATGAAAAATCTAAAATCGACCAAATATTCAGATTACGCCTTATCCTGGAGAAAACCCAAGAATTTAACATCGAGAGCCACCACCTGTGCATTGATTTTAAGGCAACCTTCGACAGTGCAAACAAAGGGATAAACTGTACCGGGCCATGACTGTGGAATTCCTGCCCAACTGATATGTCTAAACAGGATGATGTTGGAGAAAGCTCGCTGCTCCGTCAAAATTGGTAGGGATTCTAGTGAGTCCTTTGAAACTGCCAGAGGGTTAAGGCAAAGGCTAGAGATTGATCATGGCATATTAAGACAGGGCTATGAGCACCACGCTATGTAGCGGCACAAAAGTAAACTAAGGCAAAGGTAGTGGTAACTACTTCAACGGAGAAAATGTATCGGAAGCTGGATGCGGCAGCTGGTGATGCAAACCAAGCTATTATGGAACTGCGAGATGAAAATATGAACAAGGGATCAACTTTTCTTTCAAAATTGCTGCTCAAAGGAAGAACAAAGCATAATGGAATTGGTTCACCAAAATTATATAAAAATACTCAGGGCCAACTTGTGTGGATTGCGACAGTTTTTGGAAGGACTTTTTACTCAAGTTCCCTAACCAATACTTTCCATCACATTTGAGAAACTTATTCCAGAGAAAAGCCGTTGGGAGAGACATATACGTCCAGAGTTTTAAAAAATAAATGTAAGACTTCGGGTCTAGGTTACAGGTGATTCACATCTATAAGCTTTTCAGCGGTGATCCAATGGCTTGAGCGGAGGAAACGAAATAATTGGGGTTCCAAGATATTTGCATATAGTGGTGGTTGGTTTTGAAAAAGCATTCGATGACAACCACTCGATCTGGATTGTCCTAAGACAACGAGGAGTTCCGGAAGAAAATCGTGGACCTATGCAAGTATGTCAAAACAACACTAAGTTATCCGCAGGAGTCACCAAAGAGCTACCAATCAAATTGGGTGTGCACCAGGAAGACGTCTTTAGTTCTTTGCTGCTTATTAAAGTCTATGACTTTCTGATAAAAGACGCAGCAACGTACCCGAAAGTGAATCAATTATTCTTTGTTGCCAATGGAGCCATCATACATAAGGATCCTACATCCTGTCAAGGTAAGGAAGACTCTTGATGTTTGGACGGATGTTCTGGAACCAATGGGAAAACGCTTTAGCTCGAAAAACGAATGAATAACTTTGCTGGTCATTTTTGATCCACAATGGCCAATTTTGGACATTTATTTGAATGGAATAGTTTTTTCCAAGTGTGAACAGTTTTTTAACATCTCGGATGAAGTGACGGGAAAATTCTGGTATCTTCTTATTCAACAAGTTGGGTATCCAGTTGCACACCCCAACGATTCGAGCGTCCTGGTATGCGTTATCCTTCCAATATAAGCAAGGTCATACCATGTTGTCTTCTACCATAAAAAGACTTTCCGAGCTGGTTCCTCTTTGCTCATGCGATCTAGGTGCCCAACCCACCGGAGTCTAAACTGAGCTTTATTTTGTCTACAATATCTGCTTCGAGGTATATTTTACACAATTCATGATTGCATCTTCTCCGAAATCATCTTCCACGAACGAAGACGAATTATCCTTCCAGGAGGCAACAATTGGCATGTTCACGCGATTTTGGGTAACCACAGTCGCCACGGAGTTCCTAAAAGGGGACCTACCGTAACTTAACAGGAAGCTACTACCAGGTTTCTATAAAAACCCATAACAGTACGGATAGCTGCTTCAATTCCTCTTGGTTTGGAGCAGGTAAAAACAAAGTACAGCTGTCGCTGCTTCACCAGAAAATTAACCGCGCGTCTTCAAAACGTTTTCATAGCTAATTCAATAAAAACAAATCTCAATAAATTCAATTCTCTGCCACCAAGCATCCCACACAGGTTGTCTACTTCACCTCATTAGTCATGTTCACTGCATTACCACACAAGGGAGGCCTACAGAGAGACCACCACACGATGACAAGTCTTTTAAGTGTTACCTAACCCATATCGCCCTGTGAGAATCGAATTAACTATTCCACCCAACAACTTCGATAGTGATTATTGAATCTATCATATATCTGCACTTTCTCTTTCTTCTTTAACAAAAAAAAAAAAAAAAAAAAACCTTAAACAAGCCACTAACCCAATTCGCAGACAGAAACACGAATACACCCAGAAGCAGACATACAAATGGGAGTAAAATATGCAAAAACTTAACAAATCTACCACGTGGACGGAAATATCGAATGCACTCTATGTCGCTGGGTCTTTCCACTGAATTGCTGCAATTCTCGCCAAGTAAACATCTGCCTTGCAACAATTATTGCATTTTTGTGAACAAATAAACAAGAATAAATATTGTTTAACCTTTAAAATGGCTTTGCCTTGAGGGAATGAGAAATGGCAAAATCATTGTATTACCTTGGGGGGAATATAGACATTTTTTTTTTAATATTCTTTATGAGGAAACATACCTTAACGTCTTCATCTTCGTCTTCGCCTTTCCATTTGTTCAAACTTGTAATTTTCGGCCGAACAACTATTTCATGATCTGCAGCAGTCTCTGTGGGATTAGACAAATATTTGTTGTGATCAGTTTTGCTTATTAATTAGTGTAGATTGAAGAAAAAAACAAAGAGAACTCAGAAGACTGGAATGTGAGGTCATTTCTGAGAAGTTTGAAATGTTATCCCCTCGAGACCATTGTGTTGGCACTTTGGGGGATTGTGTAAGGTTTTTCTTGGTTTATTTGCCAAGATCTATATGTACTTACCCCAATCGTCATCCATGATTAGTTTTTTAATGATTTTTCAATTATATTTTATGTATATTTGTGGTTTTTGAAAAAGATTTTCAACTTGAAAAATCACTTTTTCACACTTTGCTGCTGTGGGATATGAAACGTGTGGCTATTTTCTGACTGCGAAAAATTTGAATGTCTGAATTTTGACGTTTCTTGATTTTGTGACTATCACAGGTGGAATGGTGTGGAATTGAAATAATTACTTAAAGTGCTGCCAAAACTGTTCGGTTGCTACAAAATATGTTTTTTTTAGCAATTTATAAGTATTAACATCATTATTTATTAGAATAACCTAGACAGCTCTGAACGGTTAAATAATTATACAGTAATATCACTTTTGAGTGTTTTGAAACGCAAGATGCTTTTTTTCTAAGTTATCAATTGGATAATAAGAGTTGAAAAAAAATATTCCTGGAATTTTTTTCTTAAGAATTGTCATTTTGAAATTAAAATTTGAATCAATTCGCAGTCAATGAAACAGATATTTTTTCAAGTTAGTATGCCTCTGTGTGTGTTATTTGGTGTGAAATATTGCATTACTTGCCTATAAAATTTAAAAATAATAGGGGTATTCATGCAATCGCGTAAAACACTTATAAAAAGTAAAAAAACTCGTGGATCTCATAATTTTTTTGACAAAATTAACCTCGTAAGATTGAGGAAGTATTTTTGTTGTTGTCCTTGTCTTTTGTGAGAGCTAAAAGAGGTTAAGATACAATTGTCTATGTACATCATTCTTGTGTACGTAAACTTTTGTAACCCTTTTTTATTGCATCTATACATGCTGAGTAGTTTTTTTTTCTATTTTCTTAAGAAGTATGTTTTTATATTCATATTTTCAGCTTTAATAAAGCGAAAAATAATTGTTTTCTTCGAATTATAATTAATTATTGGGGAAGGCTAGATATTTGAAAGAAAACAATTAATATTTACGTAGAAATAATAGACTGGCAGACAGACATTTCTTGTCACCAATTTTCTTGGGCTTCTCTATGATCGTTATTTCATGTTTTATCTTTATTTCAATTTTTTATTTTCAAGAATCCTAAACTTGCCTTAAGGTTTCAAGTAAGAAAGTGCCAAACGAAATTAGCAAACTTAGATGCAAACACATTTTCTGCAAATTTAGAAATTTAGGATGTTTCGAGAAAAAGATACTCTGGGTGATTTTCTCGTATGCAAGAAACAATGAAGATTTGTACCGGCTGTACAGCGACACAGACCTAGCCAAAAGAGTAAAAATTCAACGTTTCAGATGGCTGGGTCATATAGAGCGAATGGACGTCAATGCTTTGGCCCGAAAAATCTTCGATTCCACCGCAGAGGGACGGCGGCGCAGTAGAGGAAGATCGAGATTAAGGTGGCGCTGAAAACAAACAACATTCCAACACAATCGCAAAAGAGAAGAGGCAGCCCTAAGCAGATCTGGTACAAACAAATGCAAAAAACAACAGCATTTGATTGGCCTCAGACAAGAAGCAATTCAAAATTGGGAGGCTTGTCTACTTTTTGTGAGTTCAAACCGGCGAACTCCGTGGAACACTAGTGTGAAACAGTAAAGACGGAGAACTTTTATCCCAGTCAAAATCAAAAAGTCGTCAGAAATAAAAGGAAAGAATAAGAATATGCAGGCTCAGGTTTTGTGCCGCCTGCGCCTGATCGATTTGGGTAAAGGCGTCTTGTACACCGTGTGGGCTTCTGCCGATAATGTCGATGTCGTCTGTGAGAACCAGTAACTGGTTTGACGTAGTAATGATAGTAGTCCCTCTTGTTGACGTCCCACAATCACGGCTTACTTTCTCCAACGCCAAGTTAAAGAGGATGGAAGCTAAACAATCCCTTGTCGGAATCCATTTAAGATGTCTGGATGGTCTGGACAGCACACCGGCTACTTTTACTTGACTTGTAATGTTGGTCATGGTCAGCCTACATGGTCCAGTCAGATTATTTTCGATGGCTAATTGTAATTCCCCAATATCATTACAAAGTTCTACCCTGACTTTGAGACTTTTTTCCATCACCTGCCTTAAGGGTTCAGGTACAATAAATTCGAATTATCTGCTGGATTTCAGATCGGAGCCATTCAAGCGACTGTCTCGTTCATTCGTTTGCATACACTCCTGCCCTTTTGGAACGATGAAGGGTCTATTATTGTTATTGTTTTTTTTTACTTCCATTCTCGCAAGATCTACCCGCAAGCTGACGTACGACGTACGATAAATCCAAACAAAGTTAGGATTTGTCAGTTGTAGACGAATAACATCAGACGATATCGGTTAGAGTGGTGTACGTGTGCTCATTTTGTTTTGAACGCATTGTAATTTTTAAGATCTTTATTCCGTTGAGAAATTTAGAATGCCTCGGAAGTGTGTTCAGTTTTAAATAATCCGAAGCCGTGGTGCAGAATTACCTAACAAATTGCAGTGAAGCCTTATCACCGTTGGAGCTAATATTAGTGATTCTTCACTGGCTTGGCAACGGGAGTCAAAACCACAGTATAGAAAATAGATACGGGGTCTGAAGGATTTTTTGAAGAATGAGAATTATCAATTTCTGTCCGTAAAAAAAACTAAATTAAACAATTAAATTTTCCACCAATTCAACAATTTTAAATTGCTTTTTATATTTCCTTTTAAATAAAATACTATTTAATGTCGCGAACGCACTGGTTGGACTTCATACAGCACAATATTTTGACATAAGAACAAATTGAAAATGTATCATACATTGTAGTCATACAATGTATGATCAAAATCCGTGAAACATTTCAGTAATTAAAATGTCATACATTTTTGTATGGCAAAGATCATACAACAATTCTGTGATACGGAATTGATGTATGAAAAGTATCAAAATCATACATTGTATGTAATGTATGATCTGTGAGATAGGCCCCTGATCAATTGTTGATTTTCTTAGAATGAAACCACATTGATAGTGTTGACAATTTTGTTTTTCTCGTATAGAGCTAGCTATTCGTTCTTTAAGGATACAGGGAAATATCTTCTAGGATGAACTCAACAATGTTATAACCCTGCACATTGCGATATCTCCCTTATCTCATGTACCTGACATATGATGCCCTTTCCCCAGGCTTCTGGCATTTAATCATTTTCCCATACACATGTACTTTTATTTCAAGAATTTTGACGCTCAATGTTTGATCAGCTCGGCAGGTATGCCATCGCCTACGGAGGCATTGATATTTTTTAGCCGGTTAATTATCTTTTGTGGTTGGGTGCTGTATGAATAGGGTAGGCACTGAAAGGCATCAAACTGGTGATGCACAGTCGCTGCAACTATATCGTACACATCAATTGTGCTTATTTTACCTCCCCGCGGTAACCACCGGGTACTGGTCTGTCCATCCGGACATTCCTGCTAAACTTATAAGCGCGAGTGTTGAACACAGAAAAAATAGCAACACTATAATGCTCTGCTTTAATGACTGTTCTGATCGATTCGCAGAAGTCTTGCACGAGCCCCTTAGAAAGAGGACGTACGGCGGATGAGCCCAACCAACTGGACCAACGGTGGCGTCAACAGTCAACGAAGCAGACGCCCTAATGAGCTACTTCGACGTATTTGGAGATAAGGTCATAAGGACAATTCAATGCAAGTCAGGGCATTGAAATAGAGATGGTGGCGGATGAACCCTTAATGGGCCAACGGCAGCGCTCACATCCCCGAAGTGGGTTACTGACTCCGGATTCTCCGGTTCCTTTTGTCCAAGGAATCCAACAAAGGACCTGGCCCTCCAGGTTGGGGGTTGTGCGTGAGGTTAACAACCCTGCCACGGAAAAAAGAAAAAGTTACGAAGCGACCAATAGCCTCGGAAAAGGACGGATTTACTGTTGACGACCCGGAAAAACGAATCAAGGACAACGACCTTCGGATCTGCACGTGGAATGTTAGAACTCTTAACAGACCACGTGCATCCAAACAACTAGCGGAGGCCCTAGACTGCTACAGAGCAGGAATTACTGCCATCCAGGAAGTGCGATGGAATGGGCCGGGCAAAAGGAGGATGAAAAACTGTGACGTGTACTACGGTGATTGCGCAAGAAGACCACAGCGTTTATTTGGGTGCGGATTCGTCATAAGCGGTAGACTTAGGCAAGAAGTCTTGGGCTTTCGACACGTAAGTGAGCGACTTGTGACAATCCGTATCAAGGCTAAATTCGCCAACATTAGCCTAATATGCGCTCATGCCCCCACAGAGGACAAAGATGACGCCACCAAGGATGACTTCTATGAGCTCCTCGACAAAACCTATGAGCAATGCCCTAAATACGACGTTAAGATCGTACTAGGCGATTTTAATGCCAAAATTGGTAAAGAGGAAATCTTTGGTAGGACTGTCGGAAAACATAGCCTACACGACACAACGTCTGAAAACGGACTTAGGCTAATTGACTTCGCAGCGGCACATAACGTCACCATTGCAAGCACACGGTTTCCTCATCTCGATATACACAAAGGGACTTGGCGACACCCAGATCAAAGAACCGTCAATCAGATTGATCACGTTGCGATCGATGCAAGACACGCCTCCAGTATCTTGGATGTTCGCACCTTCCGAGCAGCTAACATCGACTCGGATCACTACCTTGTTGCAGCAAAGGTAAGAATGCGAATAACCCGAACTCCACAACAACGGAGTAATACTGTGAGGAAGTATGACGTCGGAAAGCTGCAATCGCAAGAAACCGCCAGAACCTATGCCGATCGAATATCCCGTAACCTCTCAAGAAATCCAGTACCGCCAGCATCAAGTGCCGAAGATCAGTGGCAACACTGCCAACAAGCCATCAGAGATGCCGCAACTGATGTGCTAGGTTTCACCAGACCACCACCACGAAACCTCTGGTTTGATGACGAATGCAGGCAGGCCCATGCAGCCAAACAAGAGGCATATAAAGCGACGCTGCAAAGAAAGACGAGAGCTGCTCGCGAGCTTTACGAGCAGAAAAGAAGGGAAGAACACCGGCTTCTCCAAAAGAAAAAAAGAGAGCATGAGAAGCGCGCGATCGAAGATATTGAAAGATGCTACTCCAGGAACAACGTGCGGAAGTTTTACCAACAGGTAAAAAGAACATGCCAAGGAAAAAAATCCCGCACAGAAGCCTGTAGAGATAGGAATAGAAACCTCGTAGTAGAGTCACAGTCGGTGCTGAGTACATGGAAGGACCATTTCTGCAGACTGTTAAACGGCGATGAAGGCCAAAATCTCGCTGTCAGGCAGAATGAACCATTCAACATGGATGATGACAGACAAAACTTCCGTCCACCTGACCAAAATGAAGTAAGGATAGCAATATCTAAACTCAAAAACAACAAAGCTGCTGGACCCGACGGATTACCCGCCGAACTTTTTAAAGCGGCCGGAGATGACCTGGTGGAGTGCATACACCAACTCATCTCTAAAGTTTGGTCAGAAGAAAGTATGCCTGATGAATGGAACCTCAGCATCGTTTGCCCGATCCACAAGAAAGGAGACCCTCTAAACTGCGCCAACTATAGAGGAATAAGTCTCCTGAATATCGCCTACAAGATCCTCTCTGCCGTACTATGTGAACGCCTGAAACCTTTCGTCAGCAACCTGATTGGCCCCTATCAGTGTGGTTTCAGACCTGGAAAGTCCACAATCGATCAAATGTTCACGCTACGGCAGATCCTGGAAACCACCCAAGAATTCCAAATCGATACTCACCACCTCTTTACCGATTTTAAGGCCGCGTACGATAGCATTTATAGAGACGAGCTATACAGAGCCATGTCAGGTTTTGGCATTCCCACAAAACTCGTCCGACTGTGCAGGATGACGATGGAGAACTCTCGCTGCTCCGTCAAGGTTGGTTCTGACCTCACAGAAGCTTTTGACGTCAAAAAAGGATTCCGACAAGGTGATGCGCTATCGTGCGATTTCTTCAACTTAATACTTGAAAAAATTATAAGAAACTCGCAAGTCAATTGTAGTGGGACAATTTTTTTCAAGTCTGTGCAATTGCTAGCATACGCTGACGACATAGACATCATTGGCAGAACTCGGCGAGCTGTCACTGGAACGTTTGCTAGCATTGAAGCTGAAGCGGCTAAGATGGAACTAGCAGTCAATGAGGCCAAAACGAAGTACCTGCTGTCCACAAAAAGGGACACACAACACCGGCGGATTGGACAAAATATCACAATAGACAGTTACAACTTTGAGGTAGTTAGGGACTTTGTGTACCTCGGATCCGCTATAACATCTGACAACAACATCTCGTCAGAAATAAAGCGAAGAATTACTCTTGCCAATCGCTGTTTCTATGGGCTAGGAAGGCAATTGAGTAGCAAAGCCCTCTCTCGAAAGACAAAGGAGACTCTGTATAAGACCCTAATCATCCCAGTCCTGCTCTATGGCGCCGAGGCATGGACTCTATCTAAAGCGGATGAAGATATCCTTAGTCGTTTCGAGCGTAAGATTCTTCGGAAGATTTTTGGCCCTATCTGCGTTACCGGGCTTTGGAGGAGAAGGTTCAACCAAGAACTATACGATCTGTACAGCGACATTGACCTGGTCAAAAAAATACGCATATCACGTTTAAGATGGCTAGGTCATGTAGAGCGAATGGACAACAATGCTCCGGCTCGCAGGATCTTCGATTCCATCCCAGAGGGTAGACGCAGTCAAGGAAGACCTCGCCTTAGGTGGCGCGCTCAAGTGGAGGACGACCTGAACCAACTTGGAGTGCAAAACTGGAGGCAGCTAGCCAAAGACCGAGTTGGCTGGAGAGGCATGTTGGTTGAGGCCCAGGTTCGTCCCGAACTGTAGCGCCATCTAAGTAGTAATTATCTTTTGTATCTCCTCAAGGCTTTGTAGCTGCAGCATGAGGCCTTCCTTTTAAAATATTGGAATCTCCATTACATCCTTGAGCCGAACTGTCACCAATTCATTGAAATACACTTCCCATCGCTTCAGAATGAATTCAGGATCGCTGATAAGATTTCTCTTTTTTCAGTATTTGCATCGTGATGTGCAACATCTTTTATTCATTAATTCATGTAATTAATTCATTCATTCCATTCCTTCGCTTACCTTACCATACCTTAGGTAGCGCTACAGTCCGGGTGGACCTGCGCCTCAACCAACAAGCTTCTCCAGCCAGCTCTCTAGGTAGCTGCCTCCAGTTTCGCACGTTTATTAGAGAAAATATTCATGAATAAAACCCCTTTAGGTAAATCGGGTCTAACTTTCTCTTGAAAATAAGCTTTTTAACAAAATTTCTTGGCATCACTTAAATTCAACTGACAGCAGAGCTAACAAAAAAAAAACATTTATGTCAGCGCAGAACAAATTCTTGAATGAAAAGTTTTCTCTCTCTTCGATCGACGTACTGCAGCAAATATTCGCAAATCGCAAACACAAAAAACTGTAATCTTTGTATACTTCGTACGCATTAATTTCCACCACAAAACAACAGGAAAAACCCAAAAATATATCAAAACATTTTAATCAAAACCTATCCAATTAACAACAATCAATCGCAAGACATTCAAATCAAAAAAAGTTCCACCAAATCAATCAAGCAAAATGATGGCCACAAAGAAAATCGAGGAAGGTCAGGAGCTGATGCGACAAGCAGAAAAAAGGTACCCACAACTGGGAGGATTTAAAAAATTCCATAAATATTTTATCAAAATTAATTCTTTTGCAATTGTCTAGCTTGAAAACAACTCTATTGAAGTGGAGACCCGATTACGACGTAGCTGCTGATGAATACAGCAAAGCAGGTAAGTTTTTTTCTTGTTCTTCTGAAAATCGTGATTCCTAAAAGGTTTTTTGGGTGGTGGTGGTAGAGCAAGCAACCCCCAGCAGTCTATGGAGTTTTTTTTGTATCGTGTTCTTCGTTAAAGTTCTCGCCTTTTTGTCTTGTGTGTGGGGATGTTGTGGGCTTTTGGGGTAAAATCGATTTTTTTTAATGAGCTGAGCTCTCCTGTTGACAGTAGTTGTTCCCTGTTGGGTGTTTTCGAAAAAAAAACATTTCCACGGAAAATTAGGCAATTCGCAGTTGAGACTTGAGAGAGATGATTCCTTGGATGCGTATGTCGTCGGTAGAAATGGAGAACACAACGCTTGGGAGGTGGCATGTCTGAGATGTTGCAAAACACTTGAACGGTAAACAGTGTGCAACGAGAAATGTTTAAGAAATTCTTTCTACCAAACAAATTAGGCGAAGTATTTTCCACAGGATCGAGGGCATTATAGAAGAGGCAGCTCAAACCAAAGTTTCATTCTTTAAGAGGCGTTTTCTCTCAATTGTGTTTAAATCGACATTATTGACCAATTTGCTACTTTACAGTCTCTAATAGAATTAACCTGGTAGATCCAATAGTACCCTTAGTCTGAGTCTTCAACTGAATGTTTGGTTCTTTACCCATTTGGACCGAATCAGCTAACTAATTTCATATATTTTAAGCATGTCCAGCAGCACAAGTTTAAGGGTGGAATTGTTTGATGAAAGGAATGCATCTGGCTGTAGTGACCCGTGACATAGTGGTTAGTGTGCCGGACTGCTAGGCCAAGTCGTTGGGGTTCGATTCTGCACATTGTTCTTCGGGTCACTGCCTCTTGCGAGGAAATGACAAATCGAAGAGTAAACTTTGTCTCAAACAAGTGAATTTGGGGTTGCCTTTCGGATTCGCGGTAAGTTGTAGACTCCTCCTTCCAAGAAAGGACGTTAGTGTGATTACTTGTAAGTAATAATTGGCATTAGGAGGGTGAATCAGATCCAGTTTTATTACGGACACACTGGAAAAACAGATGTGCATCCAATTGGGAAGAGACCAGAGAGACAATAGATGGGATGGGATTTTACCGTACAAACCTACCTCTAGGGTCGATGTACCAATCCGTCAGCAGAGCATATCGCAATGTTCAAAGATCAACGATCCCGAAAGCATTCTGGAGCATTATAAAGTGTACTTAAATGAATTGTATTGTTAGCTCACGTAAGAAATGGAGACTCCATAATTTCAAGAAGACCTCATACTGCAGCCACCAAGCATTGAGGAGATACAAAAGGCGACTGAAAAATAACTGATCATGGCCAACAATACAAGCCAAGCAAAAGTAGCCGGTTTGCTGTCCTGACCAATCAACATCTTTAATGGACTCCGACAAGAGGCTGGTCTGGCTTCCATCCTCTTCAACCTGGCGTTGGGGAAAACAATCCGTGATTCAGGCACTTAAAGAAAACAACTATCATTACCATGTGAATCAAGATACTGTTCATAACATACGACATGGACATTTTCGGTCGAAGTCCACAAGCCGTACAAGAATTCGTAATTCAGTTCAAACAGCCACTACAAAACTGGTGGTGCACATTGTGGAAAAGAAAACCAAGTACATTTTGGCTGTGTCTGCGAGAAGTGATGGTCAAACAACAATACGCGCGCTGCTGCTGAAATACAACAGAACCTACTACAGACTCTCTCTTCAAATCCAGATACTTACTTACTTAGGGGGCGCTACAGTTCGGGACGAACCTGGGCCTCAACCAACATGCCTCTCCAGCCAGCTCGGTCTTTGGCTAGCTGCCTCCATTTTCGCACTCCAAGTTGGTTGAGGTCGTCCTCCACTTGAGCGCACCATCTAAAGCAAGATCTTCCTTGACTGCTTCTACCCTCTGGGATGGAATCGAAGATCGCTCTACATGACCTAGCCATCTTAAACGTGATATGCGTATTTTTTTGACCAGGTCAATGTCGCTGTACAGCTCGTATAGGTCTTGGTTGAACTTTCTCCTCCAAAGCCCGTTAACGCAAGTAGAGCCGAAAATCTTCCGAAGAATCTTACCCTCAAAACGACTAAGGATATCTTCATCCGCTTGAGATAGAGTCCATGCCCCGGCGCCATAGAACAGGACTGGGATGATTAAGGTCCTTTGTCTTTCGAGAGAGGGCTTTGCTACTCAATTGCCTTCCTAGCCCATAGAAACAGTGATTGGCAAGAGTATTTCATCGCTTTATTTCTGACGAGATGTCAGATGTTATAGCGGATCCGAGGTAAACAAAGTCCCTAACTACCTCAAAGTTGTACGTGTCTATTGTGATGTTTTGTCCAATTCGCCGGTGTTGTGTGTCTCTTTTTGTGGACAGAAGGTACTTCCCAACTTAGCCGCTTCAGCCTCAATGTTAGCAAACGCTCCAGTGACAGCTTGCTCGCCGAGTTCTGCCAATTATGTCTATGTCGTCAGCATATGCTAACAATTGCACAAACTTGGACAAATTTGTCCCACTACAATTGACTTGTGAGTTTCTTATAATTTTTTCAAGTATTAAGTTGAAGAAGTCGCACGATAGCGCATCACCTTGCCGGAATTATTTTTTGACATCAAAGCTTCTGTGAGGTCAGTACCAACCTTAACGGAGCAGCGATAGTTCTCCATCGTCATCCTGCACAGTCGGACGAGTTTTGTGGGGATACCAAAACTAGACATGGATCTGTATAGGTCGTCTCTGTAAATGCTATCCTACGCGGCCTTAAAATCGATAAAGAGGTGGTGGGTATCGATTTGGAATTCTTGGGTAGTTTCCGTCCAGATTTCAAATCCAGATACCTTCCAATAAAAACTAAGCTGCTGCTATACAAGACTATGATCTTAATTGTACTCACATACGGATCTGAGACTTGGGTTTTAACTTAAAGGTACTTAAAAGTACGCTTTCGAGAAGAAAGCGGAAAATATACAATCATGAATAGTATGAAATCTACCTGAAGCAGTTACCTTACCTTAGGTGGCGCTACAGTCCGGTGTGGACCTGGGCCTTAACCAACAAGCTTCTCCAGCAAGCTCGGTCCCTAGCTAGCTGTCTCCAGTGTCGCACGTGGAGACGGTTGGGGTCCTCTTCCACTTGTGTGCCACCTGATTCTCGGTCCTTCTCTACTGCGCCGTCCCTCTGGGGTGGAATCGATGTTCATCTGCTCTATATGACCCAGCCATCTGAGACTTTGAATTTGTACTCTTTTGGCTAGGTCTAGGGCACGGTTCTTCATTGTTTCTTCTTCTCCACTCTCCGTTTATACATACGGGTCCAAAGATCACCCGGAGAATCTTTCTCTCGAAGCAGCCTAAAGCGTCCTCATCCGATTTTGACAGCGTCCATGCGTTTGCACCATAGATTAGGACTGGGATGATGAGGGTCGAGAGAGAAGGCTTTGCTACACAATTGCCTTCTAAGCCCGAAGAAGGAGCGATTTGCAAGAGTTATTCTTCGTTTGATTTCAGCGCTGGTGTTTTTGTCTGAGTTAATAGCGGAGCCCAGCTAGACATAGTCCCTAACTACCTCAAAGTTGTCTATGGTGATGTTTTGTTCAAGACGTCGATGTTGGGTGTCTCTTCTTGTTGGCAACATATACTTGGTTTTGCCATTATTGTCTGCTAAACCCATCTTTGCCGCTTCCGTCTCAATACTCCCAAAAGCGCTACTGACATCACGCTGTGTTCCTCCAATTATGTCAATATCGTCGGCGTATGCGAGTAATTTGACGGACTTTTGAAAGATCGTGCCTCTGGTGTTGGCGTGAGAGTTCTGCACTATTCTTTCAAGTATGATGTTGAAAAAGTCGCATGACAGCGCATCGCCTTCTCTAAATCCTTTTTTGACTTCAAAGGTGTCGGTGAAGTCTTTACCGACTGTTGAATAAAATACACTAGTAATTTAGTTTAATTTAAACAACCACCTTACCTTGGGAAGGGGAATAGTTGTTTAGTTTATTGAATTATGAGAAGTGCATTTATTACAAAATATGAAGCCTATTTATATAAAAGTTGGTGGCAAAAATATGCTGAGTTTTGTATATTAATTATTACTATTTCTGTTTTGTCACTGTTTGGAAACAGTTAAAATTATTTAAATGTGTAGCCAGCATATTTGCAGCGCACCGATGAGTTGTTATTTTGACATTATTTGTATCCGTAAACACCGACCTTGACGGAAAAGCGTGCGTTTTCCAGCGTCATTTTACACAGGCAGACGAGTTTGACAGCGATGTTAAAACAACACATTGCTCTATATAACTCGTCTCTATAAATGCTATCGCACGCGGCTTTGATATCGATGAAACCACCAAAAGGTGGTGGGTATCGATTTGAAGTTCTTGGGTTTTTTCCAGGATCTACCGTAATGTGAATAATTGGTCTGACCTAAAAGGGCACTGATATGGACATGCGTCCGAACACTTAAAAAAAAAAAAAAAATTACTGTACATTTTTTCAAATTTTCTTAAGTCAATATCAACATTTTTTTAGACAAATTAATATTGAAAAAAAGGGTGGGAGGCATGTTCGGCCCATGTTTAGTTTGTCCGACTAGCAGATTCTTAATATGGATGGTCTAAGCTTTTATTTGATACCCCATTTGTTCGGTGACCCGATGAGGTAGGCCAACACCAAACCGGAAGTGGCCATTCTACTGCCAAGCGGACAAGAAAAATTCTGTCCGAGGTACATACGTACGGGACAGGCTGGATTTAGATGAATATTATCCAAAAGAGTAAATGTGGTCACGAATCGATCCATAATGTTGTGTATTAGCTCCTCAGATGGAAGATTATGAGCATCGTAAACTTGATGAAGTGCTCTATATGTAAGTTTGACGAACAGAGCTTAAAAAAAGTGAAACACTCTTCATTAGTATGACAGCTAGTATGACAGTTATCCCTATCGGAAGTACGTTCCGAGTGCTGACAGCTTTTCATTTGTATGTGTAGTTTTAACGAAAGAAGATAGCATTGAGTTTTCGAAGCATGAAATTCCACATGATTCTTATAATCCCATTTGACAATGCTGTGTAAATCGGAGTTTAATGAGCTTGTACCGTTGCAATTACATTTTCGAAGGCTTGAATCACCTAATCAGCAAAACCGTTATAAAACAAATAACAGACAGAATGGAGCCCTGGGGCACACCAGCATTTATTTTGTGGGAATCAAAGGAAGTAGCTTCTTATCCAACGGACAAGAGTGTTATCGATCCCAAAGTCCCAATCTATCAAATGCCTTGGAAATATCAAGGCCAGTAATCTTACTTTCGCCAAAGCGAAGGTCTATACTGATAAATCAGCTACTATTGATCATTTAAAAGCCAACATTCGACGCACTTTTGACGAAAATGTTTAATGTGCTTCGCTTTTTTTGGGTGGTGTCTTGTTCTCCTGTTAACCAATGCAGTCCCAGATGCTTTTCATCTGAAAAATAACCTTATGTATGAAATTTGAGCATCGGTTGCAAACCATGTTATTTTTTTCTTTAAACTAATTACTCACTAAATTAATAATAACTCTAACTACCTTCTTTTTCTAAAGCAACTTGTTTCCGTCTTGCCAAGTCATTCGATCAAAGCAAGGAATGCTTTTTAAAAGCCATCGATTGCCACAAGAACAATCGTTCTTGGTTCCATGCAGCAAAATGCTATGAACAGGTATTTAGTTTTCAAAAAAAAAATGCATCTTTCGTTCTAATGTGTGTTTAAACGATTTGTAATTATATTTCTCCAGATTATTATTGTTTTGAAAGAAACAAATAATCTCATGGAAATTGAAGAGAACGCCAACAAAGCATGTAATCTGTATCAGCAACATGGATCACCAGAAGCTGCTGCTTCTGCTTTAGACAAAGCAGCTAAAATTCTAGAAAATCCACATCCAGAAATTGCCCTTCGATTGTATCAACATGCTATGGAAGTTGTTTTGGTATGACTAATGATTGTTTATATAGTTTTTTTTTTTTTATAAATTCTTATAAAATAAATAATATTTCTCTTTAAGAATGAAGACTCAACACGACAAGCAGCTGAATTTGCTACAAAAGTATCTCGATTGCTGGTCAAACTTGGAATGTAAGTTATTGAGCTTCAAGAAACACCAAATAAGTTTCAAATTAACCCAAACAAAAAACCCATCACAGGCATGATCAAGCAGCTGATGCCATCCGCCGAGAAATCAGTTTGAATCAAATAACCGAATCATTCTCCCAAATCGGAAGACTAGCAGTCGGCTTGGTTCTGGTGCAATTGGCTCGTGGAGATTTTGTTGCCGCCGAAAAGGCATTCAAAGAATGGGGTAACTGCTGTGATCCCCAAGAAGTCCAGACCCTGGAAATGCTTCTACAAGCATTCGACGACGAGGATCCAGATCAAGCCAAACGAGCCCTAGCATCACCGTTCATCAGGCACATGGACGTTGAGTATGCAATACTGGCCCGCGACTTACCACTACCCAAGGGAATTGCAGCAGCACCCAAGGCGTCGGTTATAGAAAATGCCACAGCGTCATATAAATCACCTAATGCAGGAGTAAGAACAAGTGAATCATCTTTTCTGGTCCTAATTTGATTTGGTTTTCATTTTTCCTTTCAGTCATCTCCATCAGGTGCACAACCCCCATCCGCCGATGGTGCCGCAGAAGAAGAAGATGAAGAGGGTGGTTTATGTTAGTTTCTTAAAGTAGTAACTGTTTTTCTTTTATAAAACTCCTACATACCTACTGCTCTTTATTGTAAAACTAAAAAAACAAAAACAAACAAATACCCTCTATAACTGTAACAAACATATATAAAGTTATATTATTAAATTGGGAGAAACTACTATGTAAAGAAAAAGAATGATAAGGCTAAAGATAAGCAAAACAAAAAAGTGACCTCAAATTAAACAAAATACTAAAACATTCTTCGTTTAAATATTTAAATTACTATATAACACACTTCCATTCTAGTTTTTGATTCTTTCTCTCCATTAGTTGATAAGTTAAAAAGAAAACAAAAATGTGAAAAATAACAGAACATTACTTACTACACACACTGACACGACGACATTTTCATATAATTAATCGTAGTTTATTATAATAATTATATATTCTGTAAAAGATGTTATTTGTTAATAATTTATAAAACAAAGAGAAGTATATATCTATAAATGTAAAATGTAAACTTAAGTACAATTAAATTAATAAATAAAGAAATAAAATTCAGTTTTAAACTTCATCACCACCAATTAAAGTTTGCAACGCAGCTCTATTAAACAAAAAAATAGTTAAATTTATCAGGAAAAAAAATAATTAATAAAAAATAGCTAAAGCTTCATTAACGAAAACAAAAATATATATAAATAGTGCAATTATTAAATCAAAAACAACGGAATGGAGAAACTGAATAACATTTATTTTAGTTCCTTATTTTATCTAAGTGATTAAAAAAATGTTTAAATATAAAATAATTAAATTGTTGTAAGCGTTAATAATTTTGTTTTATTTGTATTTTTTTGTTGTATAATAGGCGTGCACAAGTCTTCCCAGATTTATTTTTTCCACAACATCTGCTTCGAGGTAGATTTCATACAATTTATGACTGTATCTTCTCCGGAATCGTCCTCCTCGCACACGGCGAGACTCCTCTCGAATGGGGTCCAGACATCAGAGTGAATTTTAGTAAGCACCCAAGTCTCGGATCCGTATGTGAGTAATGGTATTCTTGGTCTTACCAGGTACTATGCAGCCTAATCCTTATAGTATCAGATTTGAAATAAAACTTTTATTGAACGGTCCAGAAGATAGCTTGTAATTCAACGAAAAAGATTATCATCGATCCCAAAAGCACGCTGTTTCGATAAGAGAGCTTCATGCCAAACTCTATCAAATGCCTTAAAAATATCGAGCGCAATAATCTTGCTTTCGCCAAAGCAATGTAAGTCAATGTTCGGTGAGGTATACTATCACACCAATAGTGGAACGATTGCTTTTGGTCTTTCCTTTATGAAGGGACATTAGTGCTATGGGGCGGTATTCGGTGTGTTTTCTTAGGGATAGGCTGGACAAATGCTGTTTTTCATCTTCTAGGACAGATTCCAAAAGAGTAAGAGCCATGAAAAAACTTACGCAGTGGCCCTACCAGTGTGAAAGAACACCACTTCAGAAGAATGGCTGGTTTACCTGCCGGGTCAGCGGATTTGTGTATATTCAAGTTCTTTGATAACTATTGCTAGTGTACAAGAAATCTGCAGGATTGAAAAAAATACATTCTCATCCACAAGAGAAGCAACGTTACTGTGAAACAACGAGGGAATGGGGTGCGAGCTTCCTTTTCAAAAGATTAATTAATTGGATGATGAAAAGTTCTTAATATTTTTTTACAAATAACCAAAGCCACATAGACAATTTTACATGACTGGTGTACCTTATCAGAGTGAGAAGTATGAAATAAATCAAGAGTATAGGCGGCTTGTCCAGCAACATCCGGTATTCGAGTCAGCTCATCGATCAGCTGGGTTAGTTGGTGCAACCCAGTAAATGTGTTGTCTGAATAGAATAGAACCAGAAGCCAGCTGAAATTTTGCAAATGGAATTTGCTCGCAATAACGATTTCAGTGGCAGGACAATGGGAAACAATTCCCGAATCAGACAGCGCATCAAACTCGCCCAAAGTCGAATTAACTGCCGAAAATTCGGCTTCTGTAATAAAAACAAAAATGGATGATATGCATGCGGACACCGAATTTGATCCACAAAAAATAAAAGGGAATGTTGGAACATTGTCCTTATTGGGAAAGCAATATTGGTATGCAATATCATTCCTTTACTAACATAAACGAGTAGGCCAATGATAGGAAAAAGTAATGCCACTAAGGTATTTTCATATAGGGCAAATTCTGTTAAATCAGTATTCGCTCCAACCTGAGTTTCACTTGGCTCTTAGCAGCTGGCTAGACATAAACATGAAAGATTCTTTCTTAAGACCCGAACATTGGAATCGATGACGAGAAAAATAAATACCATTTAAAAAAAATATTAACACTCAAAACATAACCCTGTCGAATTGCGCAGTGTAGCCCTAAATTAATTTTTACAATCCAACTTTTTGCACTATTGCCAGCTAATCGCTTTTAAATTAGGAATGATGAAACACGTAATTTTCTAGCTAGTCAAGCAGAAATACTTCAAGGCTTTCTAGGGTAGAGCCTTCTTCTTGGGAAGACCAACAAAATACTTCCAGCTGTGGCTGTGGATTCAAGAAAAATAATTTCACTCTAAAGGATTAAACTGCAGCCTAGTGTGCTAATCTAATGAATATGATCCATTTCGAGCCAAATGTTGTTTTCAAATAATTTTTCAAATTCAAATGTTTTGCTTAATATTGTATTTTATTTTATATTTTTAATAACGAACAATTAATAATATAAGTATTTTCAGATAATGTATGCATATTAATTAAATAAACGAATTCATTATATAAATAGATATAAAAATGATAAAGTACCTTAAGTATGACAATGCCATAGTGACTAACTATTCTTCACAATTTTTTTTCAATAATGAAATATTTTACCTCAACATGATAAAAATAATTCCACTCAAATTCAAAAAGAAAAAGAAGAGAAAAAGAAATACAAAATAGGCGGAGTTTTGTTAAAGTAGAAAGTCGATGTAGATATTGGTGTGTGTGTGTGTGTGTGTGTGTGTGTGTGTGTGTGTGTGTGTGTGTGTGTGTGTGTGTGTGTGTGTGTGTGTGTGTGTGTGTGTGTGTGTGTGTGTGTGTGTGTGTGTGTGTGTGTGTGTGTGTGTGTGTGTGTGTGTGTGTGTGTGTGTGTGTGTGTGTGTGGATTTATAAAGAGGGTTTGTGGGTGGAGTTAACGGGCTGTATGTTGGTCATAGAGTAAACCTATTGTAAACCTATATTTGTATATTATGAAATGTAAAATAATTGATTTCGTTATAGACAAGGCTTAGTTATCTAAAAGATGTAAATATTAAGTTCTATGATTATCAATAAATACTAAATAGTATAATTTAAATTTCTGTTTTCCACAAACAACGATTGCGTCACGATTGTTTTTTTGAACTAGGTTAATGTTTTCTCAGTACTTTTATTCATTTATGATTTCGGGTGATTGGTTTTTTGTTCATAACTCAACCTAAAGCCTACTTTACATGGAACTGCATCTGCAAATTTTAAAAAGAGTAGAACAGGGCCAAAATAAATCACTAATATGTATGTAAGTACACACTAAAGGCTTCCAATAAATTTACTTTAATTTTTGACATGTTCTTGGGAACATTCGAGTGCTCCAATTAAATACATACCCGAATTACATTTAACTTAGACAAAAAAGAAAAAGATAGAATTATTATCAATATATAAAATAAGGAAAACAAATATTCTGTGCCATTTACTAGAAATCGAAGATATATGTAAATCCACATTCTGATGCAATACATTTTTAATATGTCCATTTTTCGCGCAAATAATGTATATATTAAAAAAAAAAATACATGTGATGGCCGCATACGATTCTTACAAATTGGCAGCCCACATGGAAAAATATGAAATGCACACTTTAAAATAAAAAGTGCAAATTAACCAAAAAATATTTCGAATTAAATTTAAAACAAATAAATAAAATATATACAATTATATAAAATGTAGTGCCCCGTGGCTTAGTGGTTAGTGTGTCGGACTGCTAAGCGAAAGAGCCTGGGTTCAAATCCCGCTCATAGCCACCTTTTTTTCTGGGGTACTGCCTCTTGCGAGGAATTGACAAAACCTCCAAGAGTAAAATTTGTCTCGAAAAAGTGCATCTCATGTAGCCGTTCGGACTCGGCGGTAAACTGTAGGTCCCTTCCATTCTTGCAGATTAACAACACACACACAGGAATGGTTGAGAGTATAAGTCACTAGGCCTTGGCTCCTTAAGGAGCTGTCGCGCCAATAAATTTATTTATTTATATAAAATGTACGGATCACAATTAAAGTAAGTATTTTTTTTAAATACGATTGATTGAAAAAATACTAACAAACAAAGTCACCCGAACAAATAAAACAATGTTGCAGATGAAATGCTATAATAAAGATGAACATGTTCATCTTCACTATAGGCTGCAATCTTCAGAATTCAAATTCCTACTTCCTATAATCTTCATACATGAAGATGATCTGTATTTTGGTTTCACCTCTCTATCGCACAAGTATGATTTGTGTATTGTGTGTCCTCTTTTTAGCAGATGGCAGATGTCGATGCAGATTAAGATGAAGATGCATGTAAAGCCTACTTTAAGCGTCCGAGAACCTTCAGCTTTAAGCACATGTGTTCGTATTTACAGAGAGCGGAAGTGAGGGTTTGGTTCAGTACCGCCAATATGTTCCATTTCCTTCCGATCATTATAGTTGGCCGTTTAGATTTATTTAATTGTTTCCTGTTTAACTTAATAAATGTCAAAATGCCAATTAGACACTGTTTTCAAAAAAAAAAGATAGAATTCTCTGTCTCTGTCTGATTTTGCTGCACCCTGTATGAAAATAGGGTGAGTAGTACTATTTTAACATCCATTTTCTAAGGAAAATCTTATATCTTCGTAGTATTTAAAAAAGAGCTCATTTTGATTTTCGTTTTTTGGTGTTAAGGTGACTTCGTTTTTAAGGTGAGTATTTATGCAAATATACGTCGTATACCCGCATACATATTGTCATGGTGGCGGCGGGGATAAAAGGCAACTTAATATTATTTTCATTAGTTAATAGCTTGCCTTAAAATAATTTTAACAGCTTTTTATTGAAAAGACTCAAAGCAAATGGCTTGTCTACAATAAACTCTACGTGATCGAATGAAAAAGTAAAACAATGACCACGAATAAAACTTCGTCCGAACCGAAGTAAAACATCGACGACGAATAAAACTTCGTCCGAGCCCAAGCTTTCGATTGTATAGGCTTCTTCCTTAAATGATGATGAATAGTTAAATTTTTACATTTTTTTTGTGTCGTTTTGTTAATTGTTTATATTATTAATTTGTTTTTCCAACAACAAATTAATTGTTTTATGCAAGTTCAAGATCGCATTTTGTCATACAGCAATGCATACGCACCCAATATTGTGTAGACGACGATGCATAAGACTCTATGAAGATTGAAGAGTGCCCAATGAATGGCAATAATAATAACAAATGGAAGTCACCCCCCCTCCCCGGGTTTGGATCAAGACATTTCAATCAGTTGTTTAGCTTGAAAATTTGTCGCGAGGAGGGTGAGTAACCATATAGGCTGGTGGAGGCTCTGTGCGGCTCTACCCCAACATCTCAATAAGAGTGTGTAATCAGTTGAAAAGAACTTATCGCAAAATATATAACTCATGCTCTATAGAAATTACAATAAAAAAATTTAAACCTACCCAAAGAATAAGAACCATTGTGGCTGGTTTATGGGTTCAGTCTTGTAGTTTTATTAGATCCGAGTGCTACTCTATAAATTACGGCTTTGGGACGTTGCTCGGGATAAGTTTGAATCAAGTTGTTAACGGTGTTGTGCAGATAAGAAGTGTAGTGAAAGGCAACATTAGTGTAAATATTTAAATCGGGAATATAAACAAACAAAGGATACCTGGGAAAATGAAAAGGTACGCCATGATAGTTTTATTTAAGTGTTCTAGAACTCATACATTTAGAAAAATTAAATAATTACAATTTTGAGTTATTACTGGTGTTTTCTTAGTTCTATTAGCTTTTTAAAAGATAAAACATCCTTCGTCGATTTTGATGAAAAAAAATGTGAAAAAATGTGAAAATGTTAAACTTTAATTTATACATAAGTTCTCAAAATAATAATGATTAAAACAAAGTGTGTACGACTTGGTTCTACTCTACGTACTTGCCCTTATGGACCAAATCACAATGAAAGGCAAGATCTTTGACAGAAAAAAGTATAACGTACGTTTAATAAAATGGTCCGAACTTATAAAAGTATCAAAACCACAATAAGTAACATTTTCTAGTAAAAATAGAGTATATGTACGCTGACCATATTTTTAAATTCCAAGTAATGAACATAAAAAAGAAAAATTATTAAACCTAGTTTTTGTTTTACAAAATAACTCAATAAAAATATATGACGAAAGGATTAAAGTATATTACAGAAGCAACTCTGAATATATTTATGATACGTTCTTAGGTATATGTTAGGCAAAATAAATAAATAAATAAAATTCAGTCTTTCCTTTAACTAGATGATGTTAGAGTAAAATAAACGCTAAAAACCTAAATAAGTAGGTATCTTTATTATTTTAAATCAGGGACTAATGCAAGTAGACAGATCAATTCATAGTTATAATTAGTAATTTAAATTGATTTTATAGTTTGGACTTTAATTTGTTTTTTTTTCATTTTTCCAAACATTGGGTGGTATGCATAAAACCGAAGTACTTACTTAAAGTAAAAAGTTCAAGTAAATACTGAAATTTAAGTAGAACCTCCGATTTTCAGTATTTACTTCGTTTCGTATGCATAAAAAAAAGTTTTTACTTGATTGCAAATACTTTAGTTAAATACTGAATTCATTCAAGTAAATACTTAAAATTCATCGCAAATCATAGTAAATACTTATTTTTTACAATCTAATAATCAATTGTTTTGACAGTACTCTGGTCCACTCCACGCCTATATCTTCAGCAACTCCAGTTTGAAATCTAGGATCTCCAATGTATCGCAAAAACTACCGCATCTTTTCGAGGTGGGTAGTTGCATCTCCTCTTGTTTCAGTTTGAACACCTTTGAAAGTAAAAATAATAATAATAATAATAATAATAATAATAATAATAATAATAATAATAATAATAATAATAATAATAATAATAATAATAATAATAATAATAATAATAATAATAATAATAATAATAATAATAATAATAATAATAATAATAATAATAATAATAATAATAATAATAATAATAATAATAATAATAATAATAATAATAATAGTAATAATAATAATAATAATAATAGTAATAATAATAATAATAATAATAATAATAATAATAATAATAATAATAATAATAATAATAATAATAATAATAATAATAATAATAATAATAATAATAATAATAATAATAATAATAATAATAATAATAATAATAATAATAATAATAATAATAATAATAATAATAATAATAATAATAATAATAATAATAATAATAATAATAATAATAATAATAATAATAATAATAATAATAATAATAATAATAATAATAATAATAATAATAATAATAATAATAATAATAATAATAATAATAATAATAATAATAATAATAATAATAATAATAATAATAATAATAATAATAATAATAATAATAATAATAATAATAATAATAATAATAATAATAATAATAATAATAATAATAATAATAATAATAATAATAATAATAATAATAATAATAATAATAATAATAATAATAATAATAATAATAATAATAATAATAATAATAATAATAATAATAATAATAATAATAATAATAATAATAATAATAATAATAATAATAATAATAATAATAATAATAATAATAATAATAATAATAATAATAATAATAATAATAATAATAATAATAATAATAATAATAATAATAATAATAATAATAATAATAATAATAATAATAATAATAATAATAGTAATAATAATAATAATAATAATAATAATAATAATAATAATAATAATAATAATAATAATAATAATAATAATAATAATAATAATAATAACAATAATAATAATAATAAATCAAGACTTATAGCACTTCCCAATGAAATATTCACTTAACCACCCCACATTTTCTCGTTCAAAGCGATACAGTTGCTTAAAATTTATATCAGCCCCCAATCTTCGTTCCTTATATATTTTTGTGGAGTCAACACTTATAAACTCTGCCATTCTGATTAGAATATAAACTTTAATTTTACAGATTTAAGTTATTTTACGAACTTATTCGCTTGAAACTCGATCTATGGCTAAAATCTCTTGGTATTGCACCTTAAAAAACTACCAAATTTATGGAAAAGTAGATGCTATGGAATTTCAAGTTGGTCGATAGCAACCTGAAAAATTTACAGTATTTGCTGCAAAAATAAAGAACTTACTAGTTTTTATGCATTCCAAAAAAAGTATTTATTACAAAAATTCATCAAAAAAAAGTATATGCTTCTACTTGAAGTAAATACTTATTTTTTAGTATTTACTCCAATTTTATGCATGCCAAAAGTAGTATTTACTTAAAAAATCCCCAGTAAAAGCATTTACTACCTTTTATGCATACCACCCATTATTTAAAACTAAAAAAACTTTTTTCTGTTGGAGCAGAGAACCCCGAAAGACACAATTGAATCTACAACTCTTAAAATATTTTTTGAAATTTCTATGAAATGTTTAAAAAATTACATCCATATATGTATCTATCCAATTTGGAAAAGATTTTGACTTGATTATTATCTGAATCATGGACAAATTAATGTGGACTGGTATTTGGTTGTCATTTCCATACAATATCTTAGAAAAATGTGTCGCCACACACTAACAGCTGAAACAATCATCATCATCATCATCGGTCCGGGCCTCCTTCAACAAATTCTTCCATACATCCCGATTGCTGGCCGACGCCATCCAATTGCTCACCCCAAGGCTTCGGGCGTCCTGGTCTACGCCATCCTTCCAACGTAAGCAAGGTCTGCCACGTTGTCTTCTACCATAAAAAGCTGAAACAATCCAATTGTGAAATATTTAATTACAAGAAACTTCATTTTCATAAATAAACGTATCTAGCATATAAGCGAAGGGTGTAGCTGCAATTCACTATAAATTAATTTATTTTTTAAATTTTTTTTAAATTGAATAATAAAAGCAAAAATACGAAGTTTTGCAATAAAAAATAGTTAACAATTTGCACAAGTAAAGCTTAGTTATCATTTGTGATTTTATAATTTTTTGATATATATTTTTGTGGTTAAGATGGATGAGTTGCCCTTCTACCTCTACCAATGTACCCCACTGCATTGAAACTTTTGTTTCCATATTTGAAAATCAGTTAGCTTCAAGCGCTTTTAGGAACCAACGTGAAGTTTGATCCTAGCAGTCTATTGGGGGGTTCTTTTATCAAATATCGTTGACTATCCAATTGTCAATTTTTTTTAGTTCCAAAATACCAACATACGATTCGTAACTATTTGACTGAAAAACAGCGTTAAAAAATACATTGTTGAAGTGTGAAATAGTAACCAGTGTTACGTGTAACTATTTCCAACAAGTCCATGACCTCGTTTGCATGATTCCTTTTTTCGGTTGTTTCTTAATTCTTTCTTTTTGACAAAATAGTAAAGGGTGTAGAAAAGTTGAGTTGAGCTTTGACGATTTTCGTTTGAGAAATGTTATACACGGACTAAAATAAGAACTTTTAAAATTGAAAACAATTATTCCCAATTGTGTTTTATTATTGGTAATGGATAGTTTTTAATAACATTTTTTTAAAAAAATTTAAATTTTATTCAAACAAAACAGCACAGTTTACATGAAAGTATTGAAAATATTCACCAACACCAACGTACGTGTCTGTCCAAAAGAAGGATGAAGAAACATCAAAAACGAAGAATCATGTAAACAAGGTCCATGACATGAAGATTGTTATTTTTGATCTGTCAAAGCCAAAGTTTATTTAGAATTCAAATCAAAATTCTAAATTCAATATTTTTTTTTGTTTTTTTGTGGTGTTTAAAATTGATTGAACAAATTAAATTATTTTCAATGGCAACATCTATGTACATATATCTTATTAGGTATTAATTTGGAGAATTTAGAATTTTGATTTTTTTTTTCTTAATATTTGTTTGACATATTAATAATGTCTAACAATAAATCGTTCCAAAATCGTAACAATCCCAGCAAAGTAAGTCTAACAATGACACTTGAGCCAAAAATATTGACACAACAACAATAGTCAACGATAAGTTAATGAAAGAACGTCCTTCATACCTCTTAGCAATAGGATCTGAATGCTAGATTTTTGACGTTTTGACATAAGGTTTAAGTTAGGTATATTCCGGGAATGATATATGTATGGACTGTTATGGAATTAAAGATTTGCATTTCGTAACCATTTTTTGCCTATCCAGTAAATAAAGCCACGTTCGTTTTATCATTTTGTTGAAAGAATTTTGGTTTAGTTAGGTTTTAGTTTGTGTTTGAACGAAATTAAATAAAATAATGAACAAATAATGAACAGCTTTGAAATAATGAAAAAATTTAAGTTTTTGAATACAAAATAATTCATAATAAACATTAACTTCAAATAATGAACTGTTCATTATGTCAACGGCCTTGTCTCTGATAAAGCATCGCTTCCCGTGAGATCAGCGAAATCAAGCATCGTTGCGCTTGGTTAGTGGACAAATGGGGGACCGTCCGAAAAACCAACTGCGTGCTGTTGACATGTGTTATGTGTTTTCTGTTTTTCCGTCCTCTTTCTATCTTCTGTACTGTCCTGTATCAATGTTGTCTTGTGTGTTGTCCTATAATTGTCTGAGCCAATGGCCTCAGTAGCCAGTGCTCATAAGTGTCTCTACTTCGTAGATTTATCTACGGAGTAGATCAATATGTAATGTAATGTAATGAACTGTTCATTATAATAATGAACGGATGGTCACCGTATGCCACCACACGTCTTAATAAAAATTATTTGTGAACAAAGTGTTTAGAACATTTTAGTACCGTAACACGGGGTTACTTTGCTCCGTTTCTTACACTATTTTTAGAAACCTCATAAAATAGTAGACAAATAATTTTGATCTATTTTTTTGTTGATGTGAGACAAGGCATTTTGGGGAGAGTACGATAACTTAGGCGCCAAGAAATGATAACGGTTTTTAGTAGAACAGTTCAATACAAGAATTTATTTCTATGGGGGGTCTATCTCCCCCCGTTTGGTCAGTAGGGGCATTTTCATAAAAAAGTACTTAAAGAATAAAAAAATTATACAAAAATAACGGTAATACTTACAGGTAAGTTTTATACTTTTTTTAAAGCCAATACTCCGTTCTATTTGTTAATTTTTAAATCAAGTGAAATTGATGCACATTTTTTGAAAAAACGAATTTTAAACTCAAAATTGCCAGCATTTTTGCTATGAATGTTAAAATAATAATTAAAATACTTTTTTTTGTGGTTGATAGATGGAGCAAAATTGTCCAAGGGATGGGGTTATTTTGCTCCATTTGAAACTTTTAACTATATCTCCTTAATCTATAGAGCTGGAGCAAAGTTAGTATTGTATTTCAATACCACAATTGAAAGGTTCATATCTGTGTAAAAAAAAAAGAAAAAAAAAATGAAAAACCAAACCCTTTCTCACATTAAACAAACAGCCTCTTGTTGCTTCATTAAATACTTATAAATTAAAAAAATAAAAATAATTCAACTCAGTTTAATATTAAAATAAATAACATTTTTTAACAAAACAACAAAAAATCACTTTTAATAACCAGAAAAACATAGTAATATTGCATTAATTAATTTTTCCCTGAAGCAAAGTAACTTCAAAATCAAACAAAAAATGCAGTCGCCTAACATTTTTTTTAAATTATTATTTATTACTTAAACTAACAAATGCCATGCGTTAAGAATTAATGAAATAATATTGTACATAGAAAATCTATATTAACTTTATTAAAGTTTACACAACTGTTCTTACACACCAAATTTTGCACTTCAAAAATTTTTGACGATGCATTGTCACCTTGTGTGGGTGGGTGTCGTCCCATATACGGTAATTTTGTACAGGCATTCGTCTAAAAATGCACCTGATCGCTAAAGATGGTTTTTCGGCCAAAATAAGGGTCCTCTTCCAAACGTTCCGAAACCCAGTTTCGAAGCCCAGGCATAAACTTAAAGCTTCTGGGTGGCAGTTGGATCTTGTACGTATGGGGGATCAAGTCCCGACTCAAAATTCGCCAAGTTGAAGCCTGCGAAAAGCCGAGATCTTGTGAACTGCCTCGGGTTCTGCTGTACATTTTCACGGACCGCGGCGATGTTCCTTGGCCATCTTGCGTTCCTTTGACGTGCGAATGTTATCTGGATTGATAACCAAATCGTTGGTCTCAAATTAGTGCATCGTGTTACTTACCATCGAAATTTGGGCCCAGGAATTGAATAATGGCAACAGTTTTGGCAGTTGTCACCTAAAACAACATGCCCGCCACAAATCGCCAAAATCTACTCGCGCCAACTGAAAAAACCCTTTTATAATGGACAAGTTTAGGATATGTGCATTGAAACAATATCAAAGTAACAATCTAACATGACATTACGATGATAGAGAAACATAACATTTTAATTGGCAAAATGTTCTCCGTCTGTCTGTTGATCTGTCCTTCTGTATATTGAGCTCTATGCAGACCAAACAGCTAAATTTAGTTTTAGGGCTTAAAATAACTGTACCTGCCATATAACGGTTAAGTAAAAGCTTGCTTTCCTCGAAAATAACTCCAACGGTTTCGATGAAATTTTATGAGGGTATTTTGGTAGTTTTAATCAATTATTTTATCAAAAGTGTTGACTGAATAGATCTATTAACTTTCATAGAAACGTTTTTTTTTTACTTTTCGACTTTCTTGGTAAGAAACCAATGGGTTTCTATCAAATGTTATATTTGAAAAGATCTAGGCAGCCAAAAATGTTTTGCGTATCCACATTTTGAATAATATTTCTTTCTATTTGTAACTATTTTTTTTATCTATTTATTTTGATATGATTGCACTTTCCAACACTTGCCTTAAGTTTGTTTTGGTGTAACCCTATAAAGTTGTTAAACAAACTTCGATTATTTTATCGACGTTTCTTTGGATTCAATAATTTGTGAGCAATAATTTGCTCATCATAAAAGAGTTTTTTTTTTTCAAAAGTAAAAAATGCATCTTATCTATTCTGGAGGAGTGCTGAAAAAATTAAACAACGTACTTGCGTTCGTAAACATGCACCCCAAGTCTGTTGTTTAGGGTGTCTCATTAGATTCCTTATTTTATTTTTTGTTATCTTCCTTAAAATAGAAATTGTTGTCGTTTTTAAAATTTGACAACAAATTTACGCATCAGAATATTTGTCATCTATCTTGTTAAGTAGTAATATTAAGCTTCGAGACTTATTGAAACGCAATTAAATTTACCTTAAAAATCATGTTCCAAGCCATACATTTTAAACGAGGCTTAAATTAATCGATTTAAAAATGTTATTGAGAATTGGTTACGTTATTTAGTCTCTTTGGGAAATATAATGCAATTAAACGGTTTTCTAAAACTCAAATTCAACAAATAAAGCGTTTATAACAATTTTATTATAAAAAAAAACAGTTAAGTAAATATTTTTTTAAAGATTATTGGTTCATTCAAGCATGATTAAAAAGCAATCGTGACGAATTTCTTACTGATTCATTTACTCTGTCGATATTCGAAATCATTTTGTATGACGTTCTCTAAAAAATATACTTTTGAATAATTAAAGATATTGGCAAGGGTTGAAAATGATTAAAATAATACTAAAAGCGATGTAAATTAAAAAAATGGGCACGACTGGGTCGAACGTACTTGCTCTTATGTGCCTAATTACATTGGAAAGTAAGATCTTTGGCAGAAACAAGTAACAGTTGCGTTGAAAATAACACAGTTTGAACTTATAAAAAGTATTAAAAACCACAATACTTAACGGTTTTTAGTAAAAATGAAGTATGCCATCATACGTCTTAAATAACAAGGAATTTATGAAAAAATGTATTTCGAAAATTGTAGGAACAGTTTTGATAAAATCCTGTTATTTTTAGGGCTAAACATAAAATTTCAATTTTCCCTCTTGGGAATGCCAAGAGAATCACACACAAAGATTGAAGATAATCGCTTAAGCCGTTTAGGATGCAGCTCGTTATACATACTGACAGATAGACAGACAGACAGACATTTTTCTCGATCACTTTTTTAGACTTCTCTATGATCGTAATGTCATGTTTGATTGTTGTATCAATTTTTTTAATATTCACGAATCCTAAACTTGCCTTATAGTCCCTATAATCGCAAGTTAAAATGAATTGCACGACTGGAACGCACGTACTTGCTCAAATGCAAATTAAAGAAAATTAAGGTGAACATCAAAGGATTTATTTGATTTTTGTGACTTTTGATTGCTCGAATAAAGTACGTTAAATTGTATTGGGTGAAATAATTTAAACGCCATTTTATTTCTTTAGGAAATGTAACTAAGTGTGATTTTTTTTTCAAAATCGTAGGAGCCGTTTTTAAATATAACGGTTTTTTTTGACAACTTTTTTTAAAAAAATTAAAAAAAAATAATTCAAGAATGCAAGCTTAAGCTCAAAAACAACGTACATTTAAAAACAAAATTAAAAACAAAAATCTCTTACCTGTTTTCAAAATATTGATTTTTCAAAAAAAAAAATTATAAAAATTATTAAAAATACAAAAAAAAAGTTTTCGAAAAAAAATTAATGCGAAATTACTAAGGCTACCAATATCTTCGTGATCATTAATTTCGATAGTAATCGGATCACCAGTTTTCGAGAAAGTCAAAGAAAAAAAAAAACGGTCCTTTGGGAGGTAACGGTTTTAGCCCACCATATTAATTTTTTTTTACCAAAATTTAATGCTTACCTACAGTAGTACACTGATTTTTTTCATAAAAATTCTTGGAGCCGTTTTCGAGAAAAATAAGCTTTTACATAACGGTTATGTGACAGGTACCGTTAATTTTTGAGCTGAACAAAATTTTAAAAACTCTGTAGAATGTCAAAATAACCTAAAGTTCTAAATTTGAAGACGATTGGCCCAACCGGTTAGGCTACAGTCCAAAATACATCCGTACAGATAGACAGACAGACGGACAGAATTTTGCTAGTAACTCAAATATGTTTCTCTATCATCGTAATGTCTGATTATTATCTCAAAATTTTTTTTACACGAATGCATAACTTGTATTATAGTACCTATAATCGCAAGTAAAAATTGAGATAACAATGAAACATGGCAATACGACCAGAGAGAGAAGTCTAAAAAAAGTGATCGACAAAAAAAATTCTGTCTGTCTGTCTGTTAGTATGTATAACGAGCTGCAGCCTAACCGGCTTAAGCTTAAGAAATTGAAATTTTATTTTTAGACCTAAAAATAACGGTACCTGCCATATGACCGTTTAGGAAAAGCTTATTTTTCTCGAAAACGGCTCCAACGATTTTGATGAACATTTTTGACAATTTTTTTGTTGATATTGGCTGTTATTTGATTAGAACCAAATTTTAGGGAGAAGTCTATTAATGGTACCTTTCATATAACGGTTTTTTAATTTTTGGCTTTCTCGGTAACAGCTCTTTAAATTAATGTCAAATTTTATATTTGAGAAGATCTAGGTAGCCAAATTAATTCTGCATATCAAACTTTTGAATAACTTTTTTTCTGATTAAAATTAATTTTACTAAAAACCGTTAAGTATTGTGGTTTTTAATACTTTTTTATAAGTTCAAACTGTGTTATTTTCAACGCAACTGTTACTTGTTTCTGCCAAAGATCTTACTTTCCAATGTAATTAGGCACATAAGAGCAAGTACGTTCGACCCAGTCGTGCCCATTTTATCGTAAGGACCGCCGAATGATGCCCAATTTCGTATGTATGTACTTATTTTGTACCTACTTACCTCATAAATGTCAAACCAGATTTGACGTTTGCGCCAATTGCAAAAGTTATTGCATTTTTTTTACCTTTTAGAATGCAACATGACGTTGCACGACACTAGTTAGAAGAATTAGAAAGAATTTTTTTTTCAGCGCAGTAGATTGAGAATTAGGTGACTATTTTCTCACTTAAAACTCACGGGCGGCTCTAGCTTGCACTAGGAGTTAGAAAAATTTCTTCTCAACCTGAGTATTGAACTGACGACCTCCGGTCAGAAGCAAACATCTTATCTACTGCACCAAAGCCGCCCGCATCTTTTGATGATTAATTTTGCGCCACCTAGTACACACACTTCTATTTTCTTTGAAAATCTAGTACTCTTTATACATGCCATCCCTGTTCTAGGCTATTTGCCAGGAAAATCAAAGATGTGAAATGAAACCAAGAAGAACGCAATTTTCTTATGTCTGGTTTGGTGTAAACATGTTCTACTTTTCTGTGCGTTACATTTCTTTTATTTACCGTCTTTTAAACAATTTAAAGAAATTATTAGTGTAATTAATAATAATATTGTCAGCTTTTCAAGAAATCATATTGTTAAATTGCAAGTGCCATTAAGAGGCATACTTCTTTAAAATTACTATTCTAAACTTCAAAAATTTGTTGGTCCCTTTAAATAATATTAAACAAAAATGTAAGTAACTGTAAAATTTTCAAACTAAAATAGGAACAAATAACAAAATTAAAGAACATTTTATTCAGCAAATATTTCGTTGTCAACTAAACTCTTTTAGGATGGGAAGGTCTGGGTATAAGTAAAATTACATATAAAAGGAATGATTTCGGTTTAAGCCCACTCCATAACTTAATTCTAGGATTGTGCTTGTAAGTATCTACTAAATGGCGATGTGCTTCAGCATTTGAAAGCTACTACCAAAAGCACAAAAAAACGTATATTTGACCGATACCATTGCCTTTAAGAGATATTTAAATGAATTTATACTTCAAATAATTTCTTAAATTGCATTTTTACTTGTTAGACAAGCTAAATTTTAAGTTTTCATTTAAAGCAACAGGTAACTTTTCCATGTAGAGACTCAGTAGAAAGTCCTTTTAAAAACTTATGAAGTAATAAACATGAAATTTACTTAAATATTTTCAAGCTTTTCCTCATGTGTGTGTGTGGTATTTACATACACTGCGAGTCATCTGATTAACGTTAGACTTTTCGGTTTTTACCCACTTTTTCGCAACGTATTTCATAATGCTTTTTGCAATTTATTTGGAAGTGCTTAAAACTTGCATGCAGACCTTGCAATACAATTCTCCGCATTTTCTTTAACTCAACCGAGGAAAAAATTATCAAATAGATGTTCTATATATGTTATGTAAAATCTGGTATCTTCGAAAAAAAGGTAAAGTATTCGTTATCATTCTATTTAATGTAAATATCTGAAGCGTAAACTTAATAATAATCTTAAAACTTAAATGAATCACTTTATTATTTGTTCTCTGATATTTAATTTGGTAAGAAAAAAAAATTACCTTCCGGTGTAAGAGTAATTATGGAACTCAATTAAGATAAGAAGTATCTAGATACATCAAATGAGTAATGTTGACATAACTATACGTATTCATTTAAAGCTACCTGTCTATTTGTTACTTCATGGAAAATTAAAAAAGGCGGTTTTTCCTTTTTGAAGTGATTTCTCACAAAACCAATTTTAATTGAAGGAATAAGTCAAAAGGTACCTTGATGACTGATATATTTTATGTGTAAAAATAATCCTCAGTTAAGATTTATTAGTACACCATGTCAAAATAACCGACAAATTTACAGTCACGCTGGCTCTAGTTTCTTGGCGAATCGATAAAACAACAATAGGAAGCCGATTTTGAGACAAAACGCTGAAAACTAAATAATAAAAAATAAATTGCACGACTGGATCGCACGTACTTGCTCATTGTAGAATAACATTTAAGAAAATTTAAGTGGACATCAAAGCATTTACTCGATTTTTGTGACTTGCTTGCACGAATGCATAACTTGCGTTATAGCACCTATAATCGCAAGTAAAAATCAATGTACTATTGTAGGTGTTGATTATGTTTTGTTGAAAACTGTAATAACGAAGTTTGCTTTCATTAGACTAGTGGCTAGGACTCAACCGAGCAATATAAAACAAAATTAGGGGTAAAATATTAAAAAAAATAAATTTTGTATGAAATCAAAAAAAAACACTATTCTTACGGTTTTTGAAAAAAATGTTTTAAACCATCTTATTTCTGTTGCTGTTTTTTATTTTATGAATTTTTCATTTCAAAATGGTTTTTTTTTGAAAACTTTTCGAAGACATATTTAATTTTTTTTTAATTTAAAGAAATCTATAGTTTATCCTAGGAGAAAAATCAAAAAAAAAATCGATAGATTCGTGTTCAAAATATTGAAAATTTCATCAAAATCCGTCAATTAGTTAACGAGAAAGTCTGATTTAAAAAAAAAAAACCCGTCATATGGGAGGTAGCGTTATAAAACTTTTTCTGAAAAATCCATTAAAACTAAAAGATATATTTTGCATAGAAAACACCATTCAGAAAGTTTTCTCAAAATCGTAGGAGCCGTTTTCGAGGAAAATAAGTTTTTCATTAAAAGTTAAATGGCAGGTTTTTAGTAAAAATGGAGTACGCCATCACACGTCTTGTATAATAACGAATTTATGAAAAAAAGTATTTCGAAAATTGTTGGAAGAATTTTGATAAAACCCTGCTTTTTAATTTTAGGTTTTTGAAAAAAAATAGTTTTTTTTAAATTTTGGTATACAGTTTTATAGAGTTTATTAATATACACGTGATTATAAAATTCAAAATAATTCTTATTCTTTGATTAGTTTTAAAAATATTGATTTAAAAAAAAAAATTATTTTTATTAATAAAAAAATTCAAAATTTTGATATGCAGAATTAATTTTGCTACCTAGATTTTCTAAAAAATAAAATTTGTCAGAAATCTAAAGAGCCGTTACCGAGAAAGCCAAAAATTAAAAAAACCGTTCTATGATAGTTACCGTTAATAGACTTTTTCGGTAAATTTGGTTCTGATTATATAAGAATACCAACAAAAATATCTTCAAAAAATGTCATTATAATCGTTGGAGCCGTTTTCGAGAAAAATAAGCTTTCCTTAACGGTCATATGGCAGGTACCATTATTTTTAGTCCCAAAACTAAATTTTAATTGCCAAAACAATTACACCTACATAATTTGAAGATAATCGCTTAAGCCATTTAGGCTGCAGCTCGTTATACATACTGACAGACAGACATTTTTTGCCACTAACTTTTTTAGGCTTCTCTATGATCGTAATGTCATGTTTGATTGTTTTCACATTTTTTTTTATATTCACGAATCCTAAACTTGCCTTATAGTCCCAATAATCGCAAGTAAAAAAAACAAAAGGAAGTTACGGATTAGTTACTAAGCTCTATCGAAACCTTTAAACTTAAACACCTAACTTTTATATTTTAGCTCTGGTTGCTGGTCTTGGTCAAGCTGCAGTAGCTCCTCGGGAACAGGAACAACGAAAATTGTTCGAAAAACCACTAAAAATGGAGAATTTATTGTAACAACAACATACAGTGTAAGTTTTCGATATTTATTCCTAAATTGCTACTAATTTTTAAAATTTGTGATTTTTTTTAAATTTGTCTTTAGAATAAACCTTCATCAGCTACAGGACTAACACAATTCGAACCAATGGGCTGCACACAAAGTAGACACGTAAATCAGATCAGTAATGCCTCGCCGGCTAGAGTTGCACCAATAAGTGCCAATCAATTTGAAAAAGAATGCCTAGACGAACACAATCGATTAAGAGCCTTACATGGTTGTCCACCTTTAAGATTGAATCAGAACTTGTCTAAGATAGCCAAACAGTGGGCGGTTGTAAGTAACTTCTCTAGATTGTATTAAAAAAATAGAAAACCTAAAAAATGTCATCTTTTCCCAGAATTTAGCCAATAGCAATGTCTTGCAACACAGCAACGGAAAATATGGTGAAAATCTGTTCATGTGCAGCGGATATTCTATTGACGGCAGGAAGGCTGTAGAGAGCTGGTACAATGAGATCAAGGATTACAATTTCCGTAAGCCTGGTTTTAGTAGCAAAACAGGTCATTTTACTCAAGTTGTATGGAAGGATTCCAAGGAGTTGGGAGTTGGTGTGGAAACAAGGTAATAATTTGACAAATATCCAAAAAAAATTTACCCAACCTAGTGTTTTTATTTGAATAGAGGAAACAGCACTTGGGTTGTGGCAAACTATGATCCACCAGGAAATTTTGCCAACTCCTACGAACAAAATGTTCCTAAGCTTTGAAATGACAAGAATTGAAATTTTAATTTTCAAATATATAAAAACTCTTATTCATAAAAAAATCATCATATTTCTCAGAAAAAAGGCTGAAATGTCATTGTAAACCAAATATAAGTATATAACGAGCTCGCGACCAAAAGTTTTTATTGTTAAAATTCATTTATTGTTAAAAATTAATTAAAATATAATAACAAAGTATTTCTTTAATTTTTTTCTTAATTTCTATTACTTATCTTATTTCCTACTCTTATTTCAAATTTGTAATTTAGCTTCTCCTACAACGTTTCAATCCAGCACCTTATCCATCTTCCTACCAAATTATATACAAATTAAAATTCAAATTTTCAAATTAAAATTCAAATTCAAATTAAAATTCAAATTCAAACTCAAATTGAAATTCCAGTTCAAATTAAAATTAAAATTCAAATTCCAATTCAAATTCAAATTCAAATTCAAACTCATATTGAAATTCCATTCAAATTTAAATTCAAATTAAAATAAAATTCAAATTCAAATTCAAACTCAAATTGAAATTCCATTCAAATTCAAATTCAAATTTAAATTCAAATTCAAACACAAATTGAAATTCCAGTTCAAATTTAAATTCAAATTAAAATTCAAATTCAAATTAAAATTCAAATTCAAATTCAAACTCAAATTGAAATTAAAATTAAAATTAAAATTGAAATTAAAATTAAAATTCAAATTCAAATTAAAATTCAAACTCAAATTGATATTCAAGTTCAAATTCAATTTAAAATTCAAATTCAAATTAAAATTAAAATTAAAATTAAAATTCAAACTCAAATTGAAATTCCATTTCAAATTCTAATTCAAATTCAACTTCAAATTAAAATTCAAATTTAAATTCAAATTTAAATTTAAATTAAAATTCAAACTCAAATTAAAATTCCAGTTCAAATTAAAATTCAAATTCAAATTCAAATCCAAACCCAAATTGAAATTCCAGTTCAAATTCAAATTCAAATTCAAATTCAAATTCAAATTCAAATTCAAATTCAAATTCAAATTCAAATTCAAATTAAAATTCAAATTCAAATTCAAATTCAAATCCAAACTCAAATTGAAATTCCAGTTCAAATTAAAATTAATATTAATATTCAAATTCAAATACAAATTCAAATTAAATTTCAAATTCAATTCAAATTACAATTTTAAATTCAAATTCGAATTCTAATTAAAACTAAAATTCAAATTAAAATTTAAATTCAAATTCAATTTTTTTTTAATTTTTTTTTTTAACTAAGTGCCTTTTAGAATGCAACACGAATTCAAATTCAAATTAAAATTTTAAATTCAAATTCAAATTTTAATTAAAATTAAAATCAAAATTCAAATTTAAATTCAAATTCAAATTCAAACTAAATTCAAATTCAAACTCAAGTTCAAACTCAAATTCCAATTGAAATTCAAATTCAAATTCAAATCCAAACTCAAATTGAAATTCCAGTTAAAATTAAAATTAAAATTCAAATTCTAATTCTAATTCTAATTCTAATTCAAATTCAAATTCAAATTCAAAATCAAATTCAAATTCAAAATCAAATTCAAATTCAAATTCAAATTCAAATTCAAATGCAAATTCAAATTCAAATTCAAATTCAACTTCAAATTAAAATTCAAATTCAAATTCTAATTCAAATTCAAATTCAAATTCCAGTTCAAATTCAAATTCAAATTAAAATTCAAATTCAAATTCAAATTCAAATTCAAATTCAAATTCAAATTCAAATTCAAATTCAAACTCATATTTAAATTCAAATTAAAATTCCAGTTCAAATTCAAATTCAAATTCAAGTTCAAACTCAAATTGAAATTCCAGTTCAAATTCAAATTCAATTTCAAATTAAAATTCAAATTTAAATTCAAATTAAAATTCAAATTCAAATTCAAATTCAAACTCAAATAAAAATTCCAGTTCAAATTCAAATTCAAACTCAAATTAAAATTCCAGTTCAAATTCAAATTCAAATTCAAACTCAAATTAAATTTCCATATCAAATTCTAGTTCAAATTAAAATTCAAATTCAAATTCAAATTCAAATCCAAACTCAAATTGAAATTCCAGTTCAAATTCAAATTCAAATTCTAATTCAAATTCTAATTCTAAATCTAATTCAAATTCAAATTCTAATTCAAATTCAAATTCTAATTCAAATTCAAACTCAAATTCAAATTCCAGTTCAAATTCAAATTAAAATTAAAATTTAAATTTAAATTCAAATTCAAACTCAAATTTAAATTCAAATTCAAACTCAAATTCAAATTCAAATACAAAATCAAACTAAATTCAAATTCAAACTCAAATTCAAATTCAAAATCAAAATAAATTCAAATTCAAACTCAAATTCAAATTCCAATTGAAATTAAAATTCAAATTCAAAATAAAATTCAAATTCAAATCCAAACTCAAATTGAAATTCCACTTCAAATTAAAATTAAAATTAAAATTTTAATTCTAATTCAAATTCAAATTCAAATTCTAATTCTAATTCAAATTCAAATTCAAAATCAAATTCAAATTCAAATTCAAATTCTAATTCAAATTCAAATTCAAATTCAAATTCAAATTCTAATTCAAATTCAAATTCAAATTCAAACTCAAATTCAAATTCCAGTTCAAATTCAAATTCAAATTAAAATTAAAATTTAAATTCAAATTAAAATTAAAATTCAAATTCAAATTCTAATTCAAATTCTAATTCAAATTCAAATTCAAATTCAAATTCTAATTCAAATTCAAATTAAAATTAAAATTTAAATTCAAATTAAAATTCAAATACAAATTCAAATTCAATCTAAGTCGTTGCTTCCAAATTGGGTATTAAATGACTTCCGGAAGCCTAGATTCTCCTATTTGCACAAATTCTCGATGACATTTTTGAAAAAAAATAAAAATATTTTTCTATGCTTATCAATTGTATTTTCAATCATCGTTTAAAGTTATTAAGCACATAGTAAATTTTTATTTGTATTTATTGAAAAAAGGGAAATCTTTTAGTTTCGAGTATTTTATTGATTTCTTTATCAAATCCTTTATTTCAGTTTATGGGTCTCGTGACATTATTCTCAAATTCTCCAGGAATGTTGCCTTTTGGATCATAATTCACCACGATCCAGGTGTTTCGCCCTCTACAACAAAAGCCAGTCATATTAATCATTTCAAAAAACCCTGATTCAAAACCCCAATTACCTCTTCTCTATCCCCACTCCTATTTCCTTCGTGCCCTTCCAGATAATTTGGGTAAACTGATCCTTCCCATGTACATTTTCCGGCTTCGAGAAGTTATACGAAGCCATTTCATCATACCAGCTCTTCACGACAGTTCGTGCATCCACATTATATTCTCGTGCCACAAAAAGATTTTCACCATACAATGCCTCACTACGATAAACCAAAACCATATCTCTATCCGCAAGTATCTGTAAAAACATAAAGATAAAGGAGCTGTTTTTAGGATAAACATGATGACAAAACTCTATGCGAACATTGTTCTTCTCACTCTGGCCCATTCAGTTGCGTAAGCAGATAAGTTGGGATTCAAGGTTACTGGCGGAACTCCATGCTGATCTCTGTACCGATTGTGTCCCTCTAGGCATTCTTTGGCGAAAAGCTTATAATATCCGGATAGAATGGGTTGGCTGGTTACAGGAGGATTGACCGCGGTGGTATTTACACTATCTCCACGCAAAGCATTGTCTCCGTTATTGTAGCAACAGAAAAGTCTAAAAAGTTCATTTCAGTTCAAAAGAGATAAGTTACTATTTTTTGAATAAGGAATATGTACAGATGTACTTATGTATGTATAAAAATGTCATACTTAAAACACATTTTGTTTTCAGAATTTTCAAAACTTATTTGCTCTCTCCGAAACACCTGAGGAGAGGGTTTAATTCAAACTGATTACCGTTTTGAAGTTCATAGAACAAAAGCGACGTATCTTTTGATTTTTGTTTACTTACGGTCTTTGTCTTTGCTTGGTAGGTTTTTAATCTAAGGGGAAGTTAAGGAATCCTAAAAAAATCAAAAATGATTTTGGAATAAATTTGTTGATGATTTCTATTCAATCATAATTGACAATTTCAGTCAATCATCAGCAAACAACAAAAACAAAAAAATCTAGTACTAAATCTAGGACTAATTACTAAATCTAGTACTAAATCTCGTACCAAATATAGTGCCAAAAATACAATAGTTCTAAATTTTAGTACTATGTACTAAAAATCTAGTACCAACAAATACTATTGTACCAACAACCTAACACCAATCGGCACCAGTTTTATATTTAACCAGCGGTACCCGGTGCGCGTTACGACGCCCTAGAAAAAACATGATTTAATGTATAATGCGAATTTGACCAAAAATTCACAGGAACGATCCCTGGACAAAACTATATTTACCATGTAATCTTCATTAAAATCCGTTGGCCGTTTTAAAAGTGTGACTCATGAGTATTATCAGCATGAGTCATGTTATTTCGTACGTGTAGCCTGTCTTCGATTTATAAGACGTTATCACGTCAAAAAGTAATTTATTTCCGTCTTATTTCATACTAGCTGACCCACTCGGCATTGCTCAGATGTACCAATACCAGTGCTTCCTATCACATCCAAGTATATTTTAAATCTACCAAACTTTCCTTTTTTGTCGGCTAAGCCATTTATATATAATATTTTTGAAACGGAAATTATAAAGGTATACAGGGAAAAACTATATTTTCTTAGATATATCTCCACCGTAGCGCCAAATTTCGAGTCAACATTTTGTCAAATCGTTCTTATAATAAGAAGTTTCGTAAAGCAGCACCGCGATACCTAAGGGGTAATTACATTCGGACAAAAACATCCAGAGACAAAAAATGACTTCTTCGATTTGGAAAAGTAAATCAATACAACACATCTTAAATGATTTTTTTATCGGTTCATAAAAAAGAGTTAAACGAAGTAGAAATAAGTTGATACGTAGCAGATGCATACAAATAAATGAATTAAGTAGATCTACTACATATGAAGAGAATTGGCAGCCCTGGCGCGTGCCCTTATATCCGCCTTCATGCGTAACCCGTAAGGTAAATTAGTTTTACTTTACAATTAACTTCGAAGAGATCGGTTGTGTTATAAAAAGTATTTATTGTATCAATCAAAAGTATATTAAAATTTAACAATATTTTGATAAAATTCAATTAAATTGCATCGAATTATTTCATAAACTAAACTAACAGCAACGACTAATGGCGTCGGCCACCAATCAGGATGTATAAAAGAATTTCTCGAACGAGGCCGCTGAGCCGGGTCCCGTTTGTTGCGCCGATGATGATGAATACGAGCTGAAGTATCAGTATTCAGGAAAGTCAGTTATGGTGTAAACTGATTAAACGAAATTATCGAAATAATTAGTTACTTTACGAATGTCAGTGGAAGAAGTTTCTAGGTAAGACATATTATTGCAGGAACACCATTGGAGTTCCTTTTACCATTTATGTAGCTCAAACAAAATGTACTATTTTATCTTAAATTGAAATCAATACGAATAAGATATTTCTTAAATACAAATTTATTTACACCCCTATTGCGATTGTTAATTTTACATGGATAATTCAAATTTTTCAATCATCTTACGAGAGCGGTATTGTGGTTTTTGAATTCTCAATATTTTTCTTAAAAACCTATTGTGAATTAGCATCAACGCATAAACTACTCTATATTGCGAGTGTCAATCGCTATCCACTTTGAAATTAGAAATGTCAAAAATTATGCCCGTTCACAATTATAAACTTTATTTTCAATACGAAAGGTCTAGCCAATCGATTTACATAATACCGAATTTCAAGTTGATTGATAATTTTTTTCAATGTTCAATTGGTTAGATGATTTTGACAATCACATGACGGTATTAGACTCTCTTCCATGTGAATAGTCTTTCATCTTGTTAATTCAAAATTAAAATAAAATACACTAACAAGCGAAAAGTGCCCGAGAAATTGAGCAATAGATCTGTTCCACAAAAACTTGAAAACTAAGACTCAGAGTAGTGTGTTCAAGTATGAAGAAATTTAAGGGGAAAGCATACTCTCTTCTGAATTCTGTCTTTCTTCTATGGGTTTGTAGAGTAGAGTTAATTTAGTTAAAGTTTCTTTAAATTGTTTTTTTTTTTTGTATATGCAACTTTGTTCGACACAGTCGTTAACTTTTTTGTTTGTTAGCATTTTAGGGTTTAATTGATAAGATTTCTTAATTGCAATCTTGAAAGTTGTTGTATGATTCTTTGTTGGTAGGTGTGAAAATTATTTTTTTTCCGTAAAAAATACGTTATCTGCTATCTTAAGAATAAAATTCTCTTTTTTAAACTATGTACATGTGAAATATTTTTTTGACATTAATGATAGCTCCTGTCTCTTTCTATTTTGAAGATTACTCATAGTTTTTTTCTTATTTATTCAAGATCATTCTCGCAATGTTGACTCATATGACATATGTCAAATGTTTTGATGTTATTTTTTGACAGATGCAATCGTTTTTTGTTTGTTTTGTTATCACCCGAATACTTTTAAAGAAAAAGGTAGGTCATGAGAGGTATTTTGTCGAAATTTAAGATTTGACACGTATTTTTTAAACGGGTTAGAGAGCAGGGCGGAAGAAGTAGAAAACTTCGAGAAGGACAAATCAGAAAAATATATAATTAGCTTACAATCACGAGAAATCTAAGCCATTTCTTTTGTTACATCGAATCTTCGAATGAAGTCCAAATATCTTGCGGCATTTTTGGCGACATATACAGTGCCGTTCGAAAAAAATGGTCAACATTTTTTTTTTTGAAATGTTGTCAAATTTCTTGTGCGGTTAAAATTTCTTACTCGCGGTCACGGAAGAAAAATGTTGTTAGACTCAATCTTAGGGGAAAAAATGCTTAATTGGTGCAGTGTTTTTTTTATATTACTTCTCAGAAACATTCTCAACCTTATAGTTTGTTGGACCTCTTATTGCTTTAATTACAGCTGAAAATCGGCGAAACATTGAATTAGATTAGATTTTTTCACGTGGATGCAGGTACAGTGTTGCAAGTTCATATAAGTATTTTTTGTAGGTTTTCAATTGACTCTGGACGATTTTCCATAATTTTAAGTTTCATTATTGATCAGATATTCTCAATTCGAATGAGATCTGAAGCATCCCCACAGCATCACAGCTACAGTTTTGGGGGACATCCGTAAGGGACATTCAGTCTTTCATTTGGTTTTCTTCGTTCAAAAATCCTTCCATCTCGAACATACAGCTTAAACTTTGATTCATCGGAAAAGATAACATTTTTTCAGATGCTCCTAAGCCCAGAACAATGGAATTTTTCTCTGATTCGTAATGCAAAATCCATCCAGCTTTAACGAGCCTTTTTCTCATTGCGTTTGGCGAAACTATTTATCCTGTAGGTCGACACCTCGACATAGACCTTCCATGATCATTTCTTTGGGACGTGACTGACACAAAATATGAGCTTTGCACTCCAAACTGATTTTTTCCATTTTCTTACTTAATTACTTCGGTTCGTTTGGGACTGCAATCACAAGCTTAATATTATCGAATTTTATGCACTATTTGAATGACATTTTGCTGCTCACTGTAACAACTCTTTTAAGTTGCAAGGTCAAGACCGGAAGATTTGAGCAAAATTTTACGAATGTATATGATTACTCCAAAAGTGATTAATTGTGATGCATATGCCCATCATTTCTACTGTGCCACTCATTGATTTATTAGTTTATATTATAATAAATTCTAATACATATATATTGGATAATATTCTTCTTTAGTGACAGAAGACATTAAACCCCGCAAGATTTTTACTCCCAATTTGAAATGCTGTCAAGATCAAAATTTAATGAGCTTAACATACAACTGCGGCAAAAAAAATAGCACCATTACGAGAACCAGATTTCGTTTAAAAAGAATGCCAGTAATTTGAGGGAAATTATAGGTATGCAAAAAGCTTACATTAAGCCAAAACATCACATTTGTTGGTTGTCTGTAAATTCGGTCTACAGACGATAATTTTACGTGATAACGTCATAAGAAAACATAGATGGCAGCAACACCAACATACATCCTGTTAACTCACACCCACAAACCCTCTCGTTAAATCCATAAACCCACACCCCAATATCAACATCTACTTTCTACTTTAACAAAACTCCGCCTATTTTATATTTCTTTTTCTCTTCTTGTTCTTTTTGAATTTTGAACATCCAACCGAGACCATTTTTTTATAAAAATCACGTTTTTCGTTGGTACAATGCCTTCCACGACTCATTGTCTTTTAAAATCGGTAAAATTTGTATAAAAAAAATAGCAATCTGTGCTATTATTTTTACCGCACAAAAAATGGGGTTTTCTCCAATATGGCCTCGTAAAAAAAACCGCTGCCATTTTAATACCAGAGATATAAAATAGAGAAAGGTGACAGTTAAAGCAATGACATACAGATAACAGAAGAGGCTTATCTTAGAGGTTAGGTATCTTCCTGAGGAGGACGACCTCAACCAACTTGGACTGTAGCGCCCCCTAAGTAAGAAAGTATCTTCTTGAGAACTAATAGCAACGTAAAACTTCTTCAATGAACCTGATAAACTGTTTGCAGCTTGTATAAGATCATTGAGGCTTTTGACTCTGGGATAAAAGTTCTTATTCCCGAGGTTGCATTCCCACGGATCGGAAGCTCTTCCTACCGGAATTTCAATCAGTGCCAAAATAGCTCTCAATATTGGAATAATCAATCCTAAGTTCACCGCCCATCATAAGAACAAACATTAAAAAATGGGTTAAGACCATGTGACATTTATAACAAAGAAAAACTGAGCCAAAAGTCTGATATCGTTATCAAAATAATTTCCTCAAGAAGCCTGTGACTCTTTTTATAAAACACTTCCAGTTCTAGTGAAAACAATCCCCCAACTTGTATAAGCAACAACAATCTAGTACTTTTGCAACATAGATAACACTATTCTTACATCATTTATGTTTACTGACGTGTGAAAAGGGGCACCATTACTTGCGTTATCCATCTTACTTAGGATTGACATATCAAAAAGATAAAACACCAACAAACCCCCTGAATAAAAACTGGACTCATCGCACTTGAAAATAATGTAAACAAAGCTTAATAGTATTATTATCGATAAGTTCGCCGCCAAAGCCTCCTTGAAAGTCTGCATTGATTACAGTTCTGTCACTTGATTCAACTCAAAATAAGTTCTTCAATTATTCCGATAGATACACCACTACTAGGTTGATGTAATCGAAAAATGTACGTTTCTTGTTATCAGTATATGAAGAATGATAGTGTGGGGTACACTTAAAGAAGATAAGACCTTTTTCACAAATTTCATTAAACTTAAAAGACCTCAATCAGTCTGAGTTGGTTAGAAGAGACCGGTCATTCGAAGGTTCTGCGGAATGCGATTAAGGTGAGTTACCAAATTGATATTCTAAAATTAGGTCGCTTATCTGAGATTTTTTATTTTCAGAATTTGTTGTGGTTGTGTTATCGATGAGAATGGAAGAATAGGTATTATGCCCAAACAAAAAGGAACTGCTATAGAACTTCAAACTGGACCACCTTTGAGGGAACAACCTAAGAAGCGGTTGGATGATTCAATTCCGTTAGAGATCATAAAAAACAAAAAGCCAAGCTTCCCATGGAGTAAAGAAAAAGCAAAACGGAAAAAATCTTCTTTCACCACTTATATAAATGAATTCACCACACCTTCAAATCGGTCCGCAGGACATATCAATACTGCTCTCAGTTCCTCTATTGAAACCTTTCGGAATTTAACTCCGAAATCTGGATCTCAAAATAAAGCAATATGTGATTCTACAAAATATAAACTCACCACACTACCAATTGCCAACACAAGTCCAACTGTCAGTGCAACATCAAACTTTGTTTATGTGTCAAAAAATGGTAAACAAAATCAAATGACATTCGAACAAATTGCACCCGGACACTATCAGGGTGTATTTAAAAATTGCGAATTCACCATAGTGAATGGAAAACTTTTGGCAAAAGATGGCGCTTATAGTGATTTGGAAAAAGACTTGATATTGAAAAACTATCATCAGTCTGTATTAGCCATGCAACAGGGCGTTCTTGGATTAGAAGAACAAATATTGAAAAGACAGGATCAAAATATTCAAAATGAAAACATAGATTACCGGAAATTGTCTGAACTCACCTTACCAAGTGGATCTAAAATAAAAGTCAACTTCACCGCGGAGAATGGTGAAAAGTCAAAAATGACATTTAAACAAATCAAACCTGGGCTCTTCCGAGGGACATTTAACAAAAGAGAATTCTCCATAGCCAATGGACAGGTGCTTGCACTTCGAGGGTCTGATTCGGGTTTGAATAAGGAGCTTATTTTGAGTACATTCTATAGGGCACTCATGGGAATGGAACAAACTAAACTGGGATTTCAGCGAGGTGAGTGGGCGATGGAAACCAGACTATCTGGAGATCAGTTAAACCCCATGGAACTATTAAAGGCTGCATGTCCAGAGATGCGTTTCTTATTCGAGAAAGAAAGTCTGAGGGTTCACAATGAGTTTCGGAAGATCCACGGTGTTCCGCCATTGAAAAATAATGAATTACTATGTGAATTGGCAAGAGAATGGGCAGAGGTAAGAAACAAAATATTCTTAGAGCTAAGACCTGAATCCTTTTTTTTTTTTTTTTCTTAAGCATCTGGCACTCAAGGACACCACCTACAAACGACCGATTGACGAATACGGAGAGAATATTTATCACTCCCATGGACTGCCCTTAGATGCCAGAGAAATAGTTTCATCATGGTATAATGAGATTAATTGCTATGACTTCAATAATCCCAAGTTCACTAATGAAACGGAACATTTTACACAAATGGTGTGGAAGGATACGAAGGAAATGGGAACAGGAATAGCACAACTGTAAGGTTATTATTTTTTATTTAATTTCGAAGGAATTATCTTTCAATTTTTGTCAGGGGAGACCGGATATGGGTATGTTGCTATTATCATCCACCGGGAAATTGTTTGTCGAAATCTTTTAATGAATTTGTATTGAAACCGAGGAAGGTTATTTAAAATAAGGATTGACGTAGGTTTATAACATGAATGAATAAAATAATAGCATTGTGTAGAAAAAATCACAAATGGCTTCTCAGCATGTGTAAAGTAATGTATGTTTTTATTTTTAAATAAATAAAAGTTGTAAGAAATATTAAAAATGGGTTTAAATAATCCGATAATTTATTGACCGTTTACGGGTCAGCTTCAGGAAGATATATGAAGGCTCTATCATTTCAAGAAGAAGACATCATGCTGCAGTCTCCAAGCATTAAAGAGATTTCAAAGGTGATCAATCGGGTCAAAAGTCAAACATACCAAAGCATCTGGATCCGGTAGCATATCTGCTAAGCTGATCAAACATGTAGGGTGAAAATATCAACGTCCTGAAAAGGTTAACAAGTCTATATAAGCTGACTCCATAATGGACTCCGACAGGGGATGATCTTGCTTCAGCACAGTGATTATGTTGCTGTTGCTGATGTTGATGGTGATCGTAGGAACTTAATGTTGCAGAGCAACTTTCCGTATTGCTCCAGAGATCATTGAATAGCATGTCACGCGATTGTCCCATAAATGATGATGCCTATGAATTCAAACGCTGCTGCTGCTGTTGTTGCTGCTGTGGATATTGTTGTTGAGGCTTAGGATTGCAAATGATAGCAACATTTACTGCTGGATTGGGTATCTCCCAAATGTTGCTGATTTTATTAAGTTGGCTCGCGTAGGATGTTGCTGCGTCTATTGCAAGCTTTGTAGAACCATAAGTTTGTATTTTGTGACAATAAATTGCTTCCTCCTGCTCCAGCTCCTCCTCCATTCGAGGAACATGTTGATCCAGCTGATGATGTATTAGATGATGTTGGCGACGCATTGCTCTTAATAGAATAAAAACTTTCCCTGAGATTGCTATTTGGCGCGGACTGACTTGAGGTCCAGAGGGATTCCTTGCTGTTGCTACGATGGCTGCTTACGCTGTGATATTGAGACGAGCGCATGCACGATGAGGAAATAGGACTGAGGGAGGAATGGGAGTTAGTTTGATTATTGTTATTGCCATTGTTAATTTGGTTACGATTAGTTTTTGCTACAATAGACGACATGGAAGAGGGTGTACATCCCCAGAAATTGGAAATGTTTGTGGCTGATGTTTCATTGTACAGTAGTTGGGTTGGATTAGAGTCAATATTGTTGGCCGTTGGCAATTGGCCCCATAGATTGTTATTGTGTGGTTTATTGCAATTGTTATTACTACCTAAAATGCTAATACTGTTGTTGGAATCTCCTACCCCGCCAACACCATTTTGTATTCTGAAGCCGTCAGTATGGCTTCCGCAGCAACCGTTCCACTGGTGATCTGATGGCATATCTCACCGAACTGTGGAAAAAGTCTTTACATCGCTTTGGTGAAAGTAAGATTATTGCTCTTGATATCTCCAAGGTATTTGATAGAGTTTGGCATGAAGCTCTCTTATAGAAAATGCGTGCATTTGGGATCGATGATACTCTTATTCGTTGGATAAGAAGCTATCTTCTGGACCGTTCAATACAAGTTTTATTGGACGGATTCAAGTCTGATTCGCAAAAAAATAAATGCTGGTGTGCCCCAGGGCTCTGTTCTGTCTCCGACTCTTTTCCTCATTTTTATAAATGATTTTCTGTCTCTTACTTCTAATCCACTTAACTGTTTTGCTGACGACTCTACCCTCAGCTTTTCATATTCGTTCGATAATTCACGTCCTTCGCCTTCGGACGTACAATTGCAACGGTACCGTATGTCAAGCTCATCAAACACCGATTTATACAGCATTGTCAAATGGGGTAATAGGAATCGTGTGGAGTTTAATGCTTCGAAAACTCAATGCTGTCTTGTGTCGGCAAAGCTAAACATACCCCCAATGTCATTGTCCATGAATGGCACTTGCATCGAAAAAACCGAAAAGCCTTCAGTACTCGGTATTTGTGTCAACGATGACCTCCGTTGGAACGACCATAAATTTGAGATCGCTAAGAATGCTGCTAAGTGCTTAGGTTTTCTGTATTGGTGTAAGAAGTATTTTTCCCCATCTGATCTGGCTACAATTTATAAAGCGTTTATACGCCCTAAACTCGATTATAACTCCGACCTCTGGGCAGGTGCTTCGCAAACATCACTTCACCTGCTTGATAGAATACAAAATCGAGTGTTAAGATTGATAGGAAATAAAACTGCCGCTGAAACAATTGTTTTTTTTTCTCAAAAGCTTTAAGACCAAAAGCACTATGGTAAAAACCAATGAAAAAGCTCTAAAGTATTGATTTCAATTGACAAAGGTAACTCTGATCGTGAAATATGTTTTTTTTTAATTCACACATCGCCAGCGACGTTAGGTCTAGGTAGAAGTGAGAAAACGATCATTATTCATCGCTCCATCTCCCATCAACGTTTATGGAGATTGGTCATTGAGGTTTGAGAAGGTAAACCCCCTTTTACGCTAAAGGCAAACTAATAAAATTTGAATCGATTTGCAATTGTTTAATTGTTTGTCAACACTCAACACAATGCTTATTTTACTCTTGAACTGGAGTAAAGATAAAAAGGGGCTCTTATCAAGTTTCTGCGAAATAATGCACAATCTCGATAATTTTTACTTCGTTTCTATCGCTTTGCTTATCGATATCAGAAAAAAAAACCTATGATAAGACATTAATTGAAGGTTATCCTGCCCTGCAGTCGATTTTGTGGGCTAAACAATGAAAGGTGTCTGGTAATTAAAATATTTACAAAATGCGCTTCAGGTAGATCAAGGTGTAAAACCTTAAGTACAAAATTCGTTTAATAAGCCTAGTTTTTGTTTGCAGATGTTGTTGCACTTGTGACGACGGAGAGAAGAAAAAGCCAGTCGAAAACAATGATATTAATGCTCAGAGCAGTCCAGCTTCTACCAGTGTTCCTCCTGTGGTTATCACTCAACAGCCAAAACAGAAACATGAAGAACCAATTCCATTGGATAGAAGAACTCCTGACGTTGTGCCTGCTGAATCTTCAAACTATGCAAACAAGGAACCAGAACTGCCTATCCGAGAAATCATCAAGGAAGAACTGTCAACTAGGCCATCATCAGTTCGAGAAACAGAAAGACAAGAACTACCGACTTCTGTGCCAACAGAAGACACACCATCCGCTTTACCACCAAAATCATCAAATATTGATATTGACGAATACTACGACAAACTCTTAAAAATCTTATTGGCTAAAAAGGCCGCTGAAGATGCTGAAAGGGCCTATATAGCTCCTGTCACCCAGTCTACCACAGCTGTCTCCTCAAATTCAGACTTTAACGTTGAAACAACTATTGGTGATGAAAAATTGACCTTTGCCCAAATATCACCAGGCATATGCCGGGGCATCTTTAAGGGTTCCGAGTTTTATATCATAAATGGAGAGATTCTAGATTATAACTCCGTGTTCAGTGAAACAGAAAAAGAAGCAACTAACACAGTGTACGGAAGGGTTATGGAAAACTTGCAAATAGGAATGAAGCGATTGGCAGATGGAATGTCCTCGAGTTCTTCGCCTGCAACAATAAACACTAACTACACCACTCGGAATGGCAAAAATGGCATCATGACCTTTATACCAATCGGCGAAGGCAAGTTCCGGAGTTCCTATGAAGGAAGAGAATTTATTATTGCGAATGGAAGAATTCTGACGACAGGTGTGTTCTTTGATGATCAAGACAAGGAACTGATATTGCGGACATATAATAACACATTGATAGGAATGCAGCAAGGAATTTTGGGAATGCACCAGGGTATGCTGGGAATGCAACAAAGCATGCTAGGTCTACAAAGTAGTGCTATTGGAGGATCTGCTTTTGCAGCAGCAGGTCAAGGCGGAACAGCTATCAGTGGTGTATCCTCTTTGAACAAGAATGTCTCCGGCTACACAACGAATATCGAAGAATTCATGGAGTTCCACCGTTAGTGCACAATGAATTCCTCTCACAGGTGGCCAAGGAATGGGCTGAGGTAAATTCAGATTGGAATTCCATAAAGTCAATGAGAATGTTTTTAATTATTTCTTTTTTTTTATTTCATAGCATCTAGCATTGAGAGATGACTTCTATCACAGACCAAATAATGAATATGGAGAGAACCTTTATTCAACACACGGCATGCCCACCTGTGCTAAGATGGCTGTGAAAGCCTGGTACGATGAAATCGATCTATACGACTACGACAATCCGACTTTTTCAAAGGAGGTAGGACACTTTACACAGCTGGTATGGAAGGATACGAGAGAAATTGGCACTGGAGTGGCACAGATGTAAGGAGGACCTTTTGAAGGGTGTCTGTTGTAAAATAATATTGATTTTATAATTTTAATTTTTTTTTAGAGGAAACAAGGTGTGGGTGTGTTGCAACTATCATCCTCCTGGAAATCATGGGGATAAATTCAATGATGAGTTTGTACCTCGTCCTCTTATCAAACGAGTGAAGAGGAATTGAGATTTTAGATGGAGCGAATGGAGTTTTGTTGGGTCCCCTTGGAATTTCACCAAAGATTTGCAATAAAGTTGTGATTTAACTACAGTTTTTTTATTTTGACAAATAATTTTTGTGTAATTTATTATATTTGGAAAATAATGTTAACTAAATGGCTGTTTATAGACTCCATAAGGAAAGAATCCTCTAGTGTTCTCCCTTGTCTACTTTTAAATTTCATTGACTTAGTTTTTTGGTCATTAATGTACAAATGCACAGATTCACAGTGTATCAGCTTGGATCGAGTGTGGCCAAAAGAATCTTTGCTACTATTTTGGTAAGAGCAGGCCAGTTCACGCTCAAGAGCCGTCTAAAACAGTTTTCAGTGGAATTATTTAAACTCTACTTTATTTTTTTTTTTCAATGTGAAAAAGTGTGATTTTTATTTTTCAAAATCATAGGAAAGGTTTTCAAATAAAACTGTTGTTTTTAAACAACATTTTTTTTTAATTAAAAAAATATAATTAAAGAATGCAAACTTAAAAACTTAAAAATAATCTAGATTTAAATACAAAATTGAAAAAAAAAATCACGTTTTCAAAATATTGATTTTTCAAACAAACATTTAAAAAAAATATTAAAAATAAAAAAAAAAGTTTTCTAACATACTATACTATACCTACATCTTCCTAAATATACATTTTCATTGTAACCAGTTAACAAGTTCTCAAGAAAGTCGAAGAACAAAAAACGTCCTATGGGAGGTACTGTTTTCAGCCGTTTTTTCACTAAAACATAATGCACACCAACAATAGTGCGATTATTGGTACTATAATGCACGTTATGCATTCGTGCAAAAAACAAATTGAGATAACAATCAAACATGAAATTACGATGATAGAGAAAAATATTTGAGTTACTAGCAAAGTTCTGTTCGTCTGTCTGTCTGTCTGTCTGTACGGATGTGTTTAGGACTGTAGCCTAAACGGTTGGCCAATCGTCTTCAAGTTTGGAACTTAAGGTTATTTTGTTATTCTTCAAAATTTTGTAGCTCAAAAATTAACGGTACCTGTCATATAACCGTTATGTAATCTCGAAAACGGTTCCAAGCATTTTATGAAAAAAATCAGTGTAGGTACTACTGTAGGTATGCATTATATTTTGGTGAAAAAAATTTAACATGGTGGGTTTGATGTCAGCCTTAATTTTCTTAAATTTTCTACTACAATGTGACCGCACATATGAGCAAGTACGTGCGATCCAGTCGTGCAACTTATTTTTACATGGAATACCTCACCACATTTTTTTCCTTTTCCTTTTCTATTTCTTAAACTACCTCTTTTATACATTACTTATAAATACAGACAGTACCATTCAGAGAGTTCCTCTTAAAATTCTCTTTATTCTTCTCTTTCAACTTACTGAGTTATTTGCTCCAAGAGCCCTTTAGAGCGCCACGGTCCACACGTCGCCATGATAGTATCGGGTTTTCTAATAGGGATCTAATAGGACAACTTTGAATTTAATTTGTGAACGCACGCTTTCACTAATCATCGAGCTGTCATCGTCAATTTATTCAGTAAACTTAACATTTTCATCATTGTAAGTAAGAGCGAGCAACGTCTGCAAAGTATAAATATTTTCCACCGAAATTCGGAGTCGGTAACCGCAACTTTAAATGCGTTGAATTCTAGAATTTCCTCGCAAATTCATCTTCAGTGACGAAGCTCATTTTTGGCTTAATGGGTTCGTCAATAAGCATAATTTGCCTTATTGGCCGGGTGAAAATCACATTTGCTTCATGAATCACCAAAAAAATGGGCAGGACTGGGTCGCACATACTTGCTCTTATGTGCCCAATTACATATTTGACAGAAACAATCCACATTTACGTTGAAAATAACTCAGTTTGAAATAAAAACCACAATACTTAACGGTTCTTATTAAAAATAGAGTATGCTATTACACGTCTTAAATAACAAAGAATTTAAGAAAAAAGTATTTCGAAAATTGTAGTACCGATTTTGATAAAATCCTGTTTTTATACGTTTTATTTTTTGAAAAAATTTACTTAGATACTTAGATCTTTCCAAACATAACATTTTATTGAAATTATCGAAATAAAATTATCAATGAAGATTTTTAGTATTGTGAAAACTGTATAAGCAAAGTAATTCAATATTAGAAATACCTATAGCTATATATATAAATTTTTTTTTCAACAAACTTGTTATTAATTATTATTTTCATGTCAATCAGGCAGACGGCAAGAGCCATGCTAACAGATTTTGTATGTTAAATTTGTAACATAAACAAGAAAACAAAATAAAATCAGCATCTATGTATCTATCTATCTATCTATTCATCTATCCGTTAATTCCCGATAAATTTGGTTCTAATTAGCGGATAGCTACTACCAACAACAAAAAATCTCAAAAAATTTTATCAAAATCGTTGAAGCCATTTTCGAGGAAAAAAAGCTTTTTCTTAATCGTTGTATGGCAGGTACCGTTATTTTTAGCCCTAAAAATAAAATTTCAATTTTCCCTCTGATGAATGCCAAGATACACAGTTATCAAATTTGAACGCAATCGCTTAACCCGTTTAGGCTGCAGATCGATATACACCCGGACAGACAGACAGACAGACAGAGGGAAATTTGTTCTCGATCACTTTTTTAGGCTTCTCCATGATCGTAATGTCATTTTTGATTGTTATCTCAATTTTTTTATATTCATGAATCCTAAACTTGCCTTATAGTCCCTCTAATCGCAAGTAAAAATGACTTTTTGGTGCGGTTTGCATGCCAGCGGCGGCGTTATTGGGACATGTTTTTTCGTCGACGATTACGATCTTCACATTACTCTGAACGGCCAGCGTTATCGCGCCATGATAACCGATCAACAAGATGGTGCCACAAGCCACACAGCACACCTTACAATCGATATATTGAAGAGTAAGTTTGATAAGTATTATATCAAAAAATGGGCCAGTCGATTGGCCGCCTCGTTCGTGCCATTTAAGGCGTCCAGACTATTTTCTTTGGGGCTACGTAGTCAACAAGCCGACGACGTTGGAAGAGCTCCGATTCATCGAAAATTGGGTACAAAGAACCGACCGCTGCAAACGTGTCCGCGGTGGCCATATGAACGAAGTCGAGTTCCATTCATAAATGTTTTGATTGTACTTCAAGCCGATAATAATGTTTTTGAAATATCTCAAATGGTTTGCGTTTATATATTTAAAATAAATTGCACGACTGGATCGCACGAATTTGTTCTTATGTTAGTTAATTGCTTAGTGGCTGCATATGTATGTATATGTGTTTTTTAGACGTGTGGTTTTCAAGAAGAAATAAAACGGTAAGGTTTTATCTAAGCATCTCTTACTAAAGCAGGGCTGTGCTGTGTTGTTGTCCTGTTCGGTAACCTTTGGTGGTGTACGGTTAAGAAGCATTTTTTGCATATAATATATGTGTCTGATAGACGACAGTGAGAATTATGCAAATATTTTAAACCTTTTTTCAGCTTAAACTTTCTTTTCTTAAGATCAGATTTTTAAAAGACTCACCCACAAGTGTTAACAGCGATTATTAAAAGTGCTTTTGAGCTTATATTTCGTTTAAAAACCACAAAATTTAATACTTTTTCAGGAGCCTTTAATAATACAACTTGCTTTACTCACACCTTTCTCTGTTTCTATAAAGGGAGGAGAAATGGATGTGGGAAAATGTGGAGCTTGAGTTGATGAGGGAATATAAATATCTTGGAGTCATCATTACGCCTCAGATGTAGTTCAAAAAGCATCTGCAGGAAAAGCTTATAGAAGCAAAAAAAGCCATCAACTGCAACTGGAGGGGGGTCCTTGGGAAAAAAACAGATAACCCCGAGTGCTAAATATAAACTTTTCGAAGCAGTTATGAGGTCAGTGATGTGCTATGCTGGTCAAGTATGGGGGTTACTTCAATATGAGGAAGCAGAAAAATTACTGAGGTATTTTTTGAAAAAGGTCTTTTGGCTCCCTGAAAACACACCTACATATATGCTACATTTGGAGACCGGGGTGTCTCCGCTCTACGTCTTTTCGCTGAAGTTGCATTTGTTCTACATTGCAAAGGTTATGGCTCTTCCAAATCACCGTCTGCCTAATTTTATCGCAAAATATCTGCTATCACGAAAATCACAGTTCTTCGAAGAATGGTCACGGCTTGGAGTTCGGCATCCAGTTGGTAGAAAGAAATACTGGTGATTGGAAAGACATCTTTCCAGAATTGTTGGGAAGGATTGAAGATTCTTTCTTTGTTAAATTTAAGGAGTCAGCGCAACGGAGTTGTACCCGAAACATGTATAAGCTCCTGAGATACGACCTTGGACCTAACAATTACTTCAACGATCGATACGCAATAGAAACAATCTCTTTAATTTTCAAAACCAGAGGAGGATTACTACGACTGAACTACCATAAGGACCTGATGGAAGTACGGAAGTACGGCAGTTTATACAATCTTCGTGCGACAGAAAATGTTCTCCATTTTATAGGAACATGTCCAATCCTACAGGCAATACGGAGACAGCACTTGGGGAAAAAACTATTTGCCTGTTAATGAAGCTGCAAATGTCTTGAATGGTCAAGATTGGATAATGTTATCAAGCTACGTTTAAACAGCCCTTAACTACAGAAATCAAATTTTAAATGAAGCTTTTTAATAAAAGATAAGGGTTTGCATTAGGTTTTAAAAATGATTTCGGGGAAGTGGCCGCCGCGGCTGGCTCGAATAAATTCCAGCCGAGGCCCAATTTTGTGAAAATCGGGATCGGTGGCCATCTCGTTTTGGGCCCATTCACCGAACGTGTGACGCGCTTGATGGTCGTTCGGCTTCAATTCTTGCACGAGTTTTGTAAGCCTGCAAACCAAGATTCTCCCGCAAAATCTTCCAAAAAGTGAATGGGCGCATCTCCAATTGTTGCGCACGATGGCGGATGGGCTAATTTGGGTCTTCTTCGATACTCAGCTCCACCGAAACGAATTTGGTAATAAATTTGCACATTTTGCAAATTTGTTCGAGAGTAAGTCTATTGATTATGAAATGGCCAACCAAACTGAGCATGAATCAAGTGACAGCTGTCAAAAAGACCCACTCCGAAAGAAGTATTGCCAGATTGAAAACCACACGTATATTAAAATAAAAAAACATTTTTTTTAAGAAAATTCTTTCATTTTTTATCGAGGAAAAAAAATATTGAAAATCGTTCGACCAGTTTTCTAGTATGTCATTATAAGGCAATCTGTAGTTTTCATCTGGGAAAATTATTTGAAAAAATTCAATCAACCCATTTTCAAAATATTTCGAAACCAAATTTTTCTTAGAACATTTTAAAAAATCGAAAAAAAAGGTTTTTGAAAATTTCGAATTTTGAAATGCAATATTAATTGAATTATAAATGACTTTCTGTGTGCAAAATTTTATTGAAATCGGGATAATAGTTTCCGATAAAACCGCATTTGAAAAAAACGGTTATATAAGAGGTGCCGTTATAGAACAAATTTCAGAAAATTCATTCTAACTGAAATATGTATTGTTGTAAAAAAATAGCACCCTGAAAGTTTTATCAAAATCGTTACTATAGCAGTTTATATGCAATGGTACTGTATGCAGTGTATATACAGAGGCTTAATCCTTCCCATATGCAAACAAAGAACATTGTCATTTATTACATAAAAGAATTTTGTTTTAACTCATACCATGTACGCTACATTAGCTGCCTGGAACGCATTCCAGCTGTGTCTCTGTCCATCACCTGAATTCTAAATTTAAATATCTAAATTTGAGTAAAGTAACGTTGCCTTTAAGAGATACGAAATACATTCCGGAGCAATTTCCTGGACTCGCGTGCTACAGTAACAATAGAAAGTGCTTCTTAGTTCTTAGTCTTACTCTTACTCCAGATTGTCTAGATTGATATCATTAACTCCCCAAGACCGCAAGTACGTTCAGCCGTTTATCCTCTGTTTTTTTTTCGTATCTACATTGCCGTGATGCAAATCGATCAATTTACCAGATAGACGTCTTCGTTTAACGTCTTTCGTGTGGAATTCCATTTGCGTTCTAGATAATCCTAGTCCGCGTAACAACATTAACCTTGAAGCTATAGCAACTGCAGTTAATGACTCCTCGAATCGTTCTTTTGGTTTATATTTATCCAGATGTTATAGAATGATTTTCCAGAACTGGCACCTGGTAACAAGGAAAGTTTGTTGAGTTCAGTCAGAATATTAAGAAATAAAACTTTTTCCAGCACTTCCTGACGTCTGAATTCATACCAGCTGAATGGACTATTCAAAAGAACTATTTCCTTAACAAAACAATTAACGACATCACGATGACTAGAATGACAATTAGGCTGAACCTACACTTAGCAGTCAATGCCTCCAATTCCCTATGCTTTGATGATTAAACTCCACTCGACAAACATTTGTGTCTGAAGAAAACAATCATTCAAAAAACATTTCAAGTTCAAAGCCAATATCAGTATGGATCAGCCATTGATTCACCTGAGGAAGTACTGTTTGTTTCCGCCCGCACGCAACGCTGCGTTCAACACACACGTAATAAATGTCACTTTGGGACATCACATTAAATGTTACGTTCGTTTGATGTCAAAAATTCCACACGAGTCACGCTTCAGTGGATCCCTATATGAGGGGGAGATTGAGATTAGTTCCTCACTCAACAAGCCAGTTGTAACCGGAGATGGGTTGGCCAGCGCTTGGGGAGCAAAAATAAATACCGCGTTCCAGTTCCATTGCAGATATCAATTTTCAATGGAACAACATAACAACAACAACAAATAACATCTGGTCAACACAACACATAGTTGGCTGACCATTCTACTTGACGTGCGATTGGACATGATCTGGGTGGTTGGTTGGAGCTGGTGGCACATCGCATATGGTTTGGTTTTGGTTATGGTCTGGTAATGGCAACATTTGTTCAAATTGAGTTGTTGTCGATGATGTTGACTGCGCTGTGTAGACATTGTAGTTGCTTACTGGAAATGGAAGATGTGTGTCTATGATAAGGTGGCGGATTTGATTAGACAATTATTATTGCATTTGAGAGTGGGGACTATGTGATTCGATGGAATGGAGATATCTTCTGTCAAAACCGGTTGCGTCAATTTACCTAGGCTGAGTTATGATCCAATTGGACAGGTGCAGATTAAATTCCAATTGAATGAACGTAAGTAAAACATAAGTGCGTCAAATAGGATGAGAATGCGGAATGCACAATGCACATGTGGTACTTGGTCAAGGCGGTATAAATGCTTAGCAAAGCTTACGGATGTTAGAAGAAAACCTAGTCTTAAAAGAAATGTCGATATAAGAAATTACGAGTTTTTTGATTTTTTCGATACGTTGTGAAACGGCCGTCTTAGAAAAACAGAAATGCCCGAAAATCAAATGCCGAAGTTATTAGGTTTTTGATTTGAGACCCTAGAAGTACTGGTATTTTAAAGGGAGACAGACATCATAAACGGGAACGCCGCGCCGCACAGTGGTTTCTCCCATAGGCCAAAAGACAAAATTTCAAGGTTTAACAAACTAATTTTTTTTAATGCAATAATTATCTATGATAACGGGACAATTATGTTGCAGTAAGGTTTCTCCTCTAAAATTAGTTGTTGGCAGTCAGTCGCGTCACAAAGATCAGTGTTTTTCGCGGTTTTATAAAAAACGTTAGTCTGAAAATACGACATTGCGGTTTACCCATTTTTTGTCTGTTGTTCAAAGTAAATTTTGGAAAAAAGGTGATGTGAATATTAAAATAAAGTATACTAATAGCTTTTTAATAATTTTCTTCAAAAAATATATATAGTTAATGTTTTGACTCCTATTGAAAATGGTGCATAATTTGAACTTTTTCATATTTCGTGTTTTACTGAAGAGCCAAAACATCAAATTCCCATAAAATCCCACAATGATTCTTATAGAATAATTTTGAATTATTTTTCCTCTTTTAGAATACATAAGATTTTTTTTGCGCAAATTTGCACAAACCCTAAAATTTCGACCCGAAGTAAAACACTGTTTTTCACTTTTTTTAGATTCTAGCAATATGATCAAGCGAATTGATATTTTTAACATATGGCATGCGGCGAAGAAAGGTCGCAGTGATGCCAAAATTAATGAAACATGGACCATTTTCAAAGAAACTTTTCAAATTGAAAGCTTAGGCGCTAAGAAAAAGATAAATACGCTATGTAAGTCTTTTCATAGAAGGTGGGAGGATTGTTCCCGAAAAAAATGTGTTTTTATCTAAAAATAGTATTTGGCTTGACTTCATCGAAGACTTTAGTTCTTTGGAGGAGGCCCAAACAGAAAAAAAAGTCGCCAAATAATCAAGGGAGACCAAAAAAACCATTTTTAGAAAGCTCGTCTCGCACTAAGAGGAGACGAATTGCTAAAATCGTTGAAGTCGATGAAGACATTGCTTGTGCTTTGAAACATTGCCAGTCTACAGACAATCTCAAAGTAAGACAACTCGATTCAAATGATGCTTTGAAAATTTTGGTCGAGACAAAATTGTCAAAACATCAGTACCAAGTTATCAGGAACTTAGTAAACCAAAAAACTGAGGTTGATATTTTTCCAAGCTATGCCAAGGTTCTTCAAGCTAAACAAAAATGTTACCCAGAGCTGGATACAATCAACATTTCCGATTCTTCAGCCGAGGTTACCCTTCAAGGTCTCCTTTACCATACTGCCCAACGCATTGTAGAATCCCAACGGGACATTTTTGAAAATTCGGAGACTAATTTCGGTAATAATTAAAATATCTTACCAACCAGGTTTTGTGTTTTATTGTAAAACTTGTCTACTTTTTCTTTTGTGTTTGTTTGTGGTAAAAATGTCTCGTGTTTGTTACAGCCGATATAGCTTCAGGTGCAATTCTGACAGTGTCTCTAGTCTTAATCTAATCACAGGAGGTAGAATAATGCAGTGTTCGTCTTAATGTACAAACAAAAATTTCAGTGTGACTAAATAAACACTTGATTTAGGTGATCTGACTTTAATTGGGAAAACCTCTTTTGGACGCCAAAAAAAAAAACGAATACAAGCAGACTTCAAAACCATTGATTGATAGTTGACAAGCCACCTTGTTTTGGCTTGTGGTGGAAATTCAAACGATGGCAATACTGCTCGTAGATTTGTTGCAAACCCTTCTTTATCGTCTCAGATAACTGGCGTTAAAAAATCTATACTTGAAAGATGTGCTGTAATTTTGAAAACTTTGGCAAGTTGTTTTGCAATTAATGCAGAATCCTTCCAAATATATGCGCAAGATACAGCTCGTGAGATTGTTGAAAAATATCCTTGGTACCCATTGCCAGCTTCGGTACACAAAGTCCTTATTCACGGAGGACAAATTGTGAAACATGCCATATTGCCTATAGGACAATTTACTGAAGAGGCAGCAGAGGCGAAAAACAAAGACGTTAAATTTTTTCGGTCGAACAATACTAGAAAAATATCTAGGCTGTCAACTAACACTGACTTATTGAACAGACTACTTTTAACGTCAGACCCTTTGCTTTCTAACGAAAGAAATTTAAAACAAAAACAAAAATCGACATTGTCTCATAATACTAAAAAAATAAATAAAAAATACTATAAAATCATTAATAAAATTAAATAATATTTAAAATAAATCGCTGGTTTTATTTTCTATCATTTAAAATTAATTTTTGAGTTTTGACCGCCCTTTCCATACAAACGAAACCACTGTGCGCCGTCTTGGATAGTAACTTCTTTATGATCAAAGATCCCACGGAGAAAGTAGAAGCGGTAGTGCATGTTTTTCATGTTCTCTTTGATGGAGAACATCAGAGCTCTGCTAAATCATTTATACATTTGAATAGCATTACGAAATGGCAATTTGGGAATCTGGATTTAGTCGGGTTCAATGATGAAAACTTGACAAGCGCCATCACTATCGCGAGTAGAAAGGGCCATGCTTCTTGCTGATTTCTGAGTTGGAACTCCATATTATCTTCGAGTCACTAGGGAAACAGAAGTCAGCAGAGTACGATGGGTATACCCAATATTGTACTACAAAGCATCTCTCTGAGGATGCGGTAGACACATTGACCACACAGTTGAACAAATCGCTGATAAAGATAAAAGAAAAGATAATTCTATTTGGACAAATCTCCGGTCGATAAGTCTTCTTCCGAGTAAAAAAGTTCTTAAGAGCTTTGTCCAAGTGGACGTAGGACACAAATATAACAGACACCAAGTTTAAGATGGGACATGACATAATTAAGGCCGCGTCTGAGCTAGTATCTGCTGTCCAACGGAACAATGCTAAGAATCAATGGGGTGCCTGATCTGGTTAATTTGGCTTTTCATTGACATCCACTATCGTGTAACTTGTCTGTGTGGATCAATATCTTTATTTCAATCGACATGTAGATGCTTCCCTGGCCAAGGCTTGGTGAGCTTTTGCCTTGGCAAGAAAGTAGTTTTTTAGCAGCTGCTGGTCGAGGTCTTCTTCCATCAGCGTGCGCTACCTAAGTCTCGTTCTTCTTCTAGCTTTGTATTTGCAGTAGAATTTTTGGTAAGAGATGGGGCCCTAGTCCAAAAACCATATTGACATACGCATTTGGCGACCGGTCCTTAACAAGGCAATCAATCTCAAATCCATGACACAAATTCAAAGACTAGCATATATATGTATATGACAACTATAAAACGCAGCCCTAGATAAATTCCTTTCAATAGCCCTAATAGACTTTTTCACAAAGGAGCTGGCTGCCAGAAGTGCCCTAAGATTAAGGTATACCAATAACTGCAATAAGGGCCATTATGGTTATAAAATCATAGAAAATTACATAGACATGGAAATCCAAACCGACTATACTGTACCGCACTAATATTTTAACACTAACAGACTTTCCTACAAGAGTATTCTAGAAGGAACACCGGGTCATAACCGAAAATCATATCTCGGTTTATACAGATGGTTCAGAAACGGAAGAACCTATTACCTTTTAAACTGAAGAACAAAGATATTGATATTTTTATATACAGCCAGGCGGCAACCAAGGCCATATCGTCAATCGTTTCCAAAGCCAAAATGATTGACCACCGTCCGTCGCAATGATCTGCTGCAAAACAGTGAAATAAACCTTGTTACCCTCTGATGGCTCCCCGCTTCCCGGACACTATGACATTCACCGAACTGAAAGTGCTGATGAACTGGCCAAAAATTGTTCATCCATGGAACTAAGTCAAACCGTACCCTGGGTACTGAGGAAAAAGGATTCACGAGAATTTCCTCTAAGTTGCAAACGAGAGATGATCAAAACTCGACAATTGTCCGGTCTCAAGAAGTCCTTGCCCAAACATCTCAAAGAAAAATACACAATACATTCAAAAGCTAGGTAGAATTCAACTGTTCCATTTAGTTGGCGTCCTTACGGGTCACAACTCAATGGAGGCCCACATGAGCAGATTAATTAGCACATTAGACTTATGCAGAAGTTGTCAAGACATTGATACAGAAGAGATCCCATATCAATTCCTTTGTAAATGCACCAGCGCAACCTAGCTCAGACAATGAAAACAGCTGTCGGAGAATACTTCTTCGACAAACTGGGCGACACGTTTCAAAAAGCCACTTAAAAACATTCTGAAATTCATCACAATCTCAGGATGGTTTAATAACTAATTATTCTCGCCCAAATTCCGCACCTTTCTCCGCACCATGTTTCTCCTACTCCTGGGGACCGCAATGGTTCCTTGAGATCCGATTGAGATAATTCGTCAATCGAATCATCACCCCATGCAAGCTAAACCTAATTTTCCTCTGCTGCGCCGTCACTCCCGGGTGGAATCGAAGATTTCTCATACCGGAACGTTGTGACCATCTGCTTTATATGATCCAACCCGTACGGGTTATCATGTATCTCTCTCTTTACTCTCCGTTTATGCGTGATCAAAAATCACCCGTGGAATTTTTTTCTCGATGCAACCTAAAGCGTCCTCATGCACTCTTGACAATGTCCAAAATGTCCATGCATCTGCAGTCTGCACTATACAGCGAGGCGAGAGACGCTTTAACTTCATGATACACAGAAATACAAGGTTTGCTCGTAAAGGCATACAAATCGCCATCTTAATATTTTATGACGTCACATTCTTCTTTTATTATTATTTTATTTATTAAGTGAATATTATTTTTTTAAATTGAAGGTTTGAACGTTTTTTTATGATTATAAGAACAATAAACATAAAAAAATAACAAAATCGGCAAATTAATACAATTATTTACACTCTCTAAAAACAAAAATCAGAAGAATGTGACGTCACACACAAAATCAGCCAAAGTGAGCATACCTTGTATTTCTGTGTATCATGCTTTAACTTTAGCTGTCAGAGAGAGGGCCTTGCTTGCTCATTTTCAATGTCAAAAACCAGAAAAGATTTAGATTCCCTTAACTTCTCAGAAAAGCCCGCTCTTACTTGAGGTTTGAAATTAATAATTCTCTTCTGGTTTATTCAACTTTTATTCATATAAGTCGATATTATTTAAATCTAAAATTTAATCTATTTGAATCGCTCTTTAAGTTAAACTCAATTTTTGACATTTTTTCAATCAAACTAGTCGACGAGAAAATTCATCCTGTAACAAAAAACTGTTATGAAAACAGGCTTGGATATTGTGCAGGAGGTGTATTTGTTAAAACACCCTAACCCGATGTCCTTCCTCTTATATATCTTAATTTTTCGCTCTATTTCTTGCGTAATAACTAACGAGTTACGAATTTGTGTAGGTGTTCATATAACCCTTAGAAATACCCTTGCGTCATTGCCATCTTTAGATCAAAAGGACTGAAAGGATACAATTACGCTCGACTTTTGATTCCATAAAGAACTTTTTTTTTCTCAAAGTCACGTTGCATTGACCAGTGTTGACACAACCCATTTTTTCTTAAAATATCCTTGACACTTTTTCCGTTGAATTCATTCAGTTGACAATAATTCAATTCATTTCAGCCGCGAGACAATTATTTTCTTTGAAGATTCTTCAATTTATTTTCCTTTCAGACTTGACATTCCATTGCTGCCAACACCCAGCGCCATTGTTTTGATTTAACTTCCTGTCTACTATCCACCCAACCACCACACCTCCACCTACACACCTATTCACCGCATCTAACGGCAAAAAAGGAATGCGGAATCCATTTCATTGAACTTCACCGAACAGCACTTTCGCGTGCTTAAAACATTAGTTGCAGGCGCGAAACCGCGATATCAGGACATTCGAGGTTGGAGGACGAAAACAATGCCAGGATTCAGGATACTAACTAACATGAAGAACGACAGAAAAAAAGGACTAAAGACATAACAATCAAAGGGGTGCTTGCCTTGGTGGGCTTATGATGGAGTCTTGGTCAATGGGCAGAGTTCGAAGGCAGAGACTGCTATTTGTCATGGAATAAAGGATTCGACGACGAGTTGAACGACTTCGAGAGCTACGATGTCGTGCGATTGGGCAATTTTTTCATAATTCTGACAATTTTTTGTATTTTTTTCCAGCTGGTTGCTCAGTAATAATTATGTTAAGGGTCATTGAATGTGCATTAACCTGATGCATGTGGGGTGGAATACAAAAGTGCACACATTTTTGTCGGTTATGTGTTTTTGAGTTAACACATTTGTATTGCCAATAATTCTGGGCGAGGGTGGTGTATCGATTTACTTTTACACGTAAACATTATGTATCTTTCAGTGCTTGTTGAATTGTGAAATCGATAGAGGGATAACAAGGACTGTGGAGTAACCAAGTTGAATAAAATAAATTGAGTTAAAGGACAAAAAAAAGACCAAAAGTGTAATCCATGCGATATGAATTCAAGCCTCGGTGGCGCAGTTGGCAGCGCGTAAGTCTCATAATCTTAAGGTCGTGAGTTCAAGCCTCACCCGGGGCATATCTTTTTTTAAGAAATTCTACAAATCTGCTTTGCAGTCTTTCATGCAATATTTTACAAAAAAATCTTTCAAAAAAATAATTATGTATGTGGTAGTCAGCAGAAATTAAAAAGAGCATCGAGTTAAAAAAAGTGATAAGAAGTGGATTTTTTTTTTGTTGAGACTCGATTGACAGAAACAATAAAACATCGAATTATTATTCAAATGTACGTAAAAAACACAGTGAGACCAAATGTTTCAGGCTGCTTCTTAGAGTTACAGTTTTTTTTATTTATTAGGAGTAGTAGTTCCAATTTTTGCAGGAATGTGTACCCGCAATAAGAAATCCCCGTTGGTTTAAAGGGACCTTCCCACGGTTGCACTTGTATATCTCGAAAACGGTTCGTCGTAGAAAAATAAACTCTAAAGGAAAAATTAAGCTGATAAAATTTCCTACAATTTATTATGATTTTATATTTGAAAATAAAGAATTGTTTTTGAGATATAGCTAGAAAAAAATTATTTTGCTAGACTTGTTGTTCTAACTCCTTACTTTTTTTTTAAACACAAGGTTGTTAAGCGATAAGTTGTAGAGAATCTAATTTCCTTTAAAAATATATGCATAAGTTTTAAATTATCTCTAAGAGTTCGAAAGATACAGCGAATTGAAATATTACGATAAATGTCAAAACTTAGTCATAAAATAACAAATCTTGTATTTAGCACTAATTCCAATAATATTTTCAAAAACGGGCTAAAACAAGTTTTAGAGCATTCAATTCCGCCACCACCTGACCCTTCAATCCACTCCTGGAGACGCAGTTATTTTATCAAGAGAATTCTGATGTATGGATCAGGTAGCTAGACTTAATACCTATAAGATAATGCAAAACATACTCAGCTAGAATATCTATAAAACGAAATATAACCATTTGAAAGCTTGAGTAAAAAAATTTGTTTTCCAAAACGCGATCTTTCAATCCGCACCTGAAGGCGCAGTAATTTTTTCAATTAATTTGTCATATACGGATCAGGTAGCTGAAATTAAAACATATTTAATACTGCAAGAGCCATTCACCTACGACCACCACATAACTACATATTGGCATGTGAAAAATTGAGTAAAAAAATGTAATATTTTCACTCAATTTTTCTCATACAAATACTTATTATGAAATAACATGACTTATGCTGATAAGGCTAATGCTGATAAGACTTTTCAAAAAGAGCAAGAAGAAAAAAAGAAATACAAAATAGGCGGAGTTTTGTTAAAGGAGAAAGTATATGTAGATATTGGTGTGTGTGTGTGTGGATTTAACGAGAGGGTTTGTGGGTGTGAGTTAACGGGCTGTATGTTGGTGTTGCTGACATCAATGTTTTCTTATGATAACATTAAAGATCAGATTATCGTTTTGATGAACTGGTTTCTGAAGACAATGCAATAATAGCAGATTGCTTGCAACAGCTCCAAATGATGAGGTGAAAGCAACGCCATAGGATAAAATAGCTATTTAGGGCAATATTTTGAATAATTACTTTGAATAAAAAAATCGTTGTTGAATTATCATACTACTGGCAGTTTATTTTTTTTTCACCTAACTCACTAATCCCGTCTACAGACGGTCTATCATTTCTCCCACCAGGCGCGTCCAGGTAATTCTTTTTTGTAAAACGGACTTCGCATTCGTGTTTTTTAAGTCTAAAATACTGATAGAACCAAAATGTTCGTACCAAAATACTTCATATTTGGATTTCAGTGGTTAAAGGGTTAAATAAAACGATTTTTATTTAACAACTTTTGTTAAATATTAAAAAAATATATAAAGAATGCTGTTCGGTCATACAACAATAACTACAAGAAGCATACACATTACATACATAGTTATATTATCTATCATTTCATTAAACATTTATATATTTAACATTTTTTACTCAATTTATTCTTTTTTTATTAACTAAATTTAAATGTACCGCCCAAAAAACCTATGTCGCCATATTTAATCAATTTAAACTTAGCGCCCAAAAACCAATGTTCGCCATATTTTTAATCAATTTAAACTTAGCGCCCAAAAACCAATGTTCGCTATATTTTTAACTTAAAATCATGTACTAAACGCTAAATTTAATCTTGTTGTACTAAAACATACTTTACTTAGAATCAAATTGGAAAATAAAAATCATTCTTCTCGTTGTTACACTCAATCGAACACGACTTCATTTTGTTCGCTCTTTTTCGTTGTCGCTACAATTTTCTCATTTTTACATTTTTCGTTGTGTTAAGTAAAGAATTACTAGAAGTCTTAAGATTCCGAGATAAGAAAACAATTTTATCGAACTTTGCTCCATTTTTCTATTCTTCAGGAATTTTCCTGCGACATAAAGTAAATTTTCCCAAAGAACGGCCGAAAAACCATTCGACCGTACAAATGCAAAATTTAGCACAAAAATAACTATCTTTTAAAAACAAAATTTAAAAAATTCACTGAAGCGAAAGTCGAATAAAAAAAAAACGGTCCTATGGAAGGTACCATTTTTAGACCACCATTAATTTTTTTTCCAAAATATAATGCTTATCTACAAAATCACACTGATTTTTTTTACAAAAAATCTTCTAGCTGTTTTCGAGAAAAATAAGCTTTTACATAACGGTCATATGACAAATACCGTTAATATTTGAGCTAAAAAGAATTGAAAAAACTCCTCTGTAAAATGTCAAAACAAGCCTATGTTTTAAATTTGCAGACGATTGGAATAACCGTTCAGGCTGTAGTCTAAAATACATACGTACAGACAGACGGACAGAATTTTGCCAGTAACTCAAAAAAGTTTCTCTATCATCGTTATGTCATGTTTGATTGTTATCTCAAAATTTGTTATCTGCACTAATGCATAACTTGCATTTTATTACCAATCGCAAGTAAAAAACTGGTTAAATACCTATTTATCCTTAAACTTAAGTGACCAGATTTATTTGAAGCATAAGCGAGACATATTTTCAAGTCTTCGCAGGGAGTAGAACGAAAGAGTAGACAGTTCTTCCAAATCTACATCCCGACGCCATCCAATTGCGCATCTCAAGGCTTCGGGTCGGGCGTCCTGTTCTACGCCGCCATTCTTCCAAAGAAAGGTCTGCCACGTTGTCTCTAAGGTACCATAAAAAGAATTGCAAAAGTCTTTCCGAACTGGTTCCTCTTCCCTCATGGGATCTAAGTACATAGGTGACCAACCCACCGGAGTCCAAATTTCATGATTGTATCTTCTCCGGAAACATCCTAACTCGCTCACGGGGCCAACAATTCTCCATAAGACTTTCCTCTCGAACGCGGATAAGAGATCAGAGAACTTTTTAGAAAGCACCGAAAGTTTCTGATCCGTATGTGAGGTGAGTACTGGTAAGACAATAGCCTTGGCCTTTATCACGTCAGGTTGGCGATATCGTTTGCAATATCGAGAACGATAGACAAGCTTCATGTGAGAATAAATATCGCATATCGTCTAAGCGATATCGACTGAACGATTTGATATTTGCTTCACGTAACACTAAAAGTTGTCAAACATTATCGTCTCGACGATAGCAATTGCACGATAGCTATTTAGCAATCGTCGTCCCGTTTGTGTTCTTTAAGTTGTGTCTTGTATTTTTTAAAAGTACCTAAAATATCATAAGAAATGTTTTGCCGTAATGCATTATTTATGCTGAATGAAGAGGAAATCGAAATTTAAATAATACAAATAAGAAGAGAACTAAGAGATGCAGTGGATCGCTTGTCTCTTTCAACAAAATAAAAAACAATCTTCTTTATTGTATTTATTACAAATACTTTTGAAAAATTACAGCTTCATTAATCGCTTCTGTTTTTCTAAGGAAACTGTTTTGTTTTTTGTAAGTTTTAAGAAGATTGTACTACATTTTGAAAAACAAAAGTCGATGTTTACTGTTAATTTGGAATGTTCAGTGGCTCTCAAACTGTAACAACGAGAGCGATAGACGACACGAGAGCGATAGTGTTTCGTAAAGCAAACTATTGGCGATAGCGTTCAGTGCTATCGCTTTAACGATTATCGTCCGAAAAGTTACATGATGAGCGCCCTTGTCTTGTATAGCCACAAAACAATTTCTTTGACATGGTATATACATGGGCTCATTTTCTTACTTAAACAGTTCTTACGTTTGTTTTATATGTGCCAATTTGTATGCACAGGAACGTAAAATTAAAATACACACATTTTTATACAAACGTCGTAGGAAAAGCGGGACAATTATGGCCGCGGGATGGAGACCTCAGAAACGGGTCTGTCCCACTAAAAGTGGTACATAGTACGTATGGGCACTATACCTTAAACCTACTTAAAATAAACAACGAGATGCAGTCTGGTCTGGGTGGCCCCGGACAAGCTATTCTGTTAATATAGTCGTTAATAGGCCCAGTCCTCCGCAAGTAGAACAAGATGAACAGGTTAGAGTTACAATGAAAACCTGTTCCAAGGTTAGGTCGAAAAAAAGTTAACTGAAGAATCTAAAGAGTTTAGCAATAGGCCCAGATTAGGACTACAAGAAAAGCCAGTCCAAATTGAGGGATAAAAGAGATAAACGCAAATACGTTGAAGTTAAATTTAAGTAACTCATTGAAGTTTATTCATATATGTTTTTAGTACAAAATTCAGCGTCGAATATTTTTCCCGAAATCAGAATTGCGCGCCTGGCATTTGTTTCTCACAGCAGAAGCGTTTGAGTTATCTAAGTTAAAGGTGTTTTTGTTGGAGGTGTAGAACTTTGAAATGAAATAAAACAAAAATGATTTTATTAAATTGACATGAAATTTACTTTATTCGAAAGATAATCTTCTGGCATTATTATTCAAATATAATGTCTGGCATATGACCGCCACGGCTGGCTCGGACGTAGTTTAATCTGGAGGTCCAATTTTTTATGTATTTTTCTAATATTTGTGGCTGTATATCGGCAATAACACCTCGAATGTTGTCCTCCAAGTAGTCAATCGTTTCGGGCTTATCGGCGTAGACTAGCGACTTCACATATCCCCACAGAAAATAGTCAAGCAGCGTTAAACCGCACGATATTGGAAGCCAATTCACGGGTCCGTAACGTGAAACAATTCGGTTACCAATGGCTGTTCAATTGATGAACGAAACAGTCAGTAATCATGCCTCTATAGCGGTCAACATTGACTGTAAGTTCTTATTATTATTCCACCAACCCATAAAGCGCACCAAACAGTCAGTTTTTTGTAGATGTAACGGTTTCTCAACTAACTTTTTCTGAACGCACTTCGTCTCTGTGGATGCATATTATCATTTAGAGTAAACGTGGTGCGAAAACGTGCCATAGATAATCGATTTAATTAAATTTAATCAATTGAAACTTAAATTACTGCAGTTTTTTTTCTAATTCTGTCATCAAGGGTCACTGACGACGTCATGGTTGGATGTCTCTGTCCAAGAACTGAGTTGAATTTGAAACACACCCTTCTAAATTTATTCAACAAGACGTCAGTTGTCACATCGGGGGTTAAATTGAAAGTGAATTATATAGTGAATATAGCGTTTTATTGGGACTTCCAATACTGCGCTAGCTATAGATTACCAATAAGACACGGTAAGTGTTGCCAATTTAAAGTTCTATACCTCTAAAAGAAACACCCTTTACAAGAAACTGTTAGCTAGAAATATATTAATGCAAATGTTAATTAAAATTTAAAATAAAAACACTAATCATTCTGAAACAAATATTACATATTTGGCTTTAAAATGCGCCATAAATGAGTTATAGGACAAAAACTGAAAAAAGTGCCGATTTTCATTCATTTTGACCTGAGTATGAAAGGGGCGGGCGGGCGGTGCGTGGCTATTTCGCTTTTTTTCAAAAATGGTGAATATTAGATAATGTAATTGCATGATCTACTAACCGTTTTCTACTAAAAAAATTGTGATGTTTGACCTTGAAAACAATTTTTTTGGCAATTAGAACAGCAGCAACCTGTTTGTTATTTTTTTTTCTTCACCGTTAATTACCAACATTTTTCTTTAACCAATCTTGTCACTGTTAAATCCAATTTTTAATAAAAAACAGAATAATAAAATTGCAAATCTTAAGCAAATGCACTATAATAAAAACCATTTAAAAAGCTAAGCAATAACACTTAAATCTAATTCTGTTTTGCTAAAACATAATAGCCAAACAATTTCGGTCAATTTACTACGAATCGCTTTGTTTTTATCTTTTTCTTGTTGATTAAAAATATATGTCCCCACAAATCATTCACTCCATTCTCCCCTACCACATTTCGTTTTTTTTCTCTTTTACCGGCACAGCCCCATACCTATATGCGATACCAAACAAAACAAAACCAATACATCTCCATGAACCCAATGCACACAGAACACCCACAACCTAAACAAATAACAAATGTTCCAGTCCAACTCCCCATAATAATCGCGCATGATCCAATCAACAACAAACTTCCAGTCAAGCCAAAGCCACCTGCTTAACACAACCATAGAGTAACTATACTATAAAGAGGGAAATCTACTGCCTTCATTTGACAAGACCTACAAGCTGGTCAAATAAGTATTGGTGTAGAACTGTCAAAAAATAGCCACCGATTGAGAGTGTAGTAGTGCTGAACTGTCAAAAAATAACCACCGATTGAGAGTGAAGTAGTGCTGAACTGTCAAAAAATAGCCACCGATTGAGAGTGTAGTAGTCAAATAATTGACCTCTTCTTTTCAGTTCCCTTTTGTTTCCCACCACGAAATTGGGCGTGTTAGAAGATACTGCTAAAAAAAAGCGCCATCCCGAAATTTGACGTCATCAGTGACTCAAACTGACTAAATTAAATTACCATTTTTGGAAAGAATCCGAAGTGTTAGTGGACTTAAAATGTATATTAAATCAATCAATGTATATTTAATCAATCATTGGACCAAACCTGCATCAATTAAAACTTACTTTTCCGTTTTTTTTCTAAAACGGAAATAAATTTATTCAACAAGGGTCACTAATGACGTAAAATACGAAAGTCGCTATCTTGTTTTCTTGTACCATGAGGAGCTCGAATGCAAGTTGTTATACTTTATTATTTTTTCCCTGCCTTGTGTTGTTGAAAACTCTATAGAAACGTTTAAAACTGGTCAAACAATATCCAAGAGTTTTAAACATTTTACCTGATACTGATGATAGTGTATTGATTGTTCTAAGAATGAATTTAAACAAGCATTCGGTCAGAAGATTACGTACTATGTATATTGGCAAGATCGTATTATACAAAGTAGCGATAAAGGTGTACTTTTTTAAAGTTAAATTATCTTTCTTTACACCTATTGTATTCGTTTACACAGGAGTAGAAACCTAGTCAAACATAGCGCGTTCTGACGCCGCGTTGTAATATACAGTAAAACAAACATATCCCAAGTCACATAGAGCGCGTTTTGAACGCCGCGTCAAGTTCCACACGGCGTCAAAACGTCGCATTGTGATAATTTACAAATTGTTTTTTTTTTAAGTCTTCGTTAAACAGAACGCATTTTTAATGCGGCGTAGAGATTATTTTACGCTGCGTTGAGATAACTTTGACGCCGCGTTCCAAAAAAAAATTTTGTTTTCATATTTTGTGTTTAGTAATTAAGTCATTTTGAATTTATTGTAGAAATTTATTTTATTAAATTATTTTGTGTCATTTAATAGTGTATTGTTTAAATGGAAAAAAATAATCTAATTGGCATTTAGTGAGAAAATGAAAATCAAGATTCAAATATAAAACGCGCTGCGGATAGCTCTCTGTCTGACGTTCTCTAACGCCGTGTTTAGAATGCCGTGTTAAAATAATCTCAACACAAGGTAAAATAATCTCAACAAATTATTAATCCTACAAACTTAAAAAGAAAAACACTGCATTATATTGGTTTATATTAGAAAATTGTAGACATTATATTTATCCGTACTAATTAGACCTTGTGTACATGATTTCTCTTTTCGGTTGTTTCTTCATTCTTCTTTTGGACAGGCACGTACGTTGGTGTGTACACTGATTTGGATTACCCCGAATATAACCAATGTTTTCCTACAAACTATACTATTTTATTCTAAAGAAATTTGCAAAATTAAAAAAAAACAATTAAAACCATCCATTACCACTAAAAAAACATAATTGGGAATTGTTTTCAATTTCAAAAGTTCTTATTTTTAGTCCGTGCATAGCATTTTCTTTCTCAAACGAGAAACTTCAAAGCTCAATCACAAAAATCCTTAAAATTTTCATTCGTCCATTCGTTAGTTCATTCCCACTACTTTTTTACACCCCTTACCTAATTGCAAAAAGAACGAATGAAGAAACATCCGAAAAAAGGAATCATGTAAACAAGCTCTAAGACCTAAGAAAATCACCTTAACCCTTAAGGTATACATTCCGAACACATCCTTCTCGATATGTAGGAGTATGGTGGAGGTGAGTGTCTAAACTCTAAAACGTCAACATCAAATTGTTTAGTGAATATTGTATTGTGTTGTGAAGTGTACTGATAATAAGAACTGATCTTATTATCATCAATAAAACGAATAAGCAGTTTAATTTTGTTAAAAAGACACAATAATTCACGGAGTTCCTTTACTTCGAACAATTTGTGAGAATTTCATAAAATACTACCATCGAAAGACGACGACGACGTGCCTGATGAGAATTGTATCTTGTATCAAGTATTCTCATCAGGCACGTCGTCGTCGTTGATGGTATTTTGTGAATTATTGTGTCCTATTTACAAAATTAAACTGCTTATCCGTTTTATTAATTAATTATTAGTGGTCAGCTACCAGACAATCTTCCACAAGTGCAAAATCTTATAAAACGTGATCCGGAATCATACAAGGAAGAATTCTCCCAGCAATATCGCCATTTCTTGAGCAGCTTGGAAGTTTTCGAATTAAATCCCAGCAATGAAAATAAAAGTCTCGATGAATTGATTATGTTTATTGCGCAGGTAATTAAAAAAAAAGAAAGCAAGTGTTGCATTTAATGATGCTTTATAAATATGATGTTTGTTTTGTAGGTCGCTCAATGCTATCCTGATGTTTGCATCCAATTTCCACAGCATTTAGTCGATTTGCTGAAAAATCATGCCACAACTCTGGATCCTACTATGCGCAACTGTTTTGTTAAGGCACTGATTCTGCTGCGAAATAAGAATCTTATTCCTGCATTGGACTTGTTGCAGCTGTTTTTTTAATTGCTCCGTTGTCCGGACAAGAATTTGAGGACTTTTCTTCAGAATAATAAGTTTGGCTACAAAGACGGCAGGAAGAATGAAAACTGTTCAACGACAAATAGAGAGAAACGCAAGGGCAAGAATTTTATTATGATGAGGCACAAGGCACGTGGCAAGGTCAAGAAGAGTTTTAAGGACAAACAAAAGGCTCTAAGGAATCATCTACTCAAACAGAAGAAAATGAAGTAGGATAGTATGATTTTTTTTAGATAGTCTAGGGTTTGTAAGTTTTTAAAAAAATAAAAAAATATTTCTTAATACCGTTTGTGAAGACTTTGTTTTGTGTTGCTTTTATAAGAATTTGTTTGGGGGAAACCAGCTTGATCCTGAAGAATCCGGTGAAGTTGTATAAGTTCAATATAAATGTTTATTAAAAAAAATAAGCCACAGCTTTACAAGGAGATTATTAATTCTATTGATACATGAAGTCTTCTTCTGCGACATTTTTCTGGAACAAGTTTATTCAGAAGGATAGTTATTAGCTTTGGTTCCCATTCATTTATTAAGTACGGCGCCGTTAGAACTTCTTCTAGCGGATACATCTGAAAAGATTAAAATGAAAAAGAACGATAGTGGTGTCTGGGTATAACTGCAAACCTGCATAGAAGCAACCACACTGGTCACCAAGTTCTCTGGCAAATCCTTGTACTTGAATCTAAAGTGCATTTGATTGATGTCACAACATTCGTCAAAAATCCATTTTTGATGACCTTCTTCCCTCAGCGTCAGCATTCGAAAATACTAATAATAAATTTTATTTAAAAAAAATTTTTGCAATATTTTTGTCAACAATTCACTGACAGTTGTTGTCAACAAGAACAAAATGAAATGTCAGAATTAACAAAACTCACCACATCGTTTTTTCTTTGTTTTTTAACGCCGACAATGAATGATATACAAAAGAGAACACGAAACACAATGAATGATATACCAAAGCAACAACGAAAATTGAGGGTTTTGAGGCGTGGAACGTACGAAAGTTTTTCCTCTATATAATATATTTACTCTATGACACAACCTTACACCCACTTCCCCCAACGAAATAGCCTGATAAACTATTGAACGTGTACGGTGACAGCTGATAGCATTCAACTTCCAAGTTCCAACATACTAATACATTGCTTCAAACAATATTCCAAGAGAATCCCCAAACCGGCTCCACGTCCACGCTCCAGTCGCAAACCTGGAAAGCCCCAATGAATGAATTCCCTTCCAGCTATACAAATCCATTGTGTTATTGGAAGTGGTAGACGAGAATGTCGTGTCAATTTGCCAGAGCCAGTGCGGTGCTCCAAAGTTCCAATCCAAACGGGTGAATTCATAAGACGAAGCCCAAGCAACTCCGAACCAACTTATCGGTCTACAGCCACAGTCAGTTCAGTCAAAATAGTCAGACAGAACGCGAGTGAATTCCCTATCGAGTCGCTGGCGTTTGGTTTATCGAATTTTCCCAGTTATACTTGTTAATCTTAAAATTAAACAGTTTTTCTTACAAGTGGAAGGAAAAAAATCAAATTTAACGGTATTACAACAATATCCTGTTGGGAATTTCAATTACGGGAAGAAGACCTTGTAGGGTTTCCGTCTTCCTTTTGTTGTCGCTTTTTTTTAACTGTAATTTCTTCTTCTACGTCGTAGACAAAAAAATAATTAATAAAGTAGACAGATATTTGTTGTTTTTGTAACCGAAGTCAAAGTAAAACAAGAACAAAAAAAAATAAAAAGGATTACACGACGACTTTTAATAATACCTATGCGGGTGTTCCTTTTGATAATCCTTCAAGTATTTGTGTGCTAAATGTCAGCTGGTGCGTCGTTCCAGCAGTGCAAGTGAGAGCGAGAGTGAAGAAGTGTTTTTTTTTTTAGTTTGTTTTTTATTTATTTCCCTTCGTGGGTGTGTGAGTGTTTCTTAGAGCGAAGGATTTATTAGTTCAGCTAGTGCAGAGGAATTCCCCTAGGGCGCCATGGAGGTATGCTGTTTAAAAATGGCATCGCGATGCAAGTAAGTAAAGTTGAAAGTTTAAGTTACATAAATTATTTTTAGTTATTCGTCTGTTAATCTTCATCAGTATAGATATTAATGCAATTCAAAATAAAAGGGTAAATACGGAATTTAAATTCAAAGAAGTATCGTATTGGCTTGGCACTACAGATAAAGACATTGCCGAAGTAAGGCAATTTGAAACCTTAAGGCCGTAATGAATATGGGGCCCAGATTTTCTTTTAAATTAACTAACGGCTTTATGATTAACGATCCTATATGTTATATTGCTTGTATGGCTTTATGATTAACGATCCTATATGTTATATTGCTTGTATGGAAAAAATGGTAGGCGAAATCATTTAGGTTCTTTGGAATTATCTGGTGATAGGGTAGGTTTGCAGTGTTTGAAGTTGAGGGCGCTCGTAGAGTTAGTTGGGAAGCCGTTTGTGTAGTTGGTAGTTGTGTGGATTTAAAAAAGTTAAGCCTAATATTTTTAAATGCAAATGTTTCTATGTTTTGATGTTTGTTCCATAATTACGCCTCAATAATTTAATGAATTTGAAAGAAATTTCGTAGGTAGATGGATGAGGTGCTGGATTAAAAAAAAAAGATTATATTTTATCCCGAAAAAATGAATGGTTCCTTTGGGTGAGGCTTAAATTTGAATTGTTGTAGCATAACTCAAATTAACTTAGAGAATCATTTTCTTTTAAAATATAAATAAGAAGTAATTAATTATAAAATGCTGCTTGTAAAAGGTGTTTTTTTTTTAAATGTGTAGTTTTCAATCTGGCAATATTTTTTTCGGAGTTGGTCTTTTTGACAGTTGTCACTTGATTTATGTTCAGTTTGGTTTCCCATTTTATAATGAATGAATAGACTTACTACTGAACAACGTTTGCAAATCGTGCAAATTTATTACCAAAAACATGGTTCGGTTCGGTAGAGCAGAGTATCGAGGAAGACCCGAATGAGTCCATCCGCCATCGCGCGCAACAATTGAAGCTGTGCCCATCCACTTTATGGAAGACTTCCAACTTGTGCAAGAATTGAAGTCGAACGACCATCAAGCGCGTCGCACGTTCGGTGAATGGGCCCAAAACGAGATGGTCACCGATCCTGGTTTCAGAAAATTGGTAAAAATAGGGCCTCGACTGGAATTTTTTCGAGCCAGCCGCGGACCACTTGCCCGAAATCAATTTCAGAACATAATGGCAAACCCTTATCTTTATAACAAAGCTAACCTCTTGGTCATAACATTAAACAAAATGCGTTTTATTTCTTCTTGAAAACCACACGTTTAAAAAAACCGTTTATATTCTTTTTTTTTTTAAACGATAATGTTAAAGAAAATCTTAGAAAATAGATAAGATAGACAGACCAAAGGAAAATGGGTGTCTTTTAATTAAAAAAAGGATAATGGAAGGGGATTAACAAAAAGGAAAGATTCTAGGATGAAGTAAAGGAAGCAGAAAATGGCATATCTAGGCGGATACGATACCAAGGTAGGGCCTCTACCGGCACCAATATAACCATCTTCAAAGTCTGGCATGATATTATTTTTTGTTTGCCCTCCAATAGGGGTCAAGATCCTACTCCCTCGGACGAACATGAGGCTTGTCAAACATGCCAGCAAAGACCCCGTCGGTAACAAAGGAGCTCGCAACAAAAAATGGCTTGTTCCACTTTCACTCCTCAACGGTTACAAGGATTTTTAAAGATTGGTGAATTACTGTGGGTAAACCAAATAGTTTTGCTACTTTCAAATTTCTCAAATCTCAATATTACCTTCATTAAATGTAATTTTTTTTTTCAATAAAATTCTGTTCATTTTCGAAGCAATAACCTTCAAATTCTCTAATATATTTCTGATCTCAATTATTTGTAATTTTTGTTAGAAAAAACGCAAGCCTTTGACACGGGTATTTTTTTTTATAATTAACGCGCGCACAAGAGACTATTTGTTTCCCTTTTAATGTAGAACACACTGTGTGAGCATTAGGAAGATAGGGACGGTAAGAATAGGAGATGTCGATTAACATTGGTTTTGAATGTTTCCAGATCAAAAGAGCAAGGGAAAATCTCGCCGGGTAAACTATTCCAAATTCTTGTTGTTCGGCTAAAAAAGAATCCCTATATTTCACGGTACGTCTGAAATTAGGCTCAAGGGTGAACTGATGAGCATTCCTTGCGAGATGAGTATTACGGGAGGAACTTTTAAGGAGAGGAATGCAGCTGGCTACTTCGAGTGGAAAGACATAAAACATTGCGTCGGTGTTCGAGAATATGAACATTGAATATGGACTGATATGTTTTCCACAGCGGGGTTTTCGAGGTTTCACAAAAGATTAATTAAGATTAACCTCAAAGCCAGAACCACAAGAATGAAGATTAATAATACGAGTAGTGATATACAGTCAATAGATTAAGAAGTTCCACAAGGTTCGGTTTTGGGACCAATACTTTTTTGGTTTACATCAATTCTTTTTTTTAGATTGCTCATAAGAAATTCATTAATTGTTTTTTTTTTGCAGATGATGTGGGTTTTAATTATGGTTCAGGTATATGTAGGCTTTCAGACAAGGAGAACAAAATAATAATAAGATCTTAGACTAAGATAATGTACCTAATAAAATATAATTAAAAAACTATGTTATGCAAAATTTATGTCGTGAAGCCTCGCATCTGATTTTCTTTCTGCTTGGAATGATCGTATTCAAATGAAGTTTAAACGGATAAAGAAATTGCTTTAAATTATCGACATTAAAGAAATAATTTAACAATTTCCTTCTCTTAAATAAAAACGGTCCTGGGACACCTATAAATGTTAAGTAAACTTTAATTTTTGTCAAAAATTTGAATATTTTTTTGTTAAATACAAAAATCGACATTTTTCTGTAGTATATACGATTTGCGTCCCTAACAGCTTAAGCGATTTTAGTCTGATTTTATCATTAAAATTAAATTTTTATAATTTTTCTGATGTCCGTATCGGTGTATTTTTAATAAGGATTTGTGTTAGTTTTATTTTTAATATTTTTAATATAGAAAAAATTGTTTTTTTTTCTATTATCTGATGAGTTAACATGGTGCTCCTTCCTGTGGTATTCATCAGTTTGATCTCAGAAATCTTCGACAGGCTTCCAGATTTTGGATTGTTCCATATTTGAGGCCAACTAAATGCAGACATTTGTTTGATCCAGGATCTCTTGTCTTTCTTCTGCGATAGTAATAGAACATGGTACGATATTGCCTTTTGAACCGGGTTCTCAGAAAATATTGTTATTACAGGACCATACCAGTTAGTCATGCTTTATTTGTCAAAGATATTATTTTGTATGTAATGGATTCCTCGCATTTTGTGTGCTTCTAATTTGATCCCATTTTGTCACTCCTGCTGCTTGCCAATCTCCGCCAATATCTACTTCTAGTAGTACACTTTTCAGTATTGTAAACCGTATGAAAACGCTGGATTAATAACTGCCAAGTTCGAGCTTTTCTTTAACATCCTTACTTTCTAATTCTAATACTCTGGATTCCATCATTTCGGTAACGGGTAGCTAATACTCGCTCCATGGTGTATGACTTCAGTTTGATTGAACGGTAGGTATTTTATGAGAAGATAACTTCCCATCCGCTCATTAGGCAGGCACTTGGAAAATATGGAACTGAGAATCATGTACCATCTAGCCCCGATGTCTGCTAACTTTTGATGAACGAATCTACTGAGGATTTTTCTTTCTTTGAGCGGAACTTTAAGACCATATTACCTACACAGTATCCTCACGTTAAGGATATTCTCCAAAGAGGATTCTTAGTACTGTATTCCATGTTACAGTGGCATTAAAATCTCTGCCGACAAACAGAAGCTTATCCTTCGGTTGGTTGTGGGAGTATAGTCAAAACGCTTCTTCTTCACATCCAATTTGGGAAGCATAAACACGGTCAAATATTCCACACTTCTTCTTGCGTCACCAGCTGCTCAAATAGCCAAGTTATCAAGTTTCATCTCAATTTTAGATGAGCAATCTATCCTCGGGAATTCTTGTAGTTTTAACCACATCATTTTCGATGGTTGCAGGGTCATTAACACGCATAGGAGTAGTACTGGTTCGAGTGGTAATGGCTCTTAGTAAACAAAGTGATCCATTGTTTTCCGTTTACTTAGCAAATGTCATAAGTTTACCATATGTGCATATGTATTTTTCAAAATAATGTCGCCCCTCAGGCATTGGGCCTCGAAAGCTTCACAGTTTTTGTTATTTCCAGATCCGCTACTGACTAAAAGGTGTATCTGCAGAGACCATATGTTATCCCCTTTTCTAAAATGTTTGTTGATTTTTTTACCGTCGTTTTGGCCAATTACCCAGGTATTCTGCTTATGTGTCCCGACTTTTGTATTTCGCATCTTGTTACACCAAAAACGAACAAATTATTATTATGTATATTTTTTGTTACATCTCAGCGAGAGCCCGCAGGGCCTTAAAAAAAGGGACAAGGTAAGGAAAACGAAAAGAATCTGTTATTGCGGCAATGATCATTAAAGATGACACAATGACAACGCAACGTGTCGAGAGATGACATTTAAGCAATTTAGGGGTTGGTTATAGTAGGGGGAGGCTTGGCTTTTGGGTGGTAGGAGATGTAAATGGATGACATGGGGAGTCGAGTCATGCCGGTCGTTATAAGCCGGTTCCATTCACTCAAAGTAAGGAAATATGTTATTGCATCTTTGTGTTGTAATTTGTTCAAAAAAAAAAGAAGAAAAAATCGAATAAAAACGGCGACAAAATAAGGCGCCGGGAGAGGACTTCTGCAGTTTAATGCATTTCAATTGACTGGCGTGGTTGTGATTTGCGCACATCCTCACGGATACCACCTAGGCATCTACTTCTATATACATAAATATGTATATATATACAAAGTGGATGAAGCCGGGATGCGTTAATGCAGATATAAATTGGGGTTGACACAGTTTGGGATACAGAATTAGGGACAATCATGTATTTAATTTTTCGTCTTTTGGTGATATACTATATTTTCACAAAAAAGGATAGCTGGCATTGTAAGTTTGTAAATTGTTTGTGTTATGTTATATATGTACATATGTACAAGGTGGAACCCCTTTTTTGCTTTTATAAATTGTGCACAGCTACATGAAGCCTAAGCTCTTCGCGATGCAGATATCGCTTGTACTGCAGCTTGTCTGTCAATGATGAGATAATATAGGCGGGTAGTATTGACAAGATTACAACTTGTTTAGCAGCTCCCAACTAACAATTTAGCTTGTATAAGGTCCAATTTTTTTTTAATTTGGCAAGCAATTAAGGGAAACTTTCGCAAGCCACACATTTCAAACTTTGACATTTAAAAATATAGCTGTTATAAGGTCTTAAAAAAGTGAGTTTGGTGAGCTCTATACAAGCCTTGTAAATAAAGGTCAAAAATGGCCTGTATAAGGCCTTCCAAAGATGTTTACAAAAAATTAAACAAATAATAGCTGCTATAAGGCTTTCTACGACAAGACAATGCAAACAGCTTTTGTAAGACTTGCGTATAAAGGTCTTATACAAACTTAAATAATCTGCTAACATCAGGAGTCTTATAAATAAAATCTGTTATAAACAATATAACAGAGGTAAAAACTGAATATCGTAAACCACAAAAGAAGTGCTTTTAAACATAATTTCTTAAGTGTTACAGAAATGAAATCAAGTAGTAACGTGAGGTGTATGGTTTCAAAGAAATCACCTTTGATTTTATTTTTCTCAACTAACAATTAAGCTTGACACAATTTAAATTTTGACAATTAAAAAAATAACTGCTATAAGGCTTTTCAAATTGAGTTTGGAAAGCTCTATACAAGGCTTTTAGATAAGGGTTCAAAATGGCCTGTATAAAGCTTTCCAAAGATGTTTACTTTAAAATTGTAAACTGTAACTGTAAACTGAGAAATAAAATATATAAATAAAATATGCAATTCAAATAATGCTATAAAAAATCAACACTTTAAAACGAAACAAAAAAAATTATTTTTCCTAAATCTAAATCTAAATCTGCTTTTTGTGCAAAAATTAACTTTTTTCTCTTAAAAATAAAATATTGTAGGCTAGCAAGTACTTTATATTCGTGGCAATACAAAATAGCTTTTACATAAACATAAGGCATGATATTAGCAAAAGCTGTCATTAAATGGTTTGGGTAACCCCTTTTTATAATATCCAGAGCAGGATATTAGCAATAGATGTCATTGAAAGGTTTGTATAAGACCTTTTTATAACATCCAAAGTAGGCTATTATTCATAGCCGTCATTCAAAAACTTAGGTTTGCCCTTTTAATAACATCCAAAGCAATCTTTTAGCATTTATCTGTCATAAAATAGCTTGCTCGTGTTACTATAGCAGTCTGAGAATAGATTGTTTAGAACCTTTTAAAAGTTAAATTATTAGTTGCGCTGTCATCACCACCATAACTTCAGCCTAGAAGACTTAGTCAAAACACACTTTTTGCCCTCGATTCATTTACCAAAAGATCTCGGGGCATGATGTTGAGTATAGGCTCCATGCCCGAATAAAGCCAGTGCAAGCAATTCTTTATGCACCTTTTTTATAGTCTTATGCCATATGAAATCTTTAAGCTCTATAAGGCTTATAATCGAAACCAATTTAAATAAAAATTCTGTTATTTTCTTATGTATTTCCTAAATTGTATGCTTGTTAAAAATCTGATTGATTATAGTAAAATAATAGAATTTATTTAAAACGTTTTCAAATTTCTGGCTTTCAAAAAGCCTTATAAAAACATTAAGCTTTATAAAACTTATACATAAATGGAGTCAAATTATGCCAATCTATATTACCTACCCAAATATCTTATTTTTTTCTAATAAATGGAAATCTTGTAAGTCATATTGCATCTAATTAAAATGACTTTTTAGGAAATATATCGCTTTCAAGAAGCCTTCTGAAAACTACGAGCTCTATAAGGCTTATACGCAAAATAAAATCAAACTAATATGCGTTAGTTTCACAATATTTCTTATTTGTCTGCTTGTAACTATTCAAAATGACTTCTCAAAAAATAGTTGCATTATTTTTAAAAAATCTTTAAAAGCTCTATAAGGCTTGTAAGTGAATTAAATCAAATAAATGTTTGTTAGTTTCCAATAACTTATCATTTCTGCTAAACAGAAATGTGTTTATTTGCAAGAGTATATCGCTTTCCAGAAGCCTTTGGGCTCTATAAGGCTTGCAGATGAGGTCAACTCAAACAAATTAGTGTTGGATTCTCAAGTATCTTAGTTGGCCTGCTAAATAAAGATTTGATTAATAAAATGCTATCTATTGTATATCTTTTAAAACGATTTCTCAAAAAAATTTTTCGCTTTCAAGAAGCCTTATGTAAGCTTTGGCTCTGTAATGCTAGTTTTCAGTTTTCTGGTCCAAACATTATATTCGAAAAAAATGTGCCGGGAAAGACCGGTGATGATTGGTCATAGCCCCATAGGACATGGCTCCATCGCCCTTATGAATTCTGTCACAAAGAATTAAACAAAACTTTTATAACAATGTCGTTTTCTGATCTTTGGTCCCTCACTAGATGCTGAGTTCATCTAAACCAGGCAATAAATTGTGAGATTCCTCCCTCACTTGAATGCTTTTCTAACTTAAAAATCCTCATAAAGCGTTTAGCATAGTTAAAAAACTACCAATTAGATACAACATAAATGACTTGATTTTATTGTCCAGAATTTACTCGTTAACGTTCCCAAACGGCGAACTAATCATTTTGTGGCCTACTGTACGTTCCCAGGCAATGATGATTGTTTTCTTTTCCCTGACATTTATTTATTTGCTCCCTCTATGTAGATGCTGCAGGGTTTTCTGTTTGTTCCTCTGCTCCATTCCGTGTGTCATCTTTCTCTGTGGCAATCATTACGTTGGAATATTTACGATGTAAACAATTGGCAGCTCTCGTTGAATGCCGCCTGGTATTTGTTTTCTTTTCGATGGCACCCTGCACACCCTCGTTTTGCTATTAAATTCTTTCTTTTTTTTATAAAAGACTTCTTTTGTGGCGCAAACTGTGAATCAAGTGGCATCTGCAGAAGCTGTTAACGGCTTTTATGAGAGCACTTCTTGTCACACTGCATTTCCAGCAGCACAGCACCCTGGTAGTGGAGATTCTAGAAAAAACAGTAACCACCAGAGTCTGAAGCCTGAACAGAGTGCTTGAGTTCGAACAAAGGCACATTATGGGGGAACGCACCTAAATCCACTCGACAAATCCATCTTTCTTTCCATCCAGCCGATAGTAATTCCTCTTTATAAGGCAGTATATTTTTTTTTGTGTATCTATGTATGTACTTCATTCCACCACGCCGCCTTTAAGCCGCCAATCATCCAGAAGTGTTAACTGTAAGTTTTGCAACTTTATTTATGCCCCATTGTCTATATGTTGGCCATTAAATTAACGAGTGGCTGCTGCTGCCGATGCCGGTGCACGGTGCTGTTTCCGTTTAAGAGTTGTGGTGCTGTCTTGAATGCGTGCCATTTCTGGTGGCGCCTCGACGCGGTGAATATATTTAGGCTTTGTTAAATGCAGTTAATGATGGCAAATCCACTTCTTTCCAAATTGCCATACATAAATGTATGAGATACGTACTTATCCATGGATACAAGTATAGGTAGTGTCAAGGTGACCAGATGTTTCAAATAAACAACTGTTAATAAAAATAATAAAATTATGGGCTTTGTTTAAAACTTTTTTTTTGTTGAAATAGCAAAGATTCCAATAACGCCATATGCTCTTCTGCGGAATACAAAATATACCTAATGTGTTGCAATTATCGAAGAAGATTCAAGACATACAAAGCTTGGGGTTCGTCCTGGTAAGTGCGAGGCTTCAAGGAAACACTCCAAAAGAAGAAGACTCGCTGCGCCAGTTCAGACTATCTGGCTTGCTAATGGGAGATCACACGATCAGGAAATTTGTTATTTGAAATTTCTTTAGATTCTCGAGGGGCATGAAACATGGCTCAAAACCAAATTCAGTGACCAAGAAATACCAAGAAAAGTTACCAACAGCCACGACGAAGCTTCCACTTATGGGCAGCTTCTAAATAAACGCGTGTTATTAAGGTTGGCTATCATGTTAATCCGTCGTACTCGGTTTTCAACCAAGTTCAGCCTCGCTCAATCTGAAAGAAAGTAACAAACTTACAAATAACCATTAAAAGAACAACTGTTCTTCCTCATAGCAGGAAGCTAAGTTCGTAGACCGTTCTCAAGGAATTGCATGTACCAGGCTGACCGGGCTTGCTGCTGTAGATGCCATTTTTATGAGGCGCACCTATGCCATGAGGTTTTTCTAACACCAAAAAGGAGGCAAGTCTTTTGACTAAAAAGCACTACGCCATTATTCAGAAGTACAAATACCGCTAGCTATTGTCATCACTAGCGCCGATGGCCTCCATAATCTGGAATTTTTTTCCATTTTTTCCACTTTCTCTTCTAGCCGAAGACCTTACTAAACATGGCGCAACTCACCTAGTGGGTCATAAAAACCAGTATCACTCGTTTAGAATCTTCATTATTAGGAGAAACCACCAGTAGGTAGAGAGTCCTTCATGCATGAGGAGATGCGATAGGTTTTCCTGCTTAACAATAGATATCGCAGGGAGAACCGCCAAGAGAATATTCAGGGTCGTTGGAAACCATGTACCATGAACCATTTAAAATAAAAAATTAATTATTTATAGTAATTTTCGTGTCCTTTCGAAGAATTACGGCCCCGGAGGTAATCCACCCGTTACCCCCCCCCCCCTCTATCGGCTGTCCTTATCACAGCTCACGGAAAAGCAGTTCTTCCTCGATGAAAACTTTTTCGTCGAAAAAATCAAATTGGTTCAAAGGAGCATCCAGATTTTATTTTCTGTTGTGTCCGTTGCTGGTTGTCTCGTAGAACGGGGCTTCGTTATTGTTCATAATATCCTCGAATCAGTCGTCTGTGATGGCTCTAACGTTAAGGTAATGGTGGTTGGGCTCTAGTTGTTGCTGGGGTTCTTCAAAATATTTTTGAAGAGATGTAGCATGAACTGATTTATTGGGATCAGTTTGGAGCCATCATACGATTCTTGTTTGGGACATATTTCCAGGTTATTGGGTTTCTGTCTAGACCTGTATAGTGACGAAGTATTTTTCTTTCAAAAAGTTTGAACTTCTGCATTTATATTAGTGATTTCGTCAACCAAACGGTACAAGCGTACGGCAGAACGGGACTGATCAGCTGCTTTAAATCAGCTGCTTAATCCTTCTGCTCAGAAGCCGGTGGACCAGATGTAGGGATAAGTTAGTTCTATTAACCATAAATGAAGCTTGCTTGTTAAATTTGAAGCGTCTGGTGAAATTCACTCATAGATATTTTTCTGTTGTCCTTGTCCTTATCATTGTGTTGTCTGGTAGCTTGATACTGATGTAATGACAGTGTGATGCGAAGCTTCTTCAATTCCGTATTGCTGTTGTTGGCGTTCTGAAGCAGATAAGCTTGCTCCGCTCTTATCGCTATTTATCTTCAGTCTCCATTTGAGGTAGTAGTCCCACAGTCACAAATTTCTTATGTGGTCTTCAACTCTGCTGGCCGCGATTCCTGATGAAAGGGGCGTTAAATATGTTAATAAATCATAATAGACTGGTCAGCTGTATACATGTTTAAAAGTATGGGTCCCAACTTGGTACCTTGTGGAACTCCAGCGCTTGGTGAATATTCCTTGTTAACCTGTACATAAAAAAAATAGGTTAGAACATATTTGATCATTCTTACCAAGTGTTCAGATAGTCCTAGTAGTAGTCCTTTATCCAAACTGTGTAGAAAGCTTTTTAATACAGGCGACTGTCATTTCTTTCTTGTTGAGTCCGTGTGTCATGTTGGAGTGCAGTCCAAAAAGCGTATGGATGGTGGTGTGTCTTGCGTGGAAACCATACTGCCATTCAGGTATGATTTCCCTTTCCCTGAAGAAATACTGAAGGACTGAAGCTTTCTCAGGATAAGCCCCTCCATTATTTTGCTGACACAGCATAGCAGCGAAATCTGCCTATATCCTTCGACGCTAGTCCGCTTGGCCTTCTTCGGAACGGACGACACCACTTTCGCCTGTATCTGTTGTTCAGGCAGTTATTTAAGTTCATCGTCAGCAGAAGAATGGCGAGATTTGGTAGCTTTTTAAGCTAACAAGTTAGAAATCCCATCATTTCCTGCTGATTTCTTAGAATTTCCTTAATGGATTGTCAGTTACTACTTCAATGGGAGTAAAAGCATCTCCAGTTAATACTTGTACAGGATTGCCATCAATGTGGTTGCTAAAGTGGTAGAGGCTGTAACTTCTTCATATTTGTTTTAATTTTATTGAAGCCATTGAGTTCGGGTTTGATGTTCGCAGCCTTTTACCTGAATTCATCCTCCTGGTGATGTTTCTCTGTCTGGTTAAACATTAACATAGTATTGGTTGGTGTTGGTGCATTGCAGTTCCGAGTAAATGCGTCTTTACTCGTCGTCCTATCAGTTGAACAATTTGTGGTATATCCCTTCGAAGCTGTGTTGCCCGTGGCTTAGTGATTAGTGTGTCGGACTGCAAAGCGAAGAGCCTGGTAGCTTGACTCCCGCTTAGAGCCACCTTTTTTCCGGGGTACTGCCTCATTAAAAAGACCTATGTTACTTCTTAGAACATTAGCTATCTGCCAATGAAGGTTCCATTAAAAACGTTCCCGTCGTTTCCGAGATAAGACGGAACAAACTGACAGAAATACAGACAAATTAAAAAAAAAAAACAAAAAGTTTTTTCGTTGTTAGTATTATGCATCTTGTTAAAATTTTTTATTTTGATATTAAAAACAAACACTCTATTTTATTTCTGTGTATAGATTATTAAAAAACTATCAAAGGTCATAAAATATATAATAAATCTAAATAAATAAAAAAATATCAATTTTCAATAAAGTTTTCTGATAAACCGACACAACCAGTTGTAAGTCACCCTCCATTGAAGTTCAAGTTAACTGGGAAATTCAAGACTGATTGGCAATAATTTTCCAAAATCCAATCATATTGCCATTTTACATATATCGGCCATATTTTTCTCAAAAAAAGAATTCCCTCATTATAATTCAGCAATTAATCAGTAAACTACGAGGTGCAGCAAACACAAAAAAAGTATGTTTGTCTCTTCTAACACCCAAATATGACATAAGACGAGACGAGTAGTGTTGTAAATCAATATGGCGGCATTGACAGCAAAAGCTTCCAATTCCAATTTATATTTATCATTCTCTCACTTGTATTTGTTAGTAATTATTTTACACCAACATTTTTAATTGCCCATCATTTATCAATAAATCGACATCGCATAGTTCACATGACAGCTCGCAATGACATCACCTTGGATTGGATTGAAAGAAGAAAAAAGATTAATTGAGATAAAAAAAGAACATGCAGGTCCATTTGACACAGATAACACCTTCCAGGACGATAACGGTGGAGTATTGTAAATCACAAATGTCAAGACGAATAACCCTTTGAATCGTCGTCTTCAAGAAGTCATTGATCACATCAGATTCAGAGTAGAGGATTTCCAATTACTTAACTCTACTTTAGCTGTCACTGTAAAAGCTATTGATGCGTAACTTAAAACCTGAACGCGACTTGTTTTTTTTGGAATTACCATACCTTCTTTAACTTTCCTCTTTGTTTAATAAAAAAAAGAATGAGAAGGAGAAATTTTGCATATAAGGTTGACTGAACGCACAAATTATACTGTGAGCCAGAGGCAGAGGCAGAAGCATATACAAAGTAACCCCCAAAGAAGCGTGTTAAGGCGATTAAATACAAATTTTACAGCAGGTGCACGCAAACAATAATGTACCTTCAACCAGCAGCTTTCAAGCCACATGCTGGTGCTGGTGTTGCGGATATGTAAAAATTTCAAAGTCTTCAAGTGTTTCGAATTCACTTTTAATTTCATGCCAAGCCATTGCGGACGTTTGAAACGTTTGCGTTTATCTTATCGCCAATAGGTTTTACATCACCTTTTCGCTCTTAATCTGTGAGAATAATTTATCACTGGGGCATGCATTTGAGTGAGTACTGGGGCAGACAGACAAACAGACTGACAGACTGACAGACGAACTGACAGATAGACATGCGCGTTGAACTTTGACGCAACACTGTATACAGTGTATGCTCACTTCCGTAATATATTAAGTTGGAGCGTCTTATTTGAATTCCCTTTCGGGCTTCTAAGGGTGAACGATGCGGTAATGCGGTTCATAGGGCTTAGAGTGAACATTCTTTTTTTTTTTTGTATACTTCTCATAATTTAAGTTTATGTTTATATATATTATAATTTATAAAATAATATTACAAAATAAGAACAATTATATTAGCAATTATCAAATTGCGCCTCCAGATTTACAACAATTTTTTGTCAAAATGTTTGAGTCTTAACCAGCTTAATAGCACTTATTCTTTCCGATAAGCGAATTACCATTGAAAAAAGACTACTATCTATACTCATGGAACAAGTACCTTCATGTGATCAAGTCGTTTGTTTAAGGATTGTCTCCAAAAGCATGGAAACATTAAGTGAAGATAGTTTGAGCTTTAAAAAACTATTGTTATCTATTGCATTCTTTATCGCTTTTTGCTGTTTACTCTATTAAAAAAAAAATTCATTATACAAAATATTTCAATTTCAACCCATCAATCAACCATATTTTTGTATTTTGAACTTGAAACCTTTTGATATTTGAATCTAAGGCTCAATGCACACGGAGCAAGTGAAAAAAAACTAAACCGGTTGGAAATTCGGCGAACAAACCAGTTACGGACTAAGCGGTGACTTGAATTCATAGTCCACAGACGTGAAAATTCATCAAAAGCACTAGTTCGTTCAGTGTCGTCATGGATATGGATGTTTTTCAACCTACAGGTTGGTTTGTTCGAAAAACTAGATACTGAAATCAATAGGCAACCCGACATGCAAATCAACAGACGACTGGTTACAAAGTGGTTTTTGTGAATCGCAAACGAGTTTTCAACCAGTAGCGTTATGTGCGTCGCGTCGTCGCATTTAATGACTCAAAGTAAACTCAAAGAAAACTAGTTGCCTATTCGCATCGCTCATTAGTTTTTTTCCAGTTGCTCCGTGTGCATTGGGCTTAATGATATAAAACATATAGATACTGATGAATTGATATTAATATTAAAATTAATATTGTGAAGGTATTTTGAATTAATAATTCAACAAAGTCCAAAACTAGTGCTAGCTCTTCTACTTAGTTGTTTTTAAATTTTCAGAAAACAGAATTTCCAATGTGGTGTGAGCCGTTTTCAAACCATATGCCGTTGGTGTCCATATCATCTTATTCAGACTAAAAGAAAGTTCATGGCCTGGCTAACGTCGTATCGCCCTCAAAGAAATATGGACCAATGACGCTCCCAGCCAAAAATCCACACCAGTGATTTTGTAAGATACATTGGTCGCTCTTGGATCTCATGTGAATTGGTATCGTCCCAAAATTGACAATTTTGTATTTTGACGTACCTGCTTAAGGTGAAAACTAGTGTCAGTTTCAAACTGTTTCAGAGCTTATTCAGCGATTACACGTCGTTGTCTTTGGTCGTTTACGTTCAGCTCCTTGGTCAGTTGGCTCTCACGGATAGTGGCGATGTCGTTGAAGTACGGGTGTTGGTTGATCGTTAACAGGGCTCAATTATCCACCACACTGGGAATAGTTCTCTCGGTAGGACGATTATGGCTACGGTAAAATGGCGAATCGCGTGTTTAAACAATATGGCCGCTATCAACTGTCAAATTTCGGAAGTCCCTATTGGAAGAATTTTTTTTGGAAAAATATTGTGTTTCGCAGTTTGTTCCACTTTCACATTTCAACTGCCGAACGGGTTTGAATGAAATTTATAAGTAACATGTATGAGACAGGCTATAAGGCTTTGTTATACTAAACGAATGCATGGTTCATGCACCAAAGTCATGGTACACTACAGCTCTCCTTCAATACAGCAGAACTCAAAAATTGTATTGAATTCTCACTTGCCTTATAATTTGCCAAGGCTTTTAATACCAATTTTTCATAAAAATTGGACAGTTTTGTGCTGAAAAAAAAAACGGTTTTTATATAAACTGAAACATAAAAATTATTTAAATAAAAAAAAAAAAAAAAAAATGTACATATCCGTTTTAAAAATATCGATTTTTTCAAAAGAAAAAAAAAATATAAATTATTAAAAATACAAAAAAAGGTATTCCAAAATATTTTTATGTTGAATTACTTTGGCTATCTATATCTTCACAAATATCAAATTTGTTTGTAATCGGTTAAGCAGTTCTCAAGAAAGTCGAAGAAAAGAAAAACGGTCCTATGGGGGGTAACATTTTTAACCCACCAACTTACATTTTTTTCACCAGTACATATAGCACACCTACAAAAGTGCATTGATTTTTGTTCGTTTTCGAGAAAAATAAACTTTTATATAAGGGTTATATGACAGGTATCGTTAATATTTGAGCTAAAAAAAAAATTAAAAAAAATTTTTTTTTTTTGAAATTCAATATTTTCAAAACTTATCAAAAAAAAAAAACTTATTAAAATTTTTTTTTAATGTTAGATGTATATTAATAACCTTTACAACACTGCATACCAAAATCTCAAACAATTTTTTTTTTTTTTAAAAACAAAAATAAAAAACTGGATTTTATCAAAACCGATCGAAATACTTTTTTCATAAATTCTTTGTTATTTTAAACGTATGATTACGTACTTCATAATTTTACTAAAAACCGTATTACTAGTATTGTGGTTTTGATAGTTTTTAAAAGTTCAAACTGTGTTACTTTCAACGTAAATGTTATTTGTTTTTGTCAAAGATCTTGCTTCCAATGTAATTAGGCACATAAGAGTAAGTACTTACGTGCGACCCAGTCGTGCCAATTTTTTTGTAAACAAATTTAAAATATGTATTATAGAATCTATATTCCGCAAGTAAAACGTCTATTTCACGTGATCTCGATATCAAGATAAACTTTTGTATCACATGTTTGTAAATTGTTGCCAAAACAATTTTCAATAAGTTATCTTTTTGTCATCATTCACCTCCTATCTATATTAGTTCAATAAAATCGACTTTTCAATAAATCATTGCTTCAACATTCCAACAAAATAAAAGCCAAGTTAGCGGTTTTTAGTAAAGTCTGTTCCAATAAAAAATTAACTAAAAAAATTAATTAGCATATTAATCGTTGAATTTATATGTTCCAACGAATAGGCCTTTCCCACTGTGATTAACATTTTCGTTTCCTTCTTCGGTTTTTCTTCTTTTTTTAATGAATGAACATAAATTGCTTCTCAATAAATAAAACAAACAGAACTAAAAAAAAAAAACTTAAAAAATACAACAAATACTCTGAAACACGTGCCCCCAAAACACGCAATTTGATTATTGCTGCAAGCAAGGGAGGTGATTTCTTAATTGCATGCAACTAAAGCAGAGCTTATACGTACTTACTTAGCCGCTTCTGGGTTTAGTGTAACAACAGTGTAATTATTGCCAATGTGCCTGAAGTAAAGCGATTTCGAACAAAAATTCGAGATCAAGGATGGCAACCCGTGTCCGAATCGATTTTCCCATTTACTCGGGTCGGGATGCCTTTGGTTTTGTTTCGTTTAATTGATGGTTAAGGTCAAGGTTAGATTTGTTTTTTTTTTTTGGAACTGATACAATTTTTAGATTTTTTTTAACGTCTATGTTTTTGGCTTTTCTTTTATTATTTTTGAAGATATCAGCACTTAGAAGTATGACACATTCATACAATACTTATTATCGATTTTTTTTATCGAAAACCTTACTTTGAAGTTTGTACATTTGCTTTTAACATTTCAACTTAGGAGTAGCGGGGGAATATATAATGGTTTTCTTATCGCAATGTTGTTTGTTGAGGTATTTTTAAAACAAAAATAATTTTTGTAAATTTTTTTACTCGCAAACAGCTGCTAAAGCAAATAGTAATTAATGTTCTTAAAAACGCGTGCTAGTTAACCGAACGCTCTAATCAGTTTTAATTAATCGGAATTTCACTGGGCACATGTTGTCTCATGTGATATATTTTAAGTTACTAAGCACATGTTCAGAAAAATGTTGAATTCGATTATGTTTCTTTTGTTGATCCATGAAGTGTGTCATTTTAATGGATTTAAAGTTAGATTTGGGGCTAGGCAGATGGGGATTACTATCAAACTAAGCTTTAAGGAAAAATTGTTTTAAAGACATATATGATGCTAAATACTCTAATAAATCAGATGAAACTATCATTCATACGCCATTATACTAATTCCACATCCGAATAATTAATATAAAATGATGACAATATTGCTATCAGCGAAATAGCTTAATGTATAAGGATTTTATTATTGAGAAAGAAAAATGTATGTTAATTAGTGTCGGAGAAAAAACTGAACCCTGTGGCATTTCAGATTTTTAATCTTCAATATCAATATACTGTTTGCATTGAAAGTTGAAATTAAACAAAATTAGTTATCCGACCAAAATTTTCAATAAAATAAACTTTTCGCCAAACTCTATCAAACGCTTGTTGTTTTATTATTTTATCTAAAGAAATGGGTTCCATTTTTAAATAAGATATGCATTGCATAATTGTTTCATCACCAAATCAACCAATAGTCGATCTTTTGATGAAAAAGAAAATTCCTTGCTATTTTTATTTGACTACGATTTCTGGCATGTGGCCACCACGGTTGGATCAGATCTTAAGGTCTAATTTTCAATCACTCTGCAGCATTTAGAGTCGTCTCATATAGCAGAAAAAGAATGTTATTTTCCAATCGTCTCTGGCTTATCGACTTCACTTTAAAAAAGCGCGACAGCTCCTTAAGGAACCAAGTACTCTTAACCAGCTTAATCAGATCCTCGCAAGATGCAGTACCCCGGAAAAGAAGGTGGCTATGAACGGGACTTGAACCCAGACTCCTCGCTTAGCAGTCCGACACACTAACCACTAATCCACGAGGCACTACAGGCGACTTCACATACCGCCACGCTAGAATTACCTCTACAGAAATAATTCTAGCGGTGGTAAATCGCTCGATCTTGGATGCCACTCACAGGTTCAAAATGCGAAATTATGCTTTCATCAACGTTTTTTTTTCAACAAAACAGTTGTGGCACGCGATGTGTGATATGTTGCGCCATATTTTTGAAACTACAGCTCCCCCACATCAAAGCGATTCAATCTCCTATAACTAACGGTCTCCATTGACTGTAACCCTGTGGTCGGCATCGTTTTTATAAGTGCCGTGTCATATGGCCATGTGTCATATGGCCATATGGTCATATAAGTTCCAAATCGTAAGACTGGGTAAGAAAATGCATTTGAAAGTGACATTAGGCCATAAAGGCCAAATGACACTTTGGCAAAGCGACAGATGGCCATTTGTTTGAATATAGCCATATGACACTTTCAAATTGCGTCACATGACCATATGGCCATATGACACGGCACCATTTTTATAGAAGTAAGAACCAATGATTCCACCAGTCCATAAAACACACCAAAGTGTCAGTTTTTCTGGATGTAACGAATCGCCTCGGCGTCTCAATAATAGCTTGAGGTTTGTCTACACTCTAAATTTGGCGGTTTTGCTTATTCGCATAGCCATTCGATCAAAAATTAGCTTATAAAATGTAATATATTAAATTTGTGACTTTAAAAAAAAAATATTTCAAGAAACCATATTTAACATATTGGAAGATGCTAACGGTTTTCATGATATAGATAAAGGTGATAAAACCATTGCAAAATACAAAAAAGCTAATTTCAAGACCAGATTACTCAAAAAATTTATGTACAAAATAAAAAAATTGCTCCAAAGGTTTAAAAGATCTGTTCATTATCTTTAAAACGACATATATAGTTTATCTAATGTAAGCCTCTGTTTCACGTTCTACACGTATCCCCAGAATAGTTTTGAGTAATTTTTACGAAACGTATTAGAGCTCATTATCATATAGTATCATTATTTAAGTAAAGAATCTTATTTTTAATCTATTTTCTTGAATTGCATATCAAATCTTAAAAATGTCAGTCCATTTCAAATTAAAATTTTGAGCCCTTTTTGCTAGTCGCTATAATTAATTTGATTTTGAATTCGTCTGAGAATTATGACAAAAATATTGTGTAATTTTTTTTTAACAAAATTTCTGGAACAAATAGAAGCTAAGAACCTCGAATGAATGTGTTTTCTTTTATAAAAATCCTTGAGAGGTAATTCTAGTTGTTTAATTCGTCATTTTCGCTCTTTTTTAATTCGCTTTTGCTTTTGTCGTTTCTTATAAGTTGAATCTTAATTCCCTAAACTAAGAAAGAAAGGTTTTAATTTTAAAAGTAAAATTTCGCTATAAATATTTAAAATTTCGATAAGGTATTCAAATCAACCAGGAGCGTTCTATCCCTTTAATTTGAAAGGATAATATAGAGCTCTCGGGTGCGGTCTATGATCGTACAAAACGAGTCACCGAAATATTGAAATAAAACAAAAACTAAATAAAAAATTAAAAAAAACGCTTCGAGCGTTTCAAAGCCAAAATACTATTTTTGGATATGAATTTAAAATTTTTGTAATACATTTAATACAGACTTCACAATACACGTATCCATTTGTGCAATTTCTTGCTTTTTCCAAAAAAAAATGGTGAAGTCCTCTTAACCATCGAATAACGTAAGAATTCTTATTCTTAAAAAATGCTTATATGACAAACATATAATGACTGAGTCGAGATGATAATTATTTACGATTTAAAGAAGAATAGAATCAAATCATTTTTTTTCACTTTGTAAAAAAATCAATAAAAATAGTTGCAATAATTTTAAAATCCGCACATAATTTTGGCCAACTCTGTTCTGGTCGTTAAGTTTATTTCCTTGTTTTACATTTCTTTAGCCCAAACTGCTATATAAAAACACGCACAAGATATTCAGAATATTTAAGAACTTTTCAGTTGTTTTCATATAATTTGAATTGTTAACAATAAATTTATTCAAATACTAATTCTTTTACTGGAATAACAGGTCTCTTTAGTCATCTTTCTAGCCCGCATCGCTGTAAGTTTTCCTAAAACATTTTTGAATTCCTAATAGGAATTTCGTTTCAATAACAACATACATACACATTGTTGACACACCAAAAGTAAATATTTTGTCTGTTCACTCAAAATGCAATCGAATTATTGCTAACCTTGATATAATTTTTTTTTATTTAACGTTAACTTATGTGACCTTCGCGTTTATCATGCGATTTTCGTTCGTTTTTTTAAATAAAATCAGACATACCTATAGCTTGGATAAAGCCGGTGATCACGATTTATATTTAACTTGTGTTTTATAAGTTCACGATCCAGATAATAATAATAATTAACAAAAAACAATATGGTGAGTTGCACTTGGCAAAGAAATTGGATCATGATAGGGTGAATTATGGGAATTATGTCAAGTTGTTTAAAGGTAAACCATGGAACGTTATCATTGTCATTTATCACTGAAGTTTGTTGACTGAGTTTTAAATAAATATGGGGGTTGTGTTTATTTTTATTTAAATATACTGTTTGTTTTGTTTGAGTTTTATTTAATCAACTCCGAGCCAATTTAGACCTTACATCTTGGAAAGAAAGAAATTTCACGACTGGATCGCACGTACTTGCTCATATGTGCGGTCACATCGTCGAATAAAATTTAAATAAAATGCACGACTGGGTCGCATGGACTAGTTCTTAAGCTAGATAATTGCTTAGTGGCAGCATACATAAAGGGTGTTTTTTTTAGACGTGTGGTTTTCAAGAAGAAATAAAACGCATATAGTTTAATTTTATGGCCAGGAATCTAGCTTTATTATAAAGATAAGGGTTTGCATTATGTTCTAAACATGATTTCGGGGAAGTGTCCGGCGTGGCTGGCTCGAATAAATTCCAGCCGAGGCCCAATTTTGCGAAAATCGGGAACGGTGGCCATTTCGGACTCATTTGGGTCTTCTTCGATACTCTGCTCCACCGAAACGAACCATTATTTTGGTAATAAATTTGCACAATTTGCAAACTTTGTTTAGGAGTATGTAAGTCTATTCATTATGAAATCGCAAACCAAACTGAGCATAAATCAAGAGACAGCTGTCAAAAAGACCAACTTCGAAAAAAGTATTACCAGATTGAAAACCACACGTTTATTAAAATAAAAAAATATTTTTTTTTAGAAAATTCTTTATATTTTTTTAATTAGTTTCAGAGTTTTCTTGGAAAAACTAACTATGCAATAAAATTTGAAGACTAAATGTCTATCGAAAAAAAAATTTTGAAAATCGTTCGACCAGTTTTTTAAAAAGTTTTTTTTTTTTTTTTAAAAAAACTTTTCGAAAACATATTTTATTTTTTTTTTCTAGTATGTCATTGTAAGGCAATCTGTAGTTTTCATCTGGGAAAATTATTTAAAAAAATTCAATCCACCCATTTTCAAAATATTTCGAAATCCAAATTTTTTTTTAAAAAGTTTTAAAATCTCGAAAAATTTTATTTTTTGAAAATTTGGAAATCCGATATTAATTGAATTAGAAATGACTTCCTGTGTGCAAAATTTTATTGAAATCGGGATAATAGTTTACGATAAAACCCCATTTGAAAAAACCGGTTATATGAGAGGTACCGTTATAGAACAAATTTCGAAAAAAATATTCTAACTGAAAGATGTATTATTGTAAAAAATTAGCACCCTGAAAGTTTTATCAAAATCATTAGAGCCGTTTTCGAGAAAATCAAACTTTTATTCAAAATTGTATGGCAGGAACCGTTATTTTTCGACCTAGAGCAAAAATGAAAAACATCCCCCGAGATACTACCTAATAATTACTAAATACCAAGTTTGAAGCAAATCGGCCCATCCGTTTAGGCTGTAGAAGCGCGAACAGACAGATAGACAGACAGACGGACGGAATTTCCGGAACCACTTTTTTCAACTTCTATATTATCGTTATGTCATGTTTGATTGTTAGATTTTTTTTCACGAATCCATAACTTGCATTTTAGTACCTAAATCGCAAGTAAAAAAATATTTTTTTTTTATATAAAGAAACTGCCTCTGCAGTTTCCGAAGAATTTTTAGGTTCTCCAGTTAAAAGAAGTATGAAACTTTTAAATCGTAAACTTACAATGTAACAACTTCCCAACACAGCCCTGGGGAATGCTAATATCCTGACGTATTACACATCAAAGCACAACTTATATGTATGCTCCTTGCAAACACAAATACTACGATTGCGAAAAACGCAACTTAATAGTTTGCCAAAGAACTGACAGGACAGCCTCAAGGTGTTGGCAATTTAAAAGTTTCTGATGAGCCTCTTTGATTGAAGCAATATATTTCATGTGAGCTTAATCCAAGTACTACAACAACTATTTACATTGTGACACATAATAAACAAGATGAATATTAAGCAACAACAACAACATTTTTTCTTTGTGTGTGTGTGCATGTGACAGCACTTTTGTTTATCCTTTCACAACTTAAGTGTGTCAACAGGCCGCTTGGGGGATTTAGTGAATAAAAACAACTGTCAGGCAAATTATTATCATGCAGACAAAATCTCTGATTGCATGCATGCAGCACAGCACAGAATTCTGAAGCATAATGCACTTCTTGCACACATTTTTTGCTGCAAGATATATTTTTTTTCTTCTTGCACTATTTTTCTATGTAAATTCTATGGTTCTCTTGTCTGTCTTGGCTATTGAGAAATAGAAGAATAAATAAAAAAGGAAAATTCAGTTTGGAAATGAAAATGGAATGGAACATCAGAAAAACCTTCTGGAAAATATCTTGAATGAAATTAGAGGAAAAATATAGAATTTACGAATTTACTTGAGACTTAATTGTTTTTCTTTTTTATATAATTAAAAACGATAGATTGCTCTCGAAAACCTCGACTTTTTTAAATTAGCATTACGTTTAACATCCAATAACCAATATTGTATCCCATTTTTTTTATTTTAACCACATTGCGATAAAAACTACCGCTGCAATTTTTTTATTAACCAGACAACCAGACAAAAGTAATTAAAATTAATATTCAAACACGACGAGTTAAAACAAACCGTCTAACATTTTGTTTTATTTTTCTTAACTACAGATAAAATAATAAAAAAAGTAATTTATTTGTTTAACAGTTAAGATGATGTGGCAAACCATCAAAATTAACAAAACCAATAGAGCTTTGCCAAGAATCAACAGCTAACCCACAGTAGCCGGACGGTGGTGGTGGCGGAAACCGGATGCATTAAAAAGTAACGTTGTACCGTTGGCCTTTGCCTTTATAGTGATGGCATCAGCATTTTAGTGCTGGTTCGCGGTTACTTCTTCAATTCAATGTAAAGGGGTTAAGTTAAGTTGGTTACACGCTATAAAAAAAAAGTTAGATTCTTAAAGTTGGTAAGCAAAGGACTTGTTTTTGGTTTTACTTAATAAATCATTGTGGTCATTATGAGGAAATTGAATTAGGTAACCATAAACAGGAAAACAGAATTCAATTTTGGTTTTCTTTAAAAGTTACAAAAAAAAAATTATAACATTTTTCGACAGAAAATACAGTCCGGAATGGACCTGGGCCTCAACCCACAAGCTTTTCCAGTCAACGTAAGGGGTCTCTTCTTAATGGCAACATACATTGACTGCTAATCCCATACTTAGTTACGGAGCAACCACAGGCTTCAGATAAGACAGATTATGTAATTTAAAAAAATTGTTCAATCTCAACGCAGAAGAATCTTTGGTATTAAGGAAAATCTCGATTACTTGTGTGAAAATATACATTTTTACTTGGTACTGTGAAGGAAGTTAAGGATTCGTGAATTAAAAAAAAATTGAGATAACAATCAAATCATCATAGATCATTGAGAAGCCTAAAAAACTTGGTGACAAAAAAATGTCTGTCTGTCTCTTCTGGTATGTGTGGTTCTTTTGGCATTCCTCAAAGGGGTTTTTGAAATTTTATCTTTATGCCTAAAAATAACGGAATTTGCCATATGCCCATTAAGGAAAAGCTGATTTTTCTCGAAAACGGATCCTACAATTTTGATGAACATTTTTGAGAGTATATTTGAAGACATGGGCTGTGATTTAATCAAAACCAAAAACTATTAACGTTGTCTTTCGGCTCATTAGATTTATTAGTAAATTGATAAATTAATTCTGAAAACAAAAGTTTTGAATTACTTTTTTCCATTTTAATAATTTTTGTATTTTTTTTTTTTGAGTTTTCAATATTTTTAAAAATGATCTATACATTTTATTTTAAGTTTTATGATAGCTGTATAATATGTAAACTATAAAAAACTACGTACTAACACTTTTTTTCAAAAAAAAAAAACAAAATTAAAACCAGATTTTATCAAAATCGGTAATACAATTTTCGAAATACTTTTTTCCATAAATTAATTATTACTTAAGACGTATGATATGTACTTCAATTTTACTTACCGTTAAGTATTGTGGTTTTGACACTTTTTATAGGTTCAGGCCGTGTAAATAAAACCTTGGTAAATTTTACTTGTTTCTGTCAAAGATCTTGCCTTCCGAAGAGATTAGACACATACTATCTAGTCTCTTCGGAAGCCAAGATCTTTGACACATACTTATCAACAGATCTTTGTCTGGGGGTATAACATTGTTGAGTACATCTTATAAGATATTCTCCTCTATCCTGCAAGAACGGATGAAGATCAATGTGGTTTCATACCAGGCAAACCAACAATTGATCAGATCTTTACCCTTAGGCAGGTGATGGAAAAAAGTCTAGAATTTCAAAGCCGCCTACGATAGCATAGCCAGGGTAGAACTTTATAAGGCCATGAGAGAATTTGGCATCCCAAATAAATTGACACGACTATGTAGGCTGACCATGACCAACATTACAAGCCAAGTAAAATTATTCCGATATTGGCTTTTGCAGACGACATCGACATCATCGGCAGAAGCCAACAAGCTGTACAAGACTCCTTTACCCAGATCGAGTAGGCGGCACAAAACCCGGGGCTGCACAATGCACAATAATGAAGGGAAAACTAAGTACACGGCTGGGCACCAATAGCTCGCATGAGCCAAGAGAAACCATCTCGGAAAGTCTTTTGAAGTTCTTTCTATGGCAGAAGACAACGTGGGAGACCTTGCTTGCGTTGGAAGGATGACTTAGACCAGAACGCCCGAAACCTTGGTGTGCATAATTGTCGGCCAGCAATCGGGATGTATGGAAGAACTTGTTGAAGTAGGCCCGGACCGGATCCCGGTTGTTGCGCCGATGATGATGTTAATCAACAGATCTTTGACTTGAAATAAATCATATTAGTTCTACAGTTGGAATCCTTCAAGTTTTCAAATATCTAACTCCTATAGAAACTCGGCAGATGCCAATCCCTTTGCTTACATGTGGCTATGTGAAATTTATAGTAATTTTGATGCTAAAAGCCGACGGAAACTGACGTCACCTTTAACAACACAATAATAAGGGGTATTACCGCATCTCTGACCATGCATGTACTTTGTTTAACATGCAGTTCAAACATTTGTTGAATAATCGTATCTTCTTCTTCTTTTTAGCATCAAACACACGCATCAGCCTTAGTACTTACATGTACTTTAAATTTTTCAAATTCCTTCTTCAATCAGATCAAGCGTACTTGGCATCCCACGACATACATAGTTTGGGAGACTACTGCGGAACTGCAGTCAAAAATGTCATTTTCGATACATTTGCACCCAATATATTAGAAGACTTAACAGCTAACCCAAATATGTTTCACAAGTTAACTTTTTAAACCTACGATTTATTTTACTGTATTTACAGGATTGAAAAAAATTCAACTATCCATTCCTTCTAGCGTAATAATAAAAGTGGTAAAAAAACATTAAGGGCTTGTTTCACAATATCTGACCAAAGTTCAGATTAACTATCTGACACATAAGCAAACTACAAGTTAGATCCTTCCATTGAAAAACTTTGCGTTTCACAATTAACTTAATTATAAATTTAAGTATCAGTTTTTCATAGGTTTTTTCAGACAGTAGAGTTTTGACTTTTGAAATATCCATTTGATACTAAAACGTAACAACTTTTTATTTTCGGGGCCACACTGACAGCTGTGAACGTTTTAACTGCCAGTTATGTATGTTTTTATAAGGAACTTTATCTGGCCAGTAAAATTAACTACTAGTCTAACTACTAGTTAGGCTTTTTCAGATATTGTGAATCGCATGTTAGGTTGATAACTGAGAAATATGTAAGTTCCCAGTAGATAAACTGAAACTTTAGTCAGATATTGTGAAACAAAGCCTAAATTGTGTGTGTACGATTCGGACTTCAAGGACGATGTCGCGACGAAGACATTCAAATATAACAAATAGAAATACAGACATTTTAATGGTAGGCAACATTTTCGTATCTTTTCGCATTGTTTTTTTTTTTTTAGTTTTCATCGTTTAGTCCAGACTGTAGGACATAAAAGATAAAACAATCCTAAAACAAAAAAAAAATATATTTTTATGATAATTTCTTGCGTGAATTAATGCTATTATTTTCAAACTGAAAAAAAAAACAATTTAATACAGCAAAAGGCATACATTTTCTTTTATGGATCTATTCCTTCCCCTTCATGTTGCTGACACAATTTACTTATAGATATATAGATAGATATAAATGTCTCGAAAAAAATGCCAAGGCTTTAATATTACTTTGAGATATTTTCTAAAAAATATATCATTCCGACTGCCAAAATCCTGCCAAAGTCAGTTAAAATATCCTAATGGAAACTATACTTTCGATGTTTCTGTCAGATACATCACAGCAGAATGATAGATAGACTTAGATATGTAGTAACAAAAATCTCTCTCTCCACAGTCCATATATCCAGTTTGGAATATAAATAAGAAAAACTTTGAACAAAACTGTGGTTGAAAATACGAAAAACAGGAAAATGAGAGCAAACTCTATTAAAAAGTTTTTCACTTCATGGATATGGATCCTTTTGTCTAGCATCCTTTTAAGTATGGAAGCGGCTGGGTGGGATGAGGAAAAAAAGAGATTTTTTTCTCTCACTTTCCCGCACTATTTACCCCTTCCGTGAACTAGAAATCATGTTGTTTGCTTTAGCAGTGAAAAGGCTACAATAACAGAACATCGAAATAAGTAGACCTAGTCGTCCTTTTCGACTGTGTTTTCCACCATCATCACCCGCGCCGAACGAAATGCATTTTTGTATTTGCAAAGTTATCTTTCCGCACCTAGATATCATGGAAAAAAGGTTCACCAGGGATGTCAATGACTTTTGGTACTTTTGACACAAATAACACACAAAAATGTTATGCAACGTGTAGCAAAGTGGTAAAGAAGGATCAATCGCGTAGACTTGGTGGCGTCTGGCGTGGTGGAGCCTGTGTGCCAAATCGTGTACCCCACTGTGCTCGCATCCCTGAGTACACGTCATAATAATAATCCTTTAAGATTTTCTATGGCAATACAGAGATGAAAGAAAAAAAAAGAAAAAAAATACAATTGTATCCTTTTTATGCAGAATTATACGAAAACAAAATGTAAAGCTGGAAAAGGAAAAAAGGAGGAATATTGTATTGGACATTATTGTTGTTGTTTTAACCACTTGAATACAAAAAAAATTGTATTCCTTAGAGCTTAGTGGCGGCAATGCAATCGTAACTAATTGCTTTTGAAAAGGATTGATGTGAAAGCCCTCTCTCCTGTCCTGTGTTTTTAAGACGGTTTTGTAATGGCATTTTCTTTGAATGACATGAATGCAATGACATTTCCTGAATCGCACACAAAAGGACAGTAATGGCACTTCTGATGGAATAGGAGGAATAGAAACTGAACTGAAGACTCCTTAAGGATTGGATTGTTTTTTTGTGATATTTTGACAGTTGGATAGTAAAAGTATTTGGAATTCGCACTATAAATTGATATTCCGATATAATCAAGGGTATTCAAAGGATAGTGAAATGAGTTTTTTTAAGGCTCCGGATTGTTTGAAAGGCCTATCGATGCCATAATGTGTGGAATTTAACATCGTTTAAATGTCCGCCACGACTTCTTTTGGTCGCGCGCATCCGAAGGTGTCCAATTTTCCATTACTCTAGCGAATAAATCAGGGTGAATTTGACTGATGGCATTGGTTATGTAGGCTTTGAGAGCCGCTGCGATTTGTCGCATATACCTGCGACTTAAGTAAACCCCACAATAAAAAGTCTAATGGGGTCAAATCACAAGATCTCTGTGGCCACACATTACACTGCAAATAGCCCTCTCGGTAGAATAATTATGACGATCGTACAATAGGCGAAGCACGCGGAACGTAGCCCAAACCAGATCACCCATTTTGATAAAAGAATTTTATCATTTGCTATTGCACGTGTTATTGAACGCTGTATCCGTCTATGAAGATTTGCCAAACCAGACTGAATAAATGACAGTCAATTCGACAGATGTAGATTCAACAAGATGGCTGCTATAAACTGTTAAAGTTCGAAAGTCCCTATTAGTTAGTTCTTGTAACTTTTTTGAATGTATATGTTTTGTATTTCCAAAATAATTGTATTCGGATTAATTAATTGTTCTATGAAATCTTTAAAAATACTTTTCACATTTTCAACCAGAAACAACGCCAACATAATAATTTTTTTAACTGAAAAATATTTCAAAAACATTTTAAACTTTAAGCCTACCAGGTGCGAACACCTTAACATTTTTTGCTGCCAAAAATTATTCCGAATAGTTGAGTAAAAAAACAATCCCATAAAAAAATCGTTCATAAAATAAAGATAGGAAATCCAAAAGTTCAATGTATCTACACTTAATTTTTATCAAAAAAGAAATATTCGAGAAATATAAGATATGTACATAATTACTATTCAAAATATCTGGTATGTTGTTGCTTAACAAATACAGCAAAGCTTAGGAGACCAAACGTGATTACACATTCAAGTATTTTCCATTGAATCTATTGACTAGCTGAATGGGGTAGCTTTGCTTGAGTATTTGTTTTATAATGATTCAAGAATGTCCTAATTATTCACTATTTTAATCTTGTAGATTTTACTTTCAAAGAAGATATTTTAACGGTTAATACGTGCATGTGTCAACTTTAATGGTTATCGACTGGTCTTTAGAATTTTGCTAACATATGCTTTTGTTAGCAAAACTCTAAAGGCTAGTTGAGTTTTTATTTAACAAAACACTTTTTCCACATATGTTTATTTCCTTTTTTTAGCGCCACCTATCGGGCATTTTTTAAACTATGATAGTAGCCCTTCTTATGGTGTGAGGTTGATTCATGTTTTCAATTTTCTTGTAGTAATTCATTACTTCGACATTTCTTATTGCGCTTTTACATACATTTGCTAATACGACACGCACGCCACCTGTGATATTTTCGGCTAAACAAAGAATCCCTGTACTTAACAATACGTCTGAAGTTGGGTTCAGGAGTAAACTGATGGGCATTCCTTGTAGTGCGAGTTTAACGGTAAAATAATGAAAGGGAAGAAATATTACGTCTGTGCTCAAGAGATGTTGATAGATGTTTCTGTCATTGTTCCGTCGCCTATCATTTTCAGGCCTGTTTTTTTTTTCAATTCTACCAAGAAGAGTCAAGTGAGTTATAGAAGCACCTGCCCAAATATGGGAATTAGAATCGAGTTTATTTAACTTTCTCTATAACCTTACCGTAAATTACAATCGTATAATTACTGTAGATTTCTTTGTGAACAATATTTCGCTATTTATTCTGACCAAAAAGATACCCGAATGTTAAGATTTTTGTTGAGTTAAGCAAACTAAATCAGCTCATTGAAGAGTCAACTCAAATTCCAAACATTGCAAAACCTGTTTCTTACCTCCGATCAAGATAAATTCACGATTCGTGTTTTATCGCTTCTTAGGAACATATGACCATTATTATTTCCTGAAAATTTCTTGTGTCAACAAAACTCAGTTAAAGGAAGCCGGATGAGAACAGTATGGCAATATGAACAAGCCAACTGGAACGATCGCAATAATTTCTTCTGGATCTTTAACTGGTTACTATGCTTCCTTGATAGTGAATAAAACTGCAGAGCAGCTAATGATAACAAATATTATTTTTTTTTATCAAATGAGAAATTTCGTCCGAATAGGTCAAAAAGTATCAATCCGGACAACTCATATTTCTATTCGAGCTGTTAAAAGGTAATCAGATTATACATAAAAGACCAACACAACGGAAGGAGAAAAAAAGTTTAATCAAGGTAGTAAGGTCTGTAATGCGAAAATTTTTCCTTCAACGCTGGGAAAAACACTGTGTAAGCTTTTCCATCTGTCCAATTCGTCTGGTTCCTTTCCGATTGGTTTAGAAAATACCACTTATACAGTATGTCTTCAAAAAATGTGAGTCTTTCTCAACCTCAAACTATCTACTAGTTGCACTTACGTCCCTCCTTTCTTAGGTCATGGAAACTCTATGGTGGGCAGTAAGGCTTTCTCAGCAATGTCTTCACTGTTTTTATGCTACATATATCTTACCGAAAAGTGGAAGAATTAAATTAGTTGAGAATAGTGTCTATCACAAAGCACTTGAAATTACAATTAATTTGTCTGTTTTGATAGAATCACAACTTTCTTGTAACACTACTCAAAATCATGATTTAAGAAATGCGGATAATGTCTCTATTAATAATTATTTACTCAGTTGATTGGCAACAGATTTTCAATTGTACTAATTTGGAAATATCTTTTACTATGTTTCGGAACATTATAGATCGTGCTATTATAAATTTTGTTCCAATAAAGTATATAAAAAATTCGAAAAGACCAATTTGGCTTAACAACAGTTTATTTAGGCTTAAAAATATCATGAATAGACTGCATAAAAAAAGCAAGACTTCAATTATTTTTCGCGATCAATATCATCGAATAAGGAAAGAGTATGAATTTTTGAAAAAGTTTATTTATAAACGGTACACTTGGTCTCTGGAAATGAACATACAAAATAATTCTAAATGTTTTTGGTCGTATCTAAATACCAAACGGAAATCACTTGGAGTTCCTTCTAATGTATCGTATATCTCCATCTTTTTTAAAATTTTGTAAAGTTAATCTAGCTGCCCCGCTCTGTTATATCTTCAATCTGTCTTTGAATATGAAATACTTGGAAGCATTCATTCATAATACCTTTACATAAAGCGGGTCCTAAAGGATCTGTAGAAAATTATAGACCTATTGCGAAACTACAACTGATCCCAAAAGTATTGGAGGCAATAGTAAAGAATAAACTTTATAACATAGTTCGTTACCATATTTCGGAGCACTAACATGGTTTTCTGAGTGGTAGATCAACAACAACTAATTTATCTCAATTTTCTAATTATTGTCTTTGTGGTTTGGAAAACCGTTTGAAAATTGACGTCATCTACACCGATTTTGCGAAGGCATTTGATGGAGTACAGCATAATATTCTCGTAAGGAAACTTGAGCTGCTTGGATTCCATTCCGCACTCCTTAATTAGATTAAAAGTTACTTGGTTGGTCGGAAACAGTATGTAAAATTTGGTAATGTGTTGTCAAAGGAAATAATTAACTTTTCAGGTGTACCTCAAGGAAGCCACCTTGGACCACTCCTTTTTATTATATGATTTACCCCATTGTATTTCTACCTTAAGGTGTCTTGTATGCCGATGACCTTAAAATTTTTAGCATTATAAGATCGCCTTTAGACTCAAGTAAATTGCAATTTGATCTAATTATTGTAGTTCGTTGGTGTAGGTAATTTAAATGGGCTATTTTTCAACAAAAATAAATGCAGCATTGTAACTTTTTCTAAAATAATTGATCCTGTTTTGATTACAAAATTGAAAATCACTCTTTACAAAGATTACTTAGCCAAAAAAATCTTGGGGTTATGTTTGACTCTAAAATGACCTTTTCGCTTCAAATAGACCATGTTATTTCAAAAGCAAACTCAATGTTGGGTTTTATAGTTCGTAATTCGAAGTTATTTGAAGACCCTTATACTTTAAAAAACACTTTACTTATCCCTAGTAAGACCATTGCTCGAATACCGCGCAGTGTGATCCACATTGAAAGGGAAACAAAGAATCCCTAGTGCGCGCGTTAATTATAAAAAAAAAATACTGTTGTATTATATGGAACCCATACAAGTACACTGAATCTAGTATCCAAAGGATTGAAAAAATTCAAAAAAGGTTTACTAAGTTTGCCTTGCGAAAAATGTTTAGAAATTTTTGAAACTTTTCCGCCTTATGAGACCAGATGTGCTTTAAACGACTTAAAACCTCTAGTAATGAGACGAAAATTGTATTCTGTACTCTTTGCATTTGATGTAATTGGTTCTAATATTGATTGTTCGATGTTAATATCAATGTTTAATATACATATATGCACCTTCTCGTATTCTGCGACCGAGAGATGATATTTTTTTGCATGTTCCGTATCATAGTACAAGTTATGCAAAACATAATCCAATAACAGAATCTTTTATTGCTTATAATGAATTTAATTTTATAATTGATTTTAATAAAAGTAGATTAGATATTAAAAAAGAATTAATGAATACACAACATTTAACTTATAATACAAAACATTTTATTTTATTAAATTTAGCGTAGTCTATATAAAGTTATGTAACTTGATTGACGAAATAAATAAATAAATTAAGATTGCTACACTTGAAAACGTCAAAAACATTTGATAGAGCTTGTTACCAAGCCATTTATTAAAAAAGGAACTCGATGATATTCTTCTTCGTTGGATTAGTAATAAATTGCCTTTTCGTCCGCTTGAACGACTTTTACAATTTTGACAAAACAAAATATAATATTGATATATTATTCAAGGAATATTCATCATTTTGATATTAAAAAAGGTTTATTTCTCAGAAAAAAATTGTCATATCATAGACTCTAAAAAACGTTTGAAGCCATTTTCATTGTTCATTTAATTTTCTTATTAACTAATATACACAGGTATATATTTTTTATTAGGAAAATAAAAGCAAACAAAAAAAAAAAATTGTCATTTCAGGTTGATATAAAAAAAAAATATTTTTTCTATAAAAAGATTTTCAATTCCGTGGTGATTGATATTAACATTTGTTTATAAAACACAAGTGAGATTTTTTTTACACTTTCATTAAATTAGGTTAACGAAGGTAAATATTTATCGTTTTGCAAAAAATCTTGCAAAAATCTCACAAATCGTATTCACTGATTTAAGCAAACGTTTTTTATTGGGTTTTTGAATTTCTCTTCAATCTGAAATGATAATTTGTTATTTTTTATTGCTTTCACAGAAAAAGACAAACATTATCTAAAACCGCATAAAAACACTTCAATCCTCTTAAATTGTATTTGAATAAACAATCAACAAAAAAAGTACTTGGAAACAATCAAAGAAGAACTATCCTCAGACACCTTTTTGTGATGCTTTGAAAAATAGAACCACAAAGTGGTTGGAACCCACTGGGGAGTTGTGAAGACTGAGAAGATAATAATAAAATTCAATTACACTGAAAATGAATTAAAAAAAAAAAAACTGAATACAAACAATTTAATGAGCCAATAAAGAAGTTGATGAAAGCTTCAATAACCACAAAAAACAAAAAACAAACAAATTTAAATCTTTATGAGGAAAATATTAAAATTTATGAAAATAGCTTTTGAGTTTGCTAAATTAAGACAATCGTTTCTTGATAATGTGGTTTTGAGGTTATTTCATGGCGCTAAGTTTACATTTAGATTCAGTTATATTTTTAGTTATATGGCGATTTTTTGGGTTCCTTATATAAATTATGTTTTTCCTGGAACTTCATGCCGAACAAGACTTCAGCGAATAAAGTGTAGGTGAGATTATTGTATACCAAATTTGTTTGCAGAGACAAATACATAATTCGATGTCTTTCATTGCGAACTTATAAACTTCGAAAATATTTATTTAATTATTAAATTTCCGCCTTTAATTAAAAAGCAGGTATGTCCTTTGAAAATTGGCTAATTATAATTAAAAAAAAATTTACTCAAGAAAAACCATTCAATATCAAAACGAATAATATAAACCGAAACTTTTACTTTTTAAAATTTGGTAAATCATTCTCACCAAATAATAGCCGTTTCCGATTGACTGCTTTTTTAGAACTCCTTTTCTTCAATCAATTTTTGGAAGTTCTTACATTTGGATCAACTTCATTTTATGAAATATTTTTAATGGCATTTACCATTTTGTTACAAGTTAATCCATATTTTCGACTAAAATATTTAATAAATTATAGGGTTTAGCGCTTGTTAACATTAATTTATTCGAAGTCCTATTCTACATTTGCTGACCAAACTATAAACCACATTTAAGAAACATGTACTATTAAAATCGTTGCTGCCGTTTTCAAAAATAAGATGTTTCTTAACGATTGTATGGTAGATCCATAGGTTCAGTTATTTCAAGCCCTAAAAGTAAAATAAAAAATGGGCACGACTGGGTCGCACGTACTTGCTCTTATGTGCCTAATTACATTGGAAAGAAAGATCATTGGCAGAAACAAGTAATATTTGCGTTGAAAATAACACAGTTTGAACTTATAAAAAGTATTCAAAACCACAATACTTAACGGTTTTTAGTAAAAATAAAGTATGCCATCACAGGTCTTAAATAACAAGGAATTTATGAAAAATGTATCTCGAAAATTGTAGGACCGGTTTTGATAAAATCCTTTTTTTTATTTTTAGTTTTTTGAAAAAAAAAGTTATTTTTTAAATCTTGGTATGCAGTTTTTTAGAATTTATTAAAATACGTGTGATTAGAAAAAATTCAAAAAAAATTAATTTTCATTAAAAAAAATTTTGATAAACAGAATTAATTCGGCTACTTAGATCTTCTTAGATATAAAATTTGACAGAAATCCAAAGAGATGTATCCGAGAAAACCAAAAAATAATAAAACCGTTGTATGAAAAGTCACATTAATAGACTTTTCCCGTTTAGGTGGTTCTTATCAAATGAAAGCAAATACCAACAAAAAAATTCCTAAAAAATTTCATTAAAATCGTTGGAGCCGTTTTCGAGAAAAATAAGATTTTCCTAAACGGTCATATGGCAGGTACCGTTATTTTTAAAGCTAACAATAAAATTTCAATTTCCCCTCTGGGGAATGTCAAAATAATCACACACACCAAGTTTGAAGATAATCGCTTAAGCCGTTTAGGCTGCAGCTCGTTATACATACTGACAGACAGACAGACAGACAGACAGAAAGACAGACAGACATTTTTTCTCGATCACTTTTTTAGACTTCTCTATGATCGTAATTTCATGTTTGATTGTTATGTCAATTTTTTTAATAATCACGAATCCTAAACTTGCCTTATAGTCCCTATAAGTCGCAAGTAAAAAGTGTGTCTTCAACGGCTTTTATAAAATTTTTCGATTACTTCTTTTAAATTAAGCGAAGTTTGCAATAAAACTTTAAAAGTAACATTTGAATCGCAGGTACTCCTATAATGCACTTGATTTTTTTTTTAAATCGAATTAAAAAAAAAAGCATTTACGTTAATAAATGATAGAATATTGCATTCAATTGCCAGTCTCGAGCAACGCCGTAATGTTTTGTGTCATTAACTATTTTATCGCTATTTTTACAAATAGTGCTTCAGTGAAATAGCCAGTTGCATTCTTCACCTGAAACAATTCAACCTTAATACATTCTTTGCTAGGATTGCCCATTAGTTTACCCTAGATCCCAATTTCTAATATGTACTGTAAAGTATAGAGATTCTTTCTTTAGTCGAACCACACGAATGTAGAACGCTCTACCTCTCGTTTTGATATGCAGAATTTTAAAACTTATGTCCATATTATACTTCCTTCTCTATTTCCTAAATTCTCGCTCTGAGTTTTTGAACATTCTAAGGGTAGAAAAATAATCCTTTTCGCGCGTGCTTATTATAAAAAAAAACTGATAAATATCACTAAAATGTATTTAATTTTTTTTTTATTTTCCCTTTTAAAGTATTGATTTTATGCAATGCTTATAATTCTCTTTATTTTCTTTGCAGGTAAGTGCTGAATCATACAATCAGAACTTGGACATTTTGTAAAGAGGTTGGGTAGTACACAAATCAGGTGAAAATATTCGAATTTGTTTATATGTAGTTATGTCAGATTTTTTCATTCGGTCAATATTCATTATTGCATTGTTTAATTTGTCAACTGACATAGAATTTAAAACTCCATTTTTACCAGTAAACTTGAGAAGTAAATTCAGTACATGTTACCACAACTTAGCCACCTTATTTACTCTCAGTCAACCCCAACATCAATGAACGATTTATTACAACATTTATAAGGACCGTCATTAAAAGGTCTGCAATGCGAAAATCACCCTCTTCTTAGTGAAAATTCGCAAAGACCCTTATTTCCTGCAATTTATGTGGTATTTTCATCCCCTCAGTCGGTGCACAATTTCCCTTCATTGTTGATGATATTAAGGTGGTTAAAGGATTGACAATCACTTCCTCCTTCACGGGGCTCAAACTATAAGCTGCAGAAATATCAATAAAGAAAGTTAACTTGAACGTAGTCATTGTTATTGGCAGGGAATTGACAGCTGGTAAGAACTAAATTGCCTAAAGAATTATTAATGAGCAAGAAAACACACACACATGAATATATACGTTTCATTGCAAAAAAGAAAAACAAAACTCAAGTTCCATTGACCCCAAAAACTGAGCTATTTGGGTGCACTTGCTTTACGCCAGGGTGACATTTATAAATGCATTTTGACACGACAAACTAAAAGCCTTCTTTAAACCCATCCCATTGACCCGGTTAATCAGACACAAGTGTCAAATGTCTATGATGCTACCATTTTTAATCTTTTGAGTGTTTTTTCCATTTGTCTTGTGACGTCTACTTTATGCGTTTGAGCTACATTTTTCTGTTGACACAATTTGTTCTATTTTCTACTAATGCCATGTGTTTTTGTTTGTTTGTTTGTTTATTTTTTTTGACTAAACACACATTTGCCGAACCTTAAATGTAATTAACAAACCAAACCTTCCCAAGAGACAGTAACCTAGTACAATATTCGGACGGAGTCACCAAACTGGAACTTACAAGTGAAAACCACAAAAGCTAAATATTTACGAACGCACCCCAATTAGTGTTAATCACATACTTGAGCAAATTACTTGGCGTTGTAAGTTCATTTATTAATAGAGTTTTGTGAAATGACGTTTGTAACGTCAAAGTCACAAACTGTGAATTTTGTTTGATGATTTAATTTTGTTTGACCGAAAACACAAGCAGTGGGCATGTTTTGGATAAAAAATTTGCATTTATTTTTGGAACAGAGCGAGAGCGAGAGAGTCAATTACATGGCAATCAACAAGGTTGACTTATTAGGCCTAATATGCAATACTTGTGCTTGTCATATCGATCTTGTTATGGAGGCTCGTTGTTGTTGTTATTTAATTTTTTTATTTTGAATTTGAAAATGTGTTTACTTTTTTTCAAATATGGTGTAACATTTGATTGAATATGTCTATCAAAATCATGTTACAATATTGTGAAAAAAAAAATAAAACAAGTGAGTGATGTTCTTGGAAGGCTAAAAATATAAATTAGAGTGTAACTGACAGAGCCATTTGAAATGCTCGGATGACAAGAAAACTTAATTAAAGGAATTTTTTAAGTTTGAGGTTTTGAGAAGATTGGAAAGTGTTCCATTCATAAGTGGAACCTGTTGTTTTTGGTTTCAAAAAATGCGTAGCGAAATGTTTTTTTTATTTTGTTTTGAGAAGGGTAAAGATGAAATGGTTTTAGTTTAACATTTTTGATTTACAAAAATAAGAAGTACAGTTAAATATGCAAACTCAAAAAAAAAAAATCGGATTCTTGATGCTACAGTTTTGTAATTTCCCGTGTGTTTTGAGATTTTTTTAGTTGATTCAACAAGCACTAAAAGGGTTTGACCGATTATGATGAATTTTGTTGCACTCATGAAGTCAGATTGTTGGCTCTAAGCTGCAGATGGATTTATTAACTGTCATTGAGTGCCAAATTAATATTACAAAATCATTCATTTTGAATGAAATTTCAAACAAATGTTTAAAACTTTTGAGCGATAAATGAAAAAGGAAGTACCGATGATGCACATTCGTTTTAAGGTTCTGTATTTAATTGGTTGCGGCTAGGCTTTCCACATTCTTATGGTTCGGCTTAAGAAGAATCCATTTATTTGAGAGTATGTCTGTAATTGGGCTAATGGGCATACCTTGGAGTAGGAGTATTACAGTTTAATCGTTTCAGGAGAGGAATGCAACTTGCTTATAGAAACCGCGATACAATAACGAAAGTCATGATATATTACGACGGAGCTCAAGATATGAAAAATATAAGAACAAGAGTAGATATACCATCAGACCACCATGGCACCTTTTGCTGCGAAAATCGTACTGCCGGTCATTCAAAAGCTTTCAATCTTTAATATATTTTTACTTACTATTGATAGGGGCTATAAGGCAAGTTATGCATTCGTAAAAAAATATCTAACAACCAGACATGACATTGCGATGATAGAGAAACATATTTGAGTTACTGGCAAAATTCTGTCTATCTGTCTGTCAGTACGGATGTATATTGAACTACATCCTAAACGGTTTGGCCAGTCGTCTTCAAATTTGGAACATAAGGTTGTTTTGACATTCTACAGTGGAATTTTTTTTTAGCTCAAATATTAACGGTACTTGTCATATAAGCGTTAAGTAAAAGCTTATTTTTCTCGCCAACGGCTCCAAGAATGTGTATGAAAAAAAATCAGTCTAGGTGTAGGTAATGTTTGGTGAAAAAATAAAGTGCACGACTGGGTCGCACGAACTTGTTCTAATGTAGTGGTCTTGGGGCTCAAGATTTTTTGAAAAAGGAGGACAAAAATCATTTGAAATTTTGTTAATCACTAGTTAAAACGTTTTTTGGAAAAAAATGAAGCAAACCATTTACTTTCTTTTAAAGTTTTGGATTTTAAAGAAACATTTTTTCAAAATCGTTTGACCAGTTTTTTTCAAAAAAAAACAGTTTCTTAAACTTTTCGAAAACATATTCCAATTTTTTTTGAGTATGTCAACATCTAGCAGCTGGTAGTCATTATCAGAAAACAAAAATTTTTAAAATTTAAAAAAAAAACGAAAATAAAAAAAAACTCCAAAAAATTCTTTCATTTTTTAATTATTTAAAGATTTTTCTCGGAAAAACTAAATAAGCATTAAAATTTGAAAATATCTATCGAGGAAGTATGTCATTATAAGGAAATCTAGAGTTTTCATCTGGGAAAATTATTTTTAAAAAAAATTTAATCAACCCGTTTTCAAAATATTTCGAAAACCAATTTTTTTAGAAAATTTAAAAATAAAAAAAAAAGTTTTTGAAATTTTTTAAATGCAATATTAATTGAATTATAAATGACTTCCTGTGTACAAAATGCTTTACGATAAAACCGCATTTGAATAAAAACGGTTCAATGAGAGGTACCGTAATAGAACAAATTTAGAAAAATTCATTCTAAGTGAAAGATACATTGTTGTAAAAAATAGCACCTTGGAACTCAAACTTTTTGTTAAAGATTGTGTGGCGGGTACCATTATTTTTCGACCTAGAGTAAAAACGAAAAATGAGATACTACCAAATAAATAATAAATACCAAGTTTGAAACAAATCGGCCCATCCGTTTTGGCTATAGAGGTGCGAACAGACATACAGACATACAGACGGACGGAATTTTCGGACCCACTTTTTTCTACTTCTCTATCATCGTGATGTCATGTTTAATTGTTAGAATTTTTTTTGCACGAATCCATAACTTGCCTTATAGTAACTATAAACGCAATTAAAATCAAGATGGCGGGCTAAAAATGGTACCTCTCACAGAACCGTTTTCTTCGACTTTCGCGAAAACTGTTCATCCGATTTCAATCGAAATTGATATTCAAGGAGATGTTGGTGGTCTAAGCAATTTCATTTTTAAATATTTTCGAAACTTTTTTTGTTTATTTTTAATAATTTTCTTAATTTTTTTTTCAAAAAATCAATAATTTGAAAACGGGTATTTTAATTTCTTTAATTTTGTTTTTAAATGTAGATTATTTTTTTTTTGTTTAAGTTTGCATTCTTAAATAATTTTTTTTTAATTTTTGAAAATCGCTCATAGGATTTTGAAAAAAAATCACACTTTTTCACATTTTTTAAAGAAATAAAATGGCGTTTAAACTTTTCTGCTGAAAACTATTTTACTTACTTTTTCAAACAATCAAAAGTCAGAACAAACGAATAAAAAACTTTGAAGTTCCCTTAATATTTTTCAAATTTTTATTCCAAGCTGTGACCGCATATAGTACGTGCGATCCAGTCGTGCAATTTATTTAAGCTGAAAGTCAAGCGTTTTTTGACCATTGCTTTAGGGCGAAAGTGCAATTTTAGAATTTTAAAGAGGGGGAAGATTCGCTTTTAAAAGGAGAAATGATGAGTTCTATCAACTCGAATAGAAACCAAAATAATATGAAAAATAGAAGCTTACTCAGTGGCCGGTATACAATCTGAACAGTAGATTTGTGTATATTAAGATTTTTGATTCTTAATAGGTTTTTAGGACTTCACTTGGACTCATCAGTAATTTGAGCTACCCGGACGAAACACCAATTTTTGATAGAAATATTTTAAATCAAAGTACAAAGTGGGCTGCAAGCAAATTATTCTATTTTTTATGAGCTTTTGGAAGACCAGATAAAGGTCTTGAAAAAAATTATTGATATCGTGTCACTGGTTTTCTCTTATTGCCAAACCGTTCTGCTAAGCGTTTTCTCTTTATTTATATTTCATTCTTATTTTCGTTTGTTAAATGTATTAGTATTATGTTTTTTTCGTCGTTTTAAAATAACCATTTTAAATATAGTAAAATAAAAAAAACTCTTTGTTATTGCAAATATTTTAGTTGACAATTTAAAATTTACTGGATCGAAAAATTAAATATTTATGAGACTCGAGTTTGCTTGAAAATAATCTTTTTAAAATACAAAAATCATCTTTGTTATGTATTATTTTATGTGGTATTAAGTTGAATCAATTGATATATCAGAATTTTATAATCTATGACATTAAAATTGCTTGCATCAGATGGGAAATTATAAGGCGTATCACTGACTCCTACACTTTCACTCAATTTATAAATTCATAAAAAAATTAATCACTTTTACATTTCTTAAGAGTATAACCCCAGTTTTTTTCGAATCGAATTTGAATAATATTGTAATTCTAAATGATAAATTAAAATCACATTATCTCTTATACATATAAGCACAGTTTATGGTTAAACTGATCAATAAAAATGTCTGTTGCACCATCTGCGTGCAACATGATTTCATGATGAATGATTTTTAAGTTTCATCGGTTTATAACCATTTTGAATAACCCCTAAAATAGGAGTTCTTACAGGAACCGGACTATTTGCATTTCTGAACTCATTAAATCAATTAAATCTTTGATTATTTTATAGGAAAAAAATATTCCAATATTTCTATTTCGGTAAGGGAATAGGACACATCTTTTCCATCCTTCAGGTTACAACTTAATTTTTATTTGTTTTCAAATTATTTCAACTCTTTACTTGCGATTTTATTATTTTTCAAATCTCAATTCTTAAGAACTTCACCAAAATTTAAAAGAAATAAATTGCACGACTGGATCGCAAGTACTTGCTCATATGTATTGGTATTTAGTATTTACTAGGTAGTATCTGGGTGGTTGTTTTTCATTTTTGCTCTAGGCCGATAAATAACGGTATCTTTCAATTAGAATGAATTTTTCTAAATTTGTTCTGTAACGGTACCTCTCATTGAACCAGTTTTTTCAAATGCGGTTTTATCGTCAACCGTTATTCGATTTCAATAAAATTTTGCACACAGGAAGTCATTTATAATTCAATTAATATTTTATTTCAAAAACTTTTTTTTTCGATTTTTTTAAATCTTCTAAAAAAATTGGTATTCGAAATATTTTGAAAACGGATTGATGAAAACTGCATATTTTCTTATAATAATATGCTAAAAATCAATTTAAAATATTTTTTCGAAAAGTTTAAAAAAAAAACGATTTTTAAAAAAACTGGTCGAACGATTTTCAATATTTTTTTCCTCGATAGACATTTAGTGTTCAAGTTTTATTGCATACCTAGTTTTTTCGAGAAAACTCTTAAACTAATTAAAAAAATGAAAGAATTTTCAAAAAAAAATATTTTTTTTTATTTTAATATATACATTATACATACGTCATATGCAGCCACTAAGCAATTATCTAGCTTAAGAGCAAGTACGTGCGATCCAGTCTTGCAATTTATTTTATTTAGCAAGATACTTAACATTAAAAAAAAAATTTATTAATGGTTTAGGGAAAGATGTTAGACAGTTAGACAGATGTTAGGAATGAAGGACTAAAGTAGAAATCAAGATATCTTGAACAGAATCAGCTGAGCATTCAACAATTTGGGTTGAAGTGGACGTAGTTGGTGCGATGCCTTGAATCTTAGAGGGAAATAAGCTTTGAGGTTAAGTGATAAAATGTATTAATTCTAGCAAGCCCGGGAAGGGAATGTTACCAGTGAGAAGTTTGGTAGGTATGCAAACCGATTAACTGTAAACGGGTTTCTTGGTAGTATGATCAGAAGATCAGACCAGAATCTTTGTTGTACAGTTTCAATTCTAAGAGAATGAGTTATTTAAAAAAGAGACCAAACCTGGCTTGCATTTCAAGGATTGGGCTAACATATTTGATATAAAAAGACTTTCTAACTACAGGATTGGAAAATTCTTTAGACAATCGTCTGATAAACTCCAAATACCCCGTGGCTTAGTGGGTTAGTGTGTCGGCCTGCTAAGCGAAGAGAATTGGTTCGAGTCCCACTCGTAGCCCCCTTCTTCTCCGGGGTACTGCCTCTTGCGTGGAACTGACAAAATCTCCAAGAGTAAAAATTTGTCTCGAAAAAGTGCATCTCATGTAGCTGTTCGGACTCGGTGGTAAATTGTAGGTACCTTCCATTCTTTCAGATTAACAAGACACACACAGGAATGGTTGAGAGTATAAGGAGCCATGGCTTCTTAAGAAGCTGTCGCGCCAGTAAATTTATTAAAAAATCCCAAGTTCACGAATAGAGGAATAGATATATTTCAGATGTGATAGGATCGGCAAGTTGAAGGTAAACGTTTTCAAGAGTAAGGCATGGATTGGAATCTATTAATATTGAGTTCCAGAAAGTTTTTATTCCACCCGATTAAAAAGGTATTTAGGTCTTGCTGCAGAAAGGCTGATTCATAAGGAGATGAGATCAGTTTTATTATTTTGAAGTCGTTAGCGTAAATAGAGATATCAGAGTAGGAAATTTTACTAACAACATCATTGATGGCGAGCACAACTAAGAGTGGGCCAAGATGGCTGCCCTGAAGGTATGATTTGATCCATTCGATAAGCAATGATAGAAAACCGAAAGCTTTGAGTTTGAAATATATATTTGGTGAATGATTTTGTCGAACGCATTACTTAAGACAGTAGTTATAACATCAACATCAGATCCTTTTTCCAGAGCCAAGTGTGTTGTAAAAACGAATTGATTAAGATTAGTCATAGTGGACCTGCCCTTTAAGAAACCGAATTGTAGAGAAAAAACAGAAATAAAATGAATCATAAACTATGTTTTCGAGGAGCATGAGTACAGCGGGGAGCTTAGCAAAGGACTGATAGTTTGGGATCTCATTCTTATAGCTCTTTTTAATATTCGAAAAATAAATATGTAATTCCATTACAAAGTGAGAGGAAAACTATCTAAAATTAAAGAAAATTTTCCGTTGAAGGAAAACCATCTAATTTTCTTTTCATGTTTATAAATTCGTTGAAGCACTTAGGTTTGAAGATAAGACAATAGATAAGTTTGCATTTTACTAAGATATGTTTGAAAGAAAGATTGGTGTAGGGTGGAGAAGCAGAAGAAAGCTTGGTGAAACTAGAAAAGATTAAAGGACGTTTGGAATTTTAAGTAAGTTTTCCATAACTTTTTTCTGACACTACCGATATTGCGCAACTCTTTTATGTACTAGGGAGGAGATGAAATAAAGTTTTTTGGTGCCATGAAATACAGCTGAAGCACCGAAGGTAATATAAGGTTGAATTGGCTTTATTTCCATTTTAAATGGAAATAATGTCAAATTCCAATGATTTTGGTGTTCGACTTTATTTCCAAAAAAGAGTTGGTTGTCTATAAAGTCGGTTTACGGTCGATAATTTTACGTGATAACGTCATAAGAAAACATTGATGGCAGCAACACCAACATACAGCCCGTTAACTCACATCCACACACACACTTTATACTTTAACAAAACTCCGCCTATTTTGTATTTCTTTTTATCTACTTGTTCTTTTTAAATTTGAGTGGAATTATTTTGGGAATTTGCGCCTCTTCTTTTTCGTGTTCGATTGGTGCTTGCGATCGATTTTGGTTTAAAAAACCACAGTATCGCGGTAAGCATGAATCATGAGTCTTAACAGCATGAGTCTTATCAGCAATAAGTCATGTTATTTCGTACGTGTAGCCTGCCATCGATTAATAAGACGATATCACGTCAAAAAATTAAAAAAAAAATGGAAATAAAGTCGATCGCTTCAATGATATAATTTACATCGTCGACTTTATTGCTCAATTAAGAACTTATACATTTTGCACTTTTCTTTTGCATTGTGCATTGTAGGGAATTTCGTCTTTATTTCCAAAATTTATTTGCTTGCTAACTTACCGATAAAATTCTTCGTTTATGTTGAATACAATTATTTAATAATCATAAACATTTAGTTAAAAACCTATTTTCCCTTAAACGGCGCTAAGATAAACATTTTATTTAGGGGACCGGCTACAAATCATAGCTCCAGTAAGCGTAAAATATTTTAGAATCATTTCATTTCATTTTAAACTTATTTTTCTGTAACACCCAATATCTTCAGGAAGTTCTAAAGTTATTCTTCAAGACTCGATACACTTTAAGATTTAAAATTTAAATTTAAAAATTCTTAGGATTAAGAGATTTCTCCACATCAAAATTATTCCTTTAGAACTCGATCAAAAATCATTGTTCTGTTTTAATCGCAGAATTTAGTAACTTCTTAATAATTTTTTAAATAATATAAATCCAAAAGTCAATATCTTCACAAACTCTAATTACCTAATCTCGGCTTAAGAACTTTTTAGAAGTAAGATACGTTTTTTGGTGTTTTTACCAGTTTAAGGCTTTAGAACTTGCTTTGAGATAGAAACTAGGAAACTCTAGGAAATAGTTATTCTTAGTAAATGCAGTGATGCACTTGTGAATTTTGCTCTCGATTAGATTTGGATCAACATAGTGAAAGACCTCCCAATTTAAGAATGACAAACTCAATGCTTGGGTTCACTAAACGTTGGCTCAGGAATTCAACAATTCTTTTTGTGAACCATTTATTATGTAATAGAATGCCTTTTAGGCAAGGGTTAGCTTTTGAAAAAAAGAGCCGTAAAGCCAAAAACGTATTTCTTCTTACAAGATGAACATTTCCAGCACCTAACTGGTGAAATCCAATTCCAACATAAGGCAGGTTATTTGAGCGATGTGGAATTGCAGCGATCGACTCAGAATCGAAATATCTGAGTCTTCTTCGATAGCAGCCGCTACGGCGATGTATTATGGTATATAACTCAAATTTGAGAGCTTGATGTCATTGTAAACTTCGAGATTAGCATAAACATAACTCCTGGAAAAACAATTATTGCTTACTGGTCTTCCTCTAATTTTCTACCATCATAACTTCATCATAGTTTGTTAGGTTTGTTTGTGTTGTGTTGTGGCAGAAATCTATTTTTTCTTCCAAAAATATTCACACCTCAAATATGCTCTAATTTAAACTGACGCGCCCTTTAGAAAGGCACACAATTTCGCCTCACTTTGCGAAAGTGTCATAAAATAAAACCTTTCCATAGATTTGGATTTACATTGAGTGCTAAGTAAAAGTTAATAACTTTCTCAACCATTATATCTCTGACCATCACATGTCCGACCTACCCTTTTCTTTCTCTCCATAAATAATGCTGGGTTAATGGAAACATTAAAATTCAGGCACATATTAACAAAAAAATAAGAACAAAAAACAGCAATAAACTTTATGAGTCTACGTGCTTGTCAACTAAAGGTTCTGCAAACAAAATTTCTCCACAAAAATGTTTAAAAAAAACAAAAAAAATTGACCTACCTTCCTCCCAATTGTGCAACCATTTTGCCAAAGCTAAGAATATTGCTTTTCTTATGCCGCAATAACTTGTCTCGCACTGAATAACATTTGCATAGCCGATTAAGTAGAATTCCGATTCAGCAATTCATCCGAAAATTATCTGAATAAAATATTCAGATACGTTACTACTCACTCGCAGAAAAGAAAGAAGTCGAGATGTTTCGTGTAGCACCCAAGCCCATAGCCATCGCCCAACCCATCATGTGGATCAAAGCGTCTGTCGTTTTATTCTGGAAGTATACTACCTTCGTTATACTCTCAGTGCCCATTTCCATTCAGAAAATGCGACCTTTTACGACTTCCTCCATTAAAGCCGTCCCCTTTGGAGCCAACCCCACCGCCACGCCATGCCACGCCGACGACTATCCTTTTGGAAGTTTATGCCGTGCGTTGGCAATTTTTTCCTCTTTTATTCTCCAACAAAATCACACAAAAAAGAAAACAAAAAGAGGGATAAAAACCATTTCCCTCTAAAGTTAACAGGACGTCAGCTTTAAAGACGGCAAAAAAAATAAAAGGGGGGAACACCCCAATAAAATGTAACTTCCTCGACTTTCCTGGCAAAAGGATGGAGTTTGTATCGATTTTTTCATCCCTAGTTTTGGATGGACGAAGATAAAGTTTGACAAGGGGATGACTCCTCTAGTTATCGACTGTGAATCCTTAAAGGGGACGTTTCATCATGATCTGAATGGAGGAAGTGATACACAACTCTCACTGGGATTCCCTCTGGGATGATGCTATTTGAATGTTTTCATGGGGGAGTTTATATAAGAATCTCCGACAAAGAAAAAATGAAGTCGAAATGAATTCCACTGGAATTCTGCATGGGAAACATGGAAAACCATGGGTGTGTAGGTGTTGAGTTCACTTTTTTATTATTTATCTATATGTGTTTGTGTAAATATAGGAACTTTAGTTTATATTGCTTTTGACTAGTTCAAGGTTACTGAGACGACGCAATTTGTACCTGGCGCTGCTATGGTTGAATTGAATCATCCTCATGACATATAGCACTTTGGAACCTTTAATTTGGCAAAGTTTTGTAGCTTTCAATCTTTAATTGCAGCAGTGATTTCAACTTCACGTTTTTTTTTGTCTTAATTTGTTTTTCACTTTTTCGATTTTTTTCAAAACTTTCTGCGCGAGTCATTAATATTTCAACGTCAAACTAAGTTGCACAGATCACGAGGCCTAAGGCACGTGTCAGAATTGTGGCAATTTTCCGGGTAACAAACATTATTCGAATGTCGTTAGGGAGGTTGAATATTAAGCTGGGAGAATGATTCGCAAGTTGCGTTTTGTGAATTACCCAAGGACGTTTTCAGTGGAGCGTAATTGATGATAGCAAAAACGAAACCTAATGTGTTGCAAGGTTAGTGGCATGGATTTCAAAATGATACCAAGGGATTTAGGGTTTTGTAGTAGAAAAATGTGCCTGAGACTCGAATTAAGCACAAAGTTGTGCTTGGGAAGAAAAGTAAGATTTCATATTTTTTGAAAATTAGAAAGCAGTTTCATTATTAGGAAAAAAATGTAAAAATTCGTCAATTAACATGTGTTTGTTCTAGCGAAATGGATTTCTGCACGCTATATTTCGGATCGAATTGGGAGGCGGTTTTGCAGTGTACTTACATGTCTTTGAATATCAATCAATCGATTAATAGTGAAAAATAAACAAAGTTTTACAGATTTGAAATCAGAATCATAGGAAACTTCTGAGTTCTTGGTTTTGCCTTTATTGACAGGTAAACCCATCTTCGCTGCTCCCGTCTCAATACTCACAAAACCGCCACTGACATCACGCTGTGCTCTTCTGATTTTGTCTATATCATCAGGTCATCGAAGAACTTAAGGCCCGGGGGTAATCCCCTCCTCTCGGCTGCCCGGACTGCACTGCTCTATATAACTCGTCTCTATAAATGCTGTCGGACACGGCTTTGAAATCGATGAAAAGCTGGTGAGTATCGATTTGAAGTTCTTGGGTTTTTTTCCAAGATCTGTCCAAATGCGAATACTTGGTCGATAGTGGACTTTCCTGGCCTAAAACCTCACTGATATGGACCTATCAGGTTGTTGACGAAAGGCTTTAGATGTTCAAACAATACAGCAGAAAAAATCTTGAAGGCGATGTTAAGGAGACTGATACCCCTGTAGTTGGTGTAGTTCAGAGGGGTCTCGTTTTTAAGGATCGGGCAAATTATGCTGAGATTCCATTCATCCACATGCTTTATTCTAACCATATCTTGCTTATAAATTGGTTCATACTTATAACCAAGTTTCCAGAGGCTTTGTTGCTCTTAAGCTTAGGCATAGCTAGCTTTACTTCATTTAGATGTGGTGAGCGGAATTAGTGGTCCACTTCGCCCAGATAAACTGGACAATTCGTTTCGTCATCGTCACTATACTTACATTCATGGTTTTTCCGTATTCTCAGCATCGACTGCGATTCCAATACGATGTTTCCTTAATCGGCTTTGTAAGTTTAAGTTCGAGCTTTGTAGTTTTGACAGTTTCTTTGTACGTTTTGGTAAGACTTTCAAACTTCATTCCGGCAATAACAGCTCTCCATTTCCCCGATCGCACGCTTCTCATGATCCCTTTTTTTCTTTCTGAGAAGCCGGGGTTCCTCTTTCCTCTTTTGCCCGTAGAGCGTACGGGCAGACCTGGTCCTTTTTTGCTGCGCCGCGCTGTCTTGTATGCTTCTTGTTCAGCTGCTTATGCTTGTCGACACTCATCATCAAACCAGGGGTTTCATTGTGGTTGCCGTTTAAAACCCAGCTTTTTAGAGGTGGCCTCCCTGGACAACTACGTAGTGGTTTGAATCAATGTTTGGGCCTCGCAAAGAGCAGAAGCAGTGTCTTAAGTTGATCGGTCAATATGGTTGACAGTTGATTTGATACATAAGAATATCTCCATATACCTATAAGAATGTTGAGGTGCGTGAAATGCGCCCCTTTCAAAGGCAATTAGCCTAAATCCGTAAGTATATCGTAACTAATATCGTAGGTCTTGGGTGATAGGCGGTGTTTTTTGACTAAAGATACCCTGTTTCCCTAGCTTAGTGTTACTAGGACAAATTTAATATCATAGCTGGAGCACTGTTCATATGTTTTGTCCACTGGTCTCATCATCTTTTTCCATGCGCGCATATAAGTCTTATGTTGGCGAATTTAGCCTTGATGTGGATTGTCGTGAGGAGTTCTTTCAGACATCTGAAACTTAAGACCTTTTTCCTAAGTCTTCCTCGAACGATGAATCCACATAAGCGCTTCTTTTTTGTCTGTAGCAAATGCTATATGAAAAATTGCAGTTTTTGTGTCTTTACACGGCCCATCCCATCGCACACATCGCTGTATAAACCACTAGGCCATATAAGGTGTGTATTAAGCATATTTGTGTACATGATAAAAATTTACTTATGGGGATCCTCATCTAATATGCTATCCACTTTTCGTCCCATTACTTCATTTATCACACGTATCGTATTGTAATATTTTTTGTCTGAGGTTCGTTGAATAAAACTCAATTTCACTTTTTAAAGTTACAGAACGAATCACTTTATTTTTTCATTTTTGCTCTAGGGAAAAATAGATACCGTTATTTTTCCCTAGAGCAACACACAATCTTTAACAAAAAGTTTGATTTTCTCGAAAACCGCTCTAACGATTTTGATAAAACTTTCACCTATGAGCAGAGCAGGTGCTTCGGAGACATCGCTCCACCTGCTTGATAGAATACATAATCGACCGTTAAGATTGATAGGCAATAGAACTGCCGCTGAATGTTTAATGTCTTTCCTTATTTTATCGTTTCCTTTATAAAAAAATGTTCACTCGAAGTAGCCAGCTGCATTCCTCCCCTTAAAAGTTTCTCCCGTATTACTCGTCTCTCAAGGAATGCTCATCTGTTCACCCTTGAGCCCAATTTCGGACCTACCCTGAAATATAGGGATTCTTTTTTAAGCCGAACAACACGAATTTGGAATAGTTTACCCCGCGAGATTTTCCCTTGCCATTTTGATCTGCAAGCATTCAAAACCAATGTTAATCGACACCTCCTATCCTTCTCCTTCCCTATCTTCCTAATGCCCGCGCAGTGTGCTCTACATTAAAAGGGAAAGAAATAGTCCCTTGGCGCGCGAGTTACATATGATATAGATTCTACAAACGGGTCCACCCAACAACCAATAAATACAACACCAGCACATTTGGGTCAGCAACCAACAAATGCAACACCAGCACATTTGGGTCAACAGATTGTTCGATCACCAATAAAGGGTCAACAATCAATGGATGCAGCGTCAACAAATTATAGCTATATAAGAAAAGCTATTGGAAACTCAAGGAGCTTTTTACTACTACGATTGAGAACTTGAATAGTCGCAGCGACGTTTGGACGGCGGGCTATTCTAGTTCAGTAATAAAAATATTATTTTTGTTTTGTATTATTGATATCAATAAAGTATAAGAGGCCTGTGGCCTTATGTTTTATGTGGTCAATTGAAAATAAAAAAAAACTTTTTAGTTTATCCCGATTTCAATAATATGCTGCACACAGAAAGTCATTTATAAATCAATAAATATTGCATTTCAAAATTTTCAAAAACTTTTTTTTTTATTTTTTTAAATTTTCTAAAAAAATTGGTTTTCGAAAATTTTGAAAACGTGTGGATTGAATTTTCTTAATTAATTCTAAAATATAATTTTATTCGACGATGTGACCGCACATATGAGCAAGTACGGTACCTGTCATATAACCGTTAAGTAAAAGCTTATTTTTCTCGTAAACGGCTTCAAGAATTTGTATGAAAAAATCAGTGTACTATTTATTGTAGGTGTAGGTTATGTTTCGGTGAAAATAAAAATCAAAGTAGTGGGCTTAAAAGGGTACCTCCCATAGAACCGTTATTTTTTTCTTCGACTTTCTCGAAAACTGGTCATCCGATTTCAATCAAAATTGATATTCACGAAGATATTGGTAACCTTAGTAATTATATTTTAGAATATTTTCGAATTTTTTTTTGTATTTTTAATAATTTTCTTAATTTTTTTTTCAAAAATCAATATTTTGAAAAGGGGTAGATGGATTTTTGTTTTAATTTTTTAAATGTAGATTTTTTTTGCTTAAATTTGAATACTTAAATTATTTTTTTTAATTTTTGAAAAAAAGTTATTAAAATAAAATCGTTTTATTTAAAAACAGCTTCTACGATTTTTTAAAAAGAAAATCAACCTATTTCACATATTTCAAAACCACAAAATGGCGTTTAAATTTTTTCGCTGAAATCTATTTTACGTTTTTTTTTCAAACAATCAAATGTCAGAATATAGGAAAAAAACTTTGAAGTTACCTTAATATTTTTTTTAAATTTTATTCGAAGCGGTGACCGCACATAATGACACTCGATAAGACAATTTATGACTTTTAAATTTAAAAAAAAAAACATTTTATTTAAAAAAAAAAATATGTTGCAAAAAACAATATTTGTATAGTAATCAAAACAATTTTTCTTTAATTGTACCCTTAAGCACAAACAAAATGAAACATTTGCAGGGTTAGTTATAAAACTTATTTATTGAAAAAAAACAACCTCTTGGGAAAAAGTTTCCTTTATGAGTTAAAAGAAAAACCCTACAAAATAACCAAAAGTAAACAAAAACTCTTACAACCGCCTGTTTGGTGGGTAAAAACTTTAACAAAGTCTGCTGCTCCTCGAGGGCTTTATTCCTCAAACACAAAGGTTACGAACACATTCTTGCGTAAAATTGAAATTAAAAAAAAAAACTAAAAAAAAATATTTCAAATTGCTTTTCAATGCAAACATGGATCAAGCACACCCTGCTGGCTACAAATTCATTTCCCCTCTCTGTTTTATGTCAAAGTAATAAATTCACCCACAAGACTCTATACCTCCCCTTATGCCACTTATATCAACACACTCAAAGTATAAGTTGCAAGTAGATACACCGAGTACCGACCCAAACAATGTTAACATCACGAAAACTATTAAAATTAAGAATGCCATCATGATACCTACAAACGTGATCGATAAGATACAAGATAGAAAAAACAAAAACCCAAAATGAGTTTGTCACGACCCAGAGTGAGTCCATGAAACTATTCCTCTTCGTTTGGGCCAACAAATTTCAGAAGGAAGTAGCAAAATAAAAATAAAATCCAGGTTAAGCGTACAGACTTAAAATGGTCCTTAATTCAAACGGAAACCTACTTACTAAGTCATCCGCAGGAAAAGATACTTTTCGCAGCCCCCCAATTAAGGACTTTAATTTCCCGCCAAAAATTAAACACCCACAACCTAATAGCTTCCACCTCCACCCCCCAACCCAAACTGCTAATTGTTTTTTAATTGAAGGTTGACGCTGGATGAGCAAACTATTTATGCAAACTATCTACAACCATCCACATCCACTAATGGAAATCCATTTTTGTGCTCAGGAACTATGATGTATCTATGAGTTTGTGGACAATTTTAACTTGTTGGCAAACGCTGGAAAATCGTTCCATCTCAGACACACTTAGGCAATCTTGTCCCCCAAAAAACAGCTCCATTAGAACAAATGGCGGCGAAATGCCGGTCGCGTCTTTAGATGATAAATCGCCAAGTTTAGAGGTCGCCACTGTCGCCAGCACCATGTCATTCATAAACAACAATTTAGTAACAAAAAAAACTGCCAACAAAATAGATACAAAAACAAATGTCAGATACTTTAGTGCGAAGCTAAGCGCGCGAGTATCTATGGGCTTATGGCGTGTAACTAATTTTCTATTATTTGCTGTTTCCGAATGTGCTTTAGAACGAAATTGGGCAAAAAATATGACTTGGTATTTGATTCTATAATTTGCACCACCGCGACGACGGGCCATATATCGAAGCCAAGGTCAGAGCCAGAGGAGCCTCCTCGTTGGCTCCAAATGGGTATGAATTAGTTTTGTGTGTGAGGAGGGGGGTATTGACGACTAGGTACTTCAAAATTAATGACTCTTCTGCGCGAAAGGCTGCGGAGCATGAAAACCGTGTTGATGACAAGTTGGGTTGAATTTGAAAAGAAAAATGATTCAATTTGATTCGTGTTTTTTGTTTTTTTTTTGGTTGCAGGAAGAACTCACTTATTTTTCATGTTTTTTTCTATCTTTTTTGTTTTTTTTTTTTTAGTTCACAAGATTCCTAGATTGTGGTTCTTCGATCGGAAACATCAATCATAGACACAGATACCTCCTCTGTGTACCGTTGTTTTAATAGTGATTGGTTTTTGTGGCTTTTGTTGAAGAATAAAGTTGGCCAGAGTTGTTCCAACAGACATCGGAATAGGAATTTTTAAATGAAAAGTGCCAGAAGAAAGGTTTGGTTGCAAACGTGGTTTTAATAGCAGCTAATTGGATTCTTGAAGCTCAGTTTTTTGTTGTTGTTGTTATTTGGTTGTTTGAATAGGAGCGTTCAGTAAGTTGGTAAGTTAGTTTGGAATTTGTTTATAATTCTTGTTTAACAAAGAAAAGAAATTATTTTTATTTATATGAAAACACAATGACGTTAAGCTTTCTTACAAAATGTTGATTAATGATGTGTAATTTGTTTCATTGCTTAAGCAACGGCGAATGCAATCAAATTTGATTTCTTTTTTGATTCACAATTCAAAGAAATTTGCATCTCAAAAAAAAATAAGCTCGGCCTCCATATAGTGCATTTTATTATTTTGAAAAATATAATCAAATGATTGATTGATTTGTTACGATGTTTTTGACCTAAGGTTAAACAATCAACAAGTTTTAATTAAAATAATGAACTGAGTGTTTTCGTTTTCTGTAAAAAAAATTAACTCCACAAAGCAAATTAATTAAACATCTGTGTACGAAGTGATAAATTAAAAAAAAGAGAAAATTCTGTACATAATTTATGGGGAGAAAAATAGATATTAATATAAAGTCATATTGTTTCGAAGTTGCATTGTCTTGATTTTTTGATGGTTTTTTCAACTATTGGAGTTCCACAAGGTTCGGTTGTAGAGACTTTGCTTTTACTGATTATCTTCAAATCAATCTAATCAATCTTTAAATACAATTTATTGGTTGAGGTATCTGCGGTAATATTATTTTACAAAATATGTTTCAAATTGTGTTGCTTTCAATGTTGTTTTTTTTCCATTGGTTTTTACTTGCGATTATAGGGACTATAAGGATTCGTGAATATAAAAATTTGAGATAACAATTAAACATAACTGTCTAGCTGTCAGTCTGTCGTCCTGTCTGTCCGTCTGTATGTATATTGATCTACAGGCTAAACGGCTATAAAGTCATTACTTTCAAATTTGTTATGTGTGGTTCTTCCGACATTTCTCAGAGGGGAACTTTAAATTTTATTTTTAGGGCTAAGAATAACGGCACCTGTCATAGAACCGTTAAGGAAAAGCTTTAATTTCTCGAAAAGGGCTCCAACGATTTTGATGAAAATATTTGAGAATTTTTTTGTTGGTACTAGCTATCATTTGATCAGAACCAAATTTACGGTAAAAGTATATAAACGGTACCATATAAAGTTTTTTTTTAATTTCTGGATTTCTCGGTAGCGGCTCAGTGGATTTCTTTCAAATTTTATATAAATATATATATCAACAAAATAATTTTATATTTTATAATCACATTTATATTAATATTATTAATAAACTTTGAAAAAGTGCATACCAAAATTTAAAAAAAAAATTTTTTTTTTCAAGAAACTAAAAATTATAATGAAGATTTTATCAAAATCCATTCTACAATTTTCGAAATACTTTTTCATAAATTCGTTATTATACAAGACGTGTGATGGCGATTGCAATTTTTTTTAAAAAACCGTTAAGTGTGGTTTTTACACTTATTTACTTGTGATTTTTAGGGACTATAAGACAAGTTATGCATTCGTAAAAAAAAAATCGAACGATCAGACATGATATTACGATGATAGAGAAACATATTTGAGTTACTGGCAATATTCTGTCTGTTTGTCTTCAAATTTGAAACATAAGGTTATTTCACATTCAACAGAGGATTTTGTTTTATTTATTTTTGTTTAGATAAATATTAACGGTACCTATCATATAACCGTTAAGTAAAAGCTTATTTTTCACGGAAACGGCTCTAAGAATTTGTATGAAAGAAAATCAATGTACTATTGTAGGTGTAGGTAATGTTTGGTGAAAATAAAAATCAAAGTGCGGGGCCAAAAACGGTACCTCCCCAAAAATAACCGTTTTCTATTTCTTCGACTTTCTCGAAAACTGGTCATCCGATTTCAATGAACATTGATATTCAGGAAGATGTTAGTAGCCTAAGTAATTTTATTTTAAAATATTTTCTATTTTCTATTTTTTTTTTATTTTAATATATTTTTTTAATTTTAATAATTTTTTTGAATTTTTTTTTTTTACAAAAATCAATATTTTGAGAACAGGTAGATGGATTTTTTTTAAATTTTGTTTTTTAAATGTAAGTGATTTTTTGTTTAAGTGTGCATACTTGAAAAAAATTTTTTAATTTTTTAAAAAAAGTTGTTATAAAAACTGTTTTATTTAAAAACCGTTCCTATGATTTAAAAAAAAATTCAAACTTTTCACATTTTTATTTGAAGCTGTGACCGCACATAAGAGCAAGTACGTGCGATCTAATCGTGCAATTAATTTAAGTTCAGATAGTGTTATTTTTCTACGTTAATGTTACTTAATCGCAAGGAATGCTCATTAGTTCACCCTTGAGCCTTATTTCGGAAGTACGGTAAAATATAGGGATTCTCTTTTTAGCCGAACAACACGAATTTGGAGTAGTTTACCAGGCGAGATTTTCCCTTGCCATTCTGATCTGAAAGCATTCAATACCAATGTTAATCGACACCTATATCCTTCTCCTTCCCTATCTTTCTAATTCCCGCGCAGTGTGCTCTACATAAACAGGGAAACAAAAAGTTCCTTTTGCGCGCGTTATATAAAAAAAATGGGCACGACTGGGTCGCATGTACTTGCTCTTATGTGCCTAATTACATTGGAAGGTAAGATCTTTGACAGAAACAAGTAACTTTTACGTTGAAAATAACACAGTTTGAACTTATAAAAAGTATTAAAACCACAATACTAAACGGTTTTTAGTAAAAATAAAGTACGCCATCACTCGTCTTAAATAACAAAGAATTTATGAAAAATGTATTTCGAAAATTTTAGGACTGGTTTTGATAAAATCCTGTTTTTTATTTTCAGTTTTTTGAAAAAAAATTGTTTTTAAATTTTGGTATGCAGTGTTTTAGAGTTTTTTAATATACATGTGACTATAAAATTTAAAATAATTGTTTTTAATTAGTTTTCAAAATATTGATTTTTCAAAAAAAAATTCAAAAATTAATTTTAATTAGAAAAAAAATGTTGATATGTAAAATTTGATATGTAGAATTAATTTGTCTATCTAGATCTTTTCAAATATAAAATTTGATAAACAATCCATAGAGCCGTTACCGAGAAAGCCAACAATTAAAAAAACCGTTATATGAAAGGTCCCGTTAATAGACTTTTCCCGTATATGTGGTTCTAATCAAATGATAGCCAATACCAACAAAAAAATTCTCAATTTTTTTTATCAATATCGTTGGAGCCGTTTTCGAGAATCGTATCGGTCGTATGGCAAGTACCGTTATTTTTAGCCCTAACAATTAAATTTCAATTTTCCCTCTGAGGAATGCCAAAACATAAACGCATACCAAATTTGAAGGCAATCGCTTTACCCGTTTAGGCTGCAGCTCGATATACACCCGGACAGACAGACAGACAGACAGATAGACAGACAGACGGATATTTTTTGCCAATGACTTTTTAAGGCTTCTCTATGATCGTAATGTCATGTTTGACTGTTATCGCAAATTTTTTTTATTCACGAATCCTATACTTGCCTTATAGTCCCTATAATCGCAAGTAAAAAGTACGTGCAATGCAGTTGTACAATTGCAGCTAATCCAGAACGAAAGGAAATCTTGATTTAATTTAATAGAAGTTTAGTGTTACTAACTTTATATATTGCGGTATCCGGTAGGTTAGGTTTTACCTTACTACACGTGGTCATAGAGAGTGCTGCTAAGGGTGCCATCATGAGATTTGTAAAGGAGGAAAAGGGACGGGAAAAAAACTTTAGGTTAAAAAGTTGAAGGCGATTTTGATAGAAGCGTAAGATAAATGGATCATTCCAAAACAGACCTGAAAGGGCAATCTTAAGGAAATGAGATTAAATGTCGGAATTCTCGAGGTGTAATTCTAGTGATATGTAGACCATATTTGGCTAGCGTATTCAAGTAGCGGTCGTAAAAAGGTTATGTAGAGTGATTGCCTACGTAGTATTTATACAGAAGTATTTATGAAGAAGTAAAAGCAAAACAAACAAAAACTTCTGGAATAATCAAACAGTACTATCTGGACAAAGGAAAAAGTGAAGAATTTATGTTTATTTCGACAGGCGAGAAAATGAATGCTTTCAAAAAGTGATAAGCCAAAGGACACTACCAATCCGGCAAAGAATCATGAACATGATAGTAGCATGATCAACCCTTTCGTAAATTGTACAATGTGCTCCAGTCATATTATAGATGCAAAAACAAGATTGGGAGTGGTTTACACAGTGGTTTACACTCATTGAAAATTGCTTCTAAGCCTAAAACAGTCTCTAACACAGGTGATCTTCCGGCGATTGCAATTGGTTTACATGTGAATGTCGGAAAATGTACCAAATGTATAAAAATAAAATACCGGCAGCTAGAGTGGCAAAGCATGATCGAATAAGTTGAAATAAAATCCGTAGAAGTTTCGTTTAAAAAAATAACGATTTCCCTATTATTGTGACTTTAATGTTTCTTCTAAGGCTTTTTCATTCCGTGTGATCACCCCATGACCAGAGATTTAATTGTCCTGATGGTAGAATGAAGTTGAACCTCTTATTTCTAAATCTCCTGAGAAAAAGCTCCCAGTACCAGTACCTAGAACTATGTTCTCAGAAGTTTTGCTACCCAATAATTGCTATGACACTTATTTTAAAACTTTATTTTTACAAAAAGTTCTTAAGTTCACCAATTTTTTTTGAAGAACTTCTACAAAGCATCCGAAATTGTTAATTGGACAAAATCTTGTTCGCCTCCTTTATTTTTCCAATCTAAATACCAATGAGGCTATTTTCATTTGAAACTCCTGAGGAATTTGGGAATTCCAAATTCTTCACCATAATCGAATGTAAAATATATTTTCAAAAATACCAAAAACCATAAACACAAGATGAATGTTTGTCTGAGATGGTTTAATTAAACCGCAGAGGTATTTCCCAAAACTAATCCCTGAATTCCTCCACAACATGACACCATGACACGCTAAAACTCATGATAATTAAAAAAAATATTCTATCCTAAAATACAACGTTGGAAGTGTGTCAATGGTGTCCAAATGAATCTCTTAGATATTCATACACTCCAACCCGAAATGTTGCAAGCCCTCTTCCGGCCTCCCTTTATCTTGTATCTTAACAATGTTGTTAATTTGAAGAAAGAAAATAAAAAAAAACATATTTTATAAAAATAACAACACTCAAAGTGCTTTCTCACGTAATGTCATACTGTGAACGCAGCAGAGTTTGAACACCGCTAACGTTCCTGCTGCTGCTGCGGTTTGTAGCGCCACAATACAGTAAAGCAACACAGCGAAAAAAAAATTGGTAATAGGAATACATAGCATTCCCAATCTCAACTCCAATATGAATTCAAATCTAAAATACAATCCACAAGCTGGTATGTCTTCCACCGTAGAGGTTGAAGTGCTGTTAAGTAACAAACCACCGAGAGTAGATAAATACATATAGAAGTCTCCGGTTTTTGCATAGTCGCTGCATTCTAGTACCCTGCCCGCATTCCGGTCACGATAATGGCATTTTAACAATTCGCATTCGCCAATCATCTGTTGGAAGTAAGTTTTTCCTCGTCTTCGCCATCGAACTAGGAGATACACTAAAAAGATACAAGAGCTAGATACAAAACAACATCACACAACAGGGAATGGTGGTTCGTGGTATTCGACATTGCCTCCTCGGCCTTCGGTGCTACTTTTGCAGAAGTGCCAGGAATTTCGCAGGAAAAACCAACCATCCAAAGATGCTTGTACCTTACTTCACCATCGAAGAGTGGAGATGATGATGATGATGATGATGATGGTGCGCTGTGGTCTTTGGACTTTTGGGGCTTTTGCTTGGCTCGGTATATGTTCCCCCAGGAGAATAGACACCATGTGTACCGCAATTAGCGAACCGAGCCGATAAATTCCCCAAACACACCGCAGTTCAGTGCAGTCACTTGAATGGCAAGATCCATTCAAGATGCTCTTAACATTTATTTGAACATTTCTTTGTATAACTTTTATTTTTATCTGTCAGTTACAATTATTGGTGGCTTTGATCGGATCGTACGAATGGTTTGTTGGTTGTGTGTGTGGAACGTGTTAACAAGGCGCTCACAAATTGGACATGGTCCTCTGGGATTCGGAAGAATTGAGTTTTTTTCTTTCAAATGTCTTCCAGGGAATTAATTTCTTTTTTTTTTATTGCATAGTTCATGTTAAGGGATTTTGAGTGGTTTAGTGAGAAGTCGCTGACATATGAAACCACCAACCTGGTTGGTGTTAATTATCTATTTTTTTATCGTTTTTATAGATTTTTTGTATGAGTTTTTTATGTATAAATCACGAGCACGGAACAGGTACAAGAGTCACCAATGCAGTTTAGTTTTGAAGTTCTGTTTTTTCCAAATGAGAATTAAAAACGGGGCCAAACAAAGCCTTTCCACATTCGTGTGGTGTAATAAAAGAAAGAATTCCTTTACTTAATTAAAGGTCAGAAAATACGCTTACGGGAAAACTGTTGGACATTCCTAACAATGAGAGTATAACGTTGGAATTTTTTCATAGGAAGAATATCCATTGTCTATTTCACTCGAGGAATCATTGTAAAAATACGACGCTGTTTTAGATATGTAAATGTGTCCTAAGTTTTGCTATTATCTATCATTTTTAAATCTCTTTCTTTGATTTGATCCAAGAAACTTAAGCATGTTTAAATAGTCCGGAAGGCGGTCGGTCGTAAGAACACCTACCTCAATGTCAATGGAAAATTTAGCCATACATAAATGGTAAATAACATAAAATCTACAAAACCGCTGGTCGCACAGAGTTTTTCTTTTTCGTTTGGCGGTAAAATTGCCACTTCCGGTTTGGTGTTTGCCTACGTTATCGGGTCAATTAACAAATGGGGTGTCAAATCAAAGCTTAGAACGACTTTATTAAGAATCTGCTGGTCGGACAAACCTAACATGGGCCAAACCGTCCGACAGGTTGAGTTCACTATACAAATAACACCTAAATAAATAATCAAGGAGGCCACGGCATAGATTGAAATTATACAAATAATAAGGTCTAGGTGACTCCCTTGTAGAACGCCATGTTTTGAGAATCCCCCTCCAGTTTTTCGGACCTTTACGAGTATTCCCCACATCTCCGAAAACCCGCGGATAGGGCAGCTGAGAATGTGGGGATAACGGGTGGATTTCCCTTGGACCCGTAATTCTTCGAGGACCTGAAGTTCTTAAAAAGCACACGAAAATTACTATAAATACTTACATTTTTCTTTAAAAAACGTGAGCCTGTACATGGTTTCTAACGGGCCCGAAAATTCTCTCGGCGGCCCTGCCTTCGGACCCCAGGCTGTCTCTATGAGTGGAAGTAGGATTTCACCAGAAGTTGTGAAGAATTTTTGTAAAAGCTCTACGCGAATGAATGGCCTTCAATGATGATTGATGCTTTGATTAAAGTACAAATCTCATTTCCAATGGGGGTACGATGGGATGCTTCGAGCAGCTCAACAGGTATTAGTTGCACATTATTCAGTCAATTTGTTTAAAACCGCAACAAAGGGCTCCTTCCACCTTCTGAGCTGGCCATCACCCGAGCTGAGCAGAGAGCTCTTTTGTGATCCTATAGACGGTGTTGCAGCATCTTCTGCTTTTTGAGCCAAAGCTTTGATAAGGTTACGCTGTTCACGTCGCACACTACCGTCAACCTCTATCTTTTTACTTGCGATTATAGGTACTATAATTTTGAGATAGCAATCAAACATGACATTACGATGATAGAGAAACATATTTGAGTTACTGGCAAAATTCTGTCTGTCTGTCTGTCCGTCTGTCCGTCTGTCTGTCTGTCTGTACGGATGTATTTTAGACTGCAGCCTAAACGGTTGGGCCAATCGTCTTCAAATTTTGAACTTAAGGTTCTTTTGACATTCTACAGAAGACTTTTTTCAAAATTTTTTTTAGCTCAAAAATTAACAATACCTGTCATATAACCGTTATGTAAGAGCTTTTTTTTCTCGAAAACGGCTCCAAGAATTTTTATAAAAAATAATCAGTGTACTACTGTAGGTATGCATTACATTTCGTTGAAAAAAAAATTAATATGGTGGGCTAAAAACGGTACTTCCCATAGGACCGGTTTTTTTCTTCGACTTTTTCGAAAACTGGTGATCCGATTACAATCAAAATTGATATTCAAGAAGATGTAAGTAGCTTGAGTAATTTTGCATTATTTTTGTTCGAAAACTTTTTTTTTTGTATTTTTAATAATTTAAATTTTTTTTTTTTTTTTTTGAAAAATCAATATTTTGAAAACGGGTAAGTGAATTTTGTTTTTAAATGTACGATATTTTTGTGTTTAGGTTTGTATTCTTGAATTATTTTTTTTAATTTTTTAAAAAAAGTTGTTAAAAAACCGTTTTATTTAAAAACGGCTCTAACGATTTTGTAAAAAAATTTACACTTTTTCACATTTTTTAAAGAAATAAAATGGCGTTGAAAACTATTTTACGTAGTTTTTTCAAACAATCAAAAGTCAGAAAAATCGAATATAATCTTTGAAGTTCCCTTAATATTTTTCAAATTTTATTTCAAGCTGTGACCGCACATAAGAGCAAGTACGTGCGATCCAGTCGTGCAATTTATTTTTGTATCTGTACGAAGATTCCAAATTTGAACCTTTTTTGTGCTTGAGCAGCTACTATGCGACCCTTCAGTTCTTTACGTTCATTGATCCGTACCTAAGTTTCCTGAGAAATGCAGATGTTGTTGCTTCCCTGCTCTCTACCAACTATTCTTTCAGCACCTCTGATATCTGTGATTTGCCGAGCAGAATCACCAACAGAAAGTTTTATTAAGAGTTTTCAAAGACGATTCTTCAACGCATAGAGTGAAGTAAAAATGTTGCGTGGCCCCGGTTGGAAGGCCCTTGATACCTTCTCATGTCGGGGCTTCTCTAAATATGGATCGCCCTTTTGAAAATGATCCCTGAGCATGATATTGGAGCAATCTGGTGTCTGCATCCGGGAATGAGTATTCGTTGAACGTGAGTAACAATTGACTTCAAGGTTTAGTCTCCGAACCATTACTTTTTGAATTACGGGTTACAGGCCTCCCACTTTTTGGAGTCAATCCTCAAGTTCAATTCTTCCGAAGGAGCTATGCCATAAGTAAATAAATAAATTTATTGGCGCGACAGCTCCTTAAGGAGCCAAGGCCTAGTGATTAATACTCTCAACCATTCCTGTGTGTGTGTTGTTAATCTGCAAGAATGAAAGGGACCTACAGTTTACCGCCGAGTCCGAACGGCTACACTTTTTCGAGACAAATTTTACTCTTGGAGGTTTTGTCAGTTCCTCGCAAGAGGCAGTAGCCCGGAAAAGAAGATGGCTATGAGCTAGATTCGAACCCAGGCTCATTCGCTTAGCAGTCCGACACACTAACCACTTAGCCACGAGGCACCACGGTAGCTATGCCATACCCCTGGTTGATATAAGAAAAAGAGATACCACGGGTTACCAGGGAGCCAAGCTGATTACGTGAGATTTCTAGGTAGCAGCTGTCTGGTTACCCGAAATCGCGGGAATAATATGATATTTGATTCTGGCAACTGATCTACTATCTTTGCAAGAAGATAGTCTGATTGGAAGCATCAGACTTATACAAGAGGTGTAGATATGCCTCGCTCCTGAACTTAGATACAAATTGCCATCACTAGAGTGCTTACGGCAGTCACTTTTATGATAAAACATCATATTTATATACCATCAAGGTTAGAGTGGACTGATGCAAGACTCTAACTCAGAGTAACTGGGGACCACTCTAGAGATCTGGCCAATGCTATTTTATTCCAGGTGGGTTGAATTATGGTGCTGGCGTTAAGCAAACTTTGACCTGTCCGCCAAAACGGGGCTTTCTTTATGGCACGCCATGGTTTAAAACATATTGCCACCAATCGACAAACCACAAAGCCGTTAGCATTGCAGAATGCAATGAATTTCTCTATTTTCATTACAACTACCGACTCCATGGTTACCCATCACATACCTGAGCACATCGTTGTTATTGCCAACCTTAGCATTCAAGTCCCCCATAGCATTAATAATAGGAGCGACCTAGCTGACTGTGGGAGCTATGGACGCATTCTTTCTGCGTCAGAGGCGAGCTGTAACGGGGCGTACTCTGGCTCTGAAGATCTTTTATCCAAAAGGCTCCCATGAAATAAGGCTTATTGTTAGCAGTAGCCTAACTTCAGCTTCCCGAGCACTGCCCTGAGAGTTACCGGAGTAGAGCAACTCAGTTCGCTGCCTGCGTCGAGAAGCGTCCTCAGATTCCAGAAACCGATTATTGTCGGCGGACAATATAGCCAAAAATGTTCAACATGTGATCATTAGTTATTCGAGACGTAGCCTTAGTTTCAGTAGAGGGATGAATTTCAATTACGAAGAATGCTTACCTCCGCATTTAATCCTAAAAGAAGTTAGGAACTTTCGCACTTGCAATTTTAGCTTATTTTTGTATAGGCACACAAATCATTGGTCGGAGACCATTACGAGGAGGTTAAGCGATATGACTAAAAGTTGCACTTGCCTAATCTAAATTTAAGATTAGTTAACTCCTCTATTTCAAAGCAAAATTTAATATCTAAAGGATTTTTTCATTCCATAGATTTATTTTAATTTGACTAACTTATATTCTTTTTCTTCTTTTTTTCAGGTAAGTCTTGAAGAATTTCTCTTGGATATAGGTGAATAGTGAGTAGTTTAAATTTGTAATAACTCAAATCTTAAAAATGCTGATAAAAAACCATGGGGTGGCTAAGGTGATGTGTGATAAGTGATTGTCACAATCAAAAAATACAAGTGTGGAATCGGTTAAGGTGATATGTGTAAGTCACATTTCTGATAGTCACATCTAATCATTTTAAAATTTTCAGTCTGCGTAAAGTGATCACCCCGAAAATTACAAATTCTGGCATCACCTAACGCAGACTGAATTTTTTGATTACTTGATCACTTATCATAATCACTATAGCCGATTCCACCCCAGGTTTTAAATATTGTCCACACAGAACACATTCACAACCCATAATCTCTGCTTAACCTTCAAAATTAAAAAAACAAACAAACTAAATTTTTTACACTTACTAGTGTTAAACCAGCATAACCTTCTTTGCAATATTTGTGAAGTAGTTATCGTGTATCTGTGAAGAAAATTTAACTCACTGTCTGAGTTCATCGTAATTGTTATGCTTAATTTTCACTACACAAACTTTTACAAGACGTTCCGCTTGTTAAGTTAACTATTTTGTATTTGCTAAAGGTAGTGGTTGTTTATATGTAGATAGTTATTTGTTTTTAAATTGTTATTTAAACAATTGACATTAATTGTTGAAAGATAATTTGTAAAAATTAAATATTTAAATCATTATTTTACAGGGTGTTCTTAAATTTTTCCAGCTTTCAGTTCTTAAACATTGTATATAGACTGCTATAGTACTATCATGACGACCGGTGGACGGTGGCGTTCCAAGCGGCTCTAGGGAAAATTACCTTGGTAAATTGAAAGAGGCGAACGAGTCGAACAAAGAGAATTCTAAGAGAAACTCTGTGAACATGTACTTTACTCTTTGCAGTTTGCAGTTTACATATATACAATGATGCGAGTATAGTTTTTTTTTTGCACAACTGGATTGCTTCACCCAAGCAGGGTGACGAGATGGCTAGTTAAAAGGATTGACCTATAATAATTGCAAGTAAAAATTAAACAATTAGGTATTACAAATGTAAAAAACCCGTGGTATTTTTAGCAAGAAGATTAGTACCCACAAAGAAATATTTTGGTTTAACTATAAATTTCTTTCCCGCGAGCTAAGTTGGGTAGGTCAACTAGTACCCTCATATAAACCTCAAACAAGCAAAAGATCTTTTTTACTATAAATCAATAATATATAATCAATCAATAATAATATAAATCAATTTACAAACAATTTTTGATTGAATTTATGCACATAGTTCATTCAGATAGATACCTACATATACATATGTATGTACCTATATGTATATGTAGGTACCTATCTGAATGGAAAGTAAAATTCAAAACAAAAATCCATTCACTGCAAGGACGTTTTTATCTTTGTATAAATACAGCAAGAAGTAAGTTTGTGTTTAAATTTCAAGAATGAATATGTACATTATTTGAAGACAACAACCTTCATAACAGTAAAAAAATTGAAAATCCTAAAGAATTCGAATCAAAAGTCTGGTCAATGGTGTGGTATATGTACAAATATGACAAATATGTATGTAGGTAGTGCTCGTACAAAACTTGAAAATCCTAAAAAACTCAAATCAAAAGTCTGGTCAATTACGTACGCATGTATAAATACTTATGTAAGAACAAGTTCTCATATTATTACATATTCCATATAAAAAAAACCAACAATGAATATGTTTGATCGTGTATAAATCCTTACAAAAAACTATTCTCCTCAGCTAAGCGAAACCATTGTATATAAACTTCAAAACTGGTAGCAGTTTATACACATATATAGCAACAATGAACAAAACAAGATACTGAATTATTTCATGTTCTCCTTCGGTTTTTTCTTGCCTCACATTGTCACATTGCACATGCGCAAGAAACTAAGCACAAAGCATAACACTAAAAACCAGGCTCTTAATTCTCTCTCACTCAAATAAAATGTCCCTACACTAGCACTCCAAGCGGCTCTAGGTAAAAAGAAGTTTTCTCGTCTCATAATAGTACTATAGGCAATGTATATACAATGTTCTTAAACTAAACCCCTGAGTTATGGGATCTCTTTTTGTCTAAAAATAATTTCGATAGTAATTGAGAAAGATTCTCCTATATTTCTCAGTAAATCCCTTTAACGTTATACAAATGTCAACTAAACCTTTTAATTTGCATAATATGACAATCTGTATCTAAATGCAGTCATTGTTCTATCTGCCTGCATAAATATATTTCTTCACTCAATGGTGTTTTGTTGAAAAGTTCGTGCAACTTTGAACGTGACTTATAGAATCAAATGCATCCATCCAACATCACACACAAATGACAGCATGACAACTCTAACTGACAGATTCATAATAAAGATAATACCGTTGTTTGTGGCGGCAAAATTCAAATAATTTACATAAGAGAACTTTTTTTCAAAAATGTCGTTGTTAACTAGAAAACTAGAAACTTTACATCATAACACGTTGTCGTTGTAGATTTGGGCTTGTTGTAGATACAGATACATTGAGTTTGTAGATATCATTTGTAATGCGGCTTTTCATGACAAAAAGCTTAATCAAAACAATCCGACATGGCAACTTCAATATCGTTTGAGTTATGAATGATGAAACAGATAATCGTGAGTTGGGATTGGAGGTGTGTGTAGGTGGATTGTAATCCACTTGTAATCTGTTGAGATACAAAGTTAATTAGAAGCGCCATTTAACTCCTTCAAAGTCGGCATACAAATTGAATTGAAGTGCGCAATTTTGCACTGAAAAGTGTGTGAATTTCCAAAAACGGAAATGTCCCAACAGTGACCACAAAAAACGTGCTTAGAAATTAAATGGCAAGCGAAAAGAAGAAGAAGAAAAAAAACACAATAAAAAGTCTTGCAATTTTTTTGGCAAATGACGTACTTTACCTTACCACTGCTTAAAAGTATTAACATTTGTAATTCGAGACAACAATTGTGTGAACGAAATAACAATTTCTTGTGAAATTTATTTCACATTTCTGTGAATGTTTGTTGAACAATTTTTTTTTATTCGCTGTGTTGTGGAGTGACTGACTGACAGTTAACCGAATTAGTTGAATGTATGGAGCTACCTGTTTTTAATAGTTGTATCTTTCATCTATTTTGGATGTGCTAATTTGCTGTTTCTTGAAACACTCCTTAAGAGAGGTGACCGGGAATAGAATATTTACCACCAAGCTAAGTCTTGAATGGAGTTATTGTTGTGTTAATTGATAGAAGATTAATCAAAGACTTTGGACGTGGGTTTCACTATGAATTGTCCCTAATTGAGTGTGTTAATTATTTGGAAAGGATTTTGGGAGGTATTAATTGGATTAGGATTGATTAATTGATGAACATTAGGTAGTCTTTGTTTATCAAGATGGACAAGATAGCTGTGGGACTAACAACATTTATCTTCAAGACAAATTGTTGAAATGCTCCGAAATTAAATATTTGTTTTTTTTTTTTTTTTTGACAAAAAAGGTTTACATTTTAACCAGATTTCAAGGTTTGAATTTTTAGTCGGGTTGCTATTTAAAGAGATGTTAAGACTTCTTTGAATGATTTTATGAAGAGAAAGAACTTTTATGGTTCTGCTATATTTGTCATTCTTATATCTACTAACCGTCATATTTTATTCCTTTTATATCTGCTCGTTACGACAGAAGGTTGTGCACGATGCGGTTTAAAACTAGTGAGTTCCTAAATAATAAATTGCATGAATGGATCGCACCATCGCACGTACTTGCTCATAAGTGCGCTCACATCGTGGAATAACATTTAAAAATTAAGTAACATTAACGTCGAAAAATAACATTATCTGAACTTAGTAAAAGTGTGAAAACCACAAAAAATGAAGTACGCCATCAAACGTCTTGTATAATAACGAATTTATGAAAAAAGTATTTCGAAAATTGTAGTACGGATTTTGATAAAATTCTGTTTTTTATTTATAGTTTTTTGAAATTTCGGTATGCAGTTTTCTAGAGTTTATTAATATACATAGGATTATAAAATTTAAAATATTTCTTTGATTAGTTTTAAAAATATTGATTTTTCAAAAAAAAAATATTCAAAACTTAATTTTAATTAGAAAAAAAAGTTATTCGAAAATTGATATGCAGAATTAATTTGTCTACCCAGATATTCTCAAATATAAAATTTGGCAGCAATCCAAAAAACCGTTACCGAGAAAGCCAAAAATAAAAAAAATGTTATATGGAAGGTACCTTTAATAGACTTTTCCCGAAAATTGTGTTCTAATCAAATGATAGCCAATACCAACAAAAAAATTCTCAAAAATTTTCATCAAAATCGTTCGAGCCGTTTTTTAGAAAAATAAGCTTTTCCTAAACGGTAATATGCCAGGTACCGTTATTTTTAGGCCTAAAAATAAAATTTCGGTTTCCCCTCTGGGGAATAACAAAAGAATCACACACACCAAGTTTGAAGATAATCGCTTAAGCCGTTTAGCCAGCAGCTAGTAAGGCACTGACAGACAGACAGACAGACATACATTTTTTGTCGATCACTTTTTTAGACTTCTATATGGTCGTAATGCCATGTTTGATTGTTATCTCAATTTTTTTATATTCACGAATCCTAAACTTGCCCTATAGTCCCTATAAAAAAAGTAAGGTGTGTTGATAACAAATAACTCGAAAATCTGTTTTCCAAGATTTGTGTATGTGGGTTTTAAGCGATATCACAAATTTATCGAAAAAGTGGTGGGTTCCTCCTTGTGGCTAAATTAAGGCACTCACAATGAAAGTGCAATGAAAAACCCTATATAAACCAAGTAGAACCTTCGTTTTTACTTGCGATTTATAGGGACTATAAGGCAAGTTATGCATTCGTCAAAAAAAAAAAAATTCTAACAATCAAACATGCCATTACGATGATAGAGAGTCAAAAAAAGTGGGTCCGGAAATTCCGTCCGTCTGTCTGTCTGTCTGTCTGTCTGTCTGTCTGTCTGTCTGTCCGTATCGATATCTACAGCCCAAACGGTTGGGCCGATTTGATTCAAACTTGGTATATAGTATTTTTAGAGTGCTATACCCAACAGTTTTTGGAATTGGCTCCAAAACTAACGGTACCTGCCATATAACTTTTAATGAAAAACTTATTTTTCTCGAAAACGGCTCCTACGATTTTGATAAAACTTTCAGAATGATGTTTTCTGTGCAAAATCTATCTTTTAATTTTAATGGATTTTTCAGAAAAAGTTTTATAACGGTACCTCCCATATGACCGGTTTCTTAAAATCAGACTTTCTCGTTAATTAATTAACGGATTTTGATGAAATTTTCAAAATATGTAGAACTTTATGATTTAAATAATATTGCTTTTTAAAATTTTCAAAAACATTTTTTTTTAATTTTTAATAATTTTTTTAAAAAAATATTTTGTTATTTGAATATTTTGGAAACGGTTTAATGGATTTTTTTTTTAATTTTTTTCCTAGTATAAGCTTTAGATTTCTTTGAATTGACATACTCAAAAAAAAATTAAAATATGTTTTCGAAAAGTTTTTCAAAAAAAACATTTTTTTAAAAAAACTGGTCGAACGATTTTGAAATGAAAAATTCATAAAATATAAAACAGCAAAAGACATAAGATGGCTTACAACATTTTTTCCAAAAAACGTTATGAATAGTGTTTTTTTTGATTTCATAAAAATTTTTCCCCCAAATTTTATTTCATATTGCTCGGCTGAGCCCTAGCGATTAGTCAAATAAAAGAAGGATACAACCTACATACATACCTACGTATTTTAAAGCATTTCATCATCATAAAAGCACACAGAATAAATAATGAGCCTATGATAAACACACAAAAACAATTAACAAATAAAAAGAATTATTCGATTACTACTGAATGCAAAAATTTCAATCGAGAAAACAAAAGTTTACACCTTCCTATAAATAAACAAAACCACTGTGTTAACTTTTAATATTGTCGCTTTACATACTCGCTTAACAATAGTTGGAACGTTTATCTTATATTTAGTACCTACCTTCCTTCCAACCTTATTATAGGTAAATAATATCCTTAATAAATTCCATTAATACCTACCCACATCATACGTTTATCGATCCATCAAACATAATTCAGCTATTTTAATTAATTTGATTTCAAAAAGTAAATTATTGTTATTGGGACCTATATAGGTCCCTATACCTAGCATTATTGCCCTACTGCTGATTCCCACGAATCTTTATGCCAGTTGTTCAATTTTTTCCATACCAAAACGAAAATTAAACTGAAAAAAGTCCTTTATATCTTTCTATTAGCAAATTATATTATAAACAGTAAACAACAAGTGGAAAGATGATACACTAAAAAACTGCAAAAGCTAACAATCCTATATATTTATGTGCTTATCCCTTTATCGTGACGCATGTTCGTTCGAGCTTCAAACCACAACGATTCTAAAGAAGTTGCACGTCAAAAAAACATTAAAATTAAATCTTTGTCAAAAAGACGCCTGTACCTAAAAAGGATTAGCACACGGGAGCAAGTACGTGCGACCCAGTCGTGCCTTTTATTTTTCTTTTGGAGGTCTTTGAACATGTGTTTCTTGACACCCTTAGATTTTTTTTGACGTGATAACGTCTTATAAATCGTGACTAATGCTAACCGCGATACTGTGTTTCTTTCAACCAAAATCGATTGCAAGCACCAGGCGAACATGAAAAGAACAGGGGCAAATTCCCAAAATAATTCCAAAAGTACAAGAAGAGCAATGAAATACAAAATAGGCGGAGTTTTGTTAAAGTAGAATAAAGTTGATGCAGATTAGATATTGCGGTGTGTGTGTGGATTTAACGAGAGGGTTTGTGGGTGTGAGTTAACGGGCTGTATGTTGGTGTTGCTGCCATAAATATTTTGTTATGACGGTATCACGTAAAATGATCGTCCGTAAACGGGACTTTACAGATAACCAACTCTTTTTTTTTGTTTAAGTCTTAAAAGGTTTCCAGTCAACGGATCCTTTTGTTATAAATTAAAACCGTTTTAATAATACGCTTAGTAGGAGCGAAGACCTCCTTTTTTTAGAAAACAATCAATTTAGTATTCTCTTAAAAAAAGAAATTAGAAATCTTAAGTTAAATTATCTGTGACGTACCTCAAACTTTTCTTTTCTACATTAAAATTTTTTAAACAAGCTTTAAGCAAACAATTTTATGTATCGCTTTATCGTAATTTACCCTTTACCCCGCCCAAACTTCGAGAATAGAACTGAAATACCTTAGATCTTGACAAAGTTCAATAAACCACAACAAATCATTATCCATATACATACCTCGAGTGCATTTATAGAAAACAATTGCATTAAAAAAATCAATACAACTAATCGACTTTTCAATGTCAACTTTTTGTTGCAAGCTTATACTCCGAGAATATCTGAATTAATATAGCTAACTAGAACATGACCTCACCAACGCATGCGAAACATTTAAAAATCTCACCTAAACTCTGTTTCTGTAGATATTTTTCTATTTTTCTCAAGTCACTCTAATCATCGCACTTACGTCATTTTATGATGTGTGCGACAACTACTAGACACGATGCCCCAAAGCCCCACTAGTATAGTCAATCGTGACCTACTACAATGCCATACTGCATGTGGCAATAAAATAAGTTTTATGGTTATTTACATCTCGTGAAGCTTGCATCTTAATTAGCTATTTAAAACTATCAGTTCAATATTATTATGACTATTTCCGATGATGGATCATTAAATTTCATTGATAGAAGTTTGTTGTTAATCAATGTATGTATTCAGTAGACATGAGTACGCAGTGTCAATTTAAATTGCCATTTATTAGCCACCTTAACAATGAGAACAAGAATCACGATCCTTAATTACATATCCATGCAGCATCAATCCAATTATCGTATACACATCCTGTGAACGCTATTGCCGTCGTCGTTGCTGTCAGAAGACGTAGTTTTTATTTTGTTTTGTTGTTCATGTTACACAGGAGCGGAGTAGTTTTAAAAGTGGGGCCCAGCTTAAGAGGCATAACCTAGAAAAAAGACAACAAATTATTATTATTACAAAACAAAGACTAGTGAATACCGTATTATTTGTAAAATGTCCATTTAGCTTACGCTCCAGTTACTTTACTTACCTTAGATGGTGCTACAGTTCGGCGGAGACCTGAGCCTTAACCAACAAGCTTCTCCAGCCAGATTGGTCCCTAACTAGCGGCCTCCAATTTTACGGGTGAAGTTGAGTAAGGTACTCTTCTACTTGCGTGCGCCACCTAAGTTATGATCTTCCTCTACTGCATCGTCCCTTCGTGGTGGAATCGAAGATTTTCCGGGCCGGAGCATTACTTTTCATTCGAGCTATAGACCCAGCCATCTGAGAATTTAAACTTTTACTCTTTTGGCTAGGTTTTTCTCTCTGTAAAGCCCGTCTATATGTTAGGCCATTTCTTCCAATTTGTTATTTAATTCTTTCTACTCGTATTTCATGGTACTGAACCTTGGCCCCTATAAAAGTAAATACGCCTCTGACTGACTAACTTAATGTCCTATGTGAGTACTTGTCAAAAAGCATAACTTCCTCATGACGTGTACTCCATTCCCCATGGAGTATTCCATAATTGATTTACACTCCCAAAGCCCCTTTTTGTTGTATATTCTCTATTCACTCCTCTTTCCTCTTCACGCTTTTAGTGGGAGTTCTTCATGTCCAAAATGAAGGAAGCGCGCCAAAAAAAAAAATTTTAAATCGCAGACTGCCAAATGGCTTTATAAATCTGCATGCATATGTTCCTTCCGATGCAACGAACCTATAGAGAGTGTCTGTCTGTCTGTCTGACAATATGAACCAACAAAATACGTTGATAGCACCGAATCGCATGGCATGTTGGCAAAAAAAAATTAGTCATCCTCTTATAAAGTCTGCGGGCTCAGGAATCGTGTTTCCTGGGTCCAATGAACCCCCGAACAAGGCGCAACCGTGCAACTGGGTTTCTTCGAATTTTAAGATTCAACGAATGTCATTCTTTATCATCGGCTCGCTGTCTGACAGTTGAGGGTTCTTTGTTTATCTTTTTTTGGCACTTAAGCTTGTGCAATTGTATCTCTTTCACCAAATCTGACATCAAATTTTATCTTTTATGTCCCAAATGGTAAAATTGCGAACACAGTTATGTTTAGCTGTTAGTTGAAGCTATGGGAACCTAGCTTGTTAGTTGGAAGTCTTGTCAGGTCTTATTCGTATCCAAATCGTAGACAACGAACGGGCAGACGGACGATAAGTTCAGGTGGGAAATCAAATTTCATTTCATTTCATTTCATTTCAATTGCAATGTTTTGGTAATTTGAGTAAGGCTTGTTCATTTGTTACGAGGGCAAACGTTTCAATTGAATTGCTACGCTAGCTGGACCCCAGACTTGAGACTAGAGAGATTGGCAAATGGCTTGTTGCGAATTGCAAGAGGAATTTGAAAATGAGCTACTGGTCTATAAATGTGCCAACTACGGCTTTTGACACCATTTTTATCGACTGCTCCAAGGGCAGTTGCTTTTTTGGCCAACGAGAGGACGTCGGAGCAAACATGTCATTTGGAGTGAAAGACATAAGAAAGGTGTTGTAATTGGGCTTTATAATGTTTCACATATTATGGGTTATTTCGAGGAAATGTTTCTTCAACTTTTTTAGTATTGCGAATATTGGCAATAGCAAGCTATTAAATTGTTGAATTACTTTTGTAGGTTATGTAAGAAATGTGAATAAAATGTTCAATTGCAGCTTTTGAAAGTGAATTTAATTTTATCAGAGAAAAGTGAATAATTGGATCAGTGGGATCATTGATAAAGTTAAATGCTAACAAATTATTATGAAAAAAATTGTTATTTTTGAATTTTTGTTTTTGTAATTTTAACTTCGACTAATTTAGTCATTTAGACATTTTTTTCCGCAGATCTTAAATGCTGAGTCAGATGTTAGAATATTGCTCGACAGCTCGACTAACAACACATGGCATCAGTCTTGAAACCTTGAATATTGTAAACTTTTGCGAAATTGGGGAGACTGGAAATTTCAAGACTTTTGAGCGCCTTAGGAGGAAAAAAGATAAAGTGTGTTCACACTAAAAAAATATTTTTGAAACATTTCATTTTTTTAAATGTTTGTTTTTGTTTCCCATTCCAAACGGAAAACTTTCACTATTTCTCCAGCAGTTTAGTCTAATCGACATATATAAAATAGTGTGGTTAGGTAAAAATTATGCGGAAAGGGGGTTATCCATCCGAAAAGTAACCAAGTGGGGTTGGGTGTATTTTGAAGGTGTCAAAACTTGGTGATTTCATCATCATCGGGTATAACAGAACATATAAGGTAACATTCTGCATGTTTTTTGCCATTTATTAAATAAATTTGAAAAATTACCTTTTTTTCGAAGCGTCATCTCACTAACGAATTTACATACAAACACGTATGAATCGTCAATATTGTAGGAAATATCATGTTCTACTCATTATTCTTTGTTTTTTATCTCAGGACATAATGAAAAAAAGAATTTGATGCTGAAAAACCTAACCTAAAGTTTATAAATTTGCAGTTTTTTCACTTCTGTTTTTTTTGGTCCCAAAACTTCAGAAAATATATAATTAACCATCCCTGAACAACATGCCAAAATTTCATTAACTTCCGACTTTTTTTCATCTGAGACTACCTGTGGAGCTGTCGATTGAACTACTTACAAAAGTAGAGAGAAAATTAGAAACAAAGAAACATTTCAGAAATGATTCCAAAAGCGTCCACACCAAAAAAAAATCTGAAATATTTCTGAAATGTTTGTTTAGAAAACATTGGAAACATTTCAGAAATGTTTTGAAACAAGTGTTTATTTAGTGTGGACACACCTAAAGATTTTAATAACTCCTTTTCTTCATCCTATTAGTCTTCTTCTTTGTCTTCTTCTTCGTTTTCTTCTTCTCTTTCTTCTTTTTTATCTTCGTCTTTTTCTTCTTCATCTTCTTCTTCGTCTTCTTCTTCGCCTTCTCAGTTTCCTTCTCCTTTTCTTCTTCATCTTCTTATCTTCTTCTTCTTCTTCATCTTCTTATCTTTTTTTCTTCTTCTTCTTCTTCGTCTTTTTCTTCGCTTTCTCAATTTCCCTCTTCTTTTTCCTCTTCTTCATCTAATCTTCTTTTTCTTCTTCTTCGTCTTCGTCTTCTTATTCCTTCTATTCTTCCCTTTCTACAATTTCTTCTTCCCTTCATTTTCTTCGGATTCGGAATTTATTTTTTGGATCAACATTAAAACTCTGAACTCTTCTTAAAATTTTGGGGCTGCTTTCTTTTTAACAGTTGGCTTCCATGTAATGCTTGGCGTACAAACCTATCGAACAACTTAAGGATTCTATTCAAAGCACTACATTTCTATGTTGTCATCTGTAGTTTCCGTAGTATGTATCATAGTTTGTTGTTTAATTAAATGACTTGTGGCCTCCATATCTTAAGGATCTAGTGGAACTATATAAAATGTTTTACTTTCTCGAGATGTTGGAAGACAATTTCGCTCGTTTCCGAAGCTTATATAGAAGCTTCACTCTACACAATGAGGATACATTTTGCGTGAACATTAAAAAGAGGATCCTAGCTCTATACTATCGAGTGACGAATAATTACCCTGGTAATTCAAGGAAATGAACTCCCATCTAAGGTCTTTGTTTCTAAAAACTTCTTGTTCCTAATGTTTACTTCTGGTGTACATTATTTCTGTTTTCTGTAGATATGTCACATTTAGTTAAACACTTCAGTGTTCTGCGGCTTAAAACAGATGCATTCAGCCTGATACAAAATCCCTTAGCTTATCAATTTGGTTCCATTGATTACGCTAGGAACTGCCGCAGCAGGCGCCACAAAGCAAACTGAAAATGAAACATTAGCCTTTAATTACGTCAAATTTGTGATCAACATTTCTCGAGGATTTTGGCACCAAGGAGTACATCCTCAGCAACGCCGCACCATAGTAATAATAATATTCAACATCTCCAGCAAGAAGCTAGATCTTTCGCTATAGTAAGAGCTTAGCAGTTTGATCCCCTGGATTTCATTGATCTAAGAGAAGATAGAGATTGTAAAGAGGCTATCAGGAAAATCGGAAGAAGTTTGAACAAGCCAGAAAGAATTGCAATGCTCTTATTCAAAGAACAAAATTTTTACACGAACAAAATTTAAAGCAAAAAATACTAACATATCTTAAAGGAAGTAAAATTTGTTGGTCCTTCTTAAAAATATACATAATTCCACTTCGTCTTCGATTCCGACGTTGTCCATTATGACAATTCTGTGGTCAACTCCCAAGCGAAAACCGATTTATTTGAAACATTGTTTGCAGCTTATTCAATGTTGCCTCAGTGTGATATGGCTCCTTCTGTACTTGATAACGTAAATGATTTTATGGGACTAACTACCGACCAATTGCATTTACATCCCTTCTTTTCAAGGTCATAAAAACGCTGATAAACATCAGACTAAGAAATATCTTGAAACACGACACTTCTTAATGACCGGCAATACGGTTTTCGTAGCAATAGGTCCACTGGTAATATGATGGTTTATCTCACAGAATAGTGGAATCAATCTTTACATCATTTTGGAGAAAGTATAATTATTGCACTTGATATTTAAAAAGCATTTGATAGAGTGTGGCATCAAGCTCTTTTATCGAAAATGCGTGCATTTGGAAACGGCGAACCTCTTATTCGATGGATTAGAAATTACCTTTCGGAACGTTCAATTCGCATTGTTTTGGATGGCTTTCTGTCTGATAGTCACAAAATAAAATAGAGTTCGATTGCTAGGCATAATCTTGATCAGTCTCATGAAAAGCTGATATGGATATTTGTAGCCATTCGCATTTCCAAAAAAGTGATCAATTTGCTGAAACTTTAGTCAGGATGGCATCAGACCCACTAACAGGGTTTATCTAAGTGATCAGCAATGCCAACAGTGTTCGCCTAGGTGACGATTTTGTGGATTCTATGGACTTGAAGAACAGATCCATACCGAGGAGGAAAGTAACTTGTTTTACAATTAACAAAGTTAACTCTCGCTTCAGGAAGTGCACCAGAAAAAAACATGCGTGTTGACTATGTCGGAAATGGAACCACAACTTTACAGCATAGCTAATAGCTAACCATTATGCTCCGGAGCAGTAACTTTACCCACTAGCTAATGTACGCTATAAAACTCAACAAACAAAACATAATCACTATCAATTTTTCGTTGGCGCCAACCATATCAGCACATTTCGCGCTCAGAATTTGTGTTGTTCAGTCCAACTTTGCAATTGAGGTTGCCGGTGTTAGGTCGTTCCTGTACTAAATACCAAATAGTTATTGTATTTGCAGCACTGTATGTTTGGAAGTTAAAACTACTAATGATACTGAAAGAATTTGCTGTTATGGGTCTGGTTTTCTTTGCGGTCTCATTGTTGTTTTGCTTACATAACTAACTGACCCAACCGGTGTCGCTCGGGTAGATTAGTTCCATTTTACCTTTCTATTGGCATTTTTAATGCAAGAAAACTAATAAAGAAAAATATCAAAATCAAAATATGGTCACAAATATGAAAAAAAAAGAAATTTCCTGATCAAAAATCAGTATCAGTTATATTATTATACTAGCTTTGCTTGCGTTAGTTACCCTTCCAAAGAAAAATCATATTTAAATTTTTTAAACATACATGACATACTGTTTAAATAAAGTCTTCACTAAAGAATCAAAATAATAATAAAAGATGATTGTGATGACGTCAGGAAATACTAAAATGGCGATTTGTATGCATCATACCTGTAAACCCGGTATTTCTGTGTATCATTGTATTTCTCTATAAAATATAGCACTTGGAGACACTGTGTTAATGTAACTCAAAATAAAAATTCCTACACCATCTGTGTTAGAGTAGAAGTACGCAACACCCCAATGTATGGCGTAGTTGTAAAAAAAATATACATACATCGTAGATCAAACATACGTTCTCTAATTTTCCGTGATGTAGTAAGCAAATTATTTCTTTGGCCAATTTACAAAGATTTAGTTAATTTATTTAAAAAAATTGTCATAAGTTACTAGAGGTAATTTCATATTAATTAAAAAACGATTTGTTCAATTTCGTTGTATGCTTTCGCGTGATACGCGCACAGTCGAAATTGTTTCAATTTTATTATATATAGTAGTCCAGTCAAAGCGTAGTTAAAATCGCCCTCATGTTACAAAAAATATACAAAAGGATTTTTGTAATCGAATCAGAAGAAATCCAACAAAATTTCCTGATGCGTTTTGAGATATCCGCGAAAAACCGCGTAATTTTAGCATTTTTTTCGGTTTTTTGCTTACATCTCGGAAAGTATGCGTCTTAACTGAAATTTTACCCACAACAAAATGGAAGACTATTAAATTTCGTACAAAATTCATGCATATTGTTTATTTCTCAGTTAGCCCGTTAGAGCGCGTTGAAACTTCAACATAATTTCCCATTTCTGTAAAAAAAACACAATTTTTCGGCTGTAGTAGAGTGCCTTCCAAAACCGTTACAAAATTCATATGTAATAAAAAACTGTTTTTTTTTTTTACGGAAATGGGAAATTATGTTGAAATTTCAATGCGCTGTAACAGGCTAACGGTACGCCTAAACAAGAAACATTTCATTTTGTTGTGGGTAAAATTTCAGTTAAGACGCAAAGTTTCCGAGATGTAAGCAAAAAACCGAAAAAAGTGCGAAAATTCCACGGTTTTTCTTGGACATCTCAAAACGCACCAGGAAATTTTGATGGATTTCTTCAGATTCGGATTCAGCGACCCAAAAAACATGGTATTCGAAAAAAAAATCCATTTGCATATTTTTTGTAACGTGAAACTACCCGTTACAAAAAATATGCAAATGGATTTTTTTTTCGAATACCATGTTTTTTGGGTCGCTGAATCCGAATCTGAAGAAATCCATCAAAATTTCCTGGTGCGTTTTGAGATGTCCAAGAAAAACCGTGGAATTTTCGCACTTTTTTCGGTTTTTTGCGTTTGAATGGACTATAGACTATAGTGATTATTTGAGAAAGTGAGAAAACGTAATAAAATATGAAAACTGATTGTGATTAAAAGCTTAATTCAATTTTTATAAGGCTTTTTCCAATAAGGTCATAAAATTACTCCTTTCTTCTGTGTTACTAGATTACGAAGAGTAGCTAAATCTACCTGTTATTATATTTTAAATTAAGAATACTAAGTTCTTCTGTTTAAGAAAAGTCTATGCGAAGGAGAAAAAGTAAGCACTGAAAAAAGACAAGAACATCGGCGCCAGAGAAACCCTGTAGTTTGCTTTGTCAAATTCAATACACATTTTGTTCCGAAGACAGAAACAATGTCTATAAGCTTTTAAAATATCTTACAGTCTGTACAAGCAGTGGTTGACGGTTGAGTAATATCAGCGAGTGATGAGTTTTTAATCAGCGTTTAAGAAGGGCAGCACATTCTTCCTGAACAACCATGACAACTGAAAGGATTCAGGTGAGAAAACAGCAGTCAAATTATTCATTCTGAAATGGCTAGGGTAATGAAAATCGTTTTATAGCCCTTGGCTTGGCCCTGGTTTTTTAATTAGCTGTCGCGGCCAAAACAAAATTCACATATATCTAAAAAAAAATGTTTAATGTCTTTAAGCTATTACGATTTCAAGAAAAATTGTTAAAATTCTTTCCATCAATACACAAGAAATAGCCCAGTTCTCTTTCCAATTATAAAATCTCACTCCAAAACACCCTGTACGCATGGACCTTATACCAATATTAAATATTTAATAAAAGATAAGTTTGTCACCTTAACCGTTCATGAAACCCAAAATTTGCCCTTGTCGAAGCAAACAATATACTAAAATAACTCTTATCAGTTCACACCGTTTAAGATAACATCAATCCAATTTTATACTTCTGGCCTCAAAAAAAAAAATACTGTTATTTCTATCAAAAGATACAAATTTCGTTTTTTCCTACAATACACATCAGAGTTTAATGTATTTCTCTTGTTTAATTCGCATAAACTCGTGGCACTGGCCTAGATTTTTTATTAACTTTTTCATTATTTAGTGCGGGAAATAGTTTCTCAATAAAGTGACTAAATTTTAGTTAAAATTTTTTTTAAAAAAAACCATAACATACCAGAAGAAAGAAGTGTATTTTGATTGTTAAACCTGAAACAACTATCGGTGGGTGAGGTGTTGTTGAAATTGATCAGTTGAGATACATTTTGCAACATCAAACGAAACAAAAATCCCTAAACCAAACAAACATTAAACCACGCGCTGAGATTATTGCGAAAAAGATACAAATCAATGTTTACTCCCAGATCCAATCGATTCAACAATCAAAGATGGAATCCGACCGCAGAGATGCTCAACGAAGAAATATTCGGGTAAATAAATAAAGTTCCTTTCCTTCTATTAAAAAAAAAAAAAAGATACACGAGGAAGATGAAGATATCTGCTATAATTCATCTTCCGAAAGATAAAGATACTTCTCGGCAGACTCGCTACTTGAGATCTTCATAATTAGACCATAAATAATTGAAGACTTAGTCTGAATTAGATGCACATTATTCATTCAGTACTCGCTGTACGCCTCATTTTCGGGGTAAGGCAAAGGCAGCCACATAGAGGAACACTGTCGGGTGTATCTGTCACCCTTAATTTGTATCCGAAATTGTTACGCCCAAATGAGATCTTTTTGAAAGATTTTCCCTCGATGCCATGGATATATCTACGGCTCCGGATGGTGATGTGCGTGAGGTTTCTCCTGGCCAAGTGCGTCTGAGCTTTAAAAAAAGAAATACAAATCTGGAGAACGATGATCATATCCAGAAAACGATCTTGGTTGTGTCTCTTCTGGAGTTTTTTTTTTTTGAAAATATGAAATTAGAGCGAAGAGATTTTAATTAAAAACTGAACCCATACTGTTTTGTGTGTCTGATGATTAATCATTTGATTTATGAATATTGCAGTTAAATTGTATATTTATTGCAGTTACATTCAAGACGTTGTAAATCTTCGTTTATATTAGAGTCGTATAGTTGGTGCAGTCGTTTGGATAGAAAATACATCCAATTTAATCAAAATTAAGTGCGTAAGTGTCTGGGAATGGATGAAAATATGACTTCATGGGGTTTGGTTTGGTTCGATAAATCTTTCACTGGAATTGGGGTATAAGGAGGATCGTTAGGACGTTTTTTAAATGCGTTAAAATAGGTTGAGATTATAACCGTGTTTAATACTTGACCAACAATTTTATTAAACTTCAAAGAATGTTGTTGTGCTATTTGTATTGATTTGAAACAAAGTTATTCTGACCCACCCGACGTTGCTCGGTTACAGGTAGGTACCATACTTTTTTTACTTGCGATTATAGGAACTATAAGGCAAGTTTAGGATTCGTGAATATTAAAAAAATTGAGATAACAATCAAACATGACATTACGATCATAGAGAGTCTAAAAATGTGATCGAGAAAAAATGTCTTTCTGTCTGTCTGTATGTATAACGAGCTGCAGCCTAAACGGCTAAAACGATTATCTTCAAATTTGGTGTGTATGATTATTTTCGCATTCCCCAGAGTAGAAATTGAAATTTTATTTGTAGGCCTAAAAATAACGATACCTGCCATATGACCGTTTAGGAAAAGCTTATTATTCTCGAAAACGGTTCCAACGATTTTGATGAACATTTTTTGGATTTTTTTTGTTAGAATCAAATTTCCGGTACCTTTCATATAACGGTTTTTTTTTAATTTTGGGCTTCCTCGGATTTCTGTCAAATTTTATATTTGAGAAGATCTAGGTAGTTTAATTAATTCAGCGTATCAAAATTTTTAATAACTTTTTTTTTAATTAAAATTAATTTTTGAGATTTTTTTTTTTTTTTTTTTGAAAAATCAATATTCTCCAAATCATATAGTGAGCCCAAGCAGGGGAGTTGCAGGGGGACAGCATGACCCTCATTCGAATTCGAACCCAGGCTAATACGCTTAGCAGTCCGATAAACTACTAACCACCAGCCCACGGGGCACTACTTTTTTGATATTTTTATTTAAATATTATAAAAATTATATGGTGTAATGTTAAGTCAAATCGATCCACAAATAAGGATTTTCAAAAAAGTTACCCCACTCCCCGCGCTACCTAGGGCAATTAAAATAGCAAAAGTTACTTCTTACAACATCAGCTATCTTCCTGTAAAATTATCGTCAAAATCAGTCAATAAATAAGAATTATCGAACAAAATAGAAACTAAACTTATATATACATTATATACATATACTTTTTAGTAACTAAAAAGGGGCAGAGTGAAATTGGTAATTTTAATGCACGGTAACAGTAAATGTCTGCGCATTTAGCTGAAATTGAAACATTTCAGTAACTTTAATCTGTTTTTACTCAAGTGACATTTTTGTTATATAAAAGTCACAGAGAGGTTTTATGGTTTGAGTTGCTGAGCGATGATAAAGAATACCTGAATGTCACTTCTCTTAACAAAAGGATTTCGATTTTTTATTAGGTTTTTTCTGAAACTTCTTAGTGACAACAGTATCAGTTGTGACTTTTCCGAAACGGAATGTAGTCACAAAAAGTTACATTTAAGTTTTATGAGGGAGCGTTTCGGAAGCCCGTTTTTTAAAATCCCGTTTTTTATAATCCCGCAAAAAAAAATTAAAATCCCGATTCTAAAGTCCTCTTTTTTTAAAATCCCGCTTTTAATAATCCTGTTTAAACAGAATTCCCTTTCTCGTTAGCCCGCTTTTTAAAATCCCGTTTAATCCCGCTTAGCCCGTTTCGTATTTTGATAAATTTACTGAATGTTGTGCACATAAATATTACCTAGCAGTTCCCCATTTTGAAAAGCTGGGATGAGCAATAAAGTTGTTTGTGGTTTGTGTGAACATTTTTTTTTATTAATATAATATATTTCTACTTGCATTTTCTGCAAAAACTGGTTGGTTAAGCAAAAAAAATATTTAGTGTTTGATAAAGCGGCAAACGTAGGTACATGTGCAAGATTTTTCAAGTGAGCGCAATGAGTCGAATAACTGAAATTAAATCAAACAAAGGTGGCAGAAAATTAATTGTTGACGGCTACGAATACCATTTTGAAAGAAAAGCTGTTGAACTTTTTCGATGGAGCTGTTCACAAAGGAAAATTAATTCTTGCAAAGGAAGAGTCACTACAATTTTAATCGATGGAAAACATGTAATTAAGAAAGAACCATCGGCGCATTGTCACATCCCAAACTCGTGCAGCCTTGAAGTGTGTCGAGCAAATTGGAATGTTAAAGAATCTGCAGAATCACTTTCTATAAATCCGTCTCAAATTATACGTGATAGTGTTGTTGCTTGTGAACCATCTGTCAGACCGTGCTTGCCATTTTCTTCTCTGCAGAAACAAAAAATTAACCGTGTTCGAGCGTCATCTATTAAAGAACCTGAAACCATTAAGGATATTAATATTCCTGAAAATTTAATGCACCTTGAGGGTGAATTATTTGTGTTACCCAAAAGGAATGCGATGAAAATAAAATTATTATGTTAGGAACTATGTCAAACCTTATTATCCTACAATCTTCTAAATGTTGGTTAATGGACGGTACATTTTATGTCGTTCCAAGTATCATGCGCCAGTTATTTACTATTCATGGAAATCAAAGAAGTGCTACGAAGTATTTTTTTCAGAATTAATAAGAATATCAATAGAATTCAATATAGTATTGAAACCGGAACGAATCATAACTGATTTTGAGAAAACGATAGCATTGGCAGCAAAACCTTTGTTTCCGGATGCCGAATTTAAGGGTTGTTTATTTCATTTCAGCCAAATTATTTGGCGGCGAGTGCAACAAAAAAGCTTTGCTTCCAAATATGGAAATGATAATGAATTCTCTCTCAAAATACGTATGATTAAGAGTTTGGCGTTTGTACCACCCGAAGAAGTCTCTTCCTATTTTGACGCGTTGCAAGATTGTTTGAATGATGACGAAGATGCAATTAGATTTGCTGAATGGTTTAAAAAAATTTTTTTTATTTGTTACGTTACAAAATCAATAAAAAAAGCTTCTCCAAATATTTGTTTTATTTTTGTCTCCTTTCATATGACATAACGCCCATGAACATTATGTCACCCCATCATCATCACTCATCAGCATTGGGCTGTAAAATAAACTCAATCCCGCTTTTGGAATAAAAAGCGGGCTTATAAAAACGGGAATTTAATAAACGGGATGGTAAAAAACAGGATTTTAAAAGCGGGATTTTATAAAAACGAGATTTTTAAAAACAGTATTTTAAAAAACGGGATTTTAAAGACAGGATTTTAAAAAAACAGGATTCGAAAAACGGGCTCCCGAACCCAACCCGTTTTATAAAGACTACAAGAATTTCCAATTTAAGTTACGATGATAACAATCCAAAGCTGCTGAAAAGAAAAATTATTGCTATTTGAAGAAAATAGTACATAGAATCAATAAAAGTTACGTGGTAAAAATCTTACATCGTAGGTTTTGTCATTATTTCATCAAGTTCTAGACTTCTTGTTGTGACAAGTTCCAAGAATAGAAAAACAATTGTACAAGTGAGAAAGAAGAAAGAGAGAATGGCGAAAAGGTAGGAAAAATAAATTTAAATAAAGTTAGTTGATGTTTGTTTACTATTTATTTATTTCCTCTAATGAAGTTGGAAAAATAAAATTATAAAATTATATTGGAATAAGAAATCTTATTTAGATGTTTTTTCACAGCTACAACTGCTTTCAATTTTCTGGAAACAGGTTTTGGAGATCAAGAAAACAGAAACCTTAAATGGATATAAATAAAGTAATTATTAGAGAATATTCTAGATTGAATATATACTTGAATTTTGCCACACTTCTCAACACACTTGTGTTCTGCCTGTGATCAGTATACTCTTTTGAATAAAGTAATTTGAGCGTAGGGGACTTGAATACCAGAGTACCATGCTTGGACAAAGTGTTGCTTCTTTGGTTGACTATTTCAAAAAGCTGGCATTTAAAGAAGTCCTGAGTGTCAAAGAAATTTCGTTGAGATTGTACATTAATCAGGACTTAGCCAAATTAACGGATTGCCAAACGAATTTCTGCGATATCTGGACCTTATTTTTACTGATTGATCTGGTTCCTGTGATGAATCCAATTAATTGCATTATTCCAACGAATTATCCATCTAAAAGTGACACGCTCTCAAATTTTAATAAAATTAATATGGGAAAACTTGACAAGTTCTTTTACAATATTGACTGGACAAATGTTTTAAATTCAAATAATATAAATGTATGTGTACAAAATTTCTATGACGTTCTTAATAATTATCTTCGTAATTGTGTTCCTAAGTTAAGAAAGAAATCTTGTAATTTATCAGTATATTGGATAAATAAGGATCTTAGACGAGTACGTAATTTAAAAAATACATTTTACAAGAAATGGAAAAGAACTCTATTTACTAACTTCTATAACATATATTCTTTCTGTAGAAAATTGTTTAAAACTAAATTAAGGACAACTTAAAAGGCTTATATTATTAAAATCAAGTCTGACATATGGAAGAATCCAAAGAGTTTTTGGAAATATATTCGTTAAAAATTAAATAGTTCATCTTATCCATCATCTGTGCAATATAACGGTAAATCCTCAAGATGTGATGAAGAAATACGCAACATGTTTGCTGATTTCTTTCAACAAACATACAGTTTTAACAATTTTAAGTACTTTGATAATTCTAATTGTAATCGACCATCCTGTGATATACCCTTAACTAAGACTGTCGGAGGAGGAAGTTGTGTAATATATTGACGAATTAAAATGTAATTGTTTGTCTGGTCCTGATAAAATTCCGTCCTTTTTCTTTAAAGCAAATAAGACTTATATTTCTTCAACAATTACATATTTATTCAATTGTTCACTGTCAACTGATGTATTAACTGAGTTATGGAATTCGTTATTTATTAGACCGCTTCACAATAGTGGTAATAAAAATAACATTCAAAACTATCGAAGAATTGCAAAACCTTCCGGTATACAGAAGCTTTTTGAAACAAACTGTCTCTAAACATATTCAATTTCACTGTCAAAAATTACTCGCTCCTGACCAACATGGATATTATTTGAAGAAATCTACTGTCATTAATCTTTTAGAGTTTACTAACCACGTTAACAAAAATATGCAAAATGGCATCCAAACTGATGTTTTCTGTGCATTTGATAGAGTATGACATTCCATACTTAAAAATATTTTTAATTAAGTGTCTGTAAGACACATTGCCTTTTAGAATGCAACATTACGTTGTACGACAATACTTAGAAGAATTAGAAAGATAGGAAAGATTTTTTTTCGGCGCAGCAGATCGAGAATTAGTTGACTATTTTCTTACTTAAGACTCACGGACGGCTCTAGCTTGCACCAGGAGTTAGAAAAATGTCTTGTCAACCTGAGTATTGAACTGATGACCTCTGGATCAGAAGCAAACATTTTATCTACTACACCAATGCCGTCCGCATAAATTAGAAAGATATGGTTTTCAAAAGTGGATAGTTGATTAGATAAAATCTTATTTAAAAAATCGTACACAATTCGTAGTTTTTAAACACTGCACATCTAAGATAATAAATGTCTTATACGGAGTTCCACAAGCGAGCCACATTGGTCCACTTTTATTTCTTATTTTTATTAATGACATTACTTCGGATATTTCATATTGCAAGACTTTAAAATTTGCTGTCGACTTCAAACTGTTCTATGGCTATATTGACCCGAATAAATACTTATTCCTACAACACGACATTGACAAAGTTTTTGCCTGGTGTTGCTCAAATGGAATGGAACTCAACAGAAGAAAGTGTAAGGTTATGACATTCAAGAAGTAGGGAACCATTTTTGTCATACTACTTTATTGAAGAAGACATTGTTGAAAAAGTTGATGCTTTCAATGACTCAGGAGTTTTATTTGACACAAAACTCTCCTTTAATCCTCACATTGACACACTAATAAACAAAGCAAGGAGCCGCCTTGGCGTCATAAAGAAGGCAGGTACATAATGTCATCTTCCTGTTTCAATTATTATCTAGATTCATCATTTCTACACCAATTCTTAATATGCCGAATATCAATACTTGTCCAAGATCAACACGCAATCCAACATTTTTCTATATTGCTTTTGCGAGAGTTAACTATAGAATAAATGAACCACTTAATATTATGTGTATTGATTTTAATAACTCTTTTCATATATTGACTTTAATTTATCAAAGAATAATATCAAGAAGAAATTATTAAATTGTTTACTTTTGTAGCTAATCACTAAAATGTTAAATTTGTATACTTAATGATGTAAGATGTAATATCTGCAGTTGTTTTTTAAATTAATAATAAATAAATAAATAAAGTATCACATACATTTGTAATTATTTCTTACAACTTCTGATATCTTTCAAGTATTTCCTTTAGGAGTTACTATTACGAAATGCTTTGAGTGTTTAATTCAAATAAATATCCAATATATTTTGAACCATTTCGCCTTGATAATTGTGCAGAAGGCCTGGAATGAAGTTCAGCACAACCCTGGACCTAATGTCTTAGTTTTTTTTTCTAATTTGTCTCCTTGTGGCTATCTTCCATCATTATAAGATTGAAATCCTAGTTTTTTTTTAACTCCAAGAGACTGAGACTAGTAATCTTAGCTTCTTATTTCTTCTTCTTTTCTTTTTAATCGACGATTGTTGTGGTCTCAACTGAAACAAAAATTCCTCCGCCTCACTACTTCGCCTTTGAACTCCGGAATAGGTGTGCATGATACGTGACATCAGGTTGAGTGAACGGTTGGTATCACAATTTCATATATCAGGTATCACCCTACTCCTTGTATTTTGGGAAAAGGTAACATTCTATGGAGATGAGCTCACAACATAACTTACTTCTTCAACAATGATGTTAGGAACTCCTACTAGCCACAGCTATTGGAAAGTATAGCCTAGCAAAGTCCCTCACAATACCGTGTCATCTGTTAATAATTTTGTTGAACGAATCCCCTAAATTTCGAATACAGTTCCACCCGCTGTGAGTAGCCACTGCAAGTATTTCTGCCTTTTCTTAAGAATTTGTCTGCAATATTTACCAATATCCAGATATACGTTTAGAAAAACAATAAAATATTCTTCATTTGAGCAGAACAACGCCCCTTTTAAACACCTGCACCTGTGAGCATTAACTCCTAATTAAACCAAATATAATTTCCGCATTTAACATCAAAGTGGCGTTAAAAGCGTTTATTATTTAAAAACCCCATTTCCCTAATTAGTGTAATTCCGCCTTAAATCACTGAAAAAACCAGCGCGTGCTATAAAATCCGCATCTTCCTTATTCGCCATGCCTATTACACAAAGCCAACAACTTCATTGGTTCCTTTGATGTCAATCGTTCATCAGCCGGCTTCCCTTCATTTGATTTCATTGAAACTGCCAAACTCTAGCCCGAAGCCACAAAAAATAACAGATCTTCAATCACCGCCACTGATCACAATTATCATCATGTTGATGAGTTTATGAGATAGTTCTGTTGACATACAAGTGAGTGTACCCTTGCATATCTCCATCATCCCACCCATGACAAATGCTCTTCGTCAACATCAACAAAAAGTCAACAACATCGCTGATGAAGTCCAAAACCGACAAAACCCATCATGGGCAAACTACCTAACCAAACATCTTCTTCCTGCGTCGTCGTGAAGTGGCGGCTCTTTTTTGCCTGTCAGTCGTCGTTCGGCCAAATTGGCAGCTCATTAATCATTCCTGGATCTTTCCACACTCATCTTCGTTTGCATGCTGGACCGCATTTGCCAAATTGCCAAAGAGAAGCTTCTTGTTTTCTTGTTTAGCTTCTCAACTCTAACCACCATCCTCCTCCTTGATCATCATCTCCTCAATGTACCAATGCAAATTCCCCGAGTCCATCGCACGCATTAGGCAATTAAGATTTGCAAATGCATCCATATGGACGTTGCACGGAGGCGAGAAGCAGTGTGCGACATCATTGCCCTGACAATTCAGAAGGACAAAGATAGACCGTATAGTCAGTCCGATGGATAGAATAAAAAGAGACTCTTCCCGAATGGCATTCCCAATTATGTGTGTGCCTTGTCAATTCCCTGTTTGCAGAACACACACAGGGAACCAATTTCAAAGGTGAAAACTTAATGCGAATTCCAAGCAAATCATCTTGTGTGTTGAGCCCTTTGAAGACAAATTACCAATTTTCGCAAACTATTTACAGTGGGACAAAGAGTGCTAATGTATGGAAAAGTTTTTTTGTTGACAATTTCAGTTTTTATTGATTTAAATACAAGGATTAAAATTCTGTACCTAACGTTTTTTTTTGAAATTAAAAGACTATAGATTTTGCGACCTTCAATTTTTGTTTTTAGCAATATTTTGAACTGAAGGAAGTTTTAATTCTGTAAAAAAATTCCACAAAGGTTTCTTAATTTTTCTTCATGCCATGCTTTCCGGAAAGACTGTCTTTTTCCTCGAGATTCTAGTCAGCTTTTGCTTTAATATTTTATAAACAATTTTAAGTAAATAAATTTTTTTTTTAGTAAATTTTAGAAATTTTTTCCTATAGTGTCTTTTATGTTTCGAATTTTTGCTTTATTTGAACTGAGTTATTAAAGAGCAAGTAGAATAGAGAAGAAATACTAATTATGCTAGTAGGTACCCCGGTCACTGTTAATTTTTATCTGTGATTTTCGATTACTTTTTTCAAATTACAAGAATCTGTCTCCTGCTTTCTCGATAATTTTACTGTCCAGTTCGAAGATTTGGTAGATTTATTCTATGATGGCTTGTTTGCTTTATATCCTTCAGTACAATGTTGATTCGGGCTAGCAGAATCTTTTTTTTTTAATCATTGAGTTTATTCGTATTGTTGCAGTAAGTTGATTTGGCGTTCGTAATGTAATCAGTTGCTAACCGAAGATTCTTAACTTTTTAATTTGAGCTACTCGAATGTAAAGGTGGACAACATTTTGGAAATCAGTGAAGAATTAAGCTGGGGTACCCCCTTTAAGCACCTCGAATTAGCGATGCATTTTAAAGATGTGGCTTTTTTGAAACATCGCCCAATTTGTCGAAAACGTATTTTTCAGGGATATTTTCCTGGTCTGGGACAGGTTTTGGCAAGATTTGATTAGATTCCAGAGATGTACCGCTTTTGGCCACTTTATTTGCCATTACGTTCCTGTATATGTTACAGTGTCCGGGTACTCATCGAAGGGTTACTAGGTTTGTTTCGCTTATTAGTAGCACATTGTTACGACATCGATCAACCAGTTTGGATTCGGAGAGAATTGAGTGCCGACTAGATGAAAATACCAAAATTGGTTATTTACCGGATTACATAAGAAAAGATGCTTTGCAGCTCCGCCTATTGCAAGCACTTCTGCCTGAAAAACAGTACTGAATTCTGTAAGTTTTATTGATTTGTTTATTGGGTAGATTTACTGAGAAAATATATCAGACCTACTCCTGCTTCCGTCTTAAAAGATTTTCGTTTATGACCAGGTTTTCTTTTCCTGCATTGTTTTTATTGTTGGAATGTGTATAAGTACCTTTATAGCCGGTCCACTAAAAACTCCCTTATGGGAGTTGGCAGAACTTTATTTTAACAAATCGTGCAAGTTTGTGGTTTTGCTTCCTGAAATTTCTACTAAAATTAAAGCCCAAACACTGACTAACCCACGAAATACAAACAAATTATTGATGTTATAGCTTGAACCAATTCATTTGGCCATTCTACTGCGCAGCTCTCTTAATTTTTTTTTGCTTATTCAATTGTTGTTGAAAGATACATACAATCACGTTCCAGCGATGGACTTTCTTTACATGGAATATGATCATGGCTTATTATCCAGTTTTAAAAAAAATTTGTCATATCTGGCTTATACTCATTATATCTCTTGCGCACCATTTTTGTTCTCTTGAATCCTCTCTCGGGACAAGTTATAAAACCCCCTTCGTGTGTATTAAACACAAGCACTATCTTTAATGCAAAATAATGTAGATTTTTCTTGAGATTTTGTTAAAGAGCTTTCACAATTGGTGCTTTTTAAAGCTTTTTAAGACCAAAGATCTATAATAGCTGCGTTTTATTATCCAAAAAGATCCAAAAGGATCCTTATCGATAATAAAAACGTTCCAGATCCTTTTTTTTTTTTGTTCAATTACTATTAGAATATTGCAAAAGTGCCATCTGTTTTTCAGAATTAAAACTAATTCTTTGATATTGAACTATATCCGTATAGAAAGCAGGATCATAAATTGTTTTTGTATTACGTGTCAAAACTTAATCCAGATCTGAAGATAATAAAACTGAGCAAATGTTCACTACGCAAAACATCAAACCATGTAATATGTATTTACGCTCTCTCACAGTTAAGAGTTAGTGAGATTCTACTGCAATCGTCACTGTACTGACAATAGGCTAAAATTTTAGTGCGGTAAAATATAGTCCGTTTGAGTTTCGATATCTATGACGTTAACTTAAATTTTATGATCGTAATTCCCCTTATTCCAGTTATTACTTTGCTCCAGTCTTAAGGAACTTTGGTCAATAGTGAAAAGGTCGATGGAGGCTAGTGAAAGGAATATCTGCAGTTAATGAAGTCATGGTTTTGAGATTGATTATCTTGTCTAGCATTGGAATCACGATTATTGTGTACATCCAATTAATGGTTTTTTGGCTGCTAACCCATCTCTTACCAGATTTCTCCCATAGACCATTAAATGACAAGCGGGGAGGCAGTGCAGGAATTTTCTTCTCCGTCCCTGCAAAGGGTGTGAAAGAGTAGAGTATTTTGCCGAAATTCGAATTGCATTTCCATATCTGGAACTGTTATTTTTTCTGTATTTTGTTCTTAATTAAGAGGAGCGAATTTGGCTGGTATGGTGGTTGCTTGACAAAATTCTAAAACCAATAATCAACTCAGCTATCTCTTAGAATTCTTAGGCTCTTTACTTTTAGCAGCGTAAGGAAGACATTGTTTTTTTTTTTTTTTTGACTACACGACAATTTCAGACTTTCGTTTGTGCCTATTTACCATCAAAGGTGTAGGAAGGAAATAAATATTGCAGTAGTTTTTCTAGCGTTAATAACACATTTTTAGGAAAAGCGATAGAAGAATTATCACATAAAAATTTTTTCGCACTCAGTACACATCAAAATATGTTTCTGCTAGCAGCGTTAAGTTTGCCATAAAAATGTGAATTCAAGCAAGTTAGTTTCTATGATCTGACATCAGGAGTCTCATTGAACACTAGTATTAGATCCGAGTATGAGGGCGATTCTTTGTTTTACAAATTTCTTAAAATCTCGAACAAGAGCGAAAGGGACCTACAATTTACCGCTAGGTCAGAACAATAACAAAAGCCCAAACAGCTTGGAGGAACTTTGAAAGATTTTGACATCAATATATTAGTACGAGTTTTTCTTTCACTGCCATTTTTTTTTAATCAGAATGGGTCAAATCCTTACGTATCACCCACCGACTCATAACAAGACACATCGAATTACTAAAGGAGAATGCACGTCTGTGCCACGTCCACTCTTCTATTGAATTTGAATGTCCTTACTTACCAGTCTTAGCCATATACTCGTACCCTGAAGACTCAATTTATAAGACGTTATCACGTCAAAAAAAATGTTATTGACTCAAGTAGTATTTAAACTGTTCTTATAAAGAACAAATGGAGGATCAAAATAAATGGAGTTACTGTGCGAAGATATTTTTTAGAACTGAACTGAACTCTCTTGCTAACATCTCCTTAACGTATGTGTTTAGTGTTTAGTTAGTCTTAGTCTAATTATCTATTCATTTTCCTTAACTAGAATCCTTTTTGACTACGTTCACAGTATTTATCTAAAGCTATTAATGAGACAAAAATATTGCTCATTCTTCTCTTAACTATTCAACTTATCATTAAATATAAACATCAAGTTCACATTAATACTAAGACCAACATGACTTCTTAATACACCAAATAAATCTCTCAATCCACATTCCAAATCGGGCATTTTAATAGTCCAAACCACCCCACTGTGTGCACATCATCCTTACAGTAGCCGCATGCAGCCAAAGATTAAACGAAAAAATGAAAAAAAAACAAGATAATCATCCAGAAATGACACAAACCACCGTTGATGGTGCTCAAATGAAAATGATGACGGATACATGTGGAGCGTTGACATCCAGCCCCCGGGCTGGGGCACTAGGCATAGGCATCACCATCGGCACCACCACCACTATCGTCGCAACCAAAACCGTAGACAGAATAATTTCACATTCGAAATGTGGTGACTTATGGCACGTGCATAGCACCATGTCATTGTTTCCACGCTCTCTCATCTCATTACTCCTGAATATTTATAGTTTCGAAAGTACGATGTACAAGTACAACGTTTTAACGACAACGAAGCAAGAAGTCTTCAGATTCAGATGCTGATGCTGCAAAGAGATCGGTAGCGTGGCGGCGCGGCAGGACGATTTACTTAGGTTTTCAGATAGCCGGTCTGTACATATTGATGATGCATGTGGTATTTAGTTATGTTCGGATGGTTCCCTGATTTGACATCTCGGAATTTGCTCAAACATTTCTTCATTAACAGCGATGTCGCAAGATGACAGCAGAAATGACAGAGACCACGATGATGACATGTCATTTTGCTGCCTGTTTGGTAATGGCAGAGTACAGCATCATCGGTTGTGTGTAATGAGCGAAAGAATTCGTTGTCGAGACTCCGAATTCGAAGAAATTTGTCACGATTTTCTTTTTTAACCTTTGACACTTGACAGCAATGATTAGTGATACTGGATAGTTTAACAAGATTTAGATTTATCACAGGCGCGTGATAGTGATATTCGATACAACGTAGTTTCAAAGGGGGAGGGGGAAAGTAGAAACCCCACGGCACTCAGCAGTGAAATTGAAATGCAATTCGAGTGCCAATCAATGATTATTGGTAACACCAGTGCGGGTAACGTCGCGTTGCCGTTGCGCGTCGTCATGAATGCCGAATCAGCTGAGCCAAATTGAAAAATATGAATTGATTTATGACAAGGTGCATGTTTGCTGAGGCTAAGGCTGACAGCTTTGGTTGTTCGTTTTGATAAGCTGATCGCAGCCGCCCGCCGGGCAGGTGTTTACTTATTATTGTTTTCGATTGGAGAACCCAGCTGAGAATTATTCGTTTCGATTTAATTTAGTCACGTTTTATCGAACAATGCCAATTGAGAATTGACTGACATCAGTCTCTGCAAATGACATGTGAAAGTTAAAGTTACTTTAGTCGAGTTATGAGGTTGTAATGTAAAAAGCGTGTTGGGAATCAGTAATTTGGCAGGGAAGTTGTTTTCTATTTTCATTCAGCATAATGTAATTTACAAGTCGATGGAAACTTTTTAGGCGTGGTACGTCATTGGGTAGAAATAGTGGTGATTAGCATACGTTCCGGTTCTATGTTCGTGCTTCCAGTATCGTATTGGTAAATTAAATAATTTTGTGAAGGTGAATAATTAGAATTGATAATAGTTTGTTGAGAAACAAAGTCTGTTAAATCATTGTACATTCGTATGGTGCGGCTTAAAAATGAAAGAATCTTTATGAAACAGTTCGCTTTGAGTTAGGAAAAAAAACTGTTTGCAAATTCTAGCATTGCGAGCATTACGATGGGTGGTACATTTATTTGATGATAGATTTGGCTAATTCACTAGAGCAATAATGAAAGACACTAAGAGTTACGACGATTTATTTATTAACTTTGCTTGACATTCACATTAAGAATTAAAACTCTTATGTATAATGTTGTCTCAACTTGAGTGTATGTAAAAGATAAAATTAAATTAAAAAAAAAGAAGAAGAAACTAAATTGAATTGATTAAATTTAAATTAAGATATCAAAGAATTACATTAAATAAATTTATGAAGAGAAGTTAACATCTCTGTAGTAGAATTAGAAATTTAGACATTAATAAGAAAATATAATAATAAACTAATCTTATACATCACCATTAAGTTTTAAATATGGTTTAAAACCAAATAACAAAAGTAGAGAGGTTTTACCTAGTTTTGACTGAAAAAGGATCCTAATTCCCGCTGAAAGACCCCAGTACCACCAGACTGTCGAACATGCCGTGGTAGAGAATTCCACAGACGGGACATGCAACAAAAATATGCAAAACTGAAAGAATATTTCTGCATACCCTCAAATATTTCTCTAGAATTTTACTCGAGCCTTATAGCCGAATATACGAATGAAACTTAGTTCGACGGATACACTGAATGCCTAAGTTGCCAGGCGGGACAAAGATTGATCCGAAAAGAAGCAAGAAAATCTATTTATAAGACATATTACTTTCCAACACTATCGCAAAAAAAAGCAGGCGCAAAAATAACCATCCAAAAAGTGCAACATTACTTACACATGCAACAATCCAAAACCAGGAGGATGGTGTATACGTTCTCTGAAGTCAATATGGTGAGCCCCATAGGTAACAGAGTTGTCCCAGGCGAAGTCATAACAATAATTTTTTAATTAACGAAGAAAAAGAAGTTTCTGAGAACATTTCATTCATGAATATAATAATTAAACTCGAAAGCATGATATGATGGAACCCTGCGGAACACCAGCATTTGCTCGAAAACTATTACTTACTTTCTCTAAGCCGTTCGATAATTGGTTAGATTTTTCTGTGAGATATCAGATATATTCCAGTGAAAGCTGTAGTATGTGCATTAACAACTTTTTTTACTGGAATTAGAATCGTAGACTGAAGAATGGATGTAAGTAGTTTTAAGGAACACAATAAAAATTGGGTTATTAAAGGGAGGTTTACCGATGTTTTCTGAGGTCAACCCGGTGAAGTCCCCAGATATAGAGCCTTAAAGGGAAGAATTGAAGTGAGAGAATTATGGTCTGTACCATTTGAAATTATAACAAAGAATGTGAAAATAAGACTTGGTGGTATGACGGAGCCCTGTGGCACCCCAACATTTAATTAGAAAAATATTTCATCATTAAAAGCTCTTATCTTAAATTCTACAAAGCATTCAAAGGTTGAATCCCTTTTTTATGTTACAAAGGAATTATAATATTATTATTTATTATTATATATTATTATATATAAAAACCCGAAAAGCATTTAGTACTCGATATAGATGTCAACGACGATCTCCATTGGAACGACCATATACTTGAAATTGCCAAAAATGCTGTTAAATGCTTAGGTTTTCTGTATCGATGCAGGAAGTTTTTTTTCCCCTGTGATGTCTGGCCTAGCTACAATTTATAAAGTTCGATATAATACGAAACAGAACTTTAAAATTGATAAGAAATTGAACTATCTCTTAGATAATTGCCTCTCTCGAACACCGAGAACACCGAAGCAATGTTTTAGGTCCATGTCATTTTTTTTTATCGCTTCTTTTATAAAAAAAATGCTCACTGCAGCTGTATTCGTCTCTTTAAAAAATTCAACCGTAATACTCGTCTCACTCGTTATGCTCATCAAGTCCCGCTTGAGCCCAATTTCAGGCTTATCTTGATATACAAAGATTCGTTCTTCTTCTTATTAGTGTCTTCTCATTTTATGTTCCTTCTTTTTTTGATCGTCTGTTTCATTTAACATCTCCTTTTCTTATTCTTCTTCTTCGTCTTCATCTTCTTCTTCGTCTTCATCTTCATCTTCATCTTCAGCTTCAGCTTCAGCTTCAGCTTCATCTTCATCTTTATCTTCTGCTTCATCTTCTTCGTCTTCATCATCTTGTTATCCTTCTCCTGCTTCTTCTTCGCCTCCTTCGTCGTCTTCTTCCACTTCATCTTTTTACTCTTCTTCTTTTCTTTCATCTTCAGCCTGCTTCTGTCTGTTTTACTTTTGCTTCTTTCAGATATTCGTTTTCTTTTTTTTCCCTTTTCCTTCTCCTTTCTGTTTTGTATTTTATGTTGTTCTTCGGAGTTGAATGCTTCTGTATCTACATATTTTTGTATTCAATTGGTCTGAAAAAATTTCAACCGATTCTGCAAACATTGTACCAACATAGTATTATTCCCTTCCTGTCAACCCAAATATAGCGTTAATCCATTCAAGATATGTTTTAAATACAGTTATTAAGTGAAGATCCATTCAAAAGAACATAATTAATGAAACGGGTATCGGGTAACTCAATTATCGTCTGAATAACCTAATACCCTACAATAACAAAAGCCAATTAAACCTCCCTCTGAAGACACTTCCATAGTTCCACGTTACAGTTTCATTGTTTTCCTTCAACACTACTGTTCCCACAAAAAAAATTATAAAAAATGCAAAAAATAGCAATCTTAATATGCATTTCGTGTTTATCCACTTAGCGCGTCTTTTATCCGTTTGAACCTTAGCATCTCCCAGAGTATAGCGGCAGTTGGCAAAAAAGCCACAGATAGATAGATACAAAGATACAAGTTAACTTGAGCCACCCCAATGGAAGCGTTAATTACATAAAAGCATTTTTTTACCGCATTGAGTTACCATTACCAGTCGTAGATGCAAAAGCGCGATAACTTTGGTATTCAAAAGATACTTTATTATGCCGATGTATCTTTTTAATTACACCTATAGGATCGAGCGCTGTAAATTATTTTGTAATAATTATTTTTAAAAGTGTGATAAATATAGAAAAAAATGGTTATTTAATTGATTTTATTTTTTTGTATTTTTACAGGCCATCTCGACCGGTACTGATGGATGTTTCGAGAATACCTGCGGTCAGTTCATCACATGATTGCGGTTCACTGTCAAGAGTTGTGATGGTCCGGAAAACTGATCAGCGCCTGATTAACCATAAGAAACCTCATAGTGTGAGTATGAATTACAAAAAAAAAAAAAAAATATTTTTTTATATCACAATTTGCACTTCTGTTTGAGATTGTGATTGTGATACTTGGAATTGCATTGCAATGACTTCAGAGTTACACATTTGATTACTTAGAAATTGTCAAGACATTTGATGGATAATTGACAGCAGAATTGCGTTTAATTAGAAATAAATTAATTTAATAGCTTTGGGAGTTAAAACGAGATGTGTTTAAGATTTATTTCGATAAAATATTTCAAAACGTGGAGTGTTTTTTAATGAGTTTTGAAAAACCCCCGTCACTTTGAGGGAGTGGCTTTTGTTTTTGAGGAATTGAAGACCTTGAAATTTATTTCTAAGGTAGGGACCCCTGGCTTGAATATTAAAGTACCAATTTTGTTTACTTTCGCATCAGGAGAATAACAACCAGGACCCGTTCCGTATTTTTAACTGGTTTCGGACAAGTACTGGAGGATATTCTAAGTCCTAAATAAAAAAAAACAGTTTAAATAAAATAAAGGTTGTTTCTTTTTTAGAGGTATAGAACTTTGAAATGAAATAAAACAAAGATGATTTTTTTAAATTGACATGAGATTTACTTTATTCGAAAGATAATCTTCTGGCATTATAATTTTACTTGGATTTCTGGCATATAATCGCCACGGCTGGTTCGGACGTAGTCTTATCTGGAGGTCCAGTTTTCGATGACTTTTTCCAACATTTGTGGCCGTATATCGGCAATAACGCGGGAATGTTGTCCTCCAAGTGGTCAATCGTTTCGGGGTTATTGGCGTAGACTAGCGACCTCACATATCTCCACTGAAAATAGTCAAGCGGCGTTTAATCGCACGATCTTGGAGGCCAATTCAGGGGTCCGTAACGTGAAACTATGCGGGTATCAAACGTTTAATTCAATAAATCAATTGTGGCACGAGCGTTGTGACATGTTGCGGTGTCTTGTTGAAACCACAGCTCATGGTTGTTGAATTGGTGAACGTAAAAGTCAGTAATCGTGGCTGTATAGCGGTCCACATTGTCTGTAATGTTCTGGCCAGCATCGTTTTTAAAGAAGTACGGACCAATTATTCCACCAACCCATAAAGCACACCAAACAGTCATTTTTTGTGGATGTAACGGTGTCTCAACATACACTTGAAGATTATCATCAGTCCAAAAACGGCAGTTTTTACGTATCCATTCAACCAAAAGTGGGCTTCATCGCTACACAAAATTCGCCGCTTTTGAAAATTGGGATAAACGGCAATCTTGTTTTGGGCCCATTCACCGAATATACTATTGTTAGGTCAACCTATGACTTCAATTCTTGCACGAGTTCGATTTTGTAAGTGCGCAAACCAAGATCTTTCCGCAAAATCTTCCATAAAGTGGATGGACACACATTCAATTCATGTGCATAATGGCGGATAGACTGATTCGGGTCTTCCTCTACGATATGCTCTACAGCAACAATGACTTTTTTTATACGCACTGTACGACGACGTCTCTGAGGATGCGTATTATCATTTAGGGTAAACGTGGTGCGAAAACGTTCCATAGTTAATCGAATTAATTGCTCTGATGCACAATTATATTGACCGTAAAATGGACGTGCGCGATACGTTTTTCGAACAGAACCATGATTTTCAAAATAAATTTGCACAATTTGTAAGCTTTGTTCAAGCGTCGGTCTATTCATGTTGAAATGCCAAACCAAACTAAAATTAAATCACTTGACAGCTGACAAAATGGCCGCCAGTTGAAATAGTGTTGCCAACTTGAAGTTCTATACCTCTAAAAAAAACACCTTTTACAACCACAGAAAAAAAATAAAATAAATAAATTTATTGGCGCGACAGCTCCTTAAGGAGCCAAGGCCTAGTGACTTATACTCTCAACCATTCCTGTGTGTGTGTTGTTACTCTGCAAGAATGGAAGGGACCTACAGTTTACCGCCGAGTCCGAACGGCTACATGAGATGCACTTTTTCGAGACAAATTTTACTCTTGGAGGTTTTGTCAGTTCCTCGCAAGAGGCAGTACCCCAGAAAAAAAGGTGGCTATGAGCTGGATTTGAACCCAGGTTCTTTCGCTTAGCAGTCCGACACACTAACCACTAAGCCACGGGGCACTACTATACTACAGAAAAAAAATAAATTAATTAATTTTTGTAATATGCACTTTTTTAAACCCATTCTTGTCGACTACACTGTCCGACAGGCGATCACCTAGTTAAGTTCTCAAAATCTCCGTCACCACATTTGACAATGTCAAGCTATTATTCTTTCTGAAATTAATATCTCAAAACGTCAACGACGACGGTGGCGCCAAGTTATTGAAATTTAAATAAAAATGTTCTTTCGTGCTCCCAACCACAAAACTTGCGCGATAATCTGTTATGAAAGAACCTACATCCCCGCCACATGCGGCCGGCACATTTAATTGACCTTTATTCGTCTTGTTATGTTATCTCAGATTCAAGAGTATCTCCTAAGTTGTCTATATGGCCACCAAGCACAATACCATCTCAAGAGACATCTACTTAGACTTTAGATAGAAAAAAAAACAAAAATAAAACTCAATATAGGGTGCGATTGAATTGTTTACATTCGATTGGCCTTGACAGAGGCAAATTAATTCCATATAGCCGGCATCAGCTAAGCCACACTATATGTGAGTGCGAGAGGGATAGCTATATAAATATTTGCGCACTATTCAATGTTAATGCCCAATGTCTGTGGGTTAGTTGGTGAAGCTTTGAGCCCTATTGCATTGAACAGTGGTGATGTTGGTGGTGATGAGGTTAGCTACTGTATGCGATGATGTGTAGATACATCAGCTGTATGGAAAGATACAAAAACAATCAACCGAGCACCGACTGACTAACGATCAAGGTGAAGGCCAACAAAAGGCAATTAAATCGGCTATTGTTTTAGGTAGATAGTTTTTGTGTTTTTTATGATTACAACTTTTGTTACTGCATCGAAACAAGCGGGAAGTGGGGTGATTTTGATTTTAGATTGAAAAGTCATTGTTGCCAGGAAAAGCCGATTATACAATTTTCAAAGGAATTATAATTAATGAGAAGAGATTAATTGGAATTTGAAAGGGTGAGCGATTGGATGGCTCGTTTAATACAAAAAGTTCTATATTTTTTGCTCGAATTTCATAACGTTCGTAATTGTGAAGCCATCGTTAGAAAAATGTTCTTAAAGGTTTTCCAATAAGGGTGAGTCGATTTTCAAAGTTTGTGGAATCGTCTATCAAATCAGTTGTTTATTTTCCAGATATCGATACCAAACAACACAAACGTCAAAATGACCATACGTATTTTACTATGAAACTTAGTGTTCTTCTAGTGGTCCATCAAAGCAGACTCTTCTTCGGTTGGTGCCTTAATTCAAGAAGTGTACTTTCAAAATATTCATCTTGGGGATAGTAAGCCCCGAAGATTTGTCCATTAGTTGAGGTTGCAATGTGTCCGCGAATGAGCTTTATTAAAAAGTTATCTACCCTGTTTGTATTGGCCCCGTTGTAAAGAACCTCTTTGGAATAATAGTGTTTTGTACTCCGACTCTGGTGTTCTATAAAGTCCGAGACAAGTTCGAAGACACTGTCTCTCGAACACCCGAATCCTTTCCATTAGAGATGGTGGAACGTTGAACCACACAGGGCATCTGAAGGCAATCATCGGCCAAATGTGGACCATGTAGCAAATCACTTTCAACCTGCTATCAAGGCAGCTGCTAAAAAACAACCGTCTTGTCAGGCAAAAGGTCCCCTAGGCCTGGCCAGAGCAGCCTCTACATGTCGATACTGATCCAACCAGATGCCAATGTATTTTACTACATCTTTACTCGCCAGTGGATGTCCATGTGGCCCAGCGATCACTAGCTTCTTCCAGTTCTTTCTCGTATCCTTAGAAGCCCTAGACACAGGCGTTACAAACAGGATAGTTTTACATTTCTGGAAGTTAATTTTCAGCTTCCAATCGTTACAGTATTGTTAAATTTTATCGAAATCACGTTGCAAGAGAATTCTGTTGACTTCAACTTTTGGACCTGTTCTGTTCGCAACTAAATTATCGGTACACGCAATTGCATGAGATAGACTCCCAATGAGATTGCTGGTGTAAATATTTAAGAGAATCGGTGAGTTCACTGCTCCCTGTTGCAAACCGTTTTTGATATCAAACGTTGTGGTAGATGTTACATTGCCACTCTTGACAACAAACTTTCGACCAGTAAGCATGTCGTAAAGCATATATAGCAGTGGTTTACTTATTAGTGATTTAAGCTGGCCACCGAGATAGTGTGATTTGACCCCATTAGACTTTTTCTTATAGGGTTTTCTTAAATCGCAGGTCTATGCGAATAGGCCACAAACCACAGCAGCCCTCAAAGTCAACATAACCATCTCCATAGGTTAAATCATCCCGATTTATGAGCTAAAGTCATGAAAAATTGGACACCAAGCGAAGCCGCGGCGGACATTTAAACGATTTTATATTCCACACATCGATGCCATTAGATAAATTTTAAGTTATGGAGTGCTTAATGACCCATTACCAAGACGAATTCCCAGAAGTGTAGAAAACTTAATTTGTTACACCGATTCACAAAAAAGGCGCTACAAATGTCAAGATTTATCGTCCTATAGCCAAACTTTCGTACATCTCCAAAATTTTCGTATACTTCATATAGGAATTTATAAATTTTCGTTGTAAGTCGCTTATACCCCATAGACAACATAGGCAACATGTATATCCACTACGTTATTGATTTTTGTTTCCCTTGTCCCCTCAGCGCTAGAAAACAAGCATGAAATCGATGTTATCTCCACTGACTTTTGTAAAGCCTTTGACAAAATTTCACAAAGTCTTATACTCCTCAAACTTAAGATACTTGGCTTAGAATCTATCTCCTTAAAATGGATATTTTCTTACCTCAGAAATTGTTCCTACAGTGTGCTTTTCAGGAATGCATTTTCTAGCCCATTTCTCGCTACATCCGGGGTCCCTCGAGAAAACCACTTAGGCCCCCTCCTTTTCATCATTTCCTTTATTGATATTGAATTGATTATAAAGCATTCCAACATCTAATTCTATGCTGATGATACAAAGTTTTTCGAAACCTTATCTTCGGGAAATGATTCTAACCTCCTTCAATGAAATCTTGTTAGCTTTTCCATTTGGTATCGCGAAAATTGCATGGAATATAATGTTAAAAAAATGCCAGTCAATAACCTTTTCATGTTAACACATAGTATTGTCTCCACGTCACTATTTTCTCTCCAATCAATCTATTCCCATCGTTTACTCGATTCGAGATCTTGGTCTTTTATATGATCCTGAGGTTAGTTTCCTTAAACACATTGATGAAATATCAAGACCGCATTCAACTCATTAATCTGAAAACTCTATAAGAACGAAGAATTAGTATTTTGTTAAGAAAACTTCGAAGGACTTACATTTATTATCATTTTTAGAAAAATATTGTTGAATGTAACACCAACAGTTCTACTGTAAGTTTTTATCTCGCAATTTACTTAGGTAAGTTGTTACTTTTAAGCTGATGAGGAAAACTATCACCACAGCTGTTATTCCTAAATTTCCTCAGAATCATTAAACAATTCCAGGTAATTAGCAGCCTCGTTAATAACTTCCATCTAATGCGCAAAAGATGGTTTCACAATTTCTTCAAAACGTCTGTTAACCCAACTCAAACACAGAGTTCTTCTGTAATGATGTTCTGTTCTTCTTAACTTTTTTACAATTTTTTGTTGCTTTTTTTACAAAAAAAGATACAATTCCCTCACATCGACAAATAAGGAATTCTCATTAAGAACAAACAGATATTTTTCAGTTTATCAGGAGATACATCTTCCGGTCTAAGAAACAAACAATAGTCTCATTTTTACAACTTGAAGAAATACTGAAATAGAAATATCAACAACATCCATCAATCACCAATTCAGCCATAAAGTATCAATTTATCGAGATCACAGAGTTTCATAATGAGTCTGCCGACTACGACGACGATGACTACGATCATGAGGATGATAATGATAATGACGATGATTGTGAAGACGAAGACGGTCGGCATGGGGTAAAGTGCTTCATCTTCCAGAGACACAAGTTTGCGCTGTCAAAATAATTATCTCAGCCACTTGTCGGGAACATTAAACAAGTACGTCATGTGTATTTTTTTGTTTTCTAATTTCTTTCGGCAGATCGTTGCACAAACAGTCTACAGCTACACGAACGATAATTTTCGCGGACATCTGTAAAAATGGAGGTAGAGTGTGATGTACGAACCACTGGAGCACGAGATTAATGCTTGTAAAGCGATAGCACAACGATGCTCGTGTTGTCAGCGTTTAAGAAGCATTAATCACCGTTTGGATTGTTGTTTTTTTTATTTGTTCGGAATTGCAATTCAAGACTTCAGACTGTGATTTAGTGAAATTTGTTTTGACACTTTCATGGCTACTGAAAGCTTCAGCAGTTAATTGCCCGACCCATAGAATCCTTCCGTCCGTTGAGTTGTAATTTTCGACTGAGCACTTTTTATTAAATACACACATTCTTATGACGGGCGTCCCATAAGCATTGCATGTGATGAACGCAACGCGCAACGAACTTCTAACTTTTTCACTTTTCCAGTCCGGCAATCCGTTTGAGAGAACCACTCAAATTCTGCTGAGCATTATATTTGACATTAAACAAACGAATTCAGTATTCTATGGGAAATTCTACAAAAATATCCTTTTAATTTATAAAAACGTACTATTTGGAAATAAAACACAAGGTACTTTTTTTTGAGGATAAATAATTGATATATAAATCGAGGTAAATGTTCAAAGAAATGAAAGATATGAATATTAAACAATTTTTACGATTTAACACTGAATTAAATTTTGTTGGAAGTTTAAAATGTTGAACTTTATTTTTTGTCTCAAGGAAAATCCCTCCCGTCAAAGCACTAAGGGTTGAAATGTGTATTTGAAACAACGTATTCATTGGGACACCCCAATCCGGCAACAGTAAAATGCTCAGGCAACGGGACGTAACACCGGACGCAACGGATTCTATGGGTCGGGCCCTTTAGACCGAAAGTATTGAAAATATTAATACAGTTTTTTCGGAAACATTTTCAACACGGTACTCAATTCTTTGTTCTTTCTTTTCAATGACTCAAAAGTTTCTCTTAGCTTATTTTAAAATGTCTCAATGGTTTCGCGAACTTAAGCATGCAAAAAGGAGAGATCAGAGCATCCTGGTCAACGCCATCCTTGTAACGGAAAAGCAAGGTGTGCCAAGAACTGAAAAAGATTTTTCGAGGTGATTCCTCTTTGGTAATTCGAGATTCGCTTATTCGAAAAAACATTGTTATTTATCTGATGAAATAAAGAAAATCTTACCAAATCTAGTTGCTCAGCCCACCGGATTCTACAGGGTAGGCCAAAAGTCACATGCAGTTATGAAATTCGTCTGTTTAAGAAGACATTGCATTGAAAAAAAATGGTGGTCATATCTCTGATATTATTTTTTCATAATTAAAATTAATATAATACAAAGTTATTATTATATTTAAAAAAAAACAATAAAAAATAATAAATAAAAAAGTTATTCAATTCAATATAAGGCCCAACTTGTTCAAAGCTTTATTGACGTGATAACTTTTTATAAATCGATGAACGCCGGCTGCACGCACGAAAAAGCATGACTCATTGTCACATTCCCCTGAGCCGTTTATATATATCGTTTTCTAACTAAATGATCGTTCGGTCGCATTAGAAACTTGAGTGGGTTGTTTGTCTGTGTGGTTTGGTTGATCATTGTTGAAATTAATGGAAAGGGAAGGGAATGCGGGTATGGGTATTTTACTAATTTTTGTTTCCTTATTGTCATGTAATTACAACATGTATATTTTTTTCCGGAAATGGCCCGATTAATGTTTTTTGATTGCAAGTGTTGCCGCTCTAAGTATAATTTGCATGTTAGAATACTTTTCCAGAATTATTATTTTTTAATTTTAATTAATGTGTTTTTTGACGTAATAACTTGATTAATGTAAAATTAATTTTTTTTACGTAACTCTTTCTTTGTATTACACAAAATAATGATAATTCAGTGATAATAATTCAATTCAATTCATAAAAGTATGCAATTTTTCATCAATGTTTTCTTATGACGTTATCACGTAAAATTATCGTCTGTAAACCGACTTTACAGATAAACAATTTTCTTCCACAACATCTGCGTTGAGGTAGATTTCATACAATTCATGATTGTGTCTTCTCCGGAATTGTCCTCCCTTGTAGTCGATGCCAACAATTCCCCTTCAGACTTCCCTTTCAATTCCGGTTAAGAGATCAGAGTGCTTTTTAGTAATCACGACTCACAAGCATCAAAGTTTCGGATCCGTATGTGAATATAGCTTGAACCAATCATAGGGTAAGAATATTATAAAAAGAGAAATCTACTGCCTTCTTTTGACAATGCCTACAAGCTGAACTGTCATTTCATTGACCTCTTCGGATAAGTATGAATAAAACACAATGCTGGAAAAAAACAAATAATGATTTACAAAAGAGACAAAATAATGAGGGTGTTGAGGGCTGGAACGTACGCAAGATTTTCCTCTTTATAAGTGTGCTTCCACACGTTTACCGTTATGCCTGGACTCACATAAGTGCAAAAGAGATAGCAAATTCCAAAGTTGAAAAGAAAAAACATTTTACCCTGTGAGTCGAGGTTAATTTTTTCATTGACTTTTTTGGCGTCTTTCTTTTCTCTTCTTCTTTTTATCACTGTGTTGCTTCATTATGTTTTTGGTGCTTGTACAGTCGTTTTCCCTGTGAGCAATTTCTCTCATATTTGTTTATGCTTTTTCGTATATTTTTCCTTGGAAAAAATATTTGTTGAACAGAGAATACGACATAACTGAGCACTTCGAGCGTAAAAAACTATTATTTTATTATTATTAATTGCCTCATGTCAAAAATAAAAAAAATACGCCCTTTTCAAGCAGAAAAAAGATAGAAGAATGCCAAATTTGATTTAAGCCAGTCAAGCGAAAAGTCGACAGTGTAGAAGCCCGAGAAAGAAAATAACAAAGAGAACTTCGAAAAAAGGTCATGACTCGCCAGTCAACGTGTAGAATAATAATAATACTTTTACTCAATGGAACCAATTCAGTTGGCCATTCTACTGCGCAGCTCTCTTCAAATTTCTCTGCTCATCTCACGAATTTTGAAAGATACAATAAACACAATCAAGTTCCATGTTTTCAAAAAAAATATTTCATCTCTGGCATTGTGCTCATTAAATCTCTTGCACAACATTTTCTGTTCTCTTAATCCTCTCTCTGCGCAATCAACCGTTGGCCAACTGAATTGGTTCAAGCTATACTGGTAAGAGTAAGACCATAATCTCGTACAGCAGCAGCTTATTTATGGTAAGATATCTGAATTTGAAGAGCCTCGACAGACTATAGTAGGTTTTGTGGGCCATATACTTGGTTTTCCCTTCAAAGAGTCACCAATATTTGGCTGGACGTGACGATAGTCCCTCTTGTTGAAATGCCAAAGTCACGGATTGCTTGTTCCCATGATGATTTCATAAATTGCATGATAGTGTTGGGTGTTGGCCCTCCATGTTTAATCAGCTCGGCAGATATGCCATCGGCTCCCGAGGCCTTTATATTTTTGAGCAGAGGCTTGTTGTCGGATTCTGAGTCTTTGTTTTTTTACGAGATTGGTTATCAGCATCTCGCCAACCTTGGGGGACTACCAACCCTCTCCATTATGAGTAACTTTCATTAAGAATAATAAAAGCTTGTTACCAGCGGTTGCCACGAGGAGGTTATGGAGAAACTTCCGTCAATCGGGATAGTTACGTTCGGTTCATACTCTCGTATGGAAATTGTCACCATTCTATTTGTCACCAAAAATGCTGGGAGCTTGTTAGATTTCTCTTGAAGACTTCAGACTTTGATAACCCCTTCTGGTCTGACTTGTTGGTAGAGGCCCAGGTCCACCCCGGACTGTAGCGCCACCTAAAATAATGTAAGGTCTAGCTATAATCTGAAAAGCCAAAACACGAGTATGATTTATATATGTTTGAAATGTGCCCTTAATCTCATCCTTTACCATCAGTGTTGCATTAAAAAAGGCAGTTGCTCGCACTGCCAGGAATGCCTGTCAGTTTACTCTTGAGCATAACTTTTGACGTACAGTTGGGTTCAGAAATTCTTTCTTTAGCGGCACCGCATGAATGTTTTTTTTCGCTCAGTTTTCCCTCAAATTTGGATGTATTCAGAACATCAAAACTGATGTGCATCGACATCTCCGCTTGCATTTTTTTTCCTTATTTTCTTGATGTTAGTATGTGGTTTTAAGGTTTAAAGGGTAGACAAAAAATCCCTTTCCCAAATTTAAATTCGCCAATTTTTCCTCCTGTATCATCATATGCACCGTTCTCATTATCTTATCATAAGTGGCGGTACAGTCCAAAGACCAAGGTCTCAACCAAGAAGCTTCTCCAGACAGCTCAGTCCCTTTATATAGCTACCACCAATTATGCACGTGAAGTCAGTTGAGTTCCTCTTCCACTTGCGTGTGCCACCTTAGTCTCAGTCTTGCTATACTGCGCTGTTCCAATTTTTTTTTCGGCCGGAGCAGTCATCTGAGACGTTAAATTTTACTCTTTTGGCTAGTTCTCCTTCGCTGTACAGCCTGTTCTCATTCCTATCATTAACAAATGTTATGATTGTTTGAAAAATTTCGAAATCAAAAACGTTTATGGTTTAATTAAATTGGATTGGATTGAATGAAGCAAGAGCACTCATAAGCCGGTTGATGAAAAAGAGGCAGCAGTACTGAAATATGAAACAAAAACCAACTCTAATCAAATTTGTTGGTATTTATCTATCTTTATCTCAGGATATAAAATATTTGTTTTAGAAAAATGTTTCAAAAGTAAACAACGTTGCATGCCATCATTTTCTTGACTCATTGAATTATTTCATTAAAAAAAACCCAAGTCGCATATTGCAGGTGCTAATTTAGTAATCCAACGCTAATAATTCAAGCCAACATTTTTCCACCTACACCACAGAATAATAGACAGCCACTTACCCACTGTTTATCGCATTAGCCCAGCATGACATTTAAAAGGTACACACGGCAAGCCTACATACGAATCAACAACCCTCCATTTAAGTCTAAACTGCAATCTTCCACCCCTGCATGTGCGAGTGGAAATATATAATGCATTTCATAAGTGTTCATTATTTTTCATTATTTTTTTTTTGTTTTAGCTAGATTTTTAGAACTATCACCCATGTTAGATCTCTATCACAATATGGAGCTCTTATGCAACCCCAATGCTGCATCAGCTTCCATGCAACACACCCATCTTCATTATTTTTTTTTTTTTTTTTTTTAATTTTCCAACAATGCACAGAATTGTGTGTGAGTCTGTGTACGAATAAGGAATAATGAACATTAATTAAAAAGTGTTTTAGCTGCAATTAAGAACAGTAATTAGCCCTGTCAGAGTATCTGACAGATGAAAGTTAAACAAAACTGAACCAGGTCATCAAATTGCATCATTGGGCTTGGACAATTTAATATGGAGCCAGATATCTTGTTGAAAGTTACTTTGAGTCAGTCTGTGGCCACCATCACGGAACTTTCAATTTGTTGTTGTTTTTTTTAAAGAAAATCTATTGATCTTGAGCCGCATGCTTCCTAAGTCCTAACTATTAACGATTTCAGTCGAATAGATGGTGGATTGGTATTCGATAATGATGAGGGGAGTTGCCATATCAAGAACTCTAATTTCGTTGCGTTAAACAAATTATTTTGAAATTTATTAGCAATTTTGAAATATAATTCTCTAAGCTTCTAAGGAAAAATGATTTCAGCGAGTTGCAACAGCTACAAACCACACAAATGAATTAAGAACTAACTTTTGAGAAAAAATCATTTATGTCTTTAATCGACCATTGTTGTGATTTCAACTTAACTGCTTTGCCTTAAGAGGCCTCCGTACAAAAAGTCGAACTCAAATTCGAAGACCAGCAATTTCGAAACCAGGCAAAACAAAAATTTGGTCATCATCAAAGTTCGAAACAACTACCTACACATTTCCATTGTTGTCATAATTGTCATTGTTTTTTCTTAAATCGTTGAAGAAAACATATTTTACATATTGGAAAAGTTATGTGGCATTTGTAATGTATTTAAAGCAGAAAAAAACCATTAGAACATAATAAAAAAAATACAAATTTTCAAGGCCGGATTATTCAAAAAAATTATATGAAAAATAAAAAATCTTCTCCAGACGTTTCAAAGATCTGTTCATTACCTTTAAAACGACATACATGGTTTATCTGGTTTTAGACTCTATCTCACTTACAGTTGTATTCTGTAGATGGGTTTTGAGCATTTTTACGAACAAGTCAAGGAAATATTGAAATAAAACGAAAACAAAATCAAAAATTAAAAAAAAAACTTTCAGGGGTTTCAAAGCCAAAATACCATTCTTGGATACGCAATTTAAAGTTTTGTAATACATTCACTACGGACTTCAAATAGATGCAACCCGTTTGTGCAATTTTTCGCTTTTTTCAAAAAAAGGGTGGAGGCCTCTTAAGGCTTCGTCTGTTAAGTTAGCCAAGTTGACCTCTGAAAACACCGGCAGGCTTGTGACTTTTAGATTGCTCCATGTCTGAATCCAAATAAATGCATTTTTCGTTGCATTTCTTGATCTGCCCTATTTCTGGGTGAATTGTTACGTCAACAAACAAAATTGTCGAATTTGGGACGATATCAATTCACATGAGATCCAAGAGCGTCCAATGGATCTGGAAAATTAGACTGTTTATTGTGGATCTTGGGCTGGCGGCGTCATCGGTTCATGTTTCTTTGATAACGAACTTGAGCCTGATCTTGTCCAGGTCATCACTGTCAACGACGAGCACTCTAACTATAGGTCGATGATTACCAACTTCTTTTGGTCTAAATTGGATGATATATACAACGCCATGTGGTTTCAACAAGACAGTGCTACATGCCACACAGCTTACGTCACATTGAAAATCCTGCAATAGCGGTTCAAAGGCATGGTCATCTTACATGGAGGTGATGTGAACTGGCCACCGAGATTGTATGATAAGACCCCGTTTAATCTTTTTTTGCGAAGTTTTTTTGAAGTCGCAGGGTATTGCCAATAAGCCACAAACCGTAGCGCTCAAAAGCCAACATAACCCGGCGTAGTGGTTCCTAGTAATCAAAACAGCCTTAGTTACTTCTTACAAAATTAGCTGTCTGCTTGTGAAACGACACCAGTGGCACAACGAGCTATTAAAATAGCCTTAGTGACACCTACAAAATCAGCTATCCGCCTGTGAAAGTCCCGTCAAAAGCGGGGTATAAATAAGAATTAAAAAAAATAACGACTCCAGCACCACCTAGTGGGTAATTAAAATAGCCTAAGTTACTCCCTAGAACATTAGGAATCTGCGAGTGAAGGTCCCGTCAAAATCTGTGCGGCCGTTCCAGAGGTTACCCGGAACAAACAGACAGAAAGACAGACAGACAGACAAAAATTTTAAAAAATTGTGTTTTTGTTATAAGTATTGTATGTACAAGGTGGGCAAAAAGAAATCACCCTATTGGAATATGCTCTCATTTTTGCAAATGGCCGCCGATGTCAAATCTGTTTTGACATTTGTGGACTATGTTTGTATGATGCAGAATACAAGTGAACAAGCCATGGAGCGATACATGAACCGACATGAACCGATATTCTGAAAGCGGCGTTCCCGGGTCGCCTCATCTCTCCTTTTGGCGATTTGCACTGGCCCGCAAGATCGCCCGATTTAACCGTGTCAGACTTTTTGTGTGGGGTTTTTGATGTCCCGTGCTTACGTGAATAAGCCCGAGACTCTGGAAGCCCTCAAGGACAACATTCGACACGAGTGCGAGAATCTGTCGCCCGAAGTTCTCGATGAAATGATGAAAACTGCCATAAAACGAGCCCGTATGTCAATCAATTGTGACGGCGCCCATTTGGCCGATATCATCTTCTCGACTTGACCAATACAATTCTAAAGGTTCAAATAAACATAATCAAAAAACAGAATCGAAGTTTTTCATTTAGAACAAAAAGAGAGCCATACAACATCGTATGGATGACTTCTTTTGGCCCACCCTGTATATGCATATCCTATAAAAAGCTGTTATTTTGATATTAAAAACAGACACTTCATTTTTATATGTGCATAATGGAATGAAAAGGCTTTTCAAACGAATAAGAAATTTCGATTAAATCTCACAAGGTATCCAATTTCCTCTGGAGTCTTGTTGCAAGATCTTAAATTATGATAACTTTATCGTCAACAAAGAATGATTGATACATTTTCAGGTCCGTTTCCTTAGCCTCTAGCAGAAAGGCAAAACCCTAATCGTTGTTATGTCACTTTTTGACTTTATACTTTTAAAATTATACATATTTCTCCAAACGTGCTTATTTTCTTGTCCAACACGGACCCATGTTTACCAAACGAACCAAAAAATCCCTTCTGCTTAAATGTTATATCAACTCGATGTACCACAAGGTTGCTTTGTAAGTCCATTACTATTTATTTCAACATTATGCCATTATAACTCAATATATTTCGGGTTCACAATATCTTCATCAAATTCTTTTTCGAATCCTGAATTTCTTTTCTACTGGCATGTTCAGCTATAAATTATTAAAATCATTGCAGATAAAAAAACTTTCAATCTGGCAACGCTCTCAATGCAGCAGTAGCTCCATTCGAAAACAAATAAATCTCAGCTAAGAAAGGAAGACGTCGACAAGTCGACAAGAAAAGAAGGTGAAACAAATTTTCTCTGGCACTCCCTTTTATTGTGTGTCCGACCGACTCACTGCACACCACACACATTCACCGAATGAAATTAACGCGCGCGCAGCGATCAGATTGCAATTCAATTGCCAAAGCTAGATATAGATTGTGCAATTGATTTGTGGGAAAAGATAGATGGATATCGGTTTGGTTGCTACTGCCGCCGCAGTCAGTCAGTCGGTCGGTGGTAAGGATTGTGCTTGCTTCTGGAATAAAACAAGTACCTACTGTTGATTTGTTTTTCTTGCATCTCCATTAAAGAAATAATGTTTACAATCAATCGAAGCATACATTTTATTTTACCATTTTGTATCTTCCCACTCACAGATGCAAGAACAAAACATAGTTCAAGATTGATTTTTGCTTGGTTCTAGGCATAGATCACCGATTGACGTTTACAAGAAAATTGTCAAGGCTAACGGAATTTACAATAATTTATACGTAAATGTTGTAGGCACAAAAACATATTGATTTATGCTGGGAAAATATCAGAAAAAATTTCATCGAATTCGGAAGGCAATTCAACATTTTTATTTTTTATTAGAAGGTGCCACTGTGTGTAGATGAGATTTTTAGGTCAAGCTGTTAATTTTCCCCGAATGATGGATGAATTACAATTGTGAAAATAACTGGCGATTGCGTCAGACTTGTTATATTCACTGGAGCACAAGTGTCATAACTTAATTGATTAAATGACCTGGTTACTCTTGAGCTAGCGATAATTTTTGTTGCCCATGTCCACTTGTGATGTTAGTGATCATGGTGATGATGGCATATAAAACGCCTCAAATTGCGAGCGAAGATGAAGAGAGATATTCAAATTCCATTAAAAATTACTATTCTAAAGAAAATCATTTTTTTTACATCATATTAAGTCCGTTGGGGACCTTTAGAGGGGAACAGGGCTTTACCTACTCCTACGCGCCATCGATTTCAGGAAATGTGTATTAGATCCCCAAGTCTTACCTAGTTGTGCTGATTCCTCTTTGAATGTTCTACACCATTTGCTTCTCGACCGTTGAACTCTTCTTCTTTCGCCGTCGTGTTTGTTCCGCAATCACAACTGAAGGACTTAATGGATTTGGATGAAATTTAGTAGGTAGATGGATGAGTTGCTGCATTGAAAAATAGGCTAATTTTTAATTCGAGAAAAAACAAAGTTTCTTTGGGAGAAGTTTGTATGAAAAATGATGTACTTCAGAGGGTTTGGTTGTTCTGCTTCTATTCCTCAAATCAACTGCATGAATTTGAGAAGTTTGGTAGATGGAATAGTTACAGGATTCACTATACTAGATACTAGTACTAATTTGGCTACTTATAATCCCACAAAATGCGCGGTTTTTTGCAGGGAAAATCTGAATATTTTTCAATCAGTTTTGATTTAAATAATAAGTATCACTTAATCTGAAGTCGCCGGTAGAAACTAGTTTATAATATTAGTGAGATCTTGTGTCCAAAACTTCTAATCAACTAAACTGCTTCGTTTACGTTACGATATTAGACTTAAGTTTTCAAATTAGTTTTTGATTTTCATCCCTGTTTTTTGGATGTAGACCTTTAACGGCAACTTGTGCTAAGGTTATTAAATTCTGATTTTGGCAGCATTATCAAATGGAAAAAAAGAAATCGTGTGGAATTAAATGCGTCGGAAATAAAATGGTGTTTTCTGTCACAAAAGCGTAATTAATTTTTTTTCCATTTTCCTTATGTAGCGCTTGCATCATGGATGCTGATCATCTTGAAATTTTTGGCATTCGATATGTGTATTATCTACCACCATTTGTACAGGGTGTTTTTTTTAGACGTGTGGTATTCAATCTGGCAATACTTTTTTCGACAGCTTTTTTTTGACAGTTGTCACTTGAATTATGCTCAGTTTGGTTTGTTATTTCATAATAAATAGACTTATTCCTGAACAACGTTTGCAAATCGTTTAAATTTATTACCAAAATATTGGTTCGGTTATGTGGAGCAGAGTATCAAAGAAGACCCAAATGAGTCCATCCGCCATCGCGCGCAACAATTGGAGCTGTGCTTATCTACTTTATAAAAGATTTGGCGGAAGGATCTTGGTTTGCGGGCTTAAAAAATCCAACTCGTGCAAGAATTGAAGCCGAACGACCATCAAGCGCGTCGCACGTTCGGTGAATGGGCCCAAAGCGAGATGGCCGATTTTCACAAAATTGGGAAAATTGGGCCTCGGCTGGAATTTATTTGAGCCAGCCCCGGCGGCCACTTACCCGAAATCATTTTTAAAACATAAAAACCCTTATCTTTATAATAAAGCTAAATTCTTGAAAACCACACGTCTAAAAAAAACACCCTTTATAACGATCACATATGCGATGTCAGCAAAACTTTTCTTCGACGACGACGTAAGAAATTCTTCTGATGTATTATGTAGCTACCATCTACCAAATTTATAACCGTCCAAGACAGACTATAGTCTAACTCCAAGTTGGTAGGTGTTCATAGGGTTGCATTAAAAAATGGTTATAGATGTTGACATTATTAAGAAATTTAAAGTCACTCGAAAATCATATAAATTTTTCATGTCTCTCTCTTTTCTACTGTTATTTCTACGGTCAATACTCTGACATCAGGGTAGTCGAAGTTCAAATTTGGCGTAAACGCAATGTCCGCTAGAATGTCAAAATCATTGATGGTTCCTCTGAATTTTTTGTTTAACCAGAAACACAATTTTCCGGTACGTTCACAATAATAAGTTTTAACCAGAGTCTGCACATTTAAACAAACACTATGTTTAAATAATTGCAATTAAGTTTAATTCTTGTCTACATCCAACAACACTTGAGGCGCCAACCTCAAAAAAATGCATTTCCACGGATTCCTTAGTTTTAATTCTTGCACTTAAAATTTTAATATGCCCCGGTCTGTTGCTAGTTTCTAAACGCCGTTATTTTTTTCTGAATTCCTACAAAGGTTCCAATACTTTCACTTTCACCGTTTTATGCATCTTTACATACTCACAGCCCTTCTCACGCTAACTTGGTATTGACAACACCACCATAAGGCGGTAAACCTACTTACCCTTCCTAGTCACTAAAAAAATAAAAATCGACACTCTTAAGACAAGGAACACGGTCAACACCTTGACAAGGCCGAAAGCACCCACCCTCGTTCATCAAAAGAGTGTCAAAACCATAAGCACTTGAGGAAGGCACCAAAACACACAAGAAATAGCGTAATCCGATTGAAGAATCACACGAAAATTTGAATGGAATTTTATTTTCCCGCCACCTGACCTTTTCTTTGTCATTCTCTCACCGTCATTTCTTTTCTCTTCTCAACAACGTGGAGTTGACAAAGTTATGTAAATTTTGAAAATCGGTATAGAGGTTCCTACATGCAAATATAGAACCTGTTGAAAGTGGTCCCATTACAAAAAAAAAAAAGTTGTCCAATTTGCATAGAAACTACATTAGAATAACATTTTTTGCTTGGAAGGCAATAACGGTATGACATTTCTAGCGAAAGTGATATAGCGGTGCATTTGCATTTTTTTCGGTTGCAAATGGCTGGCGGAAATTGGTTATTTCTTGCTAGGTAACTAGGCCAGGTTCTGCTAATTTTAATTTGATATTAAATTATTCAAATGTTTTTTCTTTTGGGTTGAATTTATTTTCGATGCAAAATTTATTAATTTATGTAAATTTAATTTTTGTGTTTTAAGTTGGTTTAAGTATTTCTTTATTGCAAAATTTAGAAAACACATCATTAGAATATTTATTAAAAGGCTGTCTCGTATTTCACGAAGTTTTTTTTATTAATTGGTAGTAAAATTTTAAACAATAGGTTAATGGTGTTTCGATGTTGTGATTCACGAAGAAATCAAATCCTTGATATTAAGCAATACAAAAACATAAAATATATATATAAATGTTTATGAAGTACGCATTTTTAAAATTAATAATAATCAACATGTTTTCTAGTGGAAGGAGAATTAGTTTTAACCAGTTGCTCGTTAAAACAAAAAAATTCTAGTCAGAATCTAATATACGTATATAATCATCTGACAATTTAATTAGCCCATGTTTTCATTTTTAAGTGATTTTTTTAATGGTTTGTCACATGTCGACTTTCAATAACCAGGTTGGCAGCTGTTTAGTTAAATGTTTAATTATAAACAAATAATTGTTTCAGAGAAAAACTTTTGCATTGGTTTCGCATTAAACCTTGAATTTTTTTTTTATTTTATTTTCTTTTGAAAAATATCGTTTTACTGACGCTATTAGTTCCGCTTTAAGCGTAAATCACAGATTCAACTTTAACTTCAACCATAACTTTTTTCGACTGTTTATTGATTATGAAAATTTTGTAAAATTTGATGAAAAGTTTTGGCAAATTTATTTGAAATACAAATTTTTAAATGTTTTACAAAACAAACCCAAAAATTAATCATAGGCGCAAAAATATTTTCTAAGCTAAGTTGATTGAAATGAATTGAATGCGTTCATGAGAGAAGCAAAATATTGCCGACTTTTCCAATGCAAACTTAATTCATTTTCAAAGATTGTTTAAATCTGTACTTTATATAGCCGTCTCTCAGTGTCCCCTTGTAAATGACTGAAGTTGAACTGCAGCTAAAACGATTAAACTTCATTTTGTACTTGAAAATTAATAATTTCTGTATTTTAACCGTTAAATAAAAAACAGTTTTCACGTAAAAGCTTTTAAAAACATGGGATCAAGGGTTCTCGATCTAACAAAAAAAAAAAACAACAACAATCATATTACCAGACCTAGGAGAAATCCTCATCACGAAACTCAAAAACTACAACCAATAACAATAATTAAAAGAACAACAAATAATTGCAGTGGAAACTTAAAGAGAAAAGTAGCGGTTGTTGTGACCAAGAGGTAGGTAAAGTAGAAATCATTGTACAGAATGCATATGTTTAAGCTCCTCCCATTTCTATATTAGGTAGGATAGCGGTAATCGTGACTGACAAACAGCAGTATGAAAGATTCAGAGAGTGATTTAGGCTGGCACATTGCTTTATATTCATTCATTTTATTAACGTTAACGAGAGTAATCTATACATTCCACAGATTGATATAAATTAATTTTATCTAGTGCCAAAAACAGTTGTGTATAGAGTTGTTTTTAGAAGAAAATATACCGGAAATAATTTTTTTCATTTTTGTATCTTAGTTTGAGTTTTTGTAACTTTTATCAGAAAAGCTAACAATCGAGCCAATCCTCAAAACCAAAGAAGTTTCCAGATAAAAAGACAACGTGACGAAATCTACGGAGACGAGTCGAAAATTCTAAGCCCAATATAGTTGTTTTCTTTAAACATTGGCAGTTGATACATGCCGTGCGAAAACGATGCACATTATTTGGGAAGTTTTTCATATGGTAGGGCAAAACAGAGCCAGCGTTCCACATTCGTGGGGTTCGAATAAAGACAGAATCTTTCTATCTCACTTGATGTCTGGCATTGGGCTCAATACAATGCAAGTATAACGTTGAAATTCTTTCAAGGGAAGAATTCTACTGGCTATTAAATGCACCTGTTCAGATATGAAATTATACTTAAGCTTTGTTCTAATATACGATTAATACAAAGATCGGACAGGGTGTACAATTTCCTGCATCTTCGAAGGAAACCTAAACAACTGGAAGAATGTTTGCAGTAGTCGAATTTCATCTCTGATGCACATTCCTAAAACTGCGAGTTGGTCCGTTTTCTCAATGCAAGGGTCATTCATGGATATTGGCATTGGAGGTTTATTTCGCTTTAACCTTTGCATATACACTGCTCATACTACTATCATGAAGAAGCATTTTTTAATTGCTTCAAGGCCCACCAGAGTGGCGTTGAAATCACCAATTGGTGTGATAAAATAGAATAAGAACAAATAACAATAGTGTATTAAATACCGGTAAAATGTCTGTAAATGTTCTCGTCTTCATTATCAATAGTTAGTAACTGCATGGCCCTGAAGATGGCCACAAGCCAAACGACATCCATGAGAGTACTATAGAGAACGTACAATGGCTTCAACGACAAAAGTAACCATTGAGTTTTAGAAGAATTATGTTCTGAGCAATTTCTTACTCCCCATCTTACAATGTTGTCCTGATCACATTGCAAGGAACTTATCATGCGATGTTGTTGCAGTTTCGCATCTGAAGAACAAGGATGAAAGCCTTGAAATGAAATGGAAAAGTTGAGAGTGCTGTCGTCAACAAAAAAACTATTGGATAAGACGTCTCAGAAAATAGGTCGCTCATAAATAGAACAAAAAAATTGGAGACAAAACGTTCCACTGAGACACACCAGCATTTATTCTGTGAATATATCAGACTTGAAACGATCCAACATAAGTTGTAATGGGTGATTCGAAAGGCTATAAATAATTCAACAAAGATTTTCAACTAGTCTAAATACACCATAAAAGGGCTTGATACCAAATTGTATCAAATGCCTCAGAAATATCAAGTGCAATAATCTTACTTTCACCATAAAACAGTGGAGAGATTGGTTTCACTCTTCGGGGAGATCGCCATCAGGTCAGATATCAGGTCTTTAAGAAGCTTTCGATCTTCGAGATATTTCTTAAGCTGAAAATTAATCAGCGTTTCCATGAACTTGGAAAGAAGGGACGTACGTATAGGTGCGATTGGTCGATACTTTGAAGGTGAAGAGGATTCAACTTTTTGTGGAAACAGCCTGCATAAATAAATGCTGTTTTCCACCTAATCGCAAAGAACTCGGAAATTTGAACGTTGAAAAAGCTTACACATAGCTTTTCTCAGCGAAAGCAATTTGGTCCCATTAATTCATTTACCTTGGCTTTCACAAAAAAACAAAAAACAAAAACCACTTTCTATCAAAGTGTTTACAGTTGGCCAGGAAGTTTAACAACATTATTTAATATTTTTTAATTTTGCCAGAAATAAACTAAATGAGTTTAAATAAGTTACTTAAGCAGTGTTACTCCCTTAAAACGAAATTACTCACCTCAATATAAACGCTGATCCAAAATGTTCTGGCACAATGTTTTATCCATAAGCTCATGACGATAACGGCAATGACTCCCTGAACGAATATAATCGTTGAAGCTCTCATGCTGAACGCCATTAAAATTCCAATATTCATTAACCACAAAAGTACACTCACTTGTAGAGGAGCTCATTCAACCAAAACTTGGTCCACATAAAGGTAATGACAATGAATCTCCAACCTTAACATAGCCATTGCATCCATTGCAGTCGTGGCCTTTAAGCTTTGCAGAAATGTTTATATACATGCTGACCGCAATATTTTAATTGCATTCTCAAAAAATGCGGAACACACAATACAAAATTTATTTACATATAAAGAGCTTATTAGCTTTTTGTGGCTAAAAAAATGTTAAAAATAAATACATTGGCATAATTTATAAATAAAAAAAAAATACAAAATGAGTCCAAATAGATACTTAAACAAAAGGAATGTCCCTACAGATAGATTTATAGTTTTTTTTCGGATGCAGTTTGTAATTATCCATTGCATTTGGCAATGATCCAAGAAAACAAGAACAAGGCAGGAGGTAAATTAAAAACCTAAACTGTCACCAAAGAAGATAAAAGCACAAACCTACCTGCTTTGGAATATAATTTCGCTTAGCAAGCAACTAATTTATGAGACAAAATGTTATTTTATTGGATGTTGTCCAAGGGAAAATCAGAAGGACTTTCTTCCTATTTGATATTTATTTCCGAAAAAAGTTTGTATAGAAAAAAGTCTATATGCCTTTTTGGTTACAAAATTTGATTTCAAATTCAGTTCTCTTTTAAAAGAAGACTTTGTCAATAACGGTCGATTTTGGGTAATAAAATCAAGAACCCGATCAAAATCCGTTCTGTAGTTCCATTCGAACAAACATTGAGTTTCGATTTAATTTCCCTTAACTCTATCTCTTTCTCTCTCTTTTACAGGATCCGCAATGCGAAATTGTCACATTCGAAACAATCCAAACATACAAAGGCCACAAGCCGGACCGCACAGTAATAACCAAAGAACGCCGCGACTTCAATTCCACGACAGATATCCGCAAGTCGCCCAGCGTGGTGCGATTGATGCGGCGAAGTGTCACACCGCACAGCGAAGGTCAATCTCTAACAGTGTCCACCAACGATGTATGCTTCAACGAACGGCGATCAGTGTCCTTCAGTAACGGTACAAGTAAATCACAGCTAAGTCTGCGGCAAAAGTCACCATCGCCGCTGCATATGAAACGTGGGTACGGCGAATTCGAATTGGACTGTCTGAGAGCACACAACGAATTCAGGATAAAGCATGGCGTTCCAGCGTTAAAGCTTAACACAAGGCTGTGTAAGTTCGCCGAAGAGTGGGCCATGAATCTGGCAAACAGGGCCAATCCGACGCATCGTAGCAATTCGCCGTATGGCGAAAATATCTTCTGTAGCTGGAGTTCGGCTCCGAATGGTGTTGTTGTTGATGGTCGGGAACCTGTAGAGCATTGGTAAGGAAGATCAAAGCAATCATTTTTGAAAAAAAAATTATTTTTGTTTGATTTCAGGTACCAAGAAGGCGAAAACCACATATTCGGAAAAGAGCCGGCGACTCTCCGAACTGGTCATTTTACGCAGGTCGTTTGGAAGGACAGTCGGGAACTGGGCGTCGGACAAGCCCGAAGTAAGTCTGGTCAGGTGGTTGTAGTGTGTAACTACGATCCGCCGGGAAATTTCATAGGAAGTTTCGCCGAAAACGTGTCCCCCATCGGAGGATTCCCATTAACGCCGAAGATAATCGTCGACAAAATCTCAGAATCTACAGATACCTCATTGTCCTCGAGTGGCTATAGCGATGAGATGAGTGACTTTGTTGTCAAGGTGCTAAGGTTTCACAATATATACAGAAAGAGACACGGTGTTCCACTGTTAAAGTGAGTATCAACACAGCGCCATCTTTTGATACAATAAAATACTAAATTCTTCTTTTTTTGTAATAGAATCAATCACGATTTGTGCCAATTGTCACAGGACTGGGCGGAGACCTTAGCACGCGAGGACCGATTCGCATACCGTCCCCATTGTACACACGGAGAAAACATCTACTGCCTCTGGTCGTCGGATCGCAATGCAAAAGCCAGTCCAAAGGATGTCTGCAGGTCCTGGTACGAAGAGCACAAGGACCACAATTACCTTGTCGAGCCGAAGGGGGTATTTCGTGCTGGACACTTTACCCAAATGGTGTGGAAGGAAACAACCGAATTGGGCGTTGGTTTGGCCAAGACTCGCAAGGGCAAAGTCGTGGTCGTTTGTAATTACAGTCCTCGTGGGAATATTGTCGGAGATTTCCTGGCCAATGTTATACGACCTCACTAATCCATTTAATGAGCTTTTTTATGTTTTATTTGTGTACTAGATTAAGTAAACTTGGCGTGTCTGAATTAACAAAAGAAAAACAGAGTAATAAGCGAATTTTGTAAGTGTAACAGGCATTGCCTAAAAAGGCTGAAAGTTTATGTTTTGCTCGATTATTACGAGCCATGGAGAAGTGATTTTGTCTGCGAGAGGTTGGAAAGAAATTGGGAGTTATATTTTTTTTATTAATAAAGAAAACAATTAAATTTGAGGTATATTTTTTAATTTGTGGACAAATAATGTTAATTTAATAATTTGAGTTTGTTTTAGTTCTGAAACTTATGGCTTTTTTTAATATTTTGTCATTTCTGTGAAAAATTAAAATTTATTCTGTAATCTAACGTCTATCTATTCTGATGCCCTTAATGTAGTAAGAATTTAATGAATAAATTTTGTTTTGTTATTTTTAAAAGATATTTTTATTTAAATTGTATGAATTTAGTTTATTTTTTTTTGGTGAATTTGTATAGTACCAAAACAAATACAAATATTTCATTCAGCCCAAAAATGGAAGAATACTTTAAGTTCATGGCCCTATTAGGTACATGTTTGAGTTATTCATCTTATACATAAACCCAAATGACGGTAAACTGAGCAGGGAATTTTTTGTAAGCTTATTGACAAAAATCGGGTAAAAATGTCCATTTTATGTACATTTCAAGTAAGAGGATTAAACACCTATTTGCGACCGTGCTATATTCCTCTCAAAAATATTTCTTTCTGGCAACTATAGTCCTAGATCAATATTTTGTTTTAACCATAACCAAAAACCAGGAGGATTAAATGGCGATCGTTTTTGAAAGAGGTGGATTGAAACATATATATTTAGTCAAAAACGATAAAAATTTGACAGACACTTTCAAATAGACGGAACGCTATTTTTCAACTGTAAAACCCACATTTCCCAATAGGTTTTTGGACTTTTGAATTATGAGGTTTCGCTAAGATCTCTTTGGAATCTGGTATCCTAGAACCCTATGTTGTTAACCCGAACAATCCTTTTTAGTATCCAGTTTTCAGCAATCAACTATATTCAACTAAATCTTCTCATATCATCTCATATTGTTCTCTCTTTCATACTCATTACAAATTTTGCCATGTGAAATCTACTTGTTTGTATGAATGCAATTTTGCAATCTTGAAATCTCTCCCCAAATCCCAAATCTTATTTCTGATGAAAACATAACATAAAACGTAAAAACGTCCATGACAGGTCGGAAGGTAACGTTTCGTTCAGTTCTGACACCAGCTTCCATTTGCTTCTGGTCAGTATAGTAAAGAGTTAAGACTCAACCATAATTGAAGAATTGGAATGTACTTTGCCGTACGAATCAGTGCGAATACATGTGATTTAATTTTATAACCAACCCGAAATACCTTTGATAAAGTTTCGTTCAGTTTTATTTCCGTCTGTTCTGTACGCTTTGAAGTGTACATTCCGTACTGAATGTCAAAAATGTTTATATTTTCTTAAGGCTATTATGGTTAACTTATTTATTATACAGAACGAAAGAAACTTTTCGTTCGGTTTTGACACTAGCTTCCTATTTATTTCGCGTATTATGGTTGGGCTTTCATCATTATGAATTTAAGTTAGCTCAATCTAGTGTCAAAACTTACCGAAAAGCTATCTGAAGCATCGTCGTCAAAACGATAAATGTCAACAATACCTATAATTTACAACTTAAGTACCCCCTTGACAGAAACACCTTGACATTTTAATATTGTGTATGTGAATACGTTTCATATTTCATATTTCAACGTCATTCACAAGAAAACTGTAAGAGAAGTGAGAGATGTCAAATTTGAAATTTAAATCCTCTCACTTAAGGCCCAAACATAATTGAAGAATTGGTACGTACGTTACCTTACTAAATAGTCCAAACACATTTTATTTGTACACTGATCCCGAATCGACTTCTTGATAAGTTTCGTCAAATTAGTTTTCGTTCGTAATCTCCGCTTTTAGTCGTAAATTTCGCACGAAATTCTTTACTTTCCTATAAAAGTCAAGATGGAAATAAGAATCCTATGACGTCATAACATCCTACCGATAAGAGAATTGTCAAAAAAAAAGAAACAGACCGAAAACGAAGTAAAACTTGAAAAAATACTTGTGATTTCTTAAGGCTATTATGGCCAACTGATGTATTTAACAGATCGGAAAGAAACTTTTCGTTCGGTTTTAATTAGCTTTCTTTTCCTTTTACGTATTATGGTTGAGCCTAAAAGTTCGCAAGAGTGAACGAAATTTTAGCAAAGTCTTGTTAAGTTCATTTGTCAAAATAGAAAAAGAATTTATGGTTTGGTGTGAAATAGTTAGTAAAAGTAAAAAGAGTATAAAATGTCATCCACCTCTTGGAAATTTAACCAGGTTTTCAGAATTTTTTGTATATATTATAAATTTACAGATTTCAAATTGCGCGATTTTGACAAAAATTTAAAAAAATTTAGGGCCCAACGATAATTGAAGAATTCGTACGCTTTCAAGCGTACATTCCAGTATTTTGACGTATCAGTGACCTTTATTGGCAAAATTAAATTCCAAATTGGATCACTAATGACGTTAAAACGCAGGAATGCGCTATCTTCTTTTCCTGTATCATGGAACGAATATACTTTTGCCAACAGCGATAACTAAAATTAAGAGAGGCATAACTAACTACAAAACAAGCACACAAAATGGCGATGTTTGATCACATAGGATACCACAAGTAAAATATTTAAAAATCGTTAGAAGTAATGGCTTTCGAAGTAAGAGAACTTTGATGCGATAACAGTATTTAGGATTTGTGTGCATAATTAATTGCTTGATTTTTAATTTGGGATTTTTTGATTGAAGAACCCTTGATGCTACAATTTTTTCGCTTAAGTCCCAAATTTAATTGCCATAATCAAAATTAAACGAACTGATCTGCCAAATCATTTTATTTTAAGAACATCAATAACTATTATGAACATGGCTATCTGTTATATTTTTTTAATGCATAAGTTCATTAATAGCCAATGTCATATGAGTGTTTGTTTTAGATCATTAACAAATGCAAATTTTGACAGAAGGCAAGGCTTTGTTAGGCCTATTAAATTTGGGTCTTTAAACAAGATCTAATCGCACAGTGATCGATTTATTGGAAAATTAAATATCGACTTAAAATCTTGAAAAATGTTAAAATTTGAGGCTTTTTCGGATTTTTTTTATTTGAATGCTTTTATGATAAAAATAAAATTAATTTTATCTACAGAAATACTCCTTACACTAAAGTATAAAAAAAACATTTTTTTTAAGAAATTGCATTTTTTAACTTAAAAATTTAATGGCGTTTCTTATTCGGCTGAATTTTTTAACGCTAGTTAATTAGAAATAATACGCAAATAGCGAGCCAGGGAAAGAGAGAGAGAATTGAAAGATAAATGAAAGCGGGAAAAAGTGGAGGAAAATAAAACTAAATTTTAAAGAATTTATGCCTTTATGAAAGTTAATCAAATGACGAGAAAAAATTCTTTAAATTATAAATGGCGTAAATGAGAATATTACAGACTCCTGTAATTATGTGGCTAAGAACAGGTATTCAGTATGCATTATACTGTCCTGCTTTGTTTAAAGAGACTACTATACCTGTACAATCGATATTTTAACTTTTACCTTAAATAAAGAATGATTCTTATTGCAATTAAAAAATAACGAAGTTAAGAAAGTTATAAAATTGTTTATTAAAAATAAATAAAATGCCATTATACACCTTCATTTAAATGCTGAAGAATTTTCTTTAAGTACATATTTTAAATATTTAAAAAATTAAATAACACGCACAAAAAAAACAATAAAACTAAACCTCATACTAGTTACAAAACTATAATAAAAAAATATGTAGATATTTATATTTCTACTAAAAAAACTTTAAAGCAATTTTTCTGTTTTTTTTGAAACGCAAACAAAAAACAACAACAGTTAACCCAAGCGCCTTTAAATTCATTAGTATGAGAAAAATTAAATTTCTTAATTGTATTACCTTACCTGCATATGTATAAGGGTGTAGAATGTAGACCCTAAAAAATGAGAACCCCTTTACTAAAAGACTAAAGTTTAAACTTAAAAAAGGAAGAGACGGAAAGAAAAATGAGAGCAACCAAAAGACGGAATACTAAACTACTTTTTAATAATGTTGATATAAATAAAAAAACACTTATTCAAGTGGGCACTGTTAATAACTATATATACACTGTTTACAATAAAAAAAATAATAATAATAAAAATGAATTAAATTTATCTACTATGGATATTTTTACATTCATCTCTTTTTTTCAATTTTTGTGTGTCAATAGTAATAAAATGGTTTCAATTGAAATTTCTTTAAAGTTGCCATCATCACTTTTTATTATGTAAAATAACTACAAGAAAAATTAATGACATAAGGTCCTGCTTTATACTTTAATGACATATGTAATTATATGTAGTTTAAATCGTGTCAATTAATGTTTTTTTTTTAGAACTCAAACTTTGATTTATAAAGAATATAATTAAACTTAAATGCAATTGTTTATAAACAAAATTGGTATAAAATGCTAAATTTATTTATAAAATAAAACTCAAAACATAAATAAATAATTTTTTTTTTTATTTAATGGAAATTGTTGCCATAAATTTGGCAATTTTTACTATGATTTACAATTTTTTTATTAATTTTCAATTAATGTGCAATCATATAATTCAAATTCTATACAATTGTAATTGTAAAAGTATTAAATAAAATAAAAAAAATATTTCTTATTTAAGAAAAAATAATTGAGGAAAACATGAGTTTTATGAGAGTTCTTAAGATTATTTTCCGAACGCTATAAGTGCTTTTGATGAAAAGAGATACTGGACAATTTTTCATTCATATATACAAGAATGAAACGTACATTACATTATGTACGCAATCAAAAGTGAACAAAAAATTGACGAAACTTATCAAAATGCCATTTCGGGTTGGGTATACAAATTATATGTATTTGAACTATTTTGTAATGACGTCAAACGAGAAACATAAAAGCTAAACCATAAAAAAGTTGGTTGTCTGTAAAGTCGGTTTATGGACGATAATTTAACGTGATAACGTATAAGAAAGCATTGATGACACCAACACCAAAATACGTCCCGTTAACTTACACCATATATAATTCCACTTATCACGTCATAAAAATCTAGTACTAAATCTAGTATTAAGTACTAAATATAGTACTAAATCTAGTACCATAATACAATAGTACTAAATTGTAGTACTAAGTACTAAAAATCTAGTACACAAAATACTATTGTACCAACAACCCAGTACCAATCGCCACCAGTTTTATATTTAACTAGCGGTACCCGGCGCGCGTTACTGTACCGTAAATTTTTTTTTAATGTGAAATTCGAAAATAATGCTAGCGAGACCAAACATTCACAAGAACGATGCCTGGTCAAAATTTCATTAAAATCCGTTTGGCGGTTTAGGAGTACATACTCGACATATATACACACATACATACATCTCATGTTCGCCTGTTGCTCAGAATACGATTGCGATAGATTTTGGCAGAATAAACTACAGTATCGCGGTTAGCGTAACGCGTTACTTTTCCTGTCAGAATGAGTCACTTTGGTCCATAAGAAAAGAAAGCTTTCAAATGTTTATTTTATCCGTAAAATACGGACGAGATCGTAGTTTTTGTCCGTAACAAAACTCAACGAAGCACAGCAACTCACTATTTTTGGCACAATTATTTGCATATTTCTTATTCCCTCTCAGTTGCGAACGGTTCCAGATCTATCCGCTCGTTCAAGCCAATAAAATTCTGCTTTAACTTAAACATTTTAATTTCGTATTGCCACGTTTTTGCGACAAAAAAGATCTTTAATACAGGGTGGGCCAGACATTTTTAAAAATAGCAACACTTTCTTTCTTAAAATAACGTTAGTAGGATGGGTAGGCAAGTGAGGGGGGGGGGGGGGGGGGGCGACTGTGCGTCCTTTAATGCAATTTTACGGCACAACAGCGTACTTTTTGTGTAAAACAATTTTATAAAAACAACGATTTCAACGTTACTGTACGTATAATACCTAATATGCATGTATACAGGGTGTCTCATAAGTCAAGTGGGTAACGGGGGACAGAGGAGATTACATCTGTATACTGGGAAAAGTACGAACAAAATCCATCTCCTTAGTATGATTATTATAATTTATGTATACAAATAAAACACCTCAAAATTTTAAAATTTGTGAAAACCGTACCTAAAAATATTGCCTAGAGAATCTATTTTCATCATTTTCCTAAATATTGCCCTAAAATCTAAACCAAGCGAGATGGATTTTTTTCTTAATTTTCCCAGTACGAATACAAGCTCCTTTTTCCAACGTTGCCCGCTTGACGTTGACTTACGAGACACCCTATATAAATAAATCCAATCAAAAGCTTTTAAAATCAAAGAACCGTTTTTCAATATTTTGATTTTGCTATATTTTATAAATTATTCACTTGAGAGCTACATTTAAAAATAAATGTGATTTAAAACAATTTTCAAATCTAAATTCTTCACAAATTCAAAACCAAATTATTTAATTATAATTTATACTTAATTTTTTTTTAAATCTTAAAACAATTTTGGTCCTTTGGAATTGAATTGGTTTAAATTGTAAAACTCTGCGTTCCACATATAATACACACTTTGAACGAAAAAAATGTTCGCCGGCGAATGTCCCTCTTCTTCTTCTTCAGTTTTTGTTTTATTGGTGGTTAGCCGTGAAAAACAATTATGTCATGTGAAAGAGAAGTGAAAATTGATGAATATCCATTTATTCGTCGTTCTTTGGTGACTGTCAAATGAAATAAACTTTTCATTTATGATATTTAAAACATAGAAAAGTGAAACGGTTGTGAGTCTGTGGAAGGAAAAAACTGTTGAAATGTTTGCGGTGCTTGTCTTAGATATTTATTAATCGGTAAACTATGTTGGTGTAAGTATCAGCTATTCTTAGTTGTGGGTCTGATATTAGCTAAACCGTTTCAATTTTAGGGTATATAAACAATTGTTTGTTGTTTTTTAACTATCTACAATGAAAAATGATAAAGCTTCCGGAGGTATAAGTGTTTAAATCATCCTTGGTTTTCAACGCCAAATTCAAGCACTACAAAGGCTCCTATAGCATGAGAGATGAGTCCACTCATGACAATGGACTGCTTGTGCTTTTTAAACTTTTTTGAGTTTTTGAATGGTATTTAAAGGAGAGCATTAAAATAGATTTTTCAAGAGTTTTTTAGATGATGACATCATTAGAACATTCACGTCACTGGAAAATCTCTCTTTTCTTCCCCTTATTTCTATGTACAATGTTGTAGAGAACTAGCCAGTTGCATTAATTCACTTAAACAATTTAACCGTTATATTCAGGAAGGTATCATCAAGCCCTAATTCTGTCGAAATATTTACTACAAATATTTGTTCTTTAGCCGTTCAAGTTGAATGTGGATGTTTTGCAGTGTGTATCGTTTACTCCTCTTTTTTTCCTAAGCTCCCACTGTGTTCGGTCAACGACATTAATATGGTGTTCAACGAATCTTTTTACCGTATGTTTATATACAAGAAAGTTGGTTGTCTGTAAAGTTTACGGACCATAATTTTACGTGATAACATAATAAGAAAACATTAATGACACCAACACCAATATACAGCCCGTTAGCTCACACTAATCACAATTCCACCTATCACGTAAAATCTAGTACTAAATATACTTCTAGGTATTTAATCTAGTAGCAAATCCAGTACCAACAATAAAATAGTACTAAATTCTAGTACTAAGTAATAAAAATCTAGTACCAATAATACTATCATACCAACAACCTAGTACCAATCGGCACCAGTTTTATATTTAACTTACGCGTTACTACGCTCTAGAAAAAAAACATGTTTTTATGTGAATTGCGAAAATAATGCTAGCGGGACCAAACATTCACAGAAACGATCCCTGGACAAAACTATATTTACTCTGTAAATTATACGAAAATCCGTTGGGCGGTTTAGGAGTACATACTCGACATTCATACATCTGATGTTCGCCTGGTGCTCAGAATACGTTTGCGATCGATTTTTGTCACAACTCAAGCGGTCTTGACGCGGCGGTGCCGCAGCGATGACGCTTTTACGTCTTACAGCACTCACAGTTACGCAAAAGCGTAACTTCTGCATCAAAATGACGCAAGTGTGCACCGAGCCTCAGAGTCCCCAAAAAAAATGACCCACAAACCCTCTCGTTAAATCCACACACACAAACCCCATTATTTTTGTTCTTGTATTTTTTTTAATTTGGGTGGTATTATTATTATTTTGGAAATTTGAATTTGCCTGTTATTTTTCATGTTCGCCTGGAGCTTAGAATACGTTTGCGATTGATTTTTGTTGAAAAAACCACAGTAACGCGTTACCGGAGCACGTTGTTTTTCTTGTCAGCATGAGTCATGCTATTTCGTATGTGTAGCTTGTCATCGATTTATAAGACGTTATCACGTCAAAAATGGTTTTCGACTATCTCGGCAACGGCTCATTGGATTTCTATATTTTTTTATTTGATGTGATCTAGACCGCTCTATTAAAAAAGTTTAGCATTCCGTGTTCTATCCCCTTCGGTCGGTTAAGAGGCCCCCAACCTTGTTTTGAAAAAAAAGAAAGAAGACACAAGAAATAGCACAAATGGATACGTGTTGAATAAAGTGCGTAATTAATGTATTATAGAAATTTAAATTGTGTACCCAAGAATGGTATTTTGGCTTTACGTCTGAGGACTTTTTTTAATTTTTGATTTTGTTTTCGTTTTATTTCAATATTTCGGTTGCTCGTTTCGTAAAATTGCTCAAAACCTCTCTGGGAATACATGTAGAACGTGAAATAGAGGTTTAAACTAAATAAACTACATACGTCATTTTAAAGGTAATGAACAGATCTTTGAATCGCCTGGAGCAGTTTTTTTGTTTTTCATATAATTTTTTGGAATAATCCGGGTTTGAAATTTTGTAATTTTTTTGTTTTCTAAAGTTTCTTTTTTAACCTTTAATTACAACGCACAATACCACATAACTTTTCCAAGATGTAAAGTAGCTATGTACGTTTTCTTCAATGGTTTGAGTGCACTTTTTTTCAAAAAGTACATTTTATAAATGTCCATTTTTTCTTCAAAATATAGTTTATCGAAAATCATACCCATTTTTAGTTCACAAATTTACAAGATATTATTTTTTGAACGACCGGTTTTGGGGTTGTGGAAAAAAAGTTATTTTTACTTCTATGTAGACCTTAAAATCCGTACCATTGTTTCAAAATTACTGTTTTTCTTTGTTTAATTCTCTACTTTAGCTGAATTTCAAAAAACCTATGCAAAAGAACTTTTTCAATATTTATGTTTATCCACCTGACCATTTTTAAATGTTCAGTTGGAATTTCAAAAATTTATAGAAATATTGTTAACAGACGTGCATGCAACATAAAATCACTCAAAAGCTCAAAATCAAAGAGCACATCTCATCTCATCACTCTTCAAGCTCAAGCTCAACACCAAAAATGAATAGTGGAAGGTGGAACTTGTTTGTGATAAGAACAAACTCGAAACTCGCCCAAAAACCTAGATCCTTATGTCATCAGGGTACACTCCATCACCTCTGCATCCAGCGCTAACATAACAATATCCTCCATTCATCTTTAAGTCCCGTTGATTCAACTATAGAATCTTTGTACTCTAAGGACTCCTGAGTGCTTTGGCTTGTTGTTTGTTTGTTATTTTGGCTTTGAAATTCTCCGCCTTAAAAAAAATCAAGAACATATGACGCGTTGTCCTTACCGATGACAACAATTTGTCCACATTCATCGTCACGCCAGCAGGACGGCTACAGGGCTACGGTACTCTGGAATTTGGCTCCAATGCCTTTTTGTTTACACAACACCTTACGTAACCATGCCATCGCATCGCACTGGAACAAGGATGGCATGGCAATACGTCCTCTCATGCTGTGTATACGCTTATCTGTCCTTTGACATTGTGTGTCCCTAATTCGATGGTGGATGCTATGGTGTTGTATTATCTTGGAAGTTTTGTCCTAGTTTAAATGTTTTTTGGGCAATTGTTTTTGGGGGAATTTTTTGGGGTTTTTTTTGTGCGGAAAAGTGTGGGGGAATTTTTTGAGATCAAGGTTTAATACTCTTTGTTGCACAAACTGCCTTCCACACAATTGGCAAACATTGAACCGCGTAAAAGTGGCTTCATTGAATCACCCCGATTTGCAACTAGGAAGAGCAACCAGAACCACCCTGCTGCGGGGGGTATATTTATATAGTCATAGTCAGTTTTAGTCGCAGATGTACTGTGGAGTGTGTCCCGATTTTTTTTGTGTGTGAAAACTTTCTAGCATTTCTCTGGAACAAAGTGTGAATGGGATTTATTTGGATGTTGTGCGGTTGTTGTGATGTAAGCTATGACTGTCGTAAGGCTGGAGGCTTTAGCACCGAAAAGACTCGTAAAACGAAGGTAATAAACATGTGAAGTTTTTTCTATAGTTGTGTTATGTGTGGCCGGGTTATGGGAGGATCCCAGTCGAATGTGTAATGGAAAAGTTTTGAGGTCGCCACAGATGATTTACACATCCGCGTTACAGAGAAACCCAGTTGTTGCAGTATGGGGAGGTTGTAATAGCTGGTTTTATGGAATATATCATCGTGTTCGACATTGGGCGCCATTTAATGAACAATGGGATTTTTTTTTTAATATTCATCCGGGAGTTCATGTGTTGGGTAAAAAAAGGAAAAACCTTGGAAATTAATTGTATCTATGGGAATGTAGAACTGAACATAGTGGCTGCATCAGTGTCGGATGTTGTGTTGCCTGCTGCTTTTTATGGTCATCATCATCTATCATGTGTGAAACGATGTGCTTGTTGCAAGGCCCAAGGCCACTGTATCATCAAATGAAAGTGAAATATGTTGGGCTTACAAAGTTTACATGCACCAGAGGCTTGACCTGGGACAGGAAGGTAAAAATGTTGCATACGTGGTTGTGAGCTGCTCTGTTGGACAGATAAATGGTTGATAATTAAATGCACGAGGAATTGAGTCTTCATTGTTTCGAAGGATAATACCTCAAAATTGCAGAATGCACTTCCTTCCGAAAAAGGGATTTTTTTGGTGATTCGAATTTTTTTTTGAACAACGTTGTGCGCTTTAATATTAAAGCAATGTTTTGGATACAAGAAACATAGAATTTTTCCTCCTTTGAATTTTATGAGGAAAATCAACGCAAAATGACTATTTGGGGACTCCGAACTAATTTGAATAGAACGAGGTTAAGAACCAAGAAAAAAATATATAAAAGGCGTCAAGTTGGGTATAAGAAATTCAAATGACAAACAATACGTACTTATTTATGGAGATGGCACAACAATTTTTAATCAAAAAAAGGAATACAAGATGGAACATTGGGGACAAAAAGGTTAATTGCTTGGAGCGCAAATCCAGTCCCAGTAGTGCAATGGTTTTGGGGTTTTTATTGTGTAAATGTTTTTTTTTTTTTAAATAACGACTCTTTTCGATTGGGGATTCAGGTTAATTTGAAATGCTGAATTTTGTTTTGTTTAGAAAGAAAAAAACGATGAATACGATCTTAAAAGATTTTAATTTAAATTTGACCATTTTGTTTCCTGTCTGAGATTTCAGAATTCACATTTCGATTGGGCTTAAAAAGAATGTCGTATTACGAAGTTGAGATTTTCTTAACGATAATCGGATTTTTTTAGAATTCTCTTGCTTTCATTAACTGCTTCTTTTAAATTATTTAAAAATCACAATGGAAACTTTTTCGGATTTAAACTTCTGTTTTTGAAATAAGCCATGGTATTTTTACTAAGGAAGGGTAAGGAAATTGTAGTACCCTGTGCAGGGGTGGGGTAGAATATTTTTTTGTCGTTAAAAAGGCGATTTAGGGAGAAATCACTTCTAGACAATTGGCATGAAGTTGAGACTAAAGCGACGCTTAAGCAACTAAAAACTTTTCCATAAGTGTACATACAAATCCCTGGAGATCAAACACAAACAGAAATGGAGCATGCATGATGTGTCGAAAAAATTAACTCGCGCCAACATTATTGGCCTAAGACATTGAATAACCCAAAACCGGGAAGCCAGCCCACGTTTTAGTGAGGTCAACCCACCCTTGACGAATCCTCCAAGATAAAACTTTGCCATGAAAAAATGCCTCTCATATAGCCACTTTGGATTCGGCATGATGTTTGGTATTTGAGCTCTTTATAAACTGAGATAGTTTCTTACCGATCCGATGAACGCTGGATGTGTTAAAAGAGCTCAATGGCCTTTAGGGATTTTGGTTACTCTTATAATGTTGATTGAACATAGTCAATCTGGCACTGGCAAAAGCCAGTGTGCAAGCTTTTCCATCAATTGTCTCGAGGGTAAGCTGCTGGGAACTCCAAGGGAATGAACGCTGCTTGCAGCTTGGGTGAACAATCTTTATACTACAGCCTTGATGTGCTCCCATGGATGTGAATATGGAAACAAATAATACAAATTTTAAGAATATCGTTGTTGGGAAAACAATCACTTGGGTTAGTATCTGCAGGCAAGAGATCGTTGATAAATAAAAGAAAAAAATATTCGGAGACAAAACGGAACCTTAGGGTACACCAGCACTTGACACTGTCCAACACAACTGGTATTAGCAGTTCGAAAGAAATGAATTACTTATCCAACGGAGCCAAATTTAATCGATCCCAAAAGGACGCATTTTCGATAAAACAGCTTGATCGCAAATTCAATCAAATGCCTAAAATATCAAGAGAAATAAACTTACTTAAACCAAAATATATGGAGGGATTGGTTTCACTTTTTGGAAAGATATAGCATGAGATCACGAAAACTGTACTGCCGATCAAAAAGAAGCTTCAATCTTTGAGATATTCCTTTCTTCTTCTTCTCTTTGCCAACTTTTCATCTAGAAAAGTTTAGGTAGTGGATTTGCCAGAATGCTAGAACACCTCTTTAGAAGATTGGAGCTATACCATTCGGCCATGTGGATTTGTATTAAAAAGATTTTTTAGAGTGCGGAGAAAAACTGTCTCATGGAAAAATTACGTTCTCAAGTACAAAAAGTCAATGTTACTGTGAGACAACATAGATATAGTTTCTAAATAGGCTGCGAGCAAGTTTGGCTTGTGTAAAGAGTAAACAATTGCTTTGCCATCGGCGATGGCAATGGAAATGAAAATGATGAAGAGTTTATAATATTTTTCAGAAATGACCAACAATTTTTTATTGCTCTGGGGACATCGTTGAGTTTTTTTTGTGGCAGCTTTTGGTTAGCGTAAATTTGGCTCCATTAATAACGGAGTTACATGGGTTCCTAAGCTCACAAGCTGTACAGGACTCATTTACCCAGATCGAGCAGGCGGAACAAAACCTGGAGCATGAAAGTAGCAGCCGATATAATATGGATGAAGAAAAACTGGGGCAGCTGCTAAAATCCAACAGAACCTATAGTTTATATAGTCGGTCAAGGCTCTTTAAATCCAAAAACTTTACCATAACAACCAAGCTGCTGCTGTGCAAGACTATAGTCTTACCAGTAATCACATACGAATCCGAGACTTGGGTGCGCTCACAAAAAGGCACTCTGATATCTTACCTGCGTTCGAGAGGAAAGTCTTTCAGAGAATTGTTTGCCCTGTTTGCGAGAAATGACGATTCCGGGGAAGATACAATCATGAATTGTATGAAATCTTACTCGAAGTAAGCTTAGAGCAAGCTAATTTCTACAATCAGAGGCTCATCATAGGCGCATGTGTTAGTTATTAGTAAAATTATAATAAAATAAAGTAATGATAGCCTAACACATTCACAAAAAAAAACAAAAACTAACTACAATATAATTATGCCAGAATGCCAGTTATTATGTATATCTACAAGAAGAAGATTAAACAAAACAATCACGACAGTGGAGCACTAGTTCGACATAAAGATTTTAATCCCACTTTACTTAAGTTAAAGTCTATAGAAGAAGCGTTTAGATTAAAAAGTCTGCTCATACAGTTAAGAGCTTCATGCATGCCATAGTTTGTACTATGAAAGTCAACATGTAGGAGTTCAAGTCCACAAAGGTGGTGAGATCCTCCACGGGAATTTATTCCAATACGGGCTAATAAATAAGGAGCATCAATTTCGCCCTTAATAAGTTGATGAACAAATATTAAATCGTTATTAACACGCCTTTGGTGCACCTGGAGTGTCGATCTTAAGCTCACCAAGGCCGGACGTCGAGGTGCGCGCCCAAATAATTAAAACAAAAGTAAAACAAATTTTTTTTTTTAAATAATACACACTCGTTTGAGACTTTGGAAAAAAACCCCTCGCCTCGCATGTGCTGTAAAGAATATAATAATATTCACTCGCATCGTTAGAAGAAAGATAAGATGCCCACTCGCGCTGTGGAAGACAAAAAAAAGTAATAAATAAAACAATACATACTCGCGTAACAAATATCCTCTTATCTGTCCCAAGACCTTTGTGCTTAGCTGCCTCTTTCTTATCTACTGTAATCATCGTATGACTATCTAATGCTTGCGGTTAATGGATAAAAGCATCTGAGTTTGTCCTATTGTGCTGAATATTTAAATTGATTGTTTGTATGCAAGCTGTCTTATGGGCATAACACCTAAGACAGTTTGATTATTACAGAAATTAATTTGGATTTTCACTGCGCAGTTCGACTTAGTCAAAATTATGTTTTGTATGCAAGTATTTTTAAATGGTAAGTTATTTTCGTGTGGTATATTCTAATGTTCGCGGCCTAAGAAAGAATTTCTTTCACGTGTACGTCTACACTGTTCAATAAAGGCCAGCTGTTTTGGCATTAAGTGAAACCCAGGTTGGAGTAAAAACTGATTTATCAGAATTTGCTCTACATGGGTATAGCTTAGTGCCATTACTCTGTTCCCATCATGGTCTCGTGGTCTATGTTAACAATGATATTGCTTGCCAGAGCCTTCCCCAATATGGGCAATGTTCCAACACGGACTATAACTTCTTGTGGCTCAAAATCACTGTCCGCAAGCATGTCATTCATTATTGTTTTATTTACAGGAGTCCAAATCTCGACAGTAATTCGACTTGTAACGAGTTTGATGCGCTGTCTGATTCCATCTCGAAAATAGTTTCCCTTTGTTCTCGCACTGAAATCATTATTGTAGATGATTTCAATCTACACAATTCCAATTGGCTCCGCTATTCTGGTCAGACAACACCCGAAGGAAGTTGTCGAGCTCTTTGTCGGGTTACATCTCCTTATCCAACTGATGGATAGGCCAACGCGTATAACGGATGTTGCTGGGAAAGCCGCCCATACTCTTGACTTATTTCTTACTTCTCACCCTGATAAATATACCATTAGTGTACCGTCTCCATTTGGCACTTCGGACCATTTTGACATTTCAGCTTATTTCTCGTCCTCCACCCACCCAGTTGAAGAAAAACTTCCCACCAGGACCGTTTGGCAATGCGAGAAAGCCAACTGTCACGGCCTGAATATTTTTTTCTTTAACTGGTCACTATGCTTCCTCGATAGTGACATTGATGCCAGTGCGGAAATTATCACAAATGTGATTCTTCTAAGGATGCGTGCTTTTATTCCTAACAGAGTAAAAAGCATCAAACCTAAAGAAAAGTCCTGGTTTAATTCTGAATGTAAAGGAGCTATCAGGCTCAAAGAAGTAAGTTTCCGATCCTACAAAACAAACCCAACAGAGGAAAATCGGAAAAAGCACAAACAAGCAAGGAACTCATGCAACTCCGTTATTGAAAGAACCAAATTTTGGCATGACCAAAAATTACGGAAAAAAATTCTGCAGTGTCCCAAAGGCAGTAAAAATTTTTGGACATTCGTAAAAAATATTAAAAACTCCTCAACATCTTCGGTTCCAACGCTCATCGACATTAACAAACCAATTGTTTACTCTTCAGAGAAGACAAACTTGCTCGCCGCCCATTTCACTACCAGCTCCTCGCTGCCGCAAAGCAACGTTGCCCCTCCTGTACTTGAGAATGTAAATTTTTCCATGGGACAGATTTTTGTCCGCACTCGTACAGTAGTAAGAGTTCTCAAAGATCTCGATATACACAAATCCGCTGGCCCGGATGGTATACCCCCGATTCTTCTGAAGAGGTGTTCTTCCACACTGGCAAAGCCACTGCGTAAGCTTTTCCATCGCTCCTACTCTTCTGGAATCTTTCCTAAAAGATGGAAAACAGCATTTGTCCAGCCTGTCCCTAAGAAAGGTGACCCATCCTCCCCCTCCTCCTACCGACGCATAGCACTGACATCCCTTCTTTCTAAGGTCATGGAAACACTAATTAACCGTCAGCTTAAGGAATATCTCGAAGATCGAAAGCTTCTCCATGACCGTCAGTATGGCTTCCGCAGCAACCGTTCCACTGGTGATCTGATGGCATATTTCACCGAACAGTGGAACAAATCTTTACATCGCTTTGGTGAAAGTAAGATTATTGCTCTTGATTTCTCCAAGGCATTTGATAGAGTTTAGCATGAATCTCTCTTGTCGAAAATTCGTGCTTTTGGGATCGATGGTACTCTTGTTCGTTGGATTAGAAGCTATCTTTTGGACCGTTCAATACAAATTGTATTGGACAGATTCAAGTCTGATTCCTGCAAAATAAATACTGGCGTGCCCCAGGGCTCTGTTCTGTCTCCGACTCTTTTCCTTGTTTTTATAAATGATCTTCTGTCTGTTACTTATAATCCACTTAACTGTTTTGCTGACGATTCTACCCTCAGCTTTTCATATTCGTTCGATAATTCACGTCCTTCGCCTTCGGACGTACAATTGCAACGGTGCCGTATGTCAAGCTCATTAAACTCCGATTTATACAGCATTGTCAAATGGGGTAATAGGAATCGTGTGGAGTTTAATGCTTCGAAAACTCAATGCTGTCTTCTGTCGTCAAAGTTAAACATACCCCAATGCCATTGTCCATGAATGGCATTTACATCAAAGAAACCGAAAAACTCTCAGTATTCGGTATGTGTGTTAACGACGACCTTCGTTAGAACGATCATATATTTGAGATCGCTAAGTGTTTTCTGTATCGGTGTAAGAAGTATTTTTCCCCATCTGATCTGGCTACAATTGATAAAACGTTTAAACGCCCTAAACTCGAGTATAACTCCCACCTCTGGGCAGGTGCTTCGCAAACATCGCTTCACCTTCACTTCCATGTTTTATTTCTTTTCTCTCTCGCTCTTTCGTGTACCATGAAACTGAAACGGTGTTAAAATTTAGTAACTGCTTTGTTAATATTCGAAGAATCTAATACATTATTCCAGAACTAAATAAATCTTTAGGCAACACCCGGAAATTTGCTTTTCTAAAGTCAAGACTATAAGAGCAATCAAAAGAGTTACTGTTGTCAGAAATTTGATCACTCAAATCTAGAAAAATGTCCAGTGGTGGATGGTAGTTATCTATATTAGTCATTGCAGATCTAGACTCTAAAACAAGTGTACTAATAGCGACAGAGGAAAATATTAAATTAAGAGTTCGAATTTTTGAGTTTATGATACAGTTTATTTGCTGTCAGTCAGTGGAAAAAAAATTTATCTAGAAAAAAAAGTTCCGTTTGTGAAGAAGATAATGAAGGGTCTAGGTAGGATTCATCTTCAGAAGGAATCCAATCAATGTTTGGTAAATTACAATCACCTAAAAGTAAAATGTTGTCATCAGAGCACGACAAATCATTAACAAAATCAATTGGAATGGAAAGTTCACCATAAACGGACGATACACTTTTTGGTGGAATGTATACATTATGGTAGAATATAATGTGGCAGACCTTGTGCTTTCGTTGGATGGATGGCGTAGATCAGGATGCCCGAAGATTTGGGGTGCACCATTGGATTGCATCGGCCAGCAATTGGGATTTTTAGGGGGAACTTGTTGAAGGTGGGCCGGACCGGATCCCGGTTTTTGCGCCGATGTTGATGATCAGTTCCTAACCTGTTTGTGCTTTTTCCGACTTTCCTCTGTAGGATCGGAAACTTACTTCTTTCGGCTCAGACATGGAACAATTCAAAGCCGGGAAACCTGCCGACTTTTTCTGAGATCAACTCGGCGAATCTTACAGGTGGAGCCTTGAAGCTAAGCAGAGAAGTGGAAGAGTTATGGTCTCGGTCGAAATCATAACAATTGTCGGTTAAAGAAGAAGAATTTTTACTTGCGATTATAGGTACTATAAGGCAAGTTATGCATTCGTGCAGATTAAAAAAATTGAGATAACAATCAAACGTGACATTACGATGATAGAGAAACATATTTGAGTTACTGGCAAAATTCTGTCCGTCTGTCTGTCTGTCTGTCTGTCTGTATGGATGAATTTTGGACTGTAGCCTAAACGGTTAGGATAATGGTCTTTAAATTTAAAACTTAAGGTTATTTTGACATTCTACAGAGGAATATTTTCTATTTTTTTTTTAGCTCAAAAATTTACGAAACCTACCATAAAAACGTTATGTTAAAGCTTATTTTACTCGAAAACGGCTCCAATTTTTTTTATGAAAAAATCAGTGTACTACTGTAGCTAAGCATTTGTATTTTGTTGACACAAAAATTATAATGGTGGGCTAAAAACGGTACCTCCATAGGAACGGTTTTTTTCTTCGACTTTCTCCGAAAACCGGTGATCCGATTAATATCAAAATTGATATTTAAGAAGGTGTATGTAACATAAGTAATTTCGCATTAATTTTTTTCGGAAAACTTTTTTTTTGTATATATAATATTTTTTTTTTTTTTTTGAAAAATCAATATTTTGAATTTTTTTTAATTTTGTTTTTAAATGTATGTTATTTTCGTGCTTAAGTTTGTATTCTTAAATTATTTGTTTTTTTTTTACAAGTTACAAGTTAACTTTATTGAGGCATATAAAATCTGTTGTTTTTTTTAAAAAAATTTTGGTTACATTCATATTTAGTTTTAGTCGACTTAAAGATAGGTCTGACTTAAGAAAAGTTATAAGGTTTCTAATGATATTATACAAAATTCATAGCAGTATACATTTACCAAAAAAGTAAACTTCATTTTCGGTCACTTGCTGCCGGCGACCATCTCAGCTTTGCTCTATTTTGGCAGAAAATTAAATTATTTGTTGTAATAAGTTGTTAAGAAAAAACCATTTTTTTTTAAACAAATTTACACTTTTTTACATTTTTTTTTATATAAAATGGCGTTTAAATAATTTTAAACGCCATACAATTTAACGTACTTTATTCGAAGAATCAAAAGTCACAGAAATAAAATAAATACTTTGATGTTAACTTTAATTTTCTTAAATTTTATTCAACAATGTGACCACAAATATGAGAAAGATTGTTGAATAGTTTTTTTTTTCAAATATCCTTTAAGCGATTTCAATAATTTATTTTTGTATTAAAAAAAAGCATATCTTTTTTCCCATTTATTTTAATATCTTCACTTTCACCTACTAAAATTTTTAGATAAAAATTGAATTAATTTGAAATTCAATTTGCGAAAACTTTCTAAGACATTCAAATATTTTCACACCACAAAAACGATTATTTTTATTCGTTTGCACTTTAAATAATTTAAGTTGTCTGGATAAACATTTAATAATTCCAAGAAAAGGCGTTTTATTCTAAAATGTCCTTAAATATCCAATAAGATACAGTATACATACATATACACACATGTGTTCTTACTCCAATAGAACCTTTAAAAAGGATAAACCAAACCCCAAAATGTGCAGACAAACTCCTCAGACTCTGATTTTGATTACTAAAGAGAGATCCTTTTTTGAAAACATCCTAGATCCGACTATCAAACTGGTGTAGGACGTACGGGTATACATACGTGTAAGTAGTGTAGGACCATCGACCATATTCTCATATCATAGAGCTTGTGCTTAATGATTGTAAAATGGATTTGGGATTTGTAAGGACCTTAATGGTAGATTTTCAAGTACGGCGTTTTTTGTAAAAGGCTCACCATGCAACCAAAATGGAATAATTTAAAGAGATTCAAGTCGAAGTAAATGAGATTTTGCGAAATGATGTGCTTCATATGTGTGCAACCAATGAAAAATGTAATTTGAACTATGAACTAAGTGTGTGTGTGTGTTGAAATGAGATAAGGAGTGTCTTTGCCAAAGAGAATTAAATGCGAATATGAGGTTTTGAAAAATAAAATTAAATCAAATAAGAAAAAGCAATTTCAGGAAACAGCAAAATCAAAAGGATTCATTTGGGACACAACAGGAATCAATGAATAAGTCATTTGACACATTCTATCTCCCAGATGGGTGTATCTCTTCTTTTTTCTCTATGAATATTTTTAATTGAATTTTAAACTTCTCAATAACTTAACCCAGTTTCTAAAAGTTTCAATAACTTTCTGCCATATTACGTTCCTACCTGCAATCAACTTCACACATGCCTTGATTATCTCCATCACATCAACCAACCATCAACCCAATTATTCCAAAAGTTACTGCACATGGTTACGACTTTGACCTTAGAGTTCATAAATTAAAATTGTGTGTTTCCCTCATTCCAGGTACGTCCACATGTCCACCGGTCCGGTGTCCATGTCCGAAAGTCCTTTAAATTAAATTTAGTTCCCTATTATGGTCGACACAGTGACCCTTAATAGAACGATTACAAAATATGTCAGCAGCATGTGTGTCCTCAGCTCATACTCCCTGAATTCAGAGAGTGGGCCACACTGTGTTGACAGGATATCCTTTGTTGATGTGCAGATTAAAAAAAAAGAAGGAAAAGAAAGAATAGCTATAACCATATCACCTTCTGTATTTGGAAACAAATAGATACAAACAGAAGCCATCCTCCATGTCCATATGCAGAGCAAACTCTTGAAGTATGTTGAAAAGTCATACTAAATTTTGTCTTTTAAAACATTGTAAACGAAAAAGGGAAGTGTGTGGGCGCTGACGGTTGGCGCAAAAAAGGATCCGTCAGCATTAAAGAAGGGATTCCCATTACGACGTGATTTATGCATGTATATCACCATCTCCATCAGTATAGATACCATCGCCTTGCTCCTCCTTGGAAGTATTTTGCATATTATTATATTATTTTGTATCTCAAGACGACAACGATACAACACCAACACTGCCGACGACTGAGGAAACTACCATGTATAAGCACTGTAAGGACAGAGCAAGTTCTGTTCGGGATAAAAATGTCAAATTTCCATGAAAATATGAGTCGTGAACATGTACGTGATAAGAAATAGAGATTCTCGTGGGGCCAAAACCCCTCATTAAACTATGTCATCTTGTTCACACAAAGAATAGGGTTGCCAAATTGATTATTAAGAAAAGGAAGACATTTTATCTTGGATGTCATACGAAATTTGTTACCAAAGGATTCGTTATGTGAATGTCTTTCAATATGAGTTGACAGAAATTAATTGAACCCATAATTTTCTGCAGAATCAGAATAGCTGTCATGAAGGATTTGTTTTAATATAAATAGAATCAGCGTTTCAATTAAAATAGAAAAAATAAAAAGAGAAATATACTTAGGTATTAGACAATTATTGTAATTTACTTATTAGTAAATAAAATAAATAATTTCACTCTCGAAACAAATGTTAAGTCTCAATTTCTTACAAATATTTTCTAGGATATTTTTTATAAAAAAAATAGTATGGCAACCCTTTAATAAAAGGAGGTATTTTAAAGATTTTGAAATGAAGGAAGCAAAGTGCGTAGGTTGATGAATGTATGATGGACGAACAAAGGAGGTGCATTTATTAACATGTTCCCTGAAAAATTCTGAAACGTGGAAGCAGCACGATAATGTAAGAGTTAAGAGTTAAATAAGTTAAAGAGCTAAACAACAACAAATAAATTGTCTTTAAGTTTTTATTTGTGTCTCGCAGTCTAGTTAGTTGAATATCATAACATTACAGTTTTTTTAATTTATTTTTTTGTGAAGTAAGTACATTGTTTTACGTCGAGTTCCTCTTGTTAAATATTAAATAAGAAAATTTACCGGATTTATGTATGGATTTAAAGTCTGCGAATGCGGCTTTTATTTACTCGACGGAACGCAAATGAGGGACTTTCTGAAAACGTTTCTAAGGACAAATAATTTTAGTACATTCTGTGATGAAACCGTTTCAAGACAATCACGCCAACAAACCACTCAGTCAGTATTTCTTCAGTTTCAAGCTGTACATTTTTTAGAGCAATTTTTTCGCTGGGACTTGCATTGGACTTTGTGGACATTACGATCTGCTAGTAACGGGTGATTTTTTAAGAGCTTGAGAACTTTTTTTTAAAAAAAACGCATAAAATTTGCAAAATCTCATCGGTTCTTTATTTGAAACGTTAGATTGGTCCATGACATTTACTTTTTGAAGATAATTTCATTTAAATGTTGACCGCGGCTGCGTCTTAGGTGGTCCATTCGGAAAGTCCAATTTTGGGCAACTTTTTCGAGCATTTCGGCCGGAATAGCCCGAATTTCTTCGGAAATCTTGTCTTCCAAAGCTGGAATAATTGCTGGCTTATTTCTGTAGACTTAAGACTTGACGTAGCCCCACAAAAAATAATCTAAAGGCGTCAAATCGCATGATCTTGGTGGCCAACTTACCGGTCCATTTCTTGAGATGAATTGTTCTCCGAAGTTTTCCCTCAAAATGTCCATAGAATCGCGAGCTGTGTAGCATGTAGCGTCATCTTGTTGAAACCACATGTCAACCAAGTTCAGTTCTTCCATTTTTGGCAACAAAAAGTTTGTTAGCATCGAACGATAGCGATCGCCATTCACCGTAACGTTGCGTCCAACAGCATCTTTGAAAAAATACGGTCCAATGATTCCACCAGCGTACAAACCACACGAAACAGTGCATTTTTCGGGATGCATGGGCAGTTCTTGAACGGCTTCTGGTTGCTCTTCACTCCAAATGCGGCAATTTTGCTTATTTACGTAGCCATTCAACCAGAAATGAGCCTCATCGCTGAACAAAATTTGTCATTTTCGTCAATTTGTCACATTTCGAACCGAACACTGATTTTGGTAATAAAATTCAATGATCTGCAAGCGTTGCTCGTTAGTAAGTCTATTCATGATGAAATGTCAAAGCATACTGAGCATCTTTCTCTTTGACACCATGTCTGAAATTCCGCGTGATCTGTCAAATACTAATGCATGAAAATCCTAACCTCAAAAAAATCACCCGTTATATCTAACTTACAAGTGAAACCCATCCCTCTATCTTTTAAGTGTAAGTAAAATTATTCCATTTGATATTTCTAAGGCATTTAATAGAGTCAAGCTCTTTTATTAAAAATAACAGATGAAAGTCCAATATGCTGGTTTTTCACCAGCAAGTCCTTACGTTCATGATAAGTCATTCCAGGCCAAATGAATTTGACATCACGCTGCATAAAATCATCCACCCAAGTGCTGTGCATCCTTGAACTTGTCGGCAAGATATTTGGAATGTATGGTGATTTCTTGATCAGAATCATAGTGTCATACATCGAAGGCTGAAGAATCTCCGCAACCACATTAGCTTTTAGGAATGGAACGCTCACTGGAACCACATGATTCACCTGTCACGAAACTGTGGAGGTCACAGCACTGGAGAAAGCAGCAGCTCTTGATGTCACATAGCATCCAGGAATGATTGGACGACAGTATCCCACCATACCAAACACCCTGAGGGAAGAAAACATGCATAAGCTCTCCGAATTATCTTCGAAAACCAGTTCCGATCTTAAAGACTGGAATGAAGGATCCCGAAGGCATGTGTCACAAATTATCAAAAAATATAAGTATGGAGCACGTAGTTGTTCAAGTTCAGGAAAATACTCGTTCCCGGAGTCTTCCAGTGCGTAATAATTGATGCCTGACCAACAGTTGGATTATGCCCAGAGCATGTGAAATTGCTAAAAAGTTCTGTGAGTTTCTCATGGGTACTTAATTCAACACCGAAGAAATGTCCAGTTCCTAAGGGAAAGGATATTGTTGTCACCAAAAACGCGATGATGGTTTGATACAATAATCGATTTTTTGCAGAAAATTATTGATTGTTTTGTTGGTCCTTATGAACGTCACGTACCATCGATGTAGCCACACATAACCAGTTCCGAGAAATCCACAAACCACTCCCATAAGAGAATTTACAAAATAAACTATGAGAAGCGATTGATTGTAATCGTTTAAGCAGTTCTCGAGAAAGTCGACAAAAAAAACCGTCCTGTGGGAGGTACCGTTATAGAACAAATTTCAAAAAATTTATTCTAACTGAAAGATGTATTGTTGTAAAAAAATTGCACCCTGAAAGTCTTATCAAAATCGTTAGAGCCGTTTTCGAGAAAATCTAACTTTTTGTTAACGATTGTATGGCAGGTAACGTTTTTTTTCTGGTATTCACAAAATAATTTCTGAACTACCCCTAGGCTCCGTTTTGTTTTTTTTTTTAGATTAGATTATTTTTATTAAATTCGTACAATTGGCCTTAAACTTACTTATAACTAAAATAAATCATGTCGGCTCAACAACAGGGGCTCCACGTACTTCAGCTGACTCTATATACAATGCTATATTTTTCTTTATATCATATTTATGTTTGCATAATCTTTTAATTGAAATTCTGAATTATAACTGTCTTTGGTTTTAAAAATTGGGGTTAGGATGCGGTGTTGTTTATCTTTTGTTGTGTCCGTTGCTGGTTCTCTCGTAGAACGGTGGTCCGTCGTTGTTCATAATATCCTGGAATCGGTCGTCTGTGATAGCTCGAATGTTGAAGTAGCGATGTTTGGGCTCTAGTTGTTGCTGGAGTAGTTGCTGCATTTCGAAGTTGGGGTGGTCCTCCAAGTTCCTTAAAATATTTTTGGAGAACTGTGTCATGAACTGATTTATTGGGATCAGTTTGGTGTCTTAATATAGCTTCTTGTTTGTTACATATTTCCTTGTAATGGGGTTTCGGTGTAGACCTGTACAGCTACAGAGTATCTTCCCTTCAAAAACTTCGATCTTATTTATATATGTGTGTGTGATATGGTGAACGAAATAGGACAAGCGTAGGTTCTTCAGAACTGGACGGATCATCTGTTTATAGATAAGGAGCTTAGTATTAGTGCTTAGTCCGTTTCCTCTCCTAAGAAGCGGGTGGACCAGATGTATGGAGAAGTTGGCTCTCTTAAGCATAAACGAAGTGTGCTTGTTGAATTTGAAGCGGTTAGTGAAATTCACTCCAAGGTATTTTGCTGTTGTCTTTGTCCTTATCACTGTATTGTCTGGTAGCTTGATACTTATATTATCACAGCGTGATGCGAAACCTCTTCGACCTCTAGTTGCTATTGTTGGACTGCACATGGATTCCATTATCCATTCTGATGCTCCTTTTATATCGTCAGAAGAACAACGCTCCTGTCGTGGTAATTTTTCACTGCTGCAGCTGACAATCAAATTTCGTTGCCAGTCGCAACCCCCGCTAATCCAGACACTGTGAAAAGGGGTGTGGCTTGTGCACTTCCATATTCATAGTCTGGTATTATGCTAGATCGTTGGTTGAAGTGGTTGCTGTTGTGCTCATGCCGAAGACACCTGTTGTTGCTTAAATGTTCGTGCATTGGGTATACGGGAAGTCGTATTTCTCGCTCTCAACCACCGTTAGCCAGACGACGATGGTTTTTCCTTTGCTGCTTGGTTGATTGCTGCTGATGAGGTTTGATATTCGTTAACTTCCTTTGGGTTCGCAAATGTATTTATTATTGTAATTAATTTGCGGACCGAAAAGAAGACGTGGCTCCGGTATGCTATGTGAAATTCACATCTGGGTCCACAAATGTGGTTGTTGTTGTGATTTGCTGACCGAAAAGGAGAAGTGGCTCTGATGTGCTTGATGAAGTCTATTTCTTCTGGATTCATAAATGTGGTGTTTGTTGCCGTTTGTAGACCGAGAAGTAGATGTTGCTCTGGTATGCGCTGTGGTGAAGTTGCCCCTTTTTGTTTGTTTGTCCGTCAATAATGGGGTAGTTGCTCAGTATTTTTGCTTTTACGAATATTTTATAATCGTAAAAATATTAAGATTTCGAATTTTTAATTCGAATCTCTAACAAACGATGTTTAATTATTGATAATAGAGTGGTTTTTACTTATATACAAGATTTTTGCTATAACTCCTTTTTGGAACAACTTTCGTGTTTTGCAATATTAACAAGACATAAATCCAGGTGGAATAGAAGGATCTGCGCTTGATTTTTTTACAAATTACGAATTACAGAACTGAATACCAAAACTCAATTTAAAATACAAACTGCGTGCAACAAAAATAAGAGCAAATACCGCAACTGCAATTTCGGCTGGAGTCTCCGTTAATGATTTAAATACACAGCTGCTTCCATTTAAAATCCAATTTGCATTATATTTTTCTTCTGCAAACCAACTTCCATCCGGAATCCATACACACATCTCTGACTTCTCAACCGATAACCATTTTATTAAATTTTCATTAAAAACCAATGAATCATTACAAAGCTATCGTTACGTTCTGTCACGCCGCCGCCACCCGCTGCAAATTTACATTACACCTTGCCGCACCAACTCCTATACTATTTTAATAATTTGATTTCACTCATGATGAGGTGGCGGTATCCCCTGAATCCACCGTCAATCTGGATCTCGGGACGGGATAGTAATGGCATGACGAGAGTATGGTAGTTGAATTTTCCATGAGATAATTAAAATTTAACCTCGATTGTCATTTAATTTTAAAATGTGCTGCATTTAATTATATTTGTTCCCATCTCACTTACTCTCGTGTGTGTACTTATCTCTTAAATGTAAAGCCATATTATGATCATAGTAGTTATGATTGGAGGTGTCATTTTATCCTCACATGTGGGTTACCCGACGACACGATGGTTATACAGCACATATCCTTCTAGTCAAACGAATTTAGGGGTCATTCCTCTGTAACACCAGCAGTTTTATCAGAATGTTAGACGAAAAATGTGTAGGGGGGAGGAGGGGCGAATTAAATTAGTTTCTACTTTTATTATGTTTTCAATCATTTTAATTGTTCCGTCATCACCTAAAAGAAGCCCACCCTTTCGCCACCTATTTTTGTTGCCATTTTTAGACTGCAAAAGTGAGAATATGATACATTTTAGTACTTTTTCATGAGATGAAATGAAATTGGGAAGACAGAGAAATACAGTTGCCACCCTTAGTGAAATAGGTGCAGTAAAAAAAAAGTTTTTTCTTGTTAATGACCATTAACATTAACCCTTGTTGAACACCAGTATGCCTTGATAGAAAAAAAAAACATCTTGAATGAGTGAGTTTTCAAAGAGGAAATTGTGTTTTAACTTTTTTAGAAGCAGGATGTAAGGAACTTTGGACGATCGCAAGACAAACATTGCCTTTGTGCAGTTTAAAAATGTAGTTTTGCCTCAGTTAGCAATCATGCCTTCAGTTTTGACTGTGTAAATTGCACTTCCTGCAGATAAAAGGATTTTAAATTTGGTGGGCGGCATTTTGCTGACGAAAAAGGACGAAGTAGAGTGCAACTTGGTGTTGAAAGTCTTCTCCTTCGACGATGACTACATTTCACGACCATTACCAGATTAATTGTTCTTTTGTTTACACTTTTTGTAAAAGCTTGTCTGTCGTCGTAGTCCTCGTCTTCGGCAGAAGCGTCTGCTTTCGCTCGGCAAGCATTGAAAGTGTGACCCATTAAAAGGTTGCCATGTGGAAGTTAGGATATGAACTCAGAGTCCAACTCTACGGTCTACGATGATGATACGGCCAAACTATACTTAAGGATAAATGAAGATTAAAATTATTTTATGTTGGATAGTATAAACGGCATTCACTATGTAGAGATGCTTGCTCGAGACTCTACGTTTATAGTGTGCTGCATGCATTATTATGAGGGTATTTAAGTGGATTTATTTGTATGTGAATCAAAGCGGAAAATTTATTTTAAGAGCAAATATTTAAATGTCTTAAATCATGGATAATTTTTTTAATTGTTTTTTTTTATGTTATTTTAATAGAGAAAATGAACCAACCACAAAATAATCTCAAAGGTCCTAAAAGCCATCATAAAAAATATGCACAAACTTCAACAAATATCTAAAATAAAATTCAAACTTTCAGATACTTTTCCAACTTTGAGATTCTATTAGCCATCAATCAAGTTATTTTGTGATTTTATTTCACACAACGTTAAACACTTAAGTGTTGCTCGTTTAAAAAATAAAAATAATATAAAATAGAAATAACTCAGGAAAAACCCATAGACGTTCGAGGGTTTTTTAGCTTTGAAAACAAAGTTTCAGTTTTTTAATATTCCCATGTGAGTTATTCTACAGTTATGTTTGTGTATTTTGAACCTTTTTCTGTGGCAGAATATACATATATAACTTTTTATCTGGATAGCTATTATGATGGTGGCCTTGAAAAAGTTATTGATATACTAAGTGGTCCGGATCAGTGACGGGTGTTATTTTTATAATTTCTTGCTCTTGTTGGATTTTTGTAGGATTTGTTTGCTTAGTGCTTGAATGGGTTTCGACATTTTTTTTGAAGACCACCTATAGTGTATTATTTACTTACTTAAGTGAAAATAGGATGGATGTGAAAATAAACTGGATGTTGAGCTGATAAATGTCAGATCGAATGACATCTGGTAGGTGAAAATTCCCACATTTATAGCGCGCGTTTTATGCGGTTTGATTGTTTGCTGAAAAAATGCATGACTGGGTCGATTGAACTACTTTTGTGTTCATAGTTTCAAAGCAAACAAATTTATTTATTTATTTATTTTATTTCAATTTATCTCATGGTTGATTTGAAAAAAAAATTGGGTAAGTAAGGATTTTTGTAAGTCAAAATCAATAATTTTTGAAATTTAATGCATAACATACAAATCCCTTATGCAGTTGCTAGAGGTAAACATATTTTTGAAACACGTTTCATTTTAAATATGTCTTCTTATCAGAGTAAATCAATTCAATGCTGCTCAGAAGATGCCCATGTTCTGCTTTTGTGCACTTCGTCTCCGGATGCACAGCTAATTGGATCCATTTTGATCCAAATAATAATACTAATGCAAATAATTACAAGCCCCCCACATGGTGTTTAGTTGAAATATGTGTAGGATGATGGCAAACTTGTAGGCATCACCCTACAACTGTGAACAAGACAGACGAACAAAAAAAGAAAATTCACACGAATATAAGGCAAAAGAGAATGTTCGTTCCATTCATATCTACTCATTTTCTGTTCCGTTGGTTAAAATTGAGAGACAGTCATCACCAAACACTCGTGAAGGAAAGATCGGCAAAGAACTTATCATTGAACACATTACACAACCAGTAATATTATGTATTATAAATGAATAAAATAAGTGTACTTCTAACAACAAAATAAAAATAAAATAAAAATATTTTATAACGATAGATAGTAATATTTATTGATAATAATACTTAAACGTAATTACATAGAAGAATTAGAAAGATACTAAAGAATTTTTCTGCGCAAAAGACCGAGAATTAGGTGACTTATTACTCACTTAAACTATTGGACGGCTTAGCTTGCACTAGGAGTTAGAAAAGTTGCTTTTTAACCTGAGTTTCGAAACCACAATCTCTAGATTAGCAAGAAAACACCTTAACTACTGTATTTTACTTGCAAGTTATGCATTCGTGCAAAAAAAAATGTAGATAACAATCAAACATGACATTACGATGAGAGAGAAACATATTTGAGTTACTGGCAAAATTCTATCCGTCTGTCTGTCTGTCTGTCTGTCTGTACGGATGTATTTTGGACTGTAGATTAAACGGTTTGGCCAATCGTCTTCAAATTTAGAAATTAAGGTTATTTTGACATTCTACAGAGGAGTTTTTTCAATTTTTTTAGCTCAAAAATTAACGGTACATGTCATATAATCGTTATGTAAAAGCTTATTTTTCTCAAAACCGGCTGGCTCTAAGAATTTTTATGAAAAAAATAAGTGTACCACTGTAAGTAAGCATTATATTTTGGTGAAAAAAAAATTAATATTGTGGGCTAAAAACGGTACCCCCATAGGACCAAAATTGATATTCGGGAAGATGTAGATAGCTTAAGTAATTTCACATAAATTTTTTTCGAAAATTGTTTTGCATTTTTTTGTATTTTTAATAATTTTTTAATATTTTTTGAAAAAAAATAATTTTGTTTTTAAATGTATGCTATTTTTGTGCTTAAGTTTGTAAATTTAAAAAAAAATTGTTAAAAAAACCATTTTATTTAAAATCCGCTCCTACGATTTTGAAAAAAAAATCACACTTTTTTACATTTTGTAAAGAAATAAAATGGCGTTTAAATTATTTCACCTAATACAATTTAACGTACTTTATTCGAACAATCAAAAGTCACAAAAATCGAATAAATCCTTTGAAGTTCAATTTATTTTTTTTTAATTTTATTCTTCAATGTGACCGCACATATGAGCAAGTACGCGCGATCCAGTCGTGCAATTTATTTTATTTAAGAAAAATAAAATAAAATCTCTATCCATCCTTTTATTGGCTGCTACTTTTGACCTAAGTTAGTTAAGGATTGCACTACTTCAAATTCACGCTCCACTATCCTGACTTTATAATCAACACTTTTCGCTGAAGCAGCCATAATGTACTTGGTTTTCCGTCCTGGATTCAGATGTAGGATTCTTCTGATTATAGTTCCTCTTGTTGAGATGCAAGAATCAGAGATTTCTTTGTCCAAAGCCCGGTTGAAGAGCTTGAAGACGAGACCATCTTATTGCAGGAGTCCATTAAGGATTTTTTACTTTAACTTTCCCACCTAACAATTTAGTTTAAATAAAGTCCGATTTTTTTGAATTTGGCAAGCAATAGCTTGCTTAGAGCTTGTATAAGCCAAACTTTTGCAAGCCAAACTGCTGCTATAAAGCCTTAAAAAGTGAGTCAGACGAGTCTGTAGATAAAGGTTCGCGATGGCCTGTATAAGGTCTTCCCAAGATTTTAACCGAAAATTAAACAAATAATAACTGCTTTAAGGCTTTCCACGACAATTCAATGCAAACAGCAATGTATGGCTTGCTTGTATTGGCTTTCGTGGCAATACAAAACAGTTGTTATGTATATAGACATAAGGCATGACATTAGCCAAAGCTGTCAATGGCTTGGGTAAGACCTTTTTATAACATCTAAAGCAAATTATTAGCATTTAGCTTTCATAAAATGGCTTGCTCAGAGAAGCTTTATAGCATTTCATGGAAAGCTTTTTGCTGCTATAACACATTTCAACAAAATAACTTGTATTACCCATTTTAATATTACTTTGACAGCCTGAAAATATTTTTTTTTTATACAAGTTAAATTGTCAATTTGCTTGGTTTTCTTTAGTTGGTTATTACCTCGGCAGGTACTCGTATTCCATCGGCTCTCGAGGTCTTGATATCTTTGAGCCAATTTATCGCCTCTCATATATCACCTCAATGCTTGGGGGTTGCAGCATGAGGCCTTCCTCTTGAAATCTGGAGTCCACATTAAGGTTTACACCATCACTTCAGAATACTTTCAGTATCGATGATCCGTTTTTCTCTCCGTACTTTCAGTATGTGCATTGTGGTGTGAACCTATTGCAACATACTGTTTCCGCTCCTTGCGTGGATTTCTTTCACTGTATATCTCCATTTCGTAGAAAATGCAGCTAAGGAAAAGGCGAGTTCTAAGGCCAGAATGTAAAAATAGCATTTGGTTTCATGACGTAGTGCATCAGTGTTGATTCGCACCTGAACAGCAAATGTGATACTGCTTCGCAAAGTCATCCGCCTTCGTAATCCTTACCAACAAGTTAGTGATCCGGCTTCAGGCTTAAAAAGTGGCAACGATATGTCAATACGTGGTCAATTTAGTTCCGAATAACTTAAAAATTCATAAAAGTTTTATCAAAAACTTTATTGTGTAGCTTAAAATTAAAAAAAAATTATCCTAGTAGAGTCCGGAATAACTTAAATTATCTCAGTCTCAGTCTTTAGCCTAAGGCTGGTCACCGCAGTCCCAAAAATGTCGTCAAACAAGAACTACTTTAAGATTATTTTATGCGTGTCTTCAAAAACGAGCCTTTTTCTCTTACGAGCAATGGATCGGGTCTCGTCATCCTTATTATTTTGTATGTTCTTCCAAAAACCTAAATCTAAAATACTCGTACATTTAATCCATGTGACAGATTTATTTCCATTCCGTTTGAATTTACTTGGAAAATTAAAGATTCGTCTGAGAAAAAATCTACTAAAAAGCATTTAAAATTCAACACACGTTTAAAGGATTTTCATCAGCAAGGCTAACAGCAATTACAGCCATCATTTTCCTTATCTTCTTTCCAAAGGCGGAAATCTCTAAAGACTTGAATTTAATTTTATTTTATTTTCCCACTAGAGAGAGTATCCTGCAATCATTCCACTATGTCGTCATCATCCACAGGAATCTAATCTTCTTACAACAACAAAAAAGAAATGTTCCTACGATCCTTATCTTTTGATAGAATTTAAGTCCTTCCGCACTTACATGTATCCCTTTTCCAGAAAAAAGGGTACCAATAAAAATAGGAACATTCCTAAAGAAAATTTACTGCTTTGTCATAGAGATTTCTTCAAGATTTGCTTCCCAAAACACAAGCATTCTAATGTTTGTGGGTTGGGCGGTTGGAGGTTTGTGTTAATTGCCGAACGAAAGTAGAAGTCTAACTCTTGTTGTTGGTTTTTATTTCAAAAACTCATAATAATTACTCAAATAACAATAAAATATTTTCTGTATTGGGCTTTATAACTCTTTTCGTGTCCTTAAGGCACCCAGCGAGCATCAGGAAACCGGAAATGGAGACACGAGAAGTTCAAAGTTTTTCTTTCAAAGTTTCTGTGAATATGTCTTGAGAAACAATTCCCAGTCCTTTGAATTTGTTTTGCTTTAGTTTTCACGTGTGTGTGAGTGTAATTACATACTTAATGGAGAGAAACGTAAGATTATGGAAGTGGGAAAGCAGACGGTATGTAACAATATGTTCGTCTAATTATCGAGCATTCACAGCTCATTGAGAATGAGGAAATGGTTTTTGGTCTGCTGGTTGAGAAGGAAACGCCATACCGGAAATAAAGCAAGGCATATGTCTCGAGAAAGTTGTTACGAACTTTTATTCTAAGCAAATATGGAAATGTCATTAAGACATTTAATTTAATGTTTAGTATTTTCTTTTCTTTAAGTTTAATTTTTTAAGAAAATGTCCATAATAGTCGTATGAGATTGATTGGATATCCGAAAGATTTTTCCTGGGTTAATATTTAGTGTGTCGGTAAGGTATTGATATTAGGATGTATTACGTTATGGGGTACTGCATGGAGCCGATGCCAATGGGCTACAAATGAAATGTTATATGTGCATTTACTAGCTCTATCTGACCGATCCACAAAAAACAGATCGAAAACTCTGCTCCAACTATAAAGAAACTAGCCTATTAAACATCGCCTTTAAAATCCTGTCCAGATATTTGAGTGAACTTCTTTAGCGATCATCAGATTTCCTTCCTATTGTTATGGGTGTCCCTCAAGGATCTATCCTAGGGCCATTGCTATTTACACTCTATATTAATGATCTACCTTCCCAAGTTAATTATTCTTCTACACATATGTATGCGGATGACGTACAGGTATACAAAAGCTTTCCATTAGGACTAATTGAGAACGCTGCATATGAAATGAATAAAGATCTTGAAAGTATTTCGCTATGGTCAAGAAATAATGGATTATGCTTGAATTCTATCAAATCAAAATGTTTAATTATATCCAGAACAAACATAGATACATCATTCTTTCCAAAAAATTTTCTAAATAACGCACCAATAGAATTTGTGAAATATTTGCCAATTGTGACTATGAGCACAAGCGCAGGCTTACTGTTGCTTTCAATAGCATTGCACGTTACATTTATGGTCTGAGACGATATGATCACATCTCTCACTTTTCAAAATCGATATATGGTATCACTTTCCAAAACCTTTTAAGTTTTAGGACAATTGCTCTGTTGCATAATATTATGCAGTCGCGGTCCACTAGGATACTCGATATTGCACCTATACGTTACTCATTTTCTGTATCCAAACGACAATTTTTCGTTAACGCTTTCCAGCTGTGGAATTCCCTACCTAGACGTATTAGATTGATAGGTTGCACGCATAAATTCAGGCAGAGACTATGGGAGCATTTTCGGGAGCTGAGACTATGAATTTTTGAATTTTTTTTCCTTTTTTTTTATTGTTTTTTGGTTTTTAATTATTTAATCTTCCACTTCTTTTAAAATTTAACATTTAATTTTAACAATTATAACAGTTATATTTTGTTTCTCTCTTTTTCTTTGTAGTTTTTATATTGTAATTAATAAGTCGCTTAGTACCACATATTGATTTATCATATTGTATAACATACCGAAGCTTACACAAATTTTATAAGATATTGTATCTTTTAGTGTTAAGACTTTTACTCATATAAATAAATAGAATAGAATAGATCTTCTGGTGAAATAGTTGGTCTTTTCCAAAGCAGTTTTAGATCTAGAAAATCATTGATCGACCACATTTACATAACACAAGGTCCTGGAGAAAATCTAAGAATTTTATCTCGAGACCCACCATCTGTTTATTTATTTCAAAGGGATAAACTGTACCGAGATATGTTTAGCTTTAAAATTCCTTTCCCCTTCAAAATTTATAAGAAATTTGTTGGTGTACCTGAGCAACGACTGGCGGGTGAGCTAGTGTATACATACAAGCTTTCAATTATATTGCCCGATTCATTTATGATAGAAGGTTAGATATATAATTTGTTTAAAATCATTATAATCATCATATATAATAAAATTAAAACAGTTTCGTCCTAAACGCGCATCACGCGAGAACGAAAAAGCGAATATGAACAAATTGGTTTTTAATTAATACGATATATCCTCGAGAAACATATAGGACACTATTTTTTTTAAATAAATTTACTGAAACTTTGTAAATTGGTCAAAGAAAAAATCTACTAACAACATCACGCAAAATGACAAACATTCGTATAATTGTGTTCTTCTATTCTAAAACAGATGGCGTAGGTATAAAAACTTTTTTATTTTATTTTTTATTCTAAGGTAGCTTAAGAAACTCATTGTTTAATCTTACGAGAACGACAAAACCAATTTGAATAAATCTTTTTTTAATTAATAGAAAATTTACTGGAGAAATATAAAGGACACAATTTTTCACAATATACTAACTTAAACTTGGTAAATTAGCAAAAGAAAAAAAGTTTCTACCATATCACGCAAAATGACAGAACATACCGAGCCCTAACCGCTTTTATATCGTAAGCGACAAAATGTAAATTTTAGAGGAAACACAATTTTTTTTATTTTTTCCTGAGAATTCAAAACGGACCGAGCAGAAAATATGAATATCGGTTACTATAATTTTTTTTTCGCTGTAACTTTGTTAAAAGTCTTATTGAAAAACTGATAAGGATACATGCTGTCAAATTGCATTATCAACTTGATTTTGTAAAATTTGTCGCTTACGATAAAATGGCGGTTAGAGCTCGATACGTACTTGTTTGTTTTTTTTCTTACACCCAAGTCATAAACAGTGTTATTGCGTACTTCTATTATAAAACAGATTGCGTTGGGACTGTACTGATACTGTGGTTCTTTCAACCAAAATCGATCGCAAGCACCAGACAAACATGAAAAAGAACAGACGCAAATTCCCAAAATAAGCCCACTCAAATTCAAAAAGTACAAGAACAGAAAAAGAAATACAAAATAGGCGGAGTTTTGTTAAAGTAAAAAGTAGATGTAATAATGGGGTGCGTGTGTGTGGATTTAACGAGAGGGTTTGTGGGTGTGAGTTAATGGGCTGTATGTTGGAGTTGCCGCCATCAATGTTTTTTATGACGTTATCACGTAAAATTATAGTCAGTAAACCTACTTTACAGAGAGCCAACTCATTTTTAAATTCTTAAAACTCCTAAAACACGGATCACTACGAGCTATTTTGTTTATAGAGCAATGCACTGATACTCAGAAATACCAGGTATGATGCATGCAAATCACCATCTTAGTTTTTCTTAACATCGCTATCAACTTTTATTATTATTTTATTTCTTAAGTAAAGACTTAATCTTAAAATTAAAGATTAAATCAAAGGTTTGTCACGTAAGTATGTTTAAAAAATTAAAATACGATTTTTGTATACGATAACCGAAGCTAACGCAAGCAAATCCGTGAGTCCAGCAAGTTCCTTGTAAAAATCTCAAAAAAGTACGTATACGCCATAGAAACCCTTTGATTTTTTTTAAACAGAAAAAAATTATAAATAATTTAAATTATGTGCCGTGTATATTTTAATTTATAAAAATTCAATTTATCAGTTGTTTCCAAAGGATTTATACAATTTTTGTTTAGAATTTAAAAAAACAAATCAATATCAGTTTGAAATTAAAAATTAAAAGTCACCACACACAATGAGCTAAACTTCCGGCTTTGGCTCATTTCATATTCACTCGTGCATGTCACCTGTTTAATAAGGGAATTCTTTTTCTATTTGAATAAACCAAAAGATTGCAGTTCCTTTTTCTGTTTTTTTTTTTTTTTTGTGGCAACACAATAGCAAACTTTCAAATTTGCCTCTTTCACCTGGGATTGACTTAATATTTATAAATTGAAGCTCTGACATCAAGTTATAAGCATTTCATATACCGCCCATGCATGAAAATCCCGAACTGTCACCAGCACTCCTAGACACTTCCAAGCAACAACAAAAAAAAAAAAAATTCATACCTAATCCAGAAGGGAAAAAAGTAGGAACACACACAATCCTACGCAACGAACACAATTCCCCATAAATGTGTTAATATAATTCAACTGTCATAATGGAATATTCTAAACACAAACCACATCAACTGTCATCCGGCATTTGTTTTGTCAACGAGTCATCTATATGTGCTCGAGATATATATTCACATGTGTTTGTGTGCGTAAAGCACATTCAAAAGATTGAAGGAGGTGGCATTCTGTATTCGTATTTCAATCCACATCCATCTGCTACTCTGAGTCTGAATCTCAAATGATTTCGAAAAACATGGATAATAAATCAATACACACTATCGCTGCATATTTATCGTTTTTCCTTTTTTTTTGTTGGTTGATATTGATCCTTTTGGAGCTCCTTACTTACGGAATCCCTTCACAGGAACTAATACGTCAGATTGAAGGAGAGAAATTGTTTTGTGTATTACTGGAATGTGTGCTGAAAGCTGAAACAAACATCAGCTAGAGGATTCTCTGGTCTGGTGATACCCCGATGGATATGAAATGAATAGTTGTTATGTAAGTTGTAACCGGCAAAAGGGAACGAACAAGGAAAAAAAACTTTATGTTTGGCACTAAATAATGAAATGTGAGATACCATTTGTTGGGTATTTATTACAAGTCAGGGGCGTCCTGGGGGTTGAGAAAACATTAACATTTTGTATGAATTACTTAACTATTGAAACGACGACAGGAAGACATGAATGATTTGCAAAATTTTGCGGATTTTTAAAAGTCAATTTCTAGCAAGAACTCTAAAGAAGTTTATTTCAAAAGCTAACTTAAAATTTGTTTTTATTGACAATAAATTAAAATAAATTGAAAGAGACACTATTTTTTTAAAGATGCTATTCTGAACGAAAGTTTAAAAAAATCCTCAGTGGTACAAGGCCCCTAATAAATCAGTCCGATCCCTGATATAACTTCTTTTTTTACCAAAAGAATTATATTCCTCAAAAAACAAACAACTCCGAATGAAGAAATATCCATTGTTCTGTGTATGCTCCATATCTCAGGACTAAGATACATCCCAAGGATAAACAGGAAAAAAAGAACCAACAAAAATCCTTTCACTTCCTTGGACCGATAAAAATGCTATATCACGAATGTGTTGACAAAGACCAACAAAAAGGTTTTCTGCTGATTCCGACGAATTGACCACAAAATCGTTTTACTCCCTTCCTACACGAAACATTCTTGCGCTCAATGACGGAAGTAATCATATTACATGACGACAATATAGCCATCTGGGAATATTGTTCCGCTTCGTCACATCAAGCCCCAAAGTTATGCACTTTGGTCTGCCATTTTTCTCTCGCTGTCTCTGCCAATGTCGATTCCCACTCTGATATTGCGTGCGAAGGACTTAAACTGTGACTTTCAACCAAAGATGACCATAGAATCGATAGACAAACCGATTGGACAGAAATCTCCACCACCATCCCATCACGTTGGTCCCATGGATATCGCATGCATATAATCCTATTTCAAGTGTAAGTATTGAAAAATTCCAGTTCGGGACAGGACCATTGGACCGCCACCACATCCACGAAACCAGGACAATTGGCAATTTTCACAGAATATTCCAGCCATGACAGAGAATTCATATCCGTGTTTTTCTAGACTTTAAAGTTTTTCCAGAGAAAAAATGACACCAAAAAGATACTTTAGCCGGGGAAAAGTTAAGAATAAAATAAATAAAAAGGACGAAGTTATAGTTTTGTTTATTTTTTTTTCTTAGCTTTCATATTTTCTTTTGCGTATTGATTTATGTTGTTAAAATTTTCCACGATTCTTGTTCTTCTTTGGGGATTTTTTTTTATTTGTTTGAGAAACTATTTTCGCAAAGAGGGAAATCGAATCGGAATGAAAGTTAAAAAAAATCAGTTCGAAGGATATCGATACGTTTTTTTCTGCGTCTTTTTCAATTCTAAATGCCGAGAGGTTTAAGATGGGAAATTTATCATCGATATGAAGTCTACCTATGTGGATGCGAGGACATTGTGACGTCAATTTGTGAAAAAAGAATTCAATTGTGATGCAGTAAAAAGTTAAAGAAAGTTAGGTATTTTGCAAGGACATTTAATGGATTTGCATATTTTTTTCTTGTTTTACTTAAGATGAACTGATTTATTGGAAATCTTTTTGCCTAGTTAAGCATTTTTTCTTTAGTGCAAAAACTTTGAATTCAGTTTTTACTTCAATCATATTATACAAAAATTGACACTTTGAAACTGCAGTACTGGAATTCAGATTTGGAATAAATCTTACTGCTGGAGGACAAAACCTTGAAAATTCCGTAACACTTTTTTTAACTCTAAATTAACTATTACTTTAGTTATTTTTACCGTTCTTTTAGTTTACTTTCTATGTGAATATGTTGGATGTTAAAAAATTGTAAATAAAATATGGATATTAGTTAATAAATAAAATTCGCCGTATTCAAAGTTGTAAAAGATACTGCTAGAACAACGAGGGACTTCGAAGAAAGTTGTAAGTGCAAATCTAAAATTTTGTTGGCTTAAAGCTCCGATAATGGGGCAATGTTTTGTTTTCAACACTATTTTTAATTTTTTTTCTAGTTTTTAAAGGAGAATTTACTTTTAATTTATAAAGTAATGAAAAAAGGGCAGAGAGGTAATTTATTTTTATAATATTTTTTATAATGTTTTTTTTTTTAATGTGAAGGAAAAATAATTTGTTTTGATTTTGTGGTAATTTAATAGCTAATGGAGTGTGATCTTGACAAAGCCTTCCTGATGAGGTAGGACGCGGAAGTATCCTTCAGATTTGAGTGGGCTGGCCAGACCACGTCAATACCATCTGACGAGCGTCTGAGGTTCAGCATGGCGACATCTAGGGAGGAAAAATGTAGGGTGCATTAGTTTTAGGAATCAGCATAGGAAATTAGATTAAATATTTATTTTATTTTTATTTTATGGTGTTGGGTATTACTTTTATTTTTTTTTTAGTTTTATTACTTAGAATTAATTGTGAGGTAAGTTAGCTTAGATTGTTATTTTTATATGCACTTTACTATAGTAACATTTTCTCTTGAATATCGTCACAGTCCCTGGGTTTGTGTAGTCAGTTCCTTACACTTTTAACGTAGACTTATCCTTTTCCTCATCCTTCCTTTTCCTTTCCTTATTTTGTTTTGAAATGTATTAGCGCGACAGCTCCTTAAGGAGCCAAGGCCAAGTGACTTATACTCTCAACCATTCCTGTGTGTTGTTAATCTGCAAGAATGGAAGGGGCCTACAGTGTACCGCCGAGATGCACTTTATCGAGACAAATTTTACCCTTGGAGGTTTTGTCAGTTCCTCGCAAGAGGCAGTACCCCGGAAAAAAAGGTGGTTATAAGCGGGATTCGAACCCAGGCTCATTCGCTTAGCAGTCCAACACACTAACCACTAAGCCACGGGGCTTGTGGTTAGTGTTTTACTTGGCAAGATAATTTTGTTTGCCGAACAGGAGGGAATAGTAGAAGCAGTAATTTTTGGTATGCAGTTTTTTAGAATTTATTAATAAACAGCTAATCAAAAAATTTAAAATAATTTCTTTCGTTAGTTGTAAAAATATATTTTAAAAATTAATTAGCCGTTTCCGAGAAAGTCGAAAATTAAAAAAAAAGTTATAATAATTGATTTTTTCTGTAAATTTGGTTTGTATAAAATAATAGCCACTTCCTACAAAAAAAAAAAATTCTTAACCGTTTTCATCAAAATCGTTGGAGTGGTTTTCGTTATTTTTAGTCATTATTTTTAAAATGAAATGGGTTGGTGAATGTTGTTTTTATTTTGGTTTTTAATTGCTGTTTATTTACATGCTAAAGTTTGCAATTCTTAAAATTTTATGTTTTTATAAAAAAATCCGTTTTAAAATTTCATACTTTCACATTTTTTTTTTAATAAAATGGTGTTTAGATTTTTCTGCTGAAGACTACCTTACCTACTTTTTCCGAATATTCAAGAATCACAAGAAACGATTAATAAACTTTAAAATGTTTAATTTAATTCAAATTTAATTGAACTTAGATAATTTTTAATTTTTTTAAGTTTTCTGAACCGTCGCTCACAGCTTTCAGATATCATGGATAAGTTCTGTATATTCTTTATACTAATATAGGGAAAAGCTTCCTTCAAGTCATGTTTGCATACCTATGCATTGTCTTCTGTAATAACGTTTCTTAAATACGGCAAGTTCCTGGCAGAAATTAAATGCGTTTAAGTCCCTGAAATACTTGCCGGGCAAATTGTCTGCATTTTTTTAGCTTAGCTTAAGACTTCAGTAGATATATTGGCTAACGCGTGCGGAATGTTTATTCTTGTTATTCGTGCTTTAAACTGTAGTTCCCTATTTCAGTCGAAATTCTGACAAATATTTTATTTAGACATATATCTGAGTCAGACTTTGAAAACATTTAAAACCGACTCTAAATCGATTTTTAAACGCTAGTCGACTGAAAAAAATAAAATATAAAACGAGAGCCGTCTCCTTGTTAATTTTAATCGGTTTTAAGTTTACTTTAACCTTAAGGAACTCCTCTAACTTTAAAATCAGCAAACCACTTCCTTATCGTTTTAAAATATACTTTATTCAGCTGATATATGTAATATCGTATCATTACTTACATGTAATAAAAACAAAAAAATTATTGAGCAAAATTATAAAAATTGTCTGCTGTTTCTCTATTGCTTCCATTACTACCGAGACATCTCCACCTTTGTTGCAAAGTTCTTTTTTATTGTTACTTTAAACACAACGAACAAGTAAAATGCGTTGATTTATAAAAAAAATTAGAAGGTTCCTTAAAATTCTTACCATCCGTGAACAAATATTTTCCTCTTTTAATTTATTCGTCTAAATTTTACGTCTTAATCAAAAAATTAAGACAAAATCAAACCTTCATGTAAGTAAAATATATTTAATATGGAAGAAATAAAATAATAATAATAAGTTCAATATAAGAAAAACTAGAACAACACACCATTTGTTGAATTGTATAGATTACTTTTGTCGACGTTAATAAACTGAATGAAAACAAAGCAATTTCCCCCCATAAAACGCATGATTCATGTTATTGGTTGTCGGTCACGATTACCGCTTTTCTATAGAAGTGGGAGGAGCTAAAGCACTTGCACTCTGGACATTGATTTTTGCTCTATTTTTCGGTTGCAACAACCGCTACTTTCCTCTTAAGTTTGCACTGCAGTTGTTGCTTTCAGTTTTTTTTTATCAATATTGATCATCTAATACATACAAATTAATCTTTGTTTGTTTGTTTCTTTATTGTTTTGTTTGTTTGTTTGTCCATATGTGATGAAACTTTGTCAGCTTATAGGAAGGTTATAATATATGCATAATAAATTGAACGTCCAGTAGATGGTGCACAATATGGATTTAAAGGGGCAAAAGAAAATTACAAATTAATGATTTACTAAAAGAAATGGGAAATATGAATCTATCTCATACAAAGTATTCGTAGCATTGTTCAAAAAATTCTCAACAGGTTTCGTTACAAAAAGAAATTTTCCAAATTTCGAAAAACATGTATTTCCCTACGAAATTAAGAAATGTGAATCATTTTTACTTGCGATAATGCAAGTTATGCATTTGTGCAAAAAATAATTTTGAGATAACAATCAAACATGACATTACGATGACAGAGAAACATATTTGAGTTACTGGCAAAATTTTGTCCGTCTGTCTGTCTGTCTGCCTGCCTTCCTGCCTGTCTTACTGTATGGATGTATTTTGGACTGTAGCCTAAACGGTTAAGCCAATCGTCTTCAAATTTAGAACATAAGGTTATTTTGACATTCTACAGAGGAGTTTTTCCAATTTTTTTTAAGCTCAAAAATAAACGGTACCTGTCATATAACCGTTATGTAAAACCTTAATTTTCTCGAAAACAGCTCCAAGAATTTGTATGAAAAAAAATCAGTGTACTAGTGTAGGCATTATATTTTGGTGAAAAAAATAATATGGTGGGCTAAAAATGGTACCTCCCATAGGACCCGTCTTCGATTTTCGAGAAAACTGGTGATCCGATTACTATCAAAATTGATATTCAAGAAGATGTAGGTAGCCTGAGTAATTTCGCATTAATTTTTTTTTTTCGAAATCTTTTCTTTGTATTTTTAATACCTATTTTTTTTGAAAACGGGTAAATGATTTTGTTTTTTTAATTTTGTTTTTAAATGTATATTATTTTTGTGCTTGAATTTTATTCCTGAATAATTTTTTTAATTTTTTTTAAAGTTGTTAAAAAACCGTTTTATTTAAAAACCGCTTCTACAATTTAAAAAAAATCCACACTTCTTTACATTTCTTAAGGAAATAAAATGACATTTAAATTATTTCACCCAATACAATTTAACGTACTTTATTCGAACAATCAAAAGTCACAAAAATCGAATAAATGCTTTGATGTTAAATATAATTTTCTTTAATTTTATTCTACAATGTGACCGCACATATGAGCAAGTACGTGCCATCCAGCCGTGCAATTTATTTTAGAAGGATTCAACCACTTATGTTGTTGTTAAAGAGGTTAAAATACTATGAGGTTTGTTTAAACTAAGAACTGGATGACGATGCATCATATCAACTTAATGGACTTAAGTGCTTTAAATGCGATAATAGTTTCTTATAATCAATTAATGATTTTAGTATTTTATATGTAAATACTAAACTCAGAAAACGAGTAATTTAAACGAATCAAACTATCGTGCAGACGAAATACTATTTAATCAAATTGATCTATTGTGAATGAGATCTTTGTATGACAAATATTCTATGCCCAGCCAAATTCAACAACAACTAAATGTTTTTTATCGGCAGGAAGTTGTTGTTTTTGTAATGCGTGTAAGATCCAGCTTCGCTGCGGATAACTTTTCCCAAAAAACACGGCTAGTTTTTGAATTCCGCCGATGTTATTTTCTTATTGGTCTGGGTAATTTAAATTCCATAACTTCGTCTTTATAAAAAGATAAACGTTTTGGCATCTTCTTAGACTCTGGAAATATTTATAAGAGCATTCCAAAGAAATTTTATTAAACGTAAATTCACTTGTTATATTTTTCTTTACAAAATCTAACAATCGTCTTAAGGCCAACTTTGCATACTTCCGAATGGTCTAAGCAAATTCTTGTGCACAAAAATTACTACAAAGCATTTTTAAATATTTGAGCAGCACTTCATGAATATATATTAAAAAAAATTGAGATTTTTCTCCAATTTAACGAACAATAACATATTACTCTTTAAAATGCAAATTGCAGAATAATTTTTCTAGGACAAAACATTCCTAAAGATGAACAAATGAAAGAAAAAACCGAAGATAAATAAATGCCTCATTTCCATTAAGTGTTTGCTTTTAGTTATTTTTTTTTATTTAATTTTCTTATGCTAGTTCTTCTTTCTTTTTATATCCAAATGACAAGGACAATCAATTTAATTAATTCAACGCAAATTTTTCTTGGAAAATTTCAAACGGATATCCTAGGAATGAAATACAAAATAATATGGCGTTTAGATGGTTAAGGGTTAAGTTTATAGTTTCTCCGTATAATATGCACTCTCTATCTAAGAGTTGTCACAACTAACCAAATCGGTGACAAAAAGGATGGCATCCAGGTTTTATACTCGTCATTGTCATAACAAGTGATTCGGCATAACTCGAATATCGAGGTTCAGGAAAGGATATATTAAGATGGACCACTTCACATTTTGATTGTCATGTTTGCTTTTAAAAATGATCCCACACTTGCACGTATCCCTAAAAGTCCTTTAGTGAAATTAAAAAGTAAGTCACGTCCCTTAAAGGATTTAATATTTATTAGGCAACAAATTTTATATCGCAATCAAATCAGTGACTTCCTCCTTTCGACCTTCAAAAAACCACAAAAAATTATAATTTAAAGCATTTCTCTCACGAACAACGATTGGAAAACACATAATGTTTACCCGCAAAATATACTTCATTTTTTTCTTCCTTAAATAAAAAATCTCGAGCGTACGTTGCGCATTCCGAATAATTTAATGTCTCTTTAATAATTTATGGAGCGAAAAATAAATATTTTTTTATCTTCTTTATTGAGTTTAATTTTTATTTTAAAATTAACGAAGAAGAAAGCAAGTGTATTGAAATGTGAAAGAGGAATGAAAATAGAGTTTATTTCGCCACCCAAAAATCATATCCTTGAAGGGATTTAATTGAAATTGGTTAATCAAGCAACCGGCTTGTATTTCGAATAAGAAAATATAAGGCTTTTAAAAAAAACATTTTTCCTTTATCCATAAAAAATTGATGAAAGAAAAAAATCAATTATCGATATTGCTATTGCGATTTTGTCGAGCAATCAAAAATAGCTCTTTATATATGAAAAGCTAATGAAATCGCACATCCTTTGGGAGTAAAGACGAAAAAGATATTAAATGTGGCTTAACTTAATCGTCGAACATTTATTTTACAGCTCATAACCCAAAAGATACATTTTGGTTACATGCAGATATTGGGTTATTACAGTTAAAAAAATAGAAAACGACTTTTTTTTCATAAAAGTATCTAACTATTACCATATCCTTGGCTAATATCCTGCTGGGTATATGATAGCATCTGTGAGAATAGAAAAGTAGCAGTTTTTTATCGTTAAATATCTGCAAGAGATTTTTTTCTTCTCTTTTGGGAATTTTTCTTTTGATGGGGTTATTATCAAATGCTGCTTTTTTCATCATGCTTTGAAACAGAGACACAGATACTTTTCGTTCTACGGAATCCTTTTGCTACTTTAAGTCATAACCTCGCTGATTTCCATTTCCATGTATCGTAAAAGAAATTATACTTTCATTCATAATCGCAAGGAAGCCAAAGATATGCTAATGTTTCGCAAAGTGTCAGTCACTTAACATGATGCCCCCAAATCTCGACAAAGGTAATTCATGTCCATTCTGAATCGCGGTACTGTGTCCGTATCTATTAGAGACATTTTTTTTGCTACTTTTTTCAGATTGGGGATTTTTTTTGGCGCAAGTATACGTACAATAGGTATTAGAGAAAAGGGTGGCTTAGATAGGGTACAGGGTTATATATATATATATGTAGGTACATCCTTGTTTTATGACTGACAATATTATGACACATTTCTGAAATTTTTTTGGGGATTTTTTAGGGATATAAATTAGGGATAATTTATTTTTAATTAAATATTTTGAGTGCTATAATGTGTCATGAAATGTAAATGTGTTGATGAAAGCTAATGATTATGAGGATAATTAACTTTCCCAGCTACATGGCCGGATTAAGAAGTCTGGAGAAAGGGCCTCCTGGCCCCTTATTATTTTCCAAAAAAAAATTAAATTGTTTGAGCCTGCTGCGGCTCACTAGATTGGTTCTTCCACAATCCTGAACTAAGTCATTACCAAGACTAAAATTTTTTTCATTACCAAGACTATGCTTTAAATAATCTTTGCATACACGCAATCTGAGAAACACATAGGTGGTCGATCACTTGTAGTTATAAAACCAAACACTGAATTTCTCTTTTGGTGACATATTTGCCTCTTGTGGTTTCATGTGAACAATCGGATTCAACCTCACATTCTTGTCTTGGGGCATGATGGTACATATTGGTCAGTATGACATATTTTTTAGCTGCTTCTTCTTTTTCTTTTCGTTTTTCGTTTCTTTTCGATTCAACGAATGATTTTAATGCTTCTAATGCACCCAGATTAGAGAATCATTTTTGGATTCTGCAACATCTCATCCAAGATTTTTGTAAGAAGTGCGATGCTCCATTCCTTACGATGTCATTATGTTCCTTAATAGAAGATATGTTGGTTAGAGCTTCTTTGATTTTAGAATTACCGTCAACTCTATTAATTTTTTACCTCGACGAAACCAACGAGTATGGCAAAATTTTGTCCAAATCGTTAACCGTTCTGCTTTTTTCTGCGACAATTTTTCAATCAGAAATCGTGTTGTTCTGTAATAATTCTGCCAGGGGTTCGTTGAATAAAACTCAATTTCACTTCTAGAATTACACAACGAATTTCTTTATTTATCAAACATCACTTCTTTAAGTTCAATTTAAAATAATTTGGCTTCACAACTTATTGACAGTTAAAATTCCTTAACATTTCACTTTATCTCAAAACCACTTTTTATTATAACTTTCGATGTTCACAGTTCAACGCATACAAATTAACTTTGCGCCATAGAGCCACCGATTTGTCTATGGCTAATGCTATGCTCTGCATTGGAGGGGAATTCTAGTATATTCTTGTAGTTTCGGTTGTTGTCATTGCTTTCGTTGAGTTGGCTGTTTAAATTATTATTTTAATTATGTGTCTGTAAGGCAAATTGCCTTTTTAGACTGCAACTGAACGTTGCACGAGACTTTTTAGAAGAAATAGAAATATAGTGAAGAATTTTTTTTCGGGGCGGTAGTTCGAGAATTAGTTGACAATTTTCTCACTTAAAACCCATGGACGGCTATAGCTTGAACTACGAGTTAGAAAAATGTCTCCACAATCTGAGTATCGAGTTGATGACTCCCGAATCATAAGAAAACGTCTTATCTACTACACCACTAGCGCCTGCATGTAGTTGCCATGGCCGTGGTTTACGAATTCGATGGGTGAATTCAGTGATTTCTGAATGTTTTTTCTCGCATGAGGTGAAATGAAATGAAGTGAAGTGAAATGAAATGAAAAGAAATGAAATGAAATGAAATGAAATGAAATGAAATGACATGAAATGAAATGAAATGAAATGACATGAAATGTAATGAAATGAAATGAAATGAAATGAAATGAAATGAAATGAAATGAAATGAAATGAAATGAAATGAAATGAAATGAAATGAAATGAAATTAAATGAAATGAAATGAAATGAAATGAAATGAAATGAAATGAAATGAAATGAAATGAAATGAAATGAAATGAAATGAAATGAAATGAAATGAAATGAAATGAAATGAAATGAAATGAAATGAAATGAAATGAAATGAAATGAAATGAAATGAAATGAAATGAGATGAAATGAAAAAAATTAAATTAAATATGATGGAATCAAATTAATTGAAAAACAAACAATTTAAAATGTATACATTATCTACCGACGACCTATATCTTAACAGATACTTTCCCTCTTTGAGTTGAATGTTATTAACAGACTGCACAGCTTTCATCACTTCCACTCAAAACACCTCCTCCCAAAGTTCTACAGACTCGCAAAAATCACTTTCAATCTCAAAATGAGTCAAAAACGCATCGATTTACAGCGAGCCAAATAACACACAAAATGAATCTATGGAATCCCCATGGCAAAATATCTTATCTTAGAACGGCGTTTTTTTTTTCAAGCAAAAATGTATTTCAAGGATGAATCAAAACGAACAAAAAAGCTCTTTTTACACAGCCTCCTCGTCTATATCCCGTACACACAAGGTGAAAGTCCATATTCCCCAAAAACACTATGGAAAATATAGAACTTTTCGCTATGCTCCCACCTCTATGGAGACCAGTCTTGTGACGGTTGCCTTCTCGATAAGTTCGGGTTTTTCGGTTTTAACGGATACGGATAAAAAAAAAACAGAAATCTCAAAGGATACACAGAGAAGGATATAAAAATTAACATTCTCAGAAATACTTTATGTAACAAAAAAAAAATAAAAAAATAAATATAAGACATTGGCCGCGTGTAAGGATCGAAGGTGTTTAACTTAAAAAAAAATATTCAAAATAGTTTGGATAAATAGATACACTTTTAACGTCCGTCCGTTCAATAAATTTTCCTCTTTTCATCCTGATTTCTGTGTCAAACGTTATCTCGTTGTGTGGCTAGTAGATCCCATTTCGGATTAGAATATTTGAAAGATTTATGTAATCACGGGTAGTGCTCCGGATTGTTTTTCTTTTGCTTCTGCAAAAAGTGTATCTGTAAGATACTTCATACGAAAAATAGTATCTTTTTGGCTTAAATCAGTGCAAAATTCAAAGTGTCGGTTGGAATTCAAAAAGAGGATTACCAACTCGTTTAATTATTTAATTTTGAAACTAATAACTGAAGGATTAACTGTTAAGGATACAAACGGATTACCACCCCTTGGGACATTAAATTAATTCATTTACTGTTAGCTGTTACGCTGCTTAGCTCATTTTGTCATCTTTAGTTTTGTGGGGTAAGTTTTGGCTTTTTGGCGTCAGCAGCGTTAAACATTTTATTTTCGTGCTTCAGTTAAGATGATTATCTCGGATTTTTATGAAGTAGGCGGGGTTGGTGTGTCGGTAGTAGGGAAGATTTGCTTTGTTTATGTGCGTGCCTTTAATAGATCCTTGATGTTTTCGGCTCACAAAAGGGACATGCTCAATTTGATATTTCAACTTATAAATCCATTCAACGATTTTATCCAAGTTCTTTCTTCCGGGAAGTTAGAAATTAAGGGACGAAGAAGGACGAAAGCAATAGTTATGTAATCCGGGTGTGTGCAGTCACTTAAAATAATGAACACATTTTTTCTTTGTTGCTTTGACGGGGGATACTTTGGATGTTGTTTGGGTTTTATTGGCTCCTTTTTTTGGGGTTAAATGAGCATCCGTTTGTCATAAACCTACAAACGAATATTCAAACCAATTGAAAAGGACACTTTTTGGGTCATCAATGGAAGGAACCAATTAAGGAAAGTTTTCTTATTTTGTTTTTTTCCTGTGAGGTATCTGTTTTGTGTAATTTAATTGTTTATTTACGTAAGACCTTTCGTTTTATTTTTTTTTTACTTTTGGGTGTGTATGAAATGTATGTGTAGGGATACCATATCTTTCAAGGAAGGTATAAATAAAATCATTTCTAATTCGATATAATTGGAAATGATTAATTGGGTAGTGGGGGTGGCTTTTGGTTGACTTTTCTAGTGAATTATGGTGTGGATATGTGTTCTTGAAAATGGAATGCGATTTGGGAATGTCCGTCGTTTGTGTTTTAGTTAAGATAGCCTAAGGGTAATTAGATTATATATGATTGATTGCTGGTTATTTTGGCTTTGGGTGTATCCTTTTGAGATAGGTTAATTGATATTAATTATTATTCTAAATAATAAAAAAAAAGTTTTTAGATGGCATGAATTATGTTGCCAGAATCTTTTGAATATTAAAATCAGTTTTGACCGCTGAAATTGTTATTACTTATAAAATGTATTTTAAGTTTTCAAATTATTTTTTTCTTCTTTTTTTGTGTTTTTTTTAGATTAAAATATTGAATAATTTAAATTATTTTTTAAAAGCTAAAATTTATTTTGTTAAAAAAAAAATTAAAAAGAGGACATTATTATAATGCATTACCTACCATTCAAGTCTCATTATCTTATGATTTGATTCAAGTCAATTGAATTAAGTTTTCCTATGGAACAACCTTTTCTTTTTATTTTCAAAATTGATTTTTGATAAACTGCGATTTCTTACTTTTTTTAGATTTTTTTAAAATCGAAAAAATAGCTGAGGTTAGTCTATTCTCACATCTTATTTTATAGCTAATCATAGGCAAGCATTCATACAAAAATTGAACTTGATATTATAATCAACATTTAAAATTACAAATATGAAAATCACAAAAATTGGTTCCCGCAATTGGTGTGCCAAAAAGTGTTCTTCCATTGAAATATTACTTTTTGTTTGTATTTCGACATTCTCATTGACGGCTCATTGTTGAATAGGGCTTTTCGTAAATTGTTTTAAGGGGTTTTAGTAAACAAAATTAAAGATAAAGATAAAAGAACATTTCCTTAAAATGGGACCAATTTTTCTCCTTTTCTTTTATTGTGGAACAAGTTATCCGATTTCAACTAAAATCCAAGATGTACATAGGTAGTCCAAGTAATTTAAGATTTAATTACTTTTAATTAACGGCGTTTCTAAAAATATTTTTAAAACTTTTTTTTGTGTTAAATAAACATTTTGAAAACTAAATTTTGACATGAATCTTATCAAACAATGTTCGTATTCCGATAAATTTGAATCAATATATTTTAAGCTTTTTCGATTATCAAGTATAACAGTAAAAATGTATTACATACTGTTTTAATCATTTAAATATTTTAATTGGACACACCTTTGATATAATAACAAAATAAATAAATTGCACGACCCGATCGAATGTATTTGCTCTTATTACTAGTCACATATTTGAATAAAATTGAAACACATTATGGACATTTCATGGTATTTATACGTGAATTTTAATTTTTATTGAAATTAAGAAGAATAATTTTGATTGGTTTAAATGCTATTTTATTTGTTTTTTATAGAATGTTTAAAATTGAATTTATTTGTATACTGTTTTTTTTAAAGACTTTTTCTAATTGGCAAAAAGGGGAAAGAATGCAAATGTTATGTGCTTTAACACATCAACGACCTACATTTAAAAACAAAATTTAAAAAATAAATATTCAGAATATGTATTGATTCTTCAAAAAAAAGTTAAAAAAAATTGAAGATACAAAAAACGGTTATTCGAACATATTTTGATGCAAAATTACTTTGGCTACTTATGTATTTTTGAATATCAATTCTTGTCATAATCGGTTAACCAATTCTTAGGAAAGTGGAAAAAAAGTTTTTAGACCACCATTTTAATTTTTGTTCATGAAACCATAACCCACACCGACAATACATTGATTTCTCATTAAAATTCTTGGAGCTGTTTCCGAATTCCGACCAAAATAATCCATTACTTAACGGTTATATGGGAGGGGCGGTTAATATTTTGGCTAAAAGAAAATGGAAAAAAGCCTCTGTAGAATCAGACAGAACTTTGCCACTAACTCAAATAAGTATATTAGTCTTTAAAACTATTCCATATAATAATATATTTTTACTTAGGATTATAGGGACTTAATGGCAAGTTTAGGATTCGTGAATATAAAAAAATGATATTACGGTCAAAGAGAAGCCTAAAAAAGTTAGTAACAAAAAATATCTGCCTGTCTAACTGTCTGTCAGTCTGTCCGTCCGTTTGTTTGTTTAAGGAGCTGAAGCCTAAACGGCTTAAGAGATTACCTTCAAAATTGGAACGTGTGATTCTTTTGGCATTTCTCAGAGGGGAAATTGAAATTTTATTTTTAAATAACGGTACCTGTCATGAAATTGCTTAATTTTCTCGAAAACGACAAAAACGATTTTGATGAACATTTTTGTGATTTCTTTTGACTATTATTTCATCACAACCAAATTTAACGGAAAAGACTATTAACGGTACTTTTCAAATAAAGGTTGTTTTTTTTAATTTTCGACTTTCTCGGTAACGGCTGATTGGATTTCTATATTTGAAAAGATCTACGTAGCCAAATTAATTAAGCATACCAACGTTTTTGATATTTTTTGTTGTCTTTTTATAATTAAATAACTTTTACCCGCAACTTCGTCTGCGTGGACTTCAGATTGTTTTTTTTTTTTTTTTTTTGTATAAATAAAATCCAAACTCGTCAAAGAAAATTACTCAAACTTCTCCCGCAGAAACGGTGCATATTTTTCGGAATAAGAAAAGCCTATGTAGTAAAGTGAATCTAGCAATTCTTCCGCCCATCAAACTTTACGAGCTCCTGCCAGTCGTTAAGGCATGGAAGCACATCAAACAAACTTCCAGCAATTCAGTATTTAAATTTTTTTCTTGGATAAAATATTTAATAAATAAAAATTAACCATCTGCCTACTAAATTTCATTCAAATACTAAGCATTTGGTACCAAATCTCTTAGGACTCTGATCAGTTGTTATTCATTTATTGACCAAGTTTTAAGGTTTGGAGTTTGGTTTGAGATTGAACACAGAAATTCATTCTCGAACATTTCAATGATTTTTTTTCGATATTAATTCGGAAATCTTAGTTCGGAAATTAATTAAAATTATTATGATCGGCTTTTTGATGATGATGTGGAAGAAGCGTTCCCGAATCAATATTAAACCTGCTGTATAGGGTAAACTTTTTCTAGCATTTCCACGTACCGACAGAACATTTTTAGATTTTTTTCAGATGGTGTGGAATTAATTTGGCTACATAGATCTTCTTAAATATAAAATTGGACAGAAATCCAAAGAGCCGTTACCGAGAAAGCCACAAATTAAAACAAAAAAACCTTATATGAAAGGTACCATTAATAGACTTTTCCCGTAATTTTGGTTCTGATAAAATGATAGCCAATACGAACGAAAAAATTCTCAAAAATTTTCATCAAAATCGTTGGAGCCGTTTTCCAGAAAAATAAGATTTTCCTAAACGGTCATATAGCAGGTACCGTTATTTTTAGGCCTAAAAATAAAATTTCGATTAACCCTATGGGGAATGCCAAAAGAATTACACACACCAAGTTTGAAGATAATCGCTTACGCCATTTAGGCTGCAGCTCACTATACAAACTGACAGACAGACAGACATTTTTTCTCGGTCACTTTTTTAGACTTCTCTATGATCGTTATGTCGCATGTTTGATTGAAATATCTCAATTTTTTTAATATTCACGAATCCTAAACTTGCCTTATAGTACCTTTAATCGCAAGTAAAAATGGGTACGGCTGGGTGGCACGTATTTGCTCTATGTGCCTAATCATATTCGAAGGCAAGGTCTTTGGTAGAAATAAGTTACATTTACGTACAAAAATCACACGTTCTGAACCTATGAAGTAACAATGAACTAAACCATCACACGTCTTAAATAACTTATGAAATATAATTTATATATTATGAAAATTATATTATATTATATATTATAATTTATGAAAAAAAGTATTTCGAAAATTGTTGGACAGAATTTGATAAAATCAGTTTTTTACTTTTAGTTTTTAGAAAAAAAAAGATTGGAGATTTTGTTATACAATTTTAAAGAGTTTATTAATATACAGCTGATCATAAAATTCAAAATATTTTTTTTTTGATTAGTTTTAACAATATTGTATTTACAAAAACCAAATTAAAAAATTAATTATAAATAGAGTAGAAAAAATATTCAATAATTTGGCTACCTAGAGGTATGCATGTAAAATTGTATAGAAATCCAATAAGCCGTTACCGAGAAGGTCGAAATTAAAAAAACTGTTATATACACAGCTGGTCAAAAAAATAGGTGTGACTATTTATTTTTTTATTAATTAATTTTATTTTACATTTTTTCAGTTGCATTATAATTTTTTATGTTTTTAATAAAACTTCAATAACAAAGAAAATAAAAGACTAATAGGATCTTGAATTAATAGAACATTTTCATAATAAGTGGCCGAAACTGTCGATTGACGCATTTCAGCCTGGTCAATAAAATAGGCGCGTCTTCCTAAAGTATTAAAAATATTGATTTTATTAACATTTAATGTTGGTTACCTAAATTTCGATTACCTAACTCTAATAACCAGAGTATCGTCCATTGTTAGCTTGAACTTTTTGGAGTCGGCGTGGCATTGATTCCACCAATTTTTGGAATGTCTGGTTGGGTATAGAATACCATTCTCTTTGAACGGCTTCCCACAATTGGTTTCCATTTATGAAATATTGCCCGCCTAACTTTCGCTTGAGTGCATTCCACAAGTTCTCAATGGGATTGAGGTCAGGGGATTGACTTGGCCACGGGATAAGAGATACTTCCTTCTCTTGGAACGAATCTTGTACGAGACCCGCCGTGTGTTTTGGATCGTTATCCTATTGAAAATGCCATCGGAGGGGCATGTTTTCTTCAGAAAATGGAAGCATGACATTTTCCAAGATATCCCTATACCCATATTTTGTTAATATAGTTTTAATGTGAAATATAGGACCGACACCGTACCAGGAAAAACATCCCCACACCATAATATTGCCACCTCCGTGTTTGATTGTTTTTTGTGTATAGCAGGGATGGTATTCTTTTCCTTTTGGGCGTCTTACATTACGCCCGGAGTCCGTAGAAAACAAATTTATTTTAGTCTCGTCGCTCCACAGGATATTACGCTAATTTTTTAGTCCTTCAGGTCCATTCTAGTTCGCGTATCTAAGAGCAAATTCTTTCTTCACACCTGTTTTTTCGACCAGCTTTGTATATGAAAGGTACTGTTAGACTTTTCCAGCAAAATTTGGTTTTTATAAAATGATTACTACGACCTACACAAAAATTTAAAAAATGTTCATCAAAATTGTTGGAGCCGTTTTTGAGAAAATTAAGCTTTTATGCAACGGTTATATGGCAATTGTTATCTCAATTGTATTTATATTGGCGAATACGAGACTTGATTTAGAGTACCTATAATCGCAAGTAAAAATGGGTGTTCACCCCAGCACGCTTTCACGCTACCCAGACACTTCTGTATTACTAAGCAAAAATTAAACTGAACAAATTATTAAAACATCATCTTATTTCCACGTTACACATATTCTTTCATCCTATTAAATTTTGAAATTCTTAGTAAACTAATGAAACAGATGAATTCGACTAAAAGAAACATCTCTTTCCAAAAAAACCTTCTCTGACCCCTTTTCCACCGCAATAAATACAGATAAAATAAACCCTTCGGCCTGCGAGCATCAAACTTATTTATACCCCTAATTGAACACTTAAGCTTTAACTAACACAACAGAAAAAAAAACAAATTTGGATGCAAGTTATGAGTTATCCTTTCAACCTATACCCATTTTCAGACTAAGTATTTTAAACCATATCCATCCACTCAAGCGACAACAAGACATCACTTATGCATTGCCTCACACTTAAAAAACCTTTTTTTATAAACCAAATCCTTAAACCCTTTTAAATATTTACAAGACCCGTGATCCTTTTTGCTGACATAACCCCCACCCCCCTTGAAATGTAACCAGAGGATACATTGACATGTAATTAAATTTAACATTACAACACTTTATGTCAACAACTCAGTTAATTAATTACACTGTACCTACGCCGCAGGGTAATAAAGGATGCCCCGAGTACCAGAAGATGGGGAGAAGTTGCCCGCCTCAAAAACGTGCCCAGAGTTTGTGATGCGACAGTCGTCATACAATGATCTCATAACTACACACACCCGACTCAAGAGGAGGACTCTTCCATTTCGTATAAAAAGGACCTCAACTCGCATTTAGTGTGATGAAATTGAATTTAGGTCGAACTTAGAAAAAGTGCATGATGTGTTCTCATTAAAGGAGCTTGCATAAGGAGTAACTTCATTAAAACCCACCACACACTGAACAAACTTCAAAGGACCAACAAACATTCCTGTGTTGTTGTTTGCCGTTAACTTTGATCCTTTCTTCCAGTAACGGCAACACTCCAGCCACACAGTTTACTCCACCCACATAGTACAGATGGACGAGATGGATGGATGGATGGAGCACTTAAAAGCCATAAAGTCACATAGGACCAAAAAAAATCCTTTGAATCTTTTTATAGAAAAAAAAGACTTTTTCTGCTTTTGACGTTTTGAAAAGTTAGCTTGTTTTTTAATTTCTCTGTTTTTGTAAGAATCATTGAAAAAAAAATGTAAGCAAAGCGCTCCGTCTTGTGTCCAGTAGTTAAACCATCACGCTAGTTAAGTACGGAAAAGTGTGACTGCTTTGAGGGCAAAATCCACACAAGTCCTTTTGTTTATTTACCATTATTTTCTCTCAAATTATCCACCCCTTACCCCATTGAAGCGCCATTCTTGTATGGGGATGGGGTTGTTAAAGAGAAAGCCTTTACAGCACGTCTAGATCTAGAGATAGAAAAACTTTCTCTATCCTTGTTTTGGTTTTTTGTTTTAGTTTGAGCCAAAGTTTCTTTTTTGGCTTGTAATTTTGCATATGAGGGCAAGAGGGTGTAATTGTTGTTGGCCTTTTATGTAAATAAATGGGGGTGTCACAGTTTGCTCAAGTCTTCACTCAAGTTGACATTAGTCCTATCACATCCGGAGTGGGAGGGAGTTATTACGGTGATGAGACGCTCGGCGACGCCGATGGGCGTCGGCATGACTATGATGGTGGAATGTGAAAATTGTCGAGGAAAATTTAATTAGAGAAAACCAAGTTGAGCAGAAATAATTGTGTTCTTAGTAGAAGCATGGATGGACATAATTATTATATTATGGTTAATTGGTTCGCCAGAGGACTATGGTGGCAGTGGAAGTAGATGGCTTCGGTTTTTTTGTGGGTTGAAAATGAAATCGGTTGGGATAAGTTAATTAAATTCAAGAAAGACTGGAATTGAAATTGTTTGAAGATAATTAAGGCGATATTGGATCAAAAAATCAAAGCGGAGTGGGGAGGCGAGAATGAATGCTCTTAATGTAATAGCATTAATCTTTGTTTCTTAAGGAGGTGTTAAAGGTTTGTAAAGATTTTCACGGTTTGTAAGGTACACACCATCTCGACATCATCTTTATTGTTTCGAATACAAATAAGTTGTACAATTTCGAATAAGCAATACAAAAAGTAGTTTGAAGGACAGTTCAATAAGAAGACAGTGTGCAAGTTGGAAATTTGTGTCGCACGAAATTGCTCTAATGTGAGATTTTTGAAAAAAAGCAGTTAAAAAATCATTTGAAATTTTGTTAATCACTTAAGAATCACTTACTTACTTTGCAAAAAAATAAAGTAAGCCATTTAATTTCTTTTACAGTTTTGAATTTTAAGGAAAATTTTTGTAAATCGTTTGACCAGTTTTTTTTTTCAAAAAAAAACGGTATTTTCTTAAACTTTTCGAAAACATATTCCATATTTTTTTTGAGTATGCCAACATCTAGCATCTGGTAGCTGTTATCAGAAAACATTATTATAACAAAACAAAAAAATTTGAAAATCGTTCAACCAGTTTTTTTAGTCTTTTTTTTTGAAAAACTTTTCGAAAAAATGTTTTAAATTTTTTTAGTATGTCATTATAATAAAATCTGTAGTTTTCATCTGGAAAAATTATTTTAAAAAATTCAATCAACCCGTTTTCAAAATATTTCGAAAACCAATTTTTTTTAGAAAATTTAAAAAAATCGAAAAAAAAAGTTTTTCAAAATTTTGAAATGTAATATTAATTGAATTATAAATGACTTCCCGTGTATTGAAATCGGGATAATGTTTTACTATAAAACCGCATTTGAAAAAAAAACGGTTTTATGAGAGGTACCGTTATAGAACAAATTTAGAAAAAATTCATTTTAACTGAAAGATGTATTGTTTTAAAAAAATAGCACTCTGAAAGTTTTATCAAAATCGTTAGCGCCGTTTTCGACAAAATCCAACTTTTTGTTAAAAACTTTATGGCAGGTACCGTTATTTTTCGACCTAGAGCAAAAATGAAAACCCCCCCGAGATACTACCAAATAAATGTTGCTAAATATCAAGTTTAAAGCAAATCGGCTCATCCTTTTTGGCTATAGAGGTGCGAACAGACAGACAGACAGACGGACCCACTTTTTTCGACTTTTCTATCATCGTAATGTTATATAATGTTATAGCACCTTTACACGCAAGTAAAAAGTGTCAAAACCACAACACTTAATGGTAAAGGGTCCGCCATCTAAGGTTTTTTTCAACTAGTGCTTATTTCGTGAATGGTAACACTTAGCTCATGTCTGATTTGACAGATAAATAGTTTTATCCTTCCGCTGAACGAATATGGTTGTGTATACGCTGGGAAATTGCGACATTACTGCCTGCGATCGACTTAGAGAAGATGCCGATTTTGCAAAAAAAATCATCTCTTCAGATGAAGCTCATTTTGATCTTGGCGGGTATGTAAACAAGTAAAATTGTCGCATTTGGGGCACAGAAAATCCGCACGCTTACATTGAAAAGCCGATACACCCAAAACGAGTCACTGTTCGGTGCGAATTTTGGTCCAGAAGCATAATTGGGCCATTTTTCGAAAATGAGCAAGGAGTGGCCGTTACAGTCAATGGCGATCGTTATCGGGCCATGTTGAACGAATTTTTGTTCACAAATATTGAAGAGGAGGATATTGGCAACGTTTGGTTTCAACAAGATGGCGCTACGTGCCACACAGCCGAAGATACACTCGATGTTGATGAAGCATTTTCAAAAAAAAAAGAAGTTATTTGGCGGACCCGTTATTTTTTTATTAGTTTTGAAAATGTTGATTTTTCAAAAAAGAAAATTCAAAAATTTATTTTAATTAGAAAAAAAGTTATTAAAACATTTCGATATGCAGAATTAATTTGGTTGCCTAGATCTTCTCAAATATAAAATTTAATAGAAATCCAAAGAGCCGTTACCGAGAAAGCCAAAAATTAAAAAAAAACTGTTATATGAAAGGCAACGATAATAGACTTTTCCCGTTAATTTGGTTCTGATCAAATGCAGCTTGTTATACATACTGATAGACAGACAGACATAGACATTTTTTGACACTAACTTTCTTAGACATGATCGTAATGTCGTGTTTGATTGTTATCTCAATTTTTGTTTGTATTCACGAATCCTAAACTTGCCTTACAGTCCCTATAATCGCAAGTAAAAAAGCTTTAATGATGTTTTAAATGTTGTCTTTTTTTAAATTAAATTCTTTAAAACACCGTTCCCAGTTCAGAAAAAAAATTCTCCCTTATTTGGACACAAAATTCCTATCCAATTTGTGTCAAAACCAGATTTTTTTTTAAACAGCCACAACAAAACGCTGAATCCTTTGCAGTCCGTAAAGCTTATATCGTGTCTGCCACAAAGCCACAATAATTTCCTTGTGGTTGAATGCAACGTCAACATTCATTTTAACTCTCAAACCCTTTGATATATTTTGAAAGGGGGGGGGGGAGGAGCATGAGCATTATTATTCGTTAAGTTAATTAAAATCATTTTAATGATGTCGTTTTGTATAGTTTTGAAAATACAACATTCAACTTGCGTTTTTGGAAATAATTAATTCGTTTAACGGTTAGCCATAGTTGTGACTTGCGGGTTGTTGAATAAAGATTAATTAAACTCCAATTTTGCAATTTTGAGATTTTTTAGGTTAATTTTCATTGTAATTCTAATTGTTTTATCATCTATTTCTTAAAAAAGTTTGTCAGACGTAATCTCTGAAAATTCTCAACCGATTTTTATTAAATAAGTTAAATAAGTTTTATAATTACTGCTGATTTCCTGACAGTGCCATTATAGGTATGTTTTTTAAGAGTTGTAATTTTCTAAACGATACAATTTGGATTTAAATTTGATGAACTCATAGAGTTCTTTAAAAAAAAAAATACTCATTTAGCGTTTAAGAATTAACAAAATATTTCCCTTCTCTGAACAGCGGCGTATGTTTTCGTTCTGAATTTAAAAGATATAAACTCTCTAAATCTTCAGCAATCTGACGAATACATTTCGACACCATTTTTATTTTGCCAGAATTTTAAATAATCAATCAGAATGGCATCGAAATCAGATCGAATAAATAAAACCTTTTCCATGTTTTTCATTGACTTCGGTACTAGTACCGGTACCAACTGCCATCTTGACACATTCCACAAAACACCTCAAATCTCACAACATGCTAATGTCAATCCGAGATTTCTCAAAAGAAAAAAAGAAAGAAAACAAAACTTTCCTTAAAATGCACACAAATTCAACAGAAATGTAAATAAATAATAAATACCGTTACAAGGAAAAGTGTTTGAATCTTCTGCTGTTGACTATGCAATCGTTTTCCTTATTTTTTTTGCTGACGCGACAGATGGAAATTAATTTTGCTTTTAGCAAAGTGTAGCGCTTCGTTTCTACCTCGTGGCCCAGCAAGCGATTTATGTCTTTTTTTTCGAACGTGAGGGTATCTCTTGGATAATAATTGGGTTTCTGAGTAAATTCGTTTTGTGCGGATGTGAGTTGCCTCCTAATTCGTTTATTATTTTTTTTTTTTTTGGCTCACCTTCTTGAAGCCAAGAGTCAACAACAACCAAAACAAGGAAAACAAGGATATTTTTTTTTCTGGAAAAAGAAATCAATGTGTAACCTAAGGACCACATTTTCCTCTTGCTTGTGGCCCAAGGAAAGAAAGAAGTCGTAAACATCTCTCAAAATGCTTAGACTTTATCAAAATTGATCAAAGTCGTCATTTCGTTTGCTGTTCAATGTCACTTTACACCTGCAAAACCACTGTTCTCTCTTTATGTCTCCAAGGATAAGGACACTTGAACATCACGATATGGTGTGCTACAAGAGCCAGATACAACCATAACCGCTGCCTCAAGGATATACGCATACTATTCATCACCTTGAGGCGGTTGGTTGGTGGCGCCAGTGTCGCAGAGGAGAGTATCAGAAAAAAAATATGAATAAAACAACTGTAAGGACTTGGATATCCTTTTATTTGATTTGGAAGTCGTTTTACCGAGAATTCTCACTGCGGGGTGTAAGTGATACATTTTTTCTTCTTAATGCCATTTTTGTGTGTGTCTGTATTTCTTTTTGTATTCATCCTTTTATATGATAAGTTCGAAAGATAGCTGAGAGGACTCTTTTTTTTCTTAAATGTGAATTAATGTTTAGAGAGGTTTCTAGCTCCAGCACAGCGAATATATCTCATATCCTTCCAGGTTTTAGTCCTTAGTTCTTAGAAACGCCTTGAAATCATTTTTTTTTTTTAGTTTTTTTTTTTGACAAAAGATACATTTTTATTCTATCAGGATGTTAGATAGAAGGTTGTATATGAGTAAACCTCATTTTTCTATCTTCGAGGATGATGGGGTGGTAATTTGGTTTGGAAATATTTTTATTTCAATTTAGTCTTCTCATACTCAAGGTACTTTGCATGTTGGCTGGGAACAAAATGTCTGAGTTTGCAGATTGGTGTGCCTTTTTTATTCGGCACTTTGAATATTTTTTTTTTTACATTTTTCCAATAAAATAGAGTTGAGAGTCTATCAGAGTTCTCATTTTCCTTTTTTTAAGTATTTTTATGTGCGTCTTGGAAGGCTTTCGATTGGAAATACATTAGGTTTTGGCCTCTCGTGTGGGGGAAAGATACTTTCTCCACTTAATGCAGCATTCAATTTATTTACTCTGCCAAATTATCAATAACTGACATTTAGTTTTTTTGTATGTTATGACGGTAAGGATGTTCTGGTATGGTATGTTTTAAAGAAGCGTCTGGCATAGCAGACTTTTTTCATCTCGACAGCAGACAAAGTTACAATATTTTGTTTTTTTGAACTTGAAGTTGAGTAATAAGGAACAACAACAACAACAACAAAGCCATTTTTCATGCGATTATAGGTACTATGAAGCATGTTTAGTGTTCGTGAATATAAAAAAAAAATTGAGATAACAATCGAGTATGACATTTCGATCATAGATAAGCCTAAAAAAGTTAGATAAAAAAATGTCTGTATGTCTTTCAGTCTGTCAGTATGTCTGTCCGTCTGTATGTATTGTATATTGATCTACAGCCTAAATGGCTAAAGTGATTATTCAAATTTGGTATATACGGTTCTTTTGACATTACTCAGAGGAGAAATTGAAATTTTATTTTTAGCGCTAAAATTAGCGGTACCTGCTATATAACCGTTAAGGAAAAGCTTAGTTTTCTCGAAAACGGCAAGAACGATTTTGAAAAAAAAAATTAGAAATTTTTACTTGCGATTATAGGGACTATAAGGCAAGTTAAGGATTCGTGAATTTGAAAAAAATTGAGATAACAATCAAACATGACATTACAATCATAGATAAGTTTGTAAAAAAGTTAGTGGCAAAGAAAGTCTGTCTTTCTGTCTGTGAGTCTATCACTATGTATAACGAGCTGCAGCCTAAATGTCTTAAGCGATTATCTTCAAATTTGGTGTGGGTGATGATTCTTTTCGCATTATCCAGAGGGGAAATTGAAATTTTATTTTTAGGCCTAAAAATAACGGTACGTGCCATATGACCGTTTATAAAAAGCTTATTTTTCTCGAAAACGGCATCAACGATTTGGATGAAATTTATTAAGATTTTTTTTGTTGGTATTGGCTATCATTTAATCAGACCCAAATTTACGGGAAAAGTCTATTAACGGTACCTTCCATATAACGGTTTTTTAATGTTTGGCTTTCTCGGTAACGGCTCTTCGGATTTCTGTCAAATTTTATATTTGAGAAGATCTATTTAGCCAAATTGATTCTGCATATCAAAATTTTGAATAATTTTTGTTTCTAATTAAAATTAATTTTTGAATTTTTTTTTAATCAATTTTTTAAAAGTAATCAAATATTTTTTTTTTATTTTATAATCACATCTATATTAATAAACTCTGAAAAACTGCATACCGAAATTTCCAAAAAAAAATCAAAAAACTAAAAATAAACAACAGGATTTTATCAAAATCCGTCCTAAGATTTTCGAAATACTTTTTTCATAAATTCGTTATTAGATTTATAAATATAGTTTTTAGCGGAATAATTTGGACACCATTTTGTTTCTTTACAAAATGTGAAAAAGTGAAAAAATTTTAAGAACGCAAACCTTAGCACAAAAATAACCTACATTTAAAAACAAAATTAAAAAAAAAATCACTAACTCGTTTTAAAATATTTATTTAAAAAAGAAAAATAAAAAAAAATAATAAAAATACAAAACAAAAATTATTCGAAAATATTTGTACGTTTAATTACTTTGGCTACATACATCTTATTGAATATTAAATTTAATTGTAATTGGTTTTCCAAATCCTCGAGAAAGTCGAACAAAATAAAAACTTTCCTTTGGGGGAAATATTTTTAGCCCACTAACTTAATTATTTTTTCACCTAAACATAAACCACGCCTACAATAGTACACTGATTTTTTTTGTAAAAATTCTAGGAGCTGTTTTGAAGAAAAATAAGCTTATACTTATAACTGACAGGAACCGTTAATATTTGATTAAAAAAAATAAATTGCACGACTGAATGTGTGCGTTCACATTGTAGAATAAAATTTAAGAAAATTAAAGTTAACATCAAAGAATTTATTCGTTTTTTTGTGACTTTTAATTATTCGAAAAAAGTACGTTAAATTGTACTGAGTGAAATAATTTAAACTCTATTTTATTTCTTTAAGAAATGTTAAAAAGTGTGAATTTTTTTCGAAATCGTTGGAACGATTTTTAAATAAAACGGTTTTGCTTCAACTTTTTATAAATTAAAAATAAAAAAATAACAAAAATAACATTCATTTAAAAACAAAATTTAAAAAAAATATTCACCTACCCGTTTTAAAAATTATTGATTTTTCAAAAAAAAAATTTAAAAAAAATATTAAAAATACAAAATAAAAGTTTTGGGAAAAAATTACCTCGAAATTACTTAGTTACTTACATCTTCTTGAATGTCAATTTTGATAGTAATCGGATCACGAGTTTTCGAGAAAGTCGAAGAAAAAAAAGCCGGTCCTATGGGAAGTACCGTTTTTAGCCCACCATATTAAAATTCTTGGAGCCGTTTTCGAGAAAAATAAGCTTTTACATAACATTTATATGACAGGTACCGTTAATATTTGAGCTAAAAAAATAGTAGAATGTCAAAATAACCTTAAGTAAGTTCTAAATTTGAAGACGATTGGCCCAACCGTTCAGGCTACAGTCCAAAATACATCCGTACAGACAAACAGACAGACGAACTGAATTTTGCCAGTAACTCAAATATGTTTCTCTATCATCGTAAAATCATGTTTGATTGTTATCTCAAAATTTTTAATTTGAACGATTGCATAACTTGCATTATAAATCCTATAATCATATGACAAGATGGTAAGATGTAAGATGGTGCACTTCTTCGACTTTCTCGAAAACTGGTTAACCGATTACAATAAAAATTGATATTCAAGAAGATATCTAGTTTTGTTATTTTCTTAAGGAATTTCCGTAGCTTTTCCGTTGCTCTTTCAATTGAGAAGCATTATGAAAGTATGGCTGTATCATCAGCAAGTATTGCTATCACAACGTTTTTTTCGTGAGATAAAAACATAAACAATACTGGGTCCAGGAGTCTTCCTTGTGGAACATCAGAATTTATTTCTTTAAACTTTGAACATTCCGTTCCTTGGTTAACTCGGAAAAGCCTATTTTCCAGGCTGGATAAGAAATTGAAAAATATTTATTTCGAAAAACCTGTCTCAATTTAAAACTTTAGATATCGTGCTAGATCTTATCGAAAGCTTGGGGAATATCAAGAAATCAGCATTCTGAATTTCTCAATTTCTTTTACTCTCTTTATACTGAAACTTTTTTGAGTGGTTATTTCTAAAATTAAATTGGCGCTTAGGAATAAACCGTTGTTCTTCCACAATTGGAAGTAGGAGCATAATTAATAATTCCTAGAAGACGTTGCAAATTATTGGTAATGAAATGACGATATTGGCCAGTAAGAATTTATTTCAATAAGACTTTTTCTTGGTTTGGCAACCATAATTAATTCGGCTACATTTCATTGGAAAATCAGTCAGATATCAAAACAAATTAAAGCTTTAAAAGCTCAAATATAACCAATGAAGGTAGCATTCAAATATTGAATTATCATAAATATAAAATACGCATTCAAAAGGAAGCAGAAATTAAAATCGTATAAGCATCTGCATTTACCTTTTGTTTGTGTTTACTTTCGGAATTTTATTTTTAACTCCTGGGTAAGCAAGCAATCATACATCTTTCAAAGAGAAGGTTATAAATTGTAAATATTTTATTTATCCCTATCTCCCATCGGATATAGCCTGCCTCATTACATTGGCTTAACTTCAAGTCCTTTGGCATACCGAATGAGATATAAAGCAGGATACTCAACCTTCATTGTGAATACTCGAAAATTCAGGACAACTTCAGGCGTAATCCCACATAAAACCTGGAAATAATTTTTTTTTGTCGAATGTTTATCCTGTCTTCTGGCCTAAATCCTATCCCAATGAGTTTATATGCGTTTTGAAGGGATCGCCTTGATGTTTGTAATAAATTTGGGGATGTGAGTTGTTTTTTCTTCCGGAAGTAGATAAACTCCTTTGGTTGTTGCGCCCCCTTGTGAGTTTCATTAGTTTAAGAATTTCCACAAAAATATTTTTTCCTAACCCAAGCACTTTTTTACGATGCCCCCAGAGTCCATTTGAATGGATTTGTGGCAATACATTCCTCCAGCCTATCCATGTCCATCGATTAAAAGAAGCAAACAATGAAAAAAATCCTGTCAGGATCGACGTGCCGATGACGACACAGTGCATGACTTCAAATTGAGGAATGGGATTGCTTTCAAATCAAAAGGGGAACAGCACACCCTTCGGCCAATAAAGCAAAGATGTGTAATGCTATATATGTATCCTGCCACTTGCGTGGTATGTTATCACATAAAACTTTCGAAATGGCCAAATGAAACCGACGAAATTTGATTCTTTTTCCACACAATAAAAGTGATTTGATTTTTAGTAGTTTGGGTTCGGTGATTTGAAGCAAAAGTCGAAAGTTAACAAAGTTTTGTAGACACATTTTCTGCGCTTCAGTGTATTCTCATAAATTTTGTTTGTCAAGTCTGTGATTTGTCTGACAAGTTTGAGCCCAAAGTCGATTAACATTAACATACAGAAGATAGTTTCATCGAAATTTTTATCACAATAAATGTTAATTTTTGTTTAGCATAGACATTTATGGCTCCTTATGTCTGTGATCCTAGACAGACTGGCATAGTTTTTTTTTCCATCACAAATCTATCTCATCCCCCCATTTAATAAATTTCCATTTGAAATTGTCTATTACAATTTTTTGTTTAAACAAAATGACTATCCAAACACTTCAATTTGAATAATTTGAAAAATTGAAGTATTCAACGTTTCCATTAAGTTCAAACGTCAAAACATGTAAAACGTCAATGGTGTCTGGCCTGGACCATGGTCTCTCCACATCATGAAGTGTGTTCACCAAATGCTCGTGCATCTATCTGCATACAAAAAAGTATCTACAGTTCGTGCATTTTTCAAAATCAACACACATTCGCGCAATTAATTTCATTTAATTGCATTAGTTCGTGAGTCTGCCGCCAGCTGGCAATATGGCATTTCTGTCGGTCCTCTGTTTCACAATTAATTTTTTTCAAAAACGGAAAAGAGTTTATTTATCGTGGAATTAGTAATTTGTTGAATGGCGGTTTTATTTCTAACCGACGATGTGGAAGCCAACATTTTGTTATTGTTTAAATAGGTCCAATTGTTCTCATGGTCTTTGTTCTCTTTTTATTGCGGATTAGGAGGGGAGGAGATGAATGGCACTTTTGCATGAATTTGTTTAATTCAATTGCGTTATAAATATCAAAAGTTTTCAATTCCATGGTCGCCAATTAATATATTGGAAAATATTTCAAGTATTTCAGTTGATTCTGTAGAATTGTTCGATGTGGGTGTTAAAAAAAAATTATATCAAAGAGTTTCAATGACAATAAAACTCTTGAATTGAAATGTTTATTAAAATAAAAGTTAGAAATATATACAAGAAATAGGAAAACCTAGTTCGCCTTTGAAAACAAATAATTTTAATTTGGAAAATATACAGACATAAGATGGCTGAAGTTGGTTCTGAGTCTTAAAACTTAAAAAAAATATTCGTTTGTTTAAGAACGGCGCAAAACTTTAAAAAAGACAAAATCGTCGATGGATTCAGTTACAATTGTTTGAAACCCTAACCTCCAGTTTCACAGTGGGGGCTTAAACTCTGATGTCGGTTTAAACTTCCGTTTAACAATTTTTGGGTTTCACAGTGGTCGTTTAAGGCGAAAGTGGAGTTTAAATTTTCGTTTAAGTTAAACGACTGCACTACAACGTTTATACATAGTTTCGTAACGTTAAAGAACAGAGAGCAAAATCCATTTTGAGTTTTGAGCTACACACATTTTTGCATCTGGCGATATGGTGGCGATGGCTAAATCAGTGAGCATTAAAGAATGTAAATCGTTTTAAAATAAAAATCCGCATTTTATAATGATGTTCTTTTTCTTGTCTCAACATTTTTATTAACATTTATTTAATTTTTTTTAAGTTTCAGAACTAAGTTGCACGTAAATTTAATAAAACAAAAACAGATCATGATTTCACAAAGGATGTGCACTTATGAAGTGAAAGAAGAAGAAGAAAGATGTTGTTGCTAGAAAATCAAAAGAAGTCACTCACAGAGTCAAACCCTCTAAATCTACTTTGTTTTTTTTTTCAAGTAAACAGACATAAATTTCCCATAAATATTTATGTACAACAAAAATTCCTCTGCAACGGAGCCTCTAAAACTGCGTTTAGTTAACTGGAAGTTTATTTTTGACTGTGCAACTGACAGAGTTAAACCAAAAGTTTAAACTCTCGTTCAGGTTAAGTAAAACTTTAGTTTAAACCCTCGCCATTAAACATTAATTTTCAAAAACCCTTCTTAGAAAAGCTAAACAGATCAAACACGAACAAATATTGAGGAAATTGTTTGAGCTGTTTAAGCCAAATACTTGACTTGACTTTGACTTCATTACTCTGAACTTTCACGCACCAATCAACCAATGTTCGAACTCTTAATATCAAAATATTCAGTAAAAATAGTTCAAGAACCGAAGTAGGTACGCTTACAATTAAATTAAATTAATTATAAAAATTCCGAGTGGGTGATGTTAATTTATGGTCGTTAGTAGTCGAAGCTTCATTTTTTGGCTAAACCATTTCGTCAATAAACAGAATAATCACTGATGTGCTTTAAGAAACATCATTTCATTAATTTCATGTACATGTTGAGCTTAACTTAAGCTTCAATCAATTTATCGGAGGCTCATCGTTAGTGCATTGAATTATTTGTTAGTAGGAAATATTAACAACTCTAGCCTTAAAAATAAATAAATTTATTGGCGCGACACCTCCTTAAGGAGCCAAGGCCTAGTGACTTATGCTCTCAACCATTCCTGTGTGTGTGTTGTTAATCTGCAAGAATGGAAGGGACCTACAATTTACCGCCGAGTTCGAACGGCTACATGAGATGCACTTTTTCGAGACAAATTTTACTCTTGGAGGTTTTGTCAGTTCCTCGCAAGAGGCAGTACCCCGGAAAAGAAGATGGCTATGAGCGGGACTCGAACCCAGGCTCTTCGCTTAGCAGTCCGGCACACTAACCACTATGCCAAGGAGCACTGCCTTACACTCGTAGATTACAAAGTCTACTCATAAGGCTAAGAGCTTCTTGTGTGTCAAAATTTGGTCTATGATAGCCAACATGCAGAAATTAAAATCTACGCGGGTATACTTAGATCATACAAGGCAATATAATTCAGTACATGCTAACAAATAAGGATCATCAATATTGCGTTTAAAAAGCTGATGCCGATATATAAAGTTTTTACATTTTTACTACAAGCTTTTGGTGAAGAGCTTGTAACTAAATAAGCTGAACTCACTGGGTGAAAAGGATCAGTTCACGGAAGACCTTTCGAGAAAAAACCTATAAAAAATAAAGTTTGTTTGTTTCGAATCGGGAGTCGATAACTCTGAAGCATACTAGAGATGAGCGTAAACGTAGAAATTTGTCAAAGCAAATATGGATCATTAAATTCCTTTTCCCAGCGTTTATTGTTTGTTTGCTTCATTCAAAATAAGATTAATTTATTGAGTAAGTACCTAGTTAGTGTTGAAATGGACAACCATATCCTTAAAACTGCAGCAGTGACAATAATCAAATCTACAAATACGAATTGTTTTAATGAAAGAAATTGTCTGGCATTTTACGGAGTTTAGTCTTAGAGAAATCACAATTTTCTGCACCAAACACTAAAGCTATCAATATTGTCCATGGTTTGAATTCGCTGTCTTAAATTCCTAGGAAAATATCACACGTGCGATCTAGCCGTGAAATATATTTTTCTAGATTTGCGAACTCTTTTATACACCAGTAAAGGTATACAAATCCATTCGGGGCACAGCTGTGCATACGACCGAAAAGCAGATCAAGAACCGCACAAATTTTTATATACACTGCATATAGTACTATCATGAATCATCATTTCTACTTGCGATTTATAGTGACTATAAAGCAAGTTATGTTTTCGTAAAAAAAAATCTAACAATCTGACATGACATTACGATGGCAGAGAAACATATTTGAGTTACTGGCAAAATTCTTTCTGTCCGTGTGTACGGATGTATATTGAACTACAGCCTAAACGGTTTGGCCAATCGTCTTCAAATTTGTAACAAGAGGTTTTTTTGACATTCTACAGAGGACTTTTAATTATTTTTTTCTCTTCTCTTCCTACCTTCTGTTCTGTCCTGTATCAATGTCGACTTGTCTGTTGTCTTGTAATTGTCTGAGCCGATGGCCTCAGTAGCCAGTGCTCATAAGTGTCTCTACTTCGTAGATTTATCTACGGAGCAGATCAGTGTGTAATGTAATGTAATGTTTAAAAAAAAACTCAAGATGGTGGTCTAAAAACAGTACTTACCATAGAACCGTTTTTATTCTTCGACTTTCTTGAAAAGTGGTCAACCGATTTCAATCAAAATTGATATTCAGGAAGATGTTAGTAGCCTTAGTAATTATATTTTAAAATATTTTCGAAAACTTTTTTTTGTATTTTTAATAATTTTCTTAATTTTTCTTTCAAAAATCAATATTTTGAAAACGGGTAGATGGATTTTTTTTAATTTTTTTTATTAAATGTAAGTAATTTTTGTGTTTAAGTTTGCATTCTTGAATATTTTTTTTTATTTATAAAAAAGTAAAATAAAAACCCTTTTATTTAAAAACCGTTAATAGGATTTTAAAAAAAAATCACACTTTTTCCTAATTTTTAAGGCAAAAAAATGTCGTTTAAATTTTTCCGCTAAAAACTATTTTACGTACTTTTTTCAAACAATCAAAAGCCTGAAAAATCTAAAAAAAACTTTGAATTTTCTTTAATATTTTTCAAATTGTATTCGAAGATGTGACCACCCATATACAATAAATGACCGCACCTAAAAGCAAGTACGTGCGATTCAGTCGTTTAATTTATTTAATTGCGAATCAAGTCGCAATGAGTGGCGCTGAAATCGCCAATTGGTGTGGACATAGAATAAGAACAAACATTAAAATTGTATTAAATACTGGTAAATATCGGTAAATGTTTTCGTCTCTACTATTTAGAGAAAGAGATAGTTGCGAATCAACCACGAAGATGGCCAGGCGAAAAATGACACCATGAGAGTTTAATAGAGAATGTATATACAATGGCATAACTAACTTCAGAAAAAGTATCGGTTGCATGGGTTCTCGTTCTGAAAAATAACAACAACCAGACCCAGAGGAAATCATCTTCGTCATCGACGAAACTCAACTCTTCGATCATCACCATGAGGAGAATCAACAATAACACAACAACACAAGAGAGCTAAGAGCAGAGAAAATCACTAAGGGCCAGAAAAATCACAACGTGAAATTGTTTTTTTTAGTCCCAATATGTAAATATGTATTATATACATTATATTATATACCATACTATGTTTACCTCCACTCAGTAAAAAAAATCTTATCATTAAAGTACTTTTGGCTCCATTAGTTTGGCTAAATAATCCTTAAAAAATAGCAACATTGATTGGACGGTCTATGGACCACTAAATAATGGTTTTCTTTATTTTTTTATGTAACACATAATTAGAACTTCCGAACTAGTAGGTGAAAACGAGTTAAAGTTAGTATTTTAACAGCTCCAGAACTCCCAACACTGCCTGTTTTTTTACATAAGTTATTTCGAATGTTGGAGAGCAGGGGCGTAAAATTAATTGTTTGGCACGGTTCGGAAAAATCGTAGGTCCAGATCCGATCTTAACCAAAAAAAAATTTCAAAATCATCATACCAAACGATTTCTATTAAAAATAAAATATGATTTCACCTTTTTTAAACAAAAATCAATTTATAAAAAAAAGTATTTCGAAAATTATGAAACCGATTATAATAAAATCGTGTGGTTATTAAAGTATTGTTTTTTTTTAATTTTAGGAAGACATTTCTTTGAATTAATCTCTGTTGAGCTGTTCCTTTAAAAAGAAGAGTTTAATTTTACGAGAGTTAAAAGATAAGAAAATAATTTTTAATAAAAAAAAAACATTGTTAAGCAACCCAGAATTGTATTACCGTACATTTTTACTTGCGATTATAGGTACTATAATACAAGTTATGCATTCGTGCTGATTAAAAATTTTGAGATAACAATCAAACATGACATTACGATGATAGAGAAACATATTTGAGTTACTGGCAAAATTCTGTCCGTCTGTCTGTCTGTCTGTCTGTTCGGATGTATTTTGGACTGCAGCCTAAACGGTTGCGCCAATCGTCTTCAAATTTTGAACTTAAGGTTATTTTCACATTCTACAGAGGACTTTTTTTCAATTTTTTTTTTAGCTCAAAAATTAATGGTACCTGTCATATAACCGTTATGTAAAAGCTTATTTTTCTCGAAAACGGCTCCAAGAATTTTTATAAAAAAAAATCAGTGTGCTAATGTAGATATGCATTATATTTTGGTGAAAAATTAATTTAATACGGTGGGCTAAAAACGGTACCTCCCATAGGACCAGTTTTTTTTTCTTTCAAATTTTTCGAGAACTGGTAATCCGATTATAATCAAAATTGATATTCAAGAAGATGTAGGTAGCCTGAGTAATTTTGCATTAATTTTTTTTCGAAAACTTTATTTTTGTATTTTTAATAATTTTTTTTATTTTTTTTTTTTTTGAAAAATCAATATTTTGAAAACGGGTAAGTGAATTTTTTTTTAAATTTTGTTTTTAAATGTACGTTATTTTTGTGCTTAAGTTTGTATTCTCGAATTATTTTTTTTAATTTTTTAAAAAAAGTTGTTAAAAAACCGTTTTATTTAAAAATGGATCCTACAATTTTGAAAAAAAAATTCACACTTTTTTACATTTCCTAAAGAAATAAAATGGCGTTTAAATTATTTCACCCAATACATTTTAACATATGTTATTCGAACAATCAAAAGTCACAAAAATCGAATAAATGCTTTGATGTTCACTTTAATTTTTTTTTAATTTTATTTTACAATGTGACCGCACATATGAGCAAGTACGTGCGATCCAGTCGTGCAATTTATTTAAAGTTCACAAACATGCCCAAAGATAAAATAAAAATTAACCTAAGGAACTTTCAGTACGCCAATGGATCTCAATATTTATTTTGATGAGTTGTATGTTTATTTTATCAATTTTTAATTTCTTTTCGAAATAAATAAATAAAATCTTCCAGAAAAAAATGAATTATGCACACAGAGAAAAAACCATGTCAAATCAACCAGAAATTAACCATTTATCATGATGTTATTTTTGAAATGGATGAATGGTGTTAATTTTCAACCAGGTAAAAGATTTGACATAATTGTTTCTATTTACATTAAAAAGTGTCAAGAAGACCTGAATACACACTGTTCTATTAAAACTGTAAACCATATGTCAAGCCTACACGAAACACAATTATATTTTTTAGTATATTATTTATTCATATTCTTGTTCTGACATTATTTTATTCAATTTCAAATTGAAAAAAAATCAATTACATTACCAAAAGTTAATTTAATGAATAAATAATAATCCGTCATAATTTAAATTTCCCAGAAACAGCAACAGACAGGAAGTCCTTGATTCTTACATGGCATCCTATTATAAATTAATCACATTCACAGATTTGCTTATACAGATGAATTCCTGATTACGAAAAAGGATTCGAGTATATTTTAAAATACCGAAAAACATCTGTCACACTCGCAGTCAGGATACCGAATAATTGCTTTTCCTAAGATCATTCCATTCTTAATCCCAAAATGAAGGTCCACTTTCCCAAAAGTTACAAACTACTTGAGCTTTGAGATATAAAATGTAAGTGTGTCCTGTATAGTCCTGGAGGAAGAAAAAGGAAACAACAAAAAATTCCGGAAATGTTTTAGTTAGTGTCCGGATAAAAATCGTAACAAAAACCCATTCAAATGAATGAGTTTAACTATTTCACGAGCAGAACATTTCCCTTTTATGTGAGGATTTTTGAAAAGGACACTCTGAACGGCGAATCTGTATAAATGTTCTGTTGTTAAGAGAGAAAAAAAAATGAGGAAAGAAACTTTAAACTAGCAGTAGTATATTTTTACGAGACAAGATATCTCCACTCGAGTGGAAACTTTAAAATGTTTTTCCTGTTTTTCTTTTAATTTTTTTCTGGTACCTCTTCTGAAGGAGAAAAAGATTATAAAACTCAAACTTTATGCTGAAGTAGTTATGTGTTGGGTTGTAGTAATGATGTATAAGGATACTGCTCCTTATCGACACAACAAGAACTAAGGAGACACAATTGAATTGAAAAATAAAGTTATAATCGTAGTGAAGTTTTATTTGATGTAAGAAGAAGAAGCTTTGGAAATCTGAGCGTGTTGATTGTATTGATAATGGACCTTGTAAGTGTTTTCAGTTCAAAATTCCACTTCTGATTTAATTGTGTAGGAAAGTTTTTTTTAGTACAAATTACAAACTGAAATTGACTAAGTTCTGTAGCTATGGTCTTGTCTTGTTTCAACGATTTTGCAAGATCTAAATGCATTGTTAACAAAAATAGATATTTGGTGAAACGATACAGATTAATTCCATGTTTTTCTTGATAACTGACCAGATAACAATAAAAGTTTCTTTTATAGAATTTTATGTTTCAGCAGCTGTTAAAGTTACAAAGAACAAAAAGATAATATTTCGCAGCTTAATGCCTTTGTTGTACCTCTTTAAACCTTCAGCCCGAACCCTATGTTTTAGCTTATTATGGTAAAATCATTTATGTCTCGTCATCAAAAAACAAAAACCTTTATGTTTATATGAATTTTAATACAAAATCAGGCAAAAATTCCAGTCAAAATTAATCGGATTATCATCATCAAAACCGCATACAACATTTTCAGAAAATTCGATTATCAACAAGGATATAACACATTTCACCCGACAAAAAATGTACCGCCTTTCATCCAAGAAGGAGCACAGATATGGATATGATATTGATCTGAGCTCATTCTTGGATAGAGGGCGATATGTTTAAAAGCAAAATAAAAAAAAAAGAAAATTAAAGTGAATTTCCTCTTCTAATGATTAATTTCCCGGAAAAAAGAAAAACATAAAAACGAATTGCATCATAAAATAAAATTTAATTAAAAATCCAACTCCATAAAACAGTGTGATAACAACATAAGTAATGCAACCATAAAACAAAAAGAAGTCGACTTCCTCCTGAATGAAATTAAATCCTAATTAATGTCCTGAACAGCTAAAGCCAACTTAACTCTTAAGTATCGGTAGATATCCGAATATGGATCTGTCTGAAAGCTAGCTTCCGTTTCTTCATCAGCATCGGCATCATTGCCGTGCCATTGGTTGTGCCTCCATAAACTGCCATTGAATTTACATTCCATTTAACATGAGATGTGGAATTCTTGGAAGTGACGACGAGAGGTATCTTAAAAATCTTCCAATGCGGGAAAAATTCCTAACGTAATTCTTCTTTAAGCTGCACTTAAGTTATTCAATGCCACACAAAACTTTTTTTTGGTGTAAGACTTCTGAGCCTCCAAATGGCTTTTAAATGTAGAATTTGATTGTGAAGAATTGAAATTATGTGTATTGGATTGTTTTCTACCTTCTCTTTTTATTTTTATGAGCTTATTCCGCGAAAATCCTTAAAGATTTCCCTAAAAAGTAACACAGAGAGAAGAATAATTTCGCCAGTAGAAAAAAAAATAAAATTAAAAAATAAATTATAAATATATATAAATGAACATGGTGTGCTTAAGTGCAATTTTAAAATAAAAAAAATAATTCTGAGATTATTTAAATTCAACGTATGTATTAAGGTCTTAATCGGATTAAAAAAAAGAACGGTCCAAAAACATTATATTTAATTTTATTGTCTCCTACATTTTTTTCTAGAGTGTATTTTAAAAAAAAAGTTTAATTAAACTATTCAAAAATATAAAAAAAAAACAAAAAAGCAATTTATAACGATCTTCGAAAAATGAAATATGAAGTGTCAGAAAGTGACGTTCTTCCGCCACTATTTTTTTTCTGCTAAAAAATGTCGATGTATGGTAGGCTGTATCCTGGTGCCCATGTTGTTAAGTTAAGAGAGTATTTCGAAAGACTGAGGTAAAGTTGTTTAGTTAAGGCAAAAAATGTTAATAATTTGTATAGTCTGTCCACTAAAAATTGCCAGTAAATTTGGTGGTTTTACTCGCTGAAATATCCACTAAAATTAAAACCCAAGCACTGACTAACCCACGAATTACACATAAAGATGTTAACAACCATCTACGTGTGTATTAGATACAATCAAATCTTTTAGAGCTACCACTTCTACGTTAATGTAAGCTAAAGTGGATTTTGTTTGGATTTTGTTAAAGAGCTTTCACAATTGGTGCTTTTTAAAGCTTTTTAAGACCAATGATGTGAAATGTGCACTACGGAAACGGGAACCCTTTAATATAAGCGCGCTTTCACAGTTTAATGATATCCCACTGCAGTCATAGTGGGAGATGAACGTCCTATCTTCACTGTACTGATAATTTTAAGAGGACAGACTAAGGCTGCGTTTATGGTGAAGCGTATTTGCATCCCACGACGAGATGGCTTTTCGCTCGATCGCTAGCGATATCGCTACCTGCGAAATCGCTGGCGATTGGTTTAAGATAGTGGTAAAGTAAACAACATGCACGCAAAAATAAGGCGGTTATCATTATTGGAAGGCAGCTATTTAATGCGTAAAAAATATATAAAAACAAATACATAGTGACTAACATTTTTTTGGAATCATTCACGAAGTAAAAATAATTTATTAAATTACTCTCCAAGCCGCTTTTTTCTCTATTTCCGCCGAAGAATCTCTTATTGATATTTTATTATGATAATCTGGATGCCGAAGATTCCACAAACATTGTTTTTCGCGCACGAGGTCAATAAATGAGTCTATTTCAAACAAGCGATTCGTTAAAATGATTCAAAAAAATTTTGTTGCATTTTTTCATCGCTCGCAATCGCTTTAGTCGCTCCTAGTAGCTCAATTCGCATTTCAGTCAATTCGCCGCGCCATGGACACGTCCATATTTACGCATATAATTGTTCGCTTGCAGCGAATCGCATCGTCGCGCGACGTGATGCGATTCGCTGCAAGTTGTCTATGGCACAGCAATCTAAGCGAAAAGCGAATTGAACAACTGAAGCGACTGCGAGCGATGAAAAATGCAATCAGCATTTTTTTAATCAGTTTAGCGAATCGCTCGTTCGACATGGATATAACAATAACAATAAAGGCCTAATTTTTGCACGCATGTTTTACACTTTACCACTGTAAAAAAATGAATAGCACTGCCATAAACACTCAATCGCCTATGATTTCGGTGGTAGCGATGTGGCCGGCAATCGGGTGAAAAGTCATCGCATCGCGCGATGCGAATACCTGTGTCTTGACCTGTGACTCTCTTTTTTACAAATAATCAATAAACTGGGCTGTTTAAAATATTGTTGATCTGATAAACCATTTAAAGTCTGGGTTAACCTGGACCTCAAGCTTCTCCAGCCGGCTCGGAGCCTAGCTAGCTGCATCCAGTTTTGCACGTGAAGTCAGTGGAGGTCCTCTTCCACTAGCGTTCTCCACCTAAGTCTCGGTCTGAATATAAGAAAAAATTGAGATGACAATCAAACATGACATTATAGAAAACTTTAAAAAAGTAAGTAAGTAAGGAATGAAATTTTATTATAAGGGCTGAAAATAACGATACCTGCCACATAACCGTTAAGGAAATGTTTATTTTTCTCGAAAACGGTTCCAACGATTTTGATGACAGTTTTTGAGCGTATTTTGGTAGGTACTGGTTATCATTTTATCAAACCCAAATTTACCGGAAAATTTTATTAACGGTACTTATGGTTTTTTTTTTTTTTAATGTTCGACTATCTCGGTAACGGTTCATTGGATTTTTATATGTTTTTATATTTAAATAGACCTAGACAGCGACATTATTTTTGCATACCAACATTTTTTAATAACTTTTTTTCCATTTATAATTAATTTTGAATTTTTTTTTAATATTCAATATTTTCAAAACTAACAAATAAAATAAATTAAAAATGTTGTGATGAACTGTATATATATAGATTAACTCTTACAAGCTGCATACCAAAATCTTCAATAAAAAAAAAATAAAAAAAAAAAAACAGGATCTTATGAAAATCGTTCTATAAGTTTCGATATATGTAGATTTTTTATTAAATCATTATTATTTAAGACGTGTGATGGTTTACTAAATACCGTTAGGAATGGTGGTTTTCACACTTTTTATTAATGTTATTTTTCTACGTAAATGTTTCTGTCAAAAATCGCGATTATAATAGTACCTATATGCGAATTATTCATATGTGCAGATGACAAAATTTGAGATATCAATCAAACATGACATTACGATGATAGAAATAACATATTTGAGTTACTGGCCAAATTCCATCTGTTCTTATTTATTAAGGACTCCAGCCTTAACGGTTGGGCCAATCGTCTTCAAATTTAGTAGGGTTATTTTGACATTCTACAGAATTAGCTAAAATATTAACGGTACTTACCATATAGCCGTAAAGTAAATGCTTATTTTTCTCGAAAACGTCTACAAGAATTTTTATGAACAAAAATCGGTGTACCATTGTAGGTAGGTATTATGTTATTGTAAAAAAAAATATTAAAGTTTGTAGGCTAAGATCTTTTTCGTCTTCCTCGAGAACTAGTTAACCGATTACAATCAAATTTGATGTTCAGGAAAATGTATAGGTAGCCAAAGTTATTTAACATAAAAATATTTTCGAATAACTTTTTTTATTTTTAATAATATTAAATTAATTTTTTTTTTGTTTTTTTTTTTTTTGATAAATTAAAAAGTTAAAAACGGTTGAGTGGATGCTGATGCAATCATAAACAAAAAGACTATATTCAAGACTTTTTTTTTTGTTTATGATTGCATCCTAAAATAATTTTTTCGTTTTATTTAAAAACCCATTCATTCACGTTTTTAAGGAATTAAAATGGCGTTTAAATTATTCCGCTGAAAACTATTTTTAATATTTTAATATTTTTTTTTTTCAATTTTTATTCCGCGCTGTTAGAGCACCTTAGAGCAAGTGTGTGCGATCTAGTCGTGCAATCTATGTTTGGTGTTGGTGTTTGGTAGCACTGAAACTGATCTTCAACACCCAGCTTAAGTCTAGATTATACAACTTTGTAAGACGATCATAGGCGATATTTGTAGGTCGACTGCAGCGTTGGACTTGTTCTGTAGGCGATTAAATCATCGGAATACATAATTGAATGAGGTAATCTCAAATGAGATAGCTGGTGTAAATATTAAAGAGAATTGCCGAGCTCAACAGTCTTACTGACAGTGGCAGATATCCGATGTTCTAAAACTGGGAGCAGCTGTGGTAATTTTAAATACTCAAGAGGTGGCGCTGGGGTCTTTTTCTCGAAAATTCTTATTTATGTACCGATCTTGCCGGGGCTTTCACAGGCAGGTAGTTAATCATATAAGGAGCAACTAAGGCTATTTTATCGAGAAGCATGAACGGTCTAACTGATGAGCCTACCGTTCATGCTTGGGCGAAACGCATATGGAATGAATGACAGTTAACCTTATATTTTATAAATTTAATTCAATAAACTCCACCTAATACAAAAATAAAAAACTAATAGCAGTTGTAGATTTTGGAGAATATATTTGTAAGGCTATTTTATGTATATATTTTCACATTAACAATACTAAATTTCGTTTGTGTACTAATAAGATTATGTGGTGCTTAGTAACTGTTGGACCCGATGTATTACAGTTAATATATGGTATACCCAAACAACTCCGGGTGGGTCAGCTAGTCAGAAATAAACTTTAGGTCGAACTGAATGTTTGATTGAAATGCAAGTTTCTTGTCTCACTATTTTATAACTTCTTTATATAAAAAAATTCAACCGCCAGTACAACATCTCAAAAAAAAATTCACCTTGTCTCATTATTTTCTCGAAAAAGCTTGTGAAGAAAAAAAAACTGCAAAACAATTTTAACCTTTTATCACTCTGCCTCGCAAGAAACAGTTCTTCCTGCAGCCTTAGAGAGGATAAAGCTTTCTAAGACCAGTGAAGTCGTGCAGATGAAAATGAAACTACTTCCATTGTTTTCTCTAGCAGCACGCGCTGTCAAGTGCCTTGTTGGACTGTTACACAGACCAAAGACACTGTAACTGTAAGCACAATAAAACCAAGCACAAGGATCATTAAGATAGGCTCTCAAGTTCAGAAACAGTTTATTAAAAGAAAATTCAGTTTTAGTCCTGGCGGGTTGATGGGTTGGTGGTGCATTGGCAGCGATTCGAGTGGAAACACAATCTCATATCTCTTGGTCCTTTGAGAAGGGTTCTGTCGAGTTCTGAAGCTGCTTTTGCAAATTGTTAACAGCCGCTCCTTGTTAGGGTAAATATTTTTTTTTTTGCTTTCAGAGTCCTTGTTTATGGTGCTCTAGATTCATTGGAACATTGCACGATTGACATTAAGTGTTTAATCGCAAAAAAAAGAAAGGAATTGAGTGTTTGACATGACATTATGGAGATGTCAATGTGAAGTTTATGGCATAGGCAACTACTCCAATTGACTGGGAGGAATGGGAATGGGCGTATTGTTGAAGTTGGGTACTTCATTTGGTTCTTGACTTCGATGATTGGATTTTTACCAGGATTTCAACAGTGAAGAATGATGTGATAGTTGTGGATTGAAGAAGAAGGCATATGTGTGATTTGGATGGAATGTATTGACCATATATAAAGCGAAAATAGTTTGGTTATTTGATGTATCTTAATTGATGTATTTTGTCGACATTTATTCTTCAGTTGATTACTTTTTCCTCGAAAAACCAATAAATATTAATATCAAACTTATACGATATAAACAAATTTCTCAATAATTTTACCAAACAGGAGAATCCATTTCAAAACTCACTCCAGGCCAAATCCAAAAATAGATATCTCCATACCTCAAATAAAACAAAGATGTTCCAAGCTAAAAGATATATATTTATATTTACTTAACAAACTCAATTCATCGCAATGTATTGGCCAAAAATAAATAAATAAACTCATATATCGTTTATTCAAAGCAAAATCTTCATAAAACAACACTTTTGCGTCGCCAGAGTGTTATGCCTACCCCCCACCCCCCTCAAATATAACCGTACTGAAATATAAATATAAACAAATGCGTGTCTAGGAACACACTTAACATTAATTGACTCGATTAAAGGAGATATCAGTATAAGCTTAATCAAATGGAAGACGGACAGAGCAAAACCACAAAACATACTTAATGAACACAGGAAACAGGATATCACGCGAGCTATAAACAGGATACACTCAGTCGCTCGCACACAAAAGGATACATTTTAATTTAACGTTGGATAAATACAAAGTAGGAACTTATTATGTATATGTGTGTCCTTAACGAGAATAAAATATATGATATACACTACAGGCGCTCCAGGGAGGCGTGTATATCATTTGCTGGTATTATTCAACAATCAATCAAAATAAATTATGGAAATGTGGATGGAGGTAAAAATGATTTTTATTATTATTTGGTTGAGGTTGATTGAAAGACCCACGTGTTGTCTCTGTGAATAATAGCCACACACTTAAAGCGCAGCAAAAAGGGAGTTTTAATGAAATATTTTGAGTGCAATTGTTTGTGTTTTTTAATATTATATTTTTAATATTAAATACAAGTTTTAAGTTTTAAGCAATGAACAAGTCTTCAGTAGTTCTTCATTTCATGAAACATAAACGTCTCAAGGTCTAATATTGCATTCCCATAATTGTAAATAAGATGTGAAGTGAAGCGTTACAAGTTCATATAGTTTTGTCAAAACTCCTGAAAACCTTATCCAAAAGCCTAAACTATGTTCTGCAGCTATTAAAGGACTGATCTACAGAATCGCTTTAGCGACCATTTTATGGTCCGGCAACAAGCAAAACATTCGAAAGATGTTAAGGACAAAGTACTCGAATTTTTAATCTGTTCATCTCATTAATTTTGAAAGATATATAAGTATGTTCCATAAAATAACGTAGATTGTAATAAAGTCGATTCATCGTCGATTCATCGACTTTATTTTCGTCGAAGTGGAAATACGAAAGATCATAAGTTTTCTACATTATTTCCTAAATTCAAAGTTGCAAGGTTGCAGAGGGCAGCACCATATATGTTATATTGATTGGGAGATAAAATCTCAAGAAATTTCTATGCACACTGATTCGGATATAACGGCGAAATTCTGATCGACATTATTACCATTTTTGTTCGAAATAGAGTCGACTCGAAATATAACCGACGTTCGCCTTTATTTCGCTTTTCTTAGGGAAATAAGATTGAATCGACCTTATTACCATTTACCTTATTTCACGGCCATGTTCATCCTAGTATTGCGTAGGAAAAACTAGTTTTGCCTAGGCGGAACTAGTTCAACCGAACGCCCATAGGTAGAACTAGTTCTGCCGGTAACATATATAAAATCGCTTTCCAGCGATCCAGCGATGGACTTTCTTTACATGAGGTATGATCATGTAATATTATGCCATTTTCAAAAAAGTATTTCATCTTGGCATTGCACTCATTAAATCTCTCGCGCACCATTTTCGTTCTTTTGAATCCTCTCTCTGCACAACTGACCGTTGGCCAAGTGATTTGGTTCAAGCTATAGGTCTGTTCGTTTACTCCTAAAACAGACAATTTTGAACAATTTTAACCCAAATGTTTGAGCTTTTATGAGAAGAGAGAGATTGTGAGAGAGCAAAATAACTCCCTATTTTAAACCAAACAAATTTCTTTGGGGAGAAATATGTCTGTCAAATCCAAATATACATTTGAAATTTGACGTTTTGTGAAGTCTTCGTATTTCATGAATTTTAAACTAATTAAATTCTTAAAAGTTAAATCCAAAACAAATAATAAAATGGACCAGAACCTTGAAGTTTGTTCCAAAAATTATAGCAGCACACACTCAGCTTCATCATCTTCATCCGAATCTTCAAGGAGTTGGTATAAATTGTTATCTTCTTCATTATAAGTTAGGGTTTCCATCACCGTTATTATTTCATCTGCACTTAAATGGTCCATTTCGTTTAATTAAATTTTATTTTGTTTTGAATCAATTCTGGTGGTTGGGTGCTGTATGAATAGGGTAGGCACTGAAAGGCATCAAACTGGTGATGCACAGTCGCTGCAACTATATCGTACACATCAATTGTGCTTATTTTACCTCCCCGCGGTAACCACCGGGTACTGGTCTGTCCATCCGGACATTCCTGCTAAACTTATAAGCGCGAGTGTTGAACACAGAAAAAATAGCAACACTATAATGCTCTGCTTTAATGACTGTTCTGATCGATTCGCAGAAGTCTTGCACGAGCCCCTCAGAAAGAGGACGTACGGCGGATGAGCCCAACCAATTGGACCAACGGTGGCGTCAACAGTCAACGAAGCAGACGCCCTAATGAGCTACTTCGACGTATTTGGAGATAAGGTCATTAGGACAATTCAATGCAAGTCAGGGCATTGAAATAGAGATGGTGGCGGATGAACCCTTAATGGGCCAACGGCAGCGCTCATATCCCCGAAGTGGGTTACTGACTCCGGATTCTCCGGTTCCTTTTGTCCAAGGAATCCAACAAAGGACCTGGCCCTCCAGGTTGGGGGTTGTGCGTGGGGTTAACAACCCTGCCACGGAAAAAAGAAAAAGTTGCGAAGCGACCAATAGCCTCGGAAAAGGACGGATTTACTGTTGACGACCCGGAAAAACGAATCAAGGACAACGACCTTCGGATCTGCACGTGGAATGTTAGAACTCTTAACAGACCACGTGCATCCAAACAACTAGCGGAGGCCCTAGACTGCTACAGAGCAGGAATTACTGCCATCCAGGAAGTGCGATGGAATGGGCCGGGCAAAAGGAGGATGAAAAACTGTGACGTGTACTACGGTGATTGCGCAAGAAGACCACAGCGTTTATTTGGGTGCGGATTCGTCATAAGCGGTAGACTTAGGCAAGAAGTCTTGGGCTTTCGACACGTAAGTGAGCGACTTGTGACAATCCGTATCAAGGCTAAATTCGCCAACATTAGCCTAATATGCGCTCATGCCCCCACAGAGGACAAAGATGACGCCACCAAGGATGACTTCTATGAGCTCCTCGAAAAAACCTATGAGCAATGCCCTAAATACGACGTTAAGATCGTACTAGGCGATTTTAATGCCAAAATAGGTAAAGAGGAAATCTTTGGTAGGACTGTCGGAAAACATAGCCTACACGACACAACGTCTGAAAACGGACTTAGGCTAATTGACTTCGCAGCGGCACATAACGTCACCATTGCAAGCACACGGTTTCCTCATCTCGATATACACAAAGGGACTTGGCGACACCCAGATCAAAGAACCGTCAATCAGATTGATCACGTTACGATCGATGCAAGACACGCCTCCAGTATCTTGGATGTTCGCACCTTCCGAGCAGCTAACATCGACTCGGATCACTACCTTGTTGCAGCAAAGGTAAGAATGCGAATAACCCGAACTCCACAACAACGGAGTAATACTGTGAGGAAGTATGACGTCGGAAAGCTGCAATCGCAAGAAACCGCCAGAACCTATGCCGATCGAATATCCCGTAACCTCTCAAGAAATCCAGTACCGCCAGCATCAAGTGCCGAAGATCAGTGGCAACACTGCCAACAAGCCATCAGAGATGCCGCAACTGATGTGCTAGGTTTCACCAGACCACCACCACGAAACCTCTGGTTTGATGACGAATGCAGGCAGGCCCATGCAGCCAAACAAGAGGCATATAAAGCGACGCTGCAAAGAAAGACGAGAGCTGCTCGCGAGCTTTACGAGCAGAAAAGACGGGAAGAACACCGGCTTCTCCAAAAGAAAAAAAGAGAGCATGAGAAGCGCGCGATCGAAGATATTGAGAGATGCTACTCCAGGAACAACGTGCGGAAGTTTTACCAACAGGTAAAAAGAACATGCCAAGGAAAAAAATCCCGCACAGAAGCCTGTAGAGATAGGAATGGAAACCTCGTAGTAGAGTCACAGTCGGTGCTGAGTACATGGAAGGACCATTTCTGCAGACTGTTAAACGGCGATGAAGGCCAAAATCCCGCTGTCAGGCAGAATGAACCATTCAACATGGATGATGACAGACAAAACTTCCGTCCACCTGACCAAAATGAAGTAAGGATAGCAATATCTAAACTAAAAAACAACAAAGCTGCTGGACCCGACGGATTACCCGCCGAACTTTTTAAAGCGGCCGGAGATGACCTGGTGGAGTGCATACACCAACTCATCTCTAAAGTTTGGTCAGAAGAAAGTATGCCTGATGAATGGAACCTCAGCATCGTTTGCCCGATTCACAAGAAAGGAGACCCTCTAAACTGCGCCAACTATAGAGGAATAAGTCTCCTGAATATCGCCTACAAGATCCTCTCTGCCGTACTATGTGAACGCCTGAAACCTTTCGTCAGCAACCTGATTGGCCCCTATCAGTGTGGTTTCAGACCAGGAAAGTCCACAATCGATCAAATGTTCACGCTACGGCAGATCCTGGAAACCACCCAAGAATTCCAAATCGATACCCACCACCTCTTTATCGATTTTAAGGCCGCGTACGATAGCATTTATAGAGACGAGCTATACAGAGCCATGTCAGGTTTTGGCATTCCCACAAAACTCGTCCGACTGTGCAGGATGACGATGGAGAACTCTCGCTGCTCCGTCAAGGTTGGTTCCGACCTCACAGAAGCTTTTGACGTCAAAAAAGGATTCCGACAAGGTGATGCGCTATCGTGCGATTTCTTCAACTTAATACTTGAAAAAATTATAAGAAACTCGCAAGTCAATTGTAGTGGGACAATTTTTTTCAAGTCTGTGCAATTGCTAGCATACGCTGACGACATAGACATCATTGGCAGAACTCGGCGAGCTGTCACTGGAACGTTTGCTAGCATTGAAGCTGAAGCGGCTAAGATGGGACTAGCAGTCAATGAGGCCAAAACGAAGTACCTGCTGTCCACAAAAAGGGACACACAACACCGGCGGATTGGACAAAACATCACAATAGACAGGTACAACTTTGAGGTAGTTAGGGACTTTGTGTACCTCGGATCCGCTATAACATCTGACAACAACATCTCGTCAGAAATAAAGCGAAGAATTACTCTTGCCAATCGCTGTTTCTATGGGCTAGGAAGGCAATTGAGTAGCAAAGCCCTCTCTCGAAAGACAAAGGAGACTCTTTATAAGACCCTAATCATCCCAGTCCTGCTCTATGGCGCCGAGGCATGGACTCTATCTAAAGCGGATGAAGATATCCTTAGTCGTTTCGAGCGTAAGATTCTTCGGAAGATTTTTGGCCCTATCTGCGTTAACGGGCTTTGGAGGAGAAGGTTCAACCAAGAATTATACGAGCTGTACAGCGACATTGACCTGGTCAAAAAAATACGCATATCACGTTTAAGGTGGCTAGGTCATGTAGAGCGAATGGACAACAATGCTCCGGCTCGCAGGATCTTCGATTCCATCCCAGAGGGTAGACGCAGTCAAGGAAGACCTCGCCTTAGGTGGCGCGCTCAAGTGGAGGACGACCTCAACCAACTTGGAGTGCAAAACTGGAGGCAGCTAGCCAAAGACCGAGTTGGCTGGAGAGGCATGTTGGTTGAGGCCCAGGTTCGTCCCGAACTGTAGCGCCACCTAAGTAAGTAAGTAAGAATCAATTCTGAATTTTGCGAATAAGTGACGCGAATGTTTTTGTATACGGAACACCAGAGTTGGAACACTATTCTATCCCTAATTGCAGTTTAATGAAGAAAAATCTATCATTTTGTTTTGTATCTCAGAAAAAGGAAAACAATTAATACCAAATAAAACAACTAACGTACATAACTGGAAAATCAATCGCACGAAACACAATGAATAACATTTATTTTCTAATACCTTCCATGTCTATGCAAATGTCCTGTCTTTCTTTCCGCAAATCACAAACTGGACTGCACTCTGCACTGAACGACTGAACAACTAAACTCTTCAGAATTTCTTTCGATCAAATAAGAAGAGAAAGAAAACAAACAACAATATCGAAGATCGCACAACAAGCTTATAAAGCTTTCAATTCGATACATACATGTTGGCTGCATCTGCGAACTGCGAGTAGTGTTGCGGTTGGTTTAACAATTAGGTATATTACTTGTACGTCTTGTTTTTCACTTTTCAGTCAAATAGTTTAGATCAGTGTTCCCAGATTGGCTTTTTTCCGGGGGAAATGTGGTGGAAAAAATAATGAGTGGATTTACGGGCGAAACAAAATGAAACGCTGGTTTATGGAGGGTTTTTAATAAATTAGATAAAATGGAGAAAAGAAAAAAAATCAATAACGTGCAACTTAAAAAAAAAAAAAACAAAAAAAAAATTTAAATAAAATACTAATATTTAAACATACATACGTGAGTGCAAACATAAATAGTTTTGTGTTAAATTTAATTTTTTAAACTGTTTTAAAGCTAGGCTTGTGAAGTTTACTTGAATGAGAGAATCGAAAGCAATAAGTATTTCCATATTTTCCTCACATTCAATGAAGGCTAATATTTATTTTTTTTCCTTAACATTACTCTAAAGAACATATGGCTTTTTACTGTTTGTTTCAGTACAAATATGGGGGGATTTTTTTTTTATTTGGAGGTAGTCTAAAAATTTCATCTGGCAACACTGGCTTGGATGCACATAGAAGTACGTGCGACCCATTCGTGCACTTTTAATTTATATCTGCATTTTATTAAGTTGTGTACGTATAATTTAAAACAAATATGTTTCTTACCAAATTCCGTCTCCGTCTAAAAACAGAGTATTTGTTATTCAACCTCCAGCTGAGAACTAGTTCAGGTCCCCCCTTTTACACGAATAACATCCACCGGCTATTTAGATATGAAGACACAAACGATAAAATCCTCATTCTCTGAGAAAATACTAAATTTCCATAAACTCGCTACTGAATAATTTATGAATTATTCAAGACATCTGCTTCTGCCAACATGCGGACATTTCCACATAAATGAATAGACAAACAGATAACGCAATTCAATTAAACATCCTTTACCACCACATCCTGGGCTAGTTCGCATGTTTCCTTTGAGGTTTACTTTCAACTAATTAATCTGACATCCTATCGCACCCATTTATATAACCTTATCAAGTCGCGTCACCCACCACATGGCATTTTGCCGCTCCGGGCCGCCATCAATAAAGCCTATTTGCAAAATTGTCTCAATCAATCGAGAAATGCTCAAAATGTCCTTTGAATAATATCCGCGCTTACGATAAGAGTGTTTTCTCAATTACCTATGAAATTGCAACCACTTAGCCAAATGTCTTTTTGGTTCTTTAGTAGCTGAAGGATATCAAAATAAAAAAAAAATTATAAAATGGAAACAATTCAATGATTGATGATGATCTATCAGAAATCAATTAGGTATAAGGCTTGCAGATAATTTCCTTTAGATCCTTGGCGGGTGTAACTTGTGGGTGTTGTTGTACCGAAATTCAAGATTTGTCTCGGTGTTGACGTATTTCGAACAAGCTGTCATCAATTTTTCCGATTCAATGATGGTGAGGCGTTCCGGGTGCCACCACGAAGTATTGGAAGAAATAAACTTTATCCAAGGCACCCAACTGCGAATATTCTTTTATAATTACTTTTTGTGGAAGCAAAAAAAAAACTGTACCATTTGGTTTCCGGGTTGCTGGGGAAAACAATGAAAATTTAATCTGAATTCATTGAACACGTGCTCTGAAAGCCGAATTATGTCGTTCGGCCGGAAAACATTAAAATATTATTTCAGCATGTTGTCCTTCGGGACCATCGAAAGTTTAATTCTTTCAAAGAATAAAGTTCGCACTTTATGACAATGAGGCGGAGGTGCGTTTGTAGGTTTTCGTTATGGTTTTTCGGTGTTGAACCTTGGGATTTCCTGATCAAAGAAAAACTTTTTAAAAATTCTAATTGGAAATGAATGTTTAAAAACATTTATACAAATAAATGGCAGGTTTAAATGAATTTTATTTTAAATTCATGGAAGTTCTCTTTCCTAATACAAGTTTAAACTTCTTGCTTTTTTGCCTTAATGTGCCTCATAAATTTTTAACAGAAGCAAAATATCTAGAAAAAATCGATATCAGTTTAAACCACCATTTTTGAAATAGTTTGTAACAAAAGTAAAGTAAACCTATCATGTCAACAAAACCACATAAAATATAAAATGATTTATCAGACAATATGAATCCATTATAATTAGTTGATTTTAATTTTATTTTGTTTAAGTAAAATAATTTAATACGATTAGTATTGCACCAGATAAAAGGAAAACAAACAATCCTACTCACAATACAGTTACGCGATATTGTGAGAATCAACAAGAACTAAGAAAACAATATTTCCATATGAACTGGTATTAAAATTTTTCATATTTAACTGTTAATAACTTAAATAAGTATTGAACCAAGTCCTGAAAGTCAATAATTCCATAATCGGGATGTTGAGATTCAAACTTTGGCTTAGACATAATGTGGAGATAAAGACATTGAAGTCGTCAATGAAAAACATCAAACTATCCATAGAGCAATAACAATACCAATAAGTCGATTTTAGGACAACAGAATTCGGGCCTTTAATTCTAGGGACCTAAGTTTTTGTTCCTAAAATAAATAACTTTTTTAGGAGGAACAATCAAATCGATCTTCCCTTTGTCTTTAGCTCCAGAAAACGATAAAGAAAATATATAGGGTCTTCTAATAGGGACTTCCGAGCTTTGACAGTTGATAGTGGCCATCTTGTTAAAGCTGTCAAATTGGCTGGCATTTATTCTGTCTGTTTTGCCAAATCACCATGGATGGATATAGCGTTCAGCAATACGTTCAAATAATAAAATTGTTTTATCAAAATGGGTGTTCTGTTCCTGTACGGGCAACGTTCCGAGCGCTTCGCCCATTGTACGGTCGCCATAATCGTCCTAATTCGCACAACTTTTTCTTTTGGGGTTTTCTGAAGTCGCAGGTCTCGTCTATACGAATAGGTCACAAACCACAGCGGCCCTCAAAGCCAATATAACCAATGCCATTGGTCAAATTCATCCTGATTTATGTGCTAGAGTTATGGAAAATTGAACACTTCGGATGCGCGCCACCAAGAGAAGCCGCGGTGGATATTAAAGCATTGTTGGATAACGATTGGAGATCCTGAGGAAAAGGTATGAGAATGAGGGATGTTTGAAAGCAAATTGTTGGGGCAGTATACTTCACGATATGGTCGCTGTTAACATATCGCTCTCGTCATTATATCCTCTTGACCCGAAATATATTCCAAACTGTTCCTCCAAAAGACCTTCAACTCTTGACATTTTTGTATCTAATAATGCCTTTCGCTTCAGTCAACCTATAACTTTAAAAGCATTAACTTTAAACTACTTACCCGTATATATAGAACTTCAGATTTCTTGCGCTAATAATAACGTAAAAGGACACTTAAATTATTCCGGTGCAAACTGTAGTAATTTATTTCAAGGAAACCTATGCTTAGACAATATACAGTCACTCGAACAGATAGAAATTATTTCTGATAAATTAGAACAAACAAATGATTTAGCTGCTGAGGTTTCTATTCCTAAGACTCCAGGTTCTTTCCTTAGTTCAAATCTGTCTCCCCTACCAGACAATATTCTTTACCTTATCCGTTATCCGACTAAAAAATTCGGAACGGAGAAAGTCGATTAGTTTCATTGAAAACTAAATTTAAAACTTTGAACTTACAAATTAAAAACGAGATTTTTAAGTTTCTTAATCAAAATTAGAATAACCTTTAATCAACTTTTGATAAAGGATCTAAACCGTACAAAAATAATTAAAAAATTGGGCCCAAATATAACCCCTCTTCGATTGCAAAATAATGTTTATGTTACTCAGGAAGAATGTTTTAGCTGAAACATTTTGACAAAATCACATAGTTTCCGCACACCTAAGTGATATTCAGTTGTGAAAGAAAAACTGAGAGAAATAGATATACCCACTGTTATACAAAATAATAATTTTGTCAACAACAGTGTGGTTAAGAAAGTAATTATAAATAATAGCGGTATAAATAATAGTTTTTTGAAAGCCTACCAAAAATAAAAGAACTTATCTTACATACATTTTTAATCTTTGTATTAAATATTCATATTTGCCCGAAAAATGGAATAATCAACAAGTATAATTAAAAATAAAGCGTTTTGTTAAGAACAACCTTCGCTTAAAACAGTTGACTTGTCTAGTTCGACAAAAAATTGAAAAGGCTTTCGACACAGTGTGACACGATGGTCTTTTATACAAACTAATGATGTTTCATTTTCCTAATTACCTCATCAAAATTTTACAAAGTTTTCTAAATAATGGAAAATATTTCGCTTACACTGGGGCAAAGTCCTCAATAATGGATATTTACTATGGAGTTCCACAAGGCTCTGTTTTTGAACCGATTCTTTTCAATATTTTCATATCATATTTTGAGAACAATACTGAGCTTGCATTGTTTGCAGATGATTCGGCACTTTTTTCATCAAGCATTTTTCCTCAAGACACATTAAGTGGCCAACAAAGCTCATTAGATATCCTGGTCAACTTTTTTACTAAGTGGAAAATCAAGGTTAACGCTGAAAAATGTCAAGTTATGTGGCTCACTCGGCGAAGAAAACAATGTTTTTTGCTTCAATCAATACTAAAAGTAAATTCCAATGAGATTTAATGGTCTGACATTCGACACACAATACAATACACAAAACCAATCTTTTAATCAAAATATTGTACCAATTCATCAATAGAAAATCTAGTCTAAGTATATATGTATAATAAGATGCTATAATGTTATGTTTATAAGGGTTTTTTCTTGTAGTATTTTCCATTAAATTGATAAATTTATATATTTTCTTTAAAATCAAATATTGTCATAAATGTAAAATATTATAGGTGTAAAGAATAAAGTTCTGTAACTCTTAATTTCTAAAGATATCCATTGTGAATGAATGTAGTAAGATTTGAACTAATAATAAATTGAATTGAATAAGGGTACTTTAATTCGATTTTTGATTTTATTTCTTTAAAATATATATATATAGTAGTGGTCATATTATTAGGGACAGCGCATTCCTTGCAGTATTATAGCAATTTCAACAAATAAATTCATTCAAAAAATCTTGATCAATTACTTTCTTTTGATTGTCTATCATAGTATTAAAAATAATAAAATGTTTATTTTAAGAAATTCAAAGCATTAAAAAAAACTACAGATTTTCAATATGGCTTGATGGAATTCTGGTCATATTAATAGGGACACCATTATAGATTAAAATAAATTAGACATTTGATAAGAAAAAAAATACTATAATACAATAGTATATTCTATACTATTTCCGGTTTAAGAGCGTGTTTAACTAGTGTTGTTTGTCACAGAAAAATGTTTGATAACTATTTAAATTTCGCAATGGGAAGAGAAAAAAAATTGCACTTTAGAAGTACGTGAAATCATTAATAACTTGAGAAAAGATGGTAAGTCTTTGAGACAGATAGCTCATATTGTGCATTGCTCCAAATCAATAGTGGAAAATGCTCTTAAAAAAAATAAAATTGGTCCCAAGAGAAAAACAAGCGATTAAGCCGACGAATCCATCGATCCATTTAAGTCATCTCGGGACAAAAACAAATTAAATTAATGTTGATGTTTCAGCACGTATAGTTCGCAGACGCTTGCAAGTAGCTGATCTCTTTGGAAGATCAGCATCAAAAGTTCCTTTGCTAAGCAAAAACAACATAAGAGATCGTTTAACTTTTGCTCGAGAACACAAAGATTGGAAAGGAAGAGAAGAAATTAAATAATAGAATAACATTTTGTGGAGCGACGAATCAAAATTTAATTTAGTGGGATAAGATGATCGGCGCTATGTCAGGAAACCAAAAAACAAGCAGCTTGACCCCAAATACACCATGAAAACCGTTAAGCATGGTGGCGAAAATATTAAAGTGTGGGCGTGCTTTTCTTGACATGGAATGGGGCCTATTTCCCGTATCCAAGAAATCGTGACTGCAAAATTTTATGTGGAAAACATAATGGAGAGCCTGATGTTGCCGTATGCTGAAGAGATAATGATCCAAAGTATACGGCAAATGTCTCAAAAGACTTTTTCCGCACTAAAAATATTGCTCTTTTGTTGTGGACAGGCCAGTAATCGGATTTAAATCCAATACAGAAACTAGGAAAATATGGAAAGCATCGTCCAGGAAATATGGCAAGCAATACCAGCCGAAATATGTCGCAAGCTTGTTGAGTCTATGCCCCGCAGATGCCAAGCAGTTTTGCCAAACGGTGGCCAAAAACAAAGTATTAGATACATACAGAGAGTCATAAAAAAATATTCATTAAAATTAATACTAATTTAGTTAATTTCTCAGAAAACTAAAATGGTATCCCTATAAAGATGACCAGAAGAAAAAGTGGTTAAATCTAAACTTTTAAGTTTAAAATGAAATTTGTAAATAATATTGAAACTTATTTGTATGGTTTAGTTAGTACAATAAAATGTTGTTAAAATAAACTAATAATTTATGAAACCACGGAACATTTTTTTTTATTAAAACAGCGATTACACGGGATAATACACACTGTCCCTAATAATATGATTTTTCAAAATCGTAGAGCGTTTTTTAAATAAAACGATTTTATTTTAATAACTTTTTTCAAAAATTAAAAAAAAATATTTAAGAATGCAAACTTAAGCAAAAAAATAATCTAAAAATGTAATAATAATAATTTAAAAAAATTATTAAAAATACAAAAAAAAAGTTTTCAAAAATATTTTAAAATAAAATTACTTAGGCTACCAACATCTTCTGAATATCAATTTTGATTAAATCGGATGACCAGTTTTCGAGAAAGTCGATGAAAAAAACGGTTCTATGGGTACCTTTTTTAGACCACCTTGAATTTTCGTTTCACCAAAACATAACCTACACCTACAATTATAATACACAGATTTTTTTTACAAAAATTCTTGGAGTCGTTTCCGAGAAAAATAAGCTTTTACTTAACGATTATATAACAGGTACCTTTAATTTTTGAGATAAAAAAAAATTAAAACACCTCTGTAGAATGTCAAAATAACCTAAAGTTCTAAATTTGAAGACAATTAGCCCAACCGTTTAGGCTACAGTCCAAAATACATCCATAAAGACAGACAGACAGACGGACAGAATTCTGCCAGTAGCTCAAATATGCTTCTTTATAATCGTAATCTCATGTTTGATTGTTATCTCAAAATTTTTAAATTTGCACGAATGCATAACTTGGATTATACTATATACCTATAATCGCAAGTAAAAATAAATTGCACGACTTGATCGCACGTACTTGCTCTTATAAGTAAATAAAAAAAAAATATTCAGTTACGCAAGCTTAAACACAAAAATAACCTTCATTGAAGAAAAAAATGAAAAAAAATCATTTGAAATATCGATTAAAAAAAAAAAATTATTAAAAATAAAAAAAAAAAATGTTTTCGAAAATATTTTAATGTGAAATTGTTTTGGCTACCTACACCTTTCTGATTATCAATTAATTTTGAATGTAATCGAATAAACATCAGCTCTCGAGAAAGTCAAAGAAAAAAACCTGTCCTATAGGAGTTACCGTTTTCAGCCCACCATCTTACATCAGTTTACCTACAATAGTATACTGATTTTTTGTTCATAAAATTTCTGGAAGGCATTTTCAAGAAAAATAAGCTTTTACTTAACGGTTATATGGTAGGTACTGCTAATATTTGAGTTAAAGAAGTCCTCTGCAAAATGTCAAAATAACCTTATGTTCTAAATTTGGTTACCCAAGCAACGTCGTGAGGTAACAGCTAGTTAATATAAAAAAAGGAAATTCCTATGAATAATTTGAGATAATTAGAGAATGGCATGTGTTTTGAAAATTGTTGAAAACAGTTAGGGCTCCGTTGGGCTCACAGAAATTAAGAGTGGGAGGAAAGAGCATTAAGTCATTTTAATATTTTAGTATGATATACAATATACATTATTATACCTTATAGTGTAATGTTCATAATTTTCTGACGAAGGATCCAAATTTGCAATAATATACTTCTAATAAAAAACGATATCCTTGTCCTTACCTGAAGTGATAATGTATGGATCGAAATACATGGTTATATAAATATTTCCGAATAAGAAGGATAATCAATTCTCCATTATGTTGACTTTAGTAAACTTAACACACAACTATCAAAGTTCTACAGAGGTTATCTAAAGAATAAAAAAGGCTAACTTACTTTTCATTTGTTGCAAACATAACTAAAAAAATAAAGTTTTTATTAGCCAAACTTTCTCAAGCATATTTCAATCACTCAATTGCAATTAATTTTCTTCATTTCATTTAATCACCCTTCACAAAAGTAAACACAGTCGCAAAATAAAAACGGAAACCCCACCTAATCAAAGTAAAACTCAATGTCCACACTTCTTCCAGACAATTCCATCCATAGAAGGATAACTACTCTTAGCCAATAGTAACCACATTCAAGCTGATACAATTGAATTCATCCTCTGGCATTCAGCTTCTTCGAAACAATATCATTTAATTATTATCCTAAGGCAAACTACTTGCAGCCATATCCACAGACACCACAACACTCAAAAAGGATTAAAAAGAAAAATAAGTTAAAACTTTTCCAAGAATGAAAATCCCTTCTCTCGAAAGCACTTAACACAACATAGTACAAGTTCAGTATGGCCATTTCGAGAAAAATTCACTCACTAACACCAGCATCTGGGAAAAGTTGTCTCTGGAGAGGAGGAAGGACATCATAAATTACGGTGTTTTTCAAGAGAAAGAGGAAATTTAAGCTTTAAGACAATATCTTCGTTTTTCCAGGCAAAACCATAACTTATGTCCTTTCAAAGTAAGAAATAACAAAATTCTCCGAAATAATATAAAAAAAAACCTAAAAACTTCTCCTGAAACTGTTCTTAGAATTTCCGTCGCTCAACAGAAACTTTTAAGGATATTCTGGAATTATTTCTTTCAAGTATCGGATATGATTTGAGAGGCCAGGATTTTCCTGAAATTTTACTTTTTTTCATCGAACAGAGCAAAAGGGTTGAAAGGGTTTTTTTTGTGTGTGGTTCGGTTTCATCTAAACCCGATGGCTATTGGCTTAGGCATGTCCTTTATCCTCAAATTACCGTAAAGGTAAATATCGAATATTTCTATTAGAAAGGATACATAATTCAAGGAAACACCGGCAGTCGTTTGAAATTTCATGAAATGTTTATTTTCCAAACAAGGTTATTGAGGTTATTTTTTTTTTTAATTTGTAGTTTTGGAAGAGTTTCATAATTTAGGGAAAATGTTCTTTGAAGTTTTCTGATAAATTTCTGGAAAGGATTGAAGATTTTACGACTTTAAAATTAAATTTTATTTGATCCGTTTGTATGCTTTTTTTAGTCGTTTAAATGTTCTATATACACACGAAGTTTCATTCAAACTGAAGGTCAGTTATGTCAGTTCCATCCAGACAGAAGAGTTTTGATTTTTAGAAAAGAATAAAACATTTAGAATTGACTTTTAAATTTACACTTGAAAATGACTAGTAAACGCAAAAAAAATCGAATTTTCCAAAGAAAATACATTTATTTGTTGGTAAATTTTGTTTGGGGTAATAAAAAAGAAAATAAGAGTAGTGATGTGTTTTCTGAATGGGCTCTGGGAGCATTTGGTAATCAGGGTGAACGAGTTAGTCAACAAACAAAATTGTCGAATTTGGTACAATACCAACTCACACGAGATCCAAGAGGGTCCCCAACCAATGCATCCCGAAAAAATCACTGTTTGATTTGACCCCCTTAGACTTTGTCTTGTGTGGATTTCTAAATGTTTTTATGTCTTTAAGCCACAAACTACAGCGGCCATTGCCATCGGTCACATTCAGCCTGATTTATGTGCGAGTCATAGAAAATTGGAAAATTCGGATGCTCGCCAGCCCGAGAAACTGAGGGGGACATTTGAACTATGTTATATTTCATATTAGTCCAGTCAATGAATGCCTTAAAAGGAGGTGTACAGTGCTTGTTCAGGGTGCCTAGAGGTTGAACATATACAAAGTCCTGATGTCTAGGGGGTGAGCTAGATGGAGGGGGCGGTGGCAAAGACCCTAATTTTCGAGTTTCTACTTATATATCCAAAACAGTGCGTCGCAGGGGAACATTTTCTGAGAGTACGATAAAGGTCATAAAATTATCTAAAACATTTATTTTATAGGTTTTTTTCAAATTATCAACCATTTTCGAGCTACACGCTCGGAAAAAATGAAAATTTTTGGAAAAATTATTTTTCCTCTTATTTTTAATCAAACATTCCTTCATATCGTCTAACCTACAGGTCAGGGAAAAAAATTCAAAAATTCACAAATAGAGTTGTAAAGCCTTGAATTCCCTTAAGAATGTATACATATGCAGATTAATCTCCAACCAGTCTACAGTTACAGCTATTTCAAAATCGTTCCTAACATTTTGTCATTTTCCGAACAAGTTGAATGGCATGAATGGCACTTGCATCGAAGAAACCGAAAAGCTCTCAGTACTCGGTATGTGTGTCGACGACGACCTCCGTTGGAACGAACATGTTAGAATTATTTTATAACTCCCACCTCTGGGCAGGTGCTTCGCAAATATCGCTTCACCTGCTTAATAGAATACAAAAAAGAGCGTTAAATTAATAGGAAATAGAACTGCACTGAAACAATTACCCCTCTCGAACACTGACGTAATGTTGCATGTCTTTCACTATTTTATCGTTTCTTTTATAAAAAATGTTCACTCGAAGTAGCCAGCTGCATTCCTCCCCTTAAAAGTTTCTCCCGTAATACTCGTCTCGCAAGGAATGCTCATCACTTCACCCAATTTCGGACGTACTGTCCGGGATTCTTTTTTTAGCCGAACAACACGAACTTGGAATAGTTTACCCGGCGAAATTTTCCCTTGCCATTTTGATCTGGAAGCATTCAAAACCAATGTTAATCGACACCCCCTTTCCTTCCCCTCCCTATCTTTTTAATACCCACAATGTGTGCTCTACATTAAACGGGAAACAAATAATCCCTTGTGCGCGCGCTAATTATAAACAAAAAACTTGCGATATACAGAAGTACTAAAGTTAAGTATTCGTGAATATAAAATAAATTGTGATAACAAGAAAGCATGAAATTACGATCATAATAGACGCGTAAAATAGTTTGTGACAAAAATGTCTGTCTGTCTATCTGTCCGTCTGTATGTAGAACAATCTACAACCTAAACGGTTTGACTGATAACCTGCAAATTTGCTGTGTGGTTCTTTTGGCATTCATCTGAGGGCTTTTTTGAATTATATTTTAAAGCTAAAAATAAAGGCATTTGCAATAAAACCGTTAAGGAAAAGCTTATTTTTCTCCAAAACAATTCAAACGGTTCTGATAAAACTTTATTACAGTATTTTGGTATAGGTATTGGCTCTCATTTTACTAATTTCAAATTTACCAGAAAAGCCGGTCTAACCAAATTAAAATTTCTCAATTTTTTTGCTCAATTTATATACATTTCCTAATTTTCAATATTTTTAAATCTATTCAGTTATTTTTTTCAAATTTAAACTGCATACCAGAAATAAAAAAAAATTGCTTTCGAAAAATGAAAATAAAAAACTGAATTTCCACAATTTTCGAAACACTTTTTTCAAAAATTCATTATTATTTAAGACATGTGATGGCGTACTCCATTTTTACTAAAAATAGTTATGTGTTGTAGTTTTGACTTTTTTATAAGTTCAGACCGTGTTATTTGTCTATGTAAATGTTACTTGTTTCTGTCTTGTACCATCTTTCCAATGTGACTCACATAAGAGCAAGTACTTGCGAACAAGTCATGCTCATTTTTTTAAATGCGATTCAGATATCAAGCATGATTCAATTTTTACTTGCGATTATAGGTACCGTAAGGCAAGTTTAGGATTCGTGAATATGAAAATTAGAGAAGCCTAAAAAATTCATTGGAAACATATTTCCGTCTGTCTGTTCGCGTGTATAACGAGCTGCAGCCTAAACGTGTTAAACAATTGCATTCCTTAGAGAGGAAATTGAAAAATTAAATTAAAAATAACGGTACCTGCCATATAACCGTTAAGGAAAAACTTATTTTTCTCGAAAACGGCTCCAACTATTTTGATGAAATTTTATTAAAACTAAATTTACGGGAAAAGTCTATTAAGTCTTGAGCCCAATTTCGGACGTACCGTGAAATATAGGGATTCTTTTTTTAGCCGAACGACACGAATTTGGAATAGTTTACCCGGCGGGATTTTCCCTTGCCATTTTGATCTGCAAACATTCAAAACCAATGTTAATCGACACTTCCTATCTCTCCCCTCCCTATCTTCCGAATGCCCGCGCAGTGTATTACATTAAAAAGGAAACAAGTAGTCCCTTCTGCGCGCGTTAATTATAAAAAAAACCGTACCTTTCATAAATGGTTTTTCTAATTTTTGGCGTTCTCGGTAACGGCTTATTGGAATTCAATACAAAACTTTATTTAAAAATATCTAAGAAGCCAAATTAATTCTGCATATCAATATTTTGAATAATTAAATTTTTGTATTGAACATTAATTTTTGGAAAATTCAATATTTTTTTAAAACTGTTAAACAAAAATTATTTTAAATTGTATGGTCAACTGTATATTAAAAAACTCTATAAGACTGCATACCAAAATCTGAAAAGAAATGTCATCAAAATCCGTCCTACAATTTTCGAAATATACTATTTTCGTAAATTTAATAACATTGAGACGTCCATTTTTACTAAAACACGATAATTGTTGCATTTTTGGCACTTTTTATAGGTTCAGACCGTGTGATATTTCTATGTAAATTTTACTTGTTTCTGTTAAATATCTTACCTTCCAATGTGATTAGCAACATAAGAGCAAGTACGTGCGACCCAGTCGTGCCCATTTCTTTCGTTTGACAAATGTGTTTCTTGTTCGTGCATTTAAAAAAAGAGTTCGCTTGCGTTTCATGTAGAATTTCCATTATAAATTATGTACATGTTAATCGTGGTGCCCCGTGGCTTAGTGGTTAGTGTGTCGAACTGCTAAGCCAATGAGCCTGGGTTCGAATCCAGCTCATAGCCATCTTCTTTTTCGGGGTACTGCCTCTTGCGAGAAACTGACAAAACCCCCAAGAGTAAAATTTGTCTCGAAAAAGTGCATCTCATGTAGCCCTTCGGACTCGGCGGTAAAGTGTAGGTCCCTTCCATTCTTGCAGATTTACAACACACACACAGGAATGGTTGAGAGTATAAGTCACTAAGCCTTGGCTCCTTAAGGAGCTGTCGCGCCAATAAATTTATTTATTTACATGTTAATTGAGCTCTACGCTCAAGATTGATTAGTTTTTTTTAATTTTTATAATACTAGCTTCTACCAGCGACTTCGTTTTCGTGGACATCAGATTAAATGATTTTTATTACTAAAATCAAAACCCATTAAAGAATAATATTCAAATTTCGCTCAAAGAAACCGTTTATTTTTTCGGATTAAAAATTATTATTTCTATCCACTTACCATTGTTATCAAAATTCCTTAAGGCGTGATTGCGGAACAATGTCCAAGCATTCAATTATTTGTATTACTTTTCTCTTCTAGTCTCTTAAGAGTCAAAGAAAAACTTGAGTAATTGTGGAGTCTGGGGTACTCTTACCTTGATTTGGATTCTGTAGCAACAGGTACGCCTTTATAAATAAAGCTTATTTTTCTCGAACTTCACTTTTATTGAAAATAAATCTTATTAAAGAAGTCTGTTAACAATATCTTGAATTTCATCTTAATTTTATGTTTGGAATGCTGGATAAGCTTTGCACACGATCATCAAGACTAAATATTTTCGATTTAATATTAAAATTCTAAAAACGTTTGAAAAGTTTATTGTTATTAAAAATAGAATTTATTTAGTACCTTATTAGATTTCTACAAATGTTCATATTTGGAAAAACCTAGGTTGCCAAATAAAAGTTTATTAACCTATAAACCAATCTAGAATAATTTTATTTCTATGTACAATTTTTTTTAACTTACATTTTTAATTGTTTTTAAACTTGGGTAAATTATTTCCAATTTTATGATCAGTGGTATTTCACCAAACTTAATAAACAAATTTTTTTTTAACTTAAAATAAAAAACATGATTTTATCAATATCCGTCCAAGAGTTGTCGATATTCTTTTTTAATTGTTATATATGACGCATACTTTTCTTACAAGAATATATAGTAAGTGTGCAGGTATAAGTCCCTAGAAAGTTCAGTTGGTGTTATTCTTCTTCACATTACCTGCTTTTGGTCAAAGATGTTGGCTTCCAATGCCCGTCGAGAACATTTTTTCAAGATAACTGAAGCAAATGTTGAAATGTTTGCTTCGGCAAGATTGCTAACTCGTGGTGACGTTGTGAGTCAGAAAATATTTATCTTCTCCCCAGACGCGCAAATCTCCACGTCACATTGATTAAAATAAAAAAAAAAAGATTTTCTTACCAAAATCCCATTAAACCCTATTAAAAAGGAAATGTTCTTATTGTTTCGGCTCAGGAGTAGAAATATAACCCAAAATAATAAACAAATAAAACACAATAATTTAAAGTGGAAAAAGCCTTCGGCCAAAAAACCACTATCACTGCTCTTTATTTTTATACCGATCGCTGCGATGGTTACATTTCAACTAAAACAATTTCAATGAGAATTTCCCTTTGTAAGAGGGAAATTCCCATAGAAATTCCCTAAAACATCGAACTCAGTATTGCTAGGTTCGAGTTCGATACAGTCCCGGCGAAAACCTACGGTTTTCCACCCTTTCGCTTTTTATTTCTTTCTCTTAATATTAAATTATCAAAACGATAATATTCAAAATTATTTAACATAATATACATTAACGCTTCTCTATCTCAATTCAAATAATCGTGATAATAACAATAATAATGCTGCTCTTTCTCATTCTTCATTTGGTAGTATACAAATCTTCTGCACCGGCCTTGTCAGTTGATTGGTTGCAGTTTGCACCTCCACGCTTCGCACTAGTCCGTCTTTCCCTCTGATCAATCTCTTGATTCTTCCCAGCGCCCATGCTGACGGTGGGAAGTTCTCGCTCTTTATAATACACAATTGCCCAATTCGCAGCGCATGCCTTTCTCTTCTCCACTTCTTTCTCTCGAGTAACGTCACAAGATACTCTTCTCGCCATCTATCCCAAAAGTGCATAAGCATTGCCTTTCTCTCTTTCCATAATCTCGCACCATGAGAATCTGATATCTCACCAGTCACAAAAGGTAGCGGCTCGCCTACCAGGAAATGTCCCGGCGTTAACGCCTGCAGGTCGTCAGGATCATCACTTATCGCTTGAAGAGGCCTTGAGTTTAGAATCGCCTCAACTCCAGCAGTTAATGTCAACAGTTGCTCATATGTCAGTATCTTTGCTCCTATCACTCTTGTCAAATGAAATTTCATTGATTTCACGGCGGCTTCATAAATGCCTCCCTGATGCGGCGCTGCTGGTGTCATGAACTTCCATTCGGTGCCCTTGGCTCCTAGAAAGTCAATCGATTCTCTCCCGTGCCAAATCTCTTTTGCTCTCTGTAACTCTTTCGCTGCTCCAACAAAGGCTGTGCCATTGTCACTATATATTCTCTCGCATCTGCCCCTACGGGCAACAAATCTCTCGTAGCATGCAATAAATGCAATTGTTGATAGACTTGACACCAAGTCAATATGCACTGCTCTAGTCTTGAGGCACACAAACACCGAAATCCAGCATTTTTGTGTTGTCACCTGCTCCCCGGCTTGATCTATCATCTTCGCGACGAATGGTCCAGCGTAATCCACGCCAGAATGAAGAAACGCTTTTCCAGGAGTCACTCTCTCGCTTGGCAGATCAGCCATTAATTGTGTTTCGAATCGATGGTTATGTCGCACACACACAAGGCACTTGTGTAAGTATCTTCTCAGTTCGCTTCTCAATCTTGTAATCCAGAATCTCTCTCGTATGTGATGCATCATCACTTGCACTGCTCCATGCTTTGTTGCTCTGTGAGCGCTGTCCATGATAAGCCATGCCAGCCTGGAACCACTTGGTACAATCGCTGGATGCCTTCTTCTAAATTCTAGCTCTGCTCTACTTAGTCTTCCTCCCACTCTCATAATCTCTCTCCGGCCCATAATAGGCTTCAGCGATTCAATATTACTCTTCTCCGGGAAATTATTATTGCCTTTGAGTGCAGCAATTTCTTTCGCAAAATAACTCTGTTGTTCTTTTCGTAGCAGATACTCAATCGCCTTTTCTTTCTCTTCTGATGTCAATTGCACTATTCTGCTTTCGTTCTTTCTCTCTCGACGCACGGATCGTCTCTTTCTCTTGCCATATCTCTCTCTTTCACTATTCGCTGCTCTGGTCTTATCTCTCAATGCTCCAATAAAATGAAAAACATAGCCTACTATGTTAATCGCTTTCTCTAACGTACCTACATACTCATGCACCGGCACTCTCTCTCTAGTCTCTCTCATGGTTATGGATAACATCTCTTCATATCTCACGATGCTCATAACTTTCATCTCATCCCTCCCCCCATCTGAAACATTTGGCACAAACTTTTCAGATTTCCATGAGGATCGGGGTTGTCTTAGCCATTGTGGTCCATGTAACCACAAATCACTCGCTACCAGTTCTGACGCTTTCATTCCCCTGCTTAGCAGATCTGCAGGATTTTCTTTAGTACCGACATGTCTCCATCTCTCTATCTCTGTATTTGTTTGTATAGACGCAACTCTATTCGCAACGAAAGTCTTCAATTCACAAGGTTGTTTGTTAATCCAGTGAAGCACTACCACTGAATCTGTCCAAAGAGTGTACTCAATATCTTTCCATTCCATGGTCTCTTTCACATTCTCTACTAATCTCCCTAGCAGCTCTGCTGCAGCTAGCTCAAGTCTCGGTATCGTCACCGTCTTCAACGGTGCTACTCTCGTTTTCGCTTGTAGTAATATGGATCTGATTTCTCCAGTCGAATGCTCTGTTCTGACATATATCACTGCTCCAAAAGCTTTCTCAGAGGCATCTGAAAAGCCATGTATCTCTTTGAGCGTACCAACAGATGTGCCTATCCATCTGTCGATTCTAAACTGCTCCAAGTATGTTATCTCTCTCCAAAGCTCTTTCCATCTGTTCAAGATGTCTTTCGCTAGTTCTTCATCCCAATCCGTCCTTGAACGCCAGACGTCTTGAATGAGAATCTTTCCCAAAATGGTCACTGGCGATATGTATCCATTAGGATCATACAATTGTGCCACGCAGCTCACTATTTTTCTCTTAGTCATCATGTTCTCTACTATCGGCGTCTTCACTTCAAAGGTAAATTGATCTTTCGCAAGCAACCACTTCAAGCCTAGTATTGAAGTGTCTTCATCTTCTCGGAAAACTACCGAATCTCTCTCTTCATAATTCATGTCTCTCACCAATGCTCTTGAATTCGAATTCCACTTTCGCAGCTCAAACCCAGCACTTTTCAAAATATAGTCTATCTGTTTTGATAACTCGATCGCTTCTCTCTCTCTCGCTTCCAGATGTTCACGCTTCCCCAATATCACTCTCCCAAAAGTCGTCTTCATCGAAAACAACCCAGATGGCTGCCGGACTACCATTGATCCCAGCATCTCAAGGACGAAATTACAACCCAGCAGTAAATCTGCTGGCGCTTCTCTATAAAATTCCGGTTCCGCCAATGGCAACCCGTCTATCTCTCTTCTATTCTCTATCGCTTCACAATGTCTCAATCCGTCGTCCAGCACCATAGGACACAACGGATTCTCTCAAGAATTCTTGCTCAATCCCAATCTCTAAAGAGAACCATGGTCTCACGCTTATCTTCGCTCTGTATTTAATGATAAAAGGTTCGCCATTGATACCTATTATCTTTCTCGCTACTTGATGTCTTGCTGAGAGAAAGGCAATGATACGTGGACTGATATCGGGTCCTGTCGCTGCTCTTTAGGTGTCGCTTCTTTCATCAGCTTTTTCAGGGTGGCGGTTGCAGTAAAATATAGCTCCTCCGCTTCGGCTACTCTGCGCTCGATGGATGCCATTTTTAAGACATCTTCTCGCTCTGCTAGTTGCTTCTCGACGCTCTTTATCTCGGCCCACGCTTCACTCAGGGCTTCGAGCCTGACGCTCAGGCCCTCGATTGAATACTCTTGCACTTTTTCGGAGTTGCAGAATGTCAAAGTTCGCTGCATGGCATTGATGGCAGCCTGGAATCTGTATTCCAGCTGGTCGCCTGTTGAAGACTCCATCTCACACTGCTCAATTGATATCTGTTTTGGGTCTTTCTTAACGCTGCTCTTTGTATCGCTGCTCTTATCGCTGCTCTTGTTATTTCTAGAAGAATACAATAAACTTTCTTAACGCTGCTCTTTTTATCGCTGCTCTTATCGCTGCTCTTGTTATTTCTAGAAGAATACAATAAAATTGAATTAATTTCGAGCGTCGTTATCTGAAAAAAAAAGGAAATACTATAAGCCTACGAGGAGAGTCCGCAAATTGTCCTGACTGGCTCACTTTCCCTCAGAGAACCATACCTATCTCCTATTTTCCCTATGGACCGCCTTCCAGCTCTCTCCCCCCTCAGACTCAACCTCTTTAACCAGGCGAATCTTCAGCGTAGGATTGACAGGCGCGCATCCCAGTTCCCAACGCACTGACAGCGCCTTGCTCTATATAACAAGGCTTCGGCTGCCGCCCAGTGTCCGAAAACTAACCTGGAAATTTTCTCTCCCTACCCGGACTCAATCCACCACTGCATGAACGAATTTGCACGAACTCCATCGCATTGCTACGATAGTCCATGTCTGCCTCACCAAACGCATAAAAATTTGCCTCAACTCTATCCCATTGCTGAGAGTGTCGAAACCTGACAATAAAACAATCAATTAATAAACATAAATCCCCTAAAAAAAACTTGGCCAAATTTGTGGTGTGCTCTGTTGTGGTTTACGCGTGTTTTTGTTGCTTGCAAGCCTTCTGCAAAAACTCGCAAATAATATGCTTTGAGTTTTGCTCTGTCCCCACTGCTCTTGCAAAACCCGCAAATATGCGCCCTAGTTTTGCCTACGCAACAACTCGCAAGTAATATGCTTTGAGTTTTGCCTTCGCTCTCGCTTCTCTGTTGAAAATACCGCTTCGAATCTCTGGCATTCTATTTTTCACAACAGAAAAATTTCTCTTTTACGCTTCCCTATTCGACAAAAAAAATCACACCCATCCACACATCTTTCTTTACGCATCTGAAACGCATTCAAAAATATCGTCACAATTATGCACTTTTTATTTCACTTCTCTTTGCAATAAATTTTTTCTTTCTCATATTTAAATCTCTTTCACCAAAAATCTATTCAAACTAGCACTGCTTTAATTATCTGCGTTGAATTTTTCTCAAACGCCACTGCTCTATTTCCAAGAAAGAAAAAACAAAACACTTTTTTCTTCTTTTCGCTGCTCTACCAAAAACAACACAACACAACAGCACATAATCGACGACGACGACGATGAGGAACTGTATTCTTCTAAAACAAAAAAAATCAAATTCGCTGCACTTTCTTACTTTCTGTTAGCAATTTTTAAGTTTTTTTTGTAACACGCTCTCGATTAATTTGCTCGTGAGTATATTTTAACTATTTTTAACAAATAGCACGCTTCTCAATTTTTGATTTTTCACACCGAATATAAATTTAACTTTCTTGCTCGACTTATGCACACGGAAAGAATGCCAGTAGAAAATTTTCAACCACCGTTGGCATCGGCGTCGCTTCACACACATTATGTTAAATGTGTATTTCTCTTTTCTCTGTTGCCACAGCAAGCAGCTGCGCAACCCGTTCGCTCAATGTACATTGTTCTGTGTGTATGTACATTTCGGTGGTGGTTTTTTCTACTCTCTGTTGGTATGTGACTTACCGTTTGCGCTGCGCTATGTACATGTATATGGTACATAATTCTTTCTCGTTTTGCGTACGTGACTATTTGCCCGTAGCAGAATCGGCATCTATTCTCTGAAATGTTAGCATAAAAAATGAAAATTAAACGTTCTCACCAACTCTCACTGCATTTGTTTTGCATTTAAATTGCGTTTCGCTGCTCCCCCCGTGCCTCAAACGAAGCACTATAGACACTGCACTTTTTTTTTTAGAAAAAAAAAACACTGCACTGCACGGCACGCTTCACAATTTATATATTTTTTTTTTTAAGAAAAACACTTCACTCGTCCATAGGTCGCGTCGCTGGCTCATATTCGGCTTCGAATGACCAAATGTTTCGGCTCAGGAGTAGAAATATAACCCAAAATAATAAACAAATAAAACACAATAATTTAAAGTGGAAAAAGCCTTCGGCCAAAAAACCACTATCACTGCTCTTTATTTTTATACCGATCGCTGCGATGGTTACATTTCAACTAAAACAATTTCAATGAGAATTTCCCTTTGTAAGAGGGAAATTCCCATAGAAATTCCCTAAAACATCGAACTCAGTATTGCTAGGTTCGAGTTCGATACACTTATAATTAAGAATAATTGGATTTTTTCGACAAATCAATTGAACTTTTTCAAAAGAAAGAAATATTTTTTTTTTTAAATAAAACAATGGGAACGATACACGAAAACTCTTATACATTTAAACACTATTAAACAATAAATATTTATTGTTTAATAGTGTTAAAAAAGAATTATTTTATCTATTTTGTCCGAGCACTTCCTGACGCATCAGCTTGTTAGAATCCCATTTCTTTTTTTTTATTCTTGTTGATTTTTATCTTAAAGATAATTTTATAACATACATTCATGCATTTATAAAACTAGCTGACCATCCCGGCGTTACTCGTGCAACAAACATTTTCTTGATATCGACAACAGCGCAAAATATTGAATTCAACTACAGCTACAAACCTCTTAATAAATTTTGTTTATGTTGGATTTCCCAGGTCATTTCTTTTCTAAAATTCTTATTTATAAACCGAATTGGCTCAAATTCTTACCACATAATGTAAAAATAAAAAATAGTTATTGAAAAAATGTCGACCCAATGAGTGGCTCAGGGGAACAGATATTTACGAAAATATAGATTTTCCTCTTTATACTAAATTTTCAAATCGTTGAAAAATTTGAACGATTTTTCGTGTGCTGTTATCCTAAATTGATAAATATTATCTGTCCAAATAGTAAGCTGTCGTCAAGATCCATAAATGTGCAGTTTCCCATGGGTCTGGCTTAATATGCCCACCAGTAGGCTCTTTCTCTAGCCTGCCGTCCCATTTTTTCAATTTAAGCAGTCGGAGATCTCCTTTTATCGCTCCATCGAAAATGAGGTCTACCTAAGGCTTTTGAATCTCCCGGCTATGCGGTCAAGAACTAGAGCATCGACGTAAAACTCGTTGTTGTATCTTCTTAGCCATTTCATTTCCTGGTTAAACTAAAAATAGTATAGAATAGTATAATATAAAATATATTAGTCGAAATAAAAAGGCAACTCAGTTTTTTATAAGTTGTAATTGATTTATATGAACGCTCGTTACCTGACTGCTTTGAATCTTATATGTGTAGCCACGCTTGTTTAACCTTCACATTTTTGTAACCTGAAATATATTTTAAATAATATTTAAATATGTAAACATCCACCAAAGAAAGCAAATCTTTTGAATTACGCGAATTAATTCTAAAGTCAATCCAGTTTTACAATTTTTGGAAAAGCAATGAATTACCATTGCTAATATTTTTAACAAAATCATCATCATTTAAACCGTTCTTAACAAAATATCTCAAATATATCTTTCAAACCAATGCTGACAAATTATTTAATTAGTAATTTTTTTCTTTATTTTCAGATGCCATTCTATCTTCTGCATAAGAATTCCACAAATCACCCCAACAAAACACTCAGTTTAACCGAATAATATGAGGACGTCTGTGAAAGAAAAGGGTTAACCCTGGTAATTATTAAGCAAAACTGGAAGCTCAACAATTCCAAAGTCAACAACAATTTTCATTAAAAATTCAGAAGAACAAACCACAGGAAATGTCTCTGCAACATTTATTCGAAACAAGTCAAAGTTAACAGTTAGTGAAAAATTAAATATTCAAAAACGCACGCCAAAGCTCATAAAGAAAAACAGGAAATAAATTTCAACACCGAATGAATCACCAAAAATAAATCAAATTCTCTTCAATTAATCAAAAAAAAAAACTAAATAATTCACTAAAAGCTTCATCGTTGCCGTCGTAACATACCAGATATGTATTGCTGCAGCAGCAACACTTCCACCACCAGCAGTGCTGCCAATCCCTTTGGAGTAAGCTGCTCCAGCAACTGTCGGAATTAAAATTAATTACGAGTCCTTGGGAAATTGCATGAAAAATATACCAAATATTCTAGCCAAAGATGTCCTGATAAATTACCCCGAAAAACTAACGCCAAAACAACAATAAATTTCTCCTTTCCATTTGCTTGCCATCTCTTTCACACCCAGTCTGACAAAAAGTCTCTATTTAAGCTACAACTTGTTCAACTAGAAGGAAGCACATTCAGCAGGAAAGTCCAACGTAGAGCGATGAAGGGACCGGACTATCCACCACCCACAACAAGGTGACGGCATTTCTGAAGAGGCTCCCCAAAGTCTTTGCTGTGTTCGTTCGTTCGCGTCGTCGTCAGTCGTCGCCAAACAAACACCTCAAGCGGAAAAGTTTTGGACAGGAAATAGGCTTCCTCTATTCCCAGGACTGGACGACACCGCACACACATCGAGCCAACTCGCTAATCCACAGAGTCACATGAAAAATGTTCTCGAATGGAAACTTTTTTGTTTACTTATTCATCGTTTCGGTACAACTGCACCTAATTTCAGCCGAGACAGCAACCATCCGTCGCATAAATATTTCACAGAATGTCACACTCACCACCACAACCGCCGAACACTTATTATCCAACAAAAATAACAACAACAACAACGAGTTGGACACGGAGAGAGCTTCTTTTATGGCCGACAAGGAACCGGATGTGGACGCGAATCTGCTTAAAAATAATCACACGAAATCAAATCGACGACGTGAAACGTCTCTTCCCCATGACGACGATGAAGTCCTGGCGGCTGCCACTCCCTCGACAGATAATTCTGCAACAGGATTCCGGATTGAACTCTCCCAGGGGGTTATTGAGCAACTTCCGGAACCGATGGCTCTATACGGCATTGGCAAATCTGCTGCAGCAACGTCATCTGGCGGAGCACACCACCATCACTCAACAAGCTACCATCGGGCTCCGGTAGTGGCGGCAACAGATGGCTTGCTAAGCGGCCCACTTCCGGTATTCCCGGAACGTCCCGATGCAGTTTATTTTGTTGTAGCTGTGATTGGCGGTGCCAAAGTGTGGAGTCGCACTCTTGCCAGATCTCTAATGGAGATGGGTCCACCGTTCGGCAGTCCACTAGGCCCACCCCTGCGTCCATTGTATGTGGACTTGCCAGCTAATGGAAAGTAAGTGCACATAAGTTATTCATGGGTCGGTCTGTTAGTTAGTTTGGCGGTTTGATATTTTATAATTTAAGTGCAGACATGGGAGCAATAAAATAGACAGTCCGGGATGGGGGGGTTGTGAGAGTTTTTAGGTCGTAAATAGGGATTTGGCGGACTGTTGAGGTTTTTGTCATTTTCTAAAATTACTGTATTGGGCGAGGTGTTTTATGAATTTTGATTTTGCGTGCGATGGTTGGTTTGATTATAATGGCGAACAAAGTTTCCGGGTCTACGGGGAGTCCGGGTCTATGGGGAGAGATTGGACTGTTTTTACGGGTGGTTTGGTCGTAAAGCAAGTCAGCGACGTTGGGATAGTAGGTTAATGATTTCTAATTTGTGCAAAAATTATGTAGAATTTTTGGCAGTTCCCTGTATGGGACTGGTTTTTACGCAGTGGGATTGTGCTAAAGAAACTGTTTTAAAAAATGGGATTTGCAAAAAAAAAAAAATTGCACGACTGGATCGCACGTACTTGCTCATATGTGCGGTCACATCGTCGAATAAAATTTAAATAAAATGCACGACTGAGTCGCATGAACTTGTTCTTATGCTAGATAATTTCTTAGTGGCTGCATATGTATGTATATAAAGGGTGTTTTTTTTAGGCGTGTGGTTTTCAAGAAGAAATAAAACGCATATAGTTTTAGCTTTATTATAAAGATAAGGGTTTGCATTATGTTTTTAAAATGCTTTCGGGGAAGTGGCCGCCGTGGCTGGCTCGAATAAAGTCCAACCGAGGCCCAATTTTTCCAAATTTTGTGAAAATCGGGATCGGTGGCCATCTCGTTTTTGGCCCATTCACCGAACGTTTGACGCGCTTGATGGTCGATCGGCTTCAATTCTTGAACGAGTTGGATTTTGTAAGCCTGCATACCAAGATCCTTTGGCAAAATCTCCCATAAAGTGAATGGGCGCATCTCCAATTGTTGCGCACGATGGCGGATGGACTCATTTGGGTCTTCTTCGATACTCTGCTCCACCGAAACGAGCCATTATTTTGGTGATAAATTTGCACAATTTGCAAACTTGTTCAGGAGTAAGTCTATTCATTATGAAATCGCAACCCAAACTGAGCATAAATCAAGAGACAGCTGTCAAAAAGACAAAGTCCGAAATAAGTATTGCCAGATTGAAAACCACACGTCTATTAAAATAAAAAAATATTTTTTTTTAGAAAATTCTTTATTTTTTTAATTAGTTTAAGAGTTTTCTTGGAAAAATTAAGTATGCAATAAAATTTAAAAACTAAATGTCTATCGAAGAAAAAAAATTTGAAAATGGTTCCACCAGTTTTTTTAAAAAAGTGGTTTTTTTTAAACTTTTCGAAAAAATATTTTAAATTTTTTTCTAGTATGTCATTATAAGGCAATCTGTAGTTTTCATCTGGGAAAATTATTTAAAAAAATTTTCAAAATAATTCAAAAAACAATTAAAAAAAAAAAACTTTAAAAAATTGAAAAAAAAGTTTTTGAAAATTTTAAGATGCAATTAATTGAATTATAAATGACTTCCTGTGTGCAAAATTTTATTGAAATCGGGATAATAGTTTGCGATAAAACCGCATTTGAAAAAAAAACCGTTATATGAGAGGTGCCGTTATAGAACAAAAATTTATTCTATCTGAAAGAAGTAGTGTTGTAAAAAATTAACATCCTGAAAGTTTTATCAAAATCGTTAAAGCCGTTTTCGAGAAAATCAAAGTTTTTTGTTAAAAAATGTATGGCAAGTACCGTTATTTTTCGACTTAGAGAAAAAAATGAAAAACACATCCCGAGATACTACCCAATAAATACTAAATACCAAGTTTGAAGCAAATCGGCCTATCCGTTTAGGCTGTAGAGGCGCGAACAGACAGACAGACAGACAGACGGACGGAATTTCCGGACCCACTTTTTTCAACTTCTCTATTATCGTAATGTCGTTGAAGCTGATTCCGAAACATATTTAGAAAACATTCCATTTTCAAAGTTGAATCCTTAAATCGGATTACAAGTCCGAAGAAAAAAAAGTAGTTGATTGGAAAAGCTTCCAGGACTGTTTTCCCCAATAAAAAATGTCCACTAAAAATCGACTTGTTTCAAAAGTTTGCCGCCCTAAGGAGTAAGGGCACCCTAATTGGGATTGTTTTCGATTTTATGTGTTTTCAATAGAAATTCCACAAACGTTTAGTCTCATCCATCATGATAGTCTTTCCCCGCCCCTTCGAGCAGTAAAATGTCCGCTTGTTTACAAATATGTCAGCAATTTTAAAATTCGTTCTCAAAATATTAAAAAGGAGCGTGTAGCGTGTTTACCCTAACACAAACACACACTATCTCACAACAAAGTCGAATCTTTTCTGGCACCAATTTCTAGATAAATAATGAAACTAAATATGGGACATTTGTGTCTCTTAGCGGTTATCGTAGAATATCCTATGTCGAACGAGGTGTTTTTTTTAGCCAGCTTGTTTGCATAATGCTCAGACAAACAAGAAAAACATAAATAAGGCCAGCCCAGGACATAAAATCTAAAATGAAATTCCTTCGGCGCCATTTGACAAACACATCACCAGAAGATTCCTTTTTTTTGCTGTGTGTGTGTGTTTGTGTTTAAATAGCTTAAAATATTCCTACGAGCTAGGAACATCTTTATGAAACACAGATTTGACGTCTCCAAAGGCATTGTTGGAAAGAAAAAGAGTCAAAAAAAAGTCTTTCCAATTCGCGTTTATCAGCTAAATCTGATATTTTCTTCTCAATTGACTTACAAAAAAAAACAATAAAACACTTCATGGGTTTATTGTTTTGATTGCCGCAAATCCTCTTGAATTTGTTCACTTCATCATCCAGAGGTGGAATTTATCCTGATTTGGTGTTTTATTTTATCTTTGACGTGCAAACAAAAGAATGATTTGACAGCGTAATAAGGTTAAATGAGACGTTTTTTCCTCTGGCTTCTTTTTCTTTGGTTTTGGTGGTATCATCAAAGGATCGTTTAAAATATTTATAAAAAGTGGTATAAAAAAGAATCATTTTCAATATTGAATATGAAGTCAAGCTTGTAAAAAGTGTGTTTACTTCAAGAGCAAAATTTAGATCTTTTTGATAACTTATGAGCAGATTTGAAGGGGTTCAGAAATTTTAAAAAGCAAAATGAAAATGTCAAAAGTATAAAAAAATGCGGTTATACAACACAGTTTGCAATTTTTTTTATGTCAAAACGGTACAGATGGAACTGAAACAGCATTTTTGTTAGATTTTCGCTCTAATTTTTCTTTTATTTTTTTTAATTTTTTTTAATTTTTGAAACATACTATGTACAATGGCTTCTGTGCGTACTGTACTCGTAGCATAGTGAAACCATTTTCATGTGACAAAAGCGAGCTTCTCGCAACTTACAAAAAATAAATATTAAGCCAAAAATAAAAAAATATAACAAAAAATATATAATAATACTAGCAGACCCGGCCACGCGTTGCTGTGGTTCATATAATTTGCAATAAAGCAATATTGAGTCCATTAATCGAGATAAAAAATGTAGGTAAAATGTATTTCCACGTGGCTTAGTTGGACTGCTTAGTGGAAGGGCCGTGGCCCCGTCAGAGCCACCTATTTTGCGAGGAACTGAACAAACTTGCAAGAGTAAAATTTGTCTCGAAAAAGTGCATCTCATGTAGCCGTTCGGACTCGGGGGTAAAATGTAAGTCCCTTCCATTTTTGCAGATTCACAACACAGAAAGGAATAGTTAGGAGTATAAGTCACTAGGCCTTGGTTCCTTAAGGAGCTGTCGCGGCACTAAATTTATTTGTTTATTTACTTAATCGAGAGAAAAACGATCCTATGCCTCAAGTTGGACAAAATGACAGACAGATTAAAAAAAATTCATGAAAATTGGTTCAATAGTCTTGCATTCTATTGGCGACAAACATTGTAACATGGGATTTTTTATATACATATAAAGATATCAAACCCATCCGGAGTTACTCGGATTTAAAATATTTTTTCTGGAAAACACAACAGTGCTGTTCAGTGCACCCAGTTAAAAACTACCAGGTTATTTGCTAACCATGTTAATACACACAAAGTTTAAATCGGCAAGTCATTTAAATTTAATATTGTTGATATATACGAATTGTAAACGTACAGGGAAAACGTCGTGCTGCAATATCTCCTGCCCAGTATTAACTATCGGGTCAAAATTTTGCTGAAGGCTTTTTTATTTTTATTTAAATTAAAAAAAGGTGACCCCAACGCCATCTCCTAGATACTCCTTATAACATCAGCCGTGAAAGTCCCATCAAATTCTGTTAAAATATAAGAATTCTCCGAAAAAAAACAACCCCAGCGCCACCTAGGGGATAATTAAAAGTTATTCCTTAAGTCACCAGTTATCTACGTGTGAAAGTCCCGTCAAAATTCAAGCAGCCGTTCCCGAGAACCATCTCCTTTTTTGGATGAACATTTTTTTTTTACTTCCTCAGGACGCTATTTCAATTTGTTTGTCTCTATTTAAAAAAAAAATCCACCCATCCGGAGGTCTGTTTCCGTACTTTTTAGATGAAAGTTTGGGCACGAGTTTTTGATGTTGTTTTTGTAATTTTCTGCCCGAGCTTAAAAGTAAAGAAACGCATTTTATGCTGTTTCTGGTTAAATGTCATACATGACAAGCTAATTATAAGTAAACGAGAATTTTTGTTTGGAAAATGAATCATTCGAATGAATTAAAGAATAAATTAAAGCATTAACAATTAAAACGTTAAACAAAATAATGAAACAAACAAAATTTACAATTCACAGACTTTTAAATTCAAACTCAGCATTTTTCGATCAGCTGATTTCGTTTTTGAAAAGCAAGAAAATGCAGTAGCTAAACTGTTCGGGTAGATTCTTGCTGGATGGGAAATGAAAAAATGTTAAAAACACTGGTATTTTCGTGCCAGAAAAAAGTAAAGAAACACTTTTTGGGTAGATTCGTGTGAGTAAGGAAACAGACTTAAGGTCACACATAAAATTGAAACTTATTTGCATATATAGAGATGCGAAAAAGCCAGAATAATTGAAAGAAACGATTTTAAGCTGTAAATTTGTGTATTTATTTTAAACAAGAGATTAGGGCTTCGTACAACTTCACCTCTCCTGAACAACTGCCGTCGTGTCGTCTGTTTGTTTGCCTTTTTTCGATCAATCTGATATGACGATAGAACCCGGCATCCCATTAGTTGCATATTTTGCTTTTGACAACTACAGACCAGAGTTGGCAAAGTAGTATACTCCACATTTTCCACACGCATTTAATTAGTTTTCTATATGGTATCATTTGTTACGTCAACATCATTATGTATTTAGAAGACGCAACAAACCCAAAAAAGAAATTATTGCATGTTGTATTTTTTACTTGCGATTATGAGTACTATACTGCATATGCAAGTTATGCAATCGTGCAGATTAGAAATTTTGAGATAACAGTCAAACATGACATTACGATGATAGAGAATCATATTTGAGTTACTAGCAAAATTCCGTCCGTCTGTCTGTCTGTCTGTCTGTTTGTACGGATGTATTTTGGACTGCAGCCTAAACGGTTGGGCCAATAGTCTTCAAATTTTGAACTTAAGGTTATTTTGACATTCTGCATAGGAATTTTTCGAATTTTTTTCTTAGCTCAAAAATTAACGGTACCTGTCATATAACCGTTATGTAAAAGCTTATTTTTATTCAAAACGGCTCCAAGAATTTTTATAAAAAAAAATCAGTGTACTACTGTGACTGTAGGTATGCATTATATTTTGATGAAACAAAAAAAATGATATGGTGGGCTAAAAAACGGTACCTCTTATGGGACCGTTTTTTTTTTACTTTCTCGAAAACTGGTAATCCGAATTCAATAAAAATTAATATTCAAGAAGATGTAGGTAGCCTAAGTAATTTTGCATTAATTTTTTTCGAAAACTTTTATTTTGTATTTTTAATAATTAATTTTTTTTTTTTAAACTGGTAAGTGCATTTTTTTAAATTTTGTTTTTAAATGTACGTTATTTTTGTGCTTATGTTTGAATTCTTGAATTATTTTTTTTATGTAAAAAAAAAACTTGTTGAAAAAAACCGTTTTATTTAAAAACAGCTCCTACAACTTTGAAAAAAATCACACTTTTTTACATTTCCTAAAGAAATAAAATGGCGTTTAAATTATTTTACCCAATACAATTTAACGTACTTTATTCGAACAATCAAAAGTCACAAAAATCGAATAAATGTTTTGATGTTCATTTTAATTTTCTTAAATGTTATTCTACAATGTGACCGCACATATGAGCAAGTACGTGCGATCCAGTCGTGCAATTTATTTAGTAAGGGTGTTGCAATTGGAGTAGCTAATTTTTTCATGGCCTGTCGTAGCCATGTGATTTTGGTGAAATTTGTCAAATCTGTTGCATATTTTCAATCATTATGGTGCCAAACCATCTTCGCAAGTTACACGATTGAACAGCACATTCAAACTTTATTATAATAATGAGCATTCGTTAGACATGGTGGGTCTTTACACAGTCGACTCTTTAAACATTTTGGTCAAATTTGAGACAACCAACTCAGTTACTTTAAAGTACATACAGCAGAACCCAATGTTGTGAATTCTCCGCCGTGCAGAGGAAAATAAATAAATAAATTTACTGGCGCGGCAGCTCCTTAAGAAGTCAAGGCCTAGCGACTTATACTCTCAACCATTCATGTGTGTGTGTTGTAAATCCACAAGAATGTAAGGGACCTACAATTTACCGCAAGTCCGAACGGCTACATGATATGCACTTTTTCGAGACAATTTTTTTACACTTGGAGATTTTGTGCAGAAGAACACGGCTTTTTTCAGACCTCAATTTGGTGAATTTTATGTCGGAACTTGAGCTTACACCCATAAAAGATCCAACCAAACTAGGAGTTCCAAATGCACGACCATAGGCAAAAAGCAACGCTGCGCTGATCAAACAAATTGAGGTATCGTATTCGTACTTACTTATATATTTTAACAAATAAAGAATTTTAAAAATTCCTAATAGCCACAGATGCTGCAACCTCGAAGGTGGCATCAAAAGAAAAAAAATTTGCAAATTGAGAAAATGCGAAAAAAAATATGAAAACACAAACTTGTACCCACGACGTCGTCTAATCCTCCAACCCTTCTATACACGTACTTCACAAATTCGTGCAGTCGTTGAGCCAATAAAATGTAACAAACAAACCTTAATCCATCTTCCACAGGAACAGGGTATTTTTCCGGGATCAAAAATAACCAATTTATCAATCCAACACCTCATCCATCTACCTACCAAATTTCAAACGAACCTGTTTAGTTTTTGAGGCGTGATTGCGGAACAAACATCCAAACATAACAGGCCGACTCCACACCATAGAATTTCTCTCAGAATCTTCAACATGAGATGAAATATCCAATGGAGTTGCGTTGTTTGGGAGGCTGTTGGGCTTGGGATGTAAGACATCTCTCTCTGCGCTTCTATCTGGATATCGATGTCTTGATAACAATTTGACGTTTGTGTTTTTGTTTCCTTTTTTTGTGTGCCGAATGCCGAATGCCGATGAAGTTTCATCTCATTATTTTTGTCTCTCATGCAGGTAGTTGCTCTTTTTGTGCGCTTCAAAAATTTAGTTTGCAATGAAAAAGCCTGAATAGACAATAGAGTATTTTTATTAGTTTATGTGTATTGACAGGAGTAAACGAGACAACATCTACATTTGACATTAGACATGAACTGCCCAGCGAAGAAAAAAGAAAATGGTTTGATATTTATATCAGAGATCTGGTTAGCAATTCAGATATCATATTCACAATTATAATAAAAATTAGTAGTTTTTCTAATATGATAGATGTAAATGTAACTTCATTATGCCTTAACTAATTACTTCATACGAAATTTTGTACACACTGTATCGAACTGAAAGCTTTATAAGTTTTTGTTCGATGCTGTTGTTCCTTTCTCTCTATTCACGTTTGATCGAAAAAAATTATTATGAGTTCAAGTTCATTGATCAGTACAGTTTGCGTCTTTGCGATTCGCGGAAAGAAAGACTTTGTATAGGCATGAAAGGTATTAAAAAATATATATTATTCATAGTGATTTTTTCGATTGATTTTCCACATATATCGCCATCGGTTATAATATTTTGGCATTCGAAAGCGGATTGAGCTTGCTTTTAATTTGTGTTCTTGCAAAGTTAGCTTTTGGTCTGTATGGAAAGAATATAACATATATATATTTATTCATATCTATACAACCAAAAAATCGGAATAAAATAGTAAAAATTACAGTCCACTAGAAAGGAAGAGACTGCTTCGCAAGTCACGTTCGCACCCAATATTGAGTTAGATAAAAATGTTTTCTAAAATCGTATCTCTAGGGAGAGGTTTCCATTTTTTTGTCTAGGAAACCTTTAATCCATAAAAATATATTTGTTTCTCTCAGATGTATTAAAATAAGTATGAAACATCTAATAGAGACTTTCTTATTCGAAGTAACAGAACTCCAGAGATTGCTCCGATTAACCATATACGTTGGTGATATGAGAAAATTTTGACACGGTCTTCTGCCATGATCGTTTGCAATCTTTCCGGGACCAAAAACTCATTCTGAAGACAAATTATAAACTCCTTCCCTGTAACACCCTTTATGATGAGTAAATCGATATGATTTCCCGGGACTTTTAATAAATGTTCTTCTGGTGGCATGTGGTTCTATTTTCATATCACTCTAACATTTTAATGAAATCAATTCATTTATAATTCTCATTAATTGTCATTTTGTCTTCCTTTCATAGATTTTCCGTAAAAGTTTTGACATCCTTCTGCCAGCAAACTGATGGAGTGCCTTTGGCTGGAGTGGTTGTCATTGGCGATGGACAATCAGCACGTGCAATTGCTTTGTCAGGACATTCGATGCAGATACCAGTCTTGTGGGCCAGAGGTGGAACAGCAAATATTCACAGTACGCACAGTGAGGTATATTCAAATTCAGGTTTTATATTTTATTTTATGGATTTTTTTATTTTTTTTTTAATGTTGTGATGATATTAAATTTCGGTTACAGGATCATTTTTAAGGTTTTTTTGCATATGAATTTAAGCTTGAAAGAAAGAAAAGTAGAATTTTGTAAATTTCCATAAAAATATCGTTAATGTTATTCAATTTAAGGAACAAAACAGAACAAAGAACATTAAATTTTGTTAAAAATAAAATATTTAAAAAATCTTAAAATTCGTTGAGTTGGAAAAGATTTGTCATATTATTAACAATTCTTCTAGGCAGTTCCATAAAGATATATTGAAATTGCACTCTGGTAAAAACAATATGGAAACTTCCGCATACAAAGAGTATAATCTTATCATTAACGAAAGCCGTTGAAATAATTCTTTCAAATTTTGTTCATAATTAATGTAACTTAGCAAACGTTTAATATTCCATTCCAATAGTAATAATCATCTTACATGTCTTCAGTTCCTTCTTGAATTGAGGACAATAGAATACTTCCATAGATAAAATCACCTTATTTTCCCGGTGAAATCCTGAACTTTTCTATAAACTTCATTAAAAAGATCTTAAAGAAATTTACAAACATTTTACTTCTTTTTTTTTTCTTTTTTTCTATACTCCTCCTCTGCCCTCTCTGATTGTTCTTTTTATAAAATTCGAATTTCATTAGACTCTTCAAAAATAGTAATTCCTGCTCCTCAAAACAACTCAAGATTGTTTCAGCTTCTTCCAAGTCGTCCATTTTTGTTTGTTTTTCTTTTAATTTTCATTTTACCTTTTTTTGAATTTGTAAAATTCTTTTTTGGTGTTTCAAACTTCTGCTGGGCCTTGCAATCTCAGCATCCTTATTTATTTCCCTCTCATTGTATCTGATTGGCTTCATGGTTGGTCTTTTCTTCTTCTATATCCTTGCAGTACCATGCGACTCTTCAATCAATATTGCAGCCATCAGCGAGAGAAATCCTAGAAGCAATTCGTGCACTATTTCTGCAGGTAAGTCTCTAGCATCGGGCAATGATATTGCCATTACACACAGCTACTCTAATCGACCATCTCTCAGATACATAAATAGTAAATAAAAAAATTCTTTTTACTTTTGTGTATCTTTTCATCTAAATACGAACAAAAAAATCGGTAACTAGACTCACTGGCATTCGTTCTTTGTGCTGTCGGATGTGGATGCAACGATGGTGCTGGCCGGAACCGAAGGACTTCCACTTAAGCAGCCACCTCTAAAACCAACAATTCTTCCGCTACCACCAGCGGACGGAAATGTATTCAGGTGAGTAACACCTAAAAAATAAAATACGCTTTACTGCATTAACTTTAGCAAAAAGGTGAGGAAACGAAGGGAAAATGCAATATTGAAAAGAAAACTAATTATGGCAGATAGTTTTTTGTACTAGAGTATCCTTGTATTTCGCATTTTTACTAGAGTCAGTGGGGCTATAGAGGTGAAATGTTTTTAAACTAAACGAATAACATCTTGAAGTTGAGCGTTGAATTTTGGTATTAAGAAGTCAGTTTTTTGGGAAGATGTAAATAAAAAGGATTCTAAAAGTATCTTAAAATGTTTAAATAGAAAACAAAGATTTTTATTTTGTTATTTGTTTCGTTATCAATTCGAAATAGTTTTTTCCTTCATTACCGATAGGACTTAAGTTTTCTTTTAAAATATTACATACAAAACTAAAATGTTGAAAATATTTTACCAAACATGTGAAGTATTATTATTGATTAAAACCTTTTCAGGTGTTTTCGAAAATTTGATACAAAAATTGCAGCAGCAACTCTATTTCTTTTAAAAAACAAACATGGCGTTGTAATTAATTATAAAATAGTAATAATTATTATTATTCTTAATTCTGCTTCTAAGAAATAGATTAAACATGAACATGTAGATTTTTGGCAACCGTCGCACAGTGGGGCATTTAATCAAAATATGAGCTTTGAGCTTTGTCTCAAATAACCATTCTATTTCTCTTTGAAATATGAAAGAGAATTAGAAATGAGAGAGAGAAAGTTTATTTGCAACACGTAATCTTCTGCAGATCGTCATAAATGAAGAGAAGGTTCACGTTTTGGCCGAGTTTAGAGGAATCTTCGAATGCGGATAGTTGTAAATTCGTTTGATTCAATTTCCATCAAATTGCCTCTCATTGAATACCACATATCGCGAGGAATATTAAAACATAAGCGTCTCCAACCGAAGTGCATTCATTTTATTTACATATTTCCCAAACAAAAATCGGCTGTCTACTCACTAGGTTATTTTTTTTCCGAATTTTTTTTTGTAATTGAAACGTGTTACTTATCATCTGAATTGCAACTAAATAATGGAAAAATATAAATTATTAATTAATTGAGAAAAAATCCATAGTCTGCTCCGTTAATTTCCTCCGATAAAGTCTCTTTTAAACATTTTAAGTTGTTTCAGTAAATTGTGAACTATTTTGTATTCATGCCGTGTATTGAATTATGTTTTTGCAATGGAATCAGTAAGCTCAGTTGCGTTTTATTTTTATTATATTTTTGGGAAAAAATTCGTTCTTGTTATTTTAATTCGTAGTTACTAACGAAAAAAATACAAAAAAAATAATAACTACTAAATAAATAAAATCTTATGCATCTGTATGAAATCCCCAAGCGTTTAGTTGTGTTCGCTGTGAAGAGACAATAACTTGTATACGTCATTTTGTTAACTGTTTTATCTTCTTTCAGAATATGTAAAGTTTTTTTGCTAAAATTTGCTACCCTGTGTGTAGAGTTAATTTTTGTTGGTTACGTCATTTTCTTAAAATACAAGTTTTTTTTGATAAAGTTTTTGTATTATTGACACTTCTTAAGCCAAACAACATCTAAAACGTTATCAATAACAAGACAGGACCTTTTCAATATAGTAAAGGCATGTACTTGCCAAGGATTAAAAATCCATTTAAGAGTTTTTAAAGGAAGAAGTTGTAAGACGGACTCAATGCTCGGGTACTTTTGAAAACGATATATACAAAAATTAATAATATCAAAATGATTTTTTTTATAAAAGCAGTTTTATTAAAATCACTTCAGATGTAACACACACAAAATTTTATTTAAATTCTTTGAGTCGTTTTCGAGAAATTTTGAAAATTAACAAATTTCGCATGGGTGGTAACCCTAAAAATAATCTTGGCCATTAGACACTTTTGCTGTGCACTGAAATTTGTATCAGTAGGATTTGTGTCAAATTTCAAGTTCCTAGCCCAGTAGGTTGATTTAATGCCAGTTTTTTTTAGCTTTTTGCCCCACTGTCCATCGTCGGGACAGTTAGAAGTATCTACACAATATTGAGACGGAAAAATAGGATACAAAGTTCAAAATTACCATACTGAATGTTTTTAAGTAAAAATAAATTTTTCCAAAAGCTTATTTAGGAAAAAAGTATTTCGGAATTGTTCCGTTTTTTGATGAAATCTATTTTGTATAGCTGATCATCAAGTTAAAAAAAAAAAAACAATTTTTTTTACGCGGAAAGGTAAAATATCTTCATAAACCTATATGTACATACATATAGTAGTGTGAGATTCTTGCTCATTGAAAAAATCCTCATTTTCTTCTTAGGACTACAAACTACAAGTAAGTAGTCTTCTACTTCTACTACTTCTTATCGAGCGAACCAGCAGATACAGCATTTTCAAAGGGTCTTGTTACACTAAGTCGAATGGTCATGTTATCCGGAATCGGCGTACAAGGTGTAAATCTTCAGAGCCTGTTGAAGGCTGCCATTGCAATGAACATGTAAACTTTTTTTTTAATTGATAGCAAATTGTTTTATTTCTTCCTCAAAAGTTCCTAAACACAAGTAATCTGTTATAGCTGGTTCGTATGTATCATGGAACATTAATGATTGCTCTGAGGGCTATAGTTGAATTTCGTTCGTCTAAACGGGTTTAAGCACTTGCTTGAAGATAAGCAGTTTGTTATAAATTTGGAACTTAGATTGAAGTGTTTTGCAGTGAGCCAGTTGAAAAATTGTAATGTGATACCAAATTCTTCTATACCTTCTCTTTAACGTGCGTCCTCCATTTTTGCTTATCATCAAGAGTCATTCCCGTACTTAGATGCTTTGTTTTGTTAGCATAAGGTATTTGTACCAAGTTTATAAAGATAGGCAGATTGAATTCGTTCAGAAGTTTGCGCCATTTCTTTGTCCAGTTCATTATTTTACTAAGCGTTTCCTGTAGCTTTTGAGTTGCTTCTTCGACTGAGCCAGATGAGGCAAGCATGCCCATAAAATCAGAAAATATTGCTATCATGACGTCTTTTTCTTGAATTATAACTCGAGTATAAAGTATGAAGAATACTGGACCAAGAATACTTCCTTGTGGGACACCAATCATGCACCTCCCCTTATCAAAGCTTGGGAAACATCAATAAACTGGCTTAAGCAAATCTTTTCTCCCTTTAGGGATATATATTTATTTCGGCATCCCTTCTATTAACGTGGAACCTTTGGAAGCCTTAACGCAGCGTTAATCATATGTTGAATTTTAATAATTGCTTTTTTTTCCCCGGAAAGTTTTTGAGAATAGAAGCATTTATCAAGTCGTTACCCAGAACTTTTTTGATTCTATGCTGTTCTCAATCGAATATCAGCGGACTCAGTAAGAAGTTCTAGTAGCTTAGTTTTAAGTATATTATCCTGTGCATTTATTTTGAGCTTAATGAATACTAATAATAATCACAGAAGTTATTCAACAATTCCTGTCCTTCAATACAGATTTGTGTTGAGGAGTGTGTGACTGACATTTCTATCGGGCTTTTCTTTCTTTTTTATTCGAGTTCTAATAAGAAAGTATCTGTTGCCTTGCGGAAATTTTTTTCAATCAGCAGCGTTATGAACAACTTATATAAATTTGTCGACACTTTATTCAAGCATAGTGTACAATAAAACCTAAAGGGAACATTTCAGGGAAATGATCAGTAGAAAAATCAAAGTCAACAAGCAAGCTCTGAAAAGCTATCTCTCTCTCGTAGATTAGCATCTTGATCCTCAAAAGGTGTGTTTCAATTTAAAGTCACACTGAATGAGGATGTTTTTTTTTTTTTTTTTTTTTTTTTTTTTTTTTTTTTTGACGAGGTAAGTGGTTTATAAAACAACCTCCTCTAACTGTTTATTTATTTATTTGACTATAACTACAGATACATTATTGATCACAGTTATTTGGATTATACAAATAATATTACATTTACATAATTAGTGACGATTTAAATTGAATAAAAGTATAATTTGTTTAAATTTCAATGAAGTAAGATTAAAATCTACGAAGGAATTATAATTATTGAACTGTTTACATAAGAGAGAGAACGGTTCATTATTTAAGTAGTTTAAAGTAGTTTCATGTGTTCGCAAAATTTTATAATTTCGACTTGGACGGAATGGCACATTTAATTTTATTAAGGAAAGCAAATAAGGAGAATTTATATCACCGTTTAAAAGTTTAAATATGAATGCAGCATTGTGTGATGACCTCCTATCCTCGAGCGTATTAAGACCAATCAGTAAAAGTCGCGAACGATATGGTGGAAGATGGTGATGATTATCCCAGTTAAGATGACGGAGAGCAAATAATAGAAACTGTTTTTGAATTGATTCAATGCGGGCAATGTGACAGGAGTAATATGGGCACCAAACTTGGCAACCATATTCCAAGATCGAACGAACCAGTCCAACAAACAGGCTCTTTGTCACATAAGGGTCGTTGAATTCTTTTGACCATCGTTTAATCATTCCTAGACGAACAGAAGCTTTTGCAGTTATAGAGTCGATGTGCATTCTGAAGTCTAATTTTGAATCAAATATTACTCCCAAGTCTATAAAATAATTAACTCTTTCAAGTTTTGAATTATTTATAGAGTATTCATTAAAGAAAACATTTTTAACTCTAGCGAAGGTCATAACTTTGCATTTCTTAGAGTTCAGTGTTGGATCATTATTATTACACCATTCCTGCAAATGATCAATATCAGATTGCAGTTGAAAGTAATCAGCATTATTTTTATATGAATATGAAATTTTCGCATCGTCAGCATAGAGATGTATATCACAGTATTTTATCACAGAGGGTAAATCATTTATAAAAATTACGAATATGTGTGATGAATTGATCCCAATTTCAAAATAACGTTTCCCAGAAAAAGTATTTGATGATAAGTCGTTACATTCTCTCCACAGCAAACGACGGAGAATGTTAAGAGAATAGAGGTGCTTTTAATTCGCTCCTTATATTCAATTATTTAATAACCAGTGACATTAAAATAAATTTAAAATCAAAGTCGTTAATTCAAATAAAAAAATCTCATCTTATTTTCTGAGTTCATTTGTCTTCAAATAAGTAACAAAACAGTAATTAAACCATACTAAATAATTATTTAATTTCTGTGAAGTTTCCTTCATTTGTTCGCCATGTCTAACGCTACCACTCGCCTACAGGCATTAGAGCTTAAAGAGAAAACTATAGTTGCTCTCCTTCCAAACAATTCATCATCACCAGCAGTTAATACGAAAATAAAATCAAATTTGCCACCAAAGAAAGTTTCTGAAAAAAACTACACTTTCTGACCAATTTCGAGATCTCGAAGCAGATTTAGTCAAAAAGTTTAAATCCTTGCTCATCGAATTTGAAAGTAATTTTAATAAAAAAATAAGTGATGCTTTATCCGTTCTTGAAACCAGAATACTACCATTTGAGAGCGACATTTCTGTGCTACGCAATGACAACCAGAGACTTAAAGAGTCGCTCTCTGATTTGCATAGAAAAGAACGGCTATGCGGCCATTGAAGCCTAATGAACGACCAGCTGATGTGGCAAAGGCCATCGCTTCTAAATTACACCAGCAAATTTCAACACACTTTGATGCCTTTCGGCTTAAAACGAAATCAACCGATGGTAATTCTTCTCTAGTTATCAGACTCTCTTCCCATATGGAGCAAAGTGCATTGCTTTCTGCCTTTAGATCGAACGGTGGTCTGACTGTTGAACAGCAAGAGAACCGACATCATATATCTGATATCAACAACACCACTACAAGAAGAAACACCACTCGCATCTACATAAATGAGAGCTTAACTCAAGAGAACAGCTCCCTGTTACGTAATGCTCTTCAACTACGGAGAGAAGGCCTACTTTTTTCGGCAAGAACCCGAAATGGTCATGTTTACATCAGAAAAACTAAAGATGGATGACACGGAGGTGAAAATTGAACCAACAACAAAACTGCTTTAATCACTTTGATGTTCCCCACCTTTGTCGTTAACCGATCTGGAGCATATTCACTATAGCTGCGTTTATGTATAAGTATATTATCTATCTATATTAGTAAAACAAAACATTGTATTTTCTTTATCATCACCACACCATTCTCTTTTTTATTTTTTTTTTAATATCTTTATGTTTCATCTCATCTTTCTATTAATTCCTGCTAGTCTTTTTTTCTCGCTATTTCTTTTTTTCATACATCCTTATAAATTCTTCAAAATTCTTTTTGTTTCTACTCAGAATTCATACAAGACTTATTTAAATTGTTATCTATTATCACTCAATTTCAATATTTATTTTTTGTTGTTATCATAATTTTTTTTTCTTCTCCTTGTACGCGTTGCCGTCGTTGATGGATAGTGTGGTTGGTGAATTTTGTGTTCCGTCAGTCATGAAAATACTATCGAATGCTTGCGAGGGTCTTAAAATATGTTATCTTAATGCTCGAAGTTTGAACTTAGCAAAGTTGGACTATTTAAGATTTATTTTACATGATTTAAGCATTGATTTGATTTGCGTTACTGAAACGTGGTTGGGTTCAGGATCAGAAAACACAAATGCAGCTAGTATTAATCAATTGTATAATATCCCTGGTTTAAACTTATTCGCAATGATAGAGTTACTACAACAACAGGTGGAGGAGTTGCGGTATACTGTATATCATCATTAAAGTCAAGAACACTTAAAAAGTCTGATAGCAGTGAAGTAGAATATCTTTTAATAGAAGTAAGCGATGGTAATATGAAATGCCTTGTTGGTTTAGCTTACAATCCTAAGCGATTTTACTCTCCAGAACATTTATTTTCGGCTTGACATGACTTTACCGCGATTTATGAACATATTATAATATGTGGTGGCGGATCTTTTAAAATATGACACCAAAGCTCATCAATTGTTAGATTTTACTGCTTCATACGGATTATCCATTGTTAACTCTTATCCTACACGTTTTGCCCCGAATGCTCCCCCAAGTCTTCTTAATGTTATGTTATAATGGTTTCAAATCGATCATACATCTTACTTAAAGATCAACTCTCTCTTGCGGGTGTTTCTGATCATGATTTATTGTTTTGTACCTACAATGTTCACTTGTCTCGTTCTTTGTCACCATCATATTTCCAATTTAGAGATTTTGAATCTATTGACAATAATGCTTTGCACGTAGACGCAAGCCTTGTACCATGGAGAGACTGCTTCTATAAATTGGATATTAATAATAAAGTCAATCACTTACAAACATTATTGTCAGACCTTTTTGACAGACATGTTCCTATAAAAACTGTAGCAATTCGTAATAAAAACTGTCCTTGGTTTACATCGGAAGTCCGCAACGCTATAAAAACACGTAATAAAGCATACTCTAGATGGAAGCTTTATTCGACTAGTAACCACTGGGAGATATTTTGTCATGCCCGAAATCAGTCATCTTTTATAACCCGTAGGACAAAAAAAGGTATTTTTTATCTAAATTAAGTACTGATCAAAGCTCTAAAAAGCTTTGGAGCAATTTAAGATCTATTGGTGTTGGTAAAATCAATGCTGCTGATAATATTCCTTATGATGAACTTAATAGTGCATTTATATCTTTTGATAATGACAGTCCACCCTTTATTCCTGATGATCGCTTTTCTTTCTTTTTTGATTTTGACTTTTCTGTAGTATCTGAAATTGATGTTGTTAATAACATACGCTCACTTAATTCTAATGCTGTTGGTGAGGATGGTATTCACATTCGTTTTGTTAAAATGATTTTACTGCATTTATTGAGCTGTCTTACCCATATTATAAATTTCTGTATTACTTCGTCAACTTTTCCAGATACATGGAAGTTAGCAAAGGTCATTCCAGTTCCGAAAAAACCACAACCTCTGTCTGTAAACGACTTTCGCCCTATTAGTATTCTACCTTGTCTGTCGAAAGTCTTCGAGAAAATAATTGCAAACCAAATCTCATTATATCTTAATGAACACAGTTTATTAGCTCCGATTCAATCCGGCTTTCGAGAAAATCATAGTTGTTCTACAGCTATGATAAAAATTGTTGATGACATTAGAGTTAAATTTAACATTGATTACTTAACAGTGCTATGTTTGTTCGATATCTCCAAGGCGTTTGATCGTGTTAATCATATAGTTCTTTGTCAGAAACTAAGATTGTATTTTGGCTTCAGTGAAAAATCGGTGCGTCTTATAAGAAATTACTTAATTGATCGACATTAAAGGGTTATTTATGATGGCAATTACTCTTTTCTCAGTTCGTTGGCTTCAGGAGTACCCCAAAGATCAATATTGGGACCAATTTTATTTTTTATTTTCATCAATGACCTTCCCAATGTATGTTCCAATGTATCAATTCATCTTTACGCCGATGATGTTCAAATATACCTATCACGACCCATTGAACTTTTTGAAAATCTTATTGCTAGAATTAACGAAGATTTGTGTAATATTCACAACTGGTCGCTTTGTAATAGACTCAGTCTGAATCCAGCTAAATCAAAGTTAATATGAATCTCAAAAAGACCTTACAACACTGACCAAATAACATCTGTTTTCCTAAACAACATACAAATCAAATTTGTGGATTCTGTGTTCAACCTTGGTTTTAAACTTAATCGCTCTTTGTCCGGAACCGACCACATAAATCTTGTTATAGGCCGGATTTATGCGGGGCTGCGTAAACTTAGTGTTTCTTCACACTTCACTCCACAAGCTACAAAACTTAGACTTACTATAGTTGCATTTAATGACATGATAAGGTATGTTTACGGTTTGCGTCGGTACGAACATATTTCACATTATCATAAATTGGTCCTCGGTTGTACATTTAAGCAATTTCTTGACATAAGATGCTGTGTTTTTATGCATAAAATTATTCAGAGCAAACTTCCATTATATTTATACGAAAAACTACAATTCGTGCAGTCAACAAGAACTTTAAATCTAATTACTACCTCCTTTGCTTATTTAAACTCCACTCGCTTGTTCTTTATTCATGTGACCAAACTTTGGAATTCATTACCCACGGACATAAGAAAAATAATTGGAGCTAGTAAATTCAAAACTTCTGCATTTCTGCACTTTTCATCTCCATAATAACAATTCATTCCCTGTCTTGTATTTAGGCTCAGTAATTCTTTTATTCTACTTTTTTCACCCTCTTTGTCTGTTAAACTCTCTTTTTTCTCTTTTCTTTTATTATTTTTTTCTTTGGAATAGATTTTTTTTTTTTATAATTAACGCGCGCACAAGGGATTATGTGTTTCCCTTTTAATGTTTGTAGAACACACTGCGCGGGCATTCGGTAGATAGGGAGGGGAGAGATAGGAGGTGCCGATTAACATTGGTTTTGAATGTTAGCAGATCAAAATGGCAAGGGAAAATCCCGCCGGGTAAACTATTCCAAATTCGTGTTGTTCGGCTAAAAAGAGAATCCCTATATTGAACTGATGAGCATTCCTTGCGATACGACTATTACGGGAGAAACTTTTAAGGGGAGGAATGCAACTGGCTTCTTTGAGTGAAAATTTTTTGTAAAAGAAACGATAAAATAAGGAAAGACATGAAACATTGCGTCGGTGTTCGAGTGGGGCAATTGTTTCAGCGGCAGTTCTATTTCCTATCAATCTTAACGCTCGATTTTGTATTCTATCAAGCAGGTGAAGCGATGTTTGCGAAGCACCTGCCCAGAGGTGGGAGTTATACTCGAGTTTAGGGCGTATAAACGCTTTATAAATTGTAGCCAGATCAGATGGGGAAAAATACTTCTTACACCGATACAGAAAACCTAAGCACTTAGCAGCATTCTTAGCGATCTCAAATATATGGTCGTTCCAACGGAGGTCGTCGTTGACACACATACCGAGTACTGAGAACTTTTCGGTTTTTTCGATGTAAGTGCCATTCATGGACAATGGCATTGGGGGAATGTTTAGCTTTAACGACAGAAGACAGCATTGAGTTTTCGAAGCATTAAACTCCACACGATTTCTATTACCCCATTTGATAATGCTGTATAAATCGGAGTTTAATGAGCTTGACAAATGGTACCGTTGCAATTGTACGTCCGAAGGCGAAGGACGAGAATTATCGAACGAATATGAAAAGCTGAGGGTAGAGTCGTCAGCAAAACAGTTAAGTGGATTAGAAGTAACAGACAGAAGATCGTTTATAAAAATCAAGAAAAGAGTCGGAGACAGAACAGAGCCCTGGGGCACACCAGCATTTATTTTGTGCGAATCAGACTTGAATCCGTCCAATACAACTTGTATTGAACGGTCCAGAAGATAGCTTCTAATCCAACGAACAAGTGTATCATCACTTTGAACAGTGATTATTGACTATAGAATGTACTTGAAGATTTTATTTTAATCTATATGAATTCATAAATCAATCCAGTTTATTATTGACTATAGAATGTACTTGAAGATTTTATTTTAATGTATATGAATTCATAAATCAATCCAGTTTTATTTTAATTTAATATATCGATACTTTTGTCATATTTGTTTTTTTTTAAATTATCCTTTATTTTATGTACTGTAAGAGACTATGTCTCATTTGTACAATGAAAAATTAATAAATTGAATTGAATTGAAATAATCAGGACATCAAAAAAAAATATTTTAATTTAATTAATACCGATAAAAGTATCTTTGATAAAAAACTGAGTTTAGATTTGAAACTCATACATACAGCTAAAAATAATAAGATAAGATAAAAATGTTAAGACCAGACGTTAACAATTTTCTCTCTCTCTTTTGAAAATAAAAAAAAGTAATGCTCTTTTCTTGAGCTTTGTCACCGTTAATAACGGCAGTTTCTTGCAAGAAGTGAATATTATGATTAATTATCATAATCATAATATGAAAATACTTAAACAAACTTCTAGAAACTCCCGTGAAGTGTGCACACATTAATAGGACCAGTTAACTTTTTTTTATTTGTTGGCTTCAGGGAATACGATTTCAGTTAAACTTATTTAGTTAGTTACTAAAAGAATAAATAAAATCAAATTAACTATTTAAGAACAAATAATCAAAAGTAACAAAAATAAGACATGGGTCGTGGAGTACATTGTTCAGCAACCATGAGGGAATTGATTCGCAAACTTGCACGAGAGGGAAAATCGCAGCGAAAGGTATCAAAAATTATTGAAAGATCCAAAACATTTGTTTACAATGCCTTACAGCTCCCGAAAACCCACACGAAAACAGGTCGACCTGCAAAAGAGCACCTAGGCCCAGAAAATGAAAAAAAGTGGCGCAACATTCTGTGGTCTGACGAAAGTAAGGTAAATTTGGTGGGATCAGATGGTAAGAGATGGGCCAGGCGTCCAGATAATGCAGCATACAAACCGCAGTACACCAAAAAAACGGTAAAACATGGAGGAGGAAGCATCATGGTTTTTGGGATGTTTTTCGTGGTATGGGGTAGGTCCAATATTTTGGATCAAAGCAAATATGGACCAGCATTTGTATGCCAAAATACTAGAGGAGATCATGCTTACATATGCTGAGTGGGAAATGCCCCTAATGTGGCAGTTCATGCACGATAACGACCCAAAGCACACATCACGGAAATTCAAAAGGTGGCTGCAAGAGCATAGGATCGACCTTGTTACCTGGCCTTCTCAATCTCCAATCCATTGGAAAATTTATGGGCAATTGTGAAGAAGTCTCTGGGTGCAGACAAATCGAAAATTAAGGAAGAGTTGTGGAACAAAATTGAGGAAGCTTGGTACGCTATACCTACAAGCACTTGACGCAAACTGGTCAAATTAATGCCGAGGAGAGTCCGTGCAGTGATAAAAAATAAAGGATACAACACAAAATATTAACTTTCTGTCAGAATTTTCAAACAGAGTAAATAATTAACATCATTTTGATCAAAGGTCCTATTTTTTTGTTCTTTCTAATACTTACTATTATTCTTATTTAATATTTTTTTTTAAGAATTACATTTTTAAGAATAGAATTTTTAAAAAATAAGAATTCATATTTTTATTTATTAATGAATTGATTTAGTTTTTTGTCACATTAAAGAATAACAACCATTCAACATGGATGATGACAGACAAAACTTCCGTCCACCTGACCAAAATGAAGTAAGGATAGCAATATCTAAACTCAAAAACAACAAAGCTGCCGGACCCGCCGAACTTTTTAAAGCGGCCGGAGATGACCTGGTGGAGTGCATACACCAACTCATCTCTAAAGTTTGGTCAGAAGAAAGTATGCCTGATGAATGGAACCTCAGCATCGTTTGCCCGATCCACAAGAAAGGAGACCCTCTAAACTGCGCCAACTATAGAGGAATAAGTCTCCTGAATATCGCCTACAAGATCCTCTCTGCCGTACTATGTGAACGCCTGAAACCTTTCGTCAGCAACCTAGTTGGCCCCTATCAGTGTGGTTTCAGACCAGGAAAGTCCACAATCGATCAAATGTTCACTCTACGGCAGATCCTGGAAACCACCCAAAAATTCCAAATAGATACCCACCACCTCTTTATCGATTTTAAGGCCGCGTACGATAGCATTTATAGAGACGAGCTATACAGAGCCATGTCAGGTTTTGGCATTCCCACAAAACTCGTCCGACTGTGCAGGATGACGATGGAGAACTCTCGCTGCTCCGTCAAGGTTGGTTCTCACCTCACAGAAGCTTTTGACGTCAAAAAAGGATTCCGACAAGGTGATGCGCTATCGTGCGAATTCTTCAACTTAATACTTGAAAAAATTATAAAAACTCACAAGTCAATTGTAGTGGGACAATTTTTTTCAAGTCTGTGCAATTGCTAGCATACGCTGACGACATAGACATCATTGGCAGAACTCGGCGAGCTGTCAGTGGAACGTTTGCTAGCATTGAAGCTGAAGCGGCTAAGATGGGACTAGCAGTCAATGAGGCCAAAACGAAGTACCTGCTGTCCACAAAAAGGGACACACAACACCGGCGGATTGGACAAAACATCACAATAGACAGGTACAACTTTGAGGTAGTTAGCGACTTTGTGTACCTCGGATCCGCTATAACATCTGACAACAACATCTCGTCAGAAATAAAGCGAAGAATTACTCTTGCCAATCGCTGTTTCTATGGGCTAGGAAGGCAATTGAGTAGCAAAGCCCTCTCTCGAAAGACAAAGGAGACTCTGTATCGGACCCTAATCATCCCAGTCCTGCTCTATGGCGCCGAGGTATGGACTTTATCTAAAGCGGATGAAGATATCCTTAGTCGTTTCGAGCGTAAGATTCTTCGGAAGATTTTTGGCCCTATCTGCGTTAACGGGCTTTGGAGGAGAAGGTTCAACCAAGAACTATACGAGCTGTACAGCGACATTGACCTGGTCAAAAATATACGCATATCACGTTTAAGATGGCTAGGTCATGTAGAGCGAATGGACAACAATGCTCCGGCTCGCAGGATCTTCGATTCCATCCCAGAGGGTAGACGCAGTCAAGGAAGACCTCGCCTTAGGTGGCGCGCTCAAGTGGAGGACGACCTGAACCAACTTGGGTGCAAAACTAGAGGCAGCTAGCCAAAGACCGAGTTGCCTGGAGAGGCATGTTGGTTGAGGCCCAGGTTCGTCCCGAACTGTAGCGCCACCTAAGTAAGTAAGTAAAGAATAACAAAATTAAAATATTTAGTTGAAAAAATACATAAAATATAAGTTTTCACTTTCAATTAATAACTAAAACAATGGTCCCATTGTTTTGTCCGTAACTATATGTACGTATTTGTATATCAATGTGTCACTTTGGGACATAACTCAGCATCCTCCATATTAAATGCATTAATTACTCTTGGTTTTATGTTAAATTGATCTTCAATTCAGTAAGTAGTTTTCGTTTAAGCAATTTCATCTTAATGTAAGTATAAAAACGTTCGCAAATGATTATCAGGACTATGAGCAACAATACTTAAAAAATACATCTTTTTTATTGAATCAACCCTATAAACCAGCCGCTTTCATATCAACAAAGACATTCCTGCCAAAATAAATTGTTTGGCGAATTTTTCCAAGGTTTACGATCATTACTTTGTTACAAAGCAATCCCAAGTAATCCATCACGCCTCGATCCTAGATATAACCAGCACTCTTCCAATTTCCTCCACGTTCATATAAATCTCCTAATGCCATATGAATTTACGCAACGACTACCCTTTAACTGTGAAATCCCACTGCTAACACCCCTTTCCCTCGCAAAAAAAAAAACAAATAAAAACACATAAAACTTACATCCACAACATCAACTGACATAAATCCCACCAGCAAATATCCTTAAATGTTCCTTATTTTATCCCTCCTTGCGCGTCAATAAAGCATTCTATTAAATCCCATACAACAGCATGGGAGCTGTTGTGGCAAGAGTATTAGGCAAGGGAGCCCCATAAAATATTTATGTTAATGTGTCCTCATACAACGTACTAGAAGATGTTTCAGAATCAAATTCAAAATGGAACAGAAGCAGAAGAAGAAGAAGAAGAAGCTTTCTTCTGGGATTCGAACGCACCACATTGCTAGCGCTCCATCTACATCTGAAATGAATAAAAAGATAAATCTGACATCAATTCACTTATGCCCATTAGGATTGGCTGACTCAAGCCTGTACTTTTTTTTTTGTCCTTTCTTGCCTATCCGGCTAAGAACACATTCAAGGTCAAGGCGAAACACCATGGTGCGTTGTGTATCTTGGATTCTTGAGTCCTTGTGGTTCTCTTTGCATGGCCTACTAATGGCATACGCGCTGAATAAATGCTGAATAGCGCCACATATCGCCATAAATGCCTCAGCCTTGTGCTCCTTCCTTCGTGTTCGTTTTGTTTGTTTTGCCCTTAAGTCTGCTTTGTGTAATCTTGTCTAACATATCCGCAGCAATTCCATCCCTTGCAATGTTCCCGAATAGGGTTGAATGAAGGGATAACATCTGCACAGTGGGGTCGAAGATAGTAAGTAATGATTTTTTTAATGATCCAATTTGGTTTCTTTTTTGTTTTAATTTGTGGAAAACCAATTTCTACAAAATTAATTGTTTTAAAAGAAAAAAAATAATTTTCTTTAAGAAAATCTCAAGTTTACTTTTTTTGTATTTTTTATAATTTTTTTTTAATTAATACTTAAATTTTATTTAAGTCATGTTCACATATTTAGATTTAAATTTAAAATTAAAATTAAATTTTAATTTTTTATGTAGTTTTTTAAATTCTGTTTTTTTTTTTAACCAATTTTGGTCTCACTGTCTTATAATAAAAAAAATGAACTTCAATACCAAAATTCAACCACAAAGACTATAGACTGTCATGTTTCGCTAAAATGCTCCACATCTCTTCAAGAAAAATGCTTTCTTCCACAAAATAGCAAAAAATACGAATGTCGGAACGGATCCCAACAAGGATTATAATAAATGGATGGAAACGATAAAAACGACGATAACCACGAGATGAGACGACTACCACGTCCCACTTACCCACCGCTACCACTACCAATTTACTTTATTCTTTTTTTTTTTGGTTCTTACTTCCATAAATACTAAAAATAGTAGATAGCGCAAGGACTAATTCAGAAGTCTCGCTGAGGAAAAAAAATCCTTTTACCAGATAAAAAGGAAGAGATATAGAAGAGTCCTTTGACAAAGTAGGTTTGTAGGAATGCGAAGAACCTTCATCTGATTTTGGCCTCGTATTTGAATGAAATGTAAAGTTAAATAGATTTTACGTTTGGCTTCAATTAGGAGCACAATAATTGCAAATTCACTTTGAACCTGTATTAGTGTATTCTAGGGATATATATACACAAGTGTGTTGGTGGCTTGTGGAATATGAAAATGAGTAAAAGTTAATGGCATCCATATGATAATTGCTTTGGAATCTCATTCTATTCAAATCTGTCGATGAAAAAGGGATAATGATGGGGATAACGCGGGCGATGGCAACGATGATGACGTCAATGACGGTGGCTGTGCGAAGGAAAGTGAGCACAAGGTTGTCAGGAAATTATGTAAACAGTACAGGGCTTACAAGTCCTCAGAATACATTAAAGAGTTCGTGTTCAAATTGATGGCCTAGTTTAATGTAAACTTTGTAATATTTAACATTTTTAAGGGGGCCAAGTATATTTTGAATGTCTTCTTAAAATTGGGTTGATTTCTTATCTAAACTCATATTTCGCGTATTCTTTATTTTTTTCCACTGATGAAATTCGATTTTCTTAAGACCGATCACAGAAATACCAGCTGACCGCCAAACACAATACACATAAAATACAAATACAATACAAATACAATACAAATACAATACAAATACATACAAATACAATACAAATACAAAACAAATACAATACAAATACAACCCAAATATAATACAAATACAACACAAATATAATACAAATACAATACAAATACAGTAGAAATACAATACAAACACAATTCAAATACATACAAATACTATACAAAATAAATACAAATACAATACAAATACAATACAAAAAAAAACACAAATACAATACAAATACAATACAAATACAACACAAATACAATACAAATACAACACAAATATAATACAAATACAACACAAATTTAATACAAATACAATACAAATACAATAGAAACACAATACAAATACAATACAAATACATACAAATACAATACAAATACAATACAAATACACTACAAAAACAACACAAATACAATACAAATACAATACAAATACAACACAAATACAATACAAATATAATATAAATACAACACAAATATAATACAAATACAATACAAATACAATAGAAATACAATACAAATACAATACAAACACATACAAATACTATACAAATACAATACAAATACAATACAAATGCAATACAAATACAATACAAAAAAAATACAAATACAACACAAATCCAATAAACATACAATATAAATACAATACAAATACAATACAAATACATACAAATACTATACAAATACAATAAAAATTCAATAAAAACACAATACAAATACAACACAAATACAATACAAGACAAAAAATTCAATATAAATCCAAAACAAATACAATACAAATACAATACAAATACAATACATATACAATACAAATACAATACAAATATAATACAAATACAACACAAATACAATACCAATACAATACAAATACAACACAAATACAATACAAATACAATACAAATACAAAACAAATTCAATACAAATACAGCACAAATACAATATAAATACAATACAAATACAATACATATACAAAACAAATACAATACAAATACAACACAAATACAACACAAATACAATACAAATTCAATACAAATACAAAACAAATACAATACAAATACAAATACAATACAAATAAAGCACAAATACAATACAAATACAATACAAATAAAATACAAATACAACACAAATACAATTCAAATAAAACACAAATACAACACAAATACAATACAAATACAAAATAAATACAATACAAATACAGCACAAATGCAATATAAATACAATACAAATACAATACAAATACAATACAAATACAATACAAATACAATACAAATACAATACAAATACAACACAAATACAATACAAATACAGCACAAATAAAATACAAATACAATACAAATACAATACAAATACAATACAAATACAATACAAATACAACACAAATACAATACAAATACAGTTCAAATACAACACAAATACAATACAAATACAAAACAAATATAAAATAAATACAATACAAATACAGCACAAATACAATATAAATACAATACAAATACAATAAAAATAGAAATACAAATACAATACATATACAACACAATTACAATACAAATACAACACATATACAATACATATACAATACAAAAACAACACAAATACAAAACAAATACAATACAAATACAAAACAAATACAATACAAATACAGCACAAATACAATACAAATACAGCACAAATACAATACAAATACAATACAAAGACAAAACAAATACAATATAAATACAACACAAATACAATACAAATATAATACAAATACAGCACAAATACAATACAAATACAAAACAAATAGAATACAAATACAGCACAAATACAATACAAATACAATACATATACAATACAAACACAAATACAACACAAATACAATACAAATACAATACAAATACAAAACAAATACAATACAAATACAGCACAAATGCAATATAAATCCAATACAAATACAATACAAATACAACACAAATACAATACAAATACAATTCAAATACAATAAAAACACAATACAAATACAATACAAATGCAGCACAAATACAATACAATACAAATACAATACAAATACAATACAAATACAACACAAATACAATAAAAATACAATACAAATACAATACAAATACAATACAAAAACACTACAAATACAGCACAAATACAATACAAATACAGCACAAATACAATACAAATAGAATACAAACATAATACAAATACAGCACAGCTACAATACAAATATAATTCAAATACAACACAAATACAACACAAATACAATAAAAATACAATACAAATACAACACCAGTACACAATAAAAATATAATACAAATACAATACAAATACAGTACAAATACAATACAAATACAATACAAATACAATACAAATACAATACAAATACAATACAAATACAACACAAATACAATACAAATAAAATACAAATACAATACAAACACAATACAAAAACAATACAAATACAACACAAATACAATACATATACAATACAGAAACAACACATATACAATACAAATACAATACAAATACAAAACAAATACAATACAAATACAGCACAAATACAATACAAATACAACACAAATACAATACAAATACAAAACAAATGCAATATGAAAACAATGCAAATACAATACAAATACAATACAAATACAGCACAAATACAAAATAAATACAATACAAATACAACACAAATACAATACAAATACAACACAAATACAATACAAATGCAATACAAATATAACACAAATACAATACAAATACAATACAAATACAATACAAATACAATACAAATACAATACAAATACAACACAAATACAATACATATACAATACAGAAACAACACATATACAATACAAATACAATACAAATACAAAACAAATACAATACAAATACAATACAAACATAATACAAATACAATACAAATACAATACAAATACAATACAAATACAATACAAATACATTACAAATACAATACAAATACAGCACAAACACAATACAAATACTATACAAATACAATACAAATACGATAAAAATACAATACAAATACAATACAAATACAAGACAAATACAAAACAAATACAATACACATACAGCTCAAATACAATACAAATACAATACAAATACAACACAAATACAATACAAATACAATACAAATACAATACAAATACAATACAAATACAATACAAATACAGCACAAATACAACACAAATACAATACAAATACAGCACAAATACAGTGCATATACAATATAAATACAATACAAATACAATACAAATACAACACAAACACAATACAAATACTATACAAATACAATACAAATACTATAAAAATACAATACAAATACAATACAAATACAGTACAAATACAAAACGAATACAATACAAATACAACACAAATACAATACAAATACAATACAAATACAACACAACTACAATACAAATACAGCACAAATACAATACAAAAACAATACAAATACAATACAAATACAACACAAATATAATACATATACAATACAAATACAACACAAATACAATACAAATACAACACAAATACAATACAAATACAGCACAAATACAATACAAAAACAATACAAATACAATACAAATACAACACAAATACAATACATATACAATACAAATACAACACAAATACAATACAAAAACAATACAAATACAATACAAAAACAATACAAATACAACACAAATACAATACAAATACAATACAAATACAATACAAATACAATACAAATACAATACAAATACAATACAAATACAATACAAATACAATACAAATACAATACAAATACAATACAAATACAACACAAATACAATACAAATACAGCACAAACACAATACAAATACAATACAAGTACAATTCAAATACAGCACAAATACAATACAAATACAATACAAAAACAATACAAATACAACACAAATACAATACAAATACAATACAAATACAATACAAATACAATACAAATACAATACAAATACAATACAAATACAATACAAATACAACACAAATACAATACAAATACAGCACAAACACAATACAAATACAATACAAGTACAATTCAAATACAGCACAAATACAATACAAATACAATACAAAAACAATACAAATACAACACAAATACAATACAAATACAATACAAATACAATACAAATACAATACAAATACAGCACAAACACAATACAAATACAATACAAGTACAATTCAAATACAGCACAAATACAATACAAATACAATACAAATACAATACAAATACAATACAAATACAATACAAATACAATACAAATACAACACAAATACAACACAAATACAATACTAATACAACACAATACAAATACAAAACAAATACAATACAAATACAATACAAACACAATACAAATACAATACAAATACAATACAAATACAATACAAATACAATACAAATACAACACAAATACAATACAAATACAGCACAAACACAATACAAATACTATACAAATACAATACAAATACGATAAAAATACAATACAAATACAATACAAATACAAGACAAATACAAAACAAATATAATACACATACAGCTCAAATAAAATACAAATACAATACAAATACAACACAAATACAATACAAATACAATGCAAATACAATACAAATACAGCACAAATACAACACAAATACAATACAAATACAGCACAAATACAGTGCATATACAATACAAATACAATACAAATACAATACAAATACAACACAAACACAATACAAATACTATACAAATACAATACAAATACTATAAAAATACAATACAAATACAATACAAATACAAGACAAATACAAAACAAATACAATACAAATACAGCACAAATACAATACAAATACAATACAAATACAACACAAATACAATACAAATACAATACAAATACAATACAAATACAACACAAATACAATACAAATACAATACAAATACAATACAAATACAATACAAATACAATACAAATACAATACAAATACAATACAAATGCAATACAAATACAGCACAAATACAACACAAATACAATACAAATACAGCAAAAATACAATGCATATACAATACAAATACAATACAAATACAATACAAATATAATACAAATACAACACAAATACAATACAAATACAAAACAAATACAATATAAATACAATACAAATACAATACAAATACAATAAAAATACAAAACAAATACAATAACAATACAGCACAAATACAATACAAATACAATACAAATACAATACAAATACAAAACAAATACAATACAAATACAATACAAATACAATACAAATACAATACAAATACAATACAAATACAATAAAAATACAGCACAAATACAATGCATATACAATACAAATACAATACAAATACAATACAAATACAATACAAATACAACACAAATACAATACAAATACAGCACAAACACAATACAAATACAATACAAGTACAATTCAAATACAGCACAAATACAATACAAATACAATACAAAAACAATACAAATACAACACAAATACAATACAAATACAATACAAATACAATACAAATACAATACAAATACAGCACAAACACAATACAAATACAATACAAGTACAATTCAAATACAGCACAAATACAATACAAATACAATACAAATACAATACAAATACAATACAAATACAATACAAATACAATACAAATACAACACAAATACAACACAAATACAATACTAATACAACACAATACAAATACAAAACAAATACAATACAAATACAATACAAACACAATACAAATACAATACAAATACAATACAAATACAATACAAATACAATACAAATACAACACAAATACAATACAAATACAGCACAAACACAATACAAATACTATACAAATACAATACAAATACGATAAAAATACAATACAAATACAATACAAATACAAGACAAATACAAAACAAATACAATACACATACAGCTCAAATACAATACAAATACAATACAAATACAACACAAATACAATACAAATACAATGCAAATACAATACAAATACAGCACAAATACAACACAAATACAATACAAATACAGCACAAATACAGTGCATATACAATACAAATACAATACAAATACAATACAAATACAACACAAACACAATACAAATACTATACAAATACAATACAAATACTATAAAAATACAATACAAATACAATACAAATACAAGACAAATACAAAACAAATACAATACAAATACAGCACAAATACAATACAAATACAATACAAATACAACACAAATACAATACAAATACAATACAAATACAATACAAATACAACACAAATACAATACAAATACAATACAAATACAATACAAAGACAATACAAATACAATACAAATACAATACAAATACAATACAAATGCAATACAAATACAGCACAAATACAACACAAATACAATACAAATACAGCAAAAATACAATGCATATACAATACAAATACAATACAAATACAATACAAATACAATACAAATACAACACAAATACAATACAAATACAAAACAAATACAATATAAATACAATACAAATACAATACAAATACAATAAAAATACAAAACAAATACAATAACAATACAGCACAAATACAATACAAATACAATACAAATACAATACAAATACAAAACAAATACAATACAAATACAATACAAATACAATACAAATACAATACAAATACAATACAAATACAATAAAAATACAGCACAAATACAATGCATATACAATACAAATACAATACAAATACAATACAAATACAATACAAATACAACACAAATACAATACAAATACAGCACAAACACAATACAAATACAATACAAGTACAATTCAAATACAGCACAAATACAATACAAATACAATTCAAAAACAATACAAATACAACACAAATACAATACAAATACAATACAAATACAATACAAATACAATACAAATACAGCACAAACACAATACAAATACAATACAAGTACAATTCAAATACAGCACAAATACAATACAAATACAATACAAATACAATACAAATACAATACAAATACAATACAAATACAATACAAATACAACACAAATACAACACAAATACAATACTAATACAACACAATACAATTTCAAAACAAATACAATACAAATACAATACAAACACAATACAAATACAATACAAATACAATACAAATACAATACAAATACAATACAAATACAACACAAATACAATACAAATACAGCACAAACACAATACAAATACTATACAAATACAATACAAATACGATAAAAATACAATACAAATACAATACAAATACAAGACAAATACAAAACAAATACAATACACATACAGCTCAAATAAAATACAAATACAATACAAATACAACACAAATACAATACAAATACAATGCAAATACAATACAAATACAGCACAAATACAACACAAATACAATACAAATACAGCACAAATACAGTGCATATACAATACAAATACAATACAAATACAATACAAATACAACACAAACACAATACAAATACTATACAAATACAATACAAATACTATAAAAATACAATACAAATACAATACAAATACAAGACAAATACAAAACAAATACAATACAAATACAGCACAAATACAATACAAATACAATACAAATACAACACAAATACAATACAAATACAATACAAATACAATACAAATACAACACAAATACAATACAAATACAATACAAATACAATACAAATACAATACAAATACAATACAAATACAATACAAATACAATACAAATGCAATACAAATACAGCACAAATACAACACAAATACAATACAAATACAGCAAAAATACAATGCATATACAATACAAATACAATACAAATACAATACAAATATAATACAAATACAACACAAATACAATACAAATACAAAACAAATACAATATAAATACAATACAAATACAATACAAATACAATAAAAATACAAAACAAATACAATAACAATACAGCACAAATACAATACAAATACAATACAAATACAATACAAATACAAAACAAATACAATACAAATACAATACAAATACAATACAAATACAATACAAATACAATACAAATACAATAAAAATACAGCACAAATACAATGCATATACAATACAAATACAATACAAATACAATACAAATACAATACAAATACAACACAAATACAATACAAATACAGCACAAACACAATACAAATACAATACAAGTACAATTCAAATACAGCACAAATACAATACAAATACAATACAAAAACAATACAAATACAACACAAATACAATACAATACAATACGATAAAAATACAATACAAATACAATACAAATACAAGACAAATACAAAACAAATACAATACACATACAGCTCAAATACAATACAAATACAATACAAATACAACACAAATACAATACAAATACAATGCAAATACAATACAAATACAGCACAAATACAACACAAATACAATACAAATACAGCACAAATACAGTGCATATACAATACAAATACAATACAAATACAATACAAATACAACACAAACACAATACAAATACTATACAAATACAATACAAATACTATACAAATACAATACAAATACTATAAAAATACAATACAAATACAATACAAATACAAAACAAATACAATACAAATACAGCACAAATACAATACAAATACAATACAAATACAACACAAATACAATACAAATACAATACAAATACAATACAAATACAACACAAATACAATACAAATACAATACAAATACAATACAAATACAATACAAATACAATACAAATACAATACAAATACAATACAAATGCAATACAAATACAGCACAAATACAACACAAATACAATACAAATACAGCAAAAATACAATGCATATACAATACAAATACAATACAAATACAATACAAATATAATACAAATACAACACAAATACAATACAAATACAAAACAAATACAATATAAATACAATACAAATACAATACAAATACAATAAAAATACAAAACAAATACAATAACAATACAGCACAAATACAATACAAATACAATACAAATACAAAACAAATACAATACAAATACAATACAAATACAATACAAATACAATACAAATACAATACAAATACAATAAAAATACAGCACAAATACAATGCATATACAATACAAATACAATACAAATACAATACAAATACAATACAAATACAACACAAATACAATACAAATACAGCACAAACACAATACAAATACAATACAAGTACAATTCAAATACAGCACAAATACAATACAAATACAATACAAAAACAATACAAATACAACACAAATACAATACAAATACAATACAAATACAATACAAATACAATACAAATACAGCACAAACACAATACAAATACAATACAAGTACAATTCAAATACAGCACAAATACAATACAAATACAATACAAATACAATACAAATACAATACAAATACAATACAAATACAATACAAATACAACACAAATACAACACAAATACAACACAAATACAATACTAATACAACACAATACAAATACAAAATAAATACAATACAAATACAATACAAACACAATACAAATACAATACAAATACAATACAAATACAATACAAATACAATACAAATACAACACAAATACAATACAAATACAGCACAAACACAATACAAATACTATACAAATACAATACAAATACGATAAAAATACAATACAAATACAATACAAATACAAGACAAATACAAAACAAATACAATACACATACAGCTCAAATACAATACAAATACAATACAAATACAACACAAATACAATACAAATACAATGCAAATACAATACAAATACAGCACAAATACAACACAAATACAATACAAATACAGCACAAATACAGTGCATATACAATACAAATACAATACAAATACAATACAAATACAACACAAACACAATACAAATACTATACAAATACAATACAAATACTATAAAAATACAATACAAATACAATACAAATACAAGACAAATACAAAACAAATACAATACAAATACAGCACAAATACAATACAAATACAATACAAATACAACACAAATACAATACAAATACAATACAAATACAATACAAATACAACACAAATACAATACAAATACAATACAAATACAATACAAAGACAATACAAATACAATACAAATACAATACAAATACAATACAAATGCAATACAAATACAGCACAAATACAACACAAATACAATACAAATACAGCAAAAATACAATGCATATACAATACAAATACAATACAAATACAACACAAATACAATACAAATACAAAACAAATACAATATAAATACAATACAAATACAATACAAATACAATAAAAATACAAAACAAACACAATAACAATACAGCACAAATACAATACAAATACAATACAAATACAATACAAATACAAAACAAATACAATACAAATACAATACAAATACAATACAAATACAATACAAATACAATACAAATACAATAAAAATACAGCACAAATACAATGCATATACAATACAAATACAATACAAATACAATACAAATACAATACAAATACGATAAAAATACAATACAAATACAATACAAATACAAGACAAATACAAAACAAATACAATACACATACAGCTCAAATAAAATACAAATACAATACAAATACAACACAAATACAATACAAATACAATGCAAATACAATACAAATACAGCACAAATACAACACAAATACAATACAAATACAGCACAAATACAGTGCATATACAATACAAATACAATACAAATACAATACAAATACAACACAAACACAATACAAATACTATACAAATACAATACAAATACTATAAAAATACAATACAAATACAATACAAATACAAGACAAATACAAAACAAATACAATACAAATACAGCACAAATACAATACAAATACAATACAAATACAACACAAATACAATACAAATACAATACAAATACAATACAAATACAACACAAATACAATACAAATACAATACAAATACAATACAAATACAATACAAATACAATACAAATACAATACAAATACAATACAAATGCAATACAAATACAGCACAAATACAACACAAATACAATACAAATACAGCAAAAATACAATGCATATACAATACAAATACAATACAAATACAATACAAATATAATACAAATACAACACAAATACAATACAAATACAAAACAAATACAATATAAATACAATACAAATACAATACAAATACAATAAAAATACAAAACAAATACAATAACAATACAGCACAAATACAATACAAATACAATACAAATACAATACAAATACAAAACAAATACAATACAAATACAATACAAATACAATACAAATACAATACAAATACAATACAAATACAATAAAAATACAGCACAAATACAATGCATATACAATACAAATACAATACAAATACAATACAAATACAATACAAATACAACACAAATACAATACAAATACAGCACAAACACAATACAAATACAATACAAGTACAATTCAAATACAGCACAAATACAATACAAATACAATACAAAAACAATACAAATACAACACAAATACAATACAATACAATACGATAAAAATACAATACAAATACAATACAAATACAAGACAAATACAAAACAAATACAATACACATACAGCTCAAATACAATACAAATACAATACAAATACAACACAAATACAATACAAATACAATGCAAATACAATACAAATACAGCACAAATACAACACAAATACAATACAAATACAGCACAAATACAGTGCATATACAATACAAATACAATACAAATACAATACAAATACAACACAAACACAATACAAATACTATACAAATACAATACAAATACTATACAAATACAATACAAATACTATAAAAATACAATACAAATACAATACAAATACAAAACAAATGACAATACAAATACAGCACAAATACAATACAAATACAATACAAATACAACACAAATACAATACAAATACAATACAAATACAATACAAATACAACACAAATACAATACAAATACAATACAAATACAATACAAATACAATACAAATACAATACAAATACAATACAAATACAATACAAATGCAATACAAATACAGCACAAATACAACACAAATACAATACAAATACAGCAAAAATACAATGCATATACAATACAAATACAATACAAATACAATACAAATATAATACAAATACAACACAAATACAATACAAATACAAAACAAATACAATATAAATACAATACAAATACAATACAAATACAATAAAAATACAAAACAAATACAATAACAATACAGCACAAATACAATACAAATACAATACAAATACAAAACAAATACAATACAAATACAATACAAATACAATACAAATACAATACAAATACAATACAAATACAATAAAAATACAGCACAAATACAATGCATATACAATACAAATACAATACAAATACAATACAAATACAATACAAATACAACACAAATACAATACAAATACAGCACAAACACAATACAAATACAATACAAGTACAATTCAAATACAGCACAAATACAATACAAATACAATACAAAAACAATACAAATACAACACAAATACAATACAAATACAATACAAATACAATACAAATACAATACAAATACAGCACAAACACAATACAAATACAATACAAGTACAATTCAAATACAGCACAAATACAATACAAATACAATACAAATACAATACAAATACAATACAAATACAATACAAATACAATACAAATACAACACAAATACAACACAAATACAACACAAATACAATACTAATACAACACAATACAAATACAAAATAAATACAATACAAATACAATACAAACACAATACAAATACAATACAAATACAATACAAATACAATACAAATACAATACAAATACAACACAAATACAATACAAATACAGCACAAACACAATACAAATACTATACAAATACAATACAAATACGATAAAAATACAATACAAATACAATACAAATACAAGACAAATACAAAACAAATACAATACACATACAGCTCAAATACAATACAAATACAATACAAATACAACACAAATACAATACAAATACAATGCAAATACAATACAAATACAGCACAAATACAACACAAATACAATACAAATACAGCACAAATACAGTGCATATACAATACAAATACAATACAAATACAATACAAATACAACACAAACACAATACAAATACTATACAAATACAATACAAATACTATAAAAATACAATACAAATACAATACAAATACAAGACAAATACAAAACAAATACAATACAAATACAGCACAAATACAATACAAATACAATACAAATACAACACAAATACAATACAAATACAATACAAATACAATACAAATACAACACAAATACAATACAAATACAATACAAATACAATACAAAGACAATACAAATACAATACAAATACAATACAAATACAATACAAATGCAATACAAATACAGCACAAATACAACACAAATACAATACAAATACAGCAAAAATACAATGCATATACAATACAAATACAATACAAATACAACACAAATACAATACAAATACAAAACAAATACAATATAAATACAATACAAATACAATACAAATACAATAAAAATACAAAACAAATACAATAACAATACAGCACAAATACAATACAAATACAATACAAATACAATACAAATACAAAACAAATACAATACAAATACAATACAAATACAATACAAATACAATACAAATACAATACAAATACAATAAAAATACAGCACAAATACAATGCATATACAATACAAATACAATACAAATACAATACAAATACAATACAAATACAACACAAATACAATACAAATACAGCACAAACACAATACAAATACAATACAAGTACAATTCAAATACAGCACAAATACAATACAAATACAATTCAAAAACAATACAAATACAACACAAATACAATACAAATACAATACAAATACAATACAAATACAATACAAATACAATACAAATACAGCACAAACACAATACAAATACAATACAAGTACAATTCAAATACAGCACAAATACAATACAAATACAATACAAATACAATACAAATACAATACAAATACAATACAAATACAATACAAATACAACACAAATACAACACAAATACAATACTAATACAACACAATACAATTTCAAAACAAATACAATACAAATACAATACAAACACAATACAAATACAATACAAATACAATACAAATACAATACAAATACAATACAAATACAACACAAATACAATACAAATACAGCACAAACACAATACAAATACTATACAAATACAATACAAATACGATAAAAATACAATACAAATACAATACAAATACAAGACAAATACAAAACAAATACAATACACATACAGCTCAAATACAATACAAATACAATACAAATACAACACAAATACAATACAAATACAATGCAAATACAATAAAAATACAGCACAAATACAACACAAATACAATACAAATACAGCACAAATACAGTGCATATACAATACAAATACAATACAAATACAATACAAATACAACACAAACACAATACAAATACTATACAAATACAATACAAATACTATAAAAATACAATACAAATACAATACAAATACAAGACAAATACAAAACAAATACAATACAAATACAGCACAAATACAATACAAATACAATACAAATACAACACAAATACAATACAAATACAATACAAATACAATACAAATACAACACAAATACAATACAAATACAATACAAATACAATACAAATACAATACAAATACAATACAAATACAATACAAATACAATACAAATACAGCAAAAATACAATGCATATACAATACAAATACAATACAAATACAATACAAATACAATACAAATACAATACAAATACAATACAAATACAATACAAATACAACACAAATACAATACAAATACAATACAAATACAATACAAATACAATACAAATACAATACAAATACAATACAAATACAATACAAATACAGCAAAAATACAATACAAATACAATACAAATACAATACAAATTCAAAACAAATACAATACAAATACAATACAAATACAATACAAATACAATACAAATACAATACAAATGCAATACAAATACAACACAAATACACCACAAATACAATACAAATACAGCACAAATACAATGCATATACAATACAAATACAATACAAATACAATACAAATACAATACAAATACAATACAAATACAATACAAATACAATACAAATACAATACAAATACAATACAAATACAATACAAATACAATACAAATACAATACAAATACAATACAAACACAATACAAATACTATACAAATAAAATACAAATACAATAAAAATACAATACAAATACAATACAAATACAAGACAAATACAAAACAAATACAATACAAATACAGCACAAATACAATACAAATACAATACAAATACAACACAAATACAATACAAATACAATACAAATACAATACAAATACAATACAAGTACAATTCAAATACAGCACAAATACAATACAAATACAATACAAAAACAATACAAATACAACACAAATACAATACAAATACAATACAAATACAATACAAATACAATACAAATACAAGACAAATACAAAACAAATACAATACAAATACAGCACAAATACAATACAAATAAAATACAAATACAACACAAATACAATACAAATACAATACAAATACAATACAAATTGTATTGTATTTGTGTTGTATTTGTATTGTATTTGTATTGTATTTGTGTTGTATTTGTATTGTTTTTGTATTGTATTTGTATTGTATTTGTGCTGTATTTGAATTGTATTTGTATTGTATTTGTATTGTATTTGTATTGTATTTGTATTGTATTTGTATTGTATTTGTGCTGTATTTGAATTGTATTTGTATTGTATTTGTATTGTATTTGTATTGTATTTGTATTGTATTTGTATTGTATTTGTATTGTATTTGTATTGTATTTGTATTGTATATGCATTGTATTTGTGCTGTATTTGTATTGTATTTGTGTTGTATTTGTGCTGTATTTGTATTGCATTTGTATTGTATTTGTATTGTATTTGTATTGTATTTGTATTGTATTTGTATTGTATTATTATTGTATTTGTGTTGTATTTGTATTGTATTTGAGTTGTATTTGTATTGTATTTCCATTGTATTTGTATTGTATTTGTGTTTGATTTGTATTGTATTTGTATTGTATTTGTGCTGTATTTGTATTGTTTTTGTATTGTATTTGTATTATATTTGAATTGTATTTGTATTATATTTGTGTTGTATTTGTGACGTATTTGCATTGTATTCGTATTGTATTTGTGTTGTATTTGTATTGTATTTGTATTGTATTTGTATTTTATTTGTATTGTAATTGTACTGTATTTGTGTTGTATTTGTATTGTGTTTGTATTGTATTTGTATTGTATTTGTGTTGTATTTGTATTGTATTTGTATTGTATTTGTGTTGAATTTGTATTGTATTTGTATTGTATTTGTATTTTATTTGTATTGTATTTGTGTTGTATTTGTATTGTATTTGTGTTGAATTTGTATTGTATTTATATTGTATTTGTGTTGAATTTGTATTGTATTTATATTGTGTTTGTATTGTATTTGTATTGTATTTGTGTTGTATTTGTATTGTATTTGTATTTTATTTGTATTGTATTTGTATTGTATTTGTATATTATTTGTATTGTATTTGTATTGTATTTGTATTGTATTTGTATTGTATTTATATTGTATTTGTGTTGTTTTTGTGTTGTATTTATATTGTATTTTTATTTTATTTGTGTTGTATTTCTATTGTATTTGTATTGTATTTGTATTGTATTTGTATTGTATTTGTGGTGTATTTATATTGTAATTTTATTTTATTTGTGTTGTATTTGTATTGTATTTGTATTGTATTTGTATTGTATTTTTATTTTACTTGTGTTGTATTTGTATTGTATTTGTATTGTATTTGTATTGTTTTTGTATTGTTTTTGTATTGTATTTGTATTGTATTTGTGTTGTATTTGTAGTGTATTTGTATAGTATTTGTATTGTATTTGTATTGTATTATTATTGTATTTGTGTTGTATTTGTATTGTATTTGAGTTGTATTTGTATTGTATTTCCATTGTATTTGTATTGTATTTGTATTGTATTTGTGTTGTATTTGTGACGTATTGCATTGTATTCGTATTGTATTTATATTTTATTTGTATTGTAATTGTATTGTATTTGTGTTGTATTTGTATTGTGTTTGTATTGTATTTGTATTGTATTTGTGTTGTATTTGTATTGTAGTTGTATTGTATTTGTGTTGAATTTGTATTGTATTTGTATTGTATTTGTATTTTATTTGTATTGTATTTGTGTTGTATTTGTATTTTATTTGTGTTGTATTTGTATTGTATTTGTATTGTATTTGTATTGTATTTGTGTTGTATTTGTATTGTTTTTGTATTGTATTTGTGCTGTATTTGTATTGTATTTGTATTGTATTTGTATTTTATTTGTATTGTAATTGTATTGTATTTGTGTTGTATTTGTATTGTATTTGTATTGTTTTTGCATTGTATTTGTATTGTATTTGTATTGTATTTGTATTGTATTTCTATTGTATTTGTGTTGTATTTGTATTGTTTTTGTATTGTATTTGTGCTGTATTTGTATTGCATTTGTATTGTATTTGTGTTGTATTTGTGTTGTATTTGTACTGTTTTGTATTTTATTTGTATTGTATTTGTGTTGTATTTGTATTTTATTTGTGTTGTATTTGTATTGTATTTGTATTGTATTTGTATTGTATTTGTGTTGTATTTGTATTGTATTTGTATTGTATTTGTATTGAATTTGTGTTGTATTTGTGTTGTATTTGTATTGTATTTGTATTGTATTTGGGTTGTATTTGTATTGTATTTGTATTTTATTTGTATTGTATTTGTATTGTATTTGTTTTGTATTTGTATATTATTTGTATTGTATTTATATTGTATTTGTATTATATTTGTATTATATTTGTATTGTATTTGTATTGTTTTTATATTGTATTTGTGTTGTACATGTATTGTATTTTTAAAGTATTTGTGTTGTATTTGTATTGTATTTTTGTTGTGTTTATATTGTATTTGTATTGTATTTGTGTTGTATTTGTATTGTATTTGTATTGTATTTGTATTGTATTTGTATTGTATTTGTATTGTTTTTGTATTGTATTTGTATTGTATTTGTATTGTATTTGTATTGTATTTGTGTTGTATTTGTGTTGTATTTGCATTGTATTTGTATTGTATTTGTATTGTATTTGTGTTGTATTTGTATTGTATTTGTATTGTATTTGTATTGTATTTGTGTTGTATTTGTGTCGTATTTGCATTATATTTGTAATGTATTTGTGTTGTATTTGTATTGTATTTGTACTGTATTTGTATTGTATTTATATTGTAATTGTATTGTATTTGTGTTGTATTTGTATTGTATTTGTATTGTTTTTGCATTGTATTTGTATTTTAGTTGTATTGTATTTGTATTATATTTGTATTGTATTTGTGTAGTATTTGTATTGTTTTTGTATTGTATTTGTGCTGTATTTGTATTGTATTTGTATTGTATTTGTTTTGTATATGTATTGTATTTGTGTTGTATTTGTGTTGTATTTGTATTGTTTTTGTATTAAATTTGTGCTGTATTTGTATTGTGTTTGTATTGTATTTGTGTTGTATTTGTATTGTATTTGTATTGTATTTGTATTGTATTTCTATTGTATTTGTATTGTATTTGTATTGTATTTGTGTTTTATTTGTATTGTATTTGTATTGTATTTGTGTTGTATTTGTATTGTATTTGTATTGTATTTGTATATTATTTGTATTGTATTTATATTGTATTTGTATTGTATATGTATTATATTTGTGTTGTTTTTATATTGTATTTGTGTTGTACTTGTGTTGTATTTTACTGTATTTATATTGTATTTGTATTGTAGTTGTGTTGTATTTTATTGTATTTGTATTGTATTTATTGTATTTGTATTGTATTTGTGTTGTTTTTGTATTGTATTTGTGTTGTACTTGTGTTGTATTTGTACTGTATTTATATTGTTTTTGTATTGTAGTTGTGTTGTATTTGTATTGTATTTGTATTGTATTTGTATTGTATTTGTATTGTATTTGTATTGTATTTGTATTGTATTTGTATTGTATTTGTATTGTATTTGTATTGTATTTGTGTTGTATTTGTATTGTTTTTGTATTGTATTTGTTTTTTTTTTGTATTGTATTTGTATTGTATTTGTGTTGTATTTGTATTGTATTTGTATTGTATTTGTATATTATTTGTATTGTATTTATATTCTATTTGTATTGTATTTGTATTGTATTTGTGTTGTTTTTGTATTGTATTTGTGTTGTACTTGTGTTGTTTTTGTACTGTATTTATATTGTATTTGTATTGTAGTTGTGTTGATTTTGTATTGTATTTGTATTGTATTTGTATTGTATTTGTATTGTATTCGTATTGTATTTGTATTGTATTTGTGTTGTATTTGTATTGCTTTTGTATTGTATTTGTGTTTTATTTGTATTGTATTTGTATTGTATTTCTGTTGTATTTGTATTGTATTTGTATTGTATTTGTATTTTATTTGTATTGTATTTATATTGTATTTGTATTGTATTTGTATTGTATTTGTGTTGTTTTTGTATTGTATTTGTGTTGTACTTGTGTTGTATTTGTACTGTATTCATATTGTATTTGTATTGTATTTGTATTGTATTTGTGTTGTTTTTTTATTGTATTTGTGTTGTACTTGTGTTGTATTTGTATTGTATTTGTATTGTATTTGTATTGTATTTGTATTGTATTTTTATTGTATTTGTATTGTATTTGTGTTGTATTTGTATTGTTTTTGTATTGTGTTTGTGTTTTATTTGTATTGTATTTGTATTGTATTTGTGTTGTATTTGTATTGTATTTGTATTGTACTTGTATATTATTTGTATTGTATTTACATTGTATTTGTATTTTATTTGTATTGTATTTGTGTTGTTTTTGTATTGTATTTGTGTTGTACTTGTGTTGTATTTTTACTGTATTTATATTGTTTTTGTATTGTAGTTGTGTTGTATTTGTATTGTATTTGTATTGTATTTGTATTGTATTTGTATTGTATTTGTATTGTATTTGTATTGTATTTGTATTGTATTTGTATTGTATTTGTGTTTTATTTGTATTGTATTTGTATTGTATTTGTATTGTATTTTTATTGTATTTGTGTTGTATTTGTATTGTATTTGTATTGTATTTGTATATTATTTGTATTGTATTTACATTGTATTTGTATTTTATTTGTATTGTATTTGTGTTGTTTTTGTATTGTATTTGTGTTGTACTTGTGTTGTATTTGTACAGTATTTATATTGTATTTGTATTGTAGTTGTGTTGTATTTGTATTGTATTTGTATTGTATTTGTACTGTATTTGTATTGTATTTGTATTGTATTTGTATTGTATTTGTATTGTATTTGTATTGTATTTGTATTGTATTTGTGTTTTATTTGTATTGTTTTTGTATTGTATTTGTGCTGTATTTGTATTGTATTGGGCTGTATTTGTATTGTATTTATATTTGTATTGTATTTTCTTAATATGACATAACAATCACAAAACGTATATTAAAAAAGCAAAAAAGCTAGAGCGTTTTCAATATACTGTATTGTAATGTCTCGAACGCATATGATGAGCTACTATGATGGTGTCATGGTGACGTTAAGTGGTTTGGGCTGTAGGAGAGAATAAGAGATGGAGAAAAAGTGTAAGGAAATACACGCTTCACTGCAGCTGCACGTACTAAACTTTGTTGGTGATTTTTGCTACTTCGGCTTGTGCAAATCAGCAGTTTATTAATTTTCCGTTGTTCTTGAATTATTTCCTTTGAAATAAAAAAAATGGACGATACACGAGAAAGTCAAACTGACCATTTGTTTGCAAATTTGTGATCCTCCCACTCCCTACCGTCACGTTCAAATTTTCAGATCATTAAAATGGCCACTTCGTAATTAACCCACCTTAGACTTTAACCTTACGCGCTCGAGTATTTCTATCAATTGTTTTTACTAATCTGATCGCTCAAGTAAATCCCGAAATCCTCCGATGCCATTGTCTTCGAATGGCACTTACATCGAAGAAACCGAAGGCTTTTAGTGCTCGGTATGGATATATGTATGTCAATGACGAGAATGACGACCTTCGTTGAAATGACAATAACCTTGATGTTGCTAAAAATGCTGCTAAGTGATTAGGTTTTCTGTATCGTTGCAAACAGTTTTTTTCCCATCCGATCTGGCTACAATTTATAAACATTTTATATAAATAAATAAATAAACAATTTATAAAAAATTATACGCCAAAAAATCCTATCCTGGGCAGGTGGTCCTCAAGCGTGGCTACACCTGCTCGATAGAATACAAAACAAAGTCTTAAAAGTGATATGAAATAGAACTGTCTCTGAAACAATTGCTTGTCCCAAACATCGTTGCAATGTTCAATGTTTTTTCTTTATTTTATCGTCTCACTAGGTATGCTCATCAGTTCAAGCGTGAACCAAATTTCGGAAGTAGCTTGTGGTATAGAGATTCTTTTTTTAGCCAAACAACCCATCGAAATGTTCCCTTTCCATTTGAATTAACAAGCATCGACATCTTTTGTCCCTTCCTAACTAATTATAAAAAAAAAAAAACATTTCTATTGGCCAATTATTCTTAAAGATGTATCAAATCCATGTCCTTTATACCTATTCCGATTCAATTTAAAAATTGTTTAAAGCTCTTCTGTCCAGTTCCCCGAATAAGATATTTATAAAAAACCAGACCACAATCCAGCACAACCAGAATTATTTTCTTACACTTTCGGCATACCTAGTAACACCAACTGCCACAACCTTGTTTTTCCTGGGAAAACACCTTAAACTTATTACTTTTGGTTATCATTTCATATTTCATGAAAACCATTATTGCATTGAAGTTTGCACGAAATAAGTAACACAAATGCAGCTTGTTTGCCAAAGTTAGTAAAACTTAACTTCCCAAATACTCTTTACAGAATCCCTCATCCAGAGACACACATTCGTTGTTGGAAAGCAAATGTCTCTAAATGCGTTTCCTATACTTCCATCCCAACCACCATCTAAATCGGCCTCAGGAAAGTTACTCCTTTTGACCTCATTATGCTTCACCACCACCCCAAATCCACTCCCACTTAGACAGAACTTACATCTTCTGTTCCATTAGTTACTACCCATCCTGGTAGCCAGGCAGGATATCATGATATACGAGCGCATTAAATTGTATCTCCTCTAAATGGCCAAATACAACACGAAGAGACTACAATATCCTTGGAAATGGAATTCCTTCCGGCGGCATTCGGAAGGAAACCTCGAATGAAATTCAAATTCTCATATAAGTATGTTTGTAGGTATGCATTATGGACATAGACTGAGATAAGCGAGGAGGTATAACAAGCTCGTTTCCCATTAAAATTAACTTGGCCTTAGGGGCTTAATGAAGAAGGACTTCAAATAAATTTGTTCAAAGAGGGTACAACACCGATGGCGAACACAAAGCGTTATGCTGACATTTTTACAGTTTTTTTCCAATCTTTTTTTACCAAAAACTTTTGGCCTCATTTCCAATATATTTATGGTCTATCGTGCTCCTGGTTCTTTTGGCTATAAATTATAATCAGAAATGTAGACAAAAAATACGGGAAGAAGGAAGAATATCTAGCTTCGAAGAGCACGGGTTCAAGTTGGGCGCCAATTTTTCTTGATCAGAGATGTCTGACGGGATAAGAAATTAAAACAGTGGTCAAAAAACGAGGGGTGGCAAATAAACTTAGGTGAAGCAATAAAAATGTTAAAAAAAAAGATTGGCAACCATTTAAAGGTTCGAATCTTACCTCTTTTGAAACCTCAAAAACTCTTAACTAGTGTTTTGAAATTTTCTAATTGCAGACACTTTAATAACTTTTTTTTAATAATTCTTCATTTTTGTATGAATTAAATAATAAACTTAAATGGCGCCCAACAATATTGGTGTTCTGTTGGGCGCCATTTCTGATATTCTTTTAACCCATAATTCCATTACCTTTTTTATTCAAAGAGGATACCACAAGCTATTATTTCTATAACTATAAAAAGGCTTACAAATTTCCTACCACAAACAACCTATAAATCTCAGTAAAAGCTCCATTTCCGTTTCCTCTAACTCTTTGCCATCAATATTTTCACTTTCAACATTTCCTTGAAATTTCCTAAACATTTAATTCCCGTTATAAGCAAGCAAAATCTAATTATAATTTCATATTTATCTTTTATCCCGCACAGACAACTAGCAGTGATCTCCCGTTCGACACGTGGCATCGTCCTCCTCCTTTGCAACCTGGTCTCTGCTCGCAATGTTATGTCAGAAGCGAAACGCCTTAACATGGCTGGCGGACATTTTATTTGGCTGTGGGCAGACACAAGTAGCACTGCTGAATTCTTCGATGTAAATAAAACTCCTGGAAGCCCAGAAGCAGATCACAACGGTGATGGCGATGGTGATGGTTCTGTGGAGCAGCAGGAAAAGCTTCTCACCTATCCAGAGGCTGTGAAGCAATTCACGCACAGCAAAGATGGTAGTGTCGTCGGTGAAAAGATGATTGCTGCTGGGGGAGGTGGAAAAGTACCACAACATCGGCATCATTCACCACCAGCTGGATTCCATCAGCGTGGAGGTTTCGACACAAGTTGGAATCCTTTTCACAATGCCGTCGAACCGAAGAAAGGTGGTTCAGCGGGAGATTCCAACTTTGAGACGTTAGATAAGCATGGTCCGGGTGTTGCCAGTGCTGAAGGGAGGTATTTAGTTGATGTTCATGAAACTTCTTATGAAAGTGCTGAGGACAGTTATGTGACAACCAAGGCGAATCGCATGGAATCGGAGGAGGAGTACAGTGACGAAGAAGATGAGGACGATGAAGAGGGTGTTGAACAACCGGGTTTTAGGAAATTCTTCGAAGCCACAAAGTTCGACAATAAGAAGCTTGATTCGTACTATAATGTTCTGAGCAGTGGTTTGAACACCAGTGAATCATCAAATCACCAGAGCCCCAAGCCAAAACGTACCTCATCGCTGCATTATGGCATCAATGCCTCTTCAGCATCGTCGCATGTCCTCTTTCATCATTACAAGGACTTTCCGGTGGGTCTCCTCGCTCTGAGACCGGTCAAGATGGCGGTCGATCAGAATTTCATCCGGTCGACGATAAAATTGTTTGCCTCCACCTGGGCGCAGGTACAAATGAACGCAGCCCGTGATTTCGAAAAGACCCGTCAACGTGTCAGTATCAACCCGTACGGTGATAGCATGAGTTGGTCACCCGAAGACCAAAATCAAAGTGGCCGAGGAGGTAGACGACGTCGTAGAGGACGTCGGAGGCGAAAACGTCGATTTGTGGATGCCGCAGAGTTCGATATAGTTAACAGTAATCAGCCGGAACAAGCTGCAGTGCATAAAATAAAAAATCTTAGTAGTAATAGCATTAAAACATTTCGTAGCAAAATAGTAGCAGATAGTAGTAGAAATAGTAGTACTAATAATAATATTGATATCAATCGTAGCGGTGATAGTAACAAATTGAATTCTAGTTTTTATATACACAACATTAACAACAACAACAACACCAGCAGAGAGAATACAACAAAAGTCACTAACACAAGTGATACCAGCAGCAATAGTAGTGAAAGTGGGAGCAGTGGAAAAAGTATTTATAATCAAAATTTAAGTGGCTTAACCAATCAAGAGAATGGACATAAAAAATCAGGAAAAGACGTCGACGACGAAGAAAAATCGTCTGGGGAAATAACAGGAATTAACAATCAAAGCAATAACACGGAAGTAAGTGCCGACAGCACTGACAAGGATAACGATACCAACGAACACGATGGTCCTTCGGCAGGCAAAGTGAAGAGAGCCTCATTTCCTTGGAACACCAGAAAAAATGTTGATAGTGGTGTAAGAAGAGGTTCGACTATGGGCAGACGTAGGCTCGTTGATAGCGACAAACTGATTGATAAAAATGAGTCCAAGATGGGTAGCAGGCTGACACTGGACGAGGAGGACGACGAAGAAGAAATCAGATATCGCCGCCCGGGGACGCCGTTTTTCACGGGTGGATGTTTCGGAAGTGCCAGTCGTTCGGATGTGCAGAGAGCGGAATTATTTTCCAGGTGAGTTTGTTTGAAAACGAATTCGAATATATGTCTTACATTTGTACAGTATGTGCCACAAGCATCATTTTGTAAAAAAATCAATATTTTTGTTAGACAAAAGGGGTGTATACATTTTTAAATTAAGTAATGATAAGAACATATACGTTTTTCGCCATTTTTTGGGGGAAAATAATGCAAAAGTTACAAAATATTGCAATAAGCTTGGTCACGATTAAAAATGAGATCTTTATCGTCATTTTATTAGAGACAATAGCAAAAGCTCAGATCTCTCACTCCATTTATCTTATAACCTCTTTGGATTTGAATATTTATTAAACATAGTTTTTCTTGTACAAACATACTGTTCATACATTTTCACCGGCTGGTTACTTTTCCTCCGAATTATGGTGTTTGTGTGTGTATATTAACGATTGTAGTTGTAAACTCAGAACACATTTTCCTGCTTAGTTCTAGTATCTATGGCAATCTTTCGAAAATGTCTGTATTGGTATTCCGGATGAGCTGGTTGCAGTGCAACAGCACCTGTGAAAGATTAATGTATCAACATTCACCTCATGGTGTGCACTTTGTAGGTTTGGTTTGCTGGCTAGGATTTCATGCTTCCTTCCCACCACCCATGCAGCAGTACATAATGTTGAAAGAAGGTATGGTTTTCGGAACAGAAGTAATGGCCGCAGCGACAACCATTTCCGGCGTAGCATAGCGTGGCAATGTCGCTCTACCACGAGGTCATATACATTCGATGTGAGGGAAAATGGATGTAACCATAAGAAAATACTCCACTTAGGTAACAGAAAGTTTGTGGAATTTTAAAATTTTTGGTATCTTTCGTTTTGGCAAACATTGTTGAAATGGAATTATGTTACGTGTGGATGGTGCATCATGTTTACCTTAGCTTTGACAATTTGCGTCGCATCGTCGTACGTTGTATGGTAGGTATTATGGAGTTGATTTATTTTGTGGCGGTTTGTTTGTGTTCTTTCTGCAGAGAACTACCATGACAGAGGAAGAACATAATTCAGAGTTTTGGTCCAATTTGTTAGTACAATGTGTCGCGGAGGGATTTAAAAAGAAAAAAACCGAACTGAAGAGGTTACAAGACTTTTTATAATATTTTTTCTAGATCCATATCTGTTTTTTGTTGTAGCTGCAAGGAAGTTTAAGTTTTGCTGATAAGTGTTCAATTTAACAGGAATAAACATATAAGCTCCGAAGACCCTACCAAATTTTATTTCCCATTATTGGGGCGTGCTCGAAAACGACTTTACTAGTTTTTTGGACTTGTTAGGGTTAAAGCTATGATGTATAGATTTTCTCTAGCACTGGCCGTCGATAAACATTGTCCTCTTTTATTTTGAAAGAATGAATGGCCGATGATGCAGACATGTCTTAAACCCAACCAAATATTCAACTTGCAGATTGAGTTTGTTCCAATAATGGCAATTTCATTGTTGACATAACGCCGAAAGTGCCTCTTTCAAAGGTTTAAAACAAAATATTTCCAGCGAACACATGGCGTTTTCTATGGTCTTCCGGCTTAAATCTAACTGTTGAGGCCCAATTTAGCTGATCTACATTTTTGTGTCTTCATTAATATTCACTGCTACGGCGGGCGGCTATATTTTCTGCATTTTCCAAGAATCTCTATCTAGTTGATTGCAAAAGTGTATGATGATACATAAGAACATCGAACATCGACGGAATGTTTGATGTCTCTCTCTTTCCTGGTGTTATTTCCACTATCAATGCTCTAATCTAAAGAATCAGCCAGATATGGATTTTTCTCTAAGCATTCCACCTTATTACTCGCACTTCCAGTAATTTCCCCAATTTACCCGTAAGCCCTATTTCGGTCGTACTGTTTAGTATAGAGATTTGTTCTTCAGCCGTACAACTCGAAGGTGTAATGTTTTTCCCAAATCTATTTTCCCATCCTGTTATGATGTTCATGTGTTTAAAACCAATAAACATGGGCATCTCCTTTTAAATTCCCTCCATTTTGTCTTAGCTTGCACTGTGTTTAATGACATCAAAGAGTACCCAAGACCATTAATTCATTCAAAAACAAAAAATTTGCCCAATAAAAATACTAAGGTCAATTGCGATGTTATTGGCTTCGATACCATCACCAAAATTGCATTTAGCACCAGAAATGAGCTCTACTAAGTTGATACCAGAGCTTATACTTTCCTGATGATTCGGAGAGACAATTTGTTTCAGTGAAAGAATAAGAGACGACATTCGAAAACTTCTAACTGAAAGAGAAGGTCGTAGCACTTGGGGGGTAGATGAAGATTACTCTATTTGAGTAATTTTCAATAAATACGGATCATAAATATTTTCCAATATTTTATCGCTACTTCTATCAACAATGTTCTAGCGAAGAAATAGCCAGTTGCATTTATTCTCTGAAACGATCCAAGCGTAATACTCGCACTGCAAGGAATGCCCATCAGTACTGTTAAGTACAGGGATTCTTTCTTTAGTCGTACCACGCGAATGTGGAATGCCTTGCCAGACTCTGTCTTTCTCTCCCTCTTTGAAGTGCAGAACTTTAAAACAAATATGCATCGTTACCAGCTCCTTTCACGTCCTTCCCTATTTTTCTAAAGCCCTCGCTGTGTTTAATTAACATTATGAGGGTAGTCAAAATCCCTTTAGGGCCGGCTAATTATATTAAAAAACAAAAAAAAATGCCTCGTTAGAGTTGAAACAAGGCTGAGAGGCTTTACATATATGTAGGATCTTATTTTTAAAACACGCGTGAGATATATATTTTTACACGCTCACCCATACTAACACAAATGAAGACAAGACTAGATAGCAACGTTGCCGCGGTGACTCTTTAATGTGTCATTATGTCGACTTTTTTCAATCGGTATCACCGTATTTCTTCCATGTGTCTGTATCTAATACTTTACTTGGAATTGGATCATTTAAAAAGTTACACGAGTCTCAGATCTTTATTTTAGTATTTGGATTCAATTTGTCATTTTAAAATAATTTCCTGTCGAATTTGTGTGTTCATATTATACAACTTGTTGACAATCTTAGTTGTCACCAGGTCAGAAGAAAGTCCGACGTTAGCATTCACCACATTTCATAAACTTGCCGTAGCAATTTTAACTAAGGTAGAATTTGACACTTTTTGCATACTCGGACACCAGGACACCTCTTTTTAATAATTCATTGGTTTTGGACACTTTTTTAGATATTTAGCTATAATTTGGACACTATTTTAAATAAACAAACAATTTGTACGAAAGAGTATCTGAACTTCGCACAAAATAATTTTACCATAGTACTGTTGACACCATTTGTGCCCTTGTATTTGGAGGTGCAGGAAGCTAAGTCCCCGGGAACTAACTCCACCGAGGTGCTTAGTTCCCCCATAGTCGGTGATTTTCTTTGATTAGTTTCGGAATCTTGTAGAGTGAATTTCGAAGATATTTTTTGAATATTTTCATTTCGAAATTAAGTTTACAAAATTCCGGAAATAATTAAGGAAAATTGCGGCGATTTTTCTATTCATGCTTCGAAGTGTGTACTAAGTTCCCATAAGAAAGTGGAGTAAATTCTCACATTACATGAGAAACTAAGTCCATTTTTACTTGCGATTATAGGTACAACATATATTTCAAGTTATGGATTCGTGCAAAAAAATTCTGACAATCAAACATGGCATTACGATGATAGAGAAGTCTAAGAAAGTGGGTCCGGAAATTCCGTCAGTCTGTCTGTCTTTCTGTCTGTTCGCACCTCTATAGCCTAAACAGATGGGCCGATTTGCTTCAAACTTGGTATTTAGTATTTATTTAGTAGTATCACATTCTCCGTCGTAATAGAATCGTACTACGAATCCCGAAAAAAGGTATCATGGCTTCCGTCGTACTAAAATTGTTCGTAAGTAATTCGGAGTTCGGTAAAAATGGTATCACTAAACGAACGAGTAGGAAATTTGACAGATTTTTCTACGAACAGTTATTGTGCTCGGATGTCACGTGAAACATTTTTAAATCGCAAATAAAAGAAGAATGTAAGTATTTTTAGTCTAAAAAAGAACGAATATTTAATTTTAAACAAAATATTTACGAAAGGTCAAAATTAAATACGAACAAATCCCAATTTCAAAGGTTTTTCGATATGCTGCAAGAGAAGCCAGAAATTGCCCAGGGAGTAGAATAAGTTTCGCTTCACGTTTCTCAGCTTCAGTCATTTCTAATTGAATCCACGCAGGACACAGTCTTTTTTCCAAAATATAAAGGACTCTTGAAAGATTTAGAGAAAAGGTAGACTGGGCCATCCCAATTTCAAAATTCTTGCCTACATCATATTGATATCCTCCCTCTACAATAAATCTTAAAACTGCTGCTAGTCTGCTGATCGGTGGAATTGAAGAAGTAGATACACATGGATCGAGTTCTAGGTTTAGCTCTTGCATTATATATCTAAATACTGCCTTATTGACTCGAAAGTTTTTCTTAAATCTGCAAGTAAAAAGAATCTACTGTTCTGATAAATAATTTATATTTTATTAATTTTACCAACATTTTGTCAGCAAGATCGAGTGGATCAAATGCGTCTCTTAAAATCCTTCGTTGCAATTTTAATTTCCGCTTTTTCCGTGCGTTTTCTTGATTTATTTCATAGACAGCAATCGCAATTGAATCCATCTTTAGATAACTTTTTTTCAAAACAATTGAAGAATACACAAAACAGACAAATTTAAAATTTGTTTTTCTTGTCACATTTTGACATAAATCAGCTGTTTCCGAAAGTCCGAAAAGAGGTTTGGATCGTGGCTGATTCCGTTCGGTTTGTGTGATTTGAATTTGTTCGTATTCGGGGTGAAGCGTTTCGTACGGAAATTTTCTACGAGGGAATCTGTGATAGGGCTGAGTATCTCGGGGTTGTTTTTCATTTTTTCTCTAGGTCGAAAAATAACGGTACCTGCGATACAATCTTTAACAAAAAGTTTGATTTTCTTGAAAACGGCTCTAACCATTTTGATAAAACGTCCAGGGTGTTATTTTCTTACAAGAATTTTTTTTTAAATAATTTTTCCAGATGAAAACTAAAGATTTCCTTATAATGGCATACTATAAAAAAAATTAAAATATTTTTTCCGAAAAGTTTTTCATAAAAACTCGAAATTTTCAATATTTTTTTTTGATAGACATTTAGTTTTTAAATTTTATTGCATACTTAGTTTTTTCCGAAAAATACTCTTATCTACTAATACTCTCAATTATCTAGCATAAGAACAAGTTCCTGCGACCCAGTCGTGCATTTTTTTAAATTTTATTCGACGATGTGACCGCACATATGAGCAAGTACGTGCGATCCAGTCGTGCAATTTAAAAGTAGACTTAGTTCCTGCTAAGTGAGAACTAATTACATCGGCGGAGTTAGTTCCCGGGACTTAGTTCCCCGCACAGTATTTGGATTCGCCTTCCCTTGTCCACGCCGCAAACAATACGGAAATCTGAAAATGGGATATGAATGTTTTCAGTCTAGTTATAAACAGAAAATGCTTGTAATTGTTACTAGACGTATGTCCGTAAGATTTCGGAGAGATTTTTTGGTTGAGTTGAGCCAGAAAATTGAAATGTTCCAGCAATTTCCACTAAACTCTTGGCGGCTTCCGAAGAAAACGAGATTCCCTTGTCAAATTTTCTGGATTCGCATCACACAATGCAGCTGTTATGATAGGTCAAAAAATTAATTAGTAGGAATGTCAAGGCAATATACTCTCGATATAGTTAAGTATGGTCATTCGAGCCATTCGGTAGACCTTATAGATAATACTGCTTCCAAATCTTTTCTATAGCAATGTTAAACGATTTTTCAGTGATACTTTAAGTTAAGTTAAGTTCAAAAAGACTAAAGATTTTAAAGAACTGCCAAATATGTTTCAAACACCAAAACTTCTCCAGATAAACTCTACACGCTGGCAATCTTTTTGAAGCTGTCAAAAAAAAAAAAATGAAGTGAACAGCAGGTAGCTTTGCAGCATTTTTCCTTAAGGTTTATGTTTATTATTTATAAACATATATATATTAATTTATTTATAGTTTATGTGTATTTATGTTATACATTATGTTAGGGACACTTTTTACGTTTGGGACACCTTTTTGGAAACTTTTTAAAAAAATTCAGAAGTATGACAATCAGCTGTTCAGGAAAACAAATTTTCATCTGTAAAATAAATCTATGGTTTTTAAACAAATATTAATGTTTTCCGTGTTATTTTAAGTGATTTGCAATAGATTCGCATAAGTTTCATGTTTTAAATCTTTTCCCACACATGATAATATCTAGCAGAATTTTGTTGCTGATGGATTTTAGTTATCCCTATAACTGGCCCCTAAGATCGCCACAAAATGGGTGCCAAAATTACCTTCTGACACAAATAAAAGACTCCAGATGTTTATGACATCAAAATCAAACTTTTGTTGCTCTGTTCAAATTGTACAATTTTAAGTTCGTCAATATACACAAAAACAATCGGTAAAAGACCAAAAAATCAAACCGATTAATCACTTAGAAAGAAAAATTATATAATTTTTATTTGTAGCGCTTTTCAATACCCACCAACATAAAATTTAAGTTACGCTAGTTTTCAGATGACAGCTGTTAGAGTATATAAGGCGTTTTTCTTTATTCACTGAGAAAAGGTCTCTGAACAGACTCTGAGCATTCTGAGCATACTCTGATAATTCGCTACAAATATATGTATGTAATTTTGAAATACGTTTTAGTACTTGGCTGTCACAAATTGACACTTGTCATATCGCTTTTAAACAGGCAGCAATATTATGCATATAATATTATTGTCTCTTTCGCTTTGGCATGCATTTTTCGAAGAGTGGCTTAGGCAATGTGCATGGGATAAAGTGAAATAGCCTAAGGCTCTAAATTGGCGGTTTATTGTGTTTTGCATATTCTCAGAATGTCCAGTAAATCTATTCTGAGCGTATACAGCATTCTCAGAGCACGGTCTGGTCATTCTCTGAAGGAAAAAAGAAATGCAACTTTGAACGCTCTGGCCGAAAAAAGAAAAATACCTAGTATATGATATCGGTGTACACCACGCAGCGTAAGTCAATCAATGACAAATATGCGAACTGTCAAACTATTGGAAGGCAACATTAAACAATGGTGTGAACCACGTTACCAGCACTCGCTTCTGAATTTCTTCAACAGTTCATTTTGATGACCACAGCGTTAAGTGTTAATTCTTAAATCAATTCTTCTCTGAGAAAAAAAAATATATTTTTAAACAGCGTGTGAATTTCCTTCCAAGAAAGGATAGATAAATTGATGTTTATTTGAAATTTGAATAAAAGCCAATTTTAAAAGGAAATTGAAACATTGATTCAAATGTCATTAAATCTTTTTGGATACTCACTATTCCGAAATATTTCCTCCCTCTCATCCCCTAAAAAAAAATACTATATAAATATTATCTTTTACCAAAGTGGCTTTTAACTTCGTTTAGCCAAATTCTCACGAAAACAAAATGAACTTTTCAATTGATTCCCATCGAAAGGAATGCATTTGAAAAATTCACATAAGCCACTCGTGCAGTATTTTCCCACCATCCCATCCCACCAAAAAACGGGTTGTGCTTGTGCTGTTCCTAAAAAAAAAATAAGGAAGAGTTTCCTCAATCGAGTGGAGATGATAAATTTACACGAAAAACAAACAGAACATACCTTCTGAGCCGACGTTCTCCTTGAATTCGTCTGAATTCCTGGAATAAACCCAAAAACTCTGCAGCTTGAGGAATGGCTACGAGTTGGATTGATGGTTTATTAGTTCAGTTGGATGCAGTTCGGCTATAGAAGAACTTCCGTTGAATAAATCGTGTGTAATATATTCACATTATATGTATTTGTGTAGATGTATGAAATGGTGTGGGTTAGGAAAATCGAACAAGTGAATTGATTTCGATTTATTAATTTCCCATTCAATTTGGTGCAGCATCTTTTTCTGCGAAAGAGTATCTTTCTGATGGTGAATGGTGCATGAAGCATGAAGCATTAAACATGATGCTATAGTTGGTTGTAACTCGTCAGCGATGAGTTATATTGCATCAAGTAGGGAGTACACTGGTAATCTTGCGAGTTTTTTGTGTGTAATATGTATTTTTTTAGAGGAAATTGAATTTTCAATGAAATTTGGATTAAATATTGTATGTTTTATGTGCGATTTTTCTCGATTGGCTTGTGGATAAAAGTTACTATCGAAGAAAAATAATACAAAATAAAATTAATATTGTTTTTGTATGGTATGTGTATCGAACAAAGAGAGAGCTTAAAGCTTTTTTCACTCTTGGCGTTCGAAGCTGATCTTTTTATCGAAAGTGCATAATCTTTCTAGACTATAACAACAGCGATCGTTTCAGTCTCACGAAATAATCCAACTGAGAAGGTTGAATAATAAATATAAACGAACTGTTTTTTTTTTACTTTATACACTCAAATATTGTAATTTAATTTTCTAACAAAGGCATTTGAAAGTATTATGAGCGGTTTGACACAATTTTATATTATGTTTATCAGCAAGCGGATACCTAATTTCTAAATTTATTTTGCATCTATTGAAGGTCAAGTGGAGTTGAAAATAGAATAAGTTATTCAAAAATGAGGAAAGACGTTTTTAAAAACCTAGTGAATTTTCTTAAAAAAAGTAGAACAAAAAATTGTTTTTTTTTCAGGATAAGTTTTAACGATGTGCATCATTATTTTTTTATAGTACGAACATTTAAAATATTGATATTGAATTTCTGCTAAAATTTATTGTTGCTTGTATATTTACAAACATCGTTGCTCTTAGTAAGAAAATACTGAATCCCTGTATTTCGGCACACGTCTTTACCACAGTGATTACCAAATTAATTAATGCCAGCAGCATCCTCTGCTGTCCACTTGCCTTGCGGGCATTAATCAGTTTACCTTTTTACCGAATCCTCCTCCATCCCACCCAACTCATCAAACAGGAAAAATAAATATCGGTTAACTGAAATGTTTCACAAATTGAAAAAAAATCCAAACCCCCCCCAAATCTGTTGACCCCGATGGAAAGCAATTTGCACCTCGGTCTGCATACCTGTATGATTCTGCACCAACGTTCAACTCCCCACAATTGCCATCCGCACTCTGCAAATGAGAATATCCTGTCAATAGAGAAAAACTTAACAACATCCTGGATGCACACATGCCAACCCCCCATCAACCCTTATAGGAATCGTTTTCGCATTTATGCTTGCTTGTGCAGCAAAAATAATAGAACTTGAGGCTTGGAATTGCGGCGCAGCACTCACTGCTTTCAACAAATTTCCAAACGACCAACAAGCCGGAATTGGGGAGTGGGTATCCTTTTTCACTCTTTTGTGGTCAACCTTATTTCACACTCCCTCTTATCCCCTCCATACATGGATGTGCATCACCATCGAAATTAATTAATTTCACTGTATCCTCCTATGATTTGTTTTTGTGTGTGTGTTAGAGAAGGTGGAAAGAAGAGTGTTGCTGCCACACACGATGTTCAATTACTGATTGTGCTTCAGTGAATTAAAGTTCCATTGTGAAAAAATGTGCACAATTTGTTCACCAATATCGCCTCTACCTTTTGCAAGGATCACATCACAATGGAGTTGGCGTATCTTTTACTCGACACCGATTGCAGGCGAATTGGTGGCGAATTGAATTGAGGAAATGGAAAAAGTACTCATTTGTTTGGCGAATTGTGGCAACCTGAGAGTAATTTGTTTCCGATTGCAATGTATGATGCAAATAGTCCTGCAGGGCGATCGATAACTCTGCTTTGACTTGCATTATTTGACCATGTTTAATGGTTTCTGGGATTTGGCCTACTTTTTAATCTTAATTTTCTTGGGGAGTTTTTGAGGATGTAGAGGGTTGAAGTTAAGAATGGAATTTGTAAAAAATGGGGTAAACTTTCTTGTAATTATGATGAAAAGGAATCAGTATTTTGGATGCAAATTTACATGGTTATTTTCCCTGAAAAGTTAAGAACTAGGTTAAAATATTGAAAGAAAAAACACAGAGGAAGCACTTCAGAATTAAGGGTTTCTTTAGGACTTCACTATCCCATTCTAATAATTTAAGCCTTCGACTTAAGATAGCTTTCCACGAAACATTCCCTTTATGCAGTTTTGTTTCAAAAGCCAGCCTAATAAGACAAATAATGCTTTGACAATTGCACAAGTTCGCTTAAACTGATTTCGAAAATCCTCGCGAGACAATTTCTAAACCTTTATTTAAAGTTAAGCCTTTAAACGTGCTCAACCAAAAAGCAGCTAATTAAGAAAATATCCCCAGCAAATCCATATCCATTGCGGCTTATAATGGTATTAAGCCCGTTTGCTGACGCCGCTGCTTCCTGTTCCATGCCAAAATTATTGTTTCCCTCTTAAGCATGTGTGTAATTCGGGGAATTTCGGTTGAATTATCCTGTATTGTATTACAACGGTATTTGGGTTCGATAATCTGTTTGACTGAATTTTGCCAGGAGTATGAAAATGGCTGTACGAGAGGATGTTTGGGTGTGTTTCTGGAATGTTTGGAACAGTTTTGCATTCATTTGTGTGTGTGTGGTAAATTATTTAATGGCGGTTGGTAAATGTATGAGTACAGCGATTGGGAATACTAGGATTGGTTTTACGCATCCTTTAGGTGCTGTGGTCTATCGCAAGGATGTTAAATGTTACAGGGTAAAGCTAAAAAGGTAATTAAATTTGTTTCAATGAGTGTTCTAAGTTCGTTTAAATAAATGTTTGATCCTTTGGATAAGCATTTGTAAATTTACTATTTCATTCACTTTAGTCATTGTATATAGAAACTATAGTACTATCATGGTGACGCATTTTGTGAACGCCCCCTATCTCGCTGATTCAGAACTAACTGACAGAATTGAAAAGAGAGTTTGAAGAGAATGTTTTTTTAAAATAGAGAATAAAGATGAGAGGCAGGTTAGAAATAGACAGGGCTATTAGGAAAAGGAAAAAAAAACATGCAGTGAGGTGAATTAATTTGTTGTTGCTTTGTTGGGGAAATGTTTGTTGTTATTATGAATTTTTTTTTTGTTTTGGTTGCCATGTTCATAGGCAAGAAAGTAAATATATATAATATATGCGTATGTACAAACAATTTCAAAGGCAAATTTTATGAGGCGAGTTTTGGATTCGTGAATATGAACAAAAAATTGATATAAATATTAAGCATGAAATCATGACATGGCGATAATAGAGAAGCCTTAAAAGTTAGTGAACAAAATGTATGTATGTCCGTCTGTATTTATAATGAACTGCAGCCTTAACGGCTTAAGTCATATAATTACCTATGGCTTGAACCAATTTATTTGGCAATTCTACTGCGCAGCTCACTTCAAATTTTCCTTCTCATCACTTGATTTTAAAAGATGGACTTTCTTTACATGAGGTATAACGATGGCTTATTATACACTATACAGTGTTCAAGAAAGAAGAAAGTACTTATTTTATATGTATACGTACGTATGAAAGAACACGAATGCATAACTTGCCTTATGCAAGTATCTATGTACGGATGTATATTAAACTACAGCCTAAACGGTTTGGCCAATCGTTTTCAAATTTGGAGCATAAGGTCATTTTGACGTTCTACAAAGGAGATTTTTCATTTTTTTCTTTAGCTCAAAAATTAACGGTAATTGTTATACAACCGTTATGTAAATGCTTATTTTTTGGAGCCGTTTCCAAGAATTTTTATGAAAAAAATCAGTGCAACTGCTAACTGTAGGTAAGCATTATATTTTGGTGAAAACTGCTGATCCGATTACTATCAAAATTGATGTAGATGTAGGTTTTTTGAAAAAATTACTCATTAAAATATACATATGTTATTAAAATATATGTACATATATGTACCTAAATTGAACAAAATATTTGCAAAATTAGAAAACTAAGGCTAAATTACAATAGAATGCAACTTGACATACAAATTAACGCAAATAATAGTATCTCCCTTTTTCATCCTTATATTTTCACAAAAAAGTCTTTGTTTACAAATCTAATTTTTACCTATGAATGGAAAGCAAAATTCAAAACAAAAATCCGTTTCTTCAAGGACGTTTGTATAATATGCATAGCAAGAAGTAAGCTTGTGTTTAAATTTTAAGACTGTATGTGTATATTTTCTTACAAACGGCAACGTCCCTTGAGTAAACAAAAATTTAAAAACCTAAAGAATTCTAGCCAATTTCGTACTAATGTATAAAATATGTATGTTAGTATAAGTGCTCGTATTCCCCATAAAACAGATGTAAACAAAACAAAATAAACAAAAATTCAAATCGCAGTCAATAGACTAACTGCCTATTCCTACCAACAACAAATTCTGTATTTTTTAAAAAACCGTTGCTAGGGATTTTTATATAGCAACAAGAGGCTTTAGGAAAGTAAGCAAAAATTTTAAAATATCAAAACAAAAAATATCTGGTCCTACGGAATGTGTTTTTTTATGAATGAATTGCACTACTGGGTTGCTCGTAGTAGAAGTTGTTGTTGTTAATCGTCGTTGTTGTTGTTGTTGTTAATCGTCGAGCCTTTTTTAAAATGTTGACACTGTATGTGTTTATTTACATACATGATACATATACAATGCTAATGCCTTAATCAAAAATATTTTAATGCAGAATTATAAGATAAACCTTTATTATCTTGCATATCAATATATGAACATATCGAATATGTAAATATACATACATATCAAACATGACATTACGTACGATGATTGAGAAACAAAATGTTAATGGTAAACAAAATTCTGCCCTTCTGAATGTGTAGCTCTTTGCAACCTAAACGGCTAAAGAGGTAACCTTTAAATTTGGTTTGTGTAGTTCTTTTGACATTCCTCAGAGGGGTTTTTAAAACTGTATTATTCATTATTATTATTACAAATATTATTTTGTTAACAAATAAATTGCACAAGTGCATCGCACGTACTTGCGTATCAATTTTGGTTCTAATCGGCTTACCAGTTCACGAGAAAGTCGAATAAAAAAACGGTCCTATGGAAGGTACCGTTCTTAGCCTACTATCTTGAATTTTTTTCACCAATACATATCCTGCACCTACAATAGTACACTGATTTTTGTTCATAAAAATTCTTAGAGCCGTTTCCGAGAAAAATAAGCTTTTACTTAATGGTTATATGACAGGTACTGTTAATATTTGAGCTAAAAAAAATTAAAAAGTCCTCTGTAGAATGTCAAAATAACCTTAAGTTCTAAATTTGAAGACGATTGGCGAAAATACATACTCACAGACAGACAGACATTTATGTTTCTATATCATCGAATGTCATGTTTGATTGTTATCTCAAAATTTTGAATCTACATAATGCATAACTTGCATTATAGTACCTATAAACGCAAGTAAAAAATATCTGAAGAGTCTGTTAACGGTACCTTTCATGTATTCATAACGTTTTTTTATTTTCACCTCTCTCTAAACGGCTTTTTGAATTTGCACAAAACGTTATATTGAAAAATTAAGTTGACGAATAAATTTTGAGCTCTATATCCCTTAAAATTGCCACCTCTAAGAGTATGCAGCACCAGTTATTCTGCAACTAGACATTTGCAAGTTATTGTATAAGAGCAAGTATGTGGCACGAATGCATTACTTGCGTTATATTATCTATATTATATGCATATAATCGCAAATTGAAATTGTGATTAGTTATAAAAATTCTTAATATTTAATTTAAAAAAAAAAGTCAACAACCACCTATCGACATCCCTTGTATGAATATGCAAAAACCTACAAACATATTTGGTCACTAACTTCAAAGTCCTTACTTTTATAATAATGCCATTGTTGATTAGTTTCATTATTAAGAATCCATAACTTGAATCCATAGCTCAACAAAATAACATCTTTTTCCTTTTCTACCCATTATAATTAAAATCCAAGTCCTTGTACCTATGAATTTTCAATAAGAGTTTTCTAACGAAGTTCTATACACAATTTGCACTTAATTTGCACCTTACGCCTATCGGATTGGGAAGCGAAATTCATAATTTACAAATCAAAACCAAAATCTGTTTCTTCAAGGAAATTAATATATATACAAAAAGTAAGATTGTGTTTAAATTTTAAGAATGTATATGTATTTTTTTCGCAAACGGCAACAAAGCAAGTTGTAGTAAAATAGTAAACAAAAATTTGTAAATCTAAAGAATTCAAAAAATGTAAACAAAAGCTACAAGCAAAGGAAAATAAACAAAAATTAAAATGGTTGTCAGTTTTGTTTACCTTCCTAACTGCCTATTTCTACCAACAACAATTAATTGTTTACCTTAAAAAAACCCGTTGCTAAGGATTTCTACTAGCAACGACTAAAAACGCCTACATCAAAACGATTTTAACCAATGAAAATCCAAAAAAATTAATTCACCTCAGCTAAGCGAAACAAAACACCCTTAATAATCTTCTGGTCTCTTTCTTTTCCTTCCCTCCTTACGTTCTCTTAATTCTCTCTCACAAATCTAGCGGTCACAACTAGCGCCATCACACGAGCTGATTCCACAAGATTTTTTGATGTTCCATAATAGTACTATAGGCAGTGTATATACAATGCTTTAGTCCGAAATTGGGAGACTCATTCTAAATTTGGAATTGCTGGCCTTGAGTGTTTGAATTATCAGACTGCTGGACCTTGTGGAAAGACTTGTAGATATACTAATGCCAGAAAAAAAAGTAATTAAAATAAATAAAAAATGCCCATACAGATGTATGTTTACGAGGGATGCACATTTTGATTGATTTATCGTCTTTGTAATTTTTTGTGTTTGCCAAGAATGAAAGGAAGTGTTTTTGTATTGTTTGAATTGATGGGTCAGCAACAAAAAATATTCTGTTGTTTGCTATTTTTCTTCAAAGAAAACAGCATTTTCCTGGTAGGAAAAGGGATGTAAACTAGATGTCGAATGAAGATAAAAAGCTTCCTGAACTAAGAAAGAAGTGTTCTATGTTTTTGTATTTGCTTATACATATGTATTTTAGGAAGGCATTTCGATATACTTAAGAGGTTTGCCAATCAAAATATATTGGAAGGAACCTTCCACACGAAACAAGATACCAGTAGCACAGAAACAAAAATTATCCCTTAGATTCCTCCATCATCAGTTTGTTGGGATAGCATTAACATAAAACAAGGTTTCATGTTTTTGTATTTAGTTTTTTTTTCCGAAAAGAAACTTTTTTGGAATTTTGTACACAAATCAACTTTTATTGTGGTAAAGCTAGCTAATGTCATATGTATTTATTTTGTTCCATTAAGGCATAATCACTGGTGGAAATGTGTTATTTAAAAGCTCATATTAATAGTTGGTGGTAGATCAAATATTTTGAGACTATAATTTTGCTTTGGTTCTTACTGCATGAATTGAGGTCATTTTGAAACAGCAGAGAATCACGATTTGATGATATTAACTTGAAAATGTTTGCGACATTAGCACAGTTAGAGTGCGAAGTTGATTGAATTAATGGCAAGGGTAAACAAGAGTGGTCCAAGATGGCTACCTTGGTGTACAACAGAAGTGATCACAACTGAAAGAGCATAACTAAATATAACGGACTATTTATTGGCGGCTGTCAAGATACAAGGATATACAATTTAGTAGGTTAGGACTGAATCCGAGAGAGAAAAACTTAACAAAATATAATATATAAGGAATTTTGTTGAAAGCCTTGTTGATATCTGTAGTGATGATGTCTGTTTAAAGAAGCTAGCAAAAAAATGTTCCACTATAGATGGATCATTGGATGATTGATTGTTATAGAGCAGAGAAGATAGTTAATAATCTTATAAGACGATCAAGGATCCGTTACTAGATTTGCTTGGGTGGTGAATGTAAATCTATCATTGTATAGTGTTTCATAGAGATTGCAGAATTTGTAAAACAGTGCGAAGATTTTTAACCCAGAATTTATTTCTCCTGTTTCGTAGCTCGGGTAGTATATAATTGTACAATGCAGGAAAAGTTGAACAGGACTTATAACTTAAAGGGGAGTTGACGGCCCTTATAAAATTGAGATCCACTCAACTGGCAAAAGCCGGAATCAGTTTGACCGTCAAACAAAAACACATACTTTTTGAGGAAAATGTGATTCGGAGAGAAAGTTAGTGGATCTTCATAAATGTTCCACTAAAGGTAGGGAAGGACGAAGGAAACAGCTGATGTTGACTTTTTATGTCTTGAGGAAGATTTGTTTCAGTTAACGCAACAACGTAACATGGGAGACCGTGTGACTGTGTGAGTTCAGAAAGTGGATTTAGATACAAGTGCATAACTTTGTTCAAATATTTATTTTTTATCCCAAAGTCACGCCGATTACGTCAGAAATTCCATCTCGGAAATTGTTGCTCTTAATCCTCGCAATGAAATCGTTATTGCGGGCGATTTCCATGTACACAATTCCAATTGGCACTGCTATTCTGGTCAGATATGTCGAGCATACCTTCCTTCGGGGTCTGACCAGAATCCAAAACCAGAAGAATTTTTTGCCGGGTTACATAACCTTACCCAACTGATCGATGTGCCAACGCGTATACCGGTATACCGGATGTTGCTGGGCAAGAAGCCCATACTCTTGACTTGGTTCTTACTTCTCACCCTGACAAATGCACCATTAGTGTAACTTCTCCATTTGACACTTCGGACCATTGTGTCATTTCAGCTAATTTTCGTCATCCAGACATTCAGTTAAAGAAAAACTTCCCAGCAGGACCGTTTGGCAATACGAGAAAGGAAACTGAGACGACCTGAATATTTTTTTCCGAAACTTTAACTGGTCACTTTCTTCCTCGGTATTCTTCCACACTGGCAAAGCTACTGCGTAAGCTTTTCCATCGCTCCTACTGTTCTGGAATCTTTCTTAGAAGATGGAAAACAGCATTTGTCCAGCCTGTCCCTAAGAAAGGTGACCCATCCTTTGACTCCTCCTACCGACCCATAGCACTTAAGTCCCTTCTTTCTAAGGTCATGGAAACGCTGATTAACCGTCAGCTTAAGGAAGCATAAAGCTTAAGGCATGAAGTTCTCTTAACGAAAATGCGTGCTTTTGGGATCGATAATACCCTTGTTTGTTGGATTAGAAGCTATCTTCTGGACCGTTCAATACAAGTTGTATTGGACGGTATCAAATCTGATTCCCACAAAACAAATGCTGGTGTGCCCCAGGGCTCCTTTCTGTCTCCGGCTCTTTTCCTCATTTTTATAAATGATTTTCTGTCTGTTAACTATTTTGCTGACGACTCTACCCTCAGCTTTTCATATTCGTTCGATAATTCACGTCCTTTGCCTTCGGACGTGCAACGGTACCGTATGTCAAGCTCATTTAACTCCGATTTTTACAGCATTGTCAAATGGGGTAATAGGAATCGTTTGGAGTTTAATGCTTCGAAAACTCAATGCTGTCTTCTGTCGTTAAAGCTAAACATATCCACAATGCCATTGCCATTCATCAAAGAAATCGAAAAGCTCTCAGTTTCAGTTCTCGGTATGGGTGTCAACGATCGTCTCCGTTGGACCGACCATATATTTGAGATCGCTAAGAATGCTGCTAAGTGCTTATATTTTCTGTATAGGTGTAAGAAGTATTTTTTTCCTTCTGCTCTGGCTACAATTTATAAAGCATTTATACGCCCTAAACTCGAGTATAACTCCCACCACTGGGAAGGTGCTTCACAAACATCGCTTCAAAATATAGCCTTAAGATTGATAGGTAATAGAACTGCTGCTGAAACGATTGCCCCTCGCGAACACCGACGCAATGTTTGATGTCTTTCCTTATTTTATCGTTTCTTTTGTAAAAAATGCTCAAAAAGTAGACAGTTGCATTCCTCCCCTTAAAAATTTCTCCCGAAATACTTGGCTCGCAAGGCATGCTCCTCAGTTCACACTTAATCCCAATACTAGACGTCGAGCCGTCAAAAATGCTGCGGAAATGTTAAGTTTTCTTAAGACGATGCCAGAAACATTTTCCACATTAGATCTGGCTACAATTTATATGACTTACATTCGACCAATACCCAGTTCGTTTTTGTGAAATAGTTTTTGTCAATAAAATCAGAGAATAACGACTGTTGCTTATAATACATTACTCGAGAACGACTGGACCGATTTTAGTCATTTCCTTAAAAGAGAACTGTTGACATTCATAGAAAACAATTGTGCTAATTAAAATAAAGGTTCCCACCCGAAAAAACTTTGTCTTTATTAAGCTCTTCCCTTAAAAATCCCAAAAAGGTCAACTTTAAAGTAAATCTTCCAAATCACTGAAATATGGGTCTGGTATCACCGAAACAAAATATAAAAAAAATATATCAAGAGGCTACAATACCACAAATCCCTGAAAACACATAAAGGATGTTTTTTTATGTAACCATCCACAGAATAGTATGTTTACACTTTCATAGCCAAATAAGCAGAAAAGTGAGCCAAAAACAATATAAATTTTGTTTTGATTTTCCTGTTTTATAAGCAATGCCGCCCCATAAAAGAGGACGCTTAAATAAAGTGGTCAACTCCTTTGTGAACCCATACCGTCCAGGACACCCATAAACATTCACACTTTATGGGTGCATGTCCCGTTATATGTGTTTCCCAATGATAACAAAAACAAGCTCCAAGCTGCTGATGCTTCTTAGTTTTTTTTTCTTTTGTGGATTCAATTTCGAAATGAAATATCCTTTTTTTCCAGTACTCGCTGTATCCTTGGAAAAAGGCTAAAAGTGCTATTCTGAGTTTAAATTGTTTTAGTTTACAAGAGTGAAGAGTGAAGTGCATTTTCTAGCATAAAGGATACTCCTTTGGTTACACAATGACGCTGATGCGGCGATAATGATGATGAAAGAAGATGTCAAACGAAAACGGATATCAGGACTTTCATTTATTTCCCACTGTCAGATCCGGAGTGAAATTCAATTGAAAGAGCAATAATAAGGATATGAATGTATGTGTTTGTGGGAGTGTATGTGTGTGAAGTAGTTGGTTGTTTGATTTATTTATTTAAAAAAGGGAAAAAGGGCAATTCATTTCATTGCGCTTCGCTTTGGTTTTAACTGAAAACAGTAGCGCTCCATGCACAAGGGAGTTAGTTATTCAATGAAAACTGGGAATTGGTTCCGTATCAACGGAAATCGTAGGAAAAACTAGCACCATTCATTGGGAAAATGAATGAATAGACCTCCTTCAGCTAATGTTCTTCCAAAGGTAAATTGATTTAAGTCCCAGGAAAAACTATTGAAGGTATTGGTTCAATTAGGACGTCAGATCGATAGGGTTGGTGTTTCTTTTTCAATCCATGCCATATTCTACCAGAGTTAAAAGTGTATTTTTAAACTTTTTTTTTTTGTATTTTACTTCTAGGGCTCTCAAGGCGTCTACAGCACAAGCAATGTCTGGCGACCTGAATGTGGACAATGGCCAGCGGGAGCATCCGCTCATAACAAAGTTCGAAATACTCAACCTTGTTCCCGATGCCAATGGCCGCCAGTTGCAACTGTTCGAAGACGAATTAGCAATAGTGCGTCATCGATCACAGCAGCGCAGACGACCGCGATATCCGTTGACCAAATGGCGGAGGGTTGGGCTGATTTCAGGACGGAACGTTCATCTGGACACCATTGTCTGGCCGGGAGGAGACATTGTTGTCTCAGGTAAAGAACAACGTCGTAAGTCAAACATTAGATTGGCCCTATACAGCGTTGCATCTTCGATAGGACTGTCGGCGAAATCGCGAACGATATTTCGCGTTGTAACTGCCTTAGCACCGCCATTTGTAATGGCGTCCGAATTGGATGAGGACGGATTGTGTTTGCGGGGATTGCCGTGCCATCGATTGCTGCCGAATCGACAGCATAATCTGACGATTATGTTTAATAACATCGAGATACAGCAACGGTTTACGCAGGACGTGCTGGATCATGGCGGCAAAGTGCCTTCCGATGAGACGGACAATTTTTCAAATCCCATGTATGAGTAAGTAGAGTTCAATTTTGTTTACAAAATTCTGTACATCATGTTTTTTTTCCACAAAAATAATGACATTTACAGACAAATTTTGTTTTATTTATGAAATTTCTAATAGATAATACCACTTCACTTATATTCTTAGAAGTGTGACTTTAAATTCTTTTTTTTTTATTCCTACACATAAAGATCCTTATTTAAAGCATCCTAACCAAAAACAACTCTGCCAGATAATCCCACTTCTGAAATAAAAACACCTATATTCTTAGAAGTGTGAATTTCAATCACTTTTTTATTACCCCCGCTTAAAGCATCCTAGCCAACAACAACTCCAAGAATTTCAATAGTTATAACCCTAAAAATCAGAGTTTAATGCAAATTACAAAGGAAATTTCTTAATGACTTTGCTTTTCGGTGGGGGGGGAGGTGTGTGTATGTTGTTCATACTGAATACCAATCAACATTTTCCCAGAATAATCTTCGAAAATTAACGTTTTCCTCTTGAGATGTGTGGTATGTAGTACTACGCAGTAAGTAGTTGAAGCTGCTGCAACTTCCGACATTTCAAATATTTATCGCAAACTTTAAACTAGCAAAAGTTTCCGATGACGACAATGCAATTTAAGTTCCCTTATAAATACTCATAGTTTTAGAAGTTTTCACTTATAGATTGCTTCAAGGGAAATGTACGATCTGTCTCGTTAAGTGAATAATACAGTATGGAGGGAAAGAAAATCTATACTTATTTTCAGGAGATTTAGATTTATGTCAAGTAGTTTGATCTTGTTTGATCTTACGTCACTGTTATGTTTAAATTGCATTACCAATTTATAAAACACAGAGATATTTAAATAAATAAATAATTAAGTCGTACTCTTACTTCATTTTTATTTGAGCGACAATTTTTAAACTGAACGATGGATTTCAATTTGATTATGATAAAAAAATGGATTTTAAGGTTATCACAATCCAACGAGGTTTTCGAGGCGACAACGAAACTTTCAACTGAATGCTAAAATGAATTCGATAAAAAAGAGCGACAGAGACAAAACATACAGGGTATTTCAATTTATAAATTTCATTAAAAAATTCAAATCCAACGCGATTTTGTCGCTGTAACAATGAAGCATTCAACGCTCAACAACAACTCGTTAAATAAGTAGCAACCAAGACACTAGTGCAGCGTCATTTTTAAAAATTTTATAAACGGAACGAAAAACTTTAATTGTGAAACTCAATTTCTCGTAACTACCGCGGATGTCTTGACTAAGTGAATAAATGATTAATCAGTAGCGACAGAGATAAAAATTAACTAATTTCTTACAAATTCTGCTGTTAGTGGAATTTTTAAAATTGAACGAAGGATTTTAGTTTTTCTATTTTATTACAAAATTTAAATTTAAATACTAAAGATTCGAGTTTCTCACAAACTAAAGCAATTCTTTCAACGCGTTGAATAATCAGCGAGAAATGCTGCGATATTTTTTAACTGAACGATAGATACAATTTTTGTAATTGTTTGAAAAATAAAAAAACAAATAAATTTAAGGTTTACGCTTTCGTAAATCAACGTATTTTTCCGTAGTGACAGCGCGGATTTTAGCCATCAAACTCTATTTTAACAGCGATCTGCAAGAAAATTTAAATTACATAAAGAAGCAGCGACAAAGAAAAGAGTGCAGCCTTTTTTACAGTTACTGCTGATAGCAAAATTTTTGAAACTGGACGAAGAATTTCGATTTTCAAATTGAATACAAAATTTAAACTAAAACTTTATAGATTCTTACAAAACGAAACGATTTTTTCGTTGCGATAACTTTTAACTGTCAAACTCTGCTTTTACAATGACTTAAGAAAGTTCCTACATCTACGTTTTAAATAAACAGCGACAAGAACATAACAACAGCGATTCTCTTACAAAAGCTGCTGACAGAAACATTAATTTAAACTGAACGACAGATACAAATTTTGGTAATTATGTCTTTTAACTTACAACTCGCAAGTGCGCCTTAAAAATTGCATAGACATTTTCAGAATGACCCCAAAAACGACATAAGTCAAGGTCATCCCCGGTCTTGAGTTGTAAATTAAAAGACATAATTTCCCAAATTTTTCTATAATTGCAAAATTTTAATTAAAAATTATTTAAGACTTTAATCGTCAAACGTTCGCGATAAAGTAGCACCGAAGAAACTGAACAAGGAATTTAAAATTAAAATTATAAGTAAAAACATTGAAGATTCTTTAAAACCAACGCGATTTTTTCGTTGCGATAGCGAATCTTTTTACTGTAAAATTCAAGTTTAGTAATGGCATACGCAAGTGCTCACAAAAATTCTTCTAATTAACAGCGACAAGAACATAAGAAGAGCGATTCTCTTAGAAAATAAGCGGACAGCGCTGTTTTTTTTTTCAATTGAACGAAAGATACAAATCGTTTAGTAATTACAAAAATAAAACGAAAAATAAATGAACATTTAGGCTTTCGGTTTCCTTCCATCAAATTCAGTTTGGACAGCAACATGCAAGAATAGTCAAACGCGATAATAAAGTAGCAGCGACAAATACAAAAGTGCAGGGTTTTTTAAATATACTATCCACTCTCAATTGGCAAATACCAGTTATACAATGACATACACAAGTGCCCACACGCACACGTCAAAGAAACAGCGACAAGAACATAAGTGCAGCGATTTACTTACAAATTGGCTGCCAGCAATTTTTTTTTTAACTCAACGAAGGATAATAATTTTTAGAATACTCACAGTAACGCAATAAAGTAGCAGCGATTTTTTAACATAGTGTTTCAGCCGCTGATTTTTTCTCATTTGTTTTTTAACAAATTTTAAAAATGGCTTCCTTTGTCAGAATATTCTAACAAGACACCATGAATAAACCCAATTATTTATCAATCCTTAACTGTTTCCATTCTTGTCCTCCCATACTGTTCATTTGTTCCTCCCACTAAAAACAACTTTGACAAACAATCTTCTACCAACAACTAAACACTAACACAACACCCATTCTATCTTCCTTTTAATTACAGAACAAAGTGCTGTTATGGCCTTTCCATGGACCTCCTCGACAACATTGCTACAGAATTGGAATTCGAATTTCATTTGTACATTGTTCATGATGAATTATTCGGTGCCAAATTCTCGACACTGAATGATTTCATGCCCCGAAGAGCATCATCGAGAGGAGGCGGCAGCAACCATGATACTACTACTAATAGCAACCGACAAGCATCAGGAGTCAAGGAGCAACATCACCAACAGCAGCAGCACCACAAAGCAAAAGATGCTACAGCGACAAGTGACGTAAACGATCAATATCCTGCCAATTCAGCTACAAACCAACAACAGCAGCAACAACAACGTCGATATCATTCGCCCGAAGGACGAACTCGCACTCGACGTCACACTTCTAACAGCGGTAAGTGTTCGTACCATCTAATCAATGGAATGTTCATGTGTGTTTGTGTGTGTTGACGAGTCAGTGTGTTAATCATTGTGATGTGTGTGTTTCCTGTTAAAGGAGTTCAATTAAAATCCCTTTTTGTTCAGCCAGCTTAGAGCGTGAGAACAGCTTGAATAGCAATGGATTCAACTCGAAGAAGAAGATGTCAGCGATAAATTTGGGTGTTAAGCAGCAAGGACGAGCCCTCAAGAGGCATCAACGTCAGGCGGCATATGACAACGCCGCCACCGTCACCGACACCGTCACCAACGATGGCATTCAAGCCAATGTGGAGGTCGACAATGTTGACGCAGTCAAGGAACCCCAGGATGTGGTCGAGGATGTTTCACTAAATGACTGGGTCGTGCCGAATGATTACAATGATGATCAAGAGGAAGCAGGTGAAATCAACGATGAAACCAAAACCGAGCAGCCGACGGATGGCAAGAGAAGTATGAAGATTGTCCTTTTAATTTTTTTTCCTTTGTGTTGTCAAGATTTGTAATTTGCATTATTAAAGTATCATCTGACGTTTCCAATGAATATTCCTCGGTGTTTCGTTACAGTTCAATGGAATGGAATAATTGGTGATTTAATATCCGGATCAGCAGATATGTCATTTGCACCTCTGACAGTCTCAAGGTAAGTGCACAGGTTTGGGGGGAGACATACGCAAATTGCAGGATTCACAAGTGTCAATTGGCAAGGTGGTGCACTCTGGGTTTCTGTTCTTGAATGGGGATGTAATGTGTCAAGTGGGCTTATGAGGATTCTATGGTTTTGAACTGTTGCGTTAGTGCATCCTTATGTATGTATTTGCATAGAAGGAACGCTGCAACTGATTTTGATTTAATCGATGCAGAATAAGAGCTCTTGAAATAGGGTATGTGTACTTGTCAAAGAGCATAGTAGGAGGTTTAAGTGGAGGGATGTTTATGATATTTGAGTCCAGAGTGAATGGAGACATGTGAAGATTTTGTTTGTAAAAATAAATTAATCAGATTTTTTGCTTTTGACACTAGTCTTTAAACTGAGGTGGGTTACCAAGTCAAAGAGAAAGTTTGACGACATCGTTTGGCAACGAATTTCTTAATTTGATTTCATCTTTTTTTATTGTTTTTTTACTTAAAAACTTTGACTTTTTCTACAAAATTTGTTTTTTGTTTTATCATTATAAACTTTATATGCGTAATTTGGGAAATAAAAATATTCATATATTCATAGACAGTCAGGCGGCAACCAAGGCCTTATCCTCAATTGTCTCCAAGTCCAAACTGGTTGATCGATGTCGCAAAGATCTGCGACTAATCATCAAAACGAACCTCGATGGGTCCCCGGACACTGTGACATATACGTAAATGAAATGGCAGATAAACTGACCAAAAACGGTTCATCCCTAGAACCGAGCCAAATCTTACCTTGACTACTTGTGCAACTGGAAAAAGAGATGACCAAATTCACAAAAAAATCCTCAAAGCCGCAAACGATAGATAGTCAAAACAGAAAAACACAGAATACATTATAAAGCTAAGTAGGCCTTAATTGTCCCCCTTAATTGGTATTTTTTTTTTTTTTTTTTTTTTTTTTTATAATTAACGCGCGCACAAGGGACTATTTGTTTCCCTTTTAATGTAACACACTGCGCGGGCATTAGGAAGATAGGGAGGGGAGAGATAGGAGGTGTCGATTAACATTGGTTTTGAATGTTTGCAAGTTGAAATGGCAAGGGAAAATCTCGCCGGGTAAACCATTCCAAAGTCTTGTTGTACGGCTAAAAAAAGAATCTCTATATTTCACGGTACGTCCGAAATTGGGCTCAAGGGTGAACTGATGGGCATTCCTAGCAAGACGAGTATTACGGGCGAAACTTTTAAGGGGAGGAATGCAGCTGGCTACCTCGAGTGAACATTTTTTATAAAAGAACCGATAAAATAAGGAAAGACATGAAACATTGCGACGGTGTTCGAGAGGGGCAATTGTTTCAGCGGCAGTTCTATTTCCTATCAATCTTAACGCTCTATTTTGTATTCTATCAAGCAAGTGAAGCGATGTTTGTGAAGCACCTGCCCAGAGGTGGGAGTTATACTCGAGTTTAGGGCGTATAAACGCTTTATAAATTGTAGCCAGATCAGATGGGGAAAAATACTTCTTACACCGATACAGAAAACCTAAGCACTTAGCAGCATTTTTAGCGATTTCAAATATATGGTCGTTCCAACGGAGGTCATCGTTCACACACATACCGAGTACTGAGAGCTTTTCGGTTTCATCGATGTAAGTGCCATTCATGGACAATGGCATTGGGGGTATGTTTAGCTTTAACGACAGAAGACAGCATTGAGTTTTCGAAGCATTAAACTCCACACGATTCCTATTACCCCATTTAACAATGCTGTATAAATCGGAGTTTAATGAGCTTGACATACGGCACCGTTGCAATTGTACGTCCGAAGGCGAAGGACGTGAATTATCGAACGAATATGAAAAGCTGAGGGTAGAGTCGTCAGCAAAACAGTTAAGTGGATTAGAAGTAACAGACAGAAGATCATTTATAAAAATGAGGAAAAGAGTCGGAGACAGAACAGAGCCCTGGGGCACACCAGCATTTATTTTATGGGAATCAGACTTGAATCCGTCCAATACAACTTGTATTGAACGGTCCAGGAGATAGCTTCTAATCCAACGAACAAGAGTATTATCGATCCCAAAAGCACGCATTTTCGATAAGAGAGCTTCATGCCAAACTCTATCAAATGCCTTGGAGATATCAAGAGCAATAATCTTACTTTCACCAAAGCGATGTAAAGATTTGTTCCACTGTTCGGTGAGATATGCCATCAGATCACCAGTGGAACGGTTGCTGCGGAAGCCATACTGACGGTCATGGAGAAGCTTACGATCTTCGAGATATTCCTTAAGCTGACGGTTAATCAGTGTTTCCATGACCTTAGAAAGAAGGGATGTCAGTGCTATGGGTCGGTAGGAGGAGGGGGAGGATGGGTCACCTTTCTTAGGGACAGGCTGGACAAATGCTGTTTTCCATCTTCTAGGAAAGATTCCAGAAGAGTAGGAGCGATGGAAAAGCTTACGCAGTGGCTTTGCCAGTGTGGAAGAACACCTCTTCAGAATAATCGGGGGTATACCATCCGGGCCAGCGGATTTGTGTATATCGAGATCTTTGAGAACTCTTGCTACTGTACGAGTGCGGAAAAAAATCTGTCCCATGGAAAAATTTACATTCTCAAGTACAGGAGGGGCAACGTTGCTATGCGGCAGCGTGGAGCTGGCAGCGAAATGGGCGGCGAGCAAGTTTGCCTTCTCTGAAGAGTAAACAATTGGTTTGTTATTGTCGATGAGCGTTGGAACCGAAGATGTTGAGGAGTTTTTAATATTTTTTACAAATGACCAAAAATTTTTACTGCCTTTGGGACACTGCAGAATTTTTTGCCGTAATTTTTGGTCATGCAAAAATTTGGTTCTTTCAATAACGGAGTTGCATGAGTTTCTTGCTTGTTTGTGCTTTTTCCGATTTTCCTCTGTAGGGTTGGCTTTGTAAGAACGGAAACTTACTTCTTTGAGCCTGATAGCTTCTTTACACTCAGAATTAAACCAAGACTTTTCTTTAGGTTTGATGCTTTTTACTCTGTTGGGAATAAAAGCACGCATCCCTAGAAGAATCACATTTGTGATCATTTCAGCACTGGCATCAATGTCACTATCGAGGAAGCATAGTGACCAGTTAAAGTTTCGGAAAAAAATATTCAGGCCGTCCCAGTTGGCTTTCTCGTATTGCCAAACGGTCCTGGTGGGAAGTTTTTCTTTAACTGGATGGGTGGAGGATGAGAAATTAGCTGAAATGACACAATGGTCTGAAGTGCCAAATGGAGAAGTTACACTAATGGTATATTTATCAGGGTGAGAAGTAAGAAACAAGTCAAGAGTATGGGCGGCTTGCCCAGCAACATCCGGTATACGCGTTGGCACATCGATCAGTTGGGTAAGGTGATGTAACCCGGCAAAGAGCTCGACATACCTTCCTTCGGGTGTTGTCTGACCAGAATAGCGGAGCCAATTGGAATTGTGTACATTGAAATCGCCCGCAATAACGATTTCAGTGCGAGGACAAAGGGAAACAATTTTCGAGATAGAATCAGACAGCGCATCAAACTCGTTACAAGTCGAATTGCTGTCGAGATTTGGACTCCTGTAAATAAAACAATAATGAATGACATGCTTGCGGACAGTAAATTTGAGCCACAAGAAGTTAAAGTCCGTGTTGGAACATTGCCCATATTGGGGAAGGCTCTGGCAAGCAATATCATTCCTAACATAGACCACGAGACCATGATGGGAAAAGAGTAATGGCACCAAGCTATACCCATGTAGAGCAAACTCTGATAAATCAATATTTACTCCAACCTGGGTTTCACTTAATGCCAAAACAGCTGGCCTGTATTGAACAGTGTAGACGTACAGGTGAAAGAAATTCTTTCTAATACCACGAACATTGGAATACACGACACAAAAATCACTTACCATTTAAAAATACTTACACACAAAACACAATTCTGAATAAGTCGAACCATGCAGTGAAAATCCAAATTAATCTCTGTAATAATCAAACTGTCTTAGGTGTTATGCCCATAAGACAGCTTGCATACAAAAAATCAATTTAAATATTCAGCACAATAGGACAAACTCAGATGCCCTTATCTATTTACCGCAAGCATACGATGCCTACAGTAGATAAGAAAGAGGCAGTTAAGCTAAGCACAAAGGGTTGGGACAGATAGGAGGATAATTTAATTTGTTATGCAAGTGTGAATTATTTTTTTTTTTCTTTCACAGCGCGAATGGGCATCTTATCGTCTTCCAACGACGCAAGTGGATATTGTTATTATCTTTACAGCACACGCGAGGGGGTTTTGCCAATTTCTCAAACGAGTGTGTAATATAATTTTTTTTTTAACACTCGCGATAACAATGCGCAATAATTTTTTTTTTTTTTTTTTTTTGACTTTTGTTTAATTGTTATGCGCGCACCTCGACCCGACGTCCGGCCGCTATGAGCTTAAGATCGATCACTGGGAAGGCACATGAGCAGAAAAGGCATCATATCACATCAGACATATGCAGAAGGTATCAAGACGTTGATGATGGATGAGGGCTCATATTACTTCCTCTATGAATGCGTCAGCCTAGCTCAGATCAGGCTCCTATTTCACCTTTTCAATTTGCACTTTGCAACTATTCACTTTTACTTCGCAAATTTCGTTTCACCAAACGCCAATTTGCAATGACGAAATTAAAAAAACCGTTCTTCTCTGCAAATTTTGTTTCACCAACCAGAAATCTGTAAAGTGCAAAGTTTTTGTAGTTTGCAAAGAGTTCTTTCATTTCGTTTCACCAAACAAAAAACTTTTCACTTCGCAATTGAAAATCTGCAAAGCTTTTCAGTAATATGCAAAGAAATTCCATTTGCGGTGGATTATTTCGTGATTAAATAATAAATTAAAATGAATCGCTCCAACGACTTTTTGAAGACGAAGAGTATAATAAGAGTGGCGTTAGAAATGTGAAATCAACACACATAAACAAAATTGAAATGTATGTTTTAATTATTAAAATAACAGCTTTTTACAAGATGCATATTAAAGTATATACGGTATGTAAGTAAAACACAATTTTAAAATTTTTGTCCACCTGTCTGTCAGACAGACTGTTTGTTCCGTCTAATCTCGGGAACAATTGCACTGATTTCGACGAGACTTTAATTACTTTATTTAGTTACTTCTACGATGTTAACGTAAGTTGGCCTGGAAGTGTACATGCTGACAGAGTGTTGAGGATTTTCCGTTTGGTAGCAAATTTTAATGCAGGTTATTGAGCAAAATATCAAATAGATATCGTAGTTTAAGTACTTATTTAAGAACAAACTAGACCTCAAACACAGATTAAAAATAAGAGTTGGTCGTCTGTAAAGTCGGTTTACAGACAATAATTTTACGTCATAAGAAAACATTGATGGCACCAACACCAACATACCGCCCTTTAACTCACACCCACAAACCCTCTCGTTAAATCCACACACACACACACCAATATCTACATCTACTTTCTACTTTAACAAAACTCCGCCTATTTTGTATTTCTTTTTCTCTTCTTGTGCTTTTTGAATTTGAGTGGAATTATTTTGGGAATTTGCGCCTGTTCTTTTTCATGTTCCCTTGGTGCTTGCGATCAATTTTGGTTAAAGCATCAATCATGAGTCTTATCAGCATGAGTCATGTTATTTCGTACGTGTAGCCTGTCATCGATTTATAAGTCGTTATCACGTCAAAAGATTTTCAAAAATCTAATCAAGTTTATTTTTTTAATACTTAAATATTCAGCTGAAAATGAAAAGTTACGTTTTTAGTTGGTGAAACGCCTACACTTTTCATTTTGCAAAAAAAAACAGGAAAAATTGCAAAGTGCAAAATCGTGGAATTTTCTATCGAATATCCCAAGGGAGTTTTCATCCGACTGTGTTCACAGCAGTGCCCAAGTAGACAAATTCACTGACTATCTCGAAGTTATACCTATCAATTATTACGTTCTGAACAAGTCACCGGATTTAATTTATGAAGACATACACTTCGCCTTGTCCTCGTTTATAATCACTCACGTTTTGATTTCTTCTGACCCCATGGAAGTGAATGTACCGGTTGCTGCTACTACTACTTCTTTTTATAACATCAATGTCGTAAACAGTGTTGACTTATTTAATACTCGCTTACCCACCAGGCGTTGCTCGGGTATGCCATACATTTGCAGAAGAACGAACCTAGGCGTGGTGCCACCTAGTAATCTTTAAAAGTTAGATATCTCCTTGTGAAACCACCCCTGCGGCATGAATTGGTGATTCAAATAGCTTTAGTTACACCTTTGTACATCATCTATCTTCTCGTCAAAGTCGGTGCATAAATAAGAATTTTCAACAAAAAAATCATCCAGCGCCACCAATTTAAATTAGCCTCACTTATTTCTTACAAAATCAGCTTTCTGTCTTTGAAAACCCGTCAAAATCGGTCTATAAATAGGAATTTTCAAAAAAAAAAAAAAAAAAAAACACACCCCAACCGCCACCTAGTGGGTAATTTCGATAGACTAAGTTACTTCCTAGAACATCAGCAATCTGCCAAGGAAAGTCCCGTCTATATCCTTTTCTATACTCGGGACCGTACAGCCACACAATTTCATGATGATCGGTTGACTTGTTAGGGGATGAAAGCGTTACAATCAAACAAACTCAAATTCACATTTTATAATATAACATTACAAGTTAGGATTTTTCAATTCCCATTCGAAAACTCTATTTTTCATTTTTCTTTTTTCTTCTCAATATAATTTTTTTATCCACCATTCATAAAACCAATCATGTTTCTTACTATTCATGGATCAGAAATGCATTTATACACTCAATTTAACTCCAAAGTAGTTCTGACTTCCTTCCTTCAAAACTACTCAATTGGGAGCAAAAATAGTAAAACAAATATTTAGGAAGAACACAAAGAAGGAAAAATGGAACGATAACAAAATTCCTGAAGAGGAAATATGGTTCCCTGAAGAAAAGAAGTAAAGAAGTAAAGAACAAAAAAAAGAAAAGAAGAAAATCCAACCACAGCCACAATCTGTCGTTGCCAATTTGCACTCTCTTAATAGGATTTGCATATCAAATCCAAAAAAAAAAAATCCAAAAAAAAACAAATAAAATTCCTTGCCACAGATATACATGTCCTTGTCCTTCTTCTTCCTCATAATACTTACATCTTTTGGGTGACGAAAACAATAACAAAATGAATTTCTTATTTTAAGGCTAAGACATGTCCTGGCTAATTGACACAATTAAAGAGTTTCCAAAAGGACCTAGATTCTCTATGAATTTCCAATTAATTTCCAGAATTTTATAGGATCTAACTGCATATATCACCCTCATTATCACTAATCCTTCATTCCATTTCAATGATGTGCGTTAATTTTTTTTTTCCTCTCTTTTATCTTTTCTAGGGCTCGCGCTGAAGTAATAGATTTCAGTGCCCCATACTTCCATGGAGGTGTGTCCTTGTTGGCTGCACCGAAGAGGAAATCAGAAATTCCATTGCTGGCTTTCCTGTTGCCATTCTCGCCAGAACTGTGGATTGCCATTTTCACGTCACTCAATGTGACAGCTATCGCGGTAGCCATCTATGAATGGTTAAGTCCGTTCGGCCTTAATCCTTGGGGTCGGCAGAGGAGTAAAAACTTTAGTATGTCATCAGGTAAGTGCATTACTATTATTTACCTCAGTAAAAGGATATACTCCACTGGATGCTCAAGTGTATTTATTATTTTTTTTCTGTTTTATTTGCAGCACTTTGGGTTATGTGGGGATTGCTGTGTGGACACCTGGTCGCTTTTAAGGCTCCCAAATCATGGCCCAATAAATTCTTAATCAATGTTTGGGGTGGTTTCAGTGTGATATTCATTGCCTCGTACACAGCAAACATAGCGGCGCTGATAGCTGGGCTTTTCTTTCATAATTCCGGGAATACACCCGAGGTGTCGGTAAGTACTTTACATAATATCACTTCCGCCCTCTTCTTCCCCCACCTTCTGGCACTTGTCAACATATTTTCTTTATTATGCCAAATACACTTGAATTTTATTCTTATTCTTCTCAAGGGCTTGTCCCGTGGGAGGAAAGCTAACAAAGTTCTTGAGAAAGAAACATGAATATAGTAAAATTGTTCGTTGTCACTGTGGCGTATGTGGAACATTTCTTTTATTGCTCTTTTGAGAAAAAAGAGGTTTTCTTTGGAAGCAAACAAAAAATTGTGCAATAAAAATAAAAATAAGAACAAGGATGTGTGCCTAGTTTAAAGAGATTTCGTTTTTTTTTTTTTCGTTCTGAGTCGCAGGAAACTTTTATGAGGATTTTGTGTCGTTTGACGATAAGTGCATTCAACATGCCCTGCTAAGCGAATAAATATTAAATGAAGAAATTATAAAATATTTTGTGACTGTTGTTGATATCACTGTGTAAAACGCTGTGTTTGGGAATATCTGTTCCACTTTCGGTATTTTTTTTTTAAATTAAATGAGTACATTTATTTAAATGAAAAGGATCCCAGAGTTTTAATAATTTGTAAGAAAATAATTTTTTCTGTTTTTTTATTTTTATTTTTTGTAGTTTTAAAGAAAAATAATTTTAATTCAATTTAAACATAAGTATGAAAGTTTGCATATTAATAATAATGTCTTTAATTTTAATTCGAATTCACAAGGTTATTATCGGAAATTGTTTTACTGCCGAATATTTATTTTCAAGAAAACGCTCTTCATTGTGGCAAAGTTTTCAATTCGTAAGTTGTGAATCTGAGCTTCGAATGCTTACATTAGATTTCTAAACAAAAAATATATTTTTAAAGAGAAACATGCCAACTGACATGATAACTATGAATTCGTGAAAAAATGTTTTCAAATCCGTATGAAAACGAGAACAGCGTAACATAGTTATTTATGAGATGAAATATAAAAAAAAACAAATGAGTACTATATGAAACATTTGTGTTCGCAAAAAGTTAGAATTTAAACAGACGATCAAATATGACATACAGATGACAGAAAAAGAAATTTTATTCAGGCAATTATATCTTTTTGTTAATTTGCAGTTTTAACCATAACTAATAGTTTCGAAAGCAGCACATAGAATTGTAAAGGCATTCTACAGGAAAATAATTCTAAGGCCTCCAAAGGAAAACTTCGACTGCGTATATGAACTCCTAAAATCTCCTTTACAACATCTTTACTCTAACTGAAATAAATCTTTGTTCTAATTTTTCAAGCAGTGAACATTTTATGTACACCTGATTCTTCTGTTTCTTGTGCAAATGAGTGATCCTGATCCAACATCAATCGTCTAAGCGCATCTGTTCAAATTCGTTTGCATTAAATTAACTATTTCTACAAGGTGTTTTTATCTCCTTTGTTCTTCCCAATTTAGTCCCGTCTATCAACAATTTGTAGATACTCTTTTGATTGTGAATGCTGCTTCCCTGTTTGACTTTAACTTACCTTACCTTAACTTCGATCGCGCTACTGTCCGAGCTGGATCTGGGCCTCAACCAACAAGCTTCTCCAGCCAGCTCGGTTCCTAGCTAGCTAACTCCAGTTTTGCACTTGTCAAAGTTATAGTTGTCTATCGCGATGTTTTGTCCAAGAGGTGACTTTAACTAACCAGACTTGAAATGGACACCCTCCAATGATAATTCATGTTTTATTCCATCTTCCAATAAATAATACATTTTCATCGCCAGTGTACTCGAGTAAAGCCTATTTCAAATAAGTGGTAACTCCAACAACTTAGAGAGAAAACTGGACCTTGCCTTTGGTCGATATAGCTATGTGCTTCTTCTACACATCAATATTCGCCTTCTTTATCCAATATGTTTCTTGTTCAGTTCAAAAAAACATTATTTCATATCCTCCTTGGCAAATTAAATAGTAATATTCGTAATATTAAAAATCAATTTAGGAAAATATTCTTAAAACTCCAGACGTGTTAAAATCATTTCTATTTCCAAAACCTCCTCCTGCTTTTCGACTCTATACAATTCTCTGCATTAAACATATTTTAGTAAAATTTGTCTTATTTTAGAGCCTAGGCGCTTTACCAGTTTATTATCATGAAAAGAAAATTAGTTGGTCTTTTGTCTACGCTCAATTTCATCGACACTGATTCTTCTGATCCCAAAGTAATTGTTCCTCTCTTTGCTACCTATTTTAGTCAATACTACAGAAATACTTCCAATCCGGCTGACCTTGAATACAGCAGTTTTTTATTCAACTCCCCACATACATAGATGACTTTTCAACTGACCCTGATAGCAGCCCTGCAATTTTTCTTAAGAAATGTGCACTAGGGGAACCTATTTCTAAACTCTTCACACTGTCGCTCTCACAAGCAATCTTTCCCTTACTTCTCTAAAAGGGCTATAAAAATCAGATCTCATACTATCAAACGATGGCTAAGCTCTCAGCTATACCCAAGCTCTTCGAAAGCATAGTTTATAATTCATGTTACTCTCATTGTAAATCAATTTTTTCTCTTCGTCAACACGGTTCTTAAAGAGCAGCTCAACTGCGACTAATCTTGCCATCGTCGTCTCTACGTCAAAGTAATCCTAAGAAATGCGGTTTCGGACCCAATCTTCGCCTCCTCAGAGCGAATTCTTATTTGGGGTTTAACGAATTTTCCAAATCCTTTTCCTACAAAATCTCTTTTTATCACCTATATTAGGACCATCCTTATAATGCCAGGTTTAGTTTCCAATTCATATCACTCATTCTCTTGGAATTGAAGTTACTTCGATTTGCGTCTATTATTTCTATCAAATAAATGCTGATCTGCCTCAGGTCTCCAACTCTCTTACTCGTTTTTATTTACGATTATATGTACTAAGTGGCAAGTTTAGGACTCCTGAATATAATAAAACTAAGATAACAATTATTAAATATGACATTACGATACAGAAGCCTAAAAAAGTTAGGGACAAACATGTCTCTCTGTATGAATTCCGATCGGCAGCTTAACGGCTTAAGAGATTTCCACATTTAAAGGCAAGTTCTTTGACAGAAATGATCATGATTTTTATTTTTAGTTTTTTTGAAAAAAAAAAAAAAATTCAGATTTTGGTATGCAATTTTGTAGAGTTTATTAAAAAATCCTAAAATTTAAATAATATTTTTTGATTAGTTTTAAAAACATTGAATTTAAAAAAAATTTAAATTAATTAAAAACAGAAAATAAATTCCACGACTGGATCGCACGTACTTGCTCATATGTGCGATCACATCGTCGAATCAATTTAAAAAAATGCACGACTGGGTCGCACGAACTTGTTCTTATGTTAGATAATTACTTAGTGGCTACATATGTATATGTATATAAAAGGGTGTTTTTTTCGACGTGTGGTTTTTAAGAAGAAATAAAACGCATATAGTTTAATGTTATGGCCAAGAATCTAGCTTTATCATAAAGAAAAGGCTTTGTATTATGTTCTAAAAATTATTTCGGGAAAGTGGCCGCCGTGGCTGGCTCGAAAAAATTCCAGCCGAGGCTCGAAAAAAGAATTACCAGATTGAAAACCACACGTCTATTAAAATAAAAAATTATTTTTTTTTACAAAATTCTTTATTTTTTTTAAATTAGTTTCAGAGTTCTCTTGGAAAAACTAAATATGCAATAAAATTTGAAAACTCAATGTCTTTCGAAGAAAAAAAATTTCGAAAATCGTTTGACCAGTTTTTTTTAAAGTCGTTTTTTTTGAAAAACTTTTCGAAAAAATATTTAAATTTTTTTTCTAGTATGTCATTACAATAATTGAATTATAAATGACTTCCTGTGTGTAAAATTTTATTGAAATCGGGATAATAGTTTACGATTTGAAAAAAACCGGTTATATGAGAGGTACCGTTATAGAACAAATTTCGAAAAAAATATTCTAACTGAAAGATGTATTATTGTAAAAAATTAGCACTCTGAAAGTTTTATCAAAATCGTTAGAGCCGTTTTCGAGAAAATATAACTTTTTGTTCAAAATTGTATGTCAGGTAACGTTATTTTTCGACCTAGAGCATACATGAAAAACACCCCCGAGATACTACATAATAAATACTAAATACCAAGTTTGAAGCAAATCGGCCCATCCGTTTAGGCTGTAGAGGCGCGAACAGATAGACAGACAGACAGACGGAATTTCCGGACTCATTTTTTTCAACTTCTCTATCTGTCATGCAGAAATATTTCGGCTGCCTAGATCTTTTCAAATTCAAAACTTTACAGACATCCAATGAGCAGGAACCGAGAAAGTCAAAAATTAAAAAAAACCGTTACATTAAAGGAACCGTTAACAGACTTTTCCGGTAAATTTGAGTTTAATAAAATGATACATAAAAAAAATTTCATTATAATCGTTGGAGCCGTTTTCGAGAAAAACCCTATAATTTCCGACTTTTTCGGTAACAGCTCTTTGGATTTCATATACAACAGATTTAGTTAAAAACACTTGGTGGAAATTTATTTTATTCGATATTTTTAAAAATAAGAAAACACTTGTTTTTTCCACAAGTTAATATTTTGTTTTTATCATAACAAGTTTCTCGAATTTTTCGGGTGTCTGAGGAAGTCACTTCAATCAGCAGGTCCAAGCGGGGATCATCTTCGATTGACTCCCTGCCTTGTTTAAATAGACTACGCCACATATAAACCATTGTTTTCCCAGGGAGCCCCCGTAAACAGATGATATCTCCTCCAAAATAATCATTTTTATGTGTCATTCTGTCAGTCTGTCAATCTGTCAGTCTGTCAGTGTGCCAATTTGTCAGTTTGTCATTCTGTTAGTATATCAAAACTGTCAATCTTTCAGTCTGTATGTATAACGAGCTGCAGCCTAAACGGTTCAAGCGATTGCCTTTTAATTTGTTACGTGTGATTCTTCTGGCATTCCACAGAGGGGAAATTGAAATTTTATTTTTAGGGCTAAAAATAACGGTACCTGCCATAAAACCGTTAAAGAAAAGTTAATTTTTTCGAAAACAGTTTCAACGATTTTGATTTTTTTGAATATTTTTGTTGGTACTAGATATCATTTGCAGGAAAAGTCTATTAACGGTACCTTTCATGTACGTTTTTTTTAATTTTTGGCTTTCTCGGTAACGGCTCTTTGGACTTCTCTCAGATTTTATAATTGAGAAGATCTAGGTAATCGAATTAATTCTGCATATCAAAATTTTGAATAACTTTTTTTTTTAATTAAAATTAATTTTTGAATTTTTTTTAAAATCAATATTTTTAAAACAAATCAAAAAAAATATTTCAAATTTTAAAATCGCAAGTATATTAAAAACGGATAGTGCCCTGTGGCTTAGTGGTTAGTGTGTTGAACTGCTAAGCGAATGAGCCTGGGTTCGAATCCCGCGCATAGCCATCTTCTTATCTGGTGTACTGCCTCTTGCGAGGAACCAACAAAACCTCCAAAAGTTAAATTTGTCTCGATGAAAGTGCATCTCATCTAGCCGTTCGGCCTCGGCGATAAACTGTAGGTCCCTTCCATGCTTGCAGATTAGCAACACACACACAGGAATGGCTTGAAAGTATAAGTCACTAGGCCTTGGCTCCTTAAGGAGCTGTCACGCCAATAAAATTAATTTATTAATTTATTTATTTATATTAAAAACTCTAAACTCTCTGCATTAAACAAAAAAAAATATTCTAAAATTAATTTTTTATATTTGTATTACTTTGTTTTTAAATTAAAAAATTAATCTTGTCCATAATAATCTGCGGCGTTTTTCTTTGCTAAGTCAAAAACTCAATTTTGTTCATAATTAATATTTTCTTTTCCATTGACTTGTTTACCCCGTGAAAGAACAAATACTAATGAACCGTTTTGAACTGAACTTGTTAAATGTATATTTCCCGTATGAACGTCCAAACCAAATGCTACATGGTCCATCTAACCACTCTAATCCACGAACTCTTTGACCCCCTCGTAATTATTTGTTTATGTTTTTTTTTAATTTATTCGATATTTCTAATAAATACATTTTATTATCATTTCTATACATTGTTGGTTGAACTTTATAAAACTGCATACTAAATTTTAAAAAAAACATACTTTTTTTCAACAAACTATAAATAAAAAATGGATTTTATGAAAATCAGTATTTCAATTTTCAAGATAATTTTTTCTTAATTTATTATTACTAAGACTGTGATGGCATATTCTATTCTTACTAAAAACCTTAAACTTAACCATATTTCGAATAAAAAAAAACAAAGAGAAAAACATTAAAGAGCAAATGTACTCCCTATTTCATTTGAGGTGAAATTTAAGCATCCTTTAAGCACTGATGCAACACAAACAAAGAAATAACCTCTTAAGCTTTATTTAATTTAAATTAAATTTTATTGTTTTTATTGGCTATTCGAACAAATTTCGCCTAATTGCTTCAAGCACTTTGAAAACCCCATTTCATCCCTTTTCAACACTTCAGTTAATAGTTACTACTCATTGAGACTTACTGAAATCCAGTAATTAAGAGTTAATTGAAACACAGTCTTAAACCAACTTAATCTGTGCAATGGAATTTCATTTTTCATCCTGTCATTGAAATGTACATAAACACTGCATGTCCTTTGATTTATAGTTGACAGTTATTTTAATCCTTTTCAACAAAGCACATAATAACTATAAAATAAATCACCAAAACCGTTCTCTTCCTTTAAATTCCCAGGGATAAATCTTAATTCCCCCTCCCATATTCTTCGTCTTGTTATTTTGATCCAGCCAAAAAAATTGAAACACTTTAGTCCGTCTGTCAGCTTTAATATCCTTACCATTTCTCCTCTTCAATTCACTCCCAATCCTCTTCATTTAGAAATATTTCATTTTATTCTCAAAAAGGACGAAATGAAAATATTACTGCTGTGAGCTTCTTATAGATCATCCCAAGGATGTGCGGATATGATAGTAATGCCCTCTGGAGGGAGACGCATTCAAGAGAAAGTACATCATCTGTCTGTATGAGTGAACTGCTTTTATCCCAATTCAATTGGCTATTATTGCAGTGTATATTCCCTTTGAAATGTCCATTATTCTTCCTTCCGAGGTCCTTGAGCTTTATTTTGTGTGGGTGTATAGGTGTCTGTAGGGTTATGTTGTCGTTCGATTGCTGGCGGGTTGCTTGAAGTTGAATGGACCAGATAAATCAACACGAATTAATACATCCTTCTTGAATTATTTCCAACTTAAAAGATGACAACAATGACACGACTGGATGAAAATAAGTCATCTCTTCTCGATTAAAAGCTGATTGGAAGAGTTAAGGGCCAATGACTCCTTTTCTTTCTTTAATCCTTTCAGTAGCTTTTAATCAAATCAATCTGAAATAATTAAATTAATTTAAGTAGCTATCTGCACAAATTAGTTTTATAATTAAAAAGCTTGATAAGCCGGAACAGATGAAAGCCATTTTTTGTATATAAAAAACAAAAATTATAACAAATTAAAATGCATAAATAAGTTTGGCTTTAAAAAGCCATCCCAAAACTCAAAATACGCTAAGTGATGATAATTCAATGTGCATCCCTGATCTGCATTCTGATTGGACCAGTTGCATATGACAACATTTATATTCGCACGAACAAAAAATGGCTTCATCCGCCGGATATGGCTGAAGCAAAATGCAAATTTAAAAAACGACTTGTTTGCATGATGATAGCGAAGTCTATTTTTTTATAGAGGCATTCGGAGTATCTCGAGGGATGGAAGTGGAGATATTTTTTTTTTTTTTTTTTTGTTAAACAAAAGAGTGGATTTGATTTGAATAGGTCTGTATGCACTGCATAAAACGATTGTGAATGGAATATTGAAAGAAAAAACTGCTGCAGGACTAACGTGCATACATGCATTTGAATCTGTTATTGGAAAATGCAATTTGACAGATCAAGTTAATCTCTCCTGACATCTGGTTTAGATTGGTTCATTTTATTCGCACGAAAAGTTGGAGAATTCAAATGCCCTGACAGTAGGAATAATGTATTGAATGTCACCTTTTGGCTGGTTAGAAGAATAAAACAGCAGGAAATATCTGTATTATGTGTCTATACCTATTTCCAAAATTTGTTCTTTCAAAAACATTTTAAATGTTTTATGCATTAATTTAAATTGGTTCTTTCGTCTTCCAATGCGTCAGAGTTGAAAGTAACTTTAACAAAGGTATCTAGCGTCTAATTCTGGATATACGTATTCTTGTTGAATTCCTGTAAAAGCAAAAAAACTATTGTTCTTTGTCCCTTTGAGTTTTAATAAAGGATATCTTTGAAGAAATGTTCAAAGAAATTTTGTCATTAATTTGAGCAGGTAACACTGTTTTGAAGAAACGTGTGTTTTTTTTATTCAAGGTTGGGATATGCAGGTGACAAAGTAGGTCTTCGATAATCGTGTGAAATTTAAAAAGATCTTTGATAATGTTTTAATATTTAAATGGAAATGTTCAAGAATGTAAACTTAAATTTGACGTAAGCTTCTTTTTGACGTTATAACGTCTTATAAATCGATGACAGGCTACACGTACCAACTAACATGAGTCATACTGTTAAGACTCATGCCTGTGTGTGCGTGTGGATTTAACAAGAGGGTTTGTGGGTGTGAGTTCAAGGACTGTATGTTGGAGTTGCTGCCATCAATGTTTTCGTATGACGTTATCACGTAAAATTATCGCCCCTAAACCGACTTTACAGACCTTAAGTTGGCAACACTTTTTTAACTGGCGGCCATTTTGTCTGCTGTCAAGTGATTTATTTTAAGTTTGGTTTGGCATTTCAACATGAATAGACTGATGCCTGAACAACGCTTCCAAACTGTGCAAATTTACGCACTACGTACATTTTACGGTCAACATAATCGTCCATCAGAGCAATTAATTCTATTAACTATGGGACGTTTTCCCACCACGTCTCTGTGGATGATAAAACGCATCCACAGAGACGTCGTACAATGCATACAGAAAAATTCATTGCTGCTGTTGTAGAACGTAGTGTAGAGGAATTGGATATGTGTCCATTCACTTTAATTAAGATTTTGCGGAAAGATCTTGGTTTGGGTGCTTACAAACTCCAATTTGTGCAAGAATTGATCACCTAGCAAGGCGTTTATTTGGTGAATGGGCCGGTGATCCCAATTTTCATAAACGAATTTTGTTAAGCGATGAAGCTCACTTTTGGTTGAATGGATACGTCAATAAACAAAACTGCCGTATTTGGAGTGATTATAATCCTCAAGTGTATATTGAGACACCGTTACATCCACAAAAACTGACTGTTTGGTGTGCTTTATGGGTTGGTGGAATAATTGGTCCATACTTCTTTAAAAACGATGCTGGCCAAAACGTTACAGTCAATGTTCACCACTATAGAGCCATGATTACTAACTTTTTCGTTCATCAATTGAACAACCATGATGTGCAGAAGCTGTGGTTTCAACAAGACGACGCAACATGTCACACACTAATTTACCCGTGAATTGGTCTGCATGATCGTGCGATTTAACGCTGCTTAACTATTTTTTGTGGGAATATGTGAAGTCGTTAGTCTAAACCCAAAACGAGTGACCACTTAGAGGACAACATTCGCCGCGTTACTGCAGATATACCTACGGCCACAAATGTTGGAAAAAGTCATCGAAAATTATACCTTCAGATTAGACTACGCCCGAGCCAGCCATGGCGGTCATATACCAAAAATCATATCTAGAAAGAGAAAATTTAATGTCAATTTAAAAAAATCATTTTTGTTTTATTCCATTTCAAAGTTCTATACCTTTAAAAAAACACCCTTAATAGGGCAAGTTATGCATTCGTAAAAAATATTAGATAACAATCAATATGTTATGCTTGATACGATGATAGAGAAGTCGATAAAAGTGGGTCGGACAGTTCTGTCTGCCCGTATCGATTCCTACAGACTAAACGGTTCGGCCGTTAGTATATAGTATTTTTAGAGTACTTTTCCCGACTGTTTTTCGAATGGGCATTCTAGCTCCGAAACTAACGGTACCTGCCATATAACTTTTAATGAAAACCCTATTTTTCTCAAAAACCGCTCCAAAGATTTTGATAAAACTTTCTGAATGGTGTTTTCTATATATATATATAGTAAAAAATCTTAAAACTATCTAAAAATATTATCTTAATTAACTTACTGGCCCTATGCGGGCGCTCTAAATTAATCTCTAACTTAATTTTAATAGCCTTTCGGCCTAAAATAACTTAAATTTATCTTATCCATAACGGGTTTTATTTTTCACATAGAAAATGAAAATAACTGGTTTATCTAATCGTTTTCTTAAGCTTTCTTAAACTACTTAAAAACTAACTTTAAAAAAAAACTTAAAATACTTAAATCTAGAACAGCCACAGAAAGCTTTTTTTTTAATTTTGTATTTTTTTTTTTTTATTTTTTTATTTTTATTTTTTTTTGTATATTTTGTGATTTTTTTGTTTTTTTTTGGTACCGCCGCAACTGTCCTAACTAACTTAAAGATACCTAAGATACATTTAGGTCGGCCATAGGTGATATTTCGTCTATGAAGACTGAAAATATCGGGTTTTAACTGAGCCACCAGAATTGGTGGACCTGATCAAGGGCTTCCTTCCGATCCCGGTCGGGCACGGCCCTACTGAAACGGAGGCGCTCTGCTTCGCTTACAGCGACTCTGTCTCGATCGGTCGTAGAGGAGCCGCCTATCGACTGTTCTGCGGCCGACGTGGTAGATCAACGGAATCGCCTATCTATTCTGAATTAGCCCTCGACTATCAAGGTATAGGAAAGCCTCGGGCGGGATAAAACCATTCGAACGTGTACTTTCAAAATATTTGTCTTGGGTGTAGTAAGCCCCGAAGATTTGTTAAGTTCATCGCCCTTGCAATGTGTCCGCGAATGAGCTTAATTAAAAAGTTATCTATCCTGTTTGTGTTGGAATAATAGTGTTTGTACTCCGACTCTGGTGTTCTCTAAAGTCAGAGACAAGTGCGAAGACACTGTCTTTCGAACACCCGAATCTTTTCCATTAGAGATGGTGCAACGTTAAACCACACAGGGCATCCGTAGGCAATCATCGGCCTGATGAGGGCCATGTAGCAAATCACTTTCACCCTGCTATCAAGGCGGCTGCTATAAAACAACCGTTTTGTCTATAGAAACTGATCCAGCCAGATACCAAGGTACTTACCACACTTTTACTCGCCAGAGGATGTCCATGTGACCCAGCGATCACTAGCTTGTGCCAGTTCTTACTCGTATCCATAGAAGCCCTAAGACACAGGGGTTCTAAACAAGATAGTTTCACATTTCTGGAAGTTAATTTTCAGCTTCCAATCACTACAATGTTGTTGAATTTTATCGAAATCACGTTGCAAGAGAATTCTGCAACTTTTGGACCTGATCTGTATACGCAATTAAATCGTCGGCATACGCAATTGCATGAGGTAGACTCCCAATGAGATCTCTGGTGTAAATACTAAAGAGAATCGGCGAGTTCACCGCTCCCTATTGCAGACCGTTTCTAATATCAAAAGTTGTGGTAGATGTTACATTGCCACTCTTGACAACAAACTTTCTATCATTAAGCATGTCGTAAAGCATATATAGCAGTGGTTTACTTATGCCCCATCTGGTTAGCTTCAGATAAAGACCTCCTAACCATGCGGTGTCGAAAGCCTTCTCTAAATCTCCCAGACAGGCACCCGTGCATTGATTCTTCCATTGGACAGCAGATACTAGCTTAGACGCGGCATGAATAGTGTCATGTCTCGCCTTAAAGCCAAACTGGGTGTCTGGAATTATATTTTTGTCCTCGGCCCACTTGGACAGAGCTCCAATAATAACTTTTTCGAATACTTTGCTGATACTTGGAAGAAGACTTAGACCGGAGATTTGCCGGATTGGAATTGTCCTTTCCCTTTTTCGGGAGAGGATGTACAACAGTCTTCCAACTCACTGGATAATATGCATTATTCAGCGCGTTGTTGAACAACGTCGTAGTACAATATTGGGTATACCATCGAATCCTGCTGACTTCTTTTTCTTTAATGATGTGAAGATCATCTGGAGCAAAATTTTGTTTTATATTGCTCGGTTGTGCCCTAGCCACCAGTCAAATAAAAGCAAACTTCGTCGTGAATATAATCGAATAAAAACTTTGAATTTTATTCGACACTGTTTCCGCAAATAAGAGCAGGTACGTGCGATCCAGTCCTGCTTTGTACTTGTGAATCTTTAGTAACGGCTACATGAGAGGCACTTTTTCGAGAAAAATTTTTTGTTGTAAGTTCCTTGCAAGAGGCAGTATCCATCCCGGAAGAGAAGGTGGCTATAAGCGGGACTCGAACCCAGGCTCTTCGACTAGCAGTCCGACACACTAACTACTAAGCCACGGGGTACTGCCTTATAGTCCCTATAATCGCAAGTAAAAATCTGTTAACAGCTCATTTATATCCTTTTTATTGATTTTAAAATCACCTAATTATAACAATTGACAAATTGCTCATAACAGTTTTGCAGAGAAAAAAAAATCGATGCTTCGATAAAATTCCAATTAAACATAAATTTTAATTAAACTTCAGCACGTTCCACGATGGAGACCACATTAAAACGTGGTTTCCATTTTTCTCTTATAAAAACAGCACTTCCTTCAAGTGCACTAATAAACATGGCGCAACCCCTTGAAAATGGATTTTTATTTTTTTGTCCAAACACCCAATCCAGTTCTCGCGTATTTTCTAATCTTCGACTAAAACGTTAATGACTGAAATGCTTCTCAGGACCAAAAACACAACAAACAGTGGAAACACAAACAATACTCTCCTCCGCCCAGCGAAATCCTTTTAAATAAACGCTAAATGCACGGGGCACCAAATTAGCTCCGGCTGTTTAGTATTCTAGTGAATAGTCGCGGTGCGATGATGGCGTTGGTTGTGTGTTCCTCTGACTCCCAGTCTGGATCTGTTTCTGCCGTTTCTAGCTCCTGCTCTGACCTCATTTGCTAGGATGTATTCAAAGGCCGTAAAAAGAACTGTGAACATAGAAAAAAAACTTTTTCCATGAATGACTCTTCCTCAACAACATTTAATTAAAAAAAAGGACTCACATATACACTCGCACAAAATAGAAAATGTTATATAATTTTGTTGGTGCTTCTTTTATGTTAGGGGAATGTAGGATAAAATTGCATACGCACGAGGGATGCCCCATAAAAGGGAGGCTTGCTACATCTTTTTTGGAATTTAATTTCATGCTTTAAGCCTCAAGGACCTCTCGTCATCGCACACTTACAGGACATTCGATGGGAGAGTACTTGTTTTTTTAAACACTTAAAAATGGAAACCAAGTGCTTCTGGTTATGGCTTTTTTGGTGAAATTTCTTGACATGAGTTAGGAAGTGTGTTAGGTGGGTTAGGAGGCAGGAGTGTTTTTTTGTAAGTTCTTTTTTTCGAGATGTCCAAGGTGGTGATGGCGAACAGGAAGCACCTGGTGACAGGGTAGGTGTCGAAATCGATTTAGGGAGGATGTTGGCAAAAGTAAATTGAGAGTAGGATTTTTCTCTTCAGGAGAAGCTTATTGTTGTGGTGATGATGGCTTTTCTTGATGGGACAATCTAATGGATGTGTTTATGTTTGCGATGATGATGCTGAATGGGAAGCTTAAAGGATATGCTGAATTTTTAGTTCTGGCTAAAATGAAATCTTAACTTAAATTGATTTCAGCTACATAAATTCCAAAAGAAAGAATTTAAATTTCCAATTCCATGAAATCCATCGAAACCTTCAAGCTAATTGCATTTAGAAATGAATTTCGCAAATCATACTGAATGAGAAAAATAAAATCCAGAATTTCTTTTGAAAAATCAAAGGAATGCTTTTCCTGGTAAATCCTTTTACAAAATATTTTCTTTAGAATTTTAAAATCACGAATTTCTTTCCCCAATGTCATCATGTCATAATCAGCAAAACTATTCTCCCGAAAGTAAAGCTCTTCTATATACATAAATTGACTTCCAACTTCGACATCTGTTCCCTGAAAGCCAATCAGGAAAACTAAAAACTCTGCTTTATCAACGACCAGGACCTCGACTTAATGCTTTCCGTTAAGTTTTGATTTTTTCCCATATATTGCATCAACATCCAATTTCGAATCTCATTACATGAATAAGTAGCCGGGGGTGCAGCAGGAGAGCAGGGATGCATCTTTTTGGGAGAAGACATCGATCATCCTTTTATAGAAACTACTTCTATGAACTGCTTCTAGGAACAGCAGCATCATTGAGCCGTCACTTCTTATCGATTCTACTCAGGACTCAGAAGTGGATAACACGAAGACAAATCGAACTGATGAACTTTCCCTAAAGATGCCAAAGAGATTTTGCAAGGATTATTTAAGCATCTCCAGCTACAAATATGAGATGGCTAATACGATAATAGCACACATTACCTTCTATTTGTGGGCTCCTCGTCTTTTAGCCACATACATGCATCGGGCAGCACAACCTCCTGGCGATGGTTAGCGCAAAAAGAAGCCATTGTTGCACAAGTGCTTCAGTTTCTTCATGGCCGTAATTTAACTGCTGATCCAGTTCCCAGCTCATGTGCATACCTTATCATTATCGCTTCTATATGGTGTTGTTGTTGCTCTGTGTGGAACTGACTTTAAGGACATCAAACAACAATGACAAGCAAGGAGCACACATGCTCCTCATCGTTGTCGTCACGTACAGAAAGACAAAATAATGTCATCGTCGTCATGTCCGGAACATGGATTACATGCAGCAGCAGCACTAGCACTCCCATTAGAACGGGTTTGCAAAGGGCTGATGTACTTGGCTTCTATGGAAGCAAGTGAAATTTCTTGCCACCTCATCCTTCCACCTACATACTTGTGAGGATTCTAATTCCATGTGCATAGAAAGGAGCAGCCCGGTCGACCAGCCAGCGCCACGTTGCAAAGGATGAATGGTCGATTGCAACTGTGACGTGGGGGAAGCGCAAGTGGAATTTATTTATTCTGACTTCCGAGTGGTGGTTAATTTTTTAATGGAAAGCTTCTATAGAACAAAGAAATTTATTTAGGTCTCGTGACCCTGATAAAGAGAATTCACTTTTTTTTCTCAACAATCTGAAATAAGGCGGAAGGTAGTACAGAGTTGTGTAGTTGTATAGTGTGTGTTTGGTGAAGTTTGGTTACGGCTTCGTAATGGATAAATTGTGAAAAAGTGTGGGATTTAAATGCATTTTTTTTTGAGGTGATAACGTCTTATAACTGGATGACGGGCAACACGTACGAAATAACATGACTCATGTTGATAAGACTCATGACTCATGCTAACCACGATACTGTGGTTCTTTCAATCAAAATCGATCGCAAGCACCAGGCGAACATGAAAAAGAACAGTCACAAATTCCCAAAATAATTCCACTCAAATTCAAAAAGAACAAGAAGAGAAAAAGAAATACAAAATAGGCGGAGTTTTGTTAAAGTAGTGTGTGTGTGTGGATTTAACGAGAGGGTTTGTGGATGTGAGTTAACAGACTGCATGCTGGTGTTGCTGCCATCAATGTTTTCTTATGATGTTATCACGTAAAATTATAGTCCGTTAACCGACTTTACAGACAACCAACTCTTTTCACTTGCGATTTAGGTACTAAAATGCAAGTAATGGATTCGTGCAAAAAAATTCTAACAATTAAACATGACATTACGATAGTAGAGAAGTTGAAAAAAGTGGGTCCGGAAATTCCGTCCGTCTGTCTGTCTGTTTGCTCCTCTACAGCCTAAACGGATGGGCCGATTTGCTTCAAACTTGGTATCTAGTATTTATTATGTAGTATCTCGGGGGTGTTTTTCATGTTTGCTCTAGGTCGAAAAATAACGGTACCTGCCATACAACTTTGAACAAAAAGTTAGATTTTCTCGAAAATTTTCATAAAAATTCTTGGAGCCGTTATCGAAAACGTTTATGAAAAAAATCAGTGAAAATAATGTAAGCATTATATGTTGGTGAAAAAAAAATTAATATGGTGGGTTAAAAAGTACCTCCCATAGGACCGGTTTTTTCGACTTTCTCGAAAACTGGTGATTTGATTACTATCAAAATTGATATTCAAAAAGATGTAGGTAGCCCAATTAATTTCGCATTAATTTTGTTTCCAAAACTTTTTTTTTCTACTTTTAATATTTTTTTTTTTTTTTTTTTTTTTTTTTTTTTTTTTTTTTGAAAAACCAATATTTTGAAAACGTGTAAGTGATTTTTTTTTTAATTTTGTTTTTAAATGTTTGTTTTATATTTCTGAACGAAATAAAATGGGGTTGAAATTATTTTACTCAATACAATTTAACGTACTTTATTCGAACAATCAAAAGTCACAAAAAGCGAATGGTGTTCACTTTAATTTTCTTAAATTTTATTCTACATTTCTAGTAATTAAAGATTAAAGTTTTATAAACAGCTGACTATGCCGACAACTATGATGTACCTGAAATCGGTTAAGACAATTATCTTTGATGGTTTGATTTCGATTCTGCTGCTAACAAGGCTTAGAAAATTGATACCGAAATGATTTCTGAAAACCGATTATTAAGTTATTAGAGAATTAAATAGGGAAACCGCATTTTTAAACAAAATTTCATTTCAGGATAACCAGTATAGGGTGAGTGGTATTTTCGAAAAATAATCTGCTAGTTGCTCTAGTTTTTTAAGTAGTAAAATGTGTTTCATGTTTTTCTAGGAACTTTATGTGTTTCTAACATCCGAGTGTCTCGACAATTTTTTTTTTATTTTTTTAAGGAAGGAAAAAAGAACAATACTCAAAACCTATTCAAGTGATTTCTTTATGAGGCTATTGTACTTGGAGATGTAGAAGTGGTAGACTCATCAGTCCACAAAAACATTGTTTTTTTTAGAAACAATTGTAAAACAATAAAAGGGAAAGTAGGCTTTGAGATGCTTGTGTTGGAACATAAATCCACATGGAGATGATGTGCAGATTTGTAGGGCAATAAGTTTTCAGTTTAAAATGTTATCATAAAACGAGCATTGTTAGGTTTGGAAAAAGTAGGTTTCGTAAAGTAACAGCAGTAATGTTCTAAATTTACCACAAAAATATGGCCAGCAAGAATTTTTTTTTAGATGAGATACTCCGATTTAGAAGTATAAATTTGCATCAAAGATGCTTTTTAAGAAACAATGAGCTTGGTAAGTGAAAGCGGAAGAAGTGCTACCCAAATTCTTCTCGTCAACGTAGCAACAACATTTAGAGATTGAGTTTTTGGAATAATTTTGGCATTTTAGCTCAACGAAGAAGGAAAGGACCTAGTTTGAGAAATATTTCTCTGTGTAGGTTTTAAGTCTAAGGGTCTTATGCGATCTGAGATTTTCTTGTCAACAAATATATTTCTTATATATTCCACCCATAATCATGGCTTGGGTTCCATAAAATTGATTTGAACCCGAGGCGTAGTTCTCCACTATACCAATATATGATAATTTTTCAATATCGTTATATGTAGATACACAATCTATAAAATTATTTTGAATTATTATAGCTTTTGGGCAGAGTTCCCTCTAACAAAGCTATGTACTCGCCCCTAAAAAATAACTCACAACTCATTTTTTACGCCACAAAAATATTTTAATTCCGAATTCCTAAAATATTGTCCTATCATTTGCCACAATGTATCTACTAACATGCGGTTTGGTCGATATGTAGATTTGTTATCCCGGGACCGGGAATATTTCCAATGTCCAGCAAACCATATTGTTGTGTACACCTCCTTTATTAGCTACACTTCGATTGGCAATTTCATTACTTAGGTTATGTTATGTGAATTTTCTATTGAAAATACACCTTCAATACAGTCAGGAGCCATTACCATTAATAAAGGCTTGACTTTTATTACTTTTCTGATTTTGGGTCTTCATAATGGAGACTATAAAGGCCAGCCTGCAGCCGAATTTGGGTTTTTTCTAATAATTTTATTTTATGAAGATGTTTTTATAAGCATTTTGGCTAAATTTTTCTCACTTGTTAAAGATTTTGGGTTTTTTTTTCAAAATCGATTTTTGGTAATGGACGTTTTAATGGATATTTTCTTTTTGGGAATAAAAATGATTAATGGATTCTAAATGAGTTTGATTTAGATGAAAAAGGTTTGGCAAAGAATTATTATCACCCTGTTTAAAAATTCTCTCAATTTTGTGGATTATTATGTATGTCATCGTATATTTGACAGTTTCAACATGAAGGAAACAGATGGATAGGTATGGATTTAATATGTCCTTTGTGGATACAAGTGTGTTGCATACCCTAAGGAGTGTAAATCAGTTTTAATAAAATATAGTGTGTGATAAGATCAAAAAATGTTGTTTTGTTTTATCCGAAAAACCAAATGAAAGACATTACATACGTTTGTAAATACGGCCTGAATGTGTGAGAATTCCGATTTTCTATCACCCTAGTGCCTAGGGCAATGATCACACGAGTTATTTTGCCTCTGAGGATTTCAGCTATTAGTATTGAAGTTGACGTTAGAGTTTAAGAAATCTCACTAGTCTATCAAAATCAGACTGCGTGATCCCATTTCTCAATGGCTAGCATATGTAGGAGCTGCGAAAGATTGTGATGTTATTTTATTTATTTAGGCAAAAAGAAATTGGCTTTCATCGATTGCTATGACTAATTTACTAATTTGCTAATTGCTACTATAGCTAATTTTAAGGCTATTTTTATTACTAAGTTGCGCCACGCCGGTCGTTTTTTTCGAAAATGTTTGGTATACCCGAGCAACGTGGGGTGGGTAAGCTAGTATCATAATAATCCTTTTCTTCAGACAAAAAACTTATTTCTCTATTTGTAATGCCTGTTATTCAGTTTATTTTCCTCGACTGACCCTCTTTTAGAACTGCATTCGACAAAAGTTGTTCAAAATTTTAATTTCCTACAGATCTAATTTTTACTTGCGATTATAGGTAATATAAGGCAAGTTATGGTTTCTTGAAAAAAAATTCTAACAATTAAACATTCCTCAAGTATCAATTTTGTCCCCACTTTTATTTTCAATGTATATAAATGAAATGGGGTTCATTATAAATCAAGCATCGAGACACTTTTATGCCGATGACATACAAATTTACAAAAGCTGTCCTTTGGGTCTTATTGATGACTGTGTGCTGTCACCTTAAGTCAGGAATTAGAAAAGATGTTTAACTGGGCATCTTGCAATGGGTTGATTCTCAACCCAAACAAATGCAAATGCTTGATTATCTCGCGAAAAGAACTGGACTTATCATACTTTCCTTCAATTAATCTTAACGAGAACGCCTTAGAATTTGTAAATACTTCTAAAAATCTGGGTGTTATTTTCAATAGAAACTTGACATGGAATGATCACATTAATACATTGGTAGGAAAAACTTATGGAACACTCAGAGCGCTATGGACCGCCCAAGAATTCACTCCACTTCAAACTACATAAATGCTAGCAGAACCCTGGTAATACCTGTCCTTACTTATGGATGCGAAATTTTTTACAATTGCGACGCTATCAGTAAAAATAAATTAAAGGTGGCCTTTAATAGTACCATTCGATACATTTATGGGTTAAGAAGGTATGACCATGTTTCACATCTGCAGAAAAGCCTCCTTAATATGTCTTTTGATGCTTTCATGAAATTCCGAACATTGATACTATATTTTAAAACCTTAAAAATACGTAAACCAACATATCTCCACGAAAAACTCAGACTGTCAATATCAAATAGATCAACATCTGTAATTTTTCCACGCTTTACGTGTCTGACCTCAGAAAAACAATTTTTCATTGCTGCATTTCGCCTCTGGAACTCAATACCCACCCATCTGCGTGATTATGATGACTTACACATATTTCAAAAAAATCAACTTTCTTTTCAAATCAAAGCAACTAACTTATCCCCTCTTTTAAACCCAAGCTAAATCCTTCGTTCTCTTCTCTCTTTATCTACTTTTATCTATCTATCTTTCTTCTAAATTATTGTAAAACTTTTCAAAATACAAATAGTTAAGGTATTCAGATAAATTTTCCCTTTTATTTTAGTTACACATTTTTTTTCCTCTTTTGTTTTCAATTAACTTATTTTCTATTCGTTTGTATAAAATTGAAATTGTTATCTAAGATTTAAATTCATAGACTTTCACTAGGTTATAAGACATCTATTATCTTACTGTGTAAGTTATATAAAGAAAGAAATAAACTAAAATAAACTAAAATTACGATGATAAAGACGTCAAAAAAGTGATCCTGAAATTCCGTCCGTCTGTCTGTCTGTTCGCTCCTCTACAGCCTAAACGGATTGGCCGAATTGCTTCAAACTTGGTATTTAGTATTTATTTGATAGTATCTCGGGGGGTGTTTTTCATTTTTGCTCGAGGTTGAAAAATAACGGTACCTGCCATACAATAAATAATAAAAAAAATTGATTCTCTCGAAAACGGCTCTAACGATTTTGATAAAACATATAGCGTGCTAGTTTCTTACAACAGTGCATCTTTCAGTTAGAATGAATTTTTCGAAATTTGTTTTATAACGGTAACTCTCGTAGAACCGATTTTTTCAAAAGCGGTTTTATCGTAAACCATTATCCCGATTTCAATAAAATTTTGCACACATGAAGTCATTTATAATTCAATAAATATTGCATTTCAAAATACAAAACAAAAATTAGTTTTCAAAATATTTTGAAAACGGGTTTGTTGAATTTTTCAAAAATAATTTTCCCAGATAAAAACTACAGATTTTCTTATAATGACATACTAAACAAAGTTCAAGGTTCAAAAACTGACACTAGACCATATGGTATGGCAGAGTAAGGCAAACAAAAATGTATGGATTTCACTTTGATTTTTTCGTAAACAAGCCAAGATTGTGTGCTTTTTTTTACACTTCAGATTCTTTGATGTAGTAAAAACTTAAACATAACAAAACTAAAATAAAATAAAATAAAACACAGCTAGCCTAACACATGCACAAAGTATAAAATAAATCATGCGAATTATATACATAATTAAAACATAAAACAAAACAATCACGACAATGGAGCACTGGTTCGAAATAAGGATTTTCAATTATTTTTCCGATTTTGCATTTTTCAAGAAATTTTGTTTGTTCTGTAGCTTATACCGAAATCAAATATAAATGTTGCCATATTTGGATTTGACTGTTTAAAGTTTTAATGCATATATTGTTCAATTTCGAACGAAATTTTTCAAATTTCTATTTTACGGCTCGAAAAATGTTATCCATTTTTCGAAGATACACAAAAGCAATAACATTATAATAACATACTTATTTTTAAAATAAGTAACTAGGTAGGTACTTCCACTCAAATTAATTTTTTGCAGACTTAAAAAAATTGATATAATAATCAAACATGGTAACCAATCAAAATTGTACAAAAAAACCAAACCAATGATCAAATTTCAGCAAAAAACGTTAAAAGGGAAAAAATTCATCCCGTTGCTGTACCCCTAACACCCCTGTCTAAATTTCTATCTTCCATTCCCTCATTATCAGAAAATGACAAAGAAATAACACGAAAAAGTCATGATAATCTGCTTCCCTCTGACTGCTAACACTTTATATACATCTTTTCCGTTCTGTAATTTTCTAAAGTTGCATATGTGTTGAATTTATCTCCCCGACTAAAAGTCTACACTGAGAAATAGCGAGATAGCGAAACTAAATGGCGCTAGGTGAAACACCCATCTTGATAGTACTATAGATATATACAAGAAGTTTAAAAAAAAAAAACCACTTTTTAAAAGAACTGGTCGAACGATTTTCAATTTTTTTACTTGCGATTATAGGTACTATAATGCAAGTTATGCATTCGTGCAGATTAAAAATTTTTATATAACAATCAAACATGACATTACGATGATAGAGAAATATTTCTGAGTTACTAGCAAAATTCTGTCCGTCTGTCTGTCTGTCTGTCTGTACGGATGTATTTTGGACTGTAGCCTAAACGGTTGGGCCAATCTTCTTCAAATTTAGAACTTAAGGTTATTTTGACATTCTACAGAGGAGTTTTTCAATTTTTTTTAGCTCAAAAATTAACGGTACCTGTTATATAACCGTTATGTAAAAGCTTATTGTTTCTCGAAAACCGCTCTAAGAATTTTTACGAAAAAAATAAGTGTACTACTGTAAGCATTATATTTTGGTGGAAAAAAATTAATACGGTGGGCTAAAAACGGTACCTCCCATAGGACCGGTTGTTTTTTCTTCGACATTCTCGAAAACTGGGATCCGATTAATATCAAAATTGATATTCAAGAAGATGTAGACAGCCCAGGTAATTTCGCATTAATTTTTTTTAAAACTTTGTTTTTACATGTTTGTTATTTTTGTGCTTAATTTTGTATTCCTAAATTATTTTTTTTTGTTTTTTTGAAAAAAAGTTGTTAAGAAAAAACCACACTTTTTTACATTTCTTAAAGATATAAAATGGCGTTTAAATTATTTCACTCAATACAATTTAACGTACTTTATAGGAACAATCAAAAGTCACAAAAATCGAATAAATGTTTTAATGTTCACTTTAATTTTCTTAAATTTTCTACCATAATTGAACAAGTACGTGCGATTCAGTCGTGCATTTTATTTTAAGTTCAGATAGTGTTATTTTGCTACGTTAATGTTACTTCTTTTTTTAAATTTCCCCATCGTACATCCTCTGGACCCACAACCCCATCCACCGAATGCTGCGAAATGTTAATTCGAATGTTAGCTGCTTCGATCTCAGCCTGAGTACTCCTGGCTTTGGTTGGATAAAAAGATTTTGTCGTGGTAGGCTAAGAAGAACAAAGCGAAGAAAACGTCTTTGGAGTGATATTGGGACCAAATTTGGGAAACAATTTCAAGAAAAGGTCAAACGAAGGTTATATACATATACATAGGGAAACAAGTCACTTCAGGGGTGAGTTAGCCTTCTGGTTTATTTAGTCGATATATGTAAGGAACATTAGGCTAACAACCAATTAAAGACCCCATTCTCGGTGACAAAATTGAAAAAGTTTTAGGATCCAATTGAATTAGGGTGGGATCATTTACGGATGATATGGTTTTGATAAACTTGGCATTGTCAGCATATAATGAGATGTTGGAAAGCTGTTGTTGGTGAAGATGAAAAGTAGAGAGCCTATGTGGCTTCCTAGAGGAACTCCGGAAGCAGCAAGAAATGTGCTAGACAATGCATTTCTGAAACGCGCACTGTCGGAAATATTTCTGAGATAGATTCAAGCCACGGGGCATTAAGTTTGAAGATTATAAGAACATATGTGAAATTTTGTTGAGGGCGTTACTAAAATCAGTGAGAAACACATGGACTTCCATCCCTACTCAAGTGCTGAGACCTGAGAGGGTAAGCGAAAAAAATTTAATGAGTTTAGTGGTAGGTTATTTACATTTGATGAAGCCATGTTGTGTATGAGAAATAAGTGACTTACAGCGAAAGTTTATAAAATAAGTCAGTATAAGAGGTATATTTTGGGAATACAGGTAAGCTTGGCATCTGGATGCTGCACGACACTAGAAGAATTAGAATTATTTCGGTGTAGTAGATCTACTAGATCTTAATTTAAATAAGATTCAATTGTAACTAGGGGAGGGGGCATACTGAAAAATTCTTTAAGAATGATTACTTGAGGATTCAATGATACTCTACTAAGATTTTCATTAATTCCTCTGAACTTGGCTTTGTGAAAGTCAAAATACCAAATTGAAGTTTTAGAGTTTCGATCAGGGTAACAATGACAGAAAAACAGTGAATGGAAGTGTGAGGGTACATAATGACACACAAGAATTATACTATTAGGGCTATTGAACAAAAAACTTATATCGAGCTGTCTAATCATGTAATTACAGATACCACTTGCTTGGCAAAGGCTACAATCATCTACTCCATTAATAAAGAGACATTCTTTTCAGTCAGTAGTATTTTAGGTGATAAAAAAACGCTCAATCTTCTAATGCTTTCTATTTTATGTGAGGAAGGTTAAAATCACCCATTTCGCTGCCAGCTCCACGCTGCCTCACAGCAACGTTGCCCCTCATGTACTTGAGAATGTAAATTTTTCCATGGGACAGATTTTTTTTCCGCACTCGTACAGTAGCAAGAGCTCTCAAAGACCTCGATATACAGAAATCCGCTGGCCCGGATGGTATACCCCCGATTCTTCTGAAGAGGTGTTCTTCCACACTAGCAAAGCCACTGCGTAAGCTTTTCCATCGCTCCTACTCTTCTGGAATTTTTCCTAGAAGATGGAAAACAGCATTTGTCCAGTCTGTCCCTGAGAAAGGTGACCCATCCTCCCCCTCCTCCTACCGACCCATAGCACTGACATCCCTTCTTTCTAAGGTCATGGAAACACTGATTAACCGTCAGCTTAAGGAATATCTCGAAGATCGTAAGCTTCTCCATGACCGCCAGTATGGCTTCCGCAGCAACCGTTCCACTGGTGATCTGATGGCATATCTCACCGAACAGTGGAACAAATCTTTACATCGCTTTGGTGAAAGTAAGATTATTGCTCTTGATATCTCCAAGGCATTTGATAGAGTTTGGCATGAAACTCTTTTATCGAAAATGCGTGCTTTTGGGATCGATAATACTCTTGTTCGTTGGATTAGAAGCTATCTTCTGGACCGTTCAATACAAGTTGTATTGGACGGATTCAAGTCTGATTCCCATAAAATAAATGCTGGTGTGCCCCAGGGCTCTGTTCTGTCTCCGACTCTTTTCCTCATTTTTATAAATGATCTTCTGTCTGTTACTTCTAATCCACTTAACTGTTTTGCTGACGACTCTACCCTCAGCTTTTCATATTCGTTCGCCTTCGGAAGTACAATTGCAACGGTGCCGTATGTCAAGCTCATTAAACTCCGATTTATACAGCATTGTCAAATGGGGTAAAATGAATCGTGTGGAGTTTAATGCTTCGAAAATTCAATGCTGTCTTCTTCTGTCGTTAAAGCTAAACATACCCCATGCCATTGTCCATGAAGGGCACTTATATCGAAGAAACCGAAAAGCTCTCAGTACTCGGTATGTGTGACAACGACGACCTCCGTTGGAACGACCATATATTTGAGATAGCTAAGAATGCTGCTAAGTGCTTAGGTTTTCTGTATCGGTGTTAGAAGTATTTTTCCCATTCTGATCTGGCTACAATTTATAAAGCGTTTATACGCCCTAAGCTCGATTATAACTCTCTGGGCAGGTGCTTCACAAACATCGCTTCACCTGCTTGATAGAATACAAAATAGAGCGTTAAGATTAATAGGAAATAGAACTGCCACTGAATCAATTGCCTCTCTAGTTTATCGTTTCTTTTACAAAAAATGTTCACTCGAAGTAGCCAGTTGCATTCCTCCCCTTAAAAGTTTCTCCTGTAATACTCGTCTCGCAAGGAATGCTCATCAGTTCACCCTTGAGCCCAATTTCGGACGTACCGTGAAATATAGGGATTCTTTATTTAGCCGAACAACATGAATTTGGAATAGTTTACCCGGCGAGATTTTCCCTTGCCATTTTGATCTGCAAACATTCAAAACTAATGTCAATCGACACCTCCTATCTCTCCCCTCCCTATCTTCCTAATGCCCGCGCAGTGTGTTACATTAAAGGGGAAACAAGTAGTCCCTTGTGCACGCGTTATTTATAAAAAAAAAATATTCACTGCGTGAATAGTTTGTTGGTATGAACTAAGTATGTAAGTCGTTTTAGGTTAACTTTGGCTAATAATTATGAAATAATTGATTACTAGAAACATTCGAAAACTGCTTATCTCTCTTAGACTTGAAACACTATCTAGCGAATTTTCACCATTTTCTTAAGAGTAAATCGAAGAAGTGATATTATGATTTCAGCAAGTCGTCAAGTATCCTGTAAAACGTTTTTATTGCTTGGAATGAAATGTTTGGTATTCGAGAAATGTTAGCAATATCCAACAGTTTGTGGATTTTCAATAATGATGAATACAAACAAAAATCAGAAAACCATAATCCACTAAAAAATCAACATCCCTATCCACCCTTGTCTTACGTCAGAAAGCCAGTAAAAGTTTCAATATCTCCTACAAGAACAAAGGCATGTCATGGCAAATAAATAAAAGCCAACCTGTCTTCCATTTACAAATGAATACGCCAAAGCCTTGTGATTTATCGGCATCCAAACAATAAGAAAATATCCAAAATCATTGGCAAAAACCATTTTGCCGAATGGTTTTTCAAAATCGAACGAAACAGCAGCAATAAACTGAATAAAAACGTCCAACAAATTGTTTATTTTTTTTGTTCTGACATTACTAAACCGAACATTTATCAATTCGACGGACGAGAAAAAGAAACTTCCAAAATTATAGGGGAAGCTGTGTCGTCATTTCTCCAGAGGCGTGGTATTAGTTTATTCCATAGTCACCCTAAGGACATGAGGAAGAAATTCCTTGAATAAAACAACGATTCTAGTCAGTTGGCCAAAAGAAGAAGAAACTATATAAAAAACAAGGTCTAGGTTAATGTCCTTTTCAGATGCTTCAATCCCAAAGTGTTAATTATTAATTTACGCCATTTTCACCAAATTCATATTTCTATTATTATTATCCTGCAGGATCTGCTTTCTGCTTCCTCTAAAGTGTCTGTCCTTGAGCAAAGAAATTATTTTCAGATTTTGCTTATGCTTCTTGAATGGAATAAATTTGGTCCAGTTTTTTTTCACACTCGTTCTTTTGTTATCCTTGCAGTTGTTCAAGCAACGCGTTGGAGCACCAATATCATCATCTACGGAATCGTTTATGAAGCAACATCGTCCACATGAATGGGAGCATATCAAAAAGTACACTCTTATGAATATTGAGGATGGGATTCGAGGACTCAAGTGAGTAATGAATGTTTTTTGTTTGTATATATTTTGTTGCAGAAGGAGAATAGATGAGCTCTGGGAGCGTGTAATACATCGTAAGCACATAAGGACCTTCGGATAGTAATTAATGAAATCAAAAACTTCTTCTTCGTTTCTGTTTCTAGGGGAGTTCGGGGTGTTCTCTGGCTGTGAGTGCCTGGTTCTGGTAATCAAATTTATGGGATTTAAGTTTTAAGTCGTGATGGAGATTGGGGGAGGTTTCTATAATGCCGCAGAGATTAGCGTCGGTGAAATCGTTTAAGTAAATTAGGATGTTTGCTTTGGATTAGATAAATTATTATACGAAATTTGTGGGTATCGTTTAGATAATTACAAAGTTTTAAGTAATGTTTTAGGTTCTTAAAAATGTTTAATATATATATATATGAAATTTTCCGAACCCAAGAAAGTTTATAAAGTCAATGAAATAGCAATAGCGTTTTTCCTAGTAAAATTTGTGTTTTATTCGCGTTTTTTTTTCTAATTTTGAATACCGTCATCTACATTACATATGCAATGCTTAGAATTATTTAAATGTCATAGTAAATTCTTTTTTAGAAAACCGTCAGGCACAGTTCATGAGATTTACTAGGACTAAGCCACGAAGTTATTTTTTTATTTTTAAATCTGTTACCTAATTGACCTTACTGTTCCCCTCATATCCTAAAGTTTCATTGTTCATGGGATATTGGAAAATGCTTACAATAAAAGTCATAACGTTTTCTCATTTCTTAAATTTGGAAACTACGCTTGAAATATTCAATGCAAACACCCAAGGATAAGTTACACGAAATTTTATTAAAATGCTCCAAACGGTTCGCGAGATAAGAAGAGCCTTGCGAACAAAATTTCAATTTTCGTTATACCAAGCTGTAATTCGACGAGTATTCCGTTAGCCATAAAAATTAGGCAACGTGTAGGATTAAGATCATCCTCTAGACTAAAGATTTTACTTTATCTTTCTTTTAAAAAAACACAGAACTTTCTTTGAATAATCGTAATAAAATGTTTTTATTTAATTTAATTGTTAGAAGTTAACTTATTTTATTTATTTAAAAAAATAGTACTGGTCAAGAGGGAAATCTTTCGTACGTTCCACGCCTCAACACCATCAATTTGCGTTGTTGCCTTGAGGTATCATTTATTGTGTTTCGTATTCTCTTTTGTATATCATTCATGGTTCGCGTAAAACAACAACAAAAAGACGAGTTTTATTAATTTTAACATTTCATTTTAATTTTAATTCATTTTAATAATTTAGTAACTTTCCCGATTAGTTAAAATAATATAAAAGTGATATTTTCTATAGAAAAAGCTAAAATTTGTTTATTGCGATCGCAGTTCGCAGCTCATGTTAAAGGTGCCTTACTGTGGTAAATTGTTTTTCACGCAAATCAATAAATGTGTCCATGTTAAACGAGTAATTCGCTAAACTGATTCAACAAATTTCGATTGCATTATTTCGTCGCTCTCAGTCAGTTCAGTCGCTTCCTCTCGACTTAAATTTCCGCGCTGTAAACACTTGCATAAGTACGCATGTAACTAATCGCTTGCAGCGAATCGCCTCGCACCGCGTGGCGCTATTACGCTTTGCCATAAACGTTCACTCGAGGTAGCCAGCTGCATTCCTTCCCTTAAGCCCAATTTCGGACATACCGTGAAATATAGGGATTCTTTTTTTAGCCGAACAACACGAATTTGGAATAGTTTACCCGCCGAGATTTTCCCTTGCCATTTCGATTTGCAAGCATTCAAAACCAATGTTAATCGACACCTTCTTTCCCCCCCTCCCTAATCTTCCTATGCTCGCGCAGTTCATTTTAACACTAAAAGGGCAACACACAAATCCGCACGTTATAAAAAAAAAACCTATATTACGTTTGTTAGTAGTACGGTATGCATTTAAATTTCTTTATCTGCAGTGTGTTTTTAAGTTTTATGACTTATTTTTAGCGGCCTTAGAAACGTTTGCTTAAGGCTTCGTCAAACAAGCCACGTTTTTAATGCAGCGTTAAGTTGACTTTAAGCGGCGTTGAAATTATTTTACGCGGCGTTGTGATTATTTTAACACGGCGTTCTAAAGAATGCATTAGAGAACGTCAGAACGCAGCGCGTTTAAAATTTTAATCTTGATTTTCATTTTCTCACTAAATGCCAATTAGGTTATTTTTTCCATTTAAAAAATACAATATTAATAGACACAAAATAAGCCAAAAAAATATATTATTATAAATTTCTACAACAAATTCAGAATGACTTAATTACCAAACACAAAATATTGTAAACAAAATCTTTTTTTAGAACGCCGCGTCAAAATAATCTCAACGCAGCGTAAAATAATCTCTAAGCCGCGTTAAAAATGCGTTCTGTTTAACGAAGACTTAAAAAACAATTTGTAAATAATCACAACGCGACGTTTTGACGCCGTGTGGAACTTGACGCGGCGTTGAAAACGCGCTCTATATGACATGAGATATGTTTGTTTTACTGTATATTACAACGCGGCGTCAGAACGCGCTCTGGCTTCTACTCCTGTGTAAACCAATATAATAGGGTGTGAAAAAAGATAATTTATCTTTAAAAAGTACACTTTTATCGCTACTTTGTATAATAGAGTTATGCAAATATACATAGTAGGTGTTCTTCTGACCGAATGCTTGTTTAAATGCATTCTTAGAACAATCAATACACTATCATCAGTTTAGGTATCAGATAAAATGGTTGAAACTCTTGAATATTGTTTAACCAGTTTTAAACGTTTATATAGAGTTTTCAAGCACAGAATCTGTAAAAGGCAGGGAAAAAATAATAAACTATAACAACTTGCATTCGAGTAACTTGCTAGTGTCTCCTCTGATACAAGAAAACAAAATAGCGACTTTTGTATTTTTAAGTCATCAGTGGCCCTTGTTGAAAAAATTAATTTCCGTTTAAAAAAAAACAACCGAAAAGTAGACTTTAATTGATGCAGGTTTGGTCCAATGTCTTATCTGATTGATTTAATATGCATTTTAAGTCCACTAACACTTCGGATTATTTCCAAAAATGGTATTTAATTTAGTCAGTTTGGGTCACTGATGACGTCAAATTTCGGGATGGCGCTTTTTGTCAGAAAGTATCTTTCAACACGCCCAATTTCATGGTGAAAAAGAAACTTAAAAGAAAAGGTCAACTATTTGACAGTTCAGCACTTCTATACACACAGACGTCGTCAATTATTTGACAGTTCTAAACCAATACTTATTGATGATAACTTCAACCAACTGAAAAGAAAAAGATTGAATATGAAAATGGAAGCGGAATCGACGCAAATTCTCTTTTTGTCTTATATTCCTATTTAGTTCGTTGAATGGTCTGTCTCGTTTTGAGTTTTAGGGTGATGCCTACAAGTTTGGCCCATATCAGATACATATATATGAATTTAGGTGCAATGAAATTATATATGCGAAATTGACAGTATTAATTAGATTTCGATGTATTTTTGCAAATTTTTAACAGCTCCACACTTGTCGGAAAAAAATTCTCGGATCCTTCCACATGATAGGTGATATTATCTTATTCTTTTAACCCTCGATGGTAATAATCAAGGCATTTACTAGAACTTTCTTACTTGATCTCAAAAAAACGTCGACAGACATCCCGGTTCTGGATTTTTTCATGTCAACTAAATGCAGTTGTCGCATCATTTATCTTGTACTCGTATATCAAGGATGCAATATATTCAACGTTGGTTCCATCGGCAACAAAAACCATTGATTCACTTTGTGGTCCGTCACCTCTTACCTTCTACCTGAAAGACTAGCTCTGTAATAGAGGGCAAAGAACTCAAAATTTTTCCTTGGTTCACACCAACTTTGATTAAGAACTCTTCGGTGACCAATATCAAGTCTCGAAAACGGCCATACAATACCCACTCAACGATTGTCATGGTGTATGCATCAGCTAGATTCAGAGTCAGCTTTCGTAGCTTCGTGCATCACCTTTCACCTTACTGATTTTGAGAAGGAACCTTTCCTTTAATTGATAAATCATCCGCTGAACTCTGTGAGGATCCCATCTAAGGCAATCGGTTTTCCCTTTTTGGTGTTTTACACTTAAGCACTTATTCCTTCAACTCAGATGCCAGGGACTCAATATAAACCATAAACATTTTATGTCAAAAAAATAAATAAATTGCGCATTGTTGTAGCGAGTGTTTAAAAAAAAATACACACTCGTTTGAGAAATTGGAAAATAATACCCGATCGCGTCGTTGGAAGACAGATAAATATACCCACTCGCGCCGTGGAAGAAAAAAAAATAATACACACTCGCGTCGCAAATACATCTTTTTATCTGCCCCACGACCTTTGTGCTTAACTGCATCTTTCTTATCTACTGTAGGCATCGTATGACCATCCAATGCTTGTGGTAAATAGATAAGGGCATCTGAATTTGCCCTATTGTGCTGAATGTTTTAATTGATTTTTTGTATGCAAGCTGTCTTATGGGTATAACACCTAAGATAGTTTGTTTATTACAGAAATTAATTTGGACCTTCACTACACAGCTCGACATTGTCAGCGTTGTGTTTTGTACGTAAGTATTTTTAAACGGTAAGTGATTTTTGTGTCGTCTATTCTAATGTTTGCGGTTTAGGAAAGAATTTCTTTTACATGTACGTCTACACTGTTCAATACAGGCCAGCTGGTCATGGTCTCGTCGTCTATGTTAGGAATTATTGTTTATTATTATTGCTTGTCAGAGCCTTCCCCAATATGAACAATTTTCCAACACGGACTTTAACTTCTTGTGGCTCAAATTCAAGTCCGCAAGCTTATCATTCATTATTTTTACTTGCGATTTATAGGAACTATAAGGCAAGTTATGCATTCGTAAAAAAAAAAAAAAATTCTAACAATCAAACATGATATTACGATGATACAGAAGTCAAAAAAAGTGGGTCCGGAAATTCCGTCCGTCTGTCTGTCTGTCTGTCTGTCTGTCTGTCTGTCTGTCTGTCTGTCTGTCCGTATCGATATCTACAGCCTAAACGGTTGGGCCGATTTGATTCAAACTTGGTATATAGTATTTTTAGAGTGCTCTACCCGACAGTTTTTGGAATTGGCATTCTAGCTCCAAAACTAACGGTACCTGCCATATAACTTTTATTGAAAAACTTATTTTTCTCGAAAACGGCTCCTACGCTTTTGATAAAACTTTCAGAATGATGTTTTCTGTGCAAAATCTATCTTCTAGTTTTAATGGATTTTTCAGAAAAAGTTTTATAACGGTACCTCCCATATGACCGGTTTTTTTAAAATCAGACGTTCTCGTTAACTAATTGACGGCTTTTGATGAAATTTTCAAAATTTGTAGTGTTTTATGATTTAAATAATATTGCTTATCAAAATTTTCAAAAAAAATTTTTTTTTAATTTTAATAATATTTTTAAAAAAATATTTTGTTTTTTGAATATTTTGAAAACGGATCTATAGATTTTTTTTTTTTAATTTTTCTCCTAGTATAAACTACAGATTTCTTAAAATTGACATACTTAAAAAAAAATTTAAAATATGTTTTCAAAAAGTTTTTCAAAAAAAACATTTTTTTGAAAAAACTGGTCAAACGATTTTGAAATGAAAAATTCATAAAATAGAAAACAGAAAAAGAAATAAGATGGCTTACAACATTTTTTCCAAAAAACGTTATGAATAGTGTTTTTTTTGATTTCATAAATTTTGTTCCCCAACATTTTATTTCATATTGCTCGGCTAAGCCCTAGCCATTAGTCAAATAAAATAAAGTGACAACCTACATTACATACATACTTACGTATTTTAAAGTATTTTTCATCATCATAAAAGCACAGAATAAATAAGGAAGCCTTTGATAAACACACAAAAACAACTAACAAATAAAAAAAAACTATTCGATTACTACTGAATGCAAAAATTTCAATCGAGAAAACAAAAGTTTACACCTTCCTATAAACAAACAAAACCACTGTGTTAACTTTTAATATTGTCTCTATACCTACTCGCTTAACAGTAGTTGGAACGCGTATCTTAATTTTAGTACCTACCTTCCTTCCAACCTTATTATAGGTACCTAAATCCTTTATAAATTCCATTGGTCCCATATTGGGACGTATAAAGGTCCCTTTACCTAGCATTATTGCCATACTGCTGATTCCGACGAATCTTTATGCCAGTTGTTCAAATTTTTCCATACCAAAATGAAAATTTAACTGAAAAAAGTCCTTTATATCTTTCTATTAGCAAATTATATTATAAACAGTAAGCAGCAAGTGGAAAGATAATACACTAAAAAACTGCAAAAGCTAACAATCCTATATATTTATGTGTTTATCCCTTTATCGTGACGCATGTTCGTTCGAGCTTCAAACCACAACGACTCTAAAGAAGTTGCACGTCAAAAAAAACATTAAAATTAAATATTTGTCAAAAAGACGCCTGTACCTAAAAAGGATTAGCACACAGGAGCAAGTACGTGCGACCCAGTCGTGAGTTTTATTTTCATTTATATGAGTCCAAATCTTGACAGTGCCGTCTGATTCCATTATTAAAAGGAAAACAAATAGTCCCTTGTGCGCGCGTTAATTTAAAAACAAAATTGCCGAGGAAACTTCATTTAAAAGTCAGTATGGCGAAAGTATACTCAGACAAAATGTTATCAAAATCCTCTAAGTGCTTCAAAAGATTATGACGGGTGTATGGACAAAATTTCAATTTTATAGAATTATTTGTATAGTGAGCCACTCTTATCAAAATTAAAGCATATGCATTGTCAATGCAATAGGCGATATAAATTGTATTTAAAATAAGGTTCCATTCTTCTACATTTGGTAAAAAAAAAAATTCACACAAAATTTCTCCAAAATTCACAAAGCAAAGTTTCAAAGTTGGAAACTGCTTAAACTCGTTCCAATTTTTTTTTTTAATTTCTAAACATCAATAAAAATTATTTACATACTTACTTACGAACACTTCTTAACGAAACTATTGATCGCTTTTCTTTTAAGGAACGGTTCCCTGGATCTTCTCCTCGGCGACACTCCAATACTCGACTACTACAGAGCCATGGACCATGGCTGCAATTTGCTGAGGGTTGGCGAAACATACGTCGAAGACACGTACGCCATTGGCATGAAGAAGGGGTAAGTTCACAAATTACTTCACAAGACAAACAACCAAAAACTTATTCCATTTCGTGTAATTAAATCCCTCACCCGTACACAGATTTCCACTCAAAGATTCCATATCAGCTTTAATTGCAAAATACTCCAGCAATGGCTATCTGGATATTCTCGCAGAAAAATGGTATGGCGGACTGCCATGCTTCAAGTTGGACAGTGATATCATCATGCCGCGACCTTTAGGTATGTACATTACTGCTCTAGAGACCACTTTAAAAAACATGGAGTATCTTAATGGAATCTATATATCCTTTATCAAAAAATAGGGGTTGCTGCTGTAGCTGGAGTCTTCCTTCTCCTTGGACTTGGCATCACTGTCGGATTAGTGATTCTCATCTTCGAACATTGGTTCTACAAGTTTATGCTACCCAAGCTACGACACAAGCCCAAAGGGACAGTTTGGCGTTCCAGGAACATCATGTTCTTCAGTCAGAAGCTCTATCGGTTCATCAACTGCGTGGAACTGGTTTCTCCTCATCATGCTGCCAGAGAACTGGTCCACACCCTGCGGCAGGGACAAATTGCCAGTCTGTTCCAGAAGAGCATTAAAAGGGTTCGTAGTTTGCTTCCATTTCAATTGAGCTTGATAAATAGATACATGTTGAAAAAAAAATGTCTATTGTTCGAATATGATTTAATTGTGTCCTTGTGCTTGATTGTCCTGTGCCAAGTTTTCTTGAGTTTCATTTATAATTTTCCAAACTTACAAATGCACCATTTCCGAACTTTTCTGCTGAACACACCAAATTCTCTTCCTCTTCTTCTGCGCTGAATTCTGCTTTGGATTCTATATGCTTCCAGCTTTGAATATAGGATAACATTGCTGAAAAAAAAAAATTATCCTTGATGGAAAACTTGTATTAAAAAAAAAAAAAAAACATTATTTTGTGTTGTAGTTCCAGTGACATTTATATGTGTATCCGTTTTTTTCTTTGTTTTTTCCCTTCTGTTTTTCTTTGTTTCCCCTTTTTCTCGAATAACAAACTTTGTTCTAGAAGGAAGATGAGCAGCGGCGACGCCGGAAGAGCAAGGCCCAGTTCTTCGAAATGATTCAAGAAATCCGAAGGTAAGACATCCTGCGTAGCCTTTCAATTAAGTAAATTTAATGGAGTTCGTGCAATTTTAATTTTTTTTTTTGTCCAACTCACTTAGGCTAAGAAGGAGGATGACTAAGGACTTTTTTGGGGAAATTACATTTTCCCTTGAAATTTGGGTATTTTTTTTTTTTTTTTGGGAAACATGATTAATTGATTGTCTTACTAAAGATCCGGAAGGATATTTAGATTAATTAAATTTTAAATTCAAGGACGAAGTTGAAATTGTATATTTAACAAACATTAGGCGATGGAATATAAATATTTAGGGAGGTTCCTGCATAAAACGGGGTCAAAATATTTAAGTATCTAGCTAGAAGTTTTGTATGGAGGAAATTGTTCATCAGTTTAAGGAATTTTGGAAGGATTTGATGAATGTTTTATGTTAATTTATGCATTTACTCATGTTTTCTATTTCTGCGTAATTTCTTATTAAATAACATTCGGTCAGGCGTATTAGCAAGGGTATTAGAATACACGGAGCTTCAGGAAATGCAACAGCAGACACTTAATATTATTGGAAGTATACTTGCAGGCGTTCGTGAAGATTGTTGCATTCTTTCAGGAGTATAAATCAATGTTCGCATATTATTGTGATGTGGCAACAAGTTTAGATACATTTTGTAAATTAACGCCATCTGTTGGATTCATTGTGTACAACAACCAACATTTATTGTGTACAACAACCACCATTTATTGTGTACAACAACCATGCTCCTAGAAGTATGCTACATATTTGCAACATGTTTTAACTTAGTACTAAATCGAACTTGACGAAACAATTCGAGACTCGAATTAGTACCGAAAGCTTAGATTGTGCCAGAACCAGACAGAAGCTTCCAGAAGCTTTTAAAGTTGTATAAATACAAGAGTAGATTGCATTGACAGTTCAGTTTATTTTCGAAAGTGGAATTGTTAACAACTGGAAGTATTAGTAAAAAGTGATTGAATTGAGATTAAATAAAAAGTGTTGAATTATAAAAACGTATTTGAATTGTGAATAAGTGAACTAAGTTAAATTGGTGTTATTTAAACTGAAAGACGTTGTGTTTTATAAAATAAAGAGATTTGTTTTATTATTGTGGAATTTTGATTGAGTTTTATTTGTCGAACCCCAGGCCAAAATATCACATTGGTGTCAGAAATTGGGGATAAAACTCAGTAAAGTGCTAGAAAATTCCATAGTGACATTTTCTAAAACAGTTTCTGTGACTCATTTAATTGTGAAAGTGGATTTTTCCAGAAACTATTGAACTGATTGTGCTATAAAACTGTGAATAGCGAGTATTTTTGTTAAAAATAGTGTTGGAAAAAGATCTTTCTAGAAGAGACATTAAAATAAAACTGACTGTGTTTAAAACTGATAGTGTTTAAGTTACATAAAATGGGTCGCAAATTAGAACAATTGACAACAGCTGAGTTGAAAGAAGAATTAGGAAAACGAAATCTTCAGAATTCGGGGCTGAAAAAGGAACTATTGCTCCGACTTCAGAATGCTATCACTCAGGATGGTGGAGACCCCGATACCATGTTGTTCGATGTTGAAGAACAAGGGAGAGAATGCACAGTAAGTACAGCCGATGAAATGCCTGCTTTCATGAAGTTGCTTCTGTCGAAATTCGATGCTCTGGAAAGTTCCTCGAAAGAACAAAAGAACTTTCTCGAAGGACAAAAGAATTCGTCAAAAATGCTGCAAAAGCAACTAAGTGAACAAAAGAACGTTCTCGAAGAACAAAAGAACGTTCTCGAAAGTAAGTTCGACGAACAAAAGAATTCTTTAGAAGTTCTTCAGAAGCAACTAAGCGAACAAAAGGATGCTCTCGAAAACAAGCTAGATGCGCAGAATGTTCTCTTCGACAAAAGACTCCAAATAGTAGATCAGAAAATAGAAAACTTAGAAGAAAAGTTCGGAAAGCAAGTAGAAAGTGTAGAGCAACAATACGAACATCTAGCTAAGGAAGTTGATTCTTTGAAGAAGCAGAAGGTTCGGGAATATTCGAGTGACGGTCCACGAAGAAAGGAAATGCAGCCCCCTGTCTTCGATGGTCAAACATCATGGCCAATTTATAAGAGGCAGTTCGAAGCTGCCGCCTTGACGAACAACTGGGACAACGAAGACAAATCAATTGCTCTTACGCTTGCGCTCAGAGGAACAGCTGCCGAATTGCTGCAGACCATTCCTGAAGACAAACATCATGATTATGATGCCATGGTCAAGGCAATCGAGATGAGGTTTGGCGACGACCACATGCAGCAAGTTTACCGAGTCCAGTTGCGCCGAAGGGTCCAGGCAAGAGGTGAAACGCTACAACAATTGCAAGCTGACATCGAGCGCTTGGCCAATTTGTCTTATCCCAATACCAGCAGGGAAATCATAAACGAACTGGCAACCGATGCGTTCACTAATGCCATTGCAGATGGAAAACTACAAATGGCTGTGAGAATGGCAGGTAAGAAAACGCTCGCTGAGGCTTTAGCATTTGCCCTGACATTGGAAGCAGCAGACCAAGCTTCGCAAGGTAGCCATCGCGTCAGGGAAATGGCTACGCTAGAGTGCTCATGTCAACGTGTCGACATTGAAAGACAAAACCCGAACACTGCTCGAGGTCAAATGAGATGCTGGAATTGCAACAAGCTAGGACACCTACAGCGACAATGCAGATCTCCACCTAGACAGGTAAGCTGCCCACATTGCGCAAGGAGGAGGCAGAATGACGAAGCATCTGGCAGGAATAACACTCACACTGCTGGGAAACGCCTAAGAACCAACTTCGCGGGGCTGAAGTTGGTTGATGGAATCGACGCCCCCAGGACCATCATCCAAGTTTCGCAAACTACACGCTGCAGCAAGAGCTTGACAGTGGAGATAGTCATCAGAAACAGAAAATGTGTGGCCACTATCGACACGGGTGCCACAGCCTCCATAATCAGAAGAGACCTTGTTCAGACATCCTGGCTACATAACACCAGCTGCTACACTCTGAAGACAGCTACAGGAGAAGCAGCAAAAGTATACGGGGAGGTATTTCTAAAGATACAACTGGCAGGGTTGACCTTCTCACATGCATTCTTGGTAGCCGACATATGCGACGAATGCATCATTGGAGTGGATTTCATGAAGGCACATGAGGTAATCATAGACCTTCGAATGCAAGTATTAAGGTATCTAACCGTTGAGATCCCTATGGTATACGGAAACGAGAACGCTGTGAATCTTCGGGCGGTTATAAGCAGAGATGAAGTCCTACCACCTTCTTCAGAGACAGTTCTTTGGACGCGTTTGGAGGGTGATCCTGGGAACCACCGATTCTATTTCATTGAAGCAGATAATAAAGAGGACTTTCCAAGCTATATCGTTGGAAAGATTTTAGTGGAACCAAAGAAAAACATGGTTCCGGTAAGGCTGATGAATCCGAACAAACACTCCGTCAAGCTCAGACAAGGAGAGGTGATTGGAAGATGCGTACCCATTGCAGCCATATCGACAACATCTGGGAGTGATTCTGCGAGTCCTGTTTCTGCAACAAAATTGGCTGAGGTATGTAATGCTATCCTTGGAAACTGTGAGCTAAATCAGGAGCAGAAAACCATGGCCAAAAATCTCATTGGCGAGTTTGCTGATATATTTGCATCGCAGGATGGAGACTATGGTCGAACACACCTAGTACAGCACCGAATAGACACCGGCGATAGCAGACCGATCCGACAACCTGCTAGAAGACTTCCATTGGCAAAACAGCCGGAAGTCGATGAGATGATATCAACCATGGAAAAAGACGGTCTAATCGAAAGCTCAAAAAGTCCGTGGGCATCACCCGTTGTACTAGTAAAAAAGAAGGACGGCAGCACTCGATTCTGCGTGGATTACCGGAGGCTCAACGATGTCACCAAGAAGGACAGCTACCCCTTGCCTCGAATAGATGACACCTTGGATACCCTTTCTGGAGCGAAATGGTTTTCCACCCTCGATCTGAAAAGTGGTTACTGGCAGGTACAGATCCATCCAGAAGACAAAGAAAAGACCGCTTTCACAACGGGAAATGGACTATGGCAGTTTACCGTTATGCCATTTGGCTTGTGTAACGCTCCAGCCACCTTTGAGCGTTTAATGGAACGTGTGTTACAGGGTCTGACATGGAAAACCTGCCTGGTGTACTTGGATGACGTCATCGTTGTGGGAAAGACGTTCGCTGAACATCGCGACAACTTGAGGGAGGTGTTTACACGACTTCGAACTGCACATTTGAAACTAAATCCAAAGAAATGTGCTCTGTTCAAAGCTGAGGTGAAATATTTGGGACATGTGATATCATCAAATGGAGTAAACACTGACCCGGAGAAAATCGAAACCGTGAGAAATTGGCCAGTTCCCGAAGATAAACAACAGCTGAGGAGCTTTCTAGGTCTCGCCACTTATTACAGGAGGTTCGTCAAAGATTTTGCCGGAATCGCAAAGTGTCTGCACCAGCTAACTGAGAAGGGTAGACAATTTAAATGGTCAGGTGAGTGCGAAAGAAGCTTTCAATATCTAAAACAGCGACTTTGTGAGGCACCAATACTAGCTTACCCCACCCCTGGCAAAACATTTATTGTGGACGCGGATGCTAGTAACGTGGGTGTTGGAGCAGTTCTGTCGCAGATACAAGATGGGCAGGAGAAAGTGGTAGCCTATTTCAGCAAAGTTCTGTCGCGACCAGAGAGAAACTACTGTGTAACCAGACGGGAACTCCTTGCTCTGATACTGGCGACAAAACATTTCCATAAATATCTGTATGGACAGAGATTCATCCTGCGTACCGATCACGCCGCTTTAAAATGGTTGCTACAGTTCAAAAATCCTGAGGGGCAGGTAGCAAGATGGATCGAACGATTGCAGACTTACGACTTCGAAGTACAGCATCGCAAAGGAAGACTGCACTGCAATGCGGACGCGCTTTCCCGCAGACCATGTGAGCCCAGTTGCAAACATTGTGCGCGAAAAGAGGAAAAGGATGAAGGTATATCTGTCCAGAGAATAAGAGCCGAACCTGTAGAGGGTTGGAGTGCCGAAGAAATTCGTAATGCACAAAAAGAAGACCCTGACATCGAGCCAATCCTTGCATGGAAGGAATCTATGGAGAAACCAAACGCAAGAGATATCTCCGACAGAAGTCCTACTTTAAAAGCATACTGGGCGCAGTGGGACTCTCTCCATGTGGAAGATGGTGTTTTGCGAAGAAAATGGGAAATGCCGGATGGAAGATCCTTTAAGATGCAGCTTGTGGTTCCACGATCGAAAGTAGAGGAGATCCTACGAGAAATGCATGCTGGAATATCCGGTGGGCACTTGGGAATCAACAAAACATTGGAAAAGGTACGGGAACGCTTTTATTGGCTAAGCGTGAGAAACGATGTAGAGAGCTGGTGTCGAAAGTGCATAACATGCGCAGCTAGCAAGGGACCCAAAGTCAAAACACGAGGTAAAATGCACCAGTACAACGTGAGCGCCCCTTTTGAAAGAATCGCCGTTGACATCACAGGCCCGTTCCCGGAAACTGAAAACGGTAGCCGTTACATCCTTGTTGTCATGGACTACTTCAGCAAATGGCCGGAGGCTTTTGCGATACCCAATCAAGAAGCTAAGACCGTTGTCGAGCAGATAGTGGACCACTGGGTCTGCAGGTTCGGGGTGCCTATGGAATTGCATTCCGACCAAGGGCGAAACTTCGAGTCGAAGGTATTCCAGGAAGTATGCGCATCACTCGGGTTAAAGAAAACAAGGACAACACCTCTTCATCCACAGTCTGATGGAATGGTAGAAAGATTTAACAAGACCTTGAAGGAACATCTGTCCAAAGTCGTGAACGAGAACCAACGGGATTGGGATCGGCGAATTCCTTTATTTCTTATGGCCTACCGGAATGCGGTTCATAGTACAACTGGATACACTCCATCCGAAATTCTATTTGGACGAACTGCCCGGCTTCCAAGTGAGCTAAAATTCGGATTTCCTATTGAAGACCCAAAATGCGAAGAGGACTACGTGTTGGATCTTAGAGAAAGGATCAACGACATTCACCAGAGAACAAGAAACAACATAAAAATTGCGAGTGACCGCATGAAGACCAGATACGATGCGAGAGCAACAGCACCTGAATTCAATGAGGGAGATCTGGTATGGCTTTATAACCCACATCGCAGAAAGGGAAAATCGCCCAAGCTTCAGCAGGACTGGGAAGGTCCCTACCAAATAGTTACGCGCATTAATGACGTCGTTTTCCGAATCCAACGAGGACCAAGAGCAAAAATGAAAATTGTCCATGTGGATCGACTGCATCGTTACCACGGAAACAATGATGATGTGCTTGTTCGGGACGAACAAAACTAAGAGGGGGACAATGTGATGTGGCAACAAGTTTAGATACATTTTGTAAATTAACGCCATCTGTTGGATTCATTGTGTACAACAACCAACATTTATTGTGTACAACAACCACCATTTATTGTGTACAACAACCATGCTCCTAGAAGTATGCTACATATTTGCAACATGTTTTAACTTAGTACTAAATCGAACTTGACGAAACAATTCGAGACTCGAATTAGTACCGAAAGCTTAGATTGTGCCAGAACCAGACAGAAGCTTCCAGAAGCTTTTAAAGTTGTATAAATACAAGAGTAGATTGCATTGACAGTTCAGTTTATTTTCGAAAGTGGAATTGTTAACAACTGGAAGTATTAGTAAAAAGTGATTGAATTGAGATTAAATAAAAAGTGTTGAATTATAAAAACGTATTTGAATTGTGAATAAGTGAACTAAGTTAAATTGGTGTTATTTAAACTGAAAGACGTTGTGTTTTATAAAATAAAGAGATTTGTTTTATTATTGTGGAATTTTGATTGAGTTTTATTTGTCGAACCCCAGGCCAAAATATCACATTATTATATTGTGCGTTGCTATGGCTAGATTCCTTAGGAACGGTATTTTTGTACGGAATAAAAGGTAAAAGTTGAGGCCATACAATGTATTTTTGGTATCAGCACAGATTGTGTCCTTAAAATTTTTGAACGGCATGCGTGCATAAGGAAAACAGGAAAGGATGTAATAGGAGATGTCAATGCAATGTTTTAAAGTTCTGCATATTAAAATTGGAGGGAAAAACAGAGCCAGGCAAAGAATTCCCTATTCGAGTGGTCCGACCATTCAGAAGAAGTGAACAGAAGATTTGGCTGCTAGATAAGCTTCGTGGTCTGCGATATACTGTGATGTGGCAACAAAATGTAAAGATTTTCGGATGATACAATTTGTTTCCATTGTAACGATTTTCGGAGGCATTGGCATTGTTTGTGTGTCTCCTAAAAGTATGCTACATATTTTCATTATGTCTCGACTGAGTTCGAATTCGAACACGAAAGCACAAACAACTGAAAGCTTAGATTGTGCCAGAACTATGTAATGGAAAATTACCAGTGGAGAGTTTGACAAACCGGAAGATTCGAGAAGTCTGTCAATTTGTATAAATACACCAATAGGTGGCATTAAGAGGACAGTTAATTTTCAAGCGTTGAATTGTAAACACCGCAAGCGATAGTTAAAAGAGATGGAATTGAGATAAAATAAAAAGTGTTGAAGCATAAAGACTACTTTGAATTGTGAATAAGTGGAATGAATAATTGAAATGATTGTTATTTGAACATAAAGACGTTTTGTTAAATAAATAATGAGATTAATGCATTATTTTAAAAATGAGATTGAGTTTTATTTTGGTCGAACCTCAGGCCAGAATATCACAATACATTCTATAGTTCTCTCATGAGATATTATTTTTTTAATTAGGTGTTAGACCGCAATAATTGGCGCTGAAATCGCCATTTGGGTTTAAATATAGAATAAGAACGAAACAGGAAAGTGTATTATATGTATCCAAATGTTCTCGTCTCCACTATTGAGAATTAAGTTCAGGTTTACTCTCAAGATGGCAGGAAGCAAAACGACATCCATGATGGTACTATAGAATGTATATATACAATGGTGCGACTAAAAAAAGAATCTCTGTACTTAAAAGTACGTCCGACGTTGGGATCAAGGAAAAACTGTTGGGCATTCTTAGAAAAGTGCCAGTACTGGCTATTTTGACTATATCATTATTTGTGAAAAGACTTTACAGACAAAAAAAAAGGCAGCCTGGGAGAAAAACAAAAAGGTGACATGTGACAGTCATATTTCTGGTAGTCACATGTGATCGAATTAAATTTTCAGTCTCCGTAAGGTGATCACCAGGAAAATTACAAATTCTGGCATCATCTTACGCAGACTGAATTTTTTGATTGTGACAGTCACTTATCAAGTATCACCTTAGCCGATTCCACCCCTAATCACCGATCTTGAAAGCATTTTGGAGCGATGGGTAGTATACTTTAATGAATTGTTGAACGGTCAGCTCACGGAAGAAATGGAGACTCCAACATTTCAACATAAAGACCTCGTGCTGCACCCACAAGGAGATACAAAAGGCGATTAATCGGCTGAAAAATAACAAAGCCTCGGTAACCGATGGTATACCTGCCGAGCTGATCAAACATGGAGGGCTAACACTATATCAAACAATTCATGGAATCATTGTATAGGGAACACGAAGGAATGCCAGGAGAATAGCAAAAAGGCATCATATGTCCCATACGTAAGAAGGGAGATATAACAATGTGGTATAACATTGTTGTGTACATCCTGTTTCCTATAATGTATTCCTCCCTATCGTTTTAGAAAGAATAGCCCCATACGTGAAAACCATAATCGGCAACTTACAATGTGGATTCATTACCAGGCAAATCTACAATTGATCAGATCAGATCACCCTTAGGCAGGTGATGAATAAATTCTGGAATTTAACATTCGAACATACCATCTTTTTTTAGGCCTTAAAGCCACCAACGACAGCATAGCCAGGATAGAAATTTATAAAGCCATGAGAAAAAATTTTTTTTTAACTAAGTGTCTGTAAGGCACATTGCCTTTTTAGAATGCAACATGACGTTGCACGACACTAATAAGAAAGGAAAGATAGGAAAGAATTTTTTTCGGCGCAGTAGATCGAGAATTAGGTGACTATTTTCTTACTTAAAACTCACGGGCGGCTCCAGCTTGCACTAGGAGTTTGAAAAATTTCATCTCAACCTGAGTATCGAACTGACGACCTCCGGGTCAGAAGCAAACATCTTATCTTATCTATTCGACATCTCAAATAAATTGACACGACTATGTAGGCTGACTATGATCAGACTAATCAACATCTTTAATGGACTCCGGCAAGGGGATGATCTTGCTTGCATCCTCTTCAACTGGCGTTCGTTTGAGAAAGCAATCCGTGATAACCCTGGCACAACAACAAAAGGGATTTTAGTCACCAAGTCCAGATATTGGCTTACGCAGATGACATCGACATCATTGGCGGAAGCCCACAAGCTGTACAAGATTCCTTTACCCAGTTAGAGCAGGCGGTACAAAAATCTGGGGCTGCATATTAATGAAGGGAAGATTAAGTACAACTATCAGGGTAGCGGAGCATGAATTTGAAGTAGTTCAGTCCTTTAACTACCTTCGATCAAAAGTAGCAGCGGATAATGTTATGGATGAAGAAATACGCTGGCGGCGGCTAAAATCCAACAGAACTTACTAAAGTCTGTCGAGGCTCTTTATATCCAGAAACCTTACCATGAAAACCAAACTGTTCCTCTACAAGACTATGGTCTTACCAGGATCCGAGACTTACAAAAAGGCACTCTGAGCTCTTATCCGCGTTCGAGAGGAAAGTCTTCTGGAGAATTGTTGGCCTCGCCTATGAGGGAGGACGATTTCGGAGAAGATATAATCATGAATTGTTTGAAAGCAGATATTTTTTGAAAAAATAAAACTCGTCAGACTTCGGTGGACTGGGCACCTAGCTCTCACGAGCGAAGAAGAACGAGCTCGGAAAGTCTTTTGCAGTTCTTTTTTTTATAGTAAAAGACATGGTAGACCAGGATGCCCGAAGCTCTGGGGTGCGCAATTGGATGGCTTTGGCCAGCAATCGGGATGTATGGAAGAACTTGTTGAAGGAGGCCCGGACCGGATCCCAGATGTTGGGCCGATGATGATGATTGTTGATGCAAATACCGATAAAACAATGAAAGATACGTTACGGCGGTGCTCGAGAGATGTAAATGAATCCGTAGTTTTTCTGTCACCTATCAGTTTAATAGCTATTTTTTGGATTCGATATTAAAAAACTCAGGTGCTCGACTAGATTTCTTGCTGTCAAGATCAGAACTTAATGGGTTTATCATACGCTGCCGTTGCATTTCCACTTCTGAAGAACAAAGATGAGAGTCTGGAAAGGAATATGAAAGCTGAGAGTGCTGCCATTACCAAAATAATTTATTGGATTAGTTGTTCCAGAAAATAGGCCTTTGATAAATATAAGGAAAACAGTGGGAGGCAAAACAGAGCCTTGCGGCACACCACGACATTGCTTACAGCATTGCAATACTTGCCGTTGATAATGATCGCAAGGTCATCAGCATATAAGCGATGGTATAAAAACAGCATCACTAATACACTGCCTGTGACTTATAACCACAGAAGGGGTGTTACCACTACTCCGTGAGGATATATTCACTGACCGCAGTTATTAAAACCATTACATCTTCCAAAGATGATATGTTGAGTCGACCCATGTCGAAAACACACTCAATTTCAAGAAAGGGCACCTAAGGACATATTTTTTGAGCACGCTATGTAGATTTTATTATTTGACTCGGGCTAAATCCCTTCTCTAAATTATACATAAATTAGTCTCTTAGCCAAAATATTCCCAGATTTTCTAACGAACTGATTGAAACGGTTTTGAAAACTCCAACAAGCATATGACTAACTTCTCAATGCCATTACTGAATCGATAAACTGTTTTTTTAAGGCATTCAATTCTACTCTTTTTAAAGTCAGTATCAGCCTTTTTGATATTCGTTCTTTTGCTAAATCTTATCCTCTTTACCTATTTTTTAAAGCACGAACTCTGTTAATTAATTACATTAACACAAAATATTTAAAAAAAAATCCAATATTTCTTTCACTATTCAGAGTTCAACAGGCAGAAAAAATGAAATCGAAACTTGAAGTTCTCAAAGAACACTCCGAATCCGAAGTTCATCCGACAATGCAAATTCCCGAAATTATAACACCTCATTCCCGTTCGCCGAAACCACGTTCAAGTCCCCGATCGAAACTCTTTTCCAGTCGTCACAAACGTTCCCGATCGAATTCGTCAACTCTTAATGTGCGTCGCTTCAGCAACGATAGCATTCTAAGTGATCGATTAGATACAATCGGACGACGTTTAAGCCGTGATCTAACCAATTCTCCACCAGATTTTGGTCGACGTTTTGATACATTAAGTGCCACAAATACAGGCTCTGGGAGTACAAGCAAATTCGAGACATATTCAGCTAAAGATCTTTCGACGGAAAAAATCGAAGAAACCAAATTCGATACATATAGCGCGATAGAACTGACGGTTCCAACGAAGAAACATCTGAACAGACGGGCTCCGTTGAATTCGGAAACTTTTAAGCCGATAGGAAAGGATGCATCTGGGGAGAACAGTAGTAATTCCACAGATAGTCCAACGGTCCAGTTGCTACCAGTTCTGCGGGAAGGTTTGGTGTCACCAGTTTGTCGGGAGGATCGTGCTCAGGCCCTACTCCGTGAACGAATGCACGAAGAACTCATTACCAAATACGGAGAATGTCAATACGAAGTCATTGTCCCAATAGAAGACAACAGTCCTCCTCAAACATCCAGTCAGAGGACGAGCTTTCGATCAGCCAATCGTTCACCACCGTTGACTCTAATGAGACATCGCCAAAGGAGTTTAGACGGCTTAGAACAGCGACCGAAGATGCCCTCACCACCGAGAATCTCAGTCGATACCGACACTCGACAGGTAAGTTCTTTAAGATCCAATCTCCGCGATGTTTCTTTAGAACGCCTCAGTCGAGAAGACCTCCTGCGACTCAGTGAAAGCACAGAGTCCGAAATCCATGACTACCTTAGTAAACCACCAATAGAACGATCATTAGAGCCACCTTGAAAACGCTGATCACTGGCCGGAGTTCTTATTTGTACATTATTGTATTGTAATTTGTAGACCTTTGAGGTGTGTGGTGGCCGCGTCAAGACCGAAGTGTGGTACGAGAGAAAGGTAACCATTTGCAGGCACCATAGAGCAAACAAAAAATTGTCTGCACCTGTTGCAGAAGTTTAGAGAAAAATCTTTGAATAACAAATTAGTTTCCCTTATAAATTTCTTTCAGGAAATTAAATTGTTAAACAAATATTTTTCTTAAAATTAAATCAGTTAACGATTAAGGAACGTGTTCAAGTTTTTTGGAAAATAAATAAAAAAGAATAATTAAACAAAAGTTTTTAATTAAAAAAAAATTAACTAATAAAATATTTAAGTAAACAAAAAAAAGTTAAACATTAAACTTAAATAAGAAAAACATTTAAAAATCGTTAGGAAACTATAAAATTAAACGGAATAAAAATTCCATCTTTGTTATTCTTCAATTTTATTGAAAACAAAAAATCTCAACCTTTCCCTTGTTTTTACATAACATCTGTTTATATATCTTTAAATCTAAGATTATTTGTTAAGTTTAAGTGAAAATTAAAATAAACAACAGTTATTGGTTAAACAAAAATAAAAAATTAAATTATACATGAAAAATTCAACGACCATTTAGAAAATATAGGATAAATCAATTATTAAAAATAAAAAAATAATATATTAGATGAGTAAAATATAAATAAATTTACAAAGAAAAAAAGATGAATAAATACATAAAAAAGTAAAGTAGTATTCTAAATTAAAATTTTAAATAAAACAAAAAAAAATGGGAAAATAAATTTTGAAATATAAACAATTAATTGGTTGACGGAAGTCGGGCAGAAGATTGAAATCCCATTGCTGCCAACTGTTACTTCCGTCAAAATTGTATAAATTTGTTATCTACTAATTAGTACAGATAAGTTATGAATTGGATGAAATTTAACTTAAGGAAGCATGATTTTAGTTATTTTTTTATTACATAATTTGCTAGTCTTTCTCACAGCTTGCCTTTTACTGAAAGCAATATTTATGTGTGGTAGATAAAAATTCTTATTTTTGACACTTTGCTGCCAATTGGTTATTAACAAGTATTTATATTGATCTTGTTAAACGTCAAAGGTAAGTCGCATGATTTGAGAACACAATTTTTTCAGAATAGCAATTTTTTTTAACGTTTCTTTAATGAACGTTCAATGATTTCGAATGAATTCAGGATAGCATGTAATAATATAACAATGAGCATTCATAGAATGTATGTGACACGTACAGCTCGAAAACAACTGGGTTCCCTTCATTCCTAAAACATCCTCAAATATGTCTGTTGTGTCCATGAATGCAAATGCTCTGAAATCAAAATAGAATTAAAACCCCCTAAGAACACATAAATATATTTAAGTGAGGTCCTTACTGGAATTTCCGGTTGGTCTTCGGTTTTTGAAGCGAATTCTCGATACCTTCTTCTTTATAATTTATCGAACTTTATTTTAAACAATTCTTCAGCACGACACAACTCGACTACCTTAAATTATCACAACCGGCCGCTGCGATGGTTAACTATCGACTGAACTGAGTCTCTCTGACGTGGACGTCTGAGTCTATATACATCAAATGTTGTTCCTGGTCTCTGGTGTTGTTGTCTGCTCTGTCTCGTAAACAGAGACGCACATTCTTTTCGTTCCCGTTTCCGGTTCGATATGGTTTTCATTTTGTGTGCAATTTATGCAATCACGGCATGTTGTATATATGACGTCGTTTGTTGTGGATTTATTATGTAGTTTGACGTTCAAAAATATGGTTTCTGGTGAATGTCAACTCATGGGTTAGCTGTTTAACGAAATCCCGTTTATCAAAATGCCGCCTAACAAAATCCTGTTTTACAAAATCCTCCGTCCCGAAACCCCGCCGATTTACTATATTGTTATAAAAAAAAGAGATAGTGCTGCATAGTTTTCTTTTTATATGATTTCGGTTACACTAATTAATAAGAATCGACGAGAACAAAAACAATTCCTTTTTCAATGTTTAGAGGGCATCCTGTGCGTGTAGTAGTGTTTTAATGTTGGCATACTTAATCATGAAAATCAACAAAATTTTAGGAACATTAAGGAATGTCTCTTAAAATTTAAAATTCAGTTCGGATACAATACTTTAGGTCACTTTAGAATTTCAATTAGGTGAGTGTTTTTTTCGTTTTGTTTTTTTTATGAAATTGCATTGAAAATTCCTCCACATTGCATAGAAACGAATGAAACTTGACGAACCTCGGCCATCCAATTATCGGTTCGTTGTATAATGGCAAACCATTGTATATGCTCAGTTATGAATGAATTATTTATTATTATTTATTTCTATGGACAATTGGAAAAATTGAAAAAATTGAATACCGTAACATCTTTAAATTGAACGAAGGTTGATGAAGGTAGTGATTATCAACTCTATAGTGAGACAATTTTTTTTTCGATAACTGTCCAACTGTCCATATTCGATTTAAACGAATACAGAAAAGTATTTTACATCTTGCTTTTCACAAAGTTGAATGTTTTACGCATAGAGTTTCAACTGAAACAGAATCTTTCGTTTTGAATTATTAGGGCAACGAAGCCCTTTCAGAGCAAACGACACCAGCCAGTAATTACAAAATTTCAAAATTTCATTCGGTACGCGACAATCAGAAATGCATGTACTAGACCCTAATGTAAGGACTTTATGTTTACACAATTTAATTTAAATTACACAATTTACTACCATTTAAAAAAGACAAAAGATGACGTATGCGACGTAATGAAACTTAGCTTGCGGCTATTTATTCGCTTATTTATATTCGCTTAATTTATTACTCCTACTTCAGCGCTATAATGAACAGAAGTGTCTCTTTCCAATCTGTCATATAAACATGTTACTGATAGTGATACCAAACCCTTGTCAAACTTTCTTCATTAAAAACACCATAAGAATTCAGCTGTCAAATGATCGTTTGTGAAATACGCACAATGCGGAGATTTTGTCGTAGAAAATTTATCGGAAGCTTGACGAAACATAGCAATCCACCATTATAGACACAAAATCTGAGTTTTTAAAGTGGTAAATATTTATGATGGACGGCAACTAATGGCAGTTTTGGTCCGTAAAAAAAAAACAAAAAAGTATGGAAACTTGACGAATCCGACCAATTTGCAATTATACATTGCCTAATTCCTTTATTATTACTCAGTTGCGTCCATTATAGTTCTGCCTTAAAGTTGCTTACGCCGTTGGTGTCTATGATAATTTCTTTCGAATTGTTTTTGATTCAAGTTAAACAGGTTGTATTACTAAAATTTCAATATATACTTATACTTAACGAAGAGTGTTCACTGCGTTTACATGAATGAATTGAGACTTATGATTAAAATCTCTATGGATGCAACTAATTTAAAAATATATTTGTAAGTTCGGTACAACTTCAACATACTCTTACTTTTACATGTTTTTTTTTTTCAACCAAAAAAAGTGGACCAAAAAAACAACAGAAAACACTGCCACTTAAACTGGAAGCTTCTTAAACTTTAAGCTTTATGAAATTAAAATTTTAACAATTATTTATAAAAAAACATTCTTTTAATTTATTCAACTAAAATCATGCGACTGTTACTTTATAATAAAGAATCTCAAAAAAATCAAAAACTATTTCATTCAAAAGTGCCAATTGAAAAATTGTGTTAACATTTGTAAGATTTTCCATTCACCTTTGTTAATTAAATTAAAAAAAAAAAAAAAAAAAACACACAAAATCTTAAAACTATGTATAAAAAATACTAGCGGTCTTAAATTACAAACCTTACATAGTAAGTTCAACTACCTATCACTTTATCGCACAATTATTATTGATTAAGTATCAAACAATATTATTAAACACTAAATTTAAGAATAGAATTAAATAAATTTTAGTTTCAAAACTTTATAAATGCCTTCAATAAAATTTAAAATTATTTAAAATAAAATAAATATAAATTTTTTTTTATTTTATTTAAAACAAATTAAGTTTAAATTTGTTTTTTTAGTTAACATTTTCTCTTCGATTTCTGCAAACAAAAAAAAAACTAAATAATCAAACCAACACCAATACACAAAATAAAAGAAAAAATAAAAACAAAAAAAAACAAACATTTAATTAAGGGGAAGAGTAACATTATACTTATAAAGAAAAATATAAAAACTTACATATATTTTATTAATTGTTTACGCAATTTAATTGAAAAAATAATTATACAAAACACGATAAATTAAAAAAAATGAAAAAAAATTAACAAAATACAAACGCAACTTATGATTAAATTAAATGAAATAAAAAGAAATATTTAGAAATAAGTTATAATTTTTGTACAACACTTCTCGGAGAAAAAAAATGTTAAACTTAAAAAAAAAAAATTGGAAAATGTGAAGAACTTTTTTTCGAGAACCAGCCAAACATGATTCTTCACTATGTACATACAAAATCAAAAAAAAAAAAGATTTAAGAATTAGAAAAAATAGTTAAAAGAAAAAACTATAACATTTGAAAAAAGCATTTAAAATGAAGGGCATTGTAAATATTTTGAAATTTAGAAAACCGAAAATTATAAATAAATTTATTTGAAAATAAAAATAAATATGTTTTTCTTATTTAAAATACGAATCATCGAAAATGTTAAAGATGCAAATTATTCATAAAGAATATCAGGTAAGCCTAACCAAGAAAAAAAAACAAAGATTTAATTAAATTTAAAAAAGTTATCTTCGAAAACTTCAAACCAATTTACTTGGCCATTCTACTGCGCAGCTCTCTTCAAATTTCTCTGCTCATCTCGTGAATTTTTAAAGATCCTCTACACTCTACACACCAATTTTTTTGTTCTCTTAATCTTCTCTCTGCGCAACTGACTCCGTTGGCCAAGTGATTTGGTTCAAGCTGTACTATACTATGTGCCACTGAAGACTGAAGGCTGAAGAGGTGAAGACCTCATAGGAGAGGACACTTGACTGCTGCCTACAGTGATATTTTTGGAAGCGTTGTGTTGAAACGCCCTCAAGTTTTCGGAAAGCTATTATACCTTAAACCAAATCACTTGGCCAACGGGCGTTTGCGCAAAAAGAGGATTCAAGAGAACAAAAATGGTAATTAACAGATTTAATGAGTAAAATGCTAGAGATGAAATACTGCATAATTAGCCATGGTCATATTGGTCATACCTCAGACCCCATGTAAAGAAAGTCCATCGCTGGAGATGAGCAGAGAAACAGCCAAGTGAATTGGTTCAAGCTATTTCTTTCCCTTCCACAAAAAAGGTGGCCATAATGGAGTCTCAACTTACCGTGGTATTTGATTCCTAAACTATTCAAGATGAGTTCGCCTTAATTGAATCAATAAATTGGTAAAGGATAGTAATAATAATTATTATTTTTTATATATTTATTTACACACACTCATAGCCATCACATAAAGATTGCAGATGGAGCACTCTTTTTTATCTGAAGAGAAGCTTCAGAGCGAAGAGAGCGCAAACTACAACCATCTGTCTTTGACAAATATTTGGATTTTATGATACACAGAAATATCTACAAGGTATGCTGAATTTTTTTTTTAATTATCAGAACTATAAACATGAAACACAACAAAAAAATTGCAATTAATACGTTGATTTATTTTCCCTAAAAACAAAAGGTAATTATACACAAAAAGTCAGAAAATCGAATAAAAACTTTGCAATTTCTTCAATATTTTTCAATTTTTTTTCGAAGCTGTGACCGCACATTAATTTTAAATTTAAACAGCGATACAAAAATCCGTCGCGTCGTTTGGAATGGTAAAGCTTTACCTGAGTGGCTTTCGGGAGTTCGTCAGGGTTGTATATTAAGGCCCTTATTTTTATATTCTGGTTCTTGATAATTTGTTGGAATGGTTTATAGGAGTTGTTCTTTGGAATGTAATAAACTAAGAATAAAAACACGAATGTATGCAGATGATGTACTCTTGTTGAAATATTCTTTGGTCATTCATAAAAAGCTGGAACAGTATTGCTGGATCTGGAATTAATCGGCTAATCTTAGCAAATCGAAGGTGATAGTGTTTAGAAGAGGTTTTGCGAGTTGTGCCCAATCTGAAAAATAGACTAACAATGACGAAAGAAATAAAGATTGTGAAGCAATACAAAATCACCTCTCTAAGACGCGTAGTTTTAGAGATATAAGCAAAAAACCGAAACCCCAATTTCATGAAATTTAGTTTTGTTCAAACTAACTAATGCTATATACCGTTGGAAAGGTACTCTGAAAACATTTAATGTAGTGCAAAAAACAACTCAAAAGGTGCACTATTCAAAAAGATATGGGCAAAAACGTTTTGGAAAATCACTTCTCTAAAACGCATAGTTTTCGAGATATAAGCAAAAAACCAGATATGGGCAAAAACGTGTTAGAAAATCACTTCTCTAAAACGCATAGTTTTCGAGATATAGCAAAAAACCAGACCCCCAAATTTAATGAAATTTTGTTTTGCTCAAACTAACTAATGCTATACACCGTTGGAAAGGTACTCTGAATAAATTTAATGTAGTGCAAAAAACAGTTAAGGTGCACTATTCAAAAAGATATGGGCAAAAACGTGTTAGAAAATCACTTCTCTAAAACGCATAGTTTTCGAGATATAAGCAAAAAACCAGACCCCCAATTTAATGAAATTTTGTTTTGCTCAAGCTAACTAATGCTATACACCGTTGGAAAGGTACTCTGAAAAAAATTAATATAGCGCAAAAAACAGCCCAAAAAGTGCAGTATTCAAAAAGATATGGGCAAAGACGTGTTCCCAGATCGTGATGATATTTCCATAATGTTCACACTATAAACATAAATATTTCACTCACAGACATCACCGGCGAAACAGTTGCGACAGCTTTTCTTTCTGGATGGATCTCGAGGTTTGTAATCCATAAAGAAATTGTGACGGACCAAGGATGGCAATTTGAATCATCTCTTTTTGAAGGAATTCCTCGAACGTGAAGAACTTCAGCTTCTAGGAACTCGAAGTTGTTCAATTTGTTTTTTGGAGAGCAGCAATCTGATTTTGTAATGAGATTTTGTCTGCCATATGTACGAAAGTTTTGAGGTCTTGATTTACATTACAAGACAGGATTGACTGGGTCGTGTTTGGCAGTTGCTTCATCCATAAGGTTCTGAGGATGTCTTACGAAATTCTGTTCCGAAGCTAACAGAAGTCGAGTCTGCAGGCCATTATATATTTCTGTGGCAGGAGGACTGGTTACCACATCTAGGACTTCGGTCAGCACATCAGCTTCTAGGTTTCCAACCAAAGTGTAATACTGCGTGGTATCCGAAGTTATTCCACTGGTATGGAATTTGGCCTTAAGCTGGAGGAACCATAGAGATCAGGGCTCCGCTTCCAAAATGCTGGCACTCTTATAGCAACCTTGGCAATTACTCCTTCTGCGACATTTTCTCCTGGGTCAAGTATTGTGTTGGTATAAGATGTCGTTTGTCGTGAGGGTTAATAATGGCATCTTACCGTGGGTCGGGGGCTACCTTTGTGATTTTGATAGTGTGGTATCTTGTGATACCTGTTCAAATGTTTAAACTCGGGGTCATCAATGTGGAATCCAGAGGGAAGTTTTAAATAAAACAGACCCTTTGGGTTAAACTTTCAAGTCAGAACTGATTTTTTTTTTACTTTGATATCACTATTTCTACATTAAAATTTGCTTATACTCGATAAACAATTTGTTTATATTCGATAAGCCAGTTTGATTATTAAAATAAGCTTGAATATTAAATATGTTAAAATACGAGAAAAACTGAATTATTCTTAAACTAAGTTATAATACAAAATTATTAATTTAAGTTGAATTGCCACGCCTTTAATCATCTTTTTTCAGAAATCAATGAATGTTTGTTAAATGTCATGTTACAGAGAGTCTACTGTAAAAACAAATATAATTTAATTTAAAATTAAATTATTTTCGGGTGTTTTGCCCTTAATTCACTAATAAAAACAAACAAACAAAATTCCTCTAGGAAACAGCCAATTGGTTATCTCAAAAAAATCCTTAATTAACAACAAAAATCACTTACAACATAGCAAAACCTCGAGAATAATATCTGATCCAACTAAGTAGCTCATTTAATAGAATTAAAATTCTGCCCGTCAGCTACATACATGTTGAACAAGAACAATATTCCTCTCGACAGTGTTTCATTTTTCAACAAAAGGATCAACTTTTCATGTTCCTGGAACATACCATGTTCCATATATCCACTTACCATACGTATGTGTATGCATGTGTGTTTAAGGATAAAGAAATTTTCAAACCCAATTTGTACTGCTTAGACATGTTTTCCGTGTGCACTAATGCTGGAGGAAGGTGGTGGTTAGGGGAAGGTCTGGAAGTGACTTAAAGTTTTCATTTGCATTACTGCATTGTGTCATCCTCGTTCCAACAGCCATTTATCTCTCATATCCCTGTCGGTATTTTTTCTTGGAACACTATATTCAGACGACTTTATAAGACCGAAGTGCACACAGAAGTCATAAAGTTTTTCATTATGAAACCGAATTATGGTTAAGGATATAAGGGTTTGCACAGACATAATGGAACAGAGATTCTATATACTGTGTCTACCATCATGTCTTGGCCACATGCAATTTCACCAGCTCGTCCGATGTCAAAATGTCCTTAAGTCAATTGATTGCGCAGTATTTAAGGCTTATAACTTTGTTATCGTCCATTGATGGGAATGTGGTATTCCATGCTTGAATTATTATAAATAGGTATTATTGGAATGGGCTTTGGATTGATTATTATGAGTGATTTAGTGCAATTATTGAGGATTCCAAGGATGTTAATGGGTGACTTTGTTTATTCATTGAAATGAATGAGATTGACATTATTAAAAGTTGGTCAATAAAGCTCTTGAGTGAATTGCCATATAGCACAAGTCATAAGGCGGTGGTCAGCGGTCTCCCGGACCGCTGACCATTCATTCATGAATTCATATAATTATACAATTTCTTGTTTTTTCAACGTAAGGTTAATTTTGGTTTGGCCGAAGGCCGTCTACCAGACTGTTTTTAGTTTGCATAATAATTAATTCTTAGTTAATTTTTTTTCTTTGTTTTGCTTTAAAAGTCTCCTTCAATTATTCGATTTCTATATCTCAGTGCGATGGATGCATATTTATATAAAGTTTCCCAACCAAGGCTACCATTTAAAATGCATAACAGTTCGCTCTTATCCAATGAGTGTTTATTACTCTTAATATGGGGCATCGAGCAATAAAATGGTAAACATCTTCTCTTTCCCTAAGGTTACAGAGGTCACACAGAATTGGAAGGTCGGGTCTATGTGGTATGAAATTTAAATTAATAATTTCGCCTCTTAACTTAAATATTAAATTTATCATATGGAGAGGTGGACGATTAAGAAGGTACGAGTTCTCTGACAGCTGACTACAAATCAATCGATACTGTGAAGATTGCGCTTGAATCATACAACCTTCATACGTTGCCCGGCTCACTTTCTTCAGTAAGTTCCTAAACAAATTCCTTAACTCATCCGGTCCAATATCAGATTGAATACGTATTGTTTCACCGCAACCATTCCCCAGCTCCTCTCACCTTTTGACAAGGTTTCCTTTTGACACTATTATTCTCTTGAGCACATATTTGGGTAATCTTCCCTCTTCCATCTCCATGATTTTCAATATATAGTCAAAATGTAGTTTAAGAGTGTCTTAGAGTATTGACGTTTCCAGATAGAGCACATAGTTTGGTGTACAAGACGGCAAACGTAAAATTTTCGTCAAAAAATACGTCAAGAATTTTTTAAACCTCTTCAAATTTGGCATAACTCCAAATTTGTGCCGCGTACAACAATATGGAGGCTGAAGTCGCACGAAATATTTGTATCTTAGCACTGTGTTCAACCCGAAATGTTTGTTTATGTTAAGATTAGAAGTGATCAAAACACCTAGATACTTATACTCCCGCACAATTGCTAGGTTTTCACCTTTGTAAGTCCATTTCTCATTCCGAGCATATCTACCTCCTCCATCTCCGATGACCATAATTTTTGATTCTTAACCTCTCTAGAATTCGATTCCCTGTCGAACTCCATTCAACAAATTGTTTCCCTGTATCATCTGACTCAACTAGTTGACAAGCCTACTCGCATATCGGACGTCGATGGCCAAGCAAAAAACACTCTTGACTTATTTCTTACCTCAGACCCTGATAAGTGCATTATTAGTGTATTTTCTAACCTTTTCGCTAAGCACTTCGCAACTAATTCTACGCTGCCAGAGTGTGTCATGGTCCCACCCGTACTTGAGAGGGTAAATGATTCTATGGGACCAATCTTCTTTCGCAATCGTACAGTGGTTAGAGTTTTAAAAGATTTTGACGTACATAAATCCGCTGGTCCTGATAGTATCCCCGCTATTGTTCTGAAGAGGTGTTATGCTACGTTGGCAAAGCCACTGCGTAAGCTGTTCTATCTATCCTACACTTCAGGGCTCGTTCCGAGCAAATGGAAGACAGCTTTTGTCCAGCCCATACCTAAAAAAGGCTAATCGTCCTCCCCCGCAAATTACCGACCGATTGCACTAACGTCCCTTCTTTCCAAGGTCGTGGAAATTATAAAATCAAGAAATATCTTGAGGAACGAAAGCTTTTAAATGACCGTCAGTATGGCTTTCGTAGCAATAGGTCCACTGGTCATATGATGGTTTATCTCACCGAACAGTGGAACAAATCTCTACATCGTTTCGAAGAAAGTAAGATTATTGCACTTGATATTTCTAAAGCATTTGATAGAGTCTGGTACCAGGCCCTTTTATCGAAAATGCGTGTTTCTTTTCTTCGCTGGATTAGAAATTACCTTTCGGACCGTTCAATACAAATTGTATTGGATGGGTTCAAATCTGATATCTTCAAAATAAATGCTGGTGTGCCCCAGGGCTCCGTTCTGTCTCCGACTCTCTTTCTCATTTTTATAAATGATCTCCTGTCTGAAACTTCTAATCCACTAAACTGCTTCGCTGATGACAGTACACTCAGCTTTTTATATTCCTTTTTGGAGTCACAACCGCGGTCTTCGGATGTGGATCTTCAACGGCAACGTATGATAAGTTCATTAAATTCTGATCTTAAAAGCATTATCAAATGGGGAATAAGAAATCGTGTAGAATTTAATGCGACCAAAACACAATGCTGTCTTCTGTCTCTAAAGCGTAATACACCCCTTGCCATTATCCATGAGTGGTACTCATATTATGGAAGCTGATCATTTTGAAATTCTCGGTATAAGCATCACCAGTCACCTCTTGATGACTGATCATATTTATGATGTTACCAAAAATGCCGCAAGATGTTTGGGCTTCCTCCGAAGATGTAAGAAATTCTTTTCCCCTTCTGATCTGGCTACTATCTACAAATAATACATTCGGCCAAGACTAGAATATAACTCCCATTTCTGGGCGGGTGCTCCATCAACTCACTTGAGTATTCGCGCTTCCAGGAATGCCCACCAATTTACCCTTGAACCCAATTTCTGTCGTACAGTCAAGTACAGAGATTCGTTCTTCAACCGTACAACTCGAATGTGGAATCTCTTGCCTAACTCTGTTTTCCCCTCCTATTATGATGTTCAGAAGTTTAAAACCAATGTGCATCGGCAACTCCTATTAAACCCTCTCCTTCTTTCCTAAGCTCGCGCTGTGTCCACCGACATCAAAAGGGTAGCCCAAATACCTTTTGCGTGTGCAAATTATAAAAAAAAAAACTAATATTCCTCTGTTGTCAACCCACTGCATCAGTCTATTATAAATCAGGGTACTAAATAACTAAACCGAAGTATTCAAAAATTAAATACCGCGGTAGTTCTCTTGGTTGCTAAAAGCACCTTTTTCTGTAGCGGATATATTATTGCTTTTTTGAAGCTATCTGGCACATTTGCTGTCTCGAATATTCTATTATATTCTTCAGTCAGTGCAGTCAAAAATTCAATCGAACAATTTTTGTAAAATTCCGCAGGCATTCGGTCATCTCCTGGAGTTTTTTCCAGTTTTAGCATTTTCAATCATATTCAACACTTCAAACGATGTAAATGGACGGTGCAGCATAGTAGTCCCGAAGTTCAAACGCTTGCAGAGTTGATCCAATCTTGTTGGTTCTCCCATTAATATATTTGGCAGGCTTCCAGAATTCTGTCGAAGATCTTGCACTTTTTATAATTTCGAATGATCGCTGTTCATATTCCTTTCTTTTAGCAAAGCAGATCTGATTGAAATCCTTATTGGCTGCTGCATACTTGTTTTTAAAAACAGGGATGCTGAATTTTCTCAAGAGCTTAAATACACAAATGACTTTTTTCTTAATTTAATAATTTAAGGCAATCCTCATCGAACCATTTCTGCTTGAAGTTATCCATAGTACACTTCCATTATGAACTGCCTGGGACTGAATCCTTTATAATTTGGGTGAGGCTGTCCATCCCCAGTTGAATGTTTTCTGATCTATTTTTAATAATTTTCTTGCTTGGATTATGTTGGTATGCTGACAGAAAACTATTTCTCCTGGCAGAAGTTCCAGTCGCTTCGTATGTAGCAATTCTTCAGATACCGAAAATGAACATCGTATCTCTAAAGGCATGTGATCCGAAAATGTTTGTTCAGCTATCTCAAAGTTTTTCATTTCATTTTTTCATTTCATTTTCATTTATTATTTTTCAATTAAATTGACATTGACACGTTAAGATCAAAAACTTTAAGAGCATCTAAAAAAAATACAAAATTTATGCTTAATAAAAGAAAGGAAAAGAAAACTAAGTATATATTTAAACTGGGTTATATAGAGTATTAATAATAAAAATTAAAAATTAGGAAGTAGATTCCAAAAACGAATTGCAGTTACATAAAATGAGCGTTCTGCAGTGCCGCATGAAAAGCGTGGTAAAATTAGCTTTAAACCTCTCTGAGAGTGAGCAAAGGTGAGAAAATCACTCAGATACCCAGGACCTCTACCATGGATGTTATTATGAAGTTTCAAGAGAAGCCTGGATTTCAAATAGCCGTCAAGATTAATACCAAATATATTGTCACGTAAATGCGAAACACTAAAATAAATAGGTATAGAGTAAACAAACCGAATACAATCATTCAACGCAATGTTCAGTTTACTCCTACACACGCAATCTAAACTTGGATAAACACTCGAGTTATAAGTAAAATATGGAATTATTAAAGACTTAATGAGATATTTTTTTTTAAATTGAATGAGTCCGAGGAAGATCTGAAACTCCGTAGTCCACAGTAAATTTTCCTAATCGTATCAGAGATTGCTTTACAGCAACACAAATTACTGCTAATATTGTAACCCAAATAAGTGACATCTTAAACATACGTGATGATTTCATTATAAAGAATAACGGAGGGCAAATCTAAAGGATTAATCTCATCTCTAGCACATAGCATAGCGACAGACTTGGATGGATTGAGAGTCATGTGATTGTCGTTAGACCACACAAGGATATGGTTAAGATCATCATTTAATCTAGTAATACAGTCTTCCATCAGACCAATTGTTGTTGTAAATGAAATCTGGAAGGTCGTTTATAAACAATGAGAAAAGCAATGGACCAAGTACCGAACCCTGAGTATTTCCAACATTGGTGGTAAACGAATTCGAGATACCAGCCTCAGTTTTAATACGCTGAACCCTTATAGTTAAATAGTTCCGAAATAGCTTAAGGAGAAAATTCGAAAAATTGAACTTTGATTTGAGTTTAGATACAAGAATAGAATGATCAATGCAATCGAAAGCCTTAGAGAAATCTAACAGAACCATGACCAAAACTTATCGGAGTCAAGAGCAAAGCGAATATCAGTTGTAACTTTCATAATTGCAGATTCACAACTGTGTAAGCTGCGGAACCCGGATTGCCATTGAGATAGTAAACAACTGTGTTCGTTAAGGTAAGACTGCATTTGATCCTGCATTATCTTTTCGAGTAACTTTCCTAGAAAAGATAAAATGCTAATTGGCCTATACTTTGAGGGCTTGGTGGCATTAACCTTTTTGGGTACAGGAATTATGTTTGAATTTTTCCACTCATCCGGAAATTCGCCACTATACAAACAGAAAAAAAAAGATATGAAGCATGTATCTCATTATGAGCGGATAAGTTTTACAAATTTTGGTGAAATATCATCAGGACCAATCGCATTAGATTTAACAGATTTCATTGAGTTTAAAATCTCAGGCACACCGATAGAAACAAAACCAAAAGCACTTTCACTGTCAGGCATATCAAAAATACTTTGGGGAGTTTCTGACCTAGAATAGGAGGGAATCAGAGCATCAGGACATTTGCTTTTACTTTTGTCTTCTGTTATTCCAATTTCTTTCAGATTGCTCCAAAGTTGTCTGGGGCTTAGTGAAGGATCTAGCTTCTGCAAAAGATATGAACGTTTTGAATTACGAAGATGTTTCGCGCATAAGTATATTGCCTTTTGTTAAACTTCGTGGGATTGCTCTTGAATCTACGGAAAAGACGTTCTCTTTCCCTTATAAGATATTTAATATTGGACGTAAACCACGCGTATCTCTTCAACCTTTCTACTTTACTAACTATAGTGGAACATAGAAATCATACAAACCCAATAAAAAGTTATTATACAAAGATACTTTAATATTAGTATCCGGTGTGAAGAAAATCTCATTCCACTCTGAGCTATTAAAGTCAATTTCTATAAGATCTATATCTGATAGTTCTTGAAGGGCTAGTTCTACCTGTACCAAATTGGAAAGAGCAGAAAATGAAATCGTGAATAAACCCAGAAGTGGGTCTAATTTGGTCATATCCTAATATTTTTGGTCTAGAGCTCGTCAGAAACATATCAAGAAGAGATGGGTTCACACTTGACTTAAAACAAGTTGGCCATTGATTGTTTACAACTGATTAACCCATTTTATCACAAAAATTAGTGAAAAATCGTAATGAACTATTATTGATTAGGTAATCAACATTAAAATCACCCCCAATCAAAGTATGACTATACTTTGAACAAAGTCTCATTAATGTTTCTTCAAGTTCCGATAACATATTAAAAAATAAATTAATTGGCGCGACAGCTCCTTAAGGAACCAAGGCCTAGTGACTTATACTCTCAACAATGCCTGTGTGTGTGTTGTTAATCTGCAAGAATGGAAGGGATCTAAAATTTACCGCCGAGTCCGAACGTCTAGCCGTTTGAGATGCACTTTTTCGAGACAAAAGTTTACTCTTGGAGGTTTTGTCAGTTACTCGCAAGAGGCAGTACCCCAGAAAAAAAGGTGGCTATGAGCTGGATTTGAACCCAGGCTTATTCACTTAGCAGTCCGACACACTAACCACTAAGTCACGGGGCACTACTTTGAACATATTAGGTGGGCAATAAATGGCAACAAGTAATAATTTTTCAATTGAATTCCTCACTTCAACACAAATGAAATCGATATTTTTTCCAACTGACTTAACGACTAGGTTCATTAGTAAATTTTCACGTATGTATATACATATACACTCCTGATGATATTGAAACCAGGTAAGGAAACAAGAGCGTCCGAGAAATAAGGGTTCTGATATAAAACAGTATATTTTGATCTTATACTTTCAGCGTTCAAACAACAAATTCTCAATCCAAGATCATACGCTTCACACAGCACATTTAGAACACATCTCACATTATCAGGATAATATTTTTTCAGGACTAAATTCCAACTCCCCGACACAAAACAATAATCTATGGTTGAGCAAGCCGTTCCTCGAATAAACCGCTAGGATCTCCTTCAGAGCTTCCATTTGAAACCCTTGCATCTACATGGGAAGAAGTATAACATCCGCCGCTTAGGCTCGAATCAACACGGATGCCCTACGAGATGAAAACAAAAGCAATACCTATAGTCACGCCCTAAGACTAGGACTCTATTTGTACAAACAATTTTTTATCTTTAACATGAATTTTACTTGAATTATATCAATTTGTCGTTAAGTCACAAGAAAGTTCTTCCAGCTAATTCCGCATCTGGATAAGCGCATCAGCAAGCGATTAACCGTATCTTTCGATAATAATTCACTGCGGAAGAAGGGAAATAAAAAAGACCAAGATTATCCAATTAACTCGGTGGTTAAATTTATATTTAAAAAAAAATGTGTTTTCTAAAGAAACTCAGCATCACTCCAACGTCGGAGAAAAGATTTTTTCCATTTTCATTGTATCTATTCTTGACATCACAGTGGGACTTACCTTCCTTTAGCTTCGCGGAAAAAGTGTTTTTTTTTCTTGTACCTTCTTTCTTCCAACACAGACACTAACACATCCATCAATCCATTCATCGATTTATGTATCCTTTGGGGGTACCTTATACCACCCCTCCCCCACCATCTGAGTTAAAGCATAATTTCACTTAATTTCCAAGTTGATTGCCCTAAAAGCTTTTGTCACTTACAAACAAATGGAGGGGGGCAAAAAAAACGGTACAGAAAGGATTGTGACACACAAACTTGGTGCCACAGTGTGCATAGCTTGGATCTATTATTATCATTTCCATTTCCCAATGAAAGTGATATTGAATGGAGGGGATGTCGTCCTTAGTCAGCTGAATACTATCGTATGCATCGACATCCTGAGCACCTGAAGTGAGTTTCATTCAAAAAAAAAAAAAAAAAAAAAAAAAACACAATACGTACTAAGGTACCTTCCGAACAGGACTCACAAAGGAGGCAAACGAAAAAAAATTATAACCAAAAACGAGCAAAGGCGAACGGTTTCATTATTATTAAGATTATACCTTTTAAAGGTGTCTTCGGTTTAAAGAGGGACGATTGAAACGTTTAAAGTCGAGTGGGAAGGGTTTCATCCAAAAGAAGGGCAGAAAAGGAGACATCCTTAAAGTAATTACGTACAAAAGAAGGATAACAACGTATAGGTAAGAAATTTAGTCTTTAGAAATTCGCACCCACTGTTTGGATCCCTTAGGCCAAATTGGGGTTTTCAAAAAAAAAACAAAGTCTTTTTCTTTTAATGATAAAAAGATTAACAGGCAAATTTTCTTTCGAGCAATCGGAAAGTTACCTCTTAAAGCACGTGGGATGGTCATGTTATTTAGATTGATTGTAGGAGGATACAACTTTAAGGACATTTTGTGATTTCTTGAATTTTCCAAATTTTCCCAAAATTTTAACAAAGTTTACCTTCTGAATCGGTTAAAGAATTCCAAAACGATAGCGATTTCAGCGCCACTTATTGCGGCTTGTGCAGTACTAAAGGCAGTGTATATGCAATGCCAATGCCAAGAAGAGGTAATACCATGAGGAAGTTGGATGTCGGACGGCTACAATCGCAAGAAATCACCAGGTGCTTTTCCGATGGAGCCTCTAATAACCCCAAATGAGTCCTTTACCGCCAGCATGAAGTATTGAGAACCAGTGGCTCATAAAGCAAAATTACAGAGTGTCTATTAACTCATGGGATAACAGAATTGGTAAATTAAAAATTCAAAAAGTACAAGAAGAGGAAAATAAATACAAAATAGGCGGAGTTTTGTTAAAGTAGAAATTATATGTAGATATTGGGATGATTTAAAGAGTTGTGGGTCATTTTTTGGTGACTCTGAGGCTCGGTGCACACTTGCGTCATTTTGACAGAGCGGTGACGCTTTTGCGTCTTACATTAGCCATAAATGACGCGGCGGCATCTGACGAGAGTGTGCACCACTCTATTTATTTGTGAGTACTGTAACACGCAAAAGCGGCACCGCTGCGGCGCCGCTGCGTCAAAATGACGCAAGTGTGCACCGGGCCTAAATTGTGACAAAAATCGATCGTATTCCGAGCACAAGGCGAACATCAGATGTATGTATGTGTGTATGAATGTCGAGTATGTACTCCTGAACCGCCCAACCGATTTTAATTAAATGTACAGGGTAAATATAGTTTTGTCTATAGATCGTTCCTGTGAATGTTAGGTCCAGCTAGCATTATTTTCGCATTTCTAGGGCGTAGTAACGTTCGCCGAGTACCACTATTTAAATATAAAACTGGTGCCGATTAATACTAAGTAGTTGGTACAATAGTATTTTTTAGTTTAGTTTTTTTAGTTTTTTAGTTTTAGTACTATTGTATTTTAGTACTGGATTTGGTACTAGACTTAGTACTAAATTTAGTACTTAGTAGTAGACTTAGCACTAGATTTTGTTGACCGGATAAGTGGAATTCTATCTGGTGTGAGTTAACAGGCTGTCTGTTGGCGTTGCTGCCATCAATGTTTTCTTATGACGTTATCACGTAAAATTATCGTCCGTAAACCGACGTTACAGACAACCAACTCTTTTTTTTTAAGAATAAACAATCAAAACGAGCTTCCGTGTCTTAAGCTTCAGAGAACAAAAACTTACGCGATTTCTTTGTCCTAGAAGATCCATTGGAGAAGGTTGAGTAGGATCTGCGTTGGAGCAAGTGTATACGGTGAATGTGTCCATTTGCACGAGCAATGACCTGGAGAACAGAGCTCTGCTGAATCACGTTTACCTTCGAAATATCATTACGCAATGGTGATCTGAGAATCTTGGTTTTAAGGGGTTCAATGAAGACAACCTGGCAAACAGGGCCAAGTTCCCTGCTCATCTCAAAGTTCAAACTCCAGATGATCTTCGAATCACTAAAGAAAAAGAAGTCAGTTGGAGTCGATGGTATACCCAATATTGTACTACGACATCTCCCTGAGGGTGCAATAGTTATATAAACAACACTGTTTAACAACGTTTATTATCCAGTGGGCGGAGGACAAAAATATAATTCCAGACACCAAGTTTGGCTTTAAGACGGGACATGACACAATTCATGCCGCGTCTAAACTAGACTGCTGTCCAATGGAACAATGCTAAGAATCAATGTAGGGGCGCCTGTCTGGTTGATTTGGAGAAGGCTTTCGACACCGTATGGTTAGGAGGGTTGATCTGAACCTAACCAGATGGAGCATAAGTAAACCACTGTTATATATGCTTTACGACTTGCTTAATGGTAGAAAACATTTGATATTGAAAATGGTCTCCAACAGGGAGCGGTGAACTCGCCGATTCTCTTTAGTATTTACACCAGCGATCTCATTAGGGGCTACCTCATTCAATTGTCTTCGTACCTGTCTCGGAACACCATAGTTGGAGTATAAACACTATTGCAATAAGGTGTTCATTAGCGGACATATTGCAATGACGATGACCTCAACCAATGGACAAATCTTAGTTGCTTACTACCCCCAAGATGAACATTTTGAAAGTACACGCTCGAGTGGTTTTATCTTGACAGAGGTTTTCCTATACAAGATAGTCGAGCGTTGATTCAGGATAGATCGGTGATTATGTGGATAGGCAGCTCATTTACGATCGAGACATAGTCCTTGCAAGCGAAGTAGACCGATTCCTGTTTAGTAGGGCCGTGCCCGACGGAAGAAAGTCATTGCTCAGGTCCACCAATGGTGGCTCAGTTAAAACTTGATATTTTCAGTGGACATAATATCGCATATGGTCGGCTTACATATGTGTAGGGATTTTGTAAGTAAGGTATGGCAGTTACGGCGGTACCAAAAATAAAAAAAAATTAAAAAAAATTAAAAACAAAAAATACAAAAAAAAAAACAAATTAAAAAAAACCCTTCCCGAGCTATTCTAGATTTAAGTATTTTAGGTTTATTTTATGCTTATTTTTAAGTACATAGTTTAAAATAGGTTAAGACCAAAAAACGATCAGTAACTCAGTTTACATTTTGTTCTGCGTAAAAAATAAATCCCTTTTATTTTTAACATACATAAATATATTTTATTTTTAGGCCGAAGAGCAAATAATTAAGATAGAGTTTTTATTTTTAGAGCGCGCCAGTAAATTAATTAAGTTAATAGTTTTAGCTAGTTTTTAAAGATTTTTGTCCAGCCTTTAAATTGTTACAAGATAAAAAAAAAACAGTTGGAACATTGCCAAAATGTTATTAGGGAAACCAACTTGGAAGTGCTGGGTTTTACATGGCCACAAAAACGAAACTCCTGGTTTCACGATGACTGTTGGTAAGCACACGCTAAACATAAAGCATGCAAGGCGGCGCTGCACGGAAAGACCAGAGGAAATGGAGAGCTGTTACTGCATGAAATTCGAAAGTTTTATCAAAAGGTATAACCGTAAAAAGAAACTGTCTATTCTACCGATGCTGAGAATATGGAGAAACTACTTCTGCAGACTGTATAACGGCGATTACGAAACAAATTCCGCTGTTAGGCAAAATGATCCATTCTATCCGGGCGAAGTAGAACAACGAACAACCTCATTTGGATGAAATAAAGACAGCCAAATTTAAGCTTAAGAGAAATAAAACTCCGGGGCCAATTTCTTTACTGCCAAACTCTTCAAAGCTGCAGTCCAAGACTCGTTTAGAAAAGTAAGCACCAACTCATGAACAAGATATGGTTAGAAGAAAGCATGACCGATCGATGAATAGAATCTCAAAATAATTTGTCCGATCCTTAAATAAGGCAACGATCTTTCAAAAGCCATCCAACTACACACATACGTCGATGATATTGACATAATCCGATTAAGGGAGCAAAACCAAGAAGAGACACCTAACATCGACGTCTATGACAAGACCTAACACAAAACATGTATACTTTAAGAGAGTTTTGTGGCAATTGCAACACTCAAATCGAAAAAAAAGGAAATATAAAGACAAAACAAAACAAGAAGAGCTGAATTGACTGAATGAGGGGCGACAGCGGGTTAGGTAGGAATAATAATAGTTGTGTTCGTCTACTTTTTCGGTTGTTTTAGGAAAACTGTCAAACTTTGAAGAGTGGGGATGAAATCTCTCAGAAAATAATAAATTCGCTCAAAAGTAAAAGAACGCTTTGTGGAGGAAAATAGGGAAACTTTTTAAGCGTCAAAAAAATTAAAATTTCACTAAACGAAATGCATCAAATAAGTGCAGATGAAATAAAATTTGTGATGGAAACCATTTTATTAGGCCATTGTAAGGTCATTTTATTATTTACTTTGTATTTAACTTTACAATTTTTTTCAATTTAAAATTCTTCAAATACGAATCCTTTACAAAACGTCAAATTTCAATTGTACTTTTGAGTTTGACAGAATTCACATTTTCTCCCCCAAGAATTTTTTTTGGTTTAAAATAGGGAATTAAGGGGAAATGTTTTTCTCTCTCGCAACATGTCTCTTCTCCCGAAAACTCTCGAAAATGTAAGTAAACGAACAACATTTGTTTAAAATTGTGCAAAATAGTCTGTTTTAGGGAGTAAACGAACACAACTAATATGTATATGAAATAAATCATTCAATGTATACTCGTCAACGAAGTCGGACGTGTTTTATTTGAGCGGAAACAAACTTAAATTATAATATAATATTGTGTTGAAATTTTCATTTTTACAACTAGGGCTTAAGTCATTTGGACTACCTTCATTATTAACAAACATTTTGTTTTCTTTTCTTTCTTCCAGGAAATTATTTGTCCAAATAGAAAGCTGTAAGTCATCAATCAAACACATCAAGGCCGGAGTTGCACAAGATTGAAAACTGGGACCTTTCCTTTTTAACTCGATGACATCCCATGAACCCATGCCAACGGACTGCGAAAAATTACTCTTCGCTGATGACTCACTTACCTACGCCTCCTCAATATCTCCACTGATTGCAGCTCAAAGAGTGGAAAACCACATTACCAGACTTTTTGAATAATACAGAAAATGGGGAATCAGATTTGGCTGTGTTGAAATCTGAACTAGTGTAGTTCAGAAGACCTGCCAACCATAGCCGTATCCGTTCTTCAGCAACCCGTAGAAGCGTATCTTGAAGCTCCCTGATGGATTATCAATAGCAACTAAAAGAAATTCCAAGTACCTTGGGATCAACTTCAATGAGCTATTTAAATTCAACCCGCACTACAGGGCAGTGCTTAAGAAAGCAACTTGCGTTCCATAGTGTACACACCCATTACTGAGGAAAATAAATAGTTTAAGGATGTTAACGAAACTACTAATTTACAAGCAATTACTGAGGCCAGTTTTCCTGTGTGGTTCACGTTCTCCAAGACAGCAATGAACAAACTCCAACTATTCGAAAGGAAGATTCTAAGGATATGCACCGGACTTATATTCAATCACCAACAACAAAAAACAATTCTATGATGAATCCAAAATTAAGCCACTTGACCAGTTTCTTATACAGTCAGCGATAAAGCTAATCTCAAAAACCACCATCCACCCTAACCCACTCATGAAAGGGATTACCACCCTGGAACGACTTCCTGAAACTGGGTATCTTAGAGACATGGATATCCTCGAAATAATCAATGACAACTATGAAGCAGTTTTCTCGTACTGCAGAACAGACCTAGCCAAAAGAGTAAAAGCAAAACGTCTCAGATGGCTGGCACATATATAATGGATGGAAATCATTGTTCCGACCAGGAAAATTTTCATTTCCAGTAGAAGAGGACCTCGACCGATTTCACGTGCAAAATTGGAAACAGCTAGCTAGGGACTGAGCTGGCTGGAGAAGCTGTTGGCTAAGGCCAGGCCTATCCCGGACTATAGCGCCACCTTAGGTAAAATAAAATAAGATCAAAACATCTTTTTTGACAAAGTATTGCCTCAATAACATTTACTGGAAGATAACTTTTATAAGGACATTCCAAGAAACTTCATCTTCCTGCTATCAGATTGTGTGAACGTGAAATCAGTTTGCTTTGGCCAATTGATTTGACAAACTTTCCCTTCAATATGAGCACAGCAATAATATCCTTCGACGATTTATGTTGAGGGTTCTTGGATAAAATACGCAATAAATTTGGAACAAGATATTCTATCAAATCCTCAGCTTCAAATGGATTTAATCAATTCTGTTTCCTCAGAAAGGACGCATATAAGTCCAGTGATATAATAATAAGATCACATAATAATGTTAATAAGATAAAATAAAAGAAAATGAAGGAACAAAAAAAAATAAAAATAGGGTTTCTCTTAGCTTGTTATCCTTTAACCATTCAAAACCAAGAGAGGTCAACCCTTTTAAATCATTTCTATTTTGTTTCGTTTGCAGTGAAAATTATTGGGGTTCCTTCTCAAATTGGCAGTATGATTTATTGCTGGTTTCGTCTGCGTTTGAAAGTGAGCTATTTAATTTTCGTCCTTGATTTCCTCTTCTTATTTTGCTTTAAGATGTTTGATTTGATAAAAGAAGTTAAAGTTATACAAACATGAGATTGATTCAAAGAAAAAGTTTCATCAAAAACGATTTAGTTGTTTTAAAGTATGTAAAATAATTATCCGTATTCAGCGGCTAAGGTGGGCCGGCCATGTAGAGCGGATGGATATCGACGTTCCAATGCGCCAGGTGTTCGACGCCGTACCTGAGAGAGTCACAAGCAAGGGAAACCTCATCTCGGATGGAGTGAGCAGGTAGAAGAAGACCTCCGACTGCTTGGTGTTCAGAATTGGAGGGGCATAATCAACCAGGCCTTGTAGCGCCAGGAAAGATAAGATAAAAGAATTATCCTTCCACAGAAGTTAATTATTATTTTTGACATCAAAAACAAAGCTTAGTCATTAAAGCTGTAAGGATACACTCATAGACATGTGGATAGGCTAACAACTAATGGACCTTTTCCTGGATTCCCTCTTAATAGTCCTCTCACCCACGTTTTATATTTTTTTTTTTTTTTTTGTTATTTTCTATAAACTTCTTGACTCATTTATCTATAACCTTACCAATTAAATTAAATGATCCATAAACAATTACAATACTCAACATGAGTCCAACAGAAAAACAGAAATTATTAGCAAAATTTATTTGTTTATCTCAATCAACTCGTTTGTATTAAGGACATTCAGCTGGACACCTAAAATTCCTTTCCCATACAATTAACACTAGCAAGCACCTATTGAGTTACATTTTGCTGTTATTGTTCTTGTGTACAAATAGAAGAAACGAAGAACCCCCTGAGGGTTACATCCCACCAGAATTGCTTACCAAAATGGAGATTAAGACTGTTGACAACTTAAGTCCAAGAGGATAAGAACTGAAACCCTATACAAAGTCGAACTGAAATTGTTTGTATTTTGGCCAACAATAAGACAAACACAAATCTCACATTTTATGGGTGTCGTTTCTTGTCATCGACGTCGTCGTCGGTCGTTCCCAGGAATTTTGGACACATGGCTATTGTTAAAGGTTTTACCTGAGGTTATATTTGTTGTAGGGTTTGTGTGCGTTTGTAGTTTTCAGGTGATGTTTTTGGAAAGGATTTGCCATACGGCAGGACGAGATTTGTTTAACAATCTGTTCAGGTATTTCGTCTTCTTTGGGAAAGCTTTTTTGCTACGAGTTCATGTTAAGGATGACGATAGACATGGACTTCATATCAAAAGGCCATGAAAAGAGATCCAGCACAATAATTCAGACTTCGAAATGGTGGCTATTAATTTATTTAAGGAACACAGAAAGCGAGCCGGTGGTGTCGTGTCAGAAGGCGCTTGGATGTTATATGCTGGTTAAGCTCAATCATTATTCAAGGAACGTTCGCAAGTCAGGAGATGGCCACCATTATTCTCGCCAATGTTTCAGTCAGCATTCACTCACCGCAGTGTGGTAGAAAGTATCAAGAAAAAGGAAGTGTGGAATGAAGTGATTTGGTTCCATGGCAGGCATTTTTTCTAGGTTGGTCAACACATGAAGAACATTCATATATCCCGAGTTTTGGGTAGAATTTCCTAATGAAAACCGTAAAGTTTAAGTGTCAAAAATAAGTCGACAATTTTGATGAACTTTAAGGATGTTGGAAAACCTGTTTTTTAAGGAAGAAGTTGCTTTTATAAATAGCTGCACATTATGGGTTTACATGTGAATAAAGTTATGCTTGATGGTTTCGGCAAGTTCTTTGATGTGTTATGAAAAAGTTTAGGTCCTAGTTTGTATCCTAGTGGGACCTCACCAGAATTTGGTAAAAATAGTGATTATACGTTTCTAATTATAACTGATTGATGTCTCACAATACCAAGGAGAAGATTGAACTCACAGAAAAAAAAATTGAAACAGTCACCATTTAGTAAATGTCTGATGAAACATCTACTTTATCATTTGAGAATGCCACATTTTCTTTTCCTTGTTTTAGTTTTTTACTGATAGATGAAGCTGACGTTTTAGAGAGTTGCATTCAAGTATCTAATCTAATTCTATTGGATTTGATGAAATTCACCCTGTCTTTGTTATAGCTATACTCCCGTATAGCTGACATATAATGTCAAATGTTTTTCTATGAGTTTGGGGGAACAAGCAAACATTGTTCCAATTCCAAAAAACCAAAATGAGTTTCGACCGATAGCCGTTTTACCATTTCTTTCCAAGGTCTTAGAGAGAATAATAAATTGTCAGATAAGGAAATTTCTAACTGACAACGACTTACTTTTTACTAATCAATCTGGCTTTCATCCTAAACACAGCTGCACCACAACTCTTATAAACGTGGTAGAAAATATCAGACAAGACGTTGATTGTGACAATGTCTTTCCTTATTTTATCGTTTCTTTTACAAAAAATGTTCACTCGAAGTAGCCAGTTGCATTCCTCCCCTTAAAAGTTTCTCCCGTAATACTCGTTTCGCAAGGAAAGCTCATCAGTTCACTATTGAGCCCAATTTCGGACGTACCGTGAAATATAGGGATTCTTTTTTTAGCCGAACAACACGAATTTGGAATAGTTTACCCGGCAAGATTTTCCCTTGCCATTTTGATCTGCTAACATTCAAAACCAATGTTAATCGACACCTCCTATCTCTCCCCTCCTTATCTTCCTAATGCTCAGTTTCTGAATTTTCAAAATCAATCTATGGCATTTCTCTCGAAAACTTTTTAGATCATTAACTTTATTGAATTTTTTTAGAATTTTTTCATTGATAGCCAATACCAATAAAAAATTCTCAAAAAATTTCATCAAAACCGTTGGAGCCGTTTTCGAGAAAAATAAGCTAAGAAATCGGATTCAAAAGAGATATTTCGTACGTGATAATTAATTCAGTCATATCAAGAATCAATTATAGAGTTTCTGTGGTTAAATTTTTTTTAGATTTTTCTTTTTTGTAGAGGTTTTCTTATTAGATTAGGTTAGGTTGGAAGGAAAAATGTTGAACGTTGCCAAGTTCTGGGGCTGTTTTTCATGTCTAAGCTAGGCTGGGGCATTCACAAAGGAATTGATATGAGCCCTCTTCTACATCAACGTCTTGACACCCTCTGCATAAGCCTGAAGTGCTAATGCCCATTCTGTTCATGTAGGCGCCCATTGAGTTGTGACCACCCGTAAGAATGCCAACCAAAAGGGACAGTTGAGGTCTACCTAGCTTTTCAATGTATTCTGTATTTTTCTTTGAGATGTTTGACCAAAGAATTCTTGTGACCCGACAGTTGTCGAGTTTTGAACATCTCTCGTTTTCGACTTTGAGGAAATTCTCGTGAATTCTATTTTGCTTATTTTCAACTGGCTCAAGTACCCAAGGTACAGTTTAGCTTGGTTCCATGGGTGAACCGATTTTGGCCAGTTCACCAGCCCTTTCATTTTCGCGAATATCACAGTGTCCAGGGACCCATCGGAGGGTAACAAGGATTGTTTCACTGATTTGTAGCAGATCGTTGCAACAGCGGTCAATTAGTTTGGAGAATATTGACGATATGGCTTTGACTGCTGTCTGGCTTTCTATGGAAATATCAATGTTTTTATTCTTTATTATGGGTTTATTGAGATGATACCAGACCTTAATAAACCTGCTTCCGCCTACGAACCGTCTGTACAAAACGATACAGGATATTCGTGTATGACCCAGTTTTCCTTCCAGCATTCTGTTGTAAGAAAGTCTGTTAGTGCCACAGTGTTAAAATCTAAGTGAGGCACAGTGCAGTCGGTTTGGGCTTCCATGTCTATGTAATTTTCTATGATTTTATAACCATAATAGCACTTATTGCAGATGCTGGCATAAAAAAAAAATTTATGGAGAAAATATCATGCCTTGTCATCTTCCATTTAAAATGTTGAATGACAATACATTGAAAAAATAAAATTCAACAGACTTTTTCCAAACTCTACAATTCTTTTTCCGTATATTCGGTAGATACATTACCAATCACAGTATCCTGTGATGAACGATCTGTTAGCGTACTCGTTAGGGTAAAAAATTACCATCGTTCCTATTCGGACCAAAAACAGTATCACGATTAGCAATACTAGATTTGAGATTAGATTTGAATTCCGCCATTAACGTTTTTCCCTAGGCCAAAGCGAAAAAAGCTTGCATTGCACAAGCACAGAAATAAATAGAGAAAACACAGAGATTTGTATTTACTGATTTGAATGATTTAACAAAGTTTTCTATTAATTATAAGATGGAGTCTTATTTACGGTTAGAAAGGACGGGTGTACATGATTACCCCTTGGCTCGAATATTCTCTCGGCGAAAGAAAGAGACAAAGGAGTTGATATAATATTTTGTACATACCAAACAACTTTTTCCATCTACTACCGACCACGATCACGAACCAGCTGCAAATGTATCTAGACTGCAATAGTGTAAATATTGTAAGGGAACATGATGATATTGGGTTCAAATGAGCTTATACAGCGTAGCTCACATTTAACCTGTTAATCAGGTGAACAGTGGATAGAACTAACGGTAAATCTTATATAGAAACAGGATGATCTGTAAATAAATACATTAACTGTCGCAACAGCTACTTAAAAAGTCGAGGCCTAGTGACTTATACTCTCAACCATTACTGTGTGTGTTATTAATCTGCAAAAATGGAAGGGACCTACAATTTACTGCCGATTCCGAACGGCTACATGTAATGTAACTTTTTCGAGACAAATTTGTACTTTTGTAGATTTTGCCAGTTCCTCGCAAAAAAAATTGTCTCTCAGACCCTTTCGTTGCTCACTCTGGCGTACCTCAAGGAAGCCATCTTGGTCCTTTACTATTGATTTTTGGCTATAAATGATGTTACATCATGCATACAGTCTAGTGACATTCTCATATTTGCTGATGACGAAGATTTTTAAGAAAAAAATTGTGAATAAAGCAAGTTCTATGCTTGGATTCATAAAACGCTGGGCTAAAGAATTTAATGATATGTGACTTTTTCCTTATACAATTGTTACGTACGCCCCCATTTCGAATATGCCTCACAGGTCACTGGTATGGATTCCCTATTACGAAATTCATATGAACCGAATTGAAGCAATCCAACATAATTTTTTTCATTTTGCCCTGAAGGGTCTACCTTGGAATGATCCTTTTAACCTCCCACCTAATCCAATTTCTCCACATGCAAACTCTTTACCAAAGGCGTGTTAATAACGATTTAATATTTGGTCATCAACTTATTAAGGGTGAAATTGATGCTCCTTATCTATTAGTTTAAATTACCGTAGAGGATCTTCTACATGTAGACTTTCATAGAACAAACTATGGCAAATATGAAGCCCTAAACCGAATGAGCAGACTCTTTAATCTTAACGCTTTGTCTATGGACTTTAGTTTAAGTAAAGTGGGACTAAAATAATTATTTCGAACCAGTGCTCCACTGTCATGATTGTTTTTTTAATATATTTTTTGTATGTCAACGTTTGTATTTTAGTTAATTCTTTTTACTAACAACTAACACATGCACTTTTGATAAGCCTCTGATTGTAAAAATAAGCTTGCTCTTAGCTTAGAATCTGAAGTGAAAAGAACACAGTACCCCGGAAAAGATGGTTGCTACGAGCCGGACTCGAATCCAGGTTCTTCGCTTAGAAGTTCGTCACACTAACCACTAAGACACGGGGCACTGTGTACAGCATGTACAGTGCAAATTTAACATTGCCACTTAGGTAAAGTGTGAATTGAATGAACTAAATATTTTATTTTAAAATGAAGTTTTCTTAAATCAACTCATAGTCATAACCTGGCTAATCAACTAACTTACCCGTATTAATCAAACAATTTGCACAGTGTAAAAGATATCGTGTAAGCTTCTGACTTTTTTCTAAATTTATATAAGATGTGACACCTTGAATTAATAACAGCTAACAGGTGCCTTGTCTTTTTACCTGACGTTTTTCTCTGAGTGTAGTTCTAATTCTAAGTGTTGGCGTGTTCGCTGTATCTTTTTGTAAGCAGCTGGTTTTAAATGGCTTTAGAAGAAGCTTCGTCCACCTCTTTCTTATTTTTGTAAGCAGCGGTGATACTCTGGTCTGGTCTCCTCTGACTAGGTAAAGGTGTTTCCAAATTTGTGGATCACTTATCGCCTTATCGGTTATCGCTGTGTTTGGTAATTATTTTGAGCGCTATGTTCTCGTTTTTTTAATATCCTTTACTTTTTTTTTTGATAGCCGGCAAACCTGGCTTACTATTGTACTGAATTCAGTACAATTTGATTTTCCCAGTACAAAAGTACATCTTTGCCATTTTCAGTACAGTTTCTACAAAATTGATTTATTCCTTAGTAAATTTTACTCTTATCTTCATTAAAAAAATCTAGGTGCGGTGGGAACATACCCAAGCCCAATTACTTCATATCAAAACCTTCTCTACTTGGGCTGAATGCGCCCATTTCCTTTTAAATACTGAACTGACATCTGAACGTCAATTCGACATTTCTGGATTCTTGTTCTTGTTTATTTTGTCTTTCTCTTAAAAACGGATAACGGAAACTTGTTGGTTGTCGCGCTCGTCTTGTCTGGTTCTGGGTTCTGGTGTTTGGAGTGTTTTTCTATAATTTTGAATAATAATGAAAAGGTAAGTAAATAAAAAAATCGAATTAGGTGGCTGATAAAAAAAGAATGTACACAACTAAATGCCAGTCAAAACATCGAGAAGAAAAAAGACCAATCGGGCAGCCTTAATGAAGTGGTACTGGGAGAACAGCTGAACCCGCTGTCGGAAAACCCGTCAGCCGAGCAGTCCAACAGCCAGGTGGAAGAATACTCAAGCCGGCAGTCGGACAGCGAGTATAGCGTAGATACCGAGGCTAGCGAGGATAGCGAGGGTAGTGAGAGCAGCGAGGCCATCGAAACTGAAAATCTTTCACACCGCGGGTCGGAAATCCAGTCAAAGAAGTTTTCCGACACCCATGTGCGATACAAATTATAATCACCTATAGGAAACGCAATGTAAATTATTATCTTATGATTTTCGAAAATTTCAATTCTTTATATATGTATATGAATATGAATTGAATAATTTGCTATTCATGTGGTTACATTATCAGAACACCCTCACATAATTTTGTAATAATATTAAACACCTTATGATAATGAAGAAAGATACAAAGTTTCTTTCCATATACCAAATGTAATGCTCACACAATGATTCATAATTTCATTGACGATATCCGATATTATAAACATAAACTGCATATCAACACATTTTGCCTTCAGTAACTTGTGTACACAAAGCATCTTTAATAATTCCAATAGAATTCTTGTGTCAGCAATTTTATTAAACAAAGAGCAGCATATGATCTTCAATCATATTGCTGAGAAAACAAATATGAAGTATAAAAGGGTTTCTTCGATCACTTAGGAGTTTAGTTCTAATTAGTATTCCAACGTATAGCTGAAGATTTCCCCCCACCAGTGGTAAGGGTTCTGAAGCTCATAATAAATTTTTATTATTAAAAAATCACTAGTGTTTTATTTGATGGTGGTATTCTCACAAGAGAACACAATATATATATTTTTTTTGTTAACGAAACGAACCGTAAACAAAACTATGTGCCTGTATGTGCATTCATTATATTTGTGACAAGACCGAGGGCTTCCAGCATATTTTGACATTAAAAGTAACCAAGTGATACAATGTAAACATTTGCAAAGCGCATTAAAAACATTAGCTACTTGCCGGGTCGGGTAAACATTCTAAAATCATTATCCCTGATGATAGTTTTGAAAGATGTTCTAGAAAATTTATTCTTGTTGCACTTATAAAATGAACACTTGGTATCTTTTAGTTTCCTTTCGCGTTACGTCTATGATACAAGTTCCTATTATTCAAAATAAAAACAGCAAATAAGAGTTAAAAAAAGAAAAAATTACAGCAATATAAACAATTTTAATGCAATCATAATGAAATTTAATTTCGAGTAAATAATCAGGACAAATCAAAAATAATGCCAATAAAAGTTCCGGGTACCCATGTGGTTCAAACACGAAAATGAAGCTTTTGACATCCATACATTTTATACTAAAAGCCAGCCTATTATATGAAGGAAGAACTTTTGTTCTGCACGAACCTTGGGTAGCGTTGGCTTTGGCATTTGGGGGGCAAAACAGGTTAATTTTTTTAAAAATTGACTTAAAACAAAAAAAAATTATTTAAAAACAACAGTAACACTTTCAATGCCATGATTTAATTACTTTTTTTTAAGCTAAAAACCTTTTATTTTATTTTTAAATAATTTTGTTTTAGTGAACAGATTTTGAAGAATTCATTTTCAAACTCAATGCTCTTATTAACTTCAAGTATAATAGTAAGTTTCTTTTTTTTTTTGTTTTTATGAAAAAGTAGGTTGTTGTTTTTTTTAGAATAGCTTGGCAACTAAAAGTCCTAGAACCATACGGTTTTCAGTGTTTGAAAGCTATTAACAACGAATATAGAGCTTTAGCTAACTGCGAATATATCAAGAAACTGAGAAATGTATCAATTTCGGAATTTTGGGCAAAAATTGGCCTTTTAAAAAATGAATGTAATGAGTTTATGTTTAAAAATATTCATCGAATTATTCAGGGTCCCTTTTGTGTTCCTCATTCGTCAGCAAACGTTGAAAGAATATTTTCATACCAAAATATAATAAAAACTAGATTAAGAAATCAATTTACAAGTGCAAACATGTTCTGCACTGATCGAAACCAAAAATCTTATTAAAAATGAATGTTGTCACAGTTTTATAATAAATAAAGATCTTGTAAATAAAAATGTGACAAACAATCCTCTTAAAAAAAGAACTTTTAGAGTAAAATTTATTTAATGTAAATAATAATAACTATAATAGCAACCGTAGCGAGTTTCATTCAAGAAAAGATTTGCTCTTTCTGTCAAAAGATTTGATCTTTTTGAATTTTGAGAATTTCATTGCTAGAAAAAGAGCAAATCTAGATCAAATCTCAACACGAAAGATTTGAATTCTGATGAGGTGGAAGATTTGATCTGAATGCACACATACATGTAAATAATCTTTTCTGCCAATGTCAATAGGGATGCAACATACAAGCGATACATCAATCTTTTGAGAAATCGATGTATCATTCATAAGCATCGATTTTGAAACATCGATAAAACACACTTAAACATCGATACATCGTTCTTGGTGAACGATAATAGGCCACGTGTTTCGAAAGGTCTGATCTCTGAAAAGGAAAACGTAGTGATCTCAAATTTAATGTTTGTTACTGAAATTTCATGCAAAACCATTTTTGTGTTATGCAATTGACAACAGTTTTTTGTCTGAAAAGAAGAGAAAATCGATTATTTTCTCAAAGAATCGAAACCACGCATCGTGGACGCAATTTAAAACTCAAAATAGTGAAATGTCATTTCTATATTAAACAAACTTACCCACCCGGCGTTGCTCGGGCTTATCCTAGCTTTTCTTGATACCGAAATCGGTCCAATCGTAGCCAAAAACCACAAACGTAAACTAAGTTACAAAATGTTTTCAAAATCGGCCAAGCCTTTCAAATTTAATGTTGGTTATATGAAAATATAACAAAAATCAATTTTCGATTTTTCCAATTTCCCGACTTTTCCGGAGGGTTTTCCCAAAGTTTCTTTCGTAAAAACTTTTTCCTGGCAATAACAAACAACGGAAAAAAATAAGCCAAATCGGCACAGACATTCTGAATTAATGAATTATTATGAATTTTTCACACCATTTTTATATATGTGTGTAAGATTTATGAAATTGCGATTATTTATTTCCGGGAAATAATAACAGAACAAACACAAATTCCAAGAAAGGAATGATATAGAATTGATGTGGAATTTCACAAGCTACTCTAGGATAAGTTTTTATTTTTTTTTTTTGAGGAGGTGTGTGAGGGTGGGGTTTAGGGTTTGAAAACTTTTTTTCTGATTTCCGTCGTAGTTACATTTCTGATCGAAAAAATGGTTTGCAGAAAAGTTGTAAATAATTAAAAAACCTATAATTTTACTTCAGGTTATTTTTCAATATAACCTGAAATATGAGATATCGGCAAAAAACGGTCTCTCGATTATTTAGTTTGGCTAACTAAAATCGCATTTGATGTTTTACAAACGCAATGAAACACAACCTTCAGAATTAAAAATAGCTGTTCTAATTTTAACTTAAGAAGTAACCGCTTATTGAGCATCAAAAAATCAGTTCATAAACATTTTTCTTAAACATCGCGAAAATATCGATATCATCATCATAATATCGATTTTTGTATGAACGATGTTGCATCCCTAAATGCAAATGACAAAGGAAGAGTGACAGTCCTTCACCAATACTACAATTTAATCATAAAAGAAGTTTCATTGAAAAGATCATATCTCGATTTTCAGATCAAATCCTTAAAATTTTAATGAAACTCGCTATTAGTACTGCTGAATAGTTAGCAAATAACTGTTCTATATGGTGCATAGGGGGAGTGACGGTGCAATCACCACTTAAAATGTCTGTTCTTACAGTGAAAATTATTATCCATATTGTGCAGTGAATAACAATTTTTTTTTTAATTCAGGTGGACACCATTTATAATGATCAGATAAAATGTGAATTGAATGGAAGGTCTGTTGGAAAATTCCAATCCCTTGAGCTCTAACTCAACGGTAATCCTGGATGCATCTGGTCTTCTGCCAACCCACACAACTGCACACCACAATAATATATTTTTGGCCTTAAGACCTATCCCATCGCCAACAGCAACCAGACTTGTTATAAATTGTTGTACTAAATCCAAATAAAATTCAATTATATTGTATATTGTATCTGGTATCTTACGATGTAACATGCTACCCACAAAATTTCATTAAAAATGATTTACTGACTTGAAAGTGAAGCATTTTAAGAAATCCCTGTACAGCAGTCTCGATTCCCGAATGCAACACGTTACTCGAATCGATTAATTTAATTTAATAACACTTCCTCTCCTTCTTCTAAATTTTCCACGAGCCAAAGTACACAATTTGGTGTTGAAACGAGCCATTCCCAAGAAGTCGATACTTTTTTTCAAAACCTTAAAAACACAAGTCCTCGAATGTGCCAGCTTAAACCCTCGTATGATATAGCGATTTTAATTGAAACTTAATGGAGTAGAAAAGTGCATTTCAGGCTAGGAAAAGTGAATGTCCTGGTTGTATGTTTCACATCATTTTCATCGCAGACATAGACAAACGAAAGGAGAAAAAAAAGGAAAACATGCCAATCTCCTTTTGAGGTTAAAAATAAATATAAAAAAAGAAGAAAAATGTTTGCAATCTAGACTGGAGGCATCATAAGCTCACTAGCTCGTGATATCATGAACCTTTTTTTTTGAGTGAAAGTTTAAACAGCATCAATAAAAAAGAATATCATAATTTTCGGTTCAGTTGGTGAAAAGAAAAAAAAGAAAAATGGGAAATTCCTATTTAGTTTCTATGGGGAAAAGTTTTCTTGCGATAAATTTCAAATTCATACATTCCAGACTATAAGTTTGACGTGGGTAGAATTCCTTTGTAACTTAACGTAGGAGAAAGGAGGTAAGCTCAGGTATAAGATGGAAGTTTGTTCGAACTAAAAGGGAATCCAGGATGCAATCAAAGCTAAGCTATTTTAAAGTTTGCAAGGTGAATGGTTCAAACGAATAGGTTGTTTTTGAAAAAAAAAAGATTGTTCCTCGATTTTGTGAAAATCTGATGAAACAATGCGAGGTATCGAATTCTTTTAATAAAGGAATATTCAATACAAAATTAAATTTATAAATTATAAATTTATTGGGGCGACAGCTCCTTAAGGAGCCAAGGCCTAGTGACTTATACTCTCAACCATTCCTGTGTGTGTGTTGTTAATCTGCAAGAATGGAAGGGACCGTCGAGTCCGAACGGCTGCATGAGATGCACTTTTTCGAGACAAATTTTACTTTTGGAGCTTTTGTCAGTTTCTCGCAAGAGGCAGTACCCCGGGAAAGAAGGTGGCTATGAGCGGGATTTGAATCCTGGCTCATTCGCTTAGCAGTCCGACACACTAACCACTACGCCACGGGGCTTTATTTTATTTCAAAAAATTCCCTGTGAAGGTTCCTTATCTTCGAATAATTGTGTGATGTTTTCTTAGAAGCCTCTAAGAAGTTCTATGGAAGACCTATAGAAGCATGGATATCTATGGTTGTTGTGACAATCGTCCCCAAGAGTTGTTGTGTACGTAACTTAAAAAAACTTGGAGAAATAATAAAACCCTCGGTTCCATAAACAGGCACTCAAAAAAGTGATGGCTTTGTTGGTGCTATAGAAGAGAGGAGGATCACGAAGACTGCAAGGACTTTCGATAGGCGATCCGGGATCGTCTGTTAGTTTGTCTGATAGTTTTCTATTATAAAGCTGTTTGACAATGCCAGTGCAAGAGAAACAACAAAAACAATTTGGCAAGATAACTTTTAAAAGATTTTGATATTAGACACCAAACAACTCATTTGCAGAATTTTCTATAAAAAATGTTATCTAAGACTTTCTTTTTCTTTAATATTAAAGCTTCAAAGGTCATTAGATTCACCTGAGAAAATGTCGAAAAACCTCCAGTATTGGATTTTTCCATACCTAAGACCTGCAAAATGCAGGTTTAGTTGAAACTTTTTGAACCAGACATTTGGGTCTGTCTTTTTTCCGCGATAGTGTTGATACGCCGTAAATTTTATTGCCCTTTGAAATGGGTTCTAAGGTCATCACCCTTCTACATTGCAGTGCCAGCTGAGATAGTCATGCTGCATTTTGAAAGCTGTAACGAAGTCACTATTGTAAACTGCCAGCCGCCTACCGACAGCATAAAATACACCAGGCTAACAACCGAATATACAGTGGTGGCCATATAAATAGCACACAGTTTTTTGTTAATTTTGATCTTTTATTAAATTAGAGTATAAGGAACATTTTAAGTTAATATTTATACAGTTTTTGCTGCTTAAATTCAATATACATACATGTATTGGGATACTTTAACTAGCACATATTCTAAAAAACTCGAATTAATATTATAATTTCATCTTCAAACTCCAACTTAATATTTTGTTGGAAAACCCTTGCTTTCAATCATAGCTTGATATCTTCTTGGCAAACTTACCACCAATTCTCTGCAGCGTTCTATTGGCTTTGCATTCTAAGCGCATTTGATATTTTTGAACAATTCATCAAAGTTTTTGGGATTTTTTGCGTTCAATATTATTCAGAACGGGAACCTGAGCCGGCCATTTCAAAACATTAAAGCAATTATCTTTTAAACACGATTTAACCAACTAACAAGACTAAATTGTCATCCACGTAAGGAATCATGTGATCTGTCAAAATGTTTTTATAAATATTTTCATCCATTTTCGAGTTGACTTTGAAAATTTGGGCCAATACCGTGCCAAGAGAAAGCTCTCACACAATAAGATTTCCTTCATCATGTTTAATTGTTTTGAGGGTGTACTTTGGGTTGTATTGTTAGCATCCATATGCCAAATGTATTTTTTCCATCTGATCCGAGTCAACATAACACTTTGATTCATCAATGCGTACCGTGTTTTTCGAAAAATTAAGAGTTTTCGAAGGTGTTTCTTAGCAAGCTGAATTCAGCCTTTTAAATTCTTTTTTGCGACAAACAGTGTTTTTTTGCGCTATCCGGTCTAAGTAATTAGGGTTTGGATTTTTCCGTATTCCGAAAGGAACTCGGCATTAATAGTGGTTCTTCCCGTATCCAGAAAATGACTCGGCAATAAGGCGTAGTAATTGTTTTTTTCTTTTATGGAGAATTAATAAAGAAAAATATTGAAAACTGATCAATGAGTAATCGTTCAAATCGTCTTACTCGAGTTTAAAGGTGCCGTAGGTGAGAGTGTGCAGAGAATCCGAGGCAGTCGATTTTGCGTCGCTCACAAGAACTCGGCCTTTTGCAGCAGACCACAACTTGGCGAATTTTGCGTCTTGATTTGGGCCTGCACCCGTGCAAAATTCAACTGATCCAGGAGCTGAAGGGTAACTACTTAAATGGGGTTTAAAGATAAATAGCGATAAGAGCGAGCTTATCTGCTCCAGAACCCCAACAACAGCAACAAGAGGTCGAAGAGGTTTCGCATCACGCTGTGATAATATAAGTATCAAGCTACCAGACAACACAGTGATAAGAACAAAGACAACAGCAAAATACCTTGGAGTTAATTTAACTAACCGCTTCAAATTCAACAAGCACGCTTCATAAATTCTAACTTCTCCCTACACCTGGTCCCCCCGCTTCTTAGAAGAAGAAACGGACTAAGCACTAATACTAAGCTCCTTATCTATAAACAGCTGATCCGTCCAATTCTGACGTACGCTTGCCCTATTTGGTTCACCATATAACCAACATATATGAAGAAGATCGAAGTTTTTGAAAGGAAGATATTCCGTAGCTGTATATGTATAGGTCTACACCGAAACCCCATACAAGGAAATATGTCCCAAACAAGAAGCTATATCAAGACACCAAACTGATGCCAAGAAATCATTTCATGACAGAGCTCTCCAAAAATATTTTTAGGAACTTAGAGGACCACCCAAACTTAATCCAGCAACTACTCCAGCAACAGCTAGAGCCCAACCATCGCTACCTATACATTCGAGCCATCACAGACGACCGATTCGAGGATATAATGAACAATGACGGAGCCCCATTCTACGAGAGAACCAGCAACGGATACAATAGAGTTAGAGACAGTTATAGACAGTTATTATAATTAAGAATTTCAATTGAAAGATTATGCAAACAAAAATATGATACAAGTAAAAATATAGCATTGTATTGAGTCGTCTGAAGTACGTCGGGCTACTGTTGTTGAGCCGACATGATTTAATTTAGTTATAAGTTAGTTTAGGGCCAATTTTACATAAATTTTAACGAATGTAATAAAACTAATCTTATCTAAAAAATCTAAAGCTGGAGGTAAACGACCATAGACAACGACGTATGTTCACTGAATGTGCTCTGGAGCAGTTGGCAACTGACCTTAATTTTCATCGAAAAATCGTGGGAACGTGAACAAACAAAATTGTCGAATTTGAGACGATACCAATTCACATGAAATCCAATAGTGTCCAATGCATCCCGATAAAGTGACTGTTTGGTATGGATTTTGGGCTGGCGGCGTCATCGTCCCATATTTCTTTGGGAACAATGTTTGCCAGGTCATCACCGTCAACGACGATCCCTATAGATCGATGATTACCACCTTCTTTTTGCCCGATTATATGGACATCAACGATATCTGATTTCAACAGGACGGCGCGGCGCCACGTACTCGTGTGATAGACAATAGACAAGAGAAGCCGCAGTGGACATTGCCTACAAGGTCCTCCGTTATATTTTTATGTTGTGGTTGATATCCGAAGCAACGCAGGTACGGATCTGCTAGTATTTAATTTTTCAACTCAATTCAATTCAAAAAAAATACGCCAACAAAAGGAACTTAACGCACATAAAACTAAGTTCGTTAAAATTCATTTAAGTTTGCTACAAATATGCTCCTTGTTCTTCACAATACTTTTTGCTTGACAAAAAAAAATCTTTCTTAAACAAATGTCCTTGTCCACCAGTTCATTAAGCTCCTTCCAAAAGCCAAAAATGTCCTGCTAATTGAATGAACATTCAATTTATTGGGACATTTTCGAACTTTCACTGCATACCGGATCCCATAATCACATCTAACTTGACTTTTGCAAAACTTTTCGTTTAACACCCAATAATATACTTCCTACAGCTTCTTCAGTAACAAAAAGAAATTACCTATACAAGGAAACTTTTGTGAGTGTATTATCCAGTACGATAATTGATATCCGCCATAATAATTATCTTCCTGTCTGCACGTACACACACACGGTTATCATGTTCGAGAGCCTAAAACGTGTGGATTCGAATATCCTTGGAACAATTATAACTTCCTTAAGCTCCAGCCTAATGATTATTGCTCTTTGTGTTGTTGCAATTATCTGGCTTATCCGTTCCCGGGTGAGCCGCATAAAAAAGGATACGTTTTTATTCGCTAATGTGCTTATTCTAAGTCATATCTATCAACCGCTATGCTCACAGCCAAGGACGAAATAAATGTTGAAATTTAAGCCCCGAACGTAGACTTAATTGGTCGGCTCTTAAGGACGTGAGTTTCCATATTAAGTAGCCATAATTAACAATTTAACTACTGCGGCTGTGGCATACATAAATTAGTGCCGCGACAGGTGAAGAGAGAATTCTGCCATCCTACCTAATTCCTTGAAAGGATGTGTTTCCTTAGAGTGTGATATTTTATGGTTTGTTGATGTGTCCTTAGTGAATCGTGTTAAATTTGTTGTAGAATGAGTTCTTACAATTTTTGTTTTTTGCATATAAAATTTATAAATTAATTTATTAAAAATATCATATATTTATAAATTATATGCTAAGCTAAGCAAGTTGTCGTTAGCATTAAATTTAACTTCGAATTTAATATCACTAATTGGATTGACACCAGGTAAAGAAATCATAAATATGAAGAAAGTGTGCGATCAGGCTCCGAAAAATATTTTTTTTTTTTCAAAAAAAAAACTGGGCAATGTTTCAAAAACATCCTTAAATTCATCGCGAATTCAAAATGATTTGGTTGAGACACGCCGCACCCTATTTTCCACTAATTTCCGTACGTTCTCCACCCTTTACTGCTCCCGTCTCCTGAGGATCGCAATAGATATTTTGAGATCCGACTGAGGTGATGCGACTTGCCGTGCCAAGTTGTGATCATTAATTAATCATGATTAACTACATCAAATCATGTCTGATATGAATAAAAATCCTGTGTTCGCAGTTCCGAAAAAAGTATGTCATCAAAAACGGGGCATAAATACGAATTTTCGAAAAAAAACACTTCAGCACCATCTAGGTGTAATTCAAATAACCTTACTCACTACTTGTAATATCAGCTATCTGCCTGTGAAAGTCCCGTCAAAATCGGTGCTATCGTTCCTGAGATTAGTCGGAATAAACAGACATTTTCAAAATTTTTGTCTGTCTGTCTGTTTGTTCCGGCTAATCTCGGGAACGGCCGCACCGATTTTGACATGATTTTCACTGGCAGATTGCTGATATTATAGAGAGTAACTTAGGCTATTTTAATTACCCATTAGATGGTGCTGCGGGTGTTTTTTTATAATTCCTATTTATGGACCGATTTTGACCGGATTTTCACAGGCAGAAAGCTGATATTGTAAGAATTAAGTAAGGCTATTTTAAATTACCCCGAGGTGGCTGCTGGAGTCATTTCACAAGCAGGTATCTTACTTTTTAAGAAATAACTAAGGCTTTTTTGATTACTAGGTGGCACCACACCTGGTTCGTTTTTTCTGAATGTGCAACGCCGGGTGGGTAAAGTAGTCTAATTTATAATTCCTTCATGGTGTAGATCTATGAAGTTATAACTCGATAACCGCTGGGCCGATTTTCAGGATTCTTTTTTTGCTTTATTCGTATTGCTATACTTCAGGTTTATAAAAGAATAAAAATTGCATTTTTTTCATTTTTCGCATTTTTAACATTTAACGATAGGTGGCGTTAGGTGTTAACATCTAAAGGATGATTTGTATGCGCCGTATTATTTTGTTTGTCAACAGTGTTGGTTTTTTTATTTGTGCATCGATTCAACAGTTTCATCCCTTTTATACAGTTGATAAATAAATTGTCCGATTTTATATGTATACAATCAAAAATTCAGATATTTTAATGTCAATTTTAAGTCAATGTTTTTTTTTAATAATTTATAAAATTTGCCCTTTTCAAATTGCAGTTTTCCCAGAAAAAATTAAAGTATTTATAATATTTTAAATATCTGTGTGAAGAGCTACGGGCCCGGGAGTATTACACCGTCACCCCTCCGCCCATAACACCTGTAAACATAAACAAAATAAAAAAAGGAAAAAAAGAAAAACCTTATCGGCCTCTTACAGAACTGAGAGTAAAAATAAAATTAAAATAAATTGCACGACTGGATCGCACGTACTTATTCATATGTGTGGTAACATTGTAGAATAAAATAAAATAAAATTAATGTGAACACCAAGGCATTTATTCGATTTTTGTGACTTTTGATTGTTTGAATAAAGTACGTTAAATTGTATTGGGTGAAATAATTGTAAATTTTTTTTCAAAATCGTAGGAGCCGTTTTTAAATAAAACGGTTTTTTAACAGCTTTTTGAAAAAATTCAAGAATAGAAACTTAACACAAAAATAACGTACATTTAAAAACAGAATTAAAAAAAAAAATCACCCGTTTTTACAATATTGATTTTTTCTCAAGAAAAAAAATATTTAAATTACTGAAAATACAAAAAAAAATTTCGAAAAAATTAATGCAAAATTACTAAGGCTACCTACTCCTTCTCGAATATCAATTTTGATTGTAATCGGATCAACAGTTTTCGAGAAAGTCGAAGAAAAAAAAACCGGTCCTATGGGAGGTACCGTTTTTAGCCCACCGTATAAATTTTTTTTTCACCAAAATATAATGCATATCTACATTAGCACACTGATTTTTTTTTATAAAAATTCTTGGAGCCGTTTTCGAGAAAAATAAGCTTTAACATAACGGTTATATGACAGGTACCGTTAATTTTTGAGCTAAAAAAAATTGAAAAAAAAAACTCCTCTGTAGAATGTCAAAATAACCTTAAGTTCAATTTGAAGCCGATTGGCCCAACCGCTTAAGCTGCAGTCCAAAATACATCCGTACAGACAGACAGACAGACAGACGGACAGAATTTTGCCAGTAACTCAAATAGGTTTGTCTGAATCGAATTATTTTCTCCAGAACATTCGATAGTACAATAACTGTTTCCAAAAATCATTCAAGAAATGATTTCATGCCGACTTGCAAGGTAATTTTTTTGCTTTTGAATATCATGCAAACACACCTGTTCTAACAATGATACGCTATTTTACAATGCACAATAACAGATTTGTAGTAGTAATGTGTGTTAGGGTATTGCGATCTACCATTTTGTGATTGTATTATTATTCTTTCGCTATCAGTCGTTAAAATACATATTGTCCTGGTATCATTTCATAAGCAGATCGTTATTGCTGCATTATATAATTTCTCCTACTAATCGTTATTTCGGTTGTATACACTATTCTCTTTTCCTCTTTTTTAAAATATATCTACCTAGACTTAAGAAATACAGAATAATAAAAAGAAGTTGTAATCTGGACGCTAAACCATAAAGACGTGTTTAATTCAGTGATCGAAACCTCCGTGAAATATTCAAGTTTATTTAATAAAGTCTAGCACAAAATATTCAAGGCCAAATTTCTTGCCAGTAAACGAAGATACACGCCAATATCTACTCGTGTACAATAGAAGAGTGATAGAAAATATCATTAGACAGTTGCAAGAATTCTTTAATGCAGACAACGTTTTGAAAATGATGTTAAAAACGGTTCGCAGATTTGTCTACGAACCTGATGGCGCTCCAGCTTTAGAAATTAAAAAAAAATAATTAAAATATTTAAATTACATTTAATTCAATTACAGCTTGGAAAACAAAATAAAATATAATGAATCAATTGAATGGCATTTAAATATATTGAATGATTTTTTTACCAAACAAAATTTGACCTTCGAATGAAATTTCAAAAAACTGAAAGCAAATAAGTTTTAACGCGCACAATATATTTGCCGCCTGATGCCATTTTTCCGAGAAAAAAGGAGTTATGCGAGTTTCTTCTAGTATAAGATAAATCATGACTGAATTGTACTCAGTTCTTTTGAAAAATGTATGTCACATTACCTCGGTAGTTTGTGCTTGTTGTGCTACATATTAAAAATAATATTTTTTTTTTGACGTGATAACGTCTTATAAATCGATGACATGCTACACATACGAAATAACATGACTGAAGCTGATAAGAAAAGTAACGCGTTACACTAACCGCAATACTGTGGATTTTTCAACGAAAATTGATCGCAACGTCTTCTGAGCAGCAGGCGAACATGAAAAAGAACAGCAAATGCAAAGTTCCAAGAAGAGAAAAAAAATTCAGCGGGGTAGTAGAAAGTAGATGCAGATAATGTTGGTTGTAATTTTTACTTGCGTTTTATAGGGACTATGAGGCAAGTTATGCATTCGTAAAAAAAAAAATCTAACAATCAAACATGACATTACGATGATAGAGAAGTCAAAAAAATTGGGTCCAGTAATTCCGTCCGTCTGTCTGTCTGTCTGTCTGTCTGTCTGTCCGTATCGATTCCTACAGCCTAAACGATTGGGCCGATTTGATTCAAACTTTTTATATAGTATTTTAGAGTTTAGACAGTTTTTCGAATTGGCATTCTAGCTCCAAAACTAACGGTACCTGCCATATAACTTTTAATGAAAAACTTATTTTTCTCGAAAATGGCTCCTACGATTTTGATAAAACTTCTGAATGGTGTTTTCTATGCAAAATCTATGTTTAAGTTTTAATAGATTTTTCAGAAAAACTTTTATAACGGTACCTCCCATATGACCGGTTTTTTAAAATCAGACTTTCTCATTAACTAATTGTAGAATTTTGATGAAATTTTCAAAACATATAGTGTTTTATGATTTAAATAATATTGTTTATTAAAATTTTCAAAAACATTTTTTTTTATTTCAATATTTAAAAAAAAAATATATTGTTTTTTAAATATTTTGAAAACGGATCCATAGATTTTTTTTTTTAATTTTTTCCTAGTATAAACCATAGATTTCCTTAAATTGACATGCTCAAAAAAATTTAAAATATGTTTTCCAAAAGTTTTTTCAAAAAATAGGAAGCCTATGATAAACACATAAAAACAACTAACAAATAAAAAACTATTCGATTACCTACTACTGAATGCAAAAATTTCAATCGAGAAAACAAAAGTTTACACCTGCCCCTAAATAAACAAAACCACTGTGTTAACTTTTAATATTGTGTCTATACCCACTCACTTAACAGTAGTTGGAATGTGTATCTTAATTTTAGTAACTACCTTCCTTCCAACCTTATTATAGGTACCTAATATCCTTAATAAATTCCATTAATACCTATCCCCACCATACGTTTATCGATCTATCAAACATAATTAAGCTATTTTAATTAATTTGATTTCAAAAAATAAATTATTGTTATTGGGGCCTTTATAGGTCCCTATACCTAGCATTATTGCCCTACTGCTGATTCCCACGAATCTTTATGCCAGTTGTCCAATATTTTTCCATACCAAAATGAAAATTAAACTGAAAAAAATCCTTTATATCTCTCTATTAGCAAATTATATTATAAACAGTAAACAACAAGTGGAAAGATAATACACTAAGAAACTGCAAAAGCTAACAATCCTTTATATTTATGTGTTTATCCCTTTATCGTGACGCATGTTCGTTCGAGCTTCAAACCACAACGACTCTAAAGAAGTTGCACATCAAAAAAACATTAAAATTAAATCTTTGTCAAAAATACGCCTGTACTACGCCCTAGAAAAAACATGTTTTAATGTGAAACAATGTCACAATTCAGGCCCGGTGCACACTTGCGTCATTTTGACGCAGCGGTGACGCTTTTGAGTCTTACATTACTCACAACTGACAGGACAGCATCTGACGAGTGTGTGCACCACTCTATTTATTTGTGAGTACTATAAGACGCAAAAGCGTCACCGACTCGTCAAAATGACGGAAGTGTGCACCGGGCCTGAATTGTGGCATTGTTTCACATTAAAACATGTTATTTCTAGGGCGTAGTAATGCACGCCGGGTACCGCTAGTTAAATATAAAACTGGTGCCGATTAGTACTAGGTTGTTGGTACAATAGTATTTTTGGTGCTAGATATTTAGTTCTTAGTACTAACATTTAGTGCTATTGTATTTCTGGTACTGCATTTGGTACTAGATTTAGTACGACTTTTAGTACTTAGTAATAGATTTAGTACTAGATTTTTTTACGTGATAAGTGGAATTGTATATGATGTGTGTTAAAAGGCTGTATGTTGGTGCTGCTGCCATCAATGTTTTCTAAGCAGTTTGTGTCAAATAATTGTTTATTTATATGTATTTATGTAGTTTTCTTTTCATTTTATTTAAAATGTTCACTAATTTTATATTTAGCTCTTTTGGACATTTAAAGATATCTCATGGTATAATTGTGCTCAGTTTTTTTTTTAACTTGTGCCACATGGCTGATTTGTGCTCAGTTTTCATTTAAACTATTTATATGTCAAACAATGGTTTCCTTTCAATTTATTTCAAATATAATAATAAACGTCCATCTTGGCTTAGTTGTGCTCAGTTTTTTTTTATGAAATTTCGTCACATTAAGCTCGATTTGTTGTTTTTTCTTACAATTTACTTAAAATATTGTTTTGTTTGGGCGCAGCTTAAATATGTGTTTCTGTGCAGTTTCTTTGCATTTTATCTTAATTTTGATTATTTATGTAGGTATTTATGTTTAATTTTATTTTAAAAATGTTCGTTGAATAATAGCTGAGATTTGCTCAATTTTTGTTCAACAATTTATACCCAATCTAGGCTGTGATGTATTCTGGTTTTCTGTCTTTCAATGAATAGTTTCGTTGATTTGTGCTGAATTTTGGCTGAATTGTGCTCAAATTTTCTGAGCTCAATTCGTTTGCAATTCACATAAAATTATAGTGCTTTTATGCCATTTCTTGTCTTGTGAAAATAACTCTAATTGGCAGGAATTTTATGTACAGACGCATGTTGTGCTCCAAGAAGTTTAAACTATTTAAAGCTTTAACATTTCCAACTGGCTTATAAAGTCCCGATTCTCGGTCAATCTATCAGCAAATACCAGCTGAGCTGCAACTGGAAACCTATAAACCTATTCCTTGAGTCATAAACATTTTAGCATTTCCATTCACATTCACACAAACACACGTCACTTTCAATACACTCAGCCCAGCAGTCTCTCTTTATCATTCAAGATGGGTAAACCCATTTATTTATGCAAAATTCCATTAACCTCTAGCCTCGTAAAAATGGAGAAGGGAAGCCTGCTTCCCATGTCAGATCGAATCCTTGTGGGCGATACTCTATAGCCGAAGAGCCCTTTTATCTACAGAATATACTGCGATGTTGTTAGTCGTCCCAATTTTGCTTGCATAGTAATAAGTTATTCTAAGCTCACTGTGAAATCCTTGAACTATCTCTGCAGGCAAGTAGTCCTGTTTATTGGAACGAGGGGATTACACATATAGAAGGCGAAAGGAGAAAGACGAATAGGAAAAAATCAATTCACCATGGCCAGATAAGGGACTGCGAACATCTCCACTTTATTGGTTGCTTTGTACGCAACTATTGACATATTTGTATTTTTTTTGTTGGACGCATAATCTTTATGGCCAAAAAGGACTCCCATAAGAAATCATTGTGTATCCTTCATTAAATGCATGGCGCTATTATTCAAGTTCACAGACGCACGTTACCGTTCTTTTACGTCTTCATAATCGACCAAATGACTGAAAAGGACAATATTCAGTTATGGCTGACCCGTAAATTGACCTGTGGGCCAAACAAAAACCGTATCCTTCATCCCGTCACCATTTTTCCTGGGCAAATAAAAATAATCATCAGTTTTGTTTCATTTTGGTTTTGGGTGGTCGTGGGAGTCTTTTTTCATTCCTTGGAAGACGATGACTACTGTACGTTGTGGTATCTAATCTAACTATCTTCTTTATTTGGTGTAATTTTTCTTTTGTGAAAGTTGTTCTTTTGACATTAAGGACATATTGCGTTAAGTCGAAAAGACAACGAGGGTTGGGAATTGTTTGCCAAGCACCGATTTGGGCGATTTGGTTATTCGTTGTTTTCAGATTGCCCGCCGAAGTGTGATGGGGTTTTCGGTTTGTTGTAAATTGACCAAAATGGATGGCAATTGGGGAAACATTGTTTGAAATGTTCGGACTCTTGTGGTTGGTCAGTCAAGATAATGGTTTGAAAACAATGTTCCTTAGCAAAGACGCAGTTTTATCGCATTTATATTATAACAGAGAAGAACAAGAAATGTGATATAATTTTGAGGAAGTGTAAAACACAACATCGAAACTTCATTAAAAAGAAAAGGAAGCAAGGAGTTTCTAAATTTTAAGCAAGACTAAAACTGGTTTGTTATTAGGACCTTAACTTACCTAGGCACTACAGGATCCCGGTTGTTGCGCCGATGATAATGATGATGAGTATTGTAGCTGTACAGCCCTTAGAGTTATTGGTTGTATCTCCTTCCCCACTCGCTGTTCATCTTAGGCCGCTCCCTCATTTGTCGGTGTGGTATCTGTAATCGTAAATTACCGATTTACCGAATGTATATCGATTCATATCATCTCTTGACTTGTCGGTAAGCTTTCGCCGCAGAACTATTCAAAACTTTAAATTTGAAGCAGTCTCGGATGTCATTTTCTTTCAAAAATATTTATTTTGTATCAACCAATATTTTCTTATATTCCATGGACCTAATGTCTGAATTGAATTTTTTTTTTCATTTTCAGTATGAGGTAGTTAGCAGGCAAGCAGGGGGGCATGCCTCCCCATACCTACGTTATACTGAAAATGAAAAAAAATTCTATTCAAACAATTTTTTTGGGACCTTATTTCACAGAGCTCAGATTTAAGTCATAACTTTAGTTCCTAAATACTTAAATACTGCCTCTTACAAAATTTGGGACTTATGTCCCTGCGCCTTCATTGAAATGTATGTATTCAGTGAAATATCGGTACCGAATGTGTACCGAGGAAATCGAGAGATACGATACCGCACCGACAAATAAGGGAGCGGCCTTTAGGGAAGAAAAATCATATCGGAGATTTTTTTTTCTGGAAACAGCCTTATGTAAACCCATCCACTTTTGAGAATGTCCATGGCTCTGCGCCATACTGGACTGCGATGATGAGGGTCTAATAAAGAGATACTTGAATTGCTTTGCTACTAAATTGCCTTCATAGCTCGATTGGCAAGGGTTGTTTTTCCTTTAAACTCAGCCCTGGTATTGTTCTCTGAGTTGATAGCAGAGCCCAGATAGTCCCTTACAATCTCAAAGTTAAAGCTGCCTATTATCTGATGTCAGCCAATCAAACGGGGAACTGAATCCGCTCTAGTTGGAATAATAGGAATTCGTGAGATGGGGACTACCTCTCCTTGGAATTTGTCCTTGATAAGCGTCACTTTAATCACATTGCTCATCAGTTTCTTGACGGACAACCGCGTACCGTTGCACAATTTCGGATGAATCAGCTTCCGCAACATGATTATGATCGATCCCATGTTCAGCTATAAATTATGCGGCGGAGTTCCTGGCACATCAAACGAGTTCAAAAAATCCGTCGGATAGTTGGTCGCTTGTTCCTCGTCGGTCACTTCGTCAACAGATTTCTTCGAATGCAGTTCCCAGGGATTTGACTTTGAATAATGAAATTCAAGCTATCGACGTCTTTATTCTTTGCTCCTTGTATTGCCCTTTCACTAATCCAATCGATATTTGCATAATTTTATGCAATGCCGGGTAACACTGTGGTGATGAGTTCCTCCAAAAAATTCGCCTGAAACGGAATCAATCCAGACGAATCATCAACGGGAACTTGGCCATTGCCAAGTGCCAGCAGTTGTCTCGAGAATTCAGCAGCCGATGTCCATTATCAATTTCAACTTCTTGACAGGCCATATCGCCACAAAGACGATGATTTCGTCAGCAGTAGATTTCGGGATGACGGATAGCGTTTGACGAAAATCTCCGGAAATCAATCCCAAACAAATCGTCTCGAATCACCTCGTAAATCCTTTATCGTTCGGTTAACTGGCTCCAAAGCTCGTTTATGCGCCATCGTGCATTCATCCCTAATGTGGATTTTGCATTATCGCATCAATTACGCTGTCGCCGAGTTCTTGGTCATTGTGCACGTTGGCTTTGTCAACCGTGATAAAATTAATCGGCAGCTTCAAAGCGGAATGTGCAGTTCGACAGCAATGCCAGAGGATGGAACAGCCAACGTAATTTGAGATCTTGACTGAATTGTGGCCAGAATCAACGAAATGACGAATACCTTGCTTGTCTCACCGGGAGCATCGAGAAAGTAAATGTATTCCGTTCCGTTCATACTTACGTTCTTCTGCTCGGCATTCAACAGCGGCACATTTTTTCGGGCCCTTTGGACCATTTCATCTCGCTCATAGTCTTGCAGTTGCAATTCGTGATTGAATGCATCGTGAATTGAAGGATTTGGCGATGGTATTCCCAATGTCGACAGCAGACTGGTGCACATGTTTTCGATCAGAACTAACGTTTTGTTGCGCATCTCGTCGTTAATTTCAAGACCAAAATATCGTCATCCATCTCGTCCTTGTATTTGTCCCACAACGCGGTCGGGTTCGACGGGATGACATGTGGCTATGATGATCGCAAACAATGTACGAATTTGATTCGCTGGCACAGAAACAGTTTCATCGGCGAGCGTTGAGTCATTTTCGAGCAAATTCAAACGTTTGCAAGCAAGCAAGAAATCGAAGGATCTACGGCCTCTAATGTTCACCAAAGGCAAACATTCGTCTTGGAGTGGATGAAATGTGTATATTCGTCGGAGGGCATCAGTCGAATAGACATAAGCCAAGCCAGCAACATCATCACCTTTCTTGCGGCGTTGCTTTGACGCAACGTTCCATGTATAATAGCGACGCATTTCCGAATAGAGCAAAGTTCTTGCGAATGGATCGCATGTCGAAAAGAAATTTGTCAATGTTGTCGTTGGTGGTGGTTCTGCTCTGTTCGCTGCATTTGCGTCCGTAAAGTAGATACGCTGGCCGTTCTCCAAGTGAACTGCCAAATGTATGACAGTCGGGTCACGATCATGAATTGGGAATAAAAACAGCCGCCTAACAGCCTCGTTTTTTTTATTTTATTTGTTTATAATAAACGCGCGCACAAGGGACTATTTGTTACCCTTTTAATGTTGAACACAATGCGCGGGCATTAGGAAGATATGGAGGGGAAAGATAGGAGGTGTCGATTAACATTGGTTTGGAATGCTTGCAGATCAAAATGGCAAGGGAAAGTATCGCCGGGTAAACTATTCGAAATTCGTGTTGTTCGGCTAAAAAAAGAATCCCTATATTTCACGGTACGTCCGAAATTGGGCTCAAGGGTGAACTCATGAGCATTCCTTGCAAAACGAGTATTACGGGTGAAACTTTAAAGGAGAAGAATGCAGCTGGTTCCTTCGAGTGAACATTTTTTATAAAAGACGATAAAATAAGGAAAGACATAAAACATTGCGTCGGTGTTCGAGAGGGGCAATTGTTTCAGCGGCAGTTCTATTTCCTATCAATCTTAACGCTCGATTTTGTACTCTATCAAGCAGGTGAACCGATGTTTGCGATGCACCTGCCCAGAGGTGCGAGTTATACTCGAGTTTAGGGCATATAAACGCTTTATAAATTGTAGCCAGATCAGATGAAAACATAAGCACTTAGCAGCATTCTTAGCAATCCCAAATATAGGTATGGTCGTTCCAACGGAGCTCATCGTTGGCACACATACCGAGTACTGAGAGCTTTTCGGTTTCTTCGATGTAAGTGTCATTCATGGACAATGGCATTGGGGTATGTTAAGCTTTAACGACAGAAGACAGCATTGAGTTTTCGAAGCATTAAACTCCACACCATTCCTATTACCCCATTTGACAATGTAGTATAAATTGTAGTTTAATAAGCTTGACATACGGTACCGTTGCAATTGTACGTCCGAAGGCGAAGGACGTGAATTATCGAACGAATATGAAAAGCTGAGGGTTGAGTCCTCAGCAAAACAATTAAGTAACAGTAACAGACAGAAGATCATTTATAAAAATGAGGAAACGGAGACAGAACAGAGCCCTGGGGCACACCAGCATTTATTTTGTAGGAATTAGACTTGAATCCGTCCAATACAACTTGTATGGAACGATCCAGAAGATAGCTTCTAATCCAACGAACAAGAGTATCATCGATCCCAAAAGCACGCATTTTCGATAAGAGAGCTTCATGCCAAACTTTATCAAATGCCTTGGAGATATCAAGAGCAATAATCTTACTTTCACCAAAGCGATGTAAAGATTTGTTCCACTGTTCGGTGAGATATGCCATCAGATCACCAGTGGAACGGTTGCTGCGGAAGCCATACTGACGGTCATGGAGAAACTTTCGATCTTCGAGATATTCCTTAAGCTGACGTTTAATCAGCGTATTCATGACCTTAGAAAGAAGGGATGTTAGTGCTATGGGTCGGCAGAAGGAGGGGAAGGATCGGTCACCTTTCTTAGGGACAGGCTGGACAAATGCTGTCTTCCATCTTCTAGGGAAGATTCCATAAGAGTAGGAGCGATTAAAAAGCTTACGCAGTGGCTTTGCCAGTGTGGAAGGACACCTCTTCAAAATAATCGGGAGTATACCATCCGGGCCAGCGGATTTGTGTATATCGAGAACTCTTGCTACTGTACGAGTGCGGAAAAAAATCTGTCCGATGGAAAAATTTACATTCTCAAGTACAGGAGGGGCAACGTTGCTGTGAGGCAGCGTGGAGCTGGCAGCGAAATGGGAGGCGAGCAAGTTTATTATTGTCGATGAGCGTTAGAACCGAAGATATTGAGGAGTTTTTAATATTTTTTTACAAATGACCAAAAAATTTTACTGCAGAATTTTTTGCCGTAATTTGTGGTCATGCAAAAATTGGCATGAGTTCCTTGCTTATTTGTGTTTTTTCCTATTTTCCTCTGTAGGGTTGGCTTTGTAAGATCGAAGACTTTTTTTAGTCTGATGGCTTCTTTACAACTTACGTAATGTCCAAGTTGAAATTTCATAAATTTTCTAGTTTTCCAATTTAATTTTATTGAATTTTGTAATAATGATATACATAGCTACACATAATTCTGTTTTACTCAAAATATTTCCATTACACTTATTGTTGCGGTAGATTTATAATTTTAATAACCCTACTGTTATTCAAACTTTTATTAAATAAAATTATAGAAAAAAACGAATTTAGAATAAAATCATTTTTTCTATAATTTATTGGAGTAGTTAATAAATATACAAAGAGACTATGAAACACCACATCTTATCTGAGCTGAGTGCACGTGTATACCGAAAAAACTGTAACTGAATGAATAAATCAAAATGGCTGTCAACTGTCAAAGACAATTGCAGTTTGCAGCTTGCTGCTCTTTTCACAAGCAGACAATATTCAGATAAAAAGAGAGCTGCAATCTTGTATGACGATAGGGTGCGTTCCATGCACAAGCAATATGTTCGATCTTTTTATACTAATTTAAGTGTGTGAAAAAAACGAGAGATAAATAATAATTGTTATTGTTATCATTATTCTTATTTTTACTGTGCTTGATTGAGTGGACTGAAAAGTACGTGAACACTAATGTCATCTCTTCCACTTTATTTTGGTAATTTTTTCCTCCAAAAAAATTGCACATCCTTTAAGTTTTAATATCATGAACCACGAACCCAGAAAAAAGATGTTATCCAACAATTTATTACATAAATATTAAATGGCATTTTAATCGAGAACACATCCGCAACGTTTCATTTCAGTTTATGTAATACGCCTCTAAGCCTACAAAACATCCAACTATACATTTTACAACATCCTCCCGATGACAGGATCATCAAAATACTATGAATTTTCCAGATAACCCATAATAATATCCTGCCCACTTACAGGGAGACAATGTTAATGTACTACCAAGTATACGAGTATTAAAGTGTATCTTTAATCCTTAACCTCTAGAAATACACTCCGAAGCAGTACCCACCTAGCAGCACTTTATCCTGCTTCATATTGATGAGCCATTATGGGCGATATCCGGTGGGTCGATTTATGCAAACGCAGCCAAACAGAGAGTGCACTCGTTCCATGAGGATATATATAGTTATCTGCATATTTTACAGTCTATTTACACACAGAGTGCAAAGCCACAGAAGTTTTCATTGAGATCCTTAATTCAGAGTTTGCTTTGAATAAGAAAACATTAAACCTTTACTGTTGAACGGTCTTAACCATCATCATCTTTGTCGTCGATTTAAAGACTCCCTAAGGAGAAAAGTTCGATCGATCTGTGTGATAAGAAGGGACATCGCATCCAATTAAAGATGATTTTATAGTTCCCTCCTGCACGCGCGTTGCTGTGGCTGGAATGGCAAAGGAGTATTGTAATTTTCTATATCCTTCAACTTTTCTTGTATTATATTTTCCATCTTTTACGTTGTTTTCTTTATCTCCTTCTCCTCCTCCTCCGTTTTACATTGTTTGCGATAGCAGTGACTACTTTTATCGCCCAATAATAAAGGAATAAGTTGGAATCTGTCCCCTTTGGGGTCGTTCCGATACCGATGATATTATGTGAAAGTGTGGGCGAAGTGTGGAGGCATCTTTCTGATTGTTGTAGAGAAAAAAAAATAATAAAAAAAGAAACTTCTTCATTTGTTTGGTTATCTCTGGAATACCTATCGTTTTGTCTGGTTGCCGCAGTTTTATTATGGTGGTGGCACTATGCCCACATTACACCGATGACATCTTTTTGCAATTTGTGTCTCAAGTGTGGCTGGAGGTGTGGCGGAGGCGTTGGTTGGGGATCACCACTTTGTTATGGCGATTTTTATTCCCTTTTCAAAAGAAAAAAAAACATGACTCACAGGACAACGACCGATGGAAAAATATTATACACGTTCTTTTTTTGCCAATCCTTACTGTGATAAGGACACAAATGTTTTGTCAACTACTATACTGGAGGGACATCATCATTTGATTTATGAGGAGGCTTTGAATTTTTGACAGCTGTAATATTTCAAATGGTAAAGTGCTTAGAAGAGCATTTTGTTACATATATTTTGTCCAGGAAGCATAACATAAAAATTGTAGGTTCAACGGCTTTTATATGAATGTGGATTGGAGGTATGGAGGTTCCCAATCTTTTCTTTCATTATAATGCTGGGAAATGATAATGAGTTAGGACATGAATAGGGCTGACCATAACATTTTAAAGAAAGTTGGTCTGGAACTGGTACCTCAACTGGAGATTTGGCTGCAACTATTTAAAGAAAATTTTGGTTCCTACGCAACTGCAGGCCCCGCAAATTCATATACCTTAGAAATGAAATAAGGTGAATGACTCAGGATTTGTAATGTTAAGTCTCTTAACATACAATGCCCAACTAGCAGTTCAGCGTCTATAAAGTCTATTTTATCGAATTTGACAAGTAATAGTTTGTATAGAGGTTGTATAAGGCAAACATTCGCAAAACACACAATTAGAACTTTGAAAATCAAAAAAAATGGCTGCTGTAAGGCTTTTAAAGGTGAGTTTGGCAAATTTTAAACAAGTTTCAAAATAGCCTGTATAAGGCCTTTTTGAAATCGTTTACTAAAAAGTAAAAAGCTAATACATGCTTAAAGGTTCTCCACGTCAAGTCACTGCAAACATCTTGTGAAAGGCTTTTACGTATGAAGGCTATATTCACAGAAATGATCATCAAATGGTTCCGATAGAGCATTTTTATAACATCCAAAGCAAGCTTATTAACATTTAGGTGTAATAAAATGGTAATAAAAGTGGAACTAAGCTTGTTACATTTCATTAAATAGCTTGCATAATGTACGCCAAAATTACTTGTATATATAAATATATATAAAAGGCCTTTGGCTGATACTATAAAAGTCCGAAAATAGCTTGTGTAGAATCTTATACAAGTTAAATTGTTAGTTGGCTGCATGCCGAACTGTACAGTAAGTAACTGAACAGTAAGCAGAGGCCCTCTAGGCAACTGTAAGGCCAAGAAATCCAAGAAATGCGATGTGCATTGGGCAATGCAAAAGGTAGATGAGAAACTGTGATTTATACTACGGAAACAAAACAGATGTGGACTCATTGGAGGCTAAGGGAAGAGGTCTTGAATTTCAAATGTATGAACAAGTGAGGTCACTAACTTTATATATAAAAATCTCAATCACGATGTTTGTCGCCAAAGGACTTCGAAAGTACTGAACCGATTTTGATGAAATGTTTTATATTGTTTATAATTTGGTCCAACTTGAAGCATAGAATTGTTTTGATCTCGATTAATGGACTCAATATTTTTTTATTACCCACTAGGAGACGCTGGTGTCTTTTTGTTTTGAAAAAATCTTTTTTATGGAGCGATTTTGCCAGGAATTTCACATGCAGATAGCTGGTGTTCTAAAGAGTAACTTACACTATTTTAATTACCTACTAGGTGGCGCTGGAGTCGTTTTTTCCCGAATTTTGTTATTTATAGACCGATTTTGACGGAACTTTCACAGGTATATAGCTGATGCTGTAAAAAGTTACTAAGACTATTTTAACTACCCCTAGGTGGTGTTGGGGTCGCTCTTTTCCAAAACTCCAAAAAATTAAAAAAAAAAAAAAAAGAAAAATGTTGATCCTATAGGTGGCACTGGGTAGGAAATATTGGAAAATGAGGTTTTCCTGTAACTTAACAATTTTTATATCAACTATATTAAATTTAAAATATAATATTTTGAAAACTGAATTTTAACCATACATTATTTTGAACCCAATCCCATCCGCGCCTAGTTTTTCTTTTCTATATTTAACTTTAATTATTTTATTTACTAGCTTACTGCTAGACAAAAATTCCTATAAAATACTTAAGATATTAACTTAACTAACCTCCTGCGCTCTAAATTATTCGCTATCTTAATTTAATTGCCTTTCGGGGTAAAACTATTTTTTTAATTTTTTTTTAATTTCTTAAGACTTCCTTAATCGACTTAAAATAATCTTAAAATAAACTAAGAATAACTAAAAATATTTAAATCTAGAATAGAACAGCAAGGTTTTTTTTTTAGTACCTATGTTTTATATTTTGTTTATATTTTTTTTTATGCCTCCGCAGCTGCCCACCCCTACCTAATTTAAGTCTACCTTACAACTATGTAAGCCGACCATAGATTTTCGTTCAATCACCAAAAATTTTGCACCAGATCAAAGTATTCCCTCCGATTCCGATCGTGCACAGCACTACTGAAACGAAGGTACTCTGCTTCGCTCCCTCCGACAATGTTTCGGTCGTAAAGGAGCCGCCTATCGACTCTTCTACGGCCGACGTAGTAGATCAACGGAATCGTCGATATATCCTTAATACTCCTTCGACTGTCTAGGTTTAGGAAAGCCTCGGGCGAGATAGGTAGTAAGCCCCGAAGATTTGTCCATTATTTGAGGTCATCGCCCTTGCAATGTGACTTCAAATGTGAGCTTAATTAAAAAGTTATTCATCCTGTTTATATTGGCCCCATTGTATAGGACATCGTTGAGATAGTATTATTTGTACTCCGACTCTGGTGTTCTGTGAAGTCCAAGAAAAGTACGAAGACACTGTCTCTTACCTAAACACCCTTATATTTTCCATTAGAGATAGTGCAACATTGAACCACACAGGGCATCCGTAGGCAATCATCTGCCTATTGAGAGCCATGTAGCAAATCATCTTTACCTTGCTATCAAGGCGGCTTCTGTAAAACAGCCATCTTGTCAGAGCAGCCTCTACATTTCGGTTGAAATATAGTTCTTTCTCACACAGACATTCTGGAAGTTAATTTTCAGCTTCTAATCATTATCAGTATTGCTGAATCTTATCGAGGTCACGTTGCAAGAGAATTCTGATAACCTCAACTTTTGGATCTGTTCTGTACGCAACCAAATTGCCGGCATACGCAATTGCATGAGGTAGACAACTTGTGTAAATACCAAAGGAGCTCATCGCTCCCTATTGCAGTGTAGTAGGTCAACGATCCAATTTTTGTTCGAAATTAAAATCAAAACTCTTTTTTATCCAATGTTTTAGTGAACCAAAGACTGATGAACCATGGGTGTCCTTTTTAGTTGAAACAAACATTCGTAAGGAAAACAAATTTAAAGTAATCATATGTGGACTTGCAAAAGACTCTTAATTTGATTCTTATCGTATGAAAAGCTAAAACGAATCCGAAGCCTTTTCACTTGATAAACTTCTTTCACAACCAAACTATACCGTGAAGAGTAAGGCCATTTTCAGACTAATTTTGTATCAAACAACCATGATGGAATCAATCCATTCTCCGACAGCTTAACATTTTTTTTTAAGTTCTTTTTTTATAAAATTAAAAGTGCATTTTTAGTCGCTACTTAACTAATTCTACAGAGATTTACATGGACATTTTTTTCATAATAACAAAATATTCGCCCTTCAGGAATTCTTTTAGAAATACAAACTTACTTGCCATTGCATATGACTGTTACAGTGTTATTGGGGTTATAAACTTGTTTGTCAGTTTTTTTTTTATTACGATAGTTAAAACTTTTAACCTAATAATAATATATACAAGATATAGATATAGATAGCAAATACACAAAAAATGTTAAATAAAAAACATACTTACTTACCAAGACACTGTGGCGTATACGTACTATTTTTTAATGAATTTATCGTTGACTTTCTGGCTTTGTTATTCTTCGTCCACGACCTTTAAATCCCTGATTTGGATGCAATGCAAAGAATACACTATTGCAATATGTATATTGATACATTCATAATAAACGCCTTTTCAAATTTAAAAACCATTTTGTTTTAAAATAATCAAACATTGATGTGATATTAGCAAAAGTGTTGTTCAACATGTTTAAATCCAATAATCGATTTGATAAAACCCATGTGCAATGTTCCATTAATTAACTTTCCTTATCTGCCACTTGAACTCACATATTAGCTGTAACGATCCCCCCCAACAGACTCACAAATCGATACAGCCGCACAATTTGTGTCATCTCTTGATCCAAACATCCGCCCACTAATTGCCATGCCAAGTCATCCCACATGGATTAATAATCTTGTATAACCTCGTTTCCCGAATGAGCCACCCTTTTAGTTTTTGTTTGTGACTTCATCCGCATAAAGCACTCTACACAGGACTGGACAGAAAAAGGACACACCCGACCAACTATAGTCCATTTTCTCATTTATCATTATGATGAATGAATTTATACCCCAAGGATGTTTCAATTAATAACAACAACAACAACAAAATTAAAACCAGGAATGTGTTCAGTGAAACCAATTTATCAAAAAAATTCAACAAAATAAAAATTCAGCTAAAACAGGTTTTAAATTTCAGGAGGTGGGGGGGGGGAGCTGGGGCAATGATATTGCCGTCATCAGCAAATATCTTATCCTTTGGGTGCTGTTATCTAGGAAGGATAAAACGAACTGAAAAAATCTTTTGTTTGCCACCAAATCAATGAAATTTTTTTTTTTGAAGAATATTGTCAAGCCAAGACGAAGTTAACATACCAAGTCGTCTTTTTTACACACAACACAAGATGCTCCTCCATGAAGAGCCAACAAAATAAGGATCCTAGATCCTTTCATGTGTGATAGTTTTTTTTTTCTTATTTTATTCTTTACTCTGCTGTTTTTGGCACAGAAAATCAAACATTCGCTGATAAGTTCAATATCTGTGGATTGTTTGGCCTCCTTGTTTCCTTTGAATTGCTGCTGAAGCAGAAATAAATACAAGCAAGAGGAAGAAGATACTGGCAAGGAGCAATGATCTTAATTGTCCTTGTCGTCGTCGGTTGGGATAAATCGATGATTATGTGAATCTCGAAAATAGGGCACTAAGCAAACACGTTTGGCAGTCAAATTGTGAGGCAGGTCTGTGGGTTCCACAAAGTTGATTCATAGTTGCAGGCAAAAAAATATCCTTAAAGTGAATATGAAAATATATTTTTTGCATGTTTATGTGGCTAAGTTGAAACCAAGTGAAATAAGGTCAAATGAAATAATTCTAAGTGATTTAAGGGCAAGTGAAATATAAGCAAGTAAATTAAAATCACCTGAAACAACCCCAAGTGAAAAAATCCATAGTGCTAAAAATGCAGGATAAACAAGGTAAAGTTATAGAAATCTAAGTGATATTATTCCTAGAGCAAGAGTGAAGTGTAAAGGAGCTGAGTGAATTGAAACCAAATGAAAAAAAATTATAAATAAATCAAAGCCAAGTGAAATAAAGCCAATTCAAGAGTAATAAAACCAAATGACATAATGCCAAATGAATCATTTCTCAGTGAATCAAACAAACGTAAAAATAAAAGCAAAAAAAAGTTGGTAAATTTAACTTTTGCTCATATTTTTGCAAAATGGATAACGCAAAGTTGCCGAAGAATATATACATTTACGGTTTTCTTAAAATAAGAACTAATACTTTGAAAAACAACAAAGCGAAATATCATAAATTGATTAAATATTTCACGTTCGCATTTACAAAATGAAATGAGAGCAAGCGAAAGTAAGATATCTACTTGGCTTTTTCCGCGACGACGTGTAATACCCAAATGTAAAAATCAGGTGAAAAATTTTCACAGATCGGGAATCGACCGCCATTACTGAATTAGCATCGGATGGCACGACAATCAAAAACCCATACAAGATCTTGAAGATCATCTCTTCATGTTTTCATGCCTAGCCGATTGTCACCATCATGCGGAAACGGCTTTTTTTACGCTTAATTTTGACATGTTTAATAGAAACAACGGGATGTTATAAGGTAAACGAAAATAATACCTGTTAGTCCCCTTTTATACACATCGTCATATGACGCCGATTCTCTATCAATTTCCTTTTGGGCACGTCTGTAGCTTTCACACGTTGAATCTGCGTCACGCGACATGTGTGAAAAAAATTACTTGATTCACATCCCAAATCCATCGCCTGAATACTTCGTCACGCGGCGTCATATGATTATGTGTACAAAAGCGGACTTACATACTAGATCGTAGACGTGTCAGATCGTAGATTTTTAGATTTTATTAGAATCGCATCGTACACGTCCCGATCCAAAAAAGTTAACAACACACGTAAAACCTATCAAAACCACAATACTTAACGGTTTTTAGGAAAAATTAAGTACGCCACCATACGTCCTAAATAACCAATAATTTATGAAAAAAAAATCCTGTTTTTTATTATTAGTTTAAAAAAAAAATATTTTTAAATTTTGGTATGTAGTTTTTTAGGGTTTATTTATATACATGTGAACATAAAAATTAAAATAATTTTTTTTTATTAGTTTTAAAAATATTGATTTTTCAAAAAAAAAAATTAATTTTAATTAGAAAAAAAAGTTATTCAAAATTTGCAGAATTAATTCGGCTATCTAGATCTTTTCAAATATAAAATTTAACAGAAATCCATAGAGCCGTTACCCAGAAAACCAAGAATTAAAAAGGTCCCGTTAATAGACTTTTCCCAAAAAAATTCTCAAAAATTTTCATCAAAATCGTTGGAGCCGTTTTCGAGAAAAATAAGTTTTTCATAAACGGTCGTATGACAAGTACCGTTATTTTTAGCCCTAAAAATAAAATTTCAATTTCCCCTCTGAGGAATGCCAACAGATAAACACATACCAAATTTGAACGCAATCGCTTAACCCGTTTAGGCTGCAGATCGATATACACCCGGACAGACAGAACATTTTTTGTCAATGACTTTTTTAGACTTCTCCATGATCGTAATGTCATGCTTGATTGTTATCTCAATTTATTTTTATGTACGAATGCATAACTTGCATTGAAGTACCTATAATCGCAAGTAAAAAAAAATGCCAACAAATATTGCCTTATGTATTTTTATTTTAACCGTTTTTTTATCAAGCAAAATTAAAACGAAAAGATTAAGCAAAAAAAAAAAACATAGCGACAACACCTTCTTCTTTAATCTTAAAATATGCTCTCATTCGATCTTAGAAAGCTTCAATTCTGGAACTTTCATAACAATAACCAAAGAAGAAGGTATTATAATTTCCATTAATGACGAATGGTAATAATAAACACAATAAGCGAGAGGCAAATTGATAATCAGTCTCCTCGCAGCCGGGGAGCAGACAGATCTTGGTTGTATGTACGTGGGTTAAATGAAGTATTACAACAACAATTTCAATGTATTTCAGGGTTCTCTTTTATATTTAAGTGGCAATTTCTTAAGTTGAGTGCGATGCGAACACTTGCAGGTACCAGTGTTTTTGAAAGCTCTTTACCATAAGGTCTGTACTCAAAATATAAATTGAACAGAGTATAGAAGTTGTTGTTTTGTATGAATCTCTATCCGAGTTTGTCTTAACAGAGCGATAAATGTTTCAATTTTACGAAGAAGAAGCCGTGAAAATTGTTTACCGAACAGGGCAGATATCGAAAGGACTAAAGGAATATAGTAGAATATGCGGAATCCCATCGAATGTGTTATCCAGATTTGGAGAACTTATTTTCTTCCTACATTCTTCGTTATACTTACGCCAGAACAAAAGGTCGAATATAGTCATCCATTGCAATTTTATAGTTTTCTATTGCTGTTGTAAATAAATGGAAGTTGAGTTATATTACATTATAATATCTTTATTTGTTATGTTGGTTCAGGACGGCGAATTACCTTAATCCGGCCCTGGTCACATCCAAAGGGAAAATTCATTATTGGCAGTTCTACAGTTTGTGAGATTATAATTACGGTATTTTTCAGGTCATAAATCAGGAAATTTTATTGTATTTTAAAGAAAAAAACACAAAATATATTGTGTATTCTAGAAATGTTATCATTTAACTTAAGCAACTTAAGAGTTTCATCAACAAAATAAAATGATTTTTTACGAAATAATTCGATTTAGGCCCGTGTGGATTGGGCCTAAATCGAATTATTTTCAACTGGATAAAAACTAAACCGGTTGGCAACTCGGGTTACAGACCAGTTACGGACTAAGCGGTGACTTAACTCCACACATGAGAAAACTCATCACCAATCGAAATATCTACTCTCTAGTTCGTTCAGTGTCGACTGTCGTTTCGTCATGGATACCGGGCGTGAAATGTCTTCGGAGGACTCGAGCGGATGATGAAACCATTATGTTGTACTATTACATATCTCAGGAAGATAATCAGTTAGAAGGATTGGGTTCATCCAAACGTTGAAAACAAAACTTATGGGAAACTTTTGGGATGGCGTGCGAGAAGTTTGCTGTTTTGTATGGCTCTATCCGCATCCGAAAACCTGAGATCGTGACAGCAGTCATCAAAGGTTCTTGCGTTCATTAGAATTTTGTGAAAAAACGAGAAGGACCTTAATCTTAGTGTACCGAGAGTACCGACTACCGAACAGAGATCTCTACGAGTCTCGTTCGATATTGATTGAGATTATCTCCTTCTTTGCGAGAAACATTTTTCATTTTCATTTCAGCTAGTTATAATTTAGCTCGTAAGGAGGAAAGACCTCCGAAGGAACACAATAATATGCACTTTATTGTGTTCCTTCGGAGGTCTTTCCTCCTTGTTTTTTTTTAGGCAAAGCCTTAGTTTTATTTGTATCGAAGATGGTTTTTATTTCGATTTATTTGTACTTTTTTCGTGCTAAAACTCTTACTGCAACACACAAACCGTTCTAGTCTAGTCTGAGTTTGAATAAAAACAGCGAACTCATTCAGCTATCCAAAGACACTATAGGATTAAGGCGAGATACCAGTCGGTCCATAAATAAGAATTTTCGAAAAAAAAAACACATCAGCGCCACCTAGTAAGTAATTAACATAGCCTAAGTTACTCCTTAGGATGTCAGCTACATGCCAGTGAAAGTCCCGTCAAAATCGGTGTAGCCGTTCTCGAGATTACCCGGAACAAACAGGCAGAAAGACAGACAACCAGACAGACATTTTTTTAAATGATGTTTTTTATCCTTTCGTATACTTTGTATATTTTGATTTTAAAAACAGACACTTCATTTTTATTTGTTTAAAGATTTCCTAAGAGATTCATGTAATTTTATTATGAAAACCTTTAAAGCCTTTTAGAGAACAAAGTAATCAATGTGATATATGAGCGGCAACATATTTTTAGGGTATCAGACAACTAAGAAAGAAATGCAAATTATTTCACAATTCCAATACAGGTCCTTAAGAACAAACAAAAAAAACCAAATTGGTTAATAAGGAAACAACAGAGCCATTTCTTAAAAGTGGCACATTTTTATATTCTGTTCACAGTCCCTCTGTAGTCTCGGTGCTCGGTCTGCCTTGAAGAGCCTATTTTGTGTTTGCAGCCATATACCCGATACCCAATATCCCTGTATCTTTATACCTACTCAACATCCATCCATGGCGGAGATACCCACAATGCCATTTGAATCGGTGATTTTTGTGGTCGTCAAAGTGCTTTTGCTCTTTAGCATAGAGCAAGCTATAGGAATCACCCTTGGGCGCGTAACGTGGTATCCTTCGCTTCAGAGATCCGATGCGTTGAAGTAAATTGCGAGGCATCGCATACCTTTATCAAAGAGCCAGATCCTTGGAATTGATTTTTGCTATCGTCCTTTTTGTTGGCTGATGGTGGATGAAGTGTATTTTATGTTTATTGGCTTGGAAAACACGGTCACACTTATTTGCCTACCAGAGTCTATAGTGTCCCCCCAATCAGCTTTCCATTTTAACATCCTTATGCGGGAAGTTCTATTTTTGTATAGTAAAATGCGTTTCTATATTTAGGCGATGACAATAATTTTAAAGCTATTTTAAGGACCTCTGTAGATTTTGATGTTTGTACCTTGTAAATAATTATTTATGCTTTTAAGATTTTTAATCCTTGTTAATTACATATTCTGATGATGATAATTGCGCGTTGTTCTATAAAATGGTTGTGTTTCAATTTTTTTTAAAAAACAGTAAAAGGATGTCAGTGTTTTCAACAATGAGTGACTGAATTAGTTATTTAATCCTATATACAGGATGAAGAAGAATGAAGGTTACTACTATCTCATGGAAGAGAATACTTTTTTTTCAAGATGCACTCAAGTGAATGGCATCACTTAAAGCGTTCAATGGATTTTTATTCATTGTCAGTTTGCAAGGCTTACAAAACAATGAAATATTCACAATGTCCTTGAACTTATATTGCAAGAGGCAAATTGTGTAGGTTGTACGAAAATGTTGTAAGAAAACTGTTGAAAAGTTTGCACATGCATGCATATTTCAAAAGCAACTTCGAACAATGTTTTTACGAATATGTAATGTAGTTTGGATCGTTTTTATTTGGGAAAACGAGGAAGGTAACTTCTTGATTCAAAAACTGAATTAAATATTTATTTTGCAGTTAAGCTAAGGTCGACTGAGACTTTAAATAAAGGATGCGTGTTAATTAAAAAAAATATTGTGTTCGTAATTTAGAATTTAGGATTGCAATGGACATTGAAGAAACTGCTTATCTCAACTGGTAATTTCATTGCACTCCAATATAGTTTAGGTTTCGACCCCTCGTGTGTGAAACAGGGCTAAGGCTTCTTTGAGTTGAGCCTTATTCCGTTCTTCGTGAGCTTGTTCTACTTCATAAGATATACCCTATACCATCAAACCATCAATATCGTTCCTTACTGTTTTTATCTTTAAACCCTCAGACGGCTGTCTGATTCAAAAATGTTATATTTATTTCGACTCATCAGAAAATATAAGCTGCCGCAACACATCCGAAGACTTCTTTTCATGCTCATACTTGCGATTATAGGTACAACTAGCCTGTTACCCGCGACTTCGTCCGCCTGAAACAAATCGTTTTAAAATAATAATTTTCGAAAAATAAGCAAACCTAGCGCCACCTACGGGTAATTCAAATAGCTTATTAGTTATTCCTTTCAAAATGATCTCCCTGCCAATGAAAGTCCCGTTAAAATCGGTCCATAAATAAGAATTTTTGAAAAAAAAAACGAAACCAGCGCCACCTAGTGAGTAATTGGCATAGTCTATGTTTCTCCTTAGGATATCAGATACCTGCCACTGAAAGTCCCGTTAAAATCGGTGCAGCCATTCCCAAGACTACCAGGAAAAAACAAACAGAAATACATACAGACAGACAAAAACAATTTAAATTGTGTTTTTGTTATAAATATTGTATGTATATCCTTTCGTATACATGAAGTAAAAAGCTGTTATTTTGATTTTAAAAACAGACACTACATTTTTACTTGCGGACTATAAGGCAAGTTTAGGATTCGTGAATAAAAAAAATTTGAGATAACAATCAAACATGACATTACGATCATAGAGAAGCCTAAAAAAGTCAATGGCAAAAAATGTCCGTCTGTCTGTCTGTCCGTCCGGGTGTATATCGAGCTGCAGCCTAAACGGGATAAGCGATTGGCTTCAAATTTGGTATGTGTGTATCTTTTGGCATCCCTCAGAGGGCAAATTGAAATTTTGTTTTTAGGGCTAAAAATAACTGTACTTGCCATACGACCGTTTAGGAAAAGCTTATTTTTCTCGAAAACGGCTACAACGATTTTGATAAATTTTTTTGAGAATTTTTTGTTGGTATTGGCTATCATTTGATTAGAACCACATATACGGGAAAAGTCTATTAACGGGACCTTTCATATAACGTTTTTTTTTAATTTTTTGCTTACTCGGTAACGGCTCTATGGATTTCTGTCAAATTTTGTATTTGAGAAGAAATAGATAGCCAAATTAATTCTGCATATCAACATTTTGAATAACTTTTTTTTTCTAATATAAATTAATTTTTGAATTTTTTTTTGAAAAATCAATATTTTTAAAACTATCAAAATAAAATAATTTTTAATTTTGTAGTCACATGTATATAAATAAACTCTAAAAAACTGCATACCAAAATTAAAAAATAATTTTTTTTTCAAAATACTAAAAATAAAAAACAAGATTTTATCAAAATCCGTCCTACAATTTTCGAAATACTGTTTCCATAAATTCTTTGTTATTTAAGACGTGTGATGACGTACTTCATTTTTACTAAAAATCGTTAAATTTTGTGGTTCTGATAGTTTTTATAAGTTCAAACTGTGTTATTTTCAACGTAAATGTTATTTGTTTTTGCCAAAGATCTTGTTGTCCAATGTAATTAGGCACATAAGAGCAAGTACGTGCGACCCAGCCGTGCCCATTTTCATTTATGTGTATAGATGTATAGGGCAGGTTTAGGAATCGTAAATATGAATTTTACGGCTAAAATTAACGGTATCGTCATATAACGGCTCTTAGGATTTCGATTAACATTTTTGAGAATATTATGTGTAGGTATTTGCTCTCATAATATTGAAGACAAATTAAATAAATTGCACGACTGGATCGTACGTACTTGCTCATATGTGCGGTCACATCTTCGAATAAAATTTAAAAAACAAGGCTTGGTGTACCATATATAAGGTACATTTAACAATAATTTACTTGTTTAATTAAAATGATTAAAATAGATTAAGCTACCTATAATTATGTTTGGTGGATCGATAAACTCATGTTGGGGGTATTCATGGAATTTAATTAAGGATATTATGTACCTACCTATAATAAGGTTGGAAGGAAGGTAGGTACTAAAATTAAGATACCTATTCTAACCACTGTGAAGCGAGTGGGTATAGACAATATTAAAACTTAACACAGTGGCTGTTTGTAACCAGGTGTACAATTTTGTTTTCTTGATTGAAATTTTTGCATTCAGTAGGTAATCAAGTATTTTTTTTTATTTGTTAGTTGTTTTTGCGTGTTTATGTGTTTATCATAGGCGTCCTTATTATATATTCTGTATGTAACGCTTTAAAATAAATAAATAATAATAAAAATAAAAACAAAAACACTATTCATAACGTTTTTTTTTTGGAAAAAAAGTTTTAAGCCATCTTATTTATTTTCCTGTTTTCTATTTTATGAATTTTTCATTTCAAAATCGTTCGACCAGTTTTTTCAAAAAAATATTTTTTTTTGAAAAACTTTTCGAAAACATATTTTAAATTTTTTTTGAGTATGTCAAAAGAAATCTATAGTTTATACTAGGAGAGAAAAATTTAAAAAAAAACCTATACATTCGTTTTCAAAATATTCAAAAAACAAAATAAGTTTTTTTTAAAAAATTATTAAAAATTAAAAAAAAAATTTTTGAAAATTTTAATAAACAATATTATTTAAATCATAAAACACTAGATATTTTGAAAATGTCATCAAAATCCGTGAATAAGTTAACGAGAACGTCTGATTTAAAAAAAAACCGGTCATATGGGAGGTACCGTTATAAAACTTTTTCTGAAAAATCCATTAAAAGTAAAAGATAGATTTTGCATAGAAAACACCATTCAGAAAGTTTTATCAAAATCGTAGGAGCCGCTTTCGGAAAAAAAAATGTCATTAAAAGTTATATGGCAGGTACCGTTAGTTTTGGAGCTAGAATGACAATTCGAAAAACAGTCGGGTAGAGTACTCTAAAAATACTATACACCAAGTTTGAATCAAATCGGCCCAACCGTTTAGGTTGTAGGAATCGATACGGACAGACAGCAGACAGACAGACGGACAGAATTTTCTGACCCAGTTTTTTCGACTTCCCTATTATCGTAATGTCATCATGTTTGATTTTTCGATTTTTTTTTTACGAATACATAACTTGCCTTACGTGCCTATAAATCGCAGGTAAAAAAGTAATCTATTACGGGACTTTTTATATAACGTTTTTTTTTAATTTTCGACTTTCTCAATAACGGCTCATTATATTACTTTTTACTTGCGATGATAGGTAATATAAGAAAAGTAATGGATTCCTGCAAGAGAAAAATCTAACAATCAAACATGACATTACGATGATAGAGAAGTCGAAAAAAATGGGTCCGGAAATTCCGTCCATCTGTCTGTTCGCACCTCTACAGCCTAAACGGATGGGCCGATTTGTTTCAAACTTGGTATTTAGTACTTGTTTGGTAGTATCTCGGAGGATATTTTTTATTTTTACTTTAGGTCGAAAAATAACGATACCTGCCATACAATCTTTAACAAAAAATTAGATTTTCGTGAAAACCGCTCTAAAGATTTTGATAAAACTTTCAGGGTACTATTTTATTACAACAATACATCTTTCTGTTAGAAAGAACTGGAAATTTAAAATGTTTTTTTTCGAAAAAAAAACGAATTTTTAAAAAACTGGTCGAACGATTTTCAATATTTTTTTCCTCGATAGACATTTAGTTTTCAAACTTTGTTGCATACTTAGTTTTCGAGAAAACTCTTAAACTAATTAAAAAAATTTAAGAATTTTCAATAAAATTTAATTTTTTATTTTAATATACATATATTACATACATATGTAGGCACTAAGGAATTATCTAGCATAAGAATAAGAACAAGTTCGTGCGACTCAGTCGTGCATTTTATTTAAATTTTATTCCACGATGCGACCGCACATATGAGCAAGTAATAAAATGCAAGAACAAAGTTACATACAAATTGTAAACAAACCTACTATACTACCTCTTCTGCCGTTCGTTCTTCATTGGAGGAGTTTCTTAGAGTTCAGTTTCGAGGTGGAGATGACCAAGATAGACAATTGATTTGCCCAACATTCTCCGTTACCTGAAAACAATTCCCTGATATCACTTTGTCACTGTCACTGGAGCAATTTTGAACTGCAACATTAATTGTCATCTAGCAACTGAAGTTGGCACTCGTATTATGCAAACCTTTATCGGTTCTTTTTTTTCAGAAATGAAGCAGTCAAAGAAAAACATTGTAACCCCATTGGCTGTAATCACTATCACTATATATAATAAAATTGAAGCAGTTTCGGCCTGACCGCGCATCACGCGAGAACGACAATACGAATTCGAACAAATCTTTTTTTAATTAATGTAAGTATATTAACTTAAACTTTGTAAATTGGCCAAAGAAAAAATTTGCTTACCACATCAACAAAATTGAAGTAAGTTAATTAGTTATTATAAAATTAAAAAAAATTAAAACATATGTATATGTATCTAGACATAATAAATGGCCCTGAAGATGCTGAGAAAGAAACTCCAGCGAAACGTCGGGAAAAAACTTATGTATATGTTTTTATTTGCATAATCCAAAAAAAATTGACCAAAAAAGCCCAACAAAATTATAAACAAATATTACATTAAATAATTGGTCACATAAAAATCTGTTAATTAAAATACCTACGTATAATTTTTTTTTATATCCAAGCCATTAATAACATTGTGTTGCTGCGTTCTCCTATTCTTAAATAGATGGTGTTGATATACAAATCTTTTATTTTACGTCAAGAAACTCATTGTTTAATCTCACGAGAACAACAAAATGAATTTAAATAAGTAAATCTTTTTTTATTCAATAGAATATTTACTCAAGAAATAAATAGGACACAATTACATATACTAAATAAAACTTGGTAAATTGGAACAAAATTGTTACTACATCACGCAAAATGACAGAACATACGTACTTATTGGTTTTTTTTACGTCCACTTCATTTCCATACAAAGTGTTATGCCGTACTTCTATTCTTAAGCAGATGGCGTAGAGACTGTATGGTTTTATTTCACTTCTTAAAGCTACGATAACACCGATTCACTACAGAAATACCAGGTATGCTGGTCTGATGCATACAAATCGCCATCTTAGTATTTCCTGACGTCAATATCATCTTTTATTATTAATTTATTTTTTAAGTGAAAACTATCTTAAAATTTGAAGATTAAATGAAAAGTATGTCACGTAGGTATGTGTATTTAAAAAATTAAAATATGATTTTTGTATCCATGGACAGAGGCTAACGCAAGCAAACCCGCGGGCGCAGCTAATTAACAATACCCTGAAAGTGAACGATGAACTTTTAGTGGTTGACTTTTCAAAAATTCAATAAGACGGGAGATGAAGATATTGACAACCTCCTGAAATATGAGCTGTATGTCTCCGTTTCCAATGTCATTGTTCGATGAGTTAGGTTTGAGGAATTTCCTTGTAATGATATTGTGAAAAGTAGTCTTACTGTCGTATATGGTGGTTTTCTCCTTCATCGCGTCAAGTGGACTCCAAGAAGAACTTTTTCAGCAATTTTCCAACAATACGCAACATCAACTCAAAACTCCCACACAACTTTCGCGATTGAAAAATGTGGGAAGGAGTTAGAACACCAAGTTTGGCGAAACGATTTTTATTTTTCGAAAAATGTCAATTTTCCAGAGAGAATATCTCAAAAATGGTTCTTTGCTTTCAAAATTAGTATTGTCAGCTAAATTTTTTGTTGAAATTTTTTTTTTCTAGGACGCAACGCACCGTCTCCGAGATAAGTGGGGGCAAATGTGGGAAGGAACCTTACAATAATAGCAATATAAAATACCGGTCCTCGCATCCGTGTTGTAAATTTAGTTCCATAAAACCATCAAAACCAGCAACTGTGTTACTTAGTAGCTTTCTATGATTAAATGAGTCATTTGTCCCCTTATAAACAATTTTTGCTCAGCTCTTCTTGTTTGGCTACGAACAAGTTTTAAAACCTTTTCAAACACTTGTTTTATTTCAAAACAAGTTCCATCACAATCCCAATCCAAATAAAACAACATCTCTTTAATTTGTCCAAACATTTTCTTCCATTCAATTTATTTAAATTCTCAATCTCCGAATAATAATTTTGTTTTTTTGTTTGCATTGTTTGTTTTTCTTTTTCAAAATAACATCCGAAAAAATGTTGCATACATACATGAAATTTTGGAGTTTTCGTACGCTTAGGCATTGTTTTTTTTCTGTTAATGGTTGACATTTTTTCTCAACAAAATAAAAATTGTTTATATTTTCGTGTTTCCTTTTTTTTAAATTTAAATAAATGATTTAGACAAATCTTTACATTTTTTCTGACTGCCCATTAAATGTATATAATATGTTTATATTATGTATATATATATAGAATAATATGTAAATTTAAATGTGTGTTTAATTAGTATCTTTTTTTCAAAATATTTGTAGTTTTCATACAATTTGGTGAGTTAATAATTTTTTTATAAAATTGTGTTTTTTTCTATAGTGAATAGGTAAAATTTAAATTTTTGTTTATATTGAAACTGTAAATTAAAACACATTCCGCAAAGATTCAATGATCTATATTGTGGTAAAAAAATTTTATATTTTTTTTAACTGACACAAAATGTGCATGTTTTTTTTTAAATTAAAGTTTAAATATTTTATTTTTATTATTTAACAGTGTTGCTTGGTATATAATGAGGGTGTTATAATGCTATGAATAGTTTTCAAAAAAATGATTATAACGGTTATAGCAGATACAATACATTTGCTTTTATTAGATTATTATGCTTTTAAAATATATTTTAAAAATTATAATTTAAAGAAAAAAATATTTTGTTTAAATAATTTTTATTAAACGACAACAAAAAACAAATTTAACTGCTTTTCTTTCTTTATAAGTTCGAACTTGGTAAAGGGGAGTTTTCTATATTTAAGGTTAATATGATTTTTTTTTTGCTTTTTTTTATTAATTATTAATTATTTTAGCGTTGCAATTCAAATTAAAGAGTAGGTATGCTATAAAAATGTATATATTTATATATAATTTTTTTTATATTTAAGTTCGTTTGCAATTAACGCGTTATGTACGAACAAAACAAAATTGCGTGTCATATTCAATTCATGTAGCTTTTTTTAAATATTTCACTTTTAATTATATTCAACTCTTGCGAAAATGTAAGCATATAATGTGCTTGTTGTAAGCTTGTTCTTTATAACATGATAATATTTTAAAATTGTAATTTTGTTTTTTTTTTTAATTCGCCCCTTAACAATAATAATTTTTTTTTGTTTCTTAAGCCTCATCTTATGACGGACTGAGATATATATTTAGATTTAATAAGGTTTATTGAAAAATATTTATTATTCTTACTTTTCAAAAGCACACTATACAGTTAAAATTTGATTAAATGTAAGCTTAAAAGTAGTAAATATATTGAAAATGTATTGTATTTTGTATTTATATAAAACAAATTTAAAATTTTAAACAAAAGAAATGTAATTATTTTTATAACACAAAGAGAAAATCATAAGTACGTTTTATTCTTGTAATTTTTTTGTTTGCTTTGTTTTTTTTCATACACCACACATTTCTTACCAGTAACTATATTTAAAAGTTATGAAGTTCTATTTAAATTTGATTTCGCGTCTACGAAGCAACTAAAAATGAGGGAATTTTGCAACAAAAAAAAGGACCGTTGAGGCCTTTTTTATTTTTATAAAATTTTGTTTTTGTGTAACTTGATAATATATATACTTAATGGATAAAGTTTTTTTTTGAAAATTGCAAAATCTTGATTTTTTTTTAGTTTTTCTTCATTTTTTGCAATTTAACTTTAATGCATTTGCACTTAATAATATTTTAATGTTATTTAATATTTGATTTGGAATATTATGTCATTGTTTTAATGCGCAAGATGTATACTTTTTTATATTTTTTTATATTTACTCTGTATTGCATTGCATTGAAGACAAAATCGTCCAGTAATAATAAATTGTAGACAAAATTAAAAAAAAAAAAAAACTAATTTGAGGCTTAAAAGCTTCAACAAAAAGTTTGAAGTGCTTTAAGTCAAACTTAAAATTGTAACTGCTTGAAAGCTTAGTCAAACAAATTGCTTAATGTTTTGACTAAAGGACCCTTAAGACGCTTGACGATGAAATCATCTACTTGAAGTTCATTATTCCTTCACTGCAAAAGTTTAAAAAGTTTATGTCAATGCTCAATGACAATGTGTTGTTTGAGTGAATGAAGTGAAAAAGTGTCATTGTCATTGAGCCAGAAATGTATGCAACTTCGAACGTCCCCCAATAAAACGTATTTCAATCTACGTCCTGCTAATTTTTTTTCTTTATTTTGAGTTATTGACGAACCATCAATCCTCGATTGTACCAAGTTATGTCCTAGGTCCTCTGATTGCCTCTAAAGTCTGTATACTTCGACTGGATTTATATTCATACAAAACTTTAGTAAGAAAAAAAATATTACTTCTTTGTTTCTCAAACTTTGTTTAAAAAAAAAAAAAAAAGAATGGCTGTGGCGCACGAAACGACAGCTGAGATTTAAAGTTAAGCTGTTCAAATTCCAATACAAAGTCCTTAAGCATGTTACGTCGATTTTTTGACTATGTCGACGTTTATATGAACCGATTATTCCAGTTGGTTTTCTACCCTCCAACACTAGCTTAAAGCCTAAAGTAAAAATTTCAACATAAAAGTATAGGCGCAAAATTATGGACAACCTATTTTAAATCCATTGGCGCAAAATTAATATCATTTAATTTGACATTTAAAACTTAACATAATTAGTGTCAAACTAAGTTGAAATTTGTATGGCATGAGCTGTATTTGGATTGTGTAATGTCGAATTCGTTTATAAAAAGATCGATCTTTTATTTGATCTGACATCAATTTTTTTGATCTGTGATCAAATTTCATGTTCGTTTTTAAAAAACGATCAATTTTTTTTTATCACTTTCTGGAAATCTGGATTTTTATCGAGATTTACACAGATTTGCACACACACTACTTTATATGTTATTTATTTATTGATTTGAAAGTTTTGTGTTGATTAAAGTGAACAAATTATCAAGAATTAACAAAATATTAAATAATTTTGTAATATTTTCCTCAGGCACGATATCTACGTCTTCGTCGTCTCCCGATTGTGATATTTTGTTAGGTTCTCAAGCAAAATTGTTGGAAGCAAAGGAACACCGTGAATTATTTCATTGAGATGTTGTGTTTTTTTTGCAAAATTAAACTGCACATCCGTATAAATATCAATATTCTCATTCGTGACTACACAATATTCGTTAAACAATTTGCTTCAATTTTAATGTTGATATTTTAATAAAATGTTCTATTAAACCAATTTGTGTGTACCTATTATTACTTGTTTTCTGTTTGTTTACAATTCCGTTTAGGGTGTCAAAAGTAACGACAGAAAGTTGTCAAAAGACGCTCACACAGCTACAAAAAAAATTAATCTCGTTTCATGTTCGTTTTTACAACATTGTATGTACATTCTCTCAAAGTTTTACAAGAAAAATCGGAAAAATCTGAAATCTGAGATCAAATTTGAAAATTAAAAACGAATTCGACAAAGTTAATTTGTCAGTAAATGCCACCAATCAATTTAAAATATGTTGTCTATAATTTTGCGTTTTTTACATTACACTACTTAGAATGTTTAGTGCTGCACTGATCATGTACAATGATCATGCTGAGAGATATATATTATATACATAAATATAATACAATGAAAAACGGTTCATTCAAAAAAAGGATATATACAGTGGGGGCCACAAAATTAGAAAGAAAAACTATGTCTTTTGTATAATAATCAGGACTTCTTTTCTCAAGCACTACTGTTTCTGTCTCTGTTATGACGGTTAAAATTGCTGTTTTTTTTTTTGGTGCTTTCAAGATCAGTTGTCAAAACTAGGGAAATTAATTTGCAGTTGACATTTCCGCTGAACAGAAAATTATAAACGACAACAGAATTCCTGAATTTGTATTTAATTTAATTTTATTTCCTTGTGAATTTTAATATTTCTTCATATTTGTTTCTTTACAGTATATCAGCAATTTTGAAAGGTGATTGTGCAGTAAAGTTCATTAAAATGATACTATTACCCATGTTCCGCATTTTACTTATTGTGAATTCACAAATGGTGAAAGTGAATTTAGGTGTTCCACAATTCGTTATTGTGAATTGGAATTTCGAAAATGTAAATGGATGTTCTGCATTTCGGTTTATTCTATTTTCTAAATTGTTTGTGAAATTAGTGGAATTACAGTTGGCTGTGTAATTCTTCGTCAAAATTTTAAGAGAAATTATTTACTGTGGATTTCTAGTATTTATTGAAGAGAAGCAAGAGAAGCTTTTCTTGAAATACTCACATGTGTCAGGTATGTACGTATGTATGTAGATCTAATATATTTGATTTGTTTCGCAAAATTTGCCTTCTATTTTTTTCTTTAGAGTTCTGCTTCGTTTTTTTCCTAAAAATCGCCAATAATGCTGCATCCATGTTTACAAGCAGTAGTAATTTCACTTTAAAAACAAATTAAAAGTGGATGAACCTTCAATTTTGACATTTCGGAGCAATTCCGAAGTTTTCGAAATCGATCGAAATATAGAACACGCTATTTCATTTCACGTGAAATTTAAAAGTGATTTCAATTCGGCTTCGATCGAAATGCAGAACATGGGCGTATGTCAATAAATTCCTCAACAAAACTTATTGCTGTCCAAAAAATATTTCTTTTGTTTTGATGCATTACAAGTATTTAAAAAAAAGAAGCGGGTTTGAAAACGTCAGTAAAAGTCAGTAAATCGATAAACGACACAAAAAAACAGACTAATACATGGTATCAGCAAAGCCGATAATTTCTTGATTTCTACGAAAATAAAGCAGATTGTTACGCACCAAAACTTTCAAGAGATAGGTATACGCTAGAATCATAATATATGTCAGCTTTAAAAGAGTGTGCTCTTTGTTGATACATTGCACAATCAAAAATGTTTCTACATCTTGATCTCAAGCACACATTACCGTAGTTTGAGGGTGCAATATTTACCACTCTAAGATTAGTTTCGTTAAATGTTTATCCTAAGCAGAGTTGTTAAAGAATGAACCCAATCTTTTTGAATTACATTCATTGAAGTCACAAAAAAACTTCTTCATATTTTATTCAATCATATGAATTCAATATAATAATTCAACTTCAAACAATATGCAGTCGCTGTTCATTTGTATGCCATTGATTAGAATTTATGTTAATTCATTCAAAAGAAAAAAATAATGCTGAAGACATTTTTTGCGATGAAGAATAATTGGATTTCAGAAAGTTAACTTGTATAGAAATGCTAAGAAATGCTAATGCAGCATGTGACAGTGACTGCGGAAAGCGTATTCAGAAAATCATTTGCTTTCTTGGAAAATGTTTATATGAATTAGTCACACAGTGAGTGTTTCTTGTGAAAAACTTTCTGAAACCAAAACCTTCATGGTGTGACGACTGACGACCCAAAAGTACTTTCTTGAAAGCTTTTTCTGAAAGCGTTTTGCTTTCTTGGTTTCAGAAAGCTTTTCGCTTCTTGAAAGCACTTAAAGTTTACTCTAGCTGTAAGCTATTAATAAAACCAGTTATTAACTTCAACAAGATTTTTTTGAAAAAAAAAATGATGCACTAAAACATTGTTATCTAGTTTTTGTTTCTAATTCTGTGGCCGTCACTGTAAGATTTCGTTGGTTTTGCACAGGGTGGGCCAACTTGGACTGACTTATTTAAAATGCTTATAATTTTTTTTTATTTATAATGTTTCATGTTTTATTTTTTTTTGCAGTTAATATGTTTCCGAAAATGCCAACTTTTTGAACAATCTCATTATGAGCGATGAAACACATTTTCATTTAAAGGAATATGTCAACAAACAGAACTGCCGAATTTGGGGTACGGAAAATCCGAGAGCATTGCATCAGCGACAATTACACTTTCTCAAATGCACTGTTTGGTAAGGAATTATGGCTGATAGAGTTATCGGGACATATTTTTTCGAAAACGAAACTGGTGATCCAGAAACTGTCTGTGGGGAGGTATATCGGACAATCTTGGGATCAGTCATAGTCCAAGTTGGCCCACCCTGTATTTGCCTACAATTTATTACATTCGGACAGTTTTCTTTTCTGAGCACTTAAAATTGGATTCAATAATTTCCAAGCTTAAAAATAAAGCAAAAAAAATATTAAACTACATTAGACTGTATAGTATATTTTTGTTGTAGAATTAGCTTGCGATTTTTTTTAGGTGACATCATTTCTTTTTTTTATTTTTACACAGAAATAAACTTTTCTATATTTAATGTGATCAAAGATTAATATTTCAGGGGATGTGTTCCCAAAGTATGGTGTCGTTTAATTTTCTCGTGTTTTTCATATTGTTTTTAAAATAAGATTTATTTTTTTGAATTTAATCTCACTTTTTTTATTTTTGTCATTAAATATATTAATATTACTTTGTGATTTGGGGGTTTCTTGGTAACCCTAGCAGTGAATTCAAAAGGCTAAATATGTATAATTTATGTTTCATTGCCAATAACAATTTTTTTTTCTTTATTTAAGCGAAAACGGTCGAAATATATCGTTTTGGCCTTATATCTGTAATTTTCTGTTGCAATAGGTAATGTGTGAGATAGACGTTACCAATTTACCGAAACCCACACAGTTTCTTATTTTCTGACACCAAAGCACTCAAATCTCCTCAGATCACTAGCATGATATCTACATTAAAAAATATCTGCATTAATATTTTTTTTAATATTTTTTTTTTAACTTGTAAAATATTTTGAATATTATTTCTTAATTAATGAAACGAAAAATCTAAATTCCCTCATTTCGATATTTTTTTCTGTTCTGTTAAAACTGCCACTAATGAACAATAATAATTGTATTAATTACATGCACTTAAAATAAAGAAAAAAAAATAGTTCCCTATCTCTGTGGGATATTTAATATTTATATACAAATCTTTAGTTTTGAAAACATTGAACTGTAGAAATAGACATTCTATACAGTGGCCATCAGAAACTGTTTCTTATTATTTCCTTTTTTCATATTATTATTTAAATCTAAGTTAATTTGAGAAGACATTATCTTGCAAGTATGCGTTCAATCTTTTATGTCGGATTTGCGAAAACCCGACAAGTTTGAAAGAACATTTACATTTAATCGCACTATATTAGTTTTATATTTAATCTGAAACAAAAATTCCTTACATAAAGTGTGATCAAGATTGCTCAAAAGTTTTTATCGATTAATTGTTGAGAAAAAAAGTTTACTTAACTTTACGAAAATGTGTATTGATTAACAGCTCACTGCACTTTTTTTTTAAATTTAATTTAAAATGTATATCTACAGATATTTATCAGCTTTTTTCAGTTTTTGTTTCCATTTTAAGGGGCGATTTGTATTAAGTTTTTATTTTTGTGTGCTGCTTTGATAAAAATTATTTTAAATAAAATTAAAAACTTATTCTTATTTTTTTTAATTTAATACTTTGAAGTTTTTTTTTCATTAATATAGATATAAGTGTTTCAATAGTCGTGTGTTGAAAACATTTAAAGTATTTGTTTGCTTTTTTATTTGATAATTGTTTTCTGGATAGAGAAAAAGGTTTTTGTTTTGTCCTTTAAATTTTGCTTTAAAAATCAAAATCATTTACACATTTTGTTTTCGTTTTTTTTTTTTATTTGACGTTTAAAATAAGCGGTCGGTATTTTTTAACACGGTTGCTTTCTATTGGTTTTTTGTTGTTTCATTTTTTTTCATGAAATATGTGGCCTGTCTTTGACATTTAAATTTTCTTCCAAAATTGTATGTTTTTTTTTTTAATTCACTTCATAAAATAGTTCTTTCGTACTTTAGTTTCGTTTTAATTTAATTTTTTTTAAATTTTATTTTAGGGCAGATGCAGTCATACATGTTAAGATTCGATCTTATGTTTCCTAACAAACTTTTTTGTTTTCTTCTTTGATTCCTTCCTTTTTCTTGAATTAAATTCAACATTTTTTTATCTACTTTACTTGAATATAAGATAATCTTGTTTTATTCATCTCGGTATTCGGGTTTTTTTTATTTATTTCTTTGTAAAGAATATATAATAAATATTAATATTTATATTTTTTTGTTTTTTTTTTAATTATTTTATTTATATATATAAATATATTATTTTATTTTCTTTCAGATCTTAATTCTCTTATTAGATTTGTTTATATATTAATAAAATAGTTAAATAACATTTTAGTTTTATTGTTTTATATTATATATAAATCTGACAATTACATTTAATGTAATTGTAGAATCGTTACGTTGTTGTTTTTACTCATTTTTTTGGAAAATAACTTTGTTGTTGTTTTGTTATTTCCATAATATATATATGATTCATATTTTTTCTTATTTTGTTTAACAATATAATTAACAAATATATATAAAAATACATTTATAACATCACAGATCATAAAAAAGATTTTCTTATAATTTTTTTGCTTATAATTTTCACACCATTTGTATTTTTTTTTTTTTTTTTGTAAAATATAAATAAAAAAATTTTTTTTTTTGTTTTGTATAATACAAACAGTTATACAAAATTATTTTGTATTTTTTTCTCACCACAATATTTTTGTTGCTGTTGTTGTTGGTTGACGTGGGATTTACGTTTTACGAGTTGTTTATTTGTTGTATTTGTTGAGAAGGGCACATTATGTGTTTCTATTTTGATGGAAGTGGAATATTATTGGATCAGCTCACAAAAGCCTAAAATGTTTTTTTTTATTAAAACATTTATTAGTTATATTGTTTGTTATATTTTTTGTATTAATTTGTTTGTATTTATTTTATATAAATCATGTTTACACGTTTTAGTTGTGAAACAATAGAAATAATGTTAAATTTAAATAAGTTAAGTAATAGTTAATTTACTTTAAACATAGCTTATAAATTTTCATTTCGGAATAGGTGGAAGAAAACAAGACAAAGGCAATGCGCTGTCATGCGACTTTTTTAATATTATACTTGAAAGAATGGTGCAGAACTTTCACGCCAACACCAGAAGCACGATTTTTCAAAAATCCGTCCAATTACTCGCATACGCCGACGATGTTGACATAATCGGAAGAACACAGCTTGATGTCAGTAGCGCTTTTTTGAGTATTGAGACGGAAGCGGCGACAATGGGTTTAGCAGTCAGTCAATGAGGGCAAAACCAAGTATATGCTGTCACCAAGAAGAGACACCCAACATTGTCAAAAGCGGATGAGGACGCTTTAGGCTGCTTCGAGAGAAAGATTCTCCGGGTGATTTTTGGTCCTGTATGCATTAACCGAGATAATGAAAAACTGTACCGCCTGTAGAGCGACACAGACCTAGCCAAAAGAGTAAAAATTCAATGTCTCAGATGGCTGGATCATATAGAGCGGATGGACATCAATGCTCCGGCCCGGAAAATCTTCGATTCCACCCCAGAGGGACGGCGCAGTAGAGGAAGGCAGAGACATAGGTGGTGCACACAATTGGAAGAGCACCTCAGCCGACTCCACGTGCGAAATTGGAGGCAGCTACCTAAGGACCGAGCTGGCTGGAGAAGTTTGTTGGTTGAGGACCAGGTCCACCCCAGACTGTAGCGCCCCTAAGGTAGGTAGGAAGAAAACTTCTACTTCTTCCGGAAGAAAATGAAAAAGAAAACTGAAGATATTGTCTGAAGATTTAATAAGTTCTGGAATAGATAATGTATTAGATCCTTCGAATATTGACGAAGCAGTCACAAATTTGTATGATATTCTTAAAAAAAAATTGAATAATACAAACACTATTCACCCATGGTACACGAAAGAGCTACGGACTCTTCGTAATAAAAGATATAAAGCATGGAAGGTTACACTAATTATGCACAAACTTTAGACGATTTTAATAATCTGTCAAGTATTTTATATAATATATACGTAAATGATATGGGTATTACTTTAAAAGATGACCCTAAGAGATTTTGGAAGCTTGTTAATTTAAAGAAAAAGTCAGATGGCTTTCCGGCTATCTTCACATATAATAACTTTCAGTTAGAAAAAAAAACTGTTGATATTTCTAACGCCTCTGCAGCAAATTTTCGTGATTTTTTTGTTAAAAAACCAATTGAAGTTGATAATTTTTTTTTCACAATCTACATACCTATTCGAAAACTAGCTAACCATATTCCTGTACTGCAGAGTACAGTGTTTCACCTTCTTTCTTCGTTAAACGATGATTGTTCAGCTGGTCCCAATGGAATTCCCCCAATAGTGTTAAAAAAGTGTAAGCATTTTGTAGTTCATCCCCTCAGGTTTATATTTGAGCTTTCATTTAAAGCAGGAAAATTTCCAAGTACATGCAAAAAGGCCTTTCTTACTCCTATATTCAAGAAAAGAGACAAGGCTGACATTGCAAACTATAGGCCCTATTCTAAATTATCTTGCATTCCAAAACTTTTTGAACAAGTTTTTTTAGTAAAAACATGGATTCATGAAGCATAGATCAACTGTTAGAAATCTTCTAACATTCTCCTACAAATGTTCAAATGCATTAGAAAAAGGTTATGAAGTTGACTGCATTTACACTGACTTCTCAAAAGCATTTGATCAACTAAGTCACGATATAATCTTGTTCAAGTTAAAAGCTTTTGGTTTTCCTCTTTATTTCTTAGCTTGGATCAAATCATACCTGGAGAATAGATACTACCAAGTAAAATTTAGAAATTGTCTTTCAGACCCCTTCGTGGCCGACTATGGCGTACGAAGCCAATGTTACTTCATGCATACATTCGAATATTCGGCGATGATATGAAGATATTTAAGACAATTAAGTCTAGCGACGACCGCAGTGTTCTGCAGGCAGATATTGATAGCTTTATTATTTGGTGCAGAAAAAGATGTATATCTCTTAGCCCTGTAAAATGCCAAAAGATTACCTTTTCTCTAAAATGTATCGTAAATGTATTCGATTATCATATTTCGCAGCCAAACTCTGTCGCGTCTTTAGTTTTAAGGGTTTGGGTGTCCATTTTACATCCAGCTTTGAATTTACTCAATACGTTAACTTTATTGTGAATAAGGCTAGCTCTATGCTAGGATTCATAAAACGGTGGTTAAAGAATTTAGTGATCCATATGTGACTCTTTCCTTGTACAATTGCTACGTACGCCCCCACCTTGAGTATGCTCCACAGGTATGGACTCCTTATTACTTAATTCATAAGAACCGTAGCAGCTTCTGCAGATGCAAACCCTTCACCAAAGGCGTGTTAATAATGATTGAATATTTTTGCATTATCTTATTAAGGACGAAATTGATGCTCCTTATTTATTAGCCTGTATTGGGTTAAATTACCGTGGAGGATCTTAACACCTGCGTGGATCGAAACTTCTGAATGTTGACTTTCATAGAACAAACTATGGCATACATGAAGCTCTAAACCGTATGAGCAGACTTTTTAATGTTAATGCTTCGTCTATAGATTTTAATTTAAGTAAAGTGGGATTAAAATCTTTATTTATCTATCTTGATTGTTTTATGTTTTTAAATGTTTTTATTATGTAAACATTATTGTAGTTAACTTTAATTTTTAATTCTTGTATTTTTTGCATTTGTTATTTTTATTTTATTTTACTAACAACTAACATATGCACTTATGATGAGGTCTGATTGTAGTAAAAAGCTTGTTCTAAGCTTACTATCAAAGAATCTGAAGTGTTAAAAAAATGCTGTTGAGTTAAAAGGGAAGTAGTTTTTCAGTTTAAGAATAAGAATTTCTTGAGGTACTGTAAGCTTTTTGAGAAATCAAACAATACAAATGAAGTTACATGATCTCCGCTCAATAAAATTCAAATGTCAACTACCAAGCTTAAGAGTGCCGTAGTACAAATGTGCTTTGGTAACGACCTACCATAGTGGTTTATAGCCAGATAACTTCTGCTGGATGGATGGGGCAGTCAAGTGACGAATTTATATTTTGATGATGATATGTATCAAAAGGATGAAACGCGTTGAACTCCTTTTTAATAAAATTAAAATTGTGGATCTTAAAAATTGCGTCTTTTTTCTTTTAGTTTTTTTTTAGTGTTACATCAAGTTTGTACCAAGTGATATTTTACTATGATAAAGAAACGCAAAAAGTAATTTTCGCCAAATTTCTGGTCTTCGGTCTGTGCGTGCAACGATTCTCAGTCTAAACGCCTGAACAGATTTGATGCGAGGCTTTACTTAACCTAGGTTTGAAAGGCCACTTCGCGACAATAGGTTTTGGTATTTTGGCATTTTCTTGGTTTTAACGGTTTTTGTGTTCTTTAGATATGAACCGAAACATTTTTGGTATCAAAATATGGATTTTTGAAGGTAGTAACAAAATGTACTTATAAAAACGTTGGAGAACATTGAGGCTCAGTAAAAGTTGCCCATTCAGAGTTAACTACTAAACGAATTTTCCTAGCATCAAAACTACCACACAACTTCGTCCTCTACTTCCTCCCAAACACCTAAAAATTAAATTGAAAATGAAAAATGAATAACAGCTAGTTTGTGAAAAGAATGTCATCAAAAACAATTGGTCCTTAACAAATGAATCACGAAAACTTGCTGCAAAAGCTTGAGAAAGTTCGATGATTTTTTTATCTAAATGAAGATTATTTTATGCGAAAGCCATCAGATTTTTTTTTTATTTAACAAGTTTAATACAAAAAATAAAAATAATTTAAATTATGTTATTTAACCAAATTTAATATGAACAAATTATATATAATTAAAAGCCAACTTACCATCCTTAATGAGGCGTCAAATCTGGATCAATCTTCCGATCGATATAAATTATTATTAATTTATATTTTAAACGTAAGTCCGGTTTTAGAATCAAAAATTCGAAACGGTTGAAGTGTTTTTTTTTTTTCAATTTGTTTTTAAGAAATAATATATTTAATTATTTTTGTTGTTATTTCTGCTTGTTCTTACTGCCACACATTTCGCTTTGTTATTCATTATTTATTCACTTATTAGTTTTTTTTATTTTTTATTTTCATAATAAATTTTAAATAGTTTATATTTTTCGTTATCACAAAATAAGGCGAAATACTTAAATATCATTATTTTATTTTTGTATTTTTGTTTAAATTCGTATCCCACGACAGTTTTTTTGTTGTTGTAGCTGTGAATTGTTTATTTCATTGTTTTATTGTTTGTGTAAGTAAGTAAATCATTTGTTTTGTGTTTTTTTTTTTGTTTTACTGAGATAACATTGAAACACTTTTTTTAATTTAACAATAAAAATTAAACTTTTACAGTTTTTTTAAGCAATAAATTATAAGCTTTCACTTTAAATTTATTAAATATTTTTTTATAAGATCCTTATTATAATACTCACTTTTATCAATACAAACTAATATAATAATTTCGAAACTTATTTTTTAAATTGATTTTTCTCTTTCGGTAAATAAATAATTATAAATGTATGGGAGCGCGCATGGTAATGAGTTCGTCCATTTTTTTTTATATTTGTTTTTGTTTTTGTAAGCACTTTTTAAGTTTTTTTTTGGTTTTAAAGTTTTTTTTTGCTCTCTAAAGCTTCAGAAGCAAAAGCTTTATATATGCTTAAAAGCTTTTTATGTTTCAAAGCTAAGGTAGATATTTTGTTGGATCATAAACTGTCGCATCCTCACCATCCACCGACCAAAATCCTCCATTACTTGTAATCGCCTCTTCCGTTGCTTATTTTTTTTTTATTTTTTACAAAGCAAGTAAAAGCTTTTAAGCTTTAAGCTTTTAACTGATGATTGTAGATTTTTTTAGATGTCACATTGAATTAGCTATATCCGATTTGGGCAGGCAGGTCGAACTTTAACAGTTAATGTCGGCAGATAAGATTGAAAAAGTTTTGTTTTTAAAATTTAATTTTGTTTTTAAGTTCTACATTCTTGGGAGAGGAAAAGTGTATAATATGGATTGTGTGGTTTTATTTTGTGCTTTTCTAAGAAAATAAGTCAAGGAAAAGGACACTAGTTTTCAAAAAAAAAAAAAATGGCATTGCAAAAGGAAGAAACAAAGAACAAAATTTCACTTCATGTGCAAAAAAAATGTAAAACAATGAGGTGTTTACGTGTGTATGTGTGTCGAAAAGCTTATGATGGGTTTGGGGAGTCACGATCAGTTTTTTTTTTCTAAACACAAACACTTAAAACTTTATCTTGATATAGACAAAACTTATCGGCGCGAACAAAATAAATTAATATTTATCGGTCTTGTTAGCCTATTCGACTTTTATCTTATGCGACTAGTTCGTTTTTGAGTTCGGGCTCGGTCATAGTCAGAGAACCAATTTGATCCAATACAGCTTCGATTGTTGTCTCCTCTTGGGCCGATGGTATCAGCTTGGCGACGGTGGCGTTTTTGTTAGATTTGGTCACAGTGGATGATGGTGGCGATGATGGAGGCTCTGAATCTATGGCTTTCTCTATTTTAGCAGCAACAGTTGTGGATGCAGATTTTGATGGCAATGAAGATGAAGATGATGGGGTTTTGGTGGTGGTAGTAGTGGTGGTGGGAGTTGTGTTATTGGCTGTACTATTGCTGTTACTCTTGGTTTTAATGGTGATTGGAGAACGGTTTTTCATAGCAACGGCCACAACAGCAGCTGACTTTTCTTCGGATGTTGTAGTTTCTGGTGAAGAAGAGCCATCAGATTCTGTTGCTTTCGATGTTGGTTCTTTCTCGGATGCATCTTTATCAGCTTCGTTCTTTGTATCCTCTTCAGATTTCTTTGTTTTGGCTTGATTTTTGGCGCGATTATCCTTGCGTTTGTTGCGATTGCGATTACGTGCATTGACTTTGTTGGCAAAACCGCGCGCTAAACCACGATTTGCCAAATTAGCAGCTGCTACAGTTCCTGCGCCACCATTGGCATTGCGATTTAACCGTGCATTTAAACTCAGTTTTCCTCGATTGCCCACACCAATACGAGCAGCCAAATTGTTGTTCAAACGATTTCCACCACCACCTAACAAGCGATTGCCACCGCCGCCATTGCCACCGAGTGGTCCGAATAGAGAGCGGGATGCAGCAGCTGCTGCGGCTGCATTGTTACCGGCCCATGAACCTGTAACTATTCCTACAATTCGCAAAATTAATCAAACAAACAGTTTCGAGGTTTTTTGTTTTGTATTCAAATCTTTTTAGGATGATTTTTTTGATTTTTAAATTCTTGAGGATATTTTTCTGTGAAATGATGAATTATAGATGGGAGTGCAACAAAACAAAAAGTCTCTGGATTTAAAAATAAAATAGGATCATTTAACGGTACAAAAAAATAAAAGAGCTACGCAATGATGCAAACAAAATTGAGAAAAAATTGTTTAAACTAAACCGGCTGAATTTGAATTGTCTTAACTTTGAAATATACTAACCTCCAACTTTTAGTTGATAGCCTTTGCGGTTCTGACCGTTTCGATTTCCCATTGGATTGCGGTTTCGCCCTCCGTTGTTCGGTGGTGGATTTACACCAGTTACCGCCTCGCGACCGGATGATAGGGCAAAATATGGGGATTGTGGATTGTAGAGGATCCAATTGTTGGCATTGGCGGCAGCAGTTAGGGGATGGAATTGAGAGGCGGCTGCAGTTGCAACGCAGTTCTTACTGAATTGCTGAAGCGAGAGGCCGCGTTGTGATAGCGCTTTTTGTGGCAGCAAACCTGGCCTGTACATTGGGTCTAAAAACAAGAATTTTCCCATTTCAATATTCTAAAACATTTTTCTTATTCATTCTTACCCATATGAGCAGCAGGCAGTAAAAAGTGTTCAACATCCTCTAAAATTGCTTTACGGAATCGTTCGATTTTTAATACAACTTCAATATGATCATCACAGAGTTCGCGTATTGTCGATACATAAGTTGACATCTTCAACTTAAGATGGAAGAGTTTGCCATCGAAGAAGAGCCATGGATTTATCATTGTCCATGGCAGAGGTACTCCGCATGCATCATTTGCCAGAGAGGCCGTTTCAACGCCTTGCATGAATAAAGTTGCAAGGTAAACTCCTCGCAAATGAACACCAGGTAACTGAAAAATTTAGTTTTGAAACATTCTTTATCTAGTTCATCATAATACTGACCACTAATTCTTGAGTGTTTTCAACCATTGTCAATTGCTGGGAAAATGCTGTCGCAAGGAATGCATCGAGTTCCTGACGAGTAAGGATATTCCTATCGGGACTGGTCACAATATATCTCAACACACAAGCCATGACTAGCATATGTTGTGGCACATAACCACGATTAAGCATCAGCGGCGAGTCTGAGCGCATGATTGTCAAAAAAGCCCTCATACGGCGTTGCTTGTCATCAAAAGCCATGCCAAACCATAAACGCTGAATTGTCGGTACAGCCCATGGAAGTGGAGTGGCACTCACAAGAGCTGGCTTCTTATATTCGTTCTGAGGAGACCAAATCCATTCGGCCACTTGGATTTCCGGTGGTTTTTGAACAGCTGCAGCTGTTGCAGCATCCTTTTTGTCCTTTTTATTATCTTTTTTGTTTGACTTATCGGATGAATCATTATTATTGCCGTTCCTCTTTGAACACAGGTACTTTTGGTGGTACAAGTTAAACAAAATAGCATAGATCATTTGACGTGCTGGTCTATAGAACAAATGGACCGATGGGATCTCCCGATATTGCTCATCTTCCAATACTTGAGGAAGAATAATCTCCTTCTTTATAAGAAGCTGATATATTCTTGGATCCATAATGCCCCGTTGGTGACGATTAAGTGAAGTTTTTAGAACTTCAGCTGGCAGAGTGTATACAAAAGGCTGTACAGCTTTTGCACCATTTGTTGATGATGTACCAACTGGTGGTTGAGCAGCTGTTGAGGTTGCCTTCTCTTTCTCGTCAGTCTTTGCCTTATCACCGGAAACAGAAGTTTCTTCGACTTCTTCTTCTTTAGCAACAGCATCACTGAGGATCTTTTTAGCAGCTTCATCGTTCTCAGCTGTCTCTGAAGCAAATGGCATTGGTGGATCTGTCACAGCCACTGGCTTAATCAGTTCGTTGCGCTTCTTCGAACCCTGGTATTTTTTTGCCGAAAATTTACCCTTTCGCTGATAATACTCCACTGACTCCTTGATCTCCTTTTCATAGTCAGCCAAGCTTAAATGCTTAATAAACTCATCGATATCGGTTGTTGGCGAATTACGAACTATTTCGGCAATCTTACGAATTCGCCCCTCAAAGTCCAAACTAGAATCGATTTTTAATCCTTCGTAAATAAGTTTCCATTTGGCTTCATCGATTAGGATATAACCACCCAAAAACACCGCAACAAAAGGCATATGATCGGCGGTTAGGCTTAACGAAGCCAATAGCTTCGATATCATAAACTCCTTTGTCTCGAGGGCTCCCTTGTAGGATAATCGCAGGTCATGGGAGCTGAAGTAGCGCGTCGTATTCGCTATAATATAATCGGGATGAAGGCCTAAAATGCCATCGAGTTTCTGTTCATGAAAGTGTTCAATCACTTCCATGGTATGGTCGTTAACTGTTTGTACCTTTAAATAGGAAGATTGTATATATATTTTCGAAAAATCTTGTTGGTACTTACAATTTGAATGTGTACACTTCTTAAGGCATTCCTTAAGACTGTTTTGATGCCAGATGGAGGTAACCACCAGATTTTCGGTGGTGGTGTTCCAATCATTCGAATATGTTTCAAAACCTATTTTTAAATGGAATATGGATTCAAAAACAATTTATAAATTCAACAATTTCACAAAATACCGAAATTGTCTTCTGGCGAAAATCATTGCATTCGGCGGAACATTTTTTATTCTTCTTAAGAGTGCCATCGAAAAATGCAATCACCTCTACGTGAGAATGTTTGAAGGCACTCGCTAAAAGTTGTACAAACTGGTATGCCCTGTTCCATTGGCCACCGCAGGCCCAATCTGCAAGGTTTAAATAATAGTTGAGAACCTTTGAAGGCTTAGGTGTTTAGATTAAGATTTTACCAGAATAATAGCCCCCGTAGAATCTGTCCAAGCAGTCTTCAATGTCCAAGGCAACACGGAAATTTCCATTGTGCTTGTTGTTCTTGCCAGTTGCTGGAATTTAAAATAAAGAAATTAGTACAAATTAACATTCCTCTTTATACATAGTAGGTTTTAATTCAGATTTTTTAAAGTTTTGAGATTAATTTTCTTTGATTTACAAAAACAATGCATTAAGATATTTTAGTGTGAAAAATAGCTTTAAGACGAGACTTGTTTTTTTACTATACAAAGGCATTTAATGCTGCAAAGTCATTAAGGTTAACATAACTAAATAAATTAAACTAATTTAGGGGGAGGAAAAATGATGTAGGAGTTGGGCTTTCAGACAAGGGCTTGGAGGGTTGAAATCGAAAAGAGGAGAGGATCGAATTAAATAAAAATAAATAAATAAATAAAGAGAGGATCGAATTGATTTTGCTAAACATGCGGGTTAGAGGTTCGTTAAGACCAAAGGAAGTATGATGGGGAGGAAGGAAAAAAAGACGCGTGTTGAAGGAAATGAGATCAAAAAGAGTGGAAAAATCAGAGGCTCCAGTAAGAAGCTGATGAATGAAAATGATGTCAAAAACATTCCTACAGACTTCAAGGGGGTGAAGGTTTACAACTTTGAGTCGATCAGATAGGATGGCAGAGATGAGCAGTTTTTAGGGTCATAAAGTCTACGGAGAGCAAAGAGCAGGAAACGACGTTGAACGCTTTCAATTCTGGAGATGAACCGCGTGATAGGGAGCCCATACTTGCGATGCATACTCAAGGAGAGGACGAACTTAGGAAATGTAAAGGGAATTGGTTACAAATGGGTTCTGAAATTATTTAGACCATCTTTTGATAAAACCAAGGGCGGAGTTAGCTCTAGATATAGCATTGTCAATATAAAAGCGAAAATTTAATTCGCAATCACAGAGGACGCCAAAATCATGGATAAGCTGTATGCGGTTAATGGGAGGGAAGGTGAAGATGATAAGATCTGAGGGGAGGCTTTTAAATTTTTCGAGAAAACGTAATTAACTCGCATTTGGCAATGTCAAGTTCGAGAAAATTCTTACTGCACCAATTGACAAATGAACTGAGGTCATTTTGAAGCGAGAGCGAATCACAACTAGAGGAGATCACTTTGAAAATGTTGGCATCATCAGCCTAAAGGGAAAAAGAGGATGATTGAATTATCTTTTCAACATCATTAATAGCAAGGATAAACAAGAGAGGTAGAAGATGACTACCTTGGGGTACTCCAGATGTGGCTAAAAAAGGAGCAGAAAGAGCAGAACGAAAGCGGACTTTGTATTGACGGTTATCAAGGTACGAGGATATCCAATTAAGAAGATTAGGATTGAAACCGAGAAAGGAAAGCTTGAACATAATTAAACTGTGAGAGATTTTGTCGAAAGCCTTTTGGGCCGCGCACAAGGGACTATCCCCCCCCCCCTTTTTAATGTATGTAAGTACACTGCGCGAGCATTAGGATGGTAGGGAGGGAAGGACAGAAGGTGCCGATTAACATTGGTTTTAATGCTTGTAAATCGAAATGGCAAGGGAAAATCTCGCCGGGTAAACTATTCTAAATTCGTGGTGTTCGGCTAAAAATAGAATCCATATATTTCACGGTACGTCCGAAATTGGGCACAAGGGTGAACTGATGAGCATTCCTTGCAAGACGAGTATTACGGGAGAAATTTTTTAGGGGAGGAATGCAGCTGGATTGATTTTGAATAGGCTTATTTCAGGGATTTAAACCCGTCCTTGCGGTCTAATGAACATTTATATTGGATATACAATTCTTGTATCTAAAATAACACCGAAGTATTTAGCTTCGTCTGAAAAAAGAAGTGGAATCCAATTGATGATACGAGGGTCTATTCGCGGAATTTACTATTTCCTTGTGAAAACGACGAGTTTTGTGAGGGCTTACGCCCAATCCCCACAGTTCTGTTCATTTGATTAGATTATTACGAACAGTTTGTAAGAGTTCTGTTAATATCTGGTGATGTTTTGCTGATACGGCAATAGCAATGTCATCAGTCAGTTTGACAATTGAAAAAAGACAATAAAAAAAAATCAAACTTGCGACACGTTTGGTAAAGATTACAGTCACTTTTAAATGTTTATAAGAAAAAACACAAAAATCCGGTCCAGACACCTGATTTAGTTTAGGCAACAGTTATAGAGCAGTGGGAGTTTAAACAGCTTAGTCCTCTGAAGCCAGCTGTTTGCAAGAAGTAGTAGAAAAAGAGTTGGGGCGTGTGGAAGCGTAAAAGCACCTACCTTACCTTACCTTACCTTAGGTGGCGCTACAGTCCGGGTGGACCTGGGCTACAACCAACAAGCTTATCCAGCCAGCTTGGTCCCTTGCTAGCTGCCTCCAATTTTGCATGTGGAGTCGGCTGAGGTTCTCCTTCACTTGTGTGCGCCACCTAAGTCTCGGTCTTTCTCTACTGCGCCGTCCCTTTGGGGTGGAATCGAAGATTTTCCGGGCCGCAGCATTGATTACCATCCGCTCTATATGATCCAGCCATCTGAAACGTTGAATTTTAACTCTTTTGGTTAGGTCTTTATCGCTCTACAGCCGGTTCTTCATTGTATCTTCTTCTCCACTCTCCCGTAATGCATACGGGACCAAAAATCACCCGGAGAATCTTTCTCTCGAAGCAGCCGTCCTCATCCGTTTTTGACAGCGTCCATGCGTCTGCACCATAGAACAGGACTGGGATGATGAGCGTCTTATAAAGGGACAATTAGATTAGAATTAGACAGTGAATGTTGAGGTGTGGGAACTTGGTACTAGCTATTACAATATTTCGCCTCGCAGCAGTCAATTAGCCTGAATCCGTTATCGGAGGTGGTGTCGAGCAAGCTGTGTTTTCCGATTGTACCACCAAAGACATGTTCTCTCCCTAGCTTGGCGTTAAAGTCTCCTAGGACAATTTTAATGTCATAGCAAGGTAGGTGCTCATGTTTTGTCCAGGAGCTCAAAAAACATTTCTTTGGTGTCATCTTTTTCCTCTGTGGGGACATGCGCGCATATAAGGCTTATATTGGCAAATTTAGCCTTTGATGCGAATTGTCGTTGATACATTTGTAGCTCAAAACCTCTTGCCGGAGCCTGCCTCCAACGACAAATCCACATCCAAATAAACGCGGTTTTTGTTGTGTATAGCAGTTGCCATATTAAATATCGCAGTTTTTCATTCTTCTCTTGACCGGCCATCCCATCGCATTTCTTGGATGGCGGTTATGTCTGCCTTACAGCAGTCAAGGGCCTCCGCTAGTTGTTCGGCTGCACGTGGTCTGTTTCGTTTGCAGGGTTCGTCATCAGTGAATCCGTCCGTATCCGAGGCTTGTGGTCGTTCGAAACATTTTTTTTCCACCGTCCACGCCGAACTTTTTAAAGCGGCAGGAGATGACCTGGTGGAGTGCATACACCAACTCATCTCTAAAGTTTGGTCAGAACAAAGTATGCCTAATGAATGGAACCTCAGCATCGTTTGCCCGATCCACAAGAAAGGAGACCCTCTAAACTGCGCCAACTATAGAGGAAAAAGTCTCCTGAATATCGCCTCTCCTCCTCTCTGCCGTACAAGATCCTCTCTGCCATACTATGTGAACGCTTGAAACTTTTCATCAGCAACCTATGGCTATACAAAGCCATGTCTGGTTTTGACAACCTAACAAAACTCATCCGACTGTGCTGGATGACGATGGAAAACTCTCGCTGATCCGTCAAAGTTGGTACTGACCTCACAGAAGCTTTGGACGTCAAAAAAGGACTCCGACAAGGTGATGCGCTATCGTGCGAATGCTTCAACTTAATACTTGAAAAAATTATAAGAAACTCGCAAGTCAATTGTTGTGGGACAATTTGTTTCAAGTCTGTGCAATTGCTAGAATACGCTGACGACATACACATCATTGGCAGAACTCGGCGAGCTGTCACTGGGGCGTTTGCTAACATTGAAGCTGAATTGGCTAACATGGGACTAGCAGTTAATGAGGCCAAAACGAAGTACCTGCTATGGGCTAGGAAGGCAATTGTGTAGCAAAGCCGAAAGACAAAGGAGACTCTGTATAAGACCCTAATCATCCCAGTCCTGCTGTATGGCGCCAAGGCATGGACTCTATCTAAAGCGGATAAAGATATCCTTAGTCGTTTCGAGTGTAAGATTCTTCGGAGAATTTTTGTCCCTACCTGCGTTAACGGGCTTTGGAGGAGAAGGTTCACCCAAGGTCACTTAAATCTCACTTCGCTATAGCTTGCACTAGGAGTTAGAAACATTTCTTCTCAACCGGAGAACTGACGACCTCCGGATCAGAAGCAACCATCTTATCTACTGCACCAATGCCGTCATTATAGAAAATTGTATATCTTATCAAGCCCTCGGACAACGTACACAATTAATGTAATAACAAAAGCTCGATAACATTTTTCCAAAATTGGTTCTTTGACCGTTTTGTTATAATTCAAGAAAATATGCGTGGAAATGTTTTTTCACCTAATGCAACAAAAGCATTAGCAAACGTTCACTCATTGTGAAAGGCCTTCAGCATTACCTAATGACGCGCCATAATATTGATTTTTCACTTTTCTTGCTGAACATTCATTTTAAAAATACAGCTTTCTCCATAATCTTCTATGAATATTAATGGAATTCGGACGGACTGCTTGACACACTTAAATTGTCTAGTTATAGCAGTATGTCCTCTCAAACCCTGAACCCATTGAGAAACCTAAACTTATATGTACTTTGATGTTATGCACTCAAAAGAAATTGTACCGAAAATTGTCCCTTTTTTAAAGGCTCTTTTGAGCTTGGAGGCCTTGAAGAAAAAACGTGACTAGTCTTTCTTTTTTCCCTAATAAAAAAAAATAATAAGGTCAAGCAAAATTGCACACAATTTCCAAATCACAAAGAATACTTACGTGCATGTTCATCATGATGCTTTTGGCCAATTTTGAAAAGATCAACACCAACCGCACCCCCTTCAACTTTCGACAAAAACGTTTGCAAATCTGCCGGGTCGATCATATTTGTTGAGTTAATTTAATTTACAAAAAAAAAATGTGTAAACACGATACAATTGAATGCGTTATTAAGCAAAACAACGCACAAAACAGTTGTTTCTTGTCAGGAAAACAAAATATTTATAAATTATGTTGGGAAACTTTTTTTTAGAACACAAATCCTTTTCGCCTGACAGTTCAAACGACAAAAATATCTTTTTCCTTTTCTTTCCTTGTTATTGAGTTGTTAAAAAAAAAAAAACAAACAACACTGCAACGTTTTTCGTTGATTCTCTTCTTCTTCTTATCCTTAATCAACGAGAGCGGGTGAATTGCTATATCATTTACTCCTTCACCTGACTACCAACGTAAATAGATTCGTCTCAGTCGTACTGCATGCCAACACCACCCATTTGCCGGTTCTTTGCCAAACAAATTAGGTACTAACTGCAGTCCAAACACTATTTCTTTTGCACTTGTGCTCTCTGCACTTCTAATACAATATTTAAAACCACCAATGTATTCATCTCCTTTCGACACACTTGCCAAGGTATGGATAACCAAAAGAAAAAAACTTTTATTTATTCTCTTTTCATTGAAGAAAAAATCGAAAAAAAATATTAATCAATTTTCCACCTCCGGTCCTCGTCGTCGTCGGCGAAAAGAATGAAAAAAAAATTATCCAACCGTACGGGATTTTTGGGTTAAAAATGGCAAATTTCTGGGATGAAAAAAGGGGCAGTAAAGGCAAAAAACAGTTAATAACTTTAATGAGCGAGTACGCTACGCAATGTTTTTTTCTATCTTTTCTTAGACGAATTAAACTTGGTTGAAAAAGACTGAAATGGATTAGTTCTGGTATTTGTTTTTAGGGTGAAAACTTTCACTTTTATTGCAGGTTTATTAAAATTATTAATTTGCACTTTGCTGATAGAAAATTGATGAAGAAATTGTTAATTTTTTGCGAACCGAAGATTTCAATGCAGACGATAGCGAAAATGTTTCGGGGTGTACTAAAAAATTTTCACCGTCTATTTAAATGTAGTAGATTTTAAGAGGGGAAATGTATTATGGCATGAATTAGAGTTGCCATAGTGGACTTTAAGGCTAGAAGGCAAATTTTTGTAAAAGTATAAAGGATCATTTATAATAGACATGACCTGCTTTCTCGCATGTTTTAATGCCCCAAAAGCATGATGTACTTCATTCTGAATCGCACTGGCACATCCGAATTCTCAATCTCAATAGCGACAGCTATGTTCTTTATAGTTATTTTGTTCGTTCACGAACGTAACTTTCCGGTAGGTTACATTGCTTTTGTTGGAACAAAATCAAGCTAAAGATAACATTCAAACAAGGTATAAAGGTTTTTAAAACGACGATTGAAGTACTGCGGCCATGGACGTATTATATATCGACTGCCAGTTGCCTACCTCAAGTTGGTTCCATTTTAGTTTCAGTTATTTTTGGCGATACTAGCCCTCCTGAGTACACTAGCGGAAAAAAATATTAAACCTCAATTTTGACATTTCATCCAATAATCCCATAATTTGGCAGCAGGTTTTCCCACGTCGGCATGTTAAAATTTCCTTTTTTCTCCCCGTGTTTTTTAGAATATCCCTCAATTAATTAATAAAAAATCCCTTTTTTCCTTCTAGTGCTTTAAGCTTGTCTTAGGCACAAACCAATAAAAAAAGAAGTTGTCCACGATCTAAAAAAACAATAGGCAAAATACCAAAGATGTCGCACACTTCTATGGATGGAATTCAAAAGTGTCAGTTATGTTTTTTTAAATGCGACTTTTTGAATTTTTAAAAACAGATGTCGCGAGCTTCTATGAAAACATTTTAAGTAGTTATTTTTTTTCCTGAAGTGGGTTCAGGAGAGCCAGCATCGCATTCTCAATTTAAGCGACAATTTTTTGGCAATTGTTGTATGAAGCTGACATTAGACTAGCAGTCCATATATAATACGTCCATAGTCTCGACAAAGAGATATATAATATACAAATATATATAAATAATAAATGCAAATCCATTGATTTCATTTTTCATATACTCTAAAAAGTCAACAGAGCGAGAAATGTCCAGGAGATTGCTGTTGAAATCACCACATAATATTATATTATTAGCTATATGCAAGCTTGCTCTTGTAAAAAAAAATTATAGCAGTTCAAACGAAGTGGAATTATTTGGCCTGTAAGTGACTCCTACTAAAAATGTATTTTTGCTGCAGGTTATATTCAGAAAAATAAAGTCTAACGATCAACCCGTAGCTGCGGCTTACTCATAACTTTGCATTTCAGCGCATCGCATACATACTGTGACTCCTCCTCCAACACGGCCAACCCTGTCACACCGGAAAGCTCATATCCATTTAATTTATAAATTTCACCATTGTATATACTGTGATGTGGCAACAAGTTTAGATATTTGGAGGATACATTTTGTAAACTAACGACATCTGTTGGATTCATTGTGTACAACAACCACCATATATTGTGTACAACAACCATGCCCCTAGAAGTATGCTACACATTTGCAATATGTTTTAACTGAGTGCTAAATCGAACTTGAAGTACTAATTCGAGACTCGAATTAGTACCGAAAGCTTAGATTGTGCCAGAACCAGACAGAAGCTTCCAGAAGCTTGTAAACTTGTATAAATACAAGAGTAGATTGCATTGAAAGTTCAGTTTATTTTCGAAAGTGGAACTGTTAACAACTGGAAGCGTTAATAAAAAGTGATTGAATTGAGATTAAATAAAAAGTGTTGAATGATAAAAAACGTATTTGAATTGTGAATAAGTGGAATAAGTTAAATTGGTGTTATTTAAACTGAAAGACGTTGTGTTTACTAAAATAAAGGGATTTGTTGTATTAATTTGGAATTTTGATTGAGTTTTATTTGTCGAAACCCAGGCCAAAATATCACAATAATTTTCTATAGTACTCTCATGGTGGTCATTTTTCGTCTGGCCATCTTCCTGGTTGATTCAGAACTAACTCTAAATAGTGGATACGAGAACCTTTACCGATATTTTACCAGTATTTAATAAACTTTTGTTGTCTGTACTTATTCTATATTCACACCAATTGGCAATTTCAGCACGCCTCATTGCGATTTGATTCAGAACTAAAAAATGATGCTCCATGATAGTAATATATGCAGTGTATATACAAAGGTTTAGGCTTTTGTGCATTTAGGTGACAGAAAGACATTCATGTTCTGCCTTTGTATATACACTGCATATAGTACTATCATGAAGCAACATTTTTTAGTTCTGAATCAAGTCGCAATGAGGCGTGCTGAAATTGCCAATTGGTGTGAATATAGAATAAGTACAGACAACAAAAGTTTATTAGATACTGGTAAAATATCGATACAGGTTCTCGTCTCCACTATTTAGAGTTAGTTCTGAATCAACCAGGAAGATGGCCAGACGAAAAATGACCACCATGAGAGTACTATAGAAAATGTATATACAATGGTTCTGCCTGAAGCACATGAACCATATTGCACAGATTCCCATTAGAACTACTAATCGCGGAATAACCATCACCTTGTACACCAGCCATATTCATGCGATTGAATAAGAACAGTTAGTAGCATGTGCGGAGAATACCTGCGCACCTTCGAGTGAACGTCACGGGTTGAGTGCATATTATTCTTTCTTTAGTCACACCACACGAATGTCGAATGCTTTGGATGGCACTGTTTTTTTTCTTCCCGTTTTGATATGCAAATCTTAAAACCAATTTCAATCGACATCTGATTTTACGTCTATAAAGCTTGTATGGTGTTTAACCATCTGAAGGGCAGACAAAATAATTCCTTTAGTGGGTGTTTATTACAAAAATAGTAATAATAATAATGACACACGTTTGATAAAGGTGTCAAATAGTTTGTGATAGATAGAGCAAGAGAATCGTAAGGAAAAAGGTTTCTTGGGGCACACCGACATTCATTTTGTGAATCAATTACAAGAAGCCACTGATAACTTCATGGACATTTTTTTCTTGTCCGACAATTCGCCGCCTGAGTGCTTAAGTGCCTCATATCCATCGAAATTATTCCTCAGAAAACGAATTTTAAGGTTTGAAAAATAATTGCGGTACTTTCTACTTACCTAATATGACTTTTGAATATTTATACACATTACTTGAACATTTCTGTTTTGAAATTTGAAAAGCTTGGGTCAAAAACTGCTACAGGTAAAAAAAAAAAGTTTGAAAAAAGTCAGAAATGGATATAGAACCTTTTTCCATACGAATACGAAATCAATGAAAACTAAACTTCATATTTTCATGGGATATTGTGCACTAAACATTGGGAAAACAACGAAAACAAAAATAATAAAAAAATTCAAAATCACTCGCCTTATTATTTTTTTTAAATTTTATTTTTAGTGATAAAAATATAAAATAAAAAAATGTATATTAATTCTTTGGGTATGCCTTACTTTATCTCACATTGGCTTATTTCTAGGTCGATAAAAACATATCAAAATGATTAATTATTTTAACACTAAATTATGAAATATACCTAAAATTAATGTTGGCCCATTAAATTTTCTATAAAAATACATTTAATTTTATTCGGAATTGATTATTAAAATAGTTCAACATTCGCAGGAGCGAATTTTTAGTTAGTTAGTTTTAGTTTTTTTGAATTTAGACTTTTTTTTAGCAATTTTGTTTTTATCCATTTGGGTTAAAAAAAGCCTAAATATTATATATATATATACAAATTTCGAAAAGACTATATTTAACTCGGTTATGTAGTTTGGCAACGTAAAGGTACATAATTCAACTTATTTAAAATAAATTTGTTTCCTCTGCTTACCTGTTTTTTTAATTTTTTTTTTCAATATTTAAAAATATATTGTTTAGTATGGCTGCTTTTTTGAAAGGATCCTTACAGACACAGTCGATATTACTAATTCGGCCTTGAAGAAGATTCCAACCAGAACTGAAACTTCGAAGCATATTCAATAAATATTGATTTGAAACAAATACTGCATTTTTTGCTTTTTGATCTAACTGCTATAGGGCATTTAAGACTTAGTGTTTGTTATTCCAACTTCTCTACAAAAATTGCCCCGTCTAGTACAAATTTTGGATATGAGGCAAATAAGCACGGAGAGAACCCAAAAATTTGTGGTCTATAGAGCAAAAGTGGTCTTTGTAACTTTGTTAATAGTAGAGATAGAGTAATGCGGATAAAACCAAACGATAGAGAATATTCGAATTAGTATAACTGCATCATTAACTCAGTTTCCCGAAAAAGTGGTCTATGGTGCACTTAAGCACTCAGGCGGCGAATTGTTCTGATCTCGACTTTGACCACAATTCTCCCCCACTTCTCTGCTTCGTGCTTAGCCATAAGGTTCCAATTGTGGATTAAAGTGGTTGTTGAAAATTCCATTAAAAAATATGTTACTTAAACTGATAAGGTGAATGTCTTCTTCAGACTAACCTTACTGCTTGACGAAATTGGATGGAATAATGTGCCCGTGTTTCTCACTTACCTACATAAGTTTTGAAAGATATAATACCTAAATCAGAAATAATTACTATTTTTGAATATTAATTAAATCCTCAATAAAAATGCTAATAAAAGAGAAATTTACATAAACATTCCATGTCTCTTTTAAACAGAAACATACATACATACATATACATATGCTGTTCAAATAAAAGATTCAAAATCCTAAATTAGAGTAAATAAAATTAGACTTTAAAATACATTTTCCACTTTTATGTCACTTTCTTTCGAACTATAAAATCAAGCTTTTGCATTTCTCCCATCTGTTTATTCCGCAAAAAATACCTTAACAGTGAGCTGTGTTTAAGCTATGAATAACATTAACAACTTCTACCGCACATTATAACTCTCTTTTGTCTTTAATATAAAAATAATCGAAACAGAAGCCCTAACAACCTAAGATGAGACATGAGACACATTAGACACGCAACTTTTAATACAAAATAAATTACCTCATTCGCATATTTTTCATCAAAAAAAGACAAAATGAGGTCACCTTCATTATTCAAATGTGTTTACACGTTAAAACTGTCTACACAGACAGTTTGCCCATTTTAATAGAGATGAAGATACAAAATGCATTAAATTTATCCACATCAAATAAAAACAAAAAAAAAACACCGACAATCGTTTCTATTAAGAAAAATCAATGTCACCACCGACCGCACATAAGTTGATCATCTCCTTATAAGATGGCTAGTCAAAGCGTGACTCCTTTACCAAGCTGATACGAATCGTAGATTGGGAATAACAAAATCCAACAAAATCCAAACAGAGTAGTTTAAATAGTTTTTTGTTTATTTTTTTTTCTTGTTACATTTATTTCTTTTAGTACATTTCTGTAGTTTTATTTTATATAAATAAATGAACAAAATTCTATAAAAAAAATTAATTTATTTTTAATTGATTAAACATAAACGTATCAAAAACACACATTAGATTCTAAAAAAAATAATTAATTATATAAGTAAATTTTGAATTAATTAAAATTCTATCAAATTTAATGTTTGTTTAACATCCCGCTTTAATGGAGATTAAATGTTTTGTTTATGCGTTTGTGAAATATAAATATTAAATATTTTTTTTTTGTTTAATAATTTCAATATGTATATATGTTTATAGGCGCGCTTGGCTTACAAATTAAATAAGTTTTGTAAAAAAAAAAATCTATTCGAGCGTATAGCGGATTTTGATATAAAAATAATCTCAATTATGTGTAAAACATCAATTAGTTGCATTCGAGAATATGAATATTATTATTTATGAATGGAATTAAATACAAAAACCCACATTTTATCGTTGTAGCTTTTAAAAATGGTAAAGAAGGTCATGTTGTGGCAAAAACAATGAACAAAGCAAACTAATATTAATATGTAAAAGTGTAATAAATGAATCAATACAAAAAAAATCCGGAAAATGATTTAAATACGACAATGTCGGTAAGGCGACTGCGACAAAATGAATTATTATTATGCATGAATATTCGATAAAAATAATAATTAATTTGTATTGCACTGAGTTTGTATGAATACATAAATATAATATATACCTAAGCAATAATACAAAAATAGCCTTAAAAGGGTTTTGTTTACAACGGCGGCAACGCCCACAGAGTGGCAGTTTTATCGGCCGACGTTGACAAGAATGAGAAGTCTGTGGGATGCCAGCGTCCAGAGATTACTTTGTCGGCGTGCTGCGCCACCACCACCGATGGTAGTGGGAGTGTCAAATCAGCTTGTAGATCGGTTAGCACAAGTTTGTTGTCATAACCAGATGTGAGTAAGTAATATGCCGAAGGTGAGAAGCGAATTGATCTGACATCGGCCGCGTGCGGCTTAAAGCACTGAATAGGTCTGTTGCCACGAATGTCATAGAGCACACATGAACTGTCTTCGTGGCCGGAGACGAGAAGTCTACCCGATGGGTCGACACACACTGCCGCCACTGGAGATCCCTGCCGTGAGCTTGGATTTGTGGCTGGTGTGATGGTATTAACACAGCCTCTTGTACGTAGATCCCAGAAACGTACGGTTTTGTCGTGGGAGCCAGAGGCAAAGACGGCGCATCCCCAATTGAAGAGCGACAGTATGTGTCCCCCATGGCCACTCAGGGCTTGGAATGGGGTGGCAGTGGCACAGTCGGTGACATAGATCTTACAGTCCCCAGCGCCGCCAGAGATTAGAAGACTGGCTTTGTTAGTCGTGTCTTCTAGGAAGCACAAATCTCTCACGGTACCGTCATGGACTGTCAGTTCTATCTCTCCGCCCTCTAGTTGTTTGCTCACCTCATTGTAACGCATCAGTTTTATTGTTTTGTCATTTGATCCGGTAGCCACCAATTCGCCATCGGGAGCCCATCCCATGCAATAAATCGATCCTTTGTGATGTTTTGTCCTCTTAAACAATACCGTTGGCTGATAGGTGGTATGCTGTTCTTGCACATCTAAGAGCGATGGGTATTCGCATATGCGAAAAGTCTTAGAGTTCGATCCGACAGCATAGATGCGGCCTGACGGGTGGAATTCTGCACATCGAACAGCTTGCACATCTTCCAACGAAGTTACAGCCACAAAATGTGGTCTTCCACTGTCTTTGTTCAAAAATGATGAACTCAAAGGATCTGCTGTTGCATCGTGACTGTCTGCCATGATGGAGTTGGATATCTCTTCTTCTTTTTTCATCTTCTGATTGTGGAATTTCTCGAATAGCTCACCCTTCATTCGGGTTGAGAAATTAAGGCTTGCTTTCGGTGAATTATATGATTCATCTGGTTGAGTTGGAGCTGGTGCACTCTGAGGCGGTGAGACAGCCCTGTAAGGATTAAGTTTATGGTTATTTTATTATTGTTTCTATTAAAACAAAATATCAACACATTTTATATATAAAGTTGCCCTTGATACCGAATAAAGTAATTAAAATAACGAACTTTAAATTTATTTGGTATCGAGAACATCAAAAACGCGTCTTTACTGTGAAAAAGAAAAATGTTAGTAAATTTTTGAAAGCTGGGACTCACCGTTCCATTTTCATTAGACAAAAATGTTTTTTCATAGCGATGCGATGTTAACATACGCTTTAGATTTTTGATATGTGGAAAGCTTATGAACCCTACGCCTACATGTTCTTCAAACCTTTTTTTAGTGATTGCAATGTAGTACTTCCCAATATAATCAAAATATTTTGAGAGCTTTAGACTGCAGATGCTTCTACATGCAAACTGTTGAATAGACTGGCATAGTGTGGCACTCAATTTTGTAAACTTTATATCTATCTAGATCGATCATTTTTACAAATCCCATAGTCTTCTCTTCAAATATAAAAACCTGTTTATATGGCAAATAAAGTGTAGCATTTGCTATGTTGCTATGTGTAGGAGTTTAGGAATTTCCATAAAAAAAAACAATTAATTGAAGCGCATAGAAGATGAGGGAGGGCAGTAAGGGATTTTTTTTTCCTTTCTTTCTGGAATACAGAAGTTAAAGATGCAATTGCCTTGGTCGATTCGAAAGTACAGATTTTATTGAAGAACTTTTTAAAAACCATTAGCGAGCACTAAATTGAATTCAAAGAATCCTGCTGTAAAAAAATGCATATGATTCCCAAAAAAATTAATATTGGCTCCTCATTTGCTACTTTCATCCTTCATTAAATAATATTCACATGCATTCAGACGGTTTTTCTAGTCTAGATACTAATCTTTCAGATTTTGTCAATTAAAAATTCACAGTAGGGCAATCCTGGTAAAACTTTTATTAGAATATAGTACCAACGAATAAAGAATTGATTTTTTGTATGGCGGGTTCTAAAATTGCGACCCGCTCTCAGATTTTTTGCTTTTTGAAGAGACTTTTCATTCATATTTTCGGAGCTCTAATAAAACAGTCCAATGACGAACGAAAACCACACAGTGACACAACCAAAACATTCCTTTACATTTCAGGATAATGGAGCATTCACTTCAAGTAGTGCAGTCCTCTAACTGCCATGGGTCAGGTCAAACGAAGCAGCGGATAATAATATGGAGGAAGAAATTGTAAGTCGAAGCTTTTTTAAATCCACAAAACTTATCATAAAAACTAAGCTGCTGCTGTACAAGACTATGGTGTAACCAGTACTCACATACGGATCAGAGACTTGAGTGCTTACTAAAAGGCACTCTGATGTCATATCCACGTTGGAGGGGAAAGTCTTACGGAGAATTGTTGACCTCCTATGCGGGGGAGGACGATTCCGGAGAAGATACAATCATGAATTGTATGAAATCTAAATCAAAGCAGATGTTGTGGAAAAAATAAAGCTTGGTAGACTCCGGCGGGCTGGGCACTTAGCTCGCATGAGCGAAGAGGAACTATCTCGGAGTCTTGTGCAGTTCTTTTTATGGTAGAAAACAACGTGGCAGATATTGCTTGCGTTGGAAGGATGGCGTAGATCAGGACGCCCGAAGGCTTGGGGTGCGCAATTGAATGGCGTCGGCAATTAATCGGGTGGTGTATAAACTTGCTGAGCGAGGCCCGGACCGGATCCCGGTTGTTGCGCTGACGACGAGGACGACCTAATATAAACATAAAATACAAAGATTTTCAGATGCAGACAAACTGTACTTTGTGTATGTGTATACCCTGTTCTCGTTGAACAACAATGAGGATCGACAATGATGGGAAAAAGATGGCAAACAAGCCATTGTATTATTTTTTTTTTTATAATTAACGCGCGCACAAGGGACTATTTGTTTCCCTTTTAATGTAGAGCACACTGCGCGGGCATTAAGAAGATAGGGAGGGGAAAGATAGAAGGTGTCGATTAACATTGGTTTTGAATGCTTGCAGATCAAAATGGTAAGGAAAAATCTCGCCGGGTAAACTATTCGAAATTCGTGTTGTTCGGCTAAAAAAAGAATCCCGAAATTTCACGGTACGTCCGAAATTGGACTCAGGTGTGAACTGATGAGCATTCCTTGCGAGACGAGTATTACGGGAGAAACTTTTAAGGGGAGGAATGCAGCTGGCTACTTCGAGTGAACATTTTTTTATAAAAGAAACGATAAAATAAGGAAAGACATGAAACATTGCGTCGGTGTTTGAGAGGGGCAATTGTTTCAGCGGCAGTTCTATTTCCTATCAATCTTGTATTCTCAATTTTGTATTCTATCAAGCAAAAGAAGCGATGTTCGCGAAGCACCTGCCCAGAGGTGGGAGTTACACTCGAGTTTAGGGCGTATAAACGCTTTATAAATTGTAGCCAGATCAGAAGGAGAAAAATACAACCGATACAGAAAACCTAAGCATTTAGCAGCATTCTTAGCGATCTCAAATAAATGGTCGCTCCAACGGAGGTCATCGTTGACACACATACCGAGTTCTGAGAGCTTTTCGGTTTCTTCGATGTAAGTGCCATTCATGAACAATGGCATTGGGGGTATGTTTAGCTTTAACGACAGAAGACAGCATTGAGTTTTCGAAGCATTAAACTCCACACAATAGCTACCGCATTAGGCAGTAGTCTATGCCTTTCTTTGCCAGGGTTTCAGACATTTACACGTTGCGATTATACGGCATGTTTTTTTTAGGAAAGAGAAAGCAAAACCATTGACTCTTAGAAAAAAAAATTTACGTTATCAGACAGCCTTTGCAGCGATGAGTAGAAGCCAGAATGAGCATCTAGATGAGGTTGACACTGAGACGATTAAAAATTGCAAATGGTGTTAAGAATTGTAGCAACGTAAATTTAGTGAGGGTTCAAATGTTTCAAAACCTTTATGCTGCAAAAAATAAAACATGGAAAACTTTGACTCTAGTTTAATTCCGCCGTGCTTCAAATCTCTTGAACAAAAAATTAAAAGAACAATTTTTGTCAGGGCGATTTAGGCTAACTCAACGGAATCAAATTGTGTAAAAACTAAAGCCAACAATTTTGGCTGGATTTAAAACCAAGGAAGGTTCTTGCCTTTTCAGTTTGAAGTGGAACCAACACCACTAAATGTTGAAGACATTGTCTTGAATGAAATCGACGAAGAGACAGATTCCGTTTTTGAACAAAACTCCGATGACGACACTATTAAAAGAAAATGATAATTAATTATTCCTATTTTTTTACACACAAATATTTTGTAAAATAATGAATTTTAAATTTGGGTTGTTTATTGTTTGTTATTGTTATATAAATCTATTTTTTTAATACGATTTTTTTTTGTTTAAATATAATATTATATTGTAAAAAAGAACTAAAACTTTATATAGATATAAATTTACATTTTCTGAATCGAAATCTTTTTGTAATTTATTTTTGTTCTGATTTGAATAATTTATTATTGGCAAGTTCTAAGGCTGGAAAATAGAGTGGGTCTCTTTGAATGATTGTTAAGAATTTAGAAGTCTTTTAATTATTATGTGTAATAAAATAATCAAAACACTACAAAAATGAAAAATAAAAACTATGATTACTAAAGTGTTGGAAGTTATTTAATTTTCTTTTAGGAATAATTACAATAAAGGTAATGCAAATATTTTTGAATACAAACTCTTGTAAATAGTTAGAATTTCTTATGTAGGTTATCTTTGTATTGTAAAATAATATCTATTTCACGAAGAAAGTAGTTTTTTTTTACTTTTAAGGTGGAAAATACAAACAAAAATATTTGTTTCTATAATTGATCGAATAAGGAAGGGAAGGAGGGGTGTAGATAAAGAAAGTCACTAGATTTAATATATATACTATTCTGGCTTTGTTTTGAAGCAATATTATGCATTTTCAATATTTTTTTGACATCTGAAGCTAAAAATAAGACAAAGTCGTTTTTTATCTAAAAGTTGTCGGGAGGAGGGTTATTCCCTAAAAAAGTTTGCCCGATCACTGGATTTGAAAAGATACCAATATCATCCATTTCTCGATTAGGTAGATTTTCATAAAAAAAAAATAAAAAAAACCTTTATTCCCTAAATTTTTGGCCGGCCAAAAGTTTTGAAATCTAGAAATCTACCCTGTATAAAGATTTTCGTTCTCCCGAAGAGGTATTTTTTTTCAAAAAAATGGTACCGGAAGTGATCGTTTCCCGCCCAAACTTCCCTGAAAGAGTTTGCCCGACCAGTGGTTTAACAAATGTTTTTACTTACACTATCGAATAATTATAGTTTTATTCTATCTCCGGATGAGGTAGGTAATCTGACGGTCGCCTCCAGTATTATATGTAATAATAATTAATTTTGAAACATATGATCATTAATTATCTGCAGTTGATAGTTTTTCCTGATTAAACATCGTAATTACTCGTTTTATCTTCTTAAACTATCTGTTTTGTTCTTGCGCGAGAGTTTTGATCTCTAGCGATAGCAAGTCACTAGAAAAAAAGAGATGATTTGTGATGCAATTCTTTCCGGTTTAGCTGTGAGACCTCAAGAGAACTGAAGTAACATGTTCGAATATCTGTGTTGCACAGTTGATTGTACACCTCCTTCTCTTTTACATATCTTTCAGACAACACAAACACTACTGCTTCTCCACTTATTGTTTTAAAATTTAACAACAGCTACGAGAGGAGCATCGTTTTAAGAGCAGCAGTTTATCGAAAAAAAAAACAAGAAAAGAGATTTGTGAACACTTGATGCAGATTATTGTTTACACTCGTTCAGTTGTCGCAAGAGTGTTCAAGATCTTAATATTCAGAAATCACTGACCCGGATAATATCCCCCATATTGTTCTAAAGTGCGCTGTTTTTTTAACGCTCACAATACTACTGCGTAGGCTTTTCCATTTGTTCTATTCCTACGATCTCTGTCCGAGTGGATGGAAAACATAATTTGTTTAGATTCTCCCCAACAAAGCCGAATCTTCCTTAACTCGAGGTAGCCAGCTGCATTCATCCCCTTAAAAGTTTCACCCGTAATACTCGTTTCGCTACGAATGCTCATCATTTCGCCCTTGAGCCCAATTTCGGACATACCCGTGAAAGAGATTCCTTTTTTTAACCGAACAAAACGAATTTGGAATAGTTTACCCTGCGAGGTTTTCCCTCGCCATTTCAATTTGAAATCATTAAAAATCAATGTTAATCGACATATTCTATCGCACATTCTCTAGAATGGAAATCAAATTTGGGAAAACTTTTATTCGTTTTTTTTCGTATTCATTAAGTAAAATGTCAAAAAGCGAGCCAAAGATCAGTCAGTAAGGATAAAAAACAAAGGACACACAAAATTAATGTTTACTATTTCAGTTTCACTGTTACTTAAACTTTAATGCTAACATTAAAGCGAGTGGAATACAAAACACTTATAAAGAATAAAAATTACCCATCCTCGTTTTTGTTTTAGTAGAACATAATGTGTATTAAATAATAAATAAATATCTAATTGATGTTACTTGCCTTGTAGCAGCTGCTGTTTGCTTAACAATCTTCATGTGTGCCGGAATCGTTTGTGATTCACTTAGCGAGTCACGCCTCGAGCTCTTTGCCGTCGAAGTGGCGGTATTAGGGCTTTCGCGCCCGCTACTCCTGTCATGTTGTGCCTTATCAGAATTCTGAGTCTCCTGCGAACTGTTAACATCTCGAATCTCCTGGATCGATGGAAGACTTTCGAATTCGCCATGATTAGTATTACCATTGCCCGATGTGAAGTCATTCGAAAAAAGTCGATCCACACTGTTAGCCATAACGTTCCTGTTCATTGACTTGATTCCTGTCAGATGGAAGCTGGCAAAGCTTGACCTTGACATTGCTGATTTTTCAATCGTGTCCGACAACTTAGCGGCATTCATTCCAAAGGGTAAAGCTTCCAGATTCGAGACCAAAGATCTTGTCATAATATCAGCTGCACTGCGTGGTCGAGTGAACGGCATCACTGAGTGGGGAAACGTTTTAGGTTTAATTGGTGTCACTAGCATATGCTCTGTCCACGAAGTTTCAAGCGATGGTCTCTCCAAGCACTCGACGTTAACGTTCAACGTCTTCTGTTCAAATGGAACTGAGAATATCTCTGAGGGGATGCTTTGCAACCAACTCAACAACGATAAGTCTGAATCTGAAAAACCCACCGACCCATCAAGCAACTTGGAGAATATCAAGTCTTGATTAAACGCCTCCGTAGAACCAGTCGCCTTCGCTTGACAATAACTAACACATGACTCGTAGAGCACGCCTTTTATGATCAACTGGATTAGTCGATCGTTCTTAGCCCAGGGAGCAACATTAAGCTTCGAATCGTGCGGAAGGAATTTCTCAACCAAGGGGAAAATCTCACGGAAGCATTGAACTCTAGCTTTGCTCGGATTCCAGTCTCTGAATTGAAGGTGATCAGCCAAGCGTGGAAAAGTAAGAAGCAGGCATAAATTAGAGTATTCCTCCTTGGAGGGGGCTAGTTTTTCTAATTGCTCCAGCAACTGAACTACCTCCTCAACAGCACCTTCCATAGAATTGACACCTTGTCCGGCTGCAGTGTGCGACCCACCTGCCTCCGATTTGATGCATAACAATTCGATATACTTATGCCTAAGGATAGTGTAGCAAAATTTCTTTATATTAAATTGTGCCAAGGCTTCGAGTGGCTGAATAAATTCAACAACATCATCCCATTGCCCATCGAGAATCAGTTGACGTAAAAATAACACATCATCCGAATATTGGCCATTAATAACACCAGTTTCGCGCTCGAGTGAAAGCTGGCTTATGTGTAATTCACGATTGTCTAGAAATTCGAGCGTTAGCCTAACCACGTCCTCTTCACGCAGTGCAAGTTTTGCCGATTGCATTATTTTTCTTCTTCTCTCTCTATTCCAGCTTCAGCAGCAGCACTGACTTTGAGTTGATACTCGACAAAACTCTGCGGAAAAAACAAGCGAAAAGGTTTTTTTTTTGCTTTAAGTATGTAGGTTTTCCAACAAGAATTCTTGGTTTTTTGATTGATTTTCCTCACTCACTCGATATATTTTGCAATCTTTTGGGTGAACTATTGGATTTTGTGATTTTGCGACTTTCTTCTTGCGGAGCTTACAAACTCACACTCGTTTTGGGTAAGAGAAGATTTCACGCACGCAAAAATTTAACATTAATTTATAATTAATAAATTCTTCTTCTCGAATCTCGACATCGCACAAACAATGCACACGAATGATGCATACTTACAAAAGGAATGAAAAAATTAGTTTTTTTCTTGTAAAAATTCAACTCACACAAAGGGAAATTCTGACAGATTACCGAACAGATGTTTTTTGACAGGTTTTTGTAAAATGGTTGGATTTAGAGAGGTTGTGTTGCCGTGGAATGCTATTTCAAATGGATGTGTTCAAACCAGCAACAGAGTTTTTTGCGACATATTCAAAGCTTAAAGTTTAATTTCATATAGGCATTTGTGTTATTTGTGCAAACAGCATTTAAAGCTGTGAAGGTGTGAAAAAGGGAATTCGCTCTCAATTGGTGCTAGGGTTAATTTTTGTTTTGCTTCTATCTAACACGCCATTTTAAACTGAAGAAACAAAAATTGTTTAAGTTTTCCAATTTGCATGTAAAAGTTTTTGAATAAGGGTGGCTAGAAATGCTGAAAATATTAATGGTTGCGTCCGCATTGTGGCACCATCCTGCTAGAGCTACATTTTGTCTAGGGCCATATCTGGTTCAATTTGGAATACAAGAAATTGGTTGTCATCGTTCTGTAGTGCTCTCCATTGACTGTGACCGCCTTACCAACGTCGTTTTTGAAAAGTACGGATTAATAACGCCACCAGCGTGCTGGCGTGAAATCCAATTAGATATTTTAGGTGTGTAGGCTCAAGTCTCTATGCAAAATTCGCCAAGTTGAAGTCTACGAAAAGCCGGTTCTTGGGAAATTGAAATTTTATTTGTAGCCCTTAAAATAACGGTACCTGTCATATGACCGTTTAGGAAAATCTTATTTTTCTCGAAAACGGCTCCAACGATTTTAAGAATTTTTTTGAGAATTTTTTTGTTGGTATTGGCTATTATTTAATTAGAACCACATATATGGGAAAAGTCTATTAACGGGACCTTTCATATAACGGTTTTTTTAATTTCTGGCTTTCTCGGTTACGGCTCTTTGGATTTCTGTAAAATTTTATATTTAAGAACATCTAAGTACAAGTAACCAAATTAATTCTGCATATCAAAATTTTGAAAAAAAAAATTTTCTAATTAAAATTAATTTTTGAATTGTTTTTTTTTTTTTGAAAAATCAATATTTTGAAAACTAATAAAAAAATTATTTTAAATTTTATAATCACTTGAATTTTAATAAATTCCGAAAAACTGCATACCAAAATTAAAAAAAATATTTTTATTTTCAAAAAACTAAAAATAAAAAACAGGATTTTATCAAAACCGGTCCTACAATTTTCGAAATACATTTTTCATTAATTCCTTGTTATTTAAGACGTGTGATGGCATACTTCATTTTTATTAAAAACCGTTAAGTATTGTGGTTCTTAATACTTTTTCATAAGTTCACACTGTGTTATTTTCAACGCAAATGTTACTTGTTTCTAACAAAGATCTCGCTTTCCAATGTAATTATGCACACAAGAGCAAGTACGTGCGACCCAGTCGTACCCATTTTTTTAGCAACGTGAAGTCGAGGAGATACAGTTGTTTTATCAGGAAAGAAGTGCGAAACTTTACAGAAGAGTGAAAGAATCAACACTAGCTTATACTGGACCCTGCAAAGATGAAGATGGAAACACTGTATCTTAGATACGTAGTCGCAGTCAAAGTTAACCTTCTGGGGGTCAATTCCTGATCTGTGAAAATGTGAAATGATAAAAAACTTATCATTTCATTTTATCATTTTAGAAATAGCTTTACGCGATTGATGAAAACTTATCATTTCAGTTTCCATAAACTTTTCATTTTTCATTTCACGAACTCGCTTTATGCGATTCTCGATCCCATTGTGCTAAATCGCTGTTAAAGTATGTGCTAAAAAGTACTTAATGAAAATGCTGTTGCTTTATTCTGATTTATTTTTTGTATATAATGCATTTGAAGTATTATTAATCAATATTTATAATTTGAAACATTACAAAATGTTGTTAAAGAATAAAAAAATGGTATAATTAATAAAAAAAAATAAAAAAATATCGGCAACTGCCGCAGATTAAATCGACCCAAAACGAGATCAAAGTAAGCATTGTCAAACTAAGAACGAACAAAGCAGCTGGGTCCGATAGGCTGCAAGCGAAACATTTTAGACTGGAAGTGACCTGGTCAGGTATATACCCTTTCCCAACCGGATGAAAGCTCCCTTGAGTATTAGAAACAAAATACTACGAACGATTTGTGACCCTGTTGGCGATCCAGTTAATAACGAGCGGCGAACAAAATACGACAAGAGTTATACATACGTGCTGTACAGCGACATAAGCCTAGCCAAAAAAATCCGTATCCAACTGCTAAGATGGCTCGGTCATATACAGAGGACGAACATCGACGCTCCAGAGCGCAGTCTTCGACGCCATAGGTAAAGACAGACCTTAATTTCGAAGGAGCGACCAACTAGATGGAGACATCCGACTGCTTAGAATGCGAAATTGGACACGGCAGGTTAAAGGTCGTGCTATGTGAAAACCGGTTGTTCTGTTTAAACTACTTATTTTCTCTTTCGCTAGGCAATGTCAACCACCTTGGCATCGCTTCCTTATGATCAGTGAAATCAAGCATCTTTTCACGTGGTTAGTAGTCGGGTGATGGACCCACCGAAACCAACTGCGTGATTGTAACATCTGTTTACTGTTCCTTCTTTTCTTTTTGTCGCTCTGGCTTAAAACGTTTCTTGTTGTATGAGCCCTTTCCAGTATTGATTTGGAGGTGTTGGTGTGTACCATTACTTTGCTATCCCTTTCCGAGTTGTATTTCGCCCTTTTTCACATTTTTTGTTCCACATTCGTGCAGTGCGGCTGTTTTTCATCCTTTTTCAAATCTAAACAAATAATTTAAGCAATTGAATAATAAAATTTCTTCCATTTTTACAGTCGTTTCTGTTTTGTTCGTGTTATTGCCAAATTCCAACAGCTACATGAAATGCACTCCTTTCAAGTCAAAGTCCGACAACTTCTATACCAAGCGACACTACCCCTGCTATAGTCAAAAACAAAACAAAAAAATCAAACAAACATTTTCTTTGACAACATCGTTTTTCTTACATTTACTTCACGTTTGCATTTATTTATCATTCTTTTCTATACAAAACTTATACAAGACATACTCAAAATCAAAATTTATTTATGAAATGAAAAGAAAATATCTTAAAAAAAACTAAGTTATTTTACAGTGTCATGTAGTAATGTGATTTTATTTCGCCCTGCAATAATTAATATTAAATTTAATTTTATCAATACTTATTACATAAATAATTTAATATCTTTGTTTCCAAACACATTTATTTATATAAATTGCTTGTTTTTCATATAAATTTTATTTATTTTATTTCCGTAAAAAAGAAAAAAAAAACAAATAGAAATGTAACATTTCTTTTTTAATATATATATTATTATTTAAATATAATATTTTATTTATATTTACATACATACTCTCTTATAAAATAAATAAAATAAAATTTGTGTGATTTTTTTCAATTTTGATTTGAAATGTGATTTTAAGCTTTCGCTTCGAAAGTATAAAGGAAAAAACAAAAAATAAGGGTAATTGCAACACAATGGTTAAGGAGGAATAACAACAACTTAATGTGATATGCTTTTTTGTATATAATGTATGTCGCAATCAGCTACTCAGTTCCATGTTTATTATTTATTTTGTATGACCAATGAATAAAGAATACTAAATTACAGTTATTTCTGAGAGATTTCTCTTCATGTTTTTAATGCAAAAGATGTATTCCATTCTGCTTTTCTCTGGATAAAAAACCCCTACAAGTCCAGAAAATGTTAATGGCTGAAAAGTGGGTGGATAAGCTTTTGGCTTGTCAAACAAAACACTTGGATCTCAAAAAAAGTATAAATAATTTCTGGAGGTTTTAAAAAAATTAGAGACATCACAATATTCTGATTTTTTTTAACTTAGCAAATTAGGATCACATAATTTTTTCTGTCTCATGAGAGCCCAGTTTAGAATGAAAAATGTTCATTTTTCGCGAAAAGCCTTACCACTTTTCATTCCATTAAATTCTCTAGCGCCACCTGCTAATCGAATATGAACCAACATCTTTGCTTTTTCAATTTTTCATTACTTGCTTTCCAATATTTATTCAAAAAATTCTTTTAATCTTTTCTTAAAGCTTTTGCTTTTACTCTTTTTGAAAATGTTGGAGCCTTTCAGAATAGATTCCATATTCCTTGTCTTCAGATTACTTTCGCTCTTCTCCATCAACCTGGCATCAAATGTATTGTAAAATTCTTTACTGGTATCACACACAACATCGCCCAGCTCGGTTTTGTATCGATTATTCACATAACCCCGAAACATTGATGTTTCCACAAACCATTCGAGGAAGAGTTTTGTATTTTGGGATTTGTGCGATTGGACGAATTGCTCTTTGTCAAAATATCCAAGCCGATAGTTACCGAATAGTTCAATGAAAAATCGCAAGAATGCTTCACTAATCAAAACCGATGAAAGCATCTTTCCTTTGTCTATCAGATCAACCATGGCTAGAGAGACTTTAAGTGATTTCCTTAAAGATGGTGGAATGATAGTACCCTCGTCACCACATGTCTGAATTATTCGTTTTGTGTCCAAATTCACAACAGCACTGTCATCAATTTCGAAAGGCAGAGGATCTAGGACACCAGCAAGCACAGGAAATGGTGCTTGACAGATCTCCAGCAGATGTGATGGTACAATAGTCACAATGGTGTATGGCCACTGAAACGGATACAACATTGTTTGCAGGGCCAAGATTGCTTTTGACAGCAGAGATATATTACAACTTTGTAGAATGACCTTCCGTTCGAGCAAAAGATTCGAGAAGACATCGATTAATAGCTCGGGACCTAAACAAATAAGTAGTTCACTTAATTCGGTATTTTCCAGACGCAAATCAGTCGGTCGCCGGATAAATATTTCGTCATAACGAGGATCCCTGATTAAATTTCGACTAACCAACGGGTCATATGGCTTGCCTTGATTTTCATTGCTTAGAACCAAACTCCTTCTACAATCGTTGAGTGTTGCTGATGTACCTTCTGACAGAGTTTCCAGTTTCGTCACAGATAAGGAATCTTTCAGACCCTTCGAATTCGCTCCCAAACTCATATGTTTTGTCGAATAGAACATCACAGGTCTTGAGAAAAGTGGAATCTTTATATGTAAGCACTTGCCAGCTGGTGGAATATCAGCTCTTTGCAGATTACTAAATAGCACATTCATTTCAGTCTCTGTCTGTCCATGGCGGGACTCGATTTCTTTCAGTAATTTCTGGTAGAATCCCAGAGCTTTACATTCGCTTATAATACAATAACACAATGGAAGACATGTGTCTGAATTTTCAGGCAAAACACGCCTGCAATAGCCGTATATCTTAAAGTTCTGATCGTCAGTCAAAATCAGGCAATACTCTTGATTTTCCTTCCCCGTTCGCACGAGATCAATGTGGGGAAAGACCAACTGTTCAATATTATCGGGAATGGCTTCGTTTGGCGGGTACTTCGATTTCAAATACGCGGTATTGGTGCTCATATTGTAACCAACCAACATACAAACTTGAAATAGTTTTGGGCACTGGGATTGGGCTGCTTCTTTTTCTTTTTCAGCTGCTGTATCAGAGGCTTTTTTTGACGCCTCCCCTGTATCCAATAGATCTTCTCCAGGTGGTTTTATTATTTGAGGACTATCGGTGGATCGTTTGGGACGCATTTTGATATTATTATTATTGTTCATCGTCGTCGTCGTGGTGGTCATTGTCGTTGTTGGCAATTTATTTTCTTCAATGAGTTTATTAAAGTGCTGTACACGCTGACTAGTCGCCACTGGAAGTGGTGGTAACATTGAAGGTTCGTCGTCGTCGTCGTCTTCACTGCTTGAATCACTGGACTTGTCATTATCGTCTTCTCCTTCCAATTTGAAACTACTCAGCAATGGAGCTTTTAAAGTACGATGCAGAGTACCGTATTTTGATATCGAAGAATAGCTATCAGGAACTTCTGATATTCTCCTGACGTAGTCTTTTCGTTTTTCGGTTAATGTTCGTGACAGCCTTACTGAAGATTTACTATCGAAGTCAGTACTGCGATTGCCCATTTTCTGTTTAGCCTTGATTTTGTTTTGGAAAGCCGCATCGACAAGGATTGTTATCTAGAATATTGCAAAAAAAAAGAAGAAATTAATAAAACATAAAATAAAATCTATAAATAACACAATATTACCTCATCGTAGGTTTTTCCAAGAGATGTTGTAGTGCCGTCAGTTGTGGAACCTTCGGAATCCTCAATGCTGTCGTCGATAGGTGTGCACTGTGAATAGAGAAGAAAATTGGTAAATTAGTAGGTCGACGCTGTTCGAATACCTTTATATATGTATTCGTAAAAGGGGTGATTTGGTGGATGTCTTTAAATTGTATGAGAGGACATCGGAGTAAGTAAATGGAAAATATTGATTAAAAGGATTTGGTTTGTAGTTCAAAGGTGAAAGAACGTACATATGTATGTACATATATAGAATATTTAAATCAATATTTTTTTTTTTTTTTTTAGTTTTCCACATAGTATGTAGCTTCGGACAGCTGAATACGAGGTAGGAGGATAATGGGAGAGTTTTAATAAAATACATTAGTATGTACGATATGTCAAGAATGGAATTTTTATTGAGGAAAAGCCTGCTATCGGATTATAATTTAAATATACTTTCAGGAAGGCGGGTTACCTACATATATGTATATTAAGAACAACATTTTTTCGGGCTCGCAATTCAACCTTAAACTTGAAGTTAATTCTGCCATGATTATTCCTAGATCTGTTGAAATTGACTTTCGGAATAAACGCCTTATTACTCCAAGGAAATTATTCAGCGGCCTCCAGTTTTGCACGTTGGTCGAAGTCCTCTTTCACTTGCGTTTGCCACCTAAGTCTCGGTCTTCCTCTACTGCGCCGTCCCTCTGGGGTGCAATCGAAGATTTTCCGGGCTGGACATTTTTTTTAATATATTTTAACTATGTGTCTGTAAGGCACATTGCCTTTTAGGATGCAATATGATGTTACACGAAGCTAGTAGTTAGAAGAATTAGAAAGATAGGAAAGAATTTCTTTTCGGCGCAGTAGATCGAGAATTTGGTGACTATTTTCTCACTTAAAACTCACGGACGGCTCTAGCTTGAACTAGGAGTTAGAAAAATGTCTTCTCAACCTGAGTATCGAACTGACGACCTTCGGGTCGGAAGCAAACATCTAATCTACATATATGATCCAGCCATCTGAGACATTAAACTTTTACTCTTTTGGCGCTAATTCTGTGTCGCCGTACAACTCGTACAGTTCTTCGTTGTATCTCGCTTCCATTCGCATTTAATTCATACGAGACCAGAAATTCCCTCAAGAATTTTTCTCTGGAAGCAACCTATAACGTCCTCATCCACTTTTAACAATGTCCATGGTTTTTATGCCAATGACCAGGACAGGGATGATGGGGGTCGTATAAAGTGGCAGCTTTAGTTGGCCGAGAACGGCTTTGCTAATCAATTGCCTTTTTTGTCCAAAGAAGAAACGATTGGCAAGAGTTATTGTTCGTTGGATCCCAGGCTCTGGTGTTGTTCTCCGAGTTGATAGCGCAGTCAAAAATAAATGAAACGACCTATGCGCAAGTGCTGTCACAAAACTCCAAGCGGTGATTCAAGTATTTTCTTAGATTCTTCAGAAACTTGAAGAGCAAAGTAGGACAAATAAATAGGCGAAATCAGAAATACATTTGTCAAACAAAAAAATTGACACATGAACCTGATTTCTGAAACACACTTAAAAAAGGAAACTTTTATCAATATAAAAGGTCATTTTTCCTATCATCCGTATAACCAATCTGATAAAGCAAGAGGTGGGGAACCTCATTCCACCACCATTCCCTAAAATCAACAATCGAACTTGAGAAAATGCAAGTTTGTGCAGTCAATATAAAATACAGACATTCGACATACATATGTATAGCATTGCATCAATATGTTGTCCTCCTAGGTGCAAGATAGAGAAAACAGATTTCATAAATCTTTTTCAAGCTCTCGATTTTAAGTTTATTATAGGCGGTGACTTTAATTCAAAACACACGTTTTGGGGATCAAGATGCATATCAACCAGAGGAAGACAACTTTTTAAAGCTTGGATGGAATCTAGTGCTGACTTTTGATCGACCGGGAAACCAACTTACTGGTTTACGGACGTGGCCAAAACTCCAGATTTACTTCACTTTTTATCGCAAAGAGTATAAATAAAAACGATACCAAAATCGAGCTACGATCTTTCTTATGATCACTCACCAGTCATGTTGACAGTAAGTGGAAGCCTATATTTAACAAACAACAAAACGAATTAGGAAAGGTTTCGTGTAGATTTCGAAGAAGCTATTACATTTAAATGTCTCATTGCAAACTCCGTGAGATTTCTACTTATCTCGACGGTCTATCCGCAGAAAAAAATACGAATTACTCTCTGTGGATGGCTATAAAGGTGTTAATTGCCCAAGTTACAATCAGCACCAATTCGAACAAACAATGGAGGTTGGCCTAAAACAGACAAAGAAAAGGAACATCTGTTCGCTGAACACCTCGAGTAAACTTTCAAACCCGGTCGTAAAGCGTGTTTGTGTTTCTACTTTCACGCTTTACAACCGACTTTGACAATTTGAAAAAGTTCAAATCTACAGAAATGTTTAAAGTTTATCAAAATTTTGCTTTTTCTACAAACGCTTTGTTTGACGTACGTAAGGATAACGTAACAAAGCGAGTTATATACAAAAAAGTTCGAATTAAATGAACTTTTGCTCGCTTTCCGACATTTTAATCAATGAATACGTTCAAATTGGAATTTTTTTATTTTTACAGTAGTTTCTCAATATTTTCACATTCACGATTACAAAACGCTTTAAAGCTTTATATACGTAAGGGGACGAAGTCGGTTCTAAAGCGTGTATTAGGCTAAAACAAAATCACACTTCGCTTTGTGTCCGCTTTGAATAACATTTTCCAAATTTCGGTTTTTGTTTTTGCTTTTTTTCTTTCAAAGCGAGCAACAGTTCAACCAGTTTTTACTTCAGCTTCGAGTTTGAGTCACGTTACCTTATCTTGTACACGAACCAAACGTAACGTCAAAGCCAAAGCGACATTGTGATAAGATGTATTGATTTCCTATGTTTGAACTTGTTAACGTCAGGCGAAACCGAAGCTAAAGCGTGATTGTGTTTTAGCCATAATAGCCTTAAGAAAATATAAGCATTTTACAGATTCAGAAATAAAACTGAACGAAACTTTATCAATCATTTCGGGTTGGTTATACAAATCACATGTATTTGCACAGTTTCGTACGGCAACGTACGTTCCAATTCTTCAATTATGTTTAGGTCTTAACAAAAACACCCTTTTTATAATTTTTGTCTGTCTGTCTGTTTGTTTCGGGTAATCTCGGGAACGGCTGCACCGATTTTGACGGAACTGTCACTGGAAGATTGCTGATGTTCTAGGATAGGGTGTAACTTAGGCTATTTAAAGTTCGCACTAGATGGCTCTCAGGTGTATTTTTTTGGACAATTCTTATTTTATTTATGGACTGATTTCGGCGGGAATTTCACAGGTAGAAAGCTGATATTGTAAGGATTAGGTAAGGCTATGTTAATTACCCCTAGGTGGCGCTAGAGGCGTTTTTTATGCCTCGATTTTGACAGGAGTTTCTAATGTTGTAAGTTATAACTAAGGCTATTTTAATCATCCGTTGGTGCCGCTGGAGTTGTTTCACAAGCATATAGCTTATTTTTTAAGACGTAACTATGGCTGTTTTGATTACTAGTTTGGTGATTCGTTTTTTTCGAAAATGTATAATATACCCGAGCAATGCCGGGTGGGTAAGCTAGTAATTAGTAAAAAAAGGAATCGAAAACTCGTGCGGTTAAAGTTAATTGTTGGCCTAGTTTGAATATCATTTATCAAGAAAGGTGGGGTGGGGTGTTGAAGCCTTGAGCCCGCATACATGTACCTCATTGTCATTTAAACAAAAGCGGATTTTAAGGTTGTTAGTCATAATTTTCGATGGAATTTTTCTTTTAACACTCATAGATACTTACACAAGCTTTACACTCATACCAAGGAATGTAACATATTTATAACATTTTTAAAGAACTATATACAACGTTGGATTTTCGAATCAAATTTGCAATTCAATATGTTGAATGTGTAACTGTTTTATGTAATTTAATAATTATTTAATGTGATTCATCTGACTGGTGACTGTCTTAATACAAAAATTAGAATTAGACGATACAAATCATTTATTAAGAGCTAATTATTTCAATCAATCAATTAAAATTAGTTACAAAATCTTCAATAGGTTTTCTTTTAACTTTCAGCTGTAGGTGGGGGGATAACCTTAACTTAACTGTATCTCCATTCTGCGTCGTCGTTCACAGCTGAGTGATTATTTCATTTTGTTTTGTCTGATAGGCTATAGCCATAGCAACAATTTCGTATTCATAAAGTCGATAAAACAAAAACGAAAGTAGATACATATATACAAAATATGTACATAATGTGTATGAATGACAACAGTGGCCGCATGTGTTTTTGTAAACAACAAATGTTTTTTTTTTTTGTTTGGTAATCTTTCAAAGCGGAAAACAAACACTCTTTGGGGTGCAATTTTACAAAAATATAAACAACAACGAATGTTCATTTTTATTTTTGTTTTTTGCTATGGATTTGAGGAATTTTCTAAATTACTTTAATTGTGAGAAGCTAATAAGAACAATGTGAATAATAATTTAATTACCCGGCTGACGCTAGAAAAATCTTGGAACTGTGCAGTTTAATTTTTTTTAAATGGAGTTCGGAGAATTTATAAATTTAACAATTTCATTAGATAAATTACTTTAGTGAACTAATTTTCAAACAGAAATATGGTAATCGGTGGAATATGAATGTATGTGTTCATGGGAAATGACAGAAGATGGTAAGAGCTGGTTGTTGTAGCCATATTTTGAAATTAAAATAGAAAATGTTTATTTTTTAAATGATAATATGTAAACCAAAAGAAACTCGTCTCTTTTTTCTAAAAAAATTGTATCTTGAAACGCTTTTTACTCTAAATTAGGTTTTTACAATCAAATTCATGATTATGGATATTGGATGCTAGAAATGACAGTTCTCTCTTTTTGTGGATGTGGATACGGATGTAGGAAGCTTTAGCAGTTAAGACAATGCTTTTCAGTTTTATTTATTGGCGGCACATGCTTTACTATTTCGTACGAAATTATTTTACTCAAAAACCGTTTCAAGAATTTTCATAAATAAAATCAACTTGGATGATGAGACATGAGAGCCAATGTATTGGGGTCTTAAACAAAATTGGTCCACTTGTGCAGAATTAAGATGTAAAACTCACGATTTTGTTACTGATCCAACCGAAGATTTGATATCTTAAAAGAATTCCGGCAACGCGATACTCTGTCGTGCGACATCGTCAACACAAAAATTGAAAAATCAGTTAACTAGTTAATACTATTACAATATTTGTCAAGTCTGTTGAGTAGTTGCTATCTTAGATGATATTAGATATGCATCATCGGCTTAAATCAACGAACTGTCACCGAAATGTTTGTTGGCATTGAAGCTGATGCAACTGAGGTAGGTCTAGCCGTTTACGAGGCAACAATTAAATATCTGTTGTCGACAAAGCACGATATTAAGTACATATTGGCAAAAAGGTCAAGGGAATGTACATTGTACAAATTTAAGATATACATAGTAGGTATAGGACATTTTCTGACTCGGATTCGGCACATATTACAATACTTCGTTAGAAACCAAGGGACTAAATACTTCTAATGGCGTTATCGGCCTTGGAGGAGAAGATTTAACATAATATAGAGTCTTTGAGCTATTCAGTATCATATATCTGGTTACAAAACTACGTATCGCAGCTTGCTGGGAAATGTAGAGCAAATGGACCTCTTTTCTTTTCCATAGGTGGTTCGCAGTTAAGACATTAACTTCGGGTAGCCATTTTGATCGGTCAAACTAAAATCAGGTTAAGTGATGCGCAAAAAAATATTAAAATTAAAAAAAAATTAAAAATTAAATTAAATAATTAAAAGAAATGAAAGCCGTTAAACCTTTATAAAACGATTAGCGAAATAAGACTAAGACTTTTTTTTAATCGGTCTACAACGTGATTCTTTGACTATTGTTTCCTTATTGGGTTTTGTTTTCCTGTCCCTCACATTTAAATTTGTAACGGATAAACTGTTTTGCCTTACTGGCGGAACACAATGGTGAAGCTGAAGTTGAAGTATGAAGCGCAAAAATGAAGCACGTCAAAATTGAAGCTAAGTGATGAAGCTGATTTGAACACAATGGTAAAGTACGGAATGTCAATTTTGCTGCCAAGAATATAAAACATATATATCTTAAATGCTATAGAAATATTACCCCGCCCTCGCGTCTTCTTTTCAATATATTTATAGTTGGGGTTGGTTAAATTCCATAAAATATCTCTTTTTTAACCAGTTCTATAAATAATTCCTTGTTTCCCTCGCACACATTTTGTTTTCGTTTGATTAAGCTAGTTCAAGTTTCTTGAGATTTTGAAATGATCAAGAAATTTTCTGAGTCATATTCAATGGATCTGGGAAAAAGGAGATCTTGGAAATAAACATAAACATTGAACTAGCCTATTTTGTTCCTGCGAAATGTCAAAGATGAAGCTGAAGCGTACAGCGCAAGTTGAAGTTAAGTGAACTTGCGCTTCTGCTAAATTTCAAACTTCAGCTTATCTTCTCATTGTGTTCGCCTTATAAAGTTCGCGTATATTTAACTTTGACAGCGCTTCATACTTTAGCTTCACCAAGGTATAGCAATATTACTATTCCCATGAACCATAACCTTGCTACCTCGTTATAAAAAAAGCGGAACGTTTCTGATTCATCCCTATTATAAATACAAGGAACACTGCAGGTTTAAAAAAAGCTTGATTAACGTTTTAAAGAGCTGTTATCCAAACAATTCCTCGAGCCGGTGCTAACCGAGGTATCATAACTTAAAATCAATAACGAGCAGCTAAAAAAAAAAAAAAAACCCAATAGACGTAGCATAAACAGTTAAAGCGGCGTTTTGAAGCCTCTGAATTGCAACAAAGATGGCCACATCAATTATTCTACTCCCAAACACGAACTGTAAAAACACAGACCAGGGCTGTCCAAAGTGCGCCGCGAAAAACTAAGCATGCAATAAAATTTAAAAACTAAATGTCTATCAAGGAAAAACAAAATATTTAAAATCGTTAGACCAGTTTTTTTAAAAAGTCGTTTTTTTAACTTTTCGAAAAAATATTTAAATTTTTTTTTTAGTATGTCATTTTTATACATATATCATATTATAAGAAATTCTGTAGTTTTTATCTGGAAAAATTATTTTAAAAAAATCAATCAACCCGTTTTGAAAACAAATTTTTTTCTAGAAAATATTAAGAAATCGCAAAAAAAGTTTTTGAAAATTTTGAAATGCAATATTAATTGAATTATATCCTATTCATTATATTCATAATTAATTTTTGGAGTCACAACAGCGGTCTTCGGATGGGGATCTTCAACGGCAATGTATGATAAGCTCATTAAATTCTTATCTTGACAGCATCATCAAATGGGGAATAAGAAATGTAGAATTTAATGCGTTCAAAACAAACACAATGCTGTCTTCTGTCTCTAAAGCGTAATACAGCCCCTTGCCGTTATCCATGAGTGGTACTTATATTATGGAAGCTGATCATGAAATTTTATTGAAATCGGGATAATGGTTTACAATAAAACCGCATTTGAAAAACCGGTTCTATGAGAGGTACCGTTATTGAACCAATTTCGATTGATTGTCGCGATTGTTGGTAGAAAATAGCACCCTGAAAGTTTTTTAAGATCGTTAGAGCCGTTTTCGAGAAAATCAAACTTTGTGTTATTTTTCGACCTAGAGCAAAAATGAAAACTACCCCTCGAGATACTACCAAATAAATACCAAGTTTGTAGCAAGTCCGGTTAGGCTGTAGAGGTGCGAGCAGACAGACAGACAGACAGACGGACGGAATTTCCGGACCCACTTTTTCTTTACTTCTCTATCATCGTAATGTCTTGTTTGATTGTTAGAATTTTTTGCACGAATCCATAACTTGCCTTATAGTACCTATAATCGCAAGTAAAAATCTGGGCAACAGTGGGCATTTCTATATGCATAACGATTTCGCTACTCTAATGCGCCGTCTATGCACATTATGTTAAGTGCTAGAAAATAAGTAAAGCGCCAAACCCAAAATCTTAGGGTTAATTTTATTCACATAGAGAAGCATTATTATACTTGGAACGATTCAAAGGGTCTAATGTGCGGCAAATCAACGGATTTCTATTCTTTTTGTATGGATGGACGTATACAAGAAATATAAATTCGAATTTTCGGTTTTGCAATCAGAATTCTAGCCCATTCAAAATTTCGACCCCTTGCCAAGTTTATTGAAACCGTTGATAAAAAAACAAAACTTCGGTGAATTTTTCAGAGATAAAAAACACAGTCAGAAAAAAAGAGTCCATAAACAGAAGATGAACTTAACATTGCTTCATAAGATTACAAATTATTTTAGGATTCCCCTGGCCTATCTAAAGTTATCGCGGATTCCAAGAGTTTACTTAAATATTGCAGCTGAACAATTCAACCAAAAACTATTATTTATTTTCAGTTTCAAAAAAAAAAAATTGTTTATTTTAAATGCAGATATGTATAACAAAATTCGCGTGAGTTTATTCATATTGTGCACCAAGAAGTCTTGTGCATATTGGCATACCATCAAAATGAATGTAGCAACCAAATGCAGAATGCAAATAAGCAAATAAATAAAATGCCGTTTCGGATCGGTGATCAAACAATTTCGTTTAACAAAAATCGAGTCAGAATACAAAAAAAAAAAACCTAAATCGATTGAGTGTAGAATAAGTTGCACAAAGTTTTTTGGATATTGGGATGCAAATGCAGTTAAACAAAATACAAAAACAGTAAAATCTCCTTGTTACGGTTTAAAAACCTACATCAAGTGACAAAAAATTAATATGGTTGGAATACATTTTTCTTGGTGAACATAATATTCTATTGTTTAAGAGAAGTTCAGCCAACAAGACTTAAATTAAATTAATAAAGTCAATAAAGTACCATTAATTTATAATATTCTATGTAACTGAGAAATCTATCTTTAGAGGATATGGTACCTAGTACTTCGTATTTGTATTAATGTATAATTAATAAGAAGCAACACTGATCGCTTAAGATTGCCGTACTTTGTTTGTTGTTTGATGTTGTTTGATCTCTATTGATATATAGCGCAAATTTAAGAACCTCTAGACCACCGTTTATGAGGGATGTCACTGTTATTCGATTGATGATTTTTAAATCAACTGAACATGACGTGTTGTTTATTTTATAATCAAGACGATGAACCTTTATCAACTTAACTGAATACACATTCCGAAAGGCTGGATCATAAAATACTCTTCGGAATTTTTAATTTTTGTCATTGAACATGCGATTAATTGTAATAAATCCTTGAATTTATTTCAAGAATTAATTAAAATTATGTTCGATAATGGGTCTTGTGAATAAAAAAAAAATAGCTAAAGCTAAAACTTAAATTTTTAAACAAAAGCTAGATTTAGTGTGAATAAAACCCAGTTTAAGCTAGCTAGAAAAAGAGTTTTCTAGGAATTGCTATTTTAAAATAGCAAACGCAAAAATTATGTAGCTTAAGCTTGTTTTTCCAGCTTAAGCTCCAATTTGTGTGAATAAAAATAGATAAGCTAAAATATTGAAGCAAAAGCTACAAAAATATCAAGATTCCTATATCCCTGTCAAGAAACCATTGACTATGTAGTATTTAGTTTTAGAACTCTGTTTAGTAATAGTGCGAGCATGGCAGAGTTCATACGTGAATATGTTAATCGAAAAGGCTTCCAGAGCCCTAATGTAGAAGCAACATGAATTGCAATGTAGCTGAAGAGTTTACAAGAGTTTACCCCTTTCCTTGGTTCTCCGATTTATAAAATACTTGCTTCTACCAGCGAGTTCGGCTTTGTGGACCTCAGATTAAGTTATTGGTATTATTTAAATCAAAACTCGCAGTAAAGGTGCATTTTTCAGAATAAAAGTAGCCTGTGTAGCATAATGAATCCTGTAACTCTTTTATCTATCAAACTTCAAAAATTCGTGCAGTTGTCTCGGCATGGAAGCATAGCAAACAAATATATTAATAAAAATATACAATACATTCTAATACTTTTTACTCAATATTTTCGACGGTTCTTAACCAGGTCGTAAACGGCTTTGTAATCAAATATTAGGATATGTGAACTTTTATATTACCTAATAAAGGTTATTCTAATCTTAAGCATATTCGTCTTTATATAATTTCCGTGAAATTATAATTTATTTTTTTTTTTAATTAGATGGTGAGTAAGTGATATAGGTATCTCTATATCTGTATATATCTGTATCCCTTTAACTCTTTATCTCTATATCTCTATATCTCTATATTTCTATTAATCGAGGTGATATAGGTATCTCTATAACTCTATATCTCTATGGCATAGTGAATCCTGTAACTCTTTCGTCTACAAACTTCTCAAATTCGAGTAGTCTTTTTTAAGGTATGAAAGAATAACAAACAATCCTCCAGCAATGTAGTATTTGACATTAAAGACTCTCTCACAGAAAGCGTTATTTTTTTCCTGGATGAAAAGTAGCTTATGTTTCAATCCAGTACATTATCTACATACCTACTAAATTTCATTCAAATCCGTTAAGCCGTTGAGGTGTGATTGGGAAACAAACATCAAAAAATACAAACATTCACATTTTTAGTATGAGTACGATCAATTTTAGCTAAAGCTGCCTAATCCAAGACATGTGAATAAACAAAAAAAAAAAACGGAAAATGCGAAGCTTAAGCTAGAATTTTGCAGCTTAAGCTATTCAGTAAATTTTTTTTTATTCACATAAAACAAAGCTAAAGCTGGAGCAGTATAGCTTAAACTACTAGTAAAAGCTATATGACTTATTAGCTTTAGCTTCCTATACAAATAGTTTTTACTTTTTTTTTTTATTCACAAGACCCAATATCTCACACCCGCAATTTTAAGTTATATACTCCAGCATTGAAAACTGTTGGTGTCGGGTGAGGAATGATAAAAAAAAGAAAATGAATTCCTTTAACTTATTGCAACAGCGCTCTCACTTTTATTTTAAAGGACAGATATTTGAAAAACGAAAAGCTATTGAGATATAAAACGTAAAGTCGGATTACGAGTTTTAACCATAATTTCAAGCTTATCAAGATATGGAGATCTCAGGGAATTTCACTTTCATGGAGCTAAAAAATTAAATTCAATTGAAAATCCTGGTTGTCAAATCGAACAAATCTTTTTTATAATACTAAACAATCAATTTGTTCACATGTGAAAACTTCAAATTCGTTGTGAAATTCGAGATTTAATTTTGGTGGGAAACATAAATGCAGACAGAATAATCAAAAATCCAAGAAAAATATATCAAAAAGTGGATTATGCAACTGGTTAGATTTTTGGTAGTTCATTAACTACCAGTAAATTTAAATTGAAAATAAAATATATTTTTTTGTTCAAATGGAAACTTATTTAGAATATACAAATCGATTTTGAAATTCCTAAAATAGACTCTGGAAAGAGCACTTTGAAGATGAAATGGAAAATTATTTTCTGGGTCAATGCTAATTTATGGACGCAATACACAACAGGGATTCGCACACAATCTCCTATGGTGTGTATTCAAAGCACTACATACGCTTTTCTAGTGGTTTTATATCCATAATTAAGTTAAAAACGATTTGTATTGAATTTACCAGGATTTTGTTTAATTTTTTTTCTATTAATCGATACTTTGTTCTGACTTTGTACCTTCTGGAGTCAGGTTCGCAATTTTTACTTGCGAACATAAGGCAAGTTTAGGATACGTGCATGAATATAAAAAAATTGAGATAACAATCAAACATGACATTACGATCATAGAGAAGCCAAAAAAGTCAACAAATTTCCGTCTGTCTGCCTGGGTGTATTATAACGAGCTGCAGTCTAAGCGGGGTTAAGCGATTGCCTTCAAATTTAGTAGCTGATGTGTATCTTTCGGCATTCCTTAGAGGGGAAATTGAAATTTTATTTTTGGGGCTAAAAATAACCGTACCTGCCATATAACCGTTAATGAAAAGTTTATTTTTCTCAAAAACGGTTCCAACGATTTTGATGAACATTTTTGAGAATATTTTTTTAGGTATGGGCCATCATTCTATCAAAACCAAATTTACTGGAAAATTCTATTCACGGTACCTTTCATATAACGGATTTTTTTAATTTTCAACTTTCTTGGTAACGGCTCAATGGATTTCAGTCAAATTTTATATTTGAAAATGTAATTTTGTTTTTCTATTTATAATTATTTTTTTTAATTAAATATTTTTAAAAAAATCAATAAAATATTTAAAATTGTAAAATCAGGTGTATATTAATAAACTCTAAAAAAAACTGCATAACCAAAATCTAAAAAAAAAAAAACTGTTTTTCAAAAAATAAAAAATAAAAAACAGGATTTTATCAAAACCGGTCCTACAATTTTCAAAATACTTTTTCAATAAATTCCTTGTTAAATATAAGACGTGATGGCGTACTTCATTTTTACTAAAAACCGTTAAGTGTTGTAGTTTTGGCACTTTTTTATAAGTTCAGACTTTGTTTTTCTACGTAAGAGTTATAAGTTTCTATCAAGGATCGGTGCAGGGAAGTAAGTCCCAGGGAACTAACTCCACCTAGGTACTTAGGTTCCAGGTAAAGAGGGAATTTACTCCCAAAAAGGTCTGTCTGTTTGTTCGGGGTAATCCCATTAACGGCTGCACCGATTTTGACGGGACTTTCACTGGCAGATAGCTCATATCCTAAGAAGTAACTAAGGCTATATTAATTACTCACTTGGTGGCGCTGGTGTGGTTTTTTTTACAAAATTCGTATTTATGGACCGATTTTGACGGGACTTTTACAGGCAGGGAGCTCATTTTAAAAGGAATAACTAAAGCTATTTGTAGGTGGCGCTGGGTTTGCTTATTTTTCGAAAATTATTATTTTAGAACGATTTGACTCAAAACCATACCATACAATATAAACTTTGCAAATTGAGTACACAGTTTTTGATACATTTCAGGCGGACGAAGTCACGGGTAACAGCTAGTTGATGAAATAAAAATACATTTTTGCGTCGGTCGGTCGGTGTACAAGAGTTGTTCCAGAGACATTTCTATACTACAAGAAAATCTGCATGTAATAAGCACTTTGAGAATTTTTGCAATACTCTCCTGGCATTTTAAGTCATACACAGAAAAATGAGTTTCATGTTACGTAAGTTTGTCAATTGAACAAATTACAGCTGGGATATTGAGTATCCACTAAACTAAACTGAAGCGTGGCAATGATAGATTCAGCTTTGTTTTTTGCCGACACGTAGCAACTTATTTCACAAGAAAGTTGCTATGCAACTCTATTGCATAATGGTCTCGCTATACAAAAAAAAAAAAAAAAAAAAAAAAGGTGGTAGAGGCAAAATAGTGTAGTAGAGCTCTAACCATATGGCTTTGACGTTTTAAAAATGGTTAACTTTTTTGTTCATCGCGATTCCGGAGACATTTGTAGTTTATTTGTTTGGGAGAGATTTTCGTCCCTTTAAAATTGCAAGTTTATGTGGAATAAATCTATGATATTACTGCCATAATGTCTTTGCGTGCACACAATATCCTTGTTCGCCTTGGAATGAAATGGCATCCAATTATCTAAAACTAAAAAATATTAAAAATAAACCTTTTTTTCAAGTGTCATTATATGAATGAATATGTCAATGCAAATTCTCAAGAACATTGCAATTTTTCCACTGCCATCGAGCAAAATATGATAAAACATTTTAATTGTTAAGCGATTACAGTTCGACGACTGGAACGCGAAGCTATAAATAAATACTTTGGTGTCTGTCGCTTGACAAGTCGTACAAAACACACCCTGCACTAAGAATTAAAAAAACCACCACGCGATTATTTAATATCATGTTTTAAATAACAAAAAAAAAAAAATGAACTTAATGTGGCACGTATAAAGTATATAAAGCCCAAACAAGTCGCATGAAATTGCTTTTAGGTGTGTGCATTACTAGACACTTCAACAGATTATGAAAATAAGGCTAACCAATTGTTTTGGTCATTATTATAGACTTTGTCAATCTTCTTCTTTTTTAGCGAATGAAGTTTGTTATAATCTCGATTTGGACCTCAACTATCTCACTTCTCTGATTTGCCCTAGGGCACCGTCTCTTGGATTCGGAGAGTTGACCTCAAAGAACATCAGCAGGTCTCCCGGTATTGAATCCCTCCATGTCTGAGGCAAACTAAATGCAGGTGTCGTTGCATTGATTTGATCCAGGAGTTTTTTTTTACAATCATTTGATAAAGTACCAAATCTTTTGAGATTGACAAAAGTAAACCCAAGAATCATCCTTTGGTTGTCAAAGCCAGTGAATGATCAATCCATGAATAAAATTTATCAAAACCCTTGAAGGGCAATTAACCCTAAGACGGCTTTAAAGTTGTAAACAACGATTGTCTTTGTAATTTACAAATGTCCTACCCCTTAGAACCTCCCTCCACCCTCGCATAACATACTCAACAATGATAAAACTTTTGTTTTTTCCATTTTAATCATCAAACGCTTTCTGGTGTTTTCTTGGAATTAGAATTTCCAAGACCATCACTCCATGAATATTTATGCACTCAGTGAACTGAACATTCTTGACATTAACACTGGCTCTTTGATAAAAAAAAAAATATGAGAAAAATATGGAACACATTTTTGTTTTCACTCACTATTTCATTTGTTTCTCTTTTTTTTAATTTATTATTCATTATAATCTTTTTAACAAACAAACAGAGTGATGAATCAGTCTGAACTATTTGTTCTTGACTATGACGACTGCAAATATTTCTTTGTACAAAGATTAGAAGGAATACTGATGATCGGCTTAATTGCATATTCACTATGTTGGATGATTAATTGGAAGAAATTGTTAAGTCTACTATGCTAAAAAAAAAACAAACCATTTTAAGTGAATCAATTGGTAAACTTCGAAGAATTAAAATGGTGAATAACTTGTTCCATAAAAAGAAACAATCCTATCACGTTTGTAAGAATGTACATAGCTATGTATCTTTTTGTTATATTCATCATCGGCGCAAGGCGCAACAACTGGGATCCGGTCAGAGTCTCATCCAGTTTCGCAGTTCAAGTCTTCGGGTGTCATGGTCTACGCCACCCTTCCAACGTAAGCCAAGTCAGACATGTTACCTTCTACTATATAAATAATGGCTAAAACACAATCACGCTTTAGCTTCGGTTTCGCCTGACGTTTACAAGTTCAACCATAGGAAATCAATACATCTTATCACAATGTCGCTTTGGCTTTGACGTTACGTTTTGACAGAAAAAAACAAAAACAACAATCGAAATTTTAAAATGTCACATAAAGCGAACACAAAGCGTGTGAAATGTAACGTGACGAAGCCAAAGCGTGATTGTGTTTTAGCCATAAATTGACTGGCTGAACACAATGCAAAAACGGAACTGCATTACGGAGACGGAGTACGGAACAGCTGTCAAATTTGTCGTACGTACCAATTTTAATCGAAACACAATGCAGGTACAGTAACTTTGACATTTGAGTTTTAAAATGGATGGAATACCAAAAAGAAATGATAAAAGAGAGAAGCAACTTTTGTGCAACGAAACAAAAGAATGGAATCATCTGGTGTTATTTCAGTTTACTAAAAAAAGGGTTCGGGAGGGGCAGGTGTAAGAAAGATTGCTCTCTGCATCAGACGAAATGTCAAATTTAATGTACGTACAAATTTAAAGTCAACCCACCTTTCCGTATGCGTATTGCAGTTCCGTATGCAGTAACGTACTATTGGGTTGACCAAATACAGTTCGCGTGTATTCAATCTTTGCAGTTCCGTATGCATATTCCAGTTCCGTCATCATTGTGTTCAGCCAGTGAATCGCACATACTCAGCGTTGACCTATCGGACTATTTATCATAAATTGGGCTATCTTTTTTGTAAATTTCCGACAATAATCTCAAAATAGTAGCCCAATCACACTTTGGGCTATAAATCGGTAAGAGTCTACGATTTTGGTCGATATTTTTTCTTGATGAACCTATATTTAAAAAATCGTTTGCTCTAAGCATACCTTAAAAAAACCTTGAACAATTTGGCACTACTTAATTGTTTCTTTGTTGAATGCAATCATTCATTTTGACTTCAACTGCACCAAACTTCATTTGAAACATTATTCAGTGTTTTTTGTTCTCTAGTGAAATCAGCCGGCCCCGGCAAGCGGTACCAATTTAACGTTTTGATTTTGAGGTAAATAAATAGCAAAACAGCGACAGCGAGCTGAGAATTGTTTTTTTTTTTATATATGCCATGTACCGATGTAATAGTGATGCGATGACAATAATTCTTTATACTTAATATTCTTTATTTTGTATAAAAGTTATGTTTTTTGTTATTGTTTTACATAAGATATATGACAATTATTTTTTTTTAATTATTATTACATTTAGGGCACCGATATCGGGCTATTAGAATTTCGAAATTGGGCTACCAAGGTATTTCAAGATGTGGTAACCCTGCACATACTTGCTCTTATGTGCAGAGTCAAATAAAATTTGATAAATATTAGAAGAACTTCAAAATTTTTATTCGATTTTTTGTGACTTGATTATTCGAAAAAAGTACGTAAAATAATTTTCAGTGGAAAACTTTAATCGCAATTTTATTTCGTTAAAATATGTGAAATCTGATTTTTTTTTCAAAATACAATAAATTATTTAAAATACAAAAAAAAAAGTTTTCGAAAATATGCAAAACAAGGTTTCAGTGTCCTTTACTCCAAGCAATGCTTTTCGGCCAAGCATGAACGGTGGGCTCATCAGTTAAACCGTTCATGCTCTTCTAAGACGCACAATTAGGTCGATGGTTACCGACTCTTTATAAAAACCATTGCACAAGGCAGCTCGTGGACCAGTCAATAAAAATATGTATATTTAAACAACAACAGCTATTGCTAGTTGTTTGTTGTGTTTTTAGTGGAGTTTGTTGAATAATATTAAAAATAAGGTTGAAGTGAAAATGAATGAACATGAGTCCACCGTTCATGCTTGGGCGAAACGCAATGCTTGGAGTAAAGGACACTTCAACTATATTTTCAATATCTATATATATAAAATTCAAAATTTGTGTGTGTGTCTCGAATACTATGCACACAACCCTCTTGAGTGCTAAAAGCAATTTATTCTATAAGTCATAAGGAAGGTTTATAGAGCGGTCCGACTCTCTGCCGATATAGATGGCGCTGGCATTTTATCATCGCGTAGAATTTTACGTTCATATAAGAAACAGTAAAATGACTTGATGGAGGGCGAACGGCACATTCAGCCCTTAAGCTACCGTTGAATGTAATCATACCGAAAAACCTACTTGCAACATTGGTGGAGGATCAGGTATGGCTACGGTATTGAAAACATGTAAACTTATCGTTTGGGATTAATGCACAATGACCCATAAGAAATCGCTCGAGGCACTAGATCGTACTTTGCGAGATCTGAGAGGAATAGATTAACCAATGGAAGGATCAACACCCGCTGATGAGCTCAATGCTTGCCTAAAAGCATCACCACTTTGTAAAAATGTGAAAAAACTCTTTATCAACCAATATGCGTGTACATTTACTCCAAGATGTTTCTGATCAAACATTCTCCAAGCAACTATTGGATATTGGTGACGGAAAATTTCCAATCGATCATTGTATAAGTGAAATATTTTTTCCATCAAGTTTTTGCGAAACGCAGTCGTCAATTCAAGACATTGAAAAGATGGTTTTCCCGAACATTTCGACAAACTTCAAAAATCATGACATGAAAATGATGATGTTAACAAAATCAATGATCGAATTCAATTAGAAATTCCAGGAGACAATGAAATATAAATCAATTGACACAGTTACAGTCAATTATCCGGTAGAATTTTTGAATTCCCCGGAGCCGTCTGGAATACCACCACATATACTATCTTTGAAAGTAGGCTCACCAATCATGCTTCTTCGAAATTCTGATCCACCAAAGCTATTCAACGGAACCAGACTTTCCTTAGTTAAGAAAATTCCGATGATACCCAACGATCTACCGTTCAATTTCAAGTGATTGCAATTTCCTGTTCGCCTAGCCTTTGCGATTACAATCAAAGCTCAAGGCCAATCGCTTTCTGTTGCGGGATTGAATCTTGAGAATCCATATTTTTCTCATGGCCAGCTATATGTGACTTGCTTCAGAGATGGAACGCTGAAAAAATTGTTCATTTTCGCACCAAATTGAAAAACCAAAAATATTGTATATCCACAGTAATTATTTACAAATAAACATTTTCATTATCATTTATAAAATAAACTCAGCTTTTTCCAATCTCGAAATAAAATACTTCATTCATTATTTCTTGGGCGTAACAACGTACGCCGGGTAAGGCTAGTTATTCAATATAATTCAAAATATATTTGAGCTAGTAGCGAAATTCTGTATCTGCCTGTCTGTCTGTTGGTCTGCACAGATTTATTTTCAGCTACAGCCTGAACCTCGAACGGTTGAGCCAATCGTCTTCAAATTTAAAACAAACGGTACCTGCCATACAACCGTTTCACCTAGAATACCCCGTTGCTACTAATCACTAGTTAGAAGATAAAAGATAGGAAAGAATTTTTGGGCGCAGTAGATCTAGAGTTATGTAGTGACTATTTTGTCACTAAAAATCCACGAACCGCATTAAGCTTGTACTAGTAGTCTGAATAATTGCTATTTTCTGCCCGACCTGAGTAACGAACTCACGATCTCTGGGTTAGCAAGCAATCGTCAAATTAACACCTATTTTTGTTGACCGTATATTGATAACCCTTTTTTCAATTCCACCTATATTGCAATGCTGCAACAAATAATTACTATGACCTTTGACAAGAAACCCGTAATAAAACTTACTTACGCAGTTTTATCTTGCTGGGTTTTTTAGTCACGAGACCAGAAGTAGCATAAGCACAGATTCACGAATAAGTATCGCCCTACTTAACCTCTATATTTAAACCGAACTCTAACTAAACAAAAAAAAATCAAAACGTGTCCACGTGCAAATAAATATTTTGTTGGCCTACATTGAATTTGGTTAAAATTATTACCAGCCAATTCTTTTGCGCAACAAGCTTAAAGACTCTTTTTTATTTATAATTCTCTCCGCAACTTGTTTGTAGCTTTAACTACCATTTAACAGTCACTGGATTTACAATCCGCATTTAATTTACAAAATTTTGCTTCGAACCTCATTGGCCTGCCTAAAGAGTTGTATCTTGTATCTTTTGATTGCATTTGCACAACTTCTTTTTCAAAGCCTCTGATTCTCTGTGACGATTGAAAATTGATAGAAATCCATGCCGTGCAAACGGTGTGGCTTATAAAACCGGATAGTTTGAGTGGTAAGTGGTTTTTTAAATAATAAAAAAAAATAAATAAATAAAAGAAGTCGCAGACCACAAGTCAAGTATTTTCTTTGTTTTTGCTTTCTGCTCAATTGAAACGAAAATGGCGTTGGGATTTCTGTATACCTACCTACACTACGTATAAAAATTTGTAATTCATAGTTTGTTTTTTATCTTTTTTTTTGCAGGTAATTTGTCTGGGATGTTACGCTTCAGGTTTCTTGTAGATCGAATAGGTTGGTGATTCATGAGTCATCGTCATCCTCCTCTGATATATCATTAGGTGACGTCCTTTAACGTTTTTGATGATTATTGCGAATAGAGAACATTTGGGAAGAGACTAAATATTTGAATATGTAAAACCACGTATTTAATAAGATGTCATCACATTGTAACGAAAGTTGTTTTTTAATTAGGTAATTTGTTTATTTGTCGACAACGTATATTCACAAAATGAAAGCTAATTCCGCATATCTTAAGAAAAGTTTCCTTTTAGAATTTTAATAAAACATTTAGATCTTGTTCTTTAAAACCTACCCGTTACAGGGTAGGGTCAACATGCACTCGTTAGCTTTGTTCAATAAGGTGTCGATTAGGTTTTGAATGCTTTCAAATTCGTGTTGTTCGGCTAAAAAGAGAATCTCTGTAGGTATTTCTCGGTACGTCTGAAATTGGTTCAGTCGTGAACTTCCGAGGGAGACGAGTATTACGGATGAAAGATTTAGGGGAAAGAATGCAGCTGGCTGTCTTCAAGGAGTATTTTTTTTTATAAAAAAGCAATAAAATAAGGCAAGGCATGAAACATTGCGTCGATGTTTGAGGGACAGAAATGTTTCAGAGATAGATATATTTCTAATTAACTTCAATGCGGTATTCTCTATTTTACCGAGCAAGCGATGCTTGACAAGCAACTGCCCAGTTATACTCGAGTTTTTGGAGTATAAACGCTTCAAAAATTAAAGCTCGATCAAGAGAAAAAACTTTTTGCAGCATTTTTGGTGATCTGGAGTATATGTATAAAAGCTTTTCAGTTTCTTCGATGCAAGTGCCAAGCATGGACAATGGCATGAAGAATGTATGCTTAGCTTTAACGGCATAAGATCAGCATTCAGTTTTCAACGCATAAAACTCAACACGATTCCTATCACCCCATTTGACAATGCTGTGTAAATTGGAGTTTAATGAGCTTAACATACGGTACCGATTGCACGTTCAAAGACGAAGGACTTGAATCACAAAAGAATATGAAAAGCTGAAGGTTGAGTCAACAGCAAAACAGTTTAGAAGTACCAACAGACAGAAGATAATTTATAAAAATGAGGAAAAGATTTGGAGCTACGGGTACACTAGCATTTATTTGGTGGGATTCAGACGTCCAATACAACTTGTATCGAAAGGTCCAGAAAATAGCTTCTGATGCAACGAACAAGAATAGTTTCGATAAGAGCTTCATGCCAAAATCTATGAGGAATAGAGTGTACTTAAGAACATCAAAATTGGTTATTACGAAATATCGGTTATTGCGAACTAATCTTGAAGTCCCAGCAGACTTTCACACAAATTTTACTAACCGAATCACTTTTAACGATATCATGTTCAATCATGTCGAACAATTTAGCGAATTACTGTTGTCTTGGTATTGCGGAAAGTGAACTTCAACGTTCGCCTGTCATAATAATGCTATAAACATTAAAAACTGAATGTTCTAATGTCAAATTGTTGTTGAAGAACGTCAAAAACTTCAATCAATGATTTTCTTGGAATTTCATCGTTTTGCGCTGCTTCAGGTTGTTGCTGCTGATTCGAAGAACATAGACCAAAAGATTTGTCAGAAGGGTTTACTGCTGGTTGAAGTCTGAGTAATTTATCAAAAGCCTGTTCCGATGGCGTTAATGAGAGTCGCCGAAAAAGTCCCCCACGTATTGCTACGACGTCTTTTTTGTTTGTAGCAATTTTAATTTTCTGTTTGATTTATCCCAACAGATACAGACAAATGTTCGCTAATGGTAATAGGACGAGTTTTCAATTCGCCACATTTTTTGAGATAAGAGGCAAAAGTATAGGCGATTTGCAAACAGTTATTACTGTACCCAATATTATTCGACAAATATTTGTACTTACGATTATGGATTCGTGCAAAAAAGAAGAATAATTCTAACAAATAAACATGACATTACAATGATAGAGAAATCGAAAAAAGTGGGTACGGAAATTCCGTCCGACTGCCCGTCTGTTCGCACCTCTACAGCCTAAACGGATGTGCAGATTTCCTTCAAACTTGAAATTTAGTATTTATTTGGTAGTATCTTTTGATTTTTGCTCTAGGTCGAAAAATAACGTTATCTTCCATACAATCTTTAACAAAAAGTTTGATTTTCTCGAAAATGGCTCTTACGATATTGATAAAACTTTTAGTGTGTTATTTTTTTTACAACACTACATCTTTCAGTTTGCGTGAATTTTTCGAAATTTGTTCTATAACGGGTACCGTTAGTACCCATAGGACCGTTTTTTTTCCTCGACTTTCTCGAGAACTGCTTAACCGATTACAATCAAATTTGATATTTAGGAAGATGTAGATAACCAAATCAATTCGACATAAAAATATTTTCGAACAACTTTTTTTTATTTTTAATATTTTTTTTTTATTTTTTTGAAAAATCGGTATTTTGAAAACGGGCATTTGAATTTGTTTCTTAGTTTTGTTTTAAAATGTGAGTAATTTTTGTGTTTAAGTTTGCATTCTTGAATTTTAATTTTTTTAATAGTTTGTTAAATAAAAACCGTTCGTACTATTTAAAAAAATTACACTTTTTTCACATTTTCTAAAGATGGCGTTTAAATTTGTCCGCTAAAAACTATTTTACGTAGTTTTTTCAAACAATCAAGTCAGAAAAATCGAATAAAAACTTTGAAATTCCTTTAATAATTTTCAAATTTTGTTCAAAGCTGTAACCGCACATAAGAGCAAGTACGTGCGATCCAGTCGTGCAATTTATTTACTCTGCATATTAACTTTTTTAAATCGTTTTCTGACTATTGAATTGTAAATTTGTCATCTTCTTCTCTTTCGATTTATGAAATTTTGTTTATAACTTCAATGTTCTAGTACCGGTATACATTTTTTTCCTGCTCTCATACTGTTCAAGTCATTTGAGTTGAATTAAATGAAATGAATTGTAATGCTCTATTAAATAGGTAGTTCTTCTATTCAACAATCATGATATTCCATGTGAATGAAAAGATAGTAAATCTGAATATTGATACATAAATATTAATACCCAAAATAGTAATTTGTATTTGCTATTATTAAATTATACAAAATTTGATATTTCTCTAAATGCAATTATTTTTTTATGAAAATCATATTATCGTTTCGACACACTAAATCGTACGTAAATATCATTAATTACTCATTGTACCGGAATTACCTACTCAACAAAAATGAAAGAAAAATACATTCTGCGATCCCAGCATTAGTATATGCGGCTTTGCTTAGCTGGTTCAAAGCACAAAGAAGTTTGAATACTTCGTTAAGTAGACTTATTCTAGAAACTAAAGAAGAAGACGATCAGGCACATCGGACCATATGTATAAAAGGTAGTAAATGCTTTTACTATCTTTTTTTTCAATGAGGTGGAGCAACTTCCCCACGAGAAAAGTTACGAATCTTTTTGAGATATGTTGGAGATCCAGGATTTCAAGTTGGTGTTGGCGAAGACACAGGCTTGCATCAGAGTAAAGTTTGCAGAACCGTGCACTATGTAGCAAACTGTATTGCCAACAAATCCTCAATTTGGATAGTTTCCTTCAAACTACGAATTAACAATTAGCAGCTAAACACGACTGGCTCTTAAAATACAATTTCCCATCATGTATATGAGCCTTGGATTGCACCCATGTAGAAATAAAAAACCTTACTTTCATTCTGAGGAATACATCAATCGTAAAGGATATGCATCTGTCAATATTCAAGCAACTTGTAATGCGAGGGAACGCTTTACAAGTGTTATTTGCGAATGGCCGGGTTCAGTTCATGATTCAAGAATTTCGTAAAATAGTTTTCTGGAACCAATTATGAGGAGCTCAGTCAATACCGTTTTGTTGGCAGATGAAGGATATGGAATTGCACCATGCCAAATGACACCTTACAAAAATCCAGCTAGCAATAGCGAAAAAGCCTACAACAGATTGCATACTAAGGAGAGGGTAATAATAGAACGTTGTTTTGGTCAACTAAAAAGCCGGTTTCCAATTCTACAAAATTGTATAAGGCTTGAACTAAAAATGTTTCAACAGTTGTCATCGCATGTTTTGTCTTGCACAACATTGCAAGGCATTTAAAAGATGGTGATGACTTCGAAATAACAGAAGATGGAGGAATTGAGAGGGTAGCATATGTACGTTCCAGAAAATGATGTTAATGTAATTCAAATGCGAAGAAATAAGTATGCAGAAATCATTTGTAATGTACATTAATTTTTTTTATTGTTTTTCTTTAAATAACGGGTGATTTTTTTGAGGTTAGGATTTTCATGCATTAGTATTTGACAGATCACGCGGGATTTCAGACATGGTGTCAAAGAGAAAGATGCTCAGTATGCTTTGACATTTCATCATGAATAGACTTACTAACGAGCAACGCTTGCAAATCATTGAATTTTATTACCAAAATCAGTGCCCTAGAAAAGTTGGCAGAAAATCCGCTTTTTTATCGACAGCAATGAGGCTCATTTCTGGTTGAATGGCTACGTAAATAAGCAAAATTGCCGCATTTTAAGTGAAGAGCAACCAGAAGCCATTCAAGAACTGCCCATGCATCCCGAAAAATGCACTGTTTGGTGTGGTTTGTACGCTGGTGGAATCATTGGACCGTATTTTTTCAAAGATGCTGTTGGACGCAACGTTACGGTGAATGAACCGAACACTGATTTTGGTAATAAAATTCAATGATTTGCAAGCGTTGCTCGTTAGTAAGTCTATTCATGATGAAATGTCAAAGCATACTGAGCATCTTTCTCTTTGACACCATGTCTGAAATCCCGCGTGATCTGTCAAATACTAATGCATGCAAATCCTAACCTCAAAAAAATCACCCGTTATATATACACACATATAATATACAATTATAAAAAAATTAGCTCAAAAACTCTTTTTGAAAGTGACAGATTTTCCTCCACCTCCATAAGCCTTAAGAAAAGTTTTTCCGATTCTTTTACAACAATTGGCTTTTTTCCTGTTGCTTTAAGGTCCACTTTTTTCTTACATCAGTCTTAATATTGTTGATTCTTTTTTTATTTGTTCGACAGTTAATAAAATACCAGTTTTGGCTTCAAAATCGCTAGTGAAGAGCTTTATAACCTCTTGCTTCGATTTTTAGATTTGGGGTTGTTGTAATTTGCTCATAAGCACTTTATGAGTTTCGAGCACATTAACAAATTCATGATTTGTTGATGCAAAATTGTCCTTTCTTGCCATGACCTATAGATTCGATCGTTGTCCAACGTATGAAAAAAAGTTTTTACAAAAAAAAAATACTTGCATAGAACGGTAAATTACGATAAGATTTCCAACGGCAATTTTCATTTCACGTAAAAAACTACATTTGAAATCTAGATTTATCTCCATTTAGTACATCATTCTTATGTTTGTTTTTCAGTAGAATGATTAAAGTTAGGTACATGTGCGTACTCTGGAAACTTGTTTCGCCGCTCAATCCCTCTTACATGCATTTATTAATTTTTTTATTATTATATGATGACACCTGAAGTTGGTGAACCTGTTGGTGTTTTCTTGGGCGATGGCAGTGGTGGAACATTTCAATCAATGATTCGTGTTTTAGTAAATCAAAAGATTGGTCTGCATGTATGCCACCTGAATGCTATAAGCCTTTTAGCCAAAATTGACGAGTTTAGGGAGTTGTTCGAGGGATCAAAGGTAGATGTGGTTTGTGTCTCCGAGACATGGCTCAGTGCTGATGTAACTGATAGGATGTGTAATCTCGCAGGGTATAAGCTTTTTCATGATGACAGGCTCGATGGAAGAAGAGGATGTGGGGCAGCGATCTATATTCGTGAAGGCATAAAATGTAAGCTTACAACTAGATCCAAAGTTGGAAGCATAATCGATTTTCTTTTTGTTACAATTCTGTCAGACTTTGGAGATAACGATCTTATCATTGGTTCAGTGTATAGACCTAATCATTTACACAACTTGAGAAAAATATTTTGTCTGCATCTAAAATTATTATTTGTGGTGACCTTAATAGCAACCTTTTGCTGGAAAGTCATATGGTTGAAAGTATGAGAACGTTCAATTTATTCCCGGTAAATACCACCTGCGCCACCCATTATGTGGAGGAATCAAGCACACTTTTGGACGTTTTTTCGTTAATGATATAAGTAATGTTCTTCTTTACAACCAACTAGATTCTCCGGGATTTTCAAAACATGATCTCATTTATCTTACATATGATTACAATTTTACATGTCCTCCAAATTCTTATAAATTCAGAGATTTTAGCAGAATCGATTATCCCTGACTTGAGCGACATACGCGAAGTTTAAATTGGGGTTTTATCTTTAATCTACAGTCTCCTACAAATCCAATTAATCAAAATATCATTACACTATTTAGTTATCATATCCCTCTCAGAAGCAGTTTCCAAACCAGGTCCAACGTCCCTGGTTTACAAATGAAATCAAAATTCTTCTACTTCAGCGGGACCAAGCTTACAAGCAGTGGAAACGCTTTAAGTTAGATGCACACAATCAAATCTATCGAGGGCTGCGGAATCAAGTTGTTAGTAAAATAAGACAAGCAAAAAGACAAATGTACAATATTCTGAACCCATCAATAAAGGACAATTATGGAAAAATTTAAACAAAATAGGAATTGGGAAGCAAAATAAATTGTGTTACGAAAATTAAAATTTAAATGTTGATGAGCTTAATCACAAATTTGTGTCACTTCCTTCTGCTATTCTATCTGTTTCTACGTTAACTACCGTTGATGTTCCAAATGCGTCTCCTTTTTTGATAGAAGATACTTTTCAGTTCTCTTGCGTGGACAATAGTGACGTAGTTGGGTGCTTTTTATCAATTAAATCGAATGCTGTTGGTATTGATGGCATACATTCGGTTTTCATTAAGGCAATCTTACCAATAATCTTGCCCTACGTTACACATGCCTTCAACACCATTATAATGACTGCAATTTTCCCTAGCCCCTGGAAGTTGGCAAAAATAATACCTATTCTTAAAGATCGTAAAAATGAGGAGTTTAGACCTGTTTCCGTTCTTCCCTTTCTATCAAAAGTATTTGAAAGAGTTATTCAAAAACAATTAAAAGGACATTTAAGATTACATAAAATGTTATTCCCTATGCAGTCTGGTTTTCGCCAAAAACCATAGCTGTATAGCCATTATTAATGTTGTTGACGATATAAGACAAGCCCTGGATGAATGTCATGTCACATTTCTTGTTCTTCTTGATTTTTCAAAAGCATTTGACCCTATAGAACATTTCATTCTTTGCGATAAGCTTTTGAACATATATAACTTTTCAACGTCTGCTGTCAACCTTTTGTCATCTTATCTTTCCAATAGAAAACAAGCTGTTGTGGTAGGTTCCAAAACGTCGAGTGTCTTACCCACCGTAAAAGGAGTCCCCCAAGAGTCAATATTGGGACCTCTGCTTTTCTCCCTCTACATTAACGAGCTTCCATCTATTATTGCATCCGCTTCTATTCAAATGTATGCCGATGATGTTCAGTTGCTTAAAGGCTGTCAACTTGGACTAATTGAAGACTGTGCTCATTCTATTAACACAAATCTAGAAAGAATCTCAAAATAGTCTTATAGAAATGGTTTGATTCTTAATCCATCTAAGTCAAAATGCATTGTTATAAGCAAGAACCCTTTATATCTTTCCTACTTCCCAATCATTACGCTCAACAATGCCCCCATTGAATATGTGGAAACTGTCAGAAGTTTAGGAATTTTATTTAAAAGAAGATAAACTTGGAATAATCATATCAATGCAGCCGTTGGCAAAGTTTATGGTGTTCTTCGCATGTTATGGTCCTCACAATATTTCACCCCTCTAAAAACACGTCTAATGGTTGCCAAAACTTTAGTCATAACTATATTAACTTTCGGGTGCGAAGTTTTTATGGATTGTGATGCGGCTAGCAGAAGAAAGCTCAACGTTGCATTCAACAATACTGCCCGTTATGTATATGGCTTGAGAAGATCTGACCGAATCTCTTATTTCTCAAGGCAAATGTTCATTATCTCTCTCGATTATCTTTTAAATTCGCTTACATTATTATTTAATGTTATTCAAACACATCAACCTGGTTATCTTTTTTCTAGACTAAGATTTAGCTCCTCGAATAGATCTCTAATACTTATACATCTATAACTATTTGGTATCCAAGAGGTAGTTTTTTATCAATGCCATTCGCCAATGGAACACCTTACCGCAGCATGTTAGAGCGTTGAGAAGCGAAGCACAGTTTCGGAGCGAGTTACTGATTTACTTTCAGTCTATTTAAGACTGATGTGAACTTAAAATAAAAAATAAAAATGGAGATAAATAAAATTCTTTTTTTATAGTTTTTTTTTCTTTATGATTTTTCCTAATCTTTTTTTTCTGTTTTTCACTTATGTTAATATTCAACTTAAAATGAAAATTAAATAATGTTAACTTTAAATTAAATATTAAGGATTAGAAATATTTAGATTCTTTTTAGCCATATTTTCTATTTTGATTTATTATACATTTAAAGCTTTTAACTTCCTTATAAGATTTTGTATCTTACAGTTTAAGCAAATCAAATAAATTAAATAAATACTAAATACTAAATACTAAACGTATATTTTAAGCATTTGCTACCGATTTCTGATGAATTGGTAGCATTTACTTGGATGAATCTAGTATTTACTACTAGCATATGCTAGCTAGTATAAACTTAATTTTATGCATACCAAATGGAGTAAATACTGTAAGTTTTAGCTTTTACTAGTAGTGCTAGTATTTACTTGAACCTTTTGCTACTAGTAAATATTTCAGTTTTATGCATACGGCCCATCGTTAGTGCAAGGAAAAGTGGTGAATTTGGTAGTATTTCTACAGAAATTTGCTGAAAAAAGCTACGATTTTTAACATTTTTGAAATTCAAACGTGGAAAATGCGTTAGAGGTAGGTACATAAGATGTCAAAGGAACGAATAACGGTTCTAGTACGAGCTAATATGACCAGAACTGCTGAACAAAATTCATTTTGTTATCGGAAAATCAAAAAACCCAAAGTGCTTTGAAAATGTCATCATTCTAAGAGTCCGATAAATGAGCCTGGATTACATCAGACATATTCAAAAAAACATTTAAGAAATTGCGGTAGACAGTTGACAACGAAAAAGGAGGCAATTCTGTTGTTAGTGGAAAATTGTCCTACCCATATAAAGATTGATAATCTTACTTCTATTAGAAAGTGTGTTTTTGCACCTAATACAACTTCTGTGTTCCAATTAATGCATCAGAGTATAATAAGATTTCTAAGAGCATTTCAGAAAACTTCAAATACATGCAAACATAATTTGTAACATCGAGAAACAAGAAGGACTACCTGTAAAGAGCTTGTTAGATGGATGTTACTCTTCTGCCAAACTATCAAAAATTGTTCCAAGAATGGTGGATTTCACTCACGCGCACCAAGGCTCTTCGTTTAGTAGTCCGACATACTAACCACTAAGCCACGGGGCATTAAAAAGTTTTACTAAAAAAATTTTCAAATTTAAGTTTTTCAACAAGAAAGGAGGTGATAAAAACATGCTTTGAGTATTTACTCGAATGATGCAGATCATGAAAAAGAGGTGACTAATGACTTAACAGGCATTGAATTCCTAATACCTTACAATTTGATCAATTCATCATTAACATTTCATTTGAACTCAAACATTAATATTCGGCGAAATTCAGCTCTCATTAGAATATCAGGTGAGATTCAACATATAGCACTGGTGTTAAATGCATCGAAACCCTTGAAGCATATCTTGGTTGTTCGTTGAACTAAAACAGAGACGAAGTTGGAAAACATTTAAAGTTTATATAATTTCTGTATGGGAAGGTGTCTGTCCGCTAAAAAAACTCCATCAATAGTTTTAATCGAGCATAAATGCTACAAAATAGGCATTTCGTTCCGGTTTTTTACACTCCCCGAGTTGACAGCGAGAAACCATGCCATTAGAGTTACCTATGCACTTTTTGACTCTATATCGAATTCTATATATGTACCTATAAAAAGGTGTTTTAGTTTAAATCTTTATTGTTGAAAACAAAGTCGATTTTAGATTTTTAAGTTGAAAAACTGTTTCAAGGTAGGTGTTCTTTGGAACACTGTAAACTAGCCATTCAGTTCTAAAATGAATCAAGAAATTAGAAAAAATGCATCGCTCAAGTGTGTATTGTCACAAATGAATAGAAAATATTAACAAAAGCTGATAATCAGTAAAAGCAAGAACTTTTTTTAAACTCAGAAGCTAAAAACCGAGATTTGGCATTTCACCTATCGGCTCCCAGCTTTCTTATCAACATTTATTTATGGCATCAATCGACTTGCTCCGCTTTCGATAGAAAACAAAGAGGCATTCCTACAAAAAATCTACAATGAAAAAATCTCTGACAGTTTAAATTTCCGAATGTTAATTGAAAAAGTTTCTGTAATACCTTAATCCCAGGTTTATGAGTGTAGGTCTGTTTCTGTTCCTATTTTCATCCTCCTATGGCTATCCCGATTTGCTTGTCGCAAAAGCTTCTATTTATAGTTGATGTACTCTGTGTAATATATGTACATACAATTAAACTGAAGTAGGTACATGCGATAGGTCCACTAGGTCCCATTTTAAGTAGGTTAAACCAAAATAAACCTCGACCAGCGATTATCTCTTCCTATGCACTTATCTTTAATCAGTGCTAAGCTACCTACTTTCTGTTTTTTTTTTCTAAAATAGAAACACTATTACAATATTCTTATCGATTTTGATAGTAAATGGAAGCAGCAAACCAAAATATACATTATAAATCATTTCATACCTATTTACTTCGATTTATTATCCAAAATTTAAAAATTCACAAATTGATAGAAAATAAAAATTTTCACTTTAATAGTCCCTTCACGATCGCCCCTTCCGGTATGCAATCGGCAATGTAATGACAGTTCGATTCTCTTATATTATAATCCACAATTCACTATCCACCTTATTTTCGCTATATGCCGAGTAGCTACGTGGGGAAAATCAATTACAAATCGCAACGCACAATAGCACTAGGTATTTCTTTTTAATCTGGATTTATTTATTATCTCACATGAAAATATGATTAATTAAATTAGTTTTCATATGCAATTTCTAGAGAAAATGATCACAATTCGGGGTATTTTCACTACGATCCACATTTTTTTGTGTCAAAATTATGCACTAGTTCAGGTCAAAAAAGGGTTAACATGACTTTTTTACACTATGTACATCTTAGGCGATATGTATATAATGTACTACATATATATGTTTACTTCTTTTTTTTACATTTTAATAGCAACAAATTAAAACTCAACTAAACTCGACCTCTCGCAACGACTACGAGGAGACTACAATTTTATTAAAAATTCACTGAAACTGCGTTTGCTTCTCACTCCATTGGAATCATGGGATCCAACGATTGAAGCAACAAAAACTAAGGAGGAGGAGATGAAAAAACCAAAGCAGAAACTAGCGAAACGAAGAGTAAAACGAGTTAATAAAATTTGATAAAACAAAGACGAACGGTGGTGGAGCAGACAAAATTATTAAACAAATTGTTTAGATTTTGCAAATGTATGGCCAGATAAACGCTGCTGGAATTATTTTTACCTCTTCTTCGGCACTGGAAGTCGAACTCGAAGCCGATGTTGTCGCCATTTCAAAAAAAAATATTTATTTTTCTCGTTTTCGCCTGCTGTGCTGCCTTCTTTTCACCAACGAAGTTGTGAAGAAAATAATTTCCCTTTTGGGAATTTTATATTTCTTCGTGTTTAACCGATTTTTTTTTGTTGTGGGTTCGGTTCACCGATAATATTTTTGTTGGATTTACGGAGAACATAAAATAATTTTTTATGTTTGCAAGTTAGACAAACAACAATATTTGTGCGATGCACCGCTTCACGAATGGAAAAAAGATGCGGTGCGGCGCGGCCGTATCTGCGAATGAAACTGAAAATTCATTTTTCATTTATCGGATTTTTCTCTTGTCTGATGATGCGGTAGAAGCATCATCTTCATCACAATTATTTTCTTTTTTCCCCGTCTGGTTGCTATTGTTAAAGTGTTTTGTTTTAGGTTGTTGCTACTTTTTGGGGGATGTAAACACACAGGCAAGACCAACCAAGAACCTACAGATAGACAGACAGAGCAGAGCACACGAGCAAAGAGTGTTCAGTTCAGAGTCGACTCGGCAGTGATAATTTTGGAGAAAACCTGGAATGTAATAGCGCATGACCGGTGCTTAGAGGGTGACAGAGATAGAATAAGGAGCAGCTGGTATTTGGATTTGAAGAGTGCACAGGTGAAGGTAATGTGTAACGGAAGCTAGAAGGTAAGGGGATGATAAATGATAATAATTGCACTCGGAGTCGGGGTTCGGTTTCGATGACCACGATGGATGAACCCTGCTCTTTGAGAACCAAATAATTTTTTTTGTTCGCTTTGTTATAGTTCCAGTTGCTGTTGCAGTAACTTAGCTGGTTGCAGTTGCATCATTTTCCGGCGAATAAGGAAAGGTGAATGGGGATGTGGAATGTTGTGGATACTAAAAGAAAAACAGAATGAAAGCATTCCAAATCTAAACATACATATACATAGGTACGTATAAATACAGTGGTTATGTGGTGTCCAGGGAGTGGGATAGCATGCAGAACAGAACGTAGGTCAGTTCTACTTCCACTTCTACCCTTCCTTAGGACCTAGTTTCCGGAATCAGGAAATCCTTTATCAGGTAGGTACGTATGCAATAAGTAACAAATTCTGTTACAGATTCCAATAGATTTTTAAGTGAAAATGTACAAAGTAGATAGATAGATGTACCTACATGGTGGCTAATGATAGCCGCTACCAAAACAAAATTTAATAACCTATTTTCTATTTAATGAATTTGGAATTTTTTAGATTTAACAAAAATGGATAACTGGGACACTGAAACAAGAGTCCGTAGTTTCGGTTCAAAGAGAGTATAGGCGAACGTTTGGCGGCAATTCTCGAGCAGATGGACCATAATATGACTTGTTAACAGTTTTGCCGAGCATGGGACAGCCGAAAGAAGACCTTATCATCGAAACCCTTCAGTTCGGACGGGAAAAACAATCGCTGCTGTATCTGCTGCCATACAAAACAATCCAAGAGTTTTGACAAGAAGTTTATCTGCTCAAATGGGTATAAGCTGACAGACATTGTAGTCAATTATGCACAATGATTTGGACTTATTACCATATATAAAATTCAAATGGCCAACAAACTGATCACAGCAGACTTGCCGATTCGCCTGGAATTTTGCCAGAAGATGCTTCAAATGGTGGAAGAGGACAGAAACATCTTGAACTGTCTTTCGATTTAAACGGCAACATAAACAAACAAAATTGTCAAATATGGAGTGCTTCCTACCCACAGATACTCCATGAGATGGAATCGCATCCACTTCGTGTCACAGTGTGGTGTGCATTTTCATCAGTTGCATTGTTGGGCGCTACTTCTTCTAAGAAAACGGTCACAACGTTACGATAACTGGAGACCGTTACTGGAGCATGTTGAGAGAGTTTTTCTATCCAGAATTACGCCGAATGAGAATTTCTTTCAACTCTATGTGGTTACAGCAAGATGGTGCAAATCCTCACATAGCCCTTATTATGACAGAATTGCGACGAAAATTTCCCAATAAGCTGATATCCAGAAACTTCACATTCGAAAGAAGACCTTATCATCGAAACCCTTCAGTTCGGACGGGAAAAACAATCGCTGCTGTATCTGCTGCCATACAAAACAATCCAAGAGTTTTGACAAGAAGTTTATCTGCTCAAATGGTTATAAGCTGACAGACATTGTAGTCAATTATGCACAATGATTTGGACTTATTAATATATAAAATTCAAATGGCCAATAAACTGATCACAGCAGACTTGCCGATTCGCTTGGAATTTTGCCAGAAGATGCTTCAAATGGTGGAAGAGGACGGAAACATCTTGAACTGTCTTTCGATTTAAACGGCAACATAAACAAACAAAATTGTCAAATATGGAGTGCTTCCTACCCACAGATACTCCATGAGATGGAATCGCATCCACTTCGTGTCACAGTGTGGTGTGCATTTTCATCAGTTGCATTGTTGGGCGCTACTTCTTCTAAGAAAACGGTCACAACGTTACGATAACTGGAGACTGTTACTGGAGCATGTTGAGAGAGTTTTTCTATCCAGAATTACGCCGAATGAGAATTTCTTTCAACTCTGTGTGGTTACAGCAAGATGGTGCAACTCCTCACATAGCCCTTATTATGACAGAATTGCGACGAAAATTTCCCAATAAGCTGATATCCAGAAACTTCACATTCCGTTGGTCCCCCAGGTCGCCTGACCTTACTGCACCTGACTTTCTTGTGGGGTTATTGCAAACAGGAAGTCTACAAAGCAAAACCAACAAACTTGAATGAACTAAAGCAATCCATTCGAGAAACAATTGCGGCTATTCTTGTCTCAACTCTCCAAGCAGTAATGAACAACTTTTTGGTAGAGATACCACAAGATCTTTCAGGTGAGGCCGAGGTGAGGTATTTGACATTCCATTACTCCAGTTACAAAAATCACTATATTTCCGCCAATATGGACAAAGACACACTATTTTCTCAACAAAAAATAATTTTGGAAGAATCCAACACTGCTTCAGAGTTGGTTGGTCAGCATTCCAATTTGTTAGAGGAAAGCCTGTAAGATTTGGCTTCAAAAATTGGGATGCTTTGCAGCATAGACTGTTATATGTATCAATTTGATAAGTTAAACTTTCATTGAAAACCTTGCGCCGTTAGGGCCATGAGTGGTCCTCGATCTTTATATATGAATGCCTGTGTGACCATTTAATATACCTAGGTAAATTTCGATAATTTTTACTTGCGATTATAAGTACTATAATGCAAGTTATATTCGTGCAAAAAAAAATAGAGATAACAATCAAACATGATATTACCATGATAGAGATATTGAGTTACTCAAAATTCTGTCGGTCTGTCTGTACGGATGTATTTTGGACTATAGCCTTAACGGTTGGGCCAATCGTCTTCTAAGTTTAGGTTATTTTGACATTCTACAGAGAAGTTTTTTCAATTTTTTTAGCTCAAAAATTAACGATACCTGTCATATAACCGTTATGTAAAAGCTTAATTTTCTCCGAAACGGCTCCAAGAATTTTTGTCAAAAATATCAGTGTAGGCATTATATTTTGGGAAAAAAAATAATATGGCGGGCTAAAACGTTACCTTCCATAGACCGGTTTTTTTTTCTTCGACTTTTTCGAAAACTGGTCATCCGATTAATATCAAAATTGATATTGAAGAAGATGTAGGTAGTCTGTAATTTCGAAAACTTTTTTTTTGTACGTAGGTAAATTGTTTTTTTTTAAGTTGTTAAAAAACCGTTTTTACGATTTTGAAAAAAAATCATTAACATTTCTTAAAGAAATAAAATGGCGTTTAAATTATTTCACTTGATACGATTTAACGTAGTTATTCGAATCAAAAGTCAAAAAAATCGAATAAATGCTTTGATGTTCAGTTTAATTTTTTTAAAAGTTTATTCTACAATGTGACCGCACATATGAGGAAGTACGTGCAATCCAGTCATGCAATTTATTTTTTTCACAGACGGTAGTAACCATGGAAACAAAGGGCTTTCTAAAATTTAAAAAATGTTTTAGCAATTCCTAAACAAAATGCTATGTAATCATACACTTTCGCGGTCACCTGGTTTTTTGGCTGTACCAAAATTCAAAACTGGACCGATTTTCATGATTCCTTTTACTTGCGATTATAATGGCAAGTTTAGGATTCGTGAATAAAAAAAAATTGAGATAACAACGAAACATGACATTACGATCATAGAAAAGTCTAAAAAAGTGATCGACAACAAATTTCTGTCTGTCTGTCTGTCAGTATGTATAACGAGCTGTAGCCTAAACGGCTTAAGCGATTATCTTCAAATTTGGTATGTGATTCTTTTGGCATTACCCAGAGGGGAATTTTTAGGCCTAAAAATAACGGTACCTGCCATATGACCGTTTGGGAAAAACTTATCTTTCTCGAAAACGGCTCCAACGATTTTAATAAAAAATGTTTGAGAATTTTTTTGTTGGTATTGGCTATCATTTGATTAGAACCAAATTTGCGGGAAAAGTCTATTAACGGTACCTTTCATATAACGGATTTTTTTAATTTTTGGCTGTTTTTCAATCAATAATTTTAAAACTAATCAAACAAAATTATTTTAAATTGTATAATCACATATAATAAATAAAAATAAAAAGCAGGTTTTACAATTTTCGAAATTCATTTTTCATAAATTCTTTGTTATTTAAGACGTATGATGGCGTACTTCATTTTTACTAAAACCGTTAAGTTTTGTGGTTTTCAGACTTTTTATAAGTTCAAACTGTGTTATTTTCAACGTAAATGTTACTTGTTTCTGTCAAAGATCTTCCAATGTAATTAGGAATTTAAGAGCAAGTACGTGCGACCCAGTCGTGCCCATTTTTTTAAATATCCATTATTATATATTAAAAAAATCAAAAAAAAAATGAAAAAAATCATTAATACTTATTTGTATTGCTATAATGTGTATAATAATAACAACTACTCGTCAGATTCTGATTAAGGTTAAGTATGTCTAATAAATTGATGTTTATTTACATGCTTTGTAAATGTTTTGTTGTTTTATTTAGTTAAATAAATTAATTAGATCTAATTTTATTACATTTTTTTTATCTATATAAATGTTTCGATTTTATATTATAAAATTAATTATTTATAAATAAATGAAGTTGCATATTTATAAGAATAGTTTATTGTTGTTGTTCTTTTTTATTAAAAAGACAGAGACAAGGCTAACTGGAGATAACTTTTAACAAACTCACTTATTTTCTAACCTCATGGTGGTGTGGAAAAAGATAACTATTTTTTTTTTATTGTTTAAATTGTTATTGTCAGATTAAACCTAGGTGGCAACGCCATGCTAGTGCTTTTTCACTCAAGTAATTTAACATACAGCGGTATAGCTGCGAGAACTTTTACATGCGATTGACTTATGGAAAGTGTTACAGCCAAACTGAGATGCAAACGTCCTATCTTCCCTGTACTGACAATCTTTGTTGGACAGAGTATAGTACTGGTTTTATTTTATGCTGGAAAAGTTGAAAAAAATGTGTGCTTTTTTGGTGGCTGCATAATGTTCACATGGTGTTGTGTGGGCCTAATTTTCCCGATTGAAGGTATTATGACGAAAGAGTCATATTACATTCGGCAAAATTAACAAAGCTTTTGTTTGAACGAAACAAAGTCGTTATTTTGGAGTAGTCTTCCCAATCGCCGAATCGAAAACCAACCAATAATGCGGAACTTTGGAAAATAGTCAAAGAAGTATGGTCGGCACTCCGACTAGAAAGGTGTACACAATTATTGGATTACATGTCCAACACGATAATCAGTATTGAAAAACAGAGGGTTAATAATAGTTTTTATTTATTATTTAAAAAAAAGATTGTTTTAAAAAAGAAGTTTTGACTCACTGTACTCCATAAAAAAAAATTCCCTTTTAGCAATATGAATAAAAAATTACTTCGACAACGTCATATGAATGCAAATGAATAGAATTTTATTACCCACATAGTTATGGCAATTTCTTTTAAGTAGGCTCCCCCATCAGCTTCATAGACTCATGATCATGACTAAGCCAATGTCTAAAAGGTCACATCACATGGAATAAGTTTTTATTAAATAGCTCTTTCCCATCGTCATTGCATTTTATTGTAGAAATATAAAGTTTGAGATAGAACTTGTTGCATTAAAATTGAGTGGGTGATTAGTTATAATTTATTCATTTATAAGTTTATATTTAAATTTGGCTAAACACGTGAAAATGAAATGGGTTATTGACACTATTGTTTGTTTGATACCAAAACATTAAGGTGTGACAAAAAAAAAACTAGATTTCCATTTGTGGTGGCAGCCAAAGCATGTGACATCTTTTCCATAAAAGAAATCCGCTGATATATGGTGTCGTTATATTGTGTGTTCAGTGGGTTAAGTATAGTTGACAAGAGTTCAATCAACGTTTATTGCTGTTGATTGTTGTTGCTGACAAAGACGTCTCCGCCTTTCTCTTTCACTTAGAAAATATTCAGAAAGCTCCAACTGTGTCTAAAGAAATTGAACCGATTCATACGGCGCGTCGGCGTGACGTTGTTCACTTTTTTTTTTTTTTTGGAAAATAAAAAATCAAAATTACGAAATTACAAAAAACAACAATTTGATTACATAGGTAAATGTACTATTTGATAAAGCAACTTAGTTGTAGTATTATGAAAAAATTAGATTTACCACCTTCGGGCGCAAAAACAAAAATTCCTCAGAGATTTTCATTCCCACTCCTTCAAATGCAAATCTGTTAATTTACATTTATGTAAGTGGAACAAAAATTATAAGTTCACTATGTTAATAGCTTTTTATATAGCAATAGAACCAATTATTTATTTATTTCGGTAGTACAAGTGCTTAACGTGGTGGTTGGGTGCTGTATGAATAGGGTAGGCACTGAGTGGCATCAAACAGGTGATGCACAGTTGCTGCAACTATCCCGTACGCATCAATTGTGCTTATTTTACCTCCCCGCGGTAACCACTGGGTACTGGTCTGTCCATCCGGACATTCCTGCTAAACTTATATAGCGCGAGTGTTGAACGCAGGAAAAGTAGCAACACTATAATGCTCTGGTTTAATGACTGTTCTGATCGATTCGCAGAAGTCTTGCACGAGCCCCTCAGAAAGAGGACGTACGGCGGATGAGCCCAACCAATTTGACCAACGGTGGCGTCAACAGTCAACGAAGCAGACGCCCTAATGAGCTACTTCGACGTATTTGGAGATAAGGTCATTAGGACAATTCAATGCAAGTCAGGGCATTGAAATAGAGATGGTGGCGGATGAACCCTTAATGGGCCAACGGCAGCGCTCACATCCCCGAAGTGGGTTACTGACTCCGGATTCTCCGGTTCCTTTTGTCCAAGGAATCCAACAAAGGACCTGGCCCTCCAGGTTGGGGGTTGTGCGTGGGGTTAACAACCCTGCCACGGAAAAAAGAAAAAGTTACGAAGCGACCAATAGCCTCGGAAAAGGACGGATTTACTGTTGACGACCCGGAAAAACGAATCAAGGACAACGACCTTCGGATCTGCACGTGGAATGTTAGAACTCTTAACAGACCACGTGCATCCAAACAACTAGCGGAGGCCCTAGACTGCTACAGAGCAGGAATTACTGCCATCCAGGAAGTGCGATGGAATGGGCCGGGCAAAAGGAGGATGAAAAACTGTGACGTGTACTACGGTGATTGCGCAAGAAGACCACAGCGTTTATTTGGGTGCGGATTCGTCATAAGCGGTAGACTTAGGCAAGAAGTCTTGGGCTTTCGACACGTAAGTGAGCGACTTGTGACAATCCGTATCAAGGCTAAATTCGCCAACATTAGCCTAATTTGCGCTCATGCCCCCACAGAGGACAAAGATGACGCCACCAAGGATGACTTCTATGAGCTCCTCGACAAAACCTATGAGCAATGCCCTAAATACGACGTTAAGATCGTACTAGGCGATTTTAATGCCGAAATAGGTAAAGAGGAAATCTTTGGTAGGACTGTCGGAAAACATAGCCTACACGACACAACATCTGAAAACGGACTTAGGCTAATTGACTTCGCAGCGGCACATAACGTCACCATTGCAAGCACACGGTTTCCTCATCTCGATATACACAAAGGGACTTGGCGACACCCAGATCAAAGAACCGTCAATCAGATTGATCACGTTCCGATCGATGCAAGACATGCCTCCAGTATCTTGGATGTTCGCACCTTCCGAGCAGCTAACATCGACTCGGATCACTACCTTGTTGCAGCAAAGGTAAGAATGCGAATAACCCGAACTCCACAACAACGGAGTAATACTGTGAGGAAGTATGACGTCGGGAAGCTGCAATCGCAAGAAACCGCCAGAACCTATGCCGATCGAATATCCCGTAACCTCTCAAGAAATCCAGTACCGCCAGCATCAAGTGCCGAAGATCAGTGGCAACACTGCCAACAAGCCATCAGAGATGCCGCAACTGATGTGCTAGGTTTCACCAGACCACCACCACGAAACCTCTGGTTTGATGACGAATGCAGGCAGGCCCATGCAGCCAAACAAGAGGCATATAAAGCGACGCTGCAAAGAAAGACGAGAGCTGCTCGCGAGCTTTACGAGCAGAAAAGACGGGAAGAACACCGGCTTCTCCAAAAGAAAAAGAGAGAGCATGAGAAGCGCGCGATTGATGATATTGAGAGATGCTACTCCAGGAACAACATGCGGAAGTTCTACCAACAGGTAAAAAGAACTTGCCAAGGAAAAAAACCCGCACAGAAGCCTGTAGAGATAGGAATGGAAACCTTGTAGTAGAGTCAGAGTCGATGCCGAGTACATGGAAAGACCATTTCTGCACCATTTAAGGCCGCGTACGATAGCATTTATAGAGACAAGCTATACAGAGCCATGTCAGGTTTTGGTATCCCCACAAAACTCGCCTGACTGTGTAGGATGACGATGGAGAACTCTCGCTGCTCCATCAAGATTGGTACTGACCTCACAGAAGCTTTTTGGCCCTATCTGCGTTAACGGGCTTTGGAGGAGAAGGTTCAACCAAGAACTATACGAGCTGTACATCGACATTGACCTGGTCAAAAAAATACGCATATCAGGTTTATGATGGCTAGGTCATGTAGAGCAAATGGACAACAATGCTCCGGCTTGCAGGATCTTCGATTCCATCCCAGAGGTAGGTAGGTCAAGGAAGAACTCGCCTTAGGTGGAGCGCTCAAGTGGTGGACGACCTCAACCAACTTGGAGTGCGAAACTGGAAGCAGCTAGCCAAAGACCGAGCTGGCTTGATAGGCATGTTGGTTAAGGCCCAGTAAGTAAGTACAAGTGCTTAACGATATTTGCCATATAACAATTACGTTAAAACTATTTTATCTCTAAAGCCACTTGAACGATTTTGATAAAACTTTTATTAAAAGGTAACCAAATAAAATGTGTTTGTAAGGATTTGGAATACATATTATATTTTTTGCTCTCTATTTAACTTTAGTTAGCTAAATTTTATTCCTTACACTATGATGACCACCAAATATCTATAGTAAATTTGATAATATTTCACATGTTTTGAAATGAAAAATTGAAAATTCCCAACTAAAAGAGGTTTTCTTTTAAATTTATATTTGTTTCAGGAAAAATTTCTCTTGGCCCATTTCTATAATTGGAAGATCAACGTCAATCAAGTTATATAAATCTTAACCCCAAAGTGGTTATATTTTGTTTATAAGGAAATCTTAATGTTGTTCTTCGATTGGAAAAAAACCTTGAAATTAAATGTTTATTTTTATCAATCAAAACGCGCGTTTTAAATTCAATTTTCTATCGGATATTTTTTTGGACTTATTCCGGACTAAGATACTTTTAAGTTATTTTTAAATAAGAAAAGAAAACAAGTCTGTGGAATTTCACTTTTTTTTTTGTATATGCGAACAACTTTAACGCCAGTCATAAACTATATGACAAACAGTTCAAGGTTAAGACTTTTCAGGGAGGTCTAGTGAGCTTTTTTTATGATGCACATATGTATTTTTGACTTGATGTAATAATTTTAATTTTATGCAATCACTAAAACTTTCTTTTATTTCTTATATGGGAGTTGTATAATATTTGTTTTAGATTTAAGTAACGCAACAGTGTATTTGGTGAGTTTTATTTGTAAAACTGGGTCAATACTGCAGGCGGAAAAATTAAGGTTAAAAGGTGTTAAATACCTTTAAGAAAAGTAAAAACAGCACGGAATTGTTATTTTTATTCGAATGTGGTTGGAATTATCCAAAAATTAATTTCCTTTAAAAAATTCACAGTAGGAACATTCCTAGACATTGAGGGGACCTTCAATAACATTAAGAATAGTGCGATTCAGTAAGTCTTGGGCACTGTCTATTAATCTCTGCTTTGGATATTGGTGGTCAACAAAATTTTAGTCAAACTAAGTTTAAACAGTGATCACTCGTCACTAAATGATAATCCACTTAATGTGACTGGTACAGTAAAGTATTTTGAGTAAGTGAAAAAAGAGAGGAAACTTAAATAGGAGCAACGAAAAATCTTAAAAATAAATTGCAGGACTGGATCGCACGTACTTGCTCATATGTGCGGTCACATCGTCGCATAAAATTAAAAAAAAAAATCTATTAAAAAAAATAAAAAAAGTATCAAAACCAGAACACATAACCGTTTTTAGTTAAAATGGAGTACGCTATAATACGTCTTGTATAATAAAATTTATGAAAAAAGTATTTCGAAAATTTCAAGACGGATTTTGATAAAATCCAATTTTTTATTTTTAGTTTTTTGAGAATTTTTTTTGAAATTTTTTTTTATGCAGTTTTTTTAGAGTTTATCAATATACATGTGATTATAAAATTTCAAGTGATTTTTTTTTTGATTAGTTTTAAAAATAGTGATTTTTTCAAAAAAAAAATCAAAAATTAATTTTAATTACAAAAAAAAGTTATTTAAAATTCTGATATGCACAATTAATTTGGCTACCTAGATCTTCTAAAATATAGCCGTTACCGAGAAATATTAACCTGTCATATAACCGTTAAGTTAAAGCTTATTTTTCTCGGAAACGGCTCCAAGAATTTTAATGAAAAATAAAACATTGTTCTATTGTAGGTGTAGGTTATGTTTTGGTGAGAAAAAAAATTAAAGATGGTTGGCTAAAAACGGTACCTCGGATAGAGCCGTTTTTTTTTCTTCGACTATCTCGAAAACTGGTCATCCGATTTCAATCAAAATTTATAGTCAGGAAGATGTTGGTAGCTTAGGTAATTTTATTTTTAAATATTGTCGGAAACTTTTTTTTTTGTATTTTTAATAATTTTCTATATTTTTTTGTTCAAAAATCAATATTTTGAAAACGGGTAGATGGATTTTTTTTTTATTTTTTTTTAATTTAAGTAATTTTTGTGTTTAAGTTTGCGTTTTTGAAATATTTTTTTTTATTATTTTTTTTTTTTAAAGTTGTTAAATAAAAACCGTTTTATTTAAAAACTGTTCCTACAATAAAAAAAATTCACGCTATTCACATTTTCTACAGAAATTGAATGGAGTTTAAATTTTTTTTTCCGCTGAAAACTATTTTACGTACTTTTTTCAAACAATCCAGTTAGAAAAATCGAATAAAAACTTTGAAATTCCTTTAATTTAAAAATTTTGAAAAAGTGATTTTTTTTTTTAAATATGTGAAACGATTCTTATTTAAAAACTTTTTTTTTAAAAATACAAAAAAAAAACAATTAAAGAATGCAAACATAAGCACGAAATTAAACTTAATTTAAAAACAGTTTGAAAAAAAAAATTACCTATCCAGTTTTTTAAAATATTGACTTTTTTCAAAAAGAAAAAAAGAAAAAAATATTAAAAATACAAAAAAAAAAGTTTTTCGAAAATATTTTGATGTGAAATTACTTTGGCTGCCTAAAAAGTAACTCAAATATGTTTCTCATCATCGAAATGTCATGTTTGATTGTTATCTCAATTTTTTTTTATCTGCACGAATGCATTACTTTCATTATAATATAGTTCCTATAATAAAATAAGAAAAAACGGCAATTTACAATTTACCGAATGAATGAAAAACGAAGTTTTCAAGAATCTTTTTACATATAGTTTGGATGGTTGGAAAAGACAGCAAGTTTTCAAAAAATTTTGAAAACCATCCAACTATGTTGGTGTTGTTGTCGAATATAGTTGTTCCATGTAAACCCCCTTTGAATCAATTTCAATATCCAAATCCGAATAATCTTAATTGATCCTCTTTCTCAGTGTTTCTATGGGGAATGATTTCACCTATATCAATGCAAAAAATATGAAGGACTAGCTGTTACCAGCGACTTCGTCCGCCTGAAATTTATCAAAAACTGTTTACTCAATTCGCAAAGTTTATATTGTATGGTGTGGTTTTGAGTTAAATCGTTCTAAAATATTAATTTACGAAAAATAAGCAAACCCAGCGCCACCTACAAGTAAATTCAAATAGCTTTAGTTATTCCTTTCAAAATGAGCTCCCTGTCTGTGAAAGTCCCCTCAAAATCGGTCCATAAATAAAAATTTTCGAAAAAAAACAAAACCAGCGCCACCTAGTGAGTAATTAACATAGCCTATGTTACTCCTTAGGATATCAGCTACTTGCCATTGAAAGTCTCGTCAAAATCGGTGCAGCCGTTCCCGAGATTACCCGGAACAAACAGACAAACAAAAACTTCTTGTGCAAACTAGATGCCGTCCGTGTGTTTTAAGTGAGAAAAAAGTCACGTGATTATCGATCTACTGCGCCGAAAAACTCTTTCCTGTCTTTCTTATTCTTCTAAAATTAATGCTCACACTGTGTTAATTCATAATAAGGGTAATAATGACCCCTTGTTGATTGTATATTGAGGGTCCAAATTTATCGGAGTTCTAATTTATATAAAATTCTAAATTCGATTTCTAAGGCGTAAGATATTATTCTCATAAATGTATTGTTGTAGGAGCATTTTGATAAACATACTAACTACTAAGGAAAATCTAAGTTTAAATCTAACTACACCAGAAAAATTCAGGGAAAATTAACTTTGAACGACAAAATTTAAACTTTGAGTACACCAGAATTTTTTTTTATTGTTTCCATGACTTTTAAATGTAATCCAGAAATGCTTATCTCCCAACGCACTTCAGATAGTATTATTACACCCAAGGTTGACTTCTAAAAGACCAGGAATGATTGACATCTGACCCTGACAAAAACGAAATTGACAACCCAAACAACCTTTATTCAAAAAGCCACCCAGCAAACAATTGACCCACCGTACAAGCACCCAATAGGCATTACACTCTCATTACAGTCCCACAGTGTTGAACCTGATATTCGAAGCAGATGTTCACCATAAAAACGTTACCGGCGAAACGTGACGCGAATAATTCTTCCCGTTTATTCTATTTTCTTCTTCTTCTTCTTGTGCTGGTGCTCCCCATCTTCCGCGGGCCATTTTAAACTCCCATTCACATTGATGTCTTGTTGATTAATTGCCAAGTAAATTGGAATTTATGAATACATCAGCACTTCTCTTCGGATCTGTTTTGCGGTCAGAAAAGCTGGACGAGCTTTAGTTTTTTTTTTATTCACACTTAGCTTCCTATCTGAGTTTGAGGTTTTCAAACAAACAATGGCGCCAGAGATGAGTGGGGGGATACTTTGCATTTGGCCATATTGAATGGTTCGGAGAAAATAATAAAAAATGTTATTTGCATTTTCAATTAAAGAGCTGTCATTATGCAAATTTATATACATAGCTGGTCTTTCTCTTTTAGTGACTGCGGCTTCAGATTCGGCTGCGACTCCGACATGGAACTGGATTTTCTGAATCTAGATTGAATCCAAGTTAATTGAATAATCAAGAACTACTCACTTAGTCAAGTGATTGTTCTGGGTAACTGTGTTATTAAGCAGAAAAGAGACCAAAGGTCTAATAGTCTTATAGATCGGGTAATTGCCAAGCCACTTGTCGGGTTTTGCGAACTAGCACAAGCCACTTACATTTTTTTTCCAAAGATTGGCATGGGTTGACCTTCGACGAAATGAAAAGTGTTAGACTAGTCCACCTCGAAAAATTGTAAGAGTGGGATGTGTTGATGGTGTAATATGCCCTATTTCGATTAGTTTAGGGTAAACCAACTTTGTTTTTGGTGTTTAAACTCAAAGGAAATGTTTTGTGCAGATTGCGAAGAAACTGTGGTCAAAACAGATGTGCATATAATTTCGTGCAGGAAAAAAAAAAATACACAGGCTCTTATGGAGATGTAAAACCAAAATTTTGCAGGGTTGCGAATCTGCACGATTTCTCTATTTCTAAATTTCATGTCTAGTTTCATTGCTGCCACAACAACAAACGAAAAAAATGTAAATAGAAGCTATTTGGCATTACTATTGCCACCACTTTTAAGAAAATACTTCATCATAGTTTTTTATGGTTATATTACATTTTTCGTCACTTACATTAATACGATACAAAAATCAAATTTTTGTCGGATTTGTTTAAATTTTTATTCTCTAAATTCAATGTTCACACAAATTTGATTTTATTTACATTATTTTTAAGTGAAATTTTTTTCTTCAGTATAATAATTTTTTGCAACTTTTTAATAATGCAATAGATAAATGTCAAAAAATATGCACATCGGTTTTAAGTGCGGTTTTGCACGCAGTTATGCGTGAGAACAACTGAACATCTGTTTTCGGCTTTATACTCTTCAAGTTTCATTGCTAACTCCGCTGGAATTAACTCAGAGAACAACACCAGCGCTGAAATCAAACCAAGAATAACTCTTGCCCATCGCTGCTTCTTCGGGCTTAGAAGGATGTTGAGTAGCAAAGCCCTCCCTCGGGCAACTAAATTGTCCCTTTATAAGACCCTCATTATCCCAGTCCTGCTGCAGACGCATGGAAAGCTGATGAGGACGCTTTAGGCTGCTTCAAGAGAAAGATTCTCCGGGTGATTTTTGGTCCCGTATGCACTAACGGACGGTGGAGAAGAAGATACAATGAAGAACTGTACCCGGCTGTACAGCGAGACATACCTGGCCAAAAGAGTAAAAATTCAACGTCTCAGATGGCTGGGTCATATAGAGCGGATGGATATCCATGCTCCGGCCAGGAAAATCGTCGAATCCACCCCAGAGGGACGGCGCATTAGAGGAAGACCGAGACTCAGGTGGCACAGACAAGTGGAAGAAGACCTCAAACGACTCCACGTGCAAAACTGGAGGCAGCTAGCTAGGGACCAAACTGGTTGGAGAAGCTTGTTGGTTGAAGCCCAGGTCCAACCCGGACTGCAGCGCCACCTAAGCCTAAGGTATGGTAAGGTAGCTAAGGATATTATGGAATTCTTACTGGAAAATAGGCTTTTCCGAAGGAACGAAAGAAACGAAATACTCGTGATTTAGGAAATAAATGCTGATGTCCAACAAGGAAGTGTCATAGGCCCAGTATTGTTCATACATACTTTGTACTTGAGGCATACATCAAAAAGAAGCAGTCATGATAGTCACATTTCCCGATGATACGGCAATACTTAAATAATCTGTCTCAATAGAACGCAAACAAAAAGCTACATAAACCACTTGGTAAAATAAAATAACGAACTGGATAAAGAAATTGCGATTTGTGCTAAGAGTCCATGTTAACATCTTATAGCTTGAACCAAATCACTTGGCCAACGGTCGGTTGTGCAAAGAGAGAATTCAAGAGAACAAAAATGGTGTTCAACAGATAAAATAAGCCATGGTCATACCACAAGTAAAGAAAGTCCATCGCTGGAACGTGATTGTATGTATTTTTCAAAATTCATGAGATGAGCAGAAAATTTTGAAGACAGCTGTGCAGTAGTATGGCCAAGTGATTGCTTCAAGCTATACCTTACCTTACAAGCTCACAAGAATGTTTACAGTATGTCTTTCTTTATGAACTCAGTATCAAGTATCTTCACATGGAAAAAACACTGAAAATACTTTAATCTATGTATTTAGTTACATAGATTAACAGAATGCTTATATACAAGTAAGTCCCCAAACCGGTATGGACGGCGTACTGAATACAACTTTGCAATTGTACCAAACCAATGTAGTCGTATCAAAACAAAGCAATCCGAACAACCGTTAGTGCTTCATGCTACATGTGAAACAGTGATTTGTACACATACTTGTGTGTTGAAACTAAGGAAGAGCTCTGAAGATCTACCAGAAATTCGTTTTCCTGTATGCTCAGGGCCTGTGTTTCCAATAGAAATATATCCATTCGATGTCAGTATTTGTTTTTGTAAAGTAATCTGACAAAGATCTTTGTAGACTTACCAAATGTCCAGCTATCCCATTGCTAATGTCTGCTCTGGACTCCAGCACATTTTCTTGCAAGAACTCATGTAAAATTGGAAAACATTCAACATTTGTTCTTTTGTACACAGGTAAGCCAAAAATCAATTTTTCTTTTCAAAGCTACCAGTTTGTCTCTCGCAAAAAATACTGTTATGGATCTTCCCTGCAAAGCTAAAGCAGTTTCGTTTATCTTTTCAAAAATGTCTGCAAAATAAGCTCATCATGCAATAAATCAAAAAGGTTTGCAGATGAAGACATATTTTTGTCCAATTGGGAAACTTTCAACTCATCACGAAGTTGAAATAACCTAAATAAAGCTTTTCGTCTGGAAAGCCATCGGATTTCAGTGTGAAGAAGAAGCAATTCGTACTGGCATCCCATATCTTTGCAAACTTTCTTGAATAATCTCGATATGAGCTTCATCAAGAACTTGTTTCAGATCACTTGGCATTCTTCTCAACACAAATCCATAACGATGCAAAATGCAATGACTGCTGTTACTTCTTGGGACAATGTTTTTAATTTTCGAAAACCCCTTTAATCTTTTTTACTATTGCTGCGGCTCCGTCGCTACATATATCAATAGTTGCGGCTATTTTCAAAAAGTTCACATTAATCTTTAGTAAATTCGCTTACAATTGCACACTTTTAACGAAAACATCAGTAATGCTGATAGGGTAACACACAATTCAACTGGTGCACTATGCAGTTTTTTATATTTTTTTTTTAGTTCAAAACGAATGAACTTTGGAACTTAACATAATGCACCTTCCAGTTTCTTCAATGAAGAGAAGACCACCCATCTTAAGCACGCTGCAAAAGATAACATAACAAAGCCATACTTTCTACAAACTCAATTCTCGAGCCCAAAGCCTGTGCTCATGGAAATGGAATACTAAAGATGTTTGCAAATTTTATTTTCCATCTCTTTGTTTTGCTTTTTTTCGATTTTTAATAAGAACTCGAACAAGCCTACTCCCATGGGTACTTCAACTTAGAATGTGTGGATTCGCTGATTTGTGTGGAAAACAAGTTCGCAGGGAACAGGTTGTTACCTACGATTACATTAAAAAGAACTGAAACTGACCAAAAAGATATATTTTTTTGTCGGTCCCGTGACCTGAGGTATTAAGTGTATCGGCGTCGTTGAGTGACGTAATTTCCGTTGGGAATAAGATTTTGAATAATAAAACGGCATCTTTTCGGAGACGTGCTCAAGGAGTGCTGTTTATTTTACAGAGGGTTCGAGGGTTGCTGGAATAGCACGTTTGTTTAGTTAACTATTGTTTTAGTAATTTTATCACTGTTAGGGTTAATGAATGTCGTTGATCAATTTGAAGCATTTCTCATATAGCCAATACATTGTTACTGGTTTCACTTTACCGGAAATGGTTTGTTAATTGTTAAGTAACTTTTTGATGGGATCTTGCTTATACTTCCATAAGAAGTGCGATGAATTTTGAGTCAAATTGGTATGGATGGTAGTAGGTCTAGGTGAGATGGTAAAAGATAGAGGCAGTCCTTTTTTAGTATTTTTTTTTTCAAACTAATTTAATTTAATTCATACACTACAGGTCGATAGATAAGGTTCACAGTCTTAACAAGGAAGAACAGCTACTTTCTCCTGAAAAAATTCTCGATCCAAAACTTGTGAATAATTCTTTTGAAAAACAAAGAAAACTACGATAAGAAAAGAAAGCATCCTGAAAATCAATAGAAGTGTCTCGAACATCAAACGCTTGAGACTAAAGAAAAAACCTCCACTTCGATGGTCTGGACTGGATGGCTTTAATTATTTTCATTATCCGAGGAGAGGCAAATATTTATCAAATTGTCATCATGTGGCGTTATTGCTTGGGGTGAAGTATCGTAATGCGTAACGATTGCTGGAGTTCCCATCATCACGAATGATAACAAATGTGTATGAATATTTTTGTCCCTATATTCAATACAAAATTCAGACCCTTCAAGTGGAAGTGAGCAGGATAACGCCAAAATCCATACTCTCAGAGTCCTCAAAACTTGGATTTACCAAAAATAAGTTGGATTTGTCTAGCCCGTGAATAAAGCGGCACCAACAATAAAGATGCCGGTCCAAAAATTATGAAAAAAATAGGCACGACTGGGTCGCACGTACTTTTTTTTAGTACGCCATCACTTGTCTTAAATAATAATGAATTTATCGGAAATTGTAGAACCGATTTTGAAAAAATTCAGTTTTTTTATTTTTAGTCAAAAAAAATTTATTGACATTTTGGTATCAAGTTTTTTAGACCTTATAGAGCGTTTAATAGCATTTAAAATAGAATTTATGGAATAGGTAGTTTTAAAAAATAATTAAAATTAATAAAAAAACATACAAATTATGCGAATTGTTGGTATGCAGAATTTATTCGGATAACTAGATCTTTTTAAATATAAAATTTGACGATAGCTACCAAAATACATTTTTAGCCCTTAAAATCAAATTTCAAAAACTCTTCTGAAGAATGCCAATAAACAACACATAAATATGAAGCCTAAGTCGTGTAGTCTGTAGACCTTTAAACATACAGACTGACATTTATTGCGATTATAGGTGAGTTTTGCATTCGTGCAGCTTAAAAATTTTGAGATAACAATCAAACATGACATAACGATGATAGAGAAACATATTTGAGTTACTGGCAAAATTCTTTCCGCCTGTCTGTCGGCCTGTACGGATGTCTATTGAACTACAAGCTAAGCGGTTGAACCAATCTGCTTCAAATTTAGAACTTAAGGTTATTTTGATATTCTACAGAGGATTTTTTTTAATTTTTTTAGCTCAAATATTAACGGTACCTGTCATATAACCGTTAAGTAAAAGTTTATTTTTTCTCGAAAACGGCTCCAAGAATTTTCATGGACAAAATCAGTGCACTTTTGTAGGTGTGGTATATGTACTGGTGAAAAAAAATGTAAGTCAGTGGGCTAAAAATGGTAGGTACCCCCTTAGGAACGAGAACTGCTTAACCGATTACATTCCAATTTGATTCTCAGGAAGGTGTAGATAGCCAAAGCAATTCGACATAAAAATATTTTGGAATAACTGTTTTCTTGTATTTTTAATAATTTTTAATACAATTTTTTCTTTTCTTAAATCTTGGAAGTAATAAATAGTTGTATTCGTCAGGCCATCAGTGACTGCTGCCATCAGTGTTCGAAGCCTCTTAATCATTCTAGTTATGGTCATTCGGCTCAATTCTAACCTTATTTATAGAGTGGGTTGAATTGGTAGCTTACCTTATAATTTTTTTCGTTTTTCTCGGCTGTACGTGTAAAATATTAGATTTCTTAAATAACTGTGAACTATTTTTTGGACTTCGTTCAAGTTTTTTAGTTATAGCTTGATTAGAATTCCTGTCTTTAGCGTTGGCCGCCATCTTAAATTAAAATACAATTTACTTTAAATTCAAGATGGCGGCCACATTTAAAGTTCTAGGGATTCGAAAATTGTTTCCATTTCAATTGTACTTTCCGACTGCGGTACGTGTAATTTTTACAAATAAGTAAGAAAACATGTATATTATGTACAGATTTTTGTCCGCAAGTTCTTAAAGTTTTTGATATACACAAATCCGCTGGCCCGGATGGTATACCCCCATTATTTTGAAGAGATATTCTTCCACACTGGCAAAGCAACTGCCTAAGTTTTTCCATCGCTTCTAGATTTCTGGAATTTTTCCCAGAAAACAGCATTTGTCCAGCCTGTCCTTAAGAAAGGTGACCCTTTTTACTAGCTCCTAGCAACCCATAGAACTTACGTCTTTTCTTTCTAAGGTCATGGAAACGCTAGTTAACCATCAGATTAAGAAATATCTCGCAGACCGAAAGCTTCTTCATGACCGACAGTATGGCTTTCGCATCAATCGTTCCACTGGTGATCTAATGACATATCTTACCGAACAGTCTTTATATCCCAATTTCTAAGGGTACTCGGTATGTATGTCAACGACGATTTCCGTTGAAACGACCATATTTTTGAAAGTTTTTTTCCCCTTATGATCTGGCCACAATTTATTAAGCATTTATAGTCCGAAAACTTGAATATAACTCCCACCTCTCGACAGGTGCTTCTAAGACTGAAGCATGGCTACATCTGCTCGATAGAGTAAAAAAGAGCGTTTAAATGATAGGAAATAAAAAAATTTCCTAAAACATTTCCCCCTCTCGAAAATCGATGTAATATTTGAAAGAGTCAAGTAGATCTGGCCTTTAGGTTTTCCGGTCGAGAAAAATTCAACACTGCACTGGACTATGCAAGTTCTTAAAAGTTGTCTTCGTCTCGTCGATACGCAACTTTATCACCAAAAGGTGTATTAGCCAGATCCAGGAAAAAATACAAGAATTTAACATCGAGAGTTACAACCTGATCATCGATTTTAAGGCAGAGCATACGGCAGTGTTAACCAACTTTGGAATTTCTTTTAAGCTAATAAGTATAAGGTTATCATTCCTGATTCACGTGCTTATCTGAACGATCAACTTATGAAGGGAAAAGTATTTGAATCCAGTCAAGAACATGAAAAAAAAATCTTTCCCTGTAAAAAAAGTTGTACAAAAGGTTAGTTTGTGCGTGTGCAATCAAGCAATGACTAAAAATCTAGAAGTTCACGAGTTGATTTTATCTTCTTTTTTTTTTTGTTTAATCAACGAATGCAGTCATAAAACACACATCACAATACATTCCAGCCCTTCGATGTGAATTCTTTTCTGCAATTTGTTTGCCTTTAACCCAGTCAAATAATTTTAACTCTAAACAAAAGCTCTTGCTCCTCGACTAACAAGATTATAATAAAAGGCGAACCTATTGAACGTGAAAAAGCGAAGCCCCATCCATACAGCCACAACACAATAAGTAACGTAGCAACATCCAAATTCATTCGATGTAGACCAAGTAATCACACTTTACGTGCCCACAACATTCCCTTAAATAGCCGACTGACACCATCAGCCGTAGTCGAGAGTCGACAGTCGACAACAATCAATTTGTCAAATGAAAAAAAACCCAAGAACATGTCTGCGCCATGCCTAGTTAGTTGGAAAAACAAAATCAATACATTTCGAATCAACTTACCATGTAATGCACATCACCATCACCACCGCCATTGCAATGATGTTCCGGGCATGCACACTGCCTACCACCGCTCTGAACAGATTCATCACTCACACTGCTCCCATCGGTTGCCGATGAGGCCGTATCCATATCTCCATTTCCAGCCTTGTGCAGCCGTTCATCTACCTCATCGATTTTCGTGCACCGATTATTATCCGCTGTTGACTCTTGATCGACTTTCTTCTTTAAATGTGCAAATGGTTCCATGTAAATGGGTTCCTCTTGGTGCTGCATTGGCCAAACAGAATTGGAAAATCTTTTGATTACTTTCGCGTTTGAATTGGAGTTATTCGGGGTGAGAGGTTTGCGCTCATCGGGAGCAACAGAATCATAAATATTTGCGACGCTTTTGTGGCACGATAGGCAGTCTAAGAGATTCGACGAGGTTCTCGTTGGAAGAACCAATTCGGTTTTGGCTTTTTGTAAAAAACTACTTGACGTTTGCGATGGAAGCAGCTGGTCTTGCTCTTCCATGGATTTTTTCTTAAAAGCTAAATGATTCTCTAACAATGAGAGTCTTTCACGTATTTCGCGGGTTTTGGGTGTGCTGGTGGAGGAGATACCACAGCTGACCACCCGAGGGGGCTTTTGGGGCGGAGGACCACTAGGCAATGGCCTTCGCAGAGCTGCACGTATAGAATCAGTTAGACCAGGCTGTTGCAGCCGTTCGATGTCACTGGCACATTTCTTTACCAAAAAACTCTCCAGCCTGGCTGGCTTCTCGGGCAATTCCTTGGGTTCCAAGGCATGCTGTTTAACAAACACAGCTTTGTTGTGTTTGTCACCAACACGAAAGGCCGGACTACGTTTTATACTACTCCTTTTGACCGGATCACTCGTGTGTCGCGTCAGTCTCACCTCGGAGTCCAGTGATGCGGACTTGACTTGTTTGAATTGGGTAGCCCGCGATAGCTGAGTGGGAATTCGGGTATTCGGTGAGGACTTTGGTACGACACTGATGCATTTCAAGTTTTTCGGCTTCTCTGGGATGTCCAGAGAAGTAGCTGCCCGTTGAAAAGGATTCTTCTGATGACCACTCGCTGTTGCACCACTTAGATTCTCGAATTGAGACTTAATTGCACTGACTCGGCCACAAACAGGTGGTTGGCAGGACATTGTGTCCGCCTCCCAGTTCACTCCCGAACAGGATGACACTATAGCAAACACAACAAAGAGAAGGGGAATAGCGAGAATCACCCAACCGCGACGAAAAAGTGAGCATTTCAAGTGGCGATTCAATGGGATAACTTTAGGAAAACACAATTTTTTTCAATTTTGGAACACAAGGTGATGGTTATATTTAGACTCCTCTTACGCACTGTTGAATGAGATTCAGATTATATAAAACACACGTTGTTGGGAAATAAATTGGCATTTGCGCCGTGGAGCAGAGAGGTTTGGAGATCAAAGAGCCACTTAATCCCAGCTTTAGATTCTCCTTAAACTTGTTTGCACTAAGAAACTGAAATGAACCGAACGCACCATTGCTCGACTTGCAAATGGAAAAATGGACAATGAGCACGAGGAACGAGGGAGAGCTACAAATAGAAATAAATTAATTAATTGAATTGCTTTGGTGCCGTAGTCGTCGTCGTCGTTACTAAAGGCCGATAATTCTCAATCGCGCGAACCTATGAACTTTTTTAAAGAAAATAAACAAATTAATGGTAAAGCATCAACAGTATGGCTTCTAGTTTTTGTTTTTGTTTTAACGAATCACTCTGCAGTTCGATTTTAAATCCAAAAAAGACACAAAAGTAAATAAATAAATAAAAAAATGTGTAGCCAAGTCCGAAGTATGAGAAAAAAAATAAACTGGGGAAACTAGATTTATATGTGTGGTGTAGGTAGTTGAATGAATTGGGTGTACAAACAGAATAAACAGAACACACACAACTATGCTATTTGAATTTTTGACAGTACTCACAGTTGTAGCTATTTGTTGCTCAATTTTATGGTGAGAGAGGACAAGTGTTGCCGCGATGTAATTTTGGGAAAAGTACTACTAAAATGACTGCTTTTTTTAACGAAATAATTTATTTTTTACATATTTTGTTGCTTATATTGTTGATGTTAATGATATAGCGGTCACTGAAGAATAAAAAATAATTAATTCAAGTATTGGCGCATGTTCATAGATGTTTTATATGTTATGTTGTTGCTAAACAAAACCCGAGTTTATTGGTCAAAAAAGATGTGCAGATAATATCGTACAGTAAAAAAAAACTACACAGACTCTTATGGAACATGTCAATTCAAAATTCTGCAGGGTTGCAGAATCTGCACGATGTCTCTATTGGTGAAAACAGATGTGCAGTTGTTTCCGTGCAGTCAAAATAATTTACACAGGCCTTTATATGACCGACCAACCCAGTTCCTGCAGGGGTGGCAGTGACTGCACGATGTCTCTGTTGGTGAAAACAGATGTGCAATTATTTCCGTGCAGTCAAAATAATTTACACAGGCTCTTATGGGACCGACCAACCCAGTTCCTGAGGGGGTGCAGTGACTGCACGATGTCTCTGTTTCTAAATTGGCTGCCTAGTTTCATTGCAGCCACAACAACAAACGAAAAAAAATTAAATAAAAGGTAACTGGCATTACTGATATTTACCACACTTGTTAATCAGCGTTACCGCTGTGACACTTTTGCCACCACTTTTAAGAAAACACTTCATCATAGTTTTTATGGTAATAATATGTATTTCGTTCACTTACATTAATGCGATACTTAAAAAATCGAATTTTTGTCGGACTTGTTGGAATTTTTATTCTCTAAATTCAATATTCACACAAATTTGATTTTATTTACATTATATTAAGTGACATTTTTTCTTCAGTATAACTATTTTTTGCAGAACCGCACCTAAAACAGATGTGCATATTTTTTGACATTAATGGATTGCTGTATTAATGCCAAAATGCAGCATTAACATTGGACATTAATAAAAATAATGTAAATAAAATCAAATTTGTGTGAATATTGAATTTAATGAATACAAATTTCAACAAATACGACAAAAAATTGATTTTTTAAGTATCGTATTAATGTAAGTGAACGAAAATGAAACTAGGCATGAAATTTAGAAATAGAGACATCGTGCAGATTCTGCAATCCTGCAGAATTTTGGGTTGAAATGTCCCATAAGAACCTGTGTAGTTTTTTTTACTTCAAGAAATTCTGTGCACATCTGTTTTGAACAGTTTTCTAAATCTCATGCCTACGAAAAAATGTAAATAAAGGATATCTTGCATTACTGATATATAACACACTCGTCAATCAGCGTTACCGCTGTAACACTTTTTCTACCACTTTTCTTTCTGTGCTACGTTTTTTTTAATTCCCTGAAAGAAAACAATTCATCATAGTTTTTAGGATTATGTTTCCTCTTAATAAAAATAAAGTAATACACACGTAGATAATTGTAACTTATCTAATGGAAACTGAAATCATTCTTTTAAATATTTAAAAAAAAAATTTAACTTCTAATAGCCTTATTTATAAACTCATATTAACGATTGAGTGAAGTTACGCAGCCTTTAATATGCCTCTAATCAAGAAAACCTTATTTATAAAATAAATACTTTGATTAGAGGCTGAGTAAGATAAAATTAGTGTATAGGTTGATTAAAGCCTGCGTAAGGACATATTAGCATCTAAATGTCAGTCGATCAGTCAGACAATCGAAACATCGTTCGAAATAAAAATTCAAAAATTATGACGCTGCAAATTGACATTAAGGCAGCAATACTTAAATACCAGAAAGTATGCACATTTGTTTTAGGGATAGCGCTGCATGCATAGATGCATGCAGCCTGTCTACACATCTCTTTTTGGCTTTAGATGCGGCTCTGGGCGCAGTTATGCGTCGTGAAAAAACGTTGGCTTCGACAACATTGCCACCGTTAGCAGAATATTTTCTCATCTTGGTTGGATTGTAATTATCCAGCAAAAATTCCGGGGCAAAGTTTTATTTCTCCCCGTAAAATTTGCCAAATTTGCTGTAATGAACAAAAAATTTGGTTCATTTGGTATTGGGTGCTTGGTTAATTTAGTTTCATACTTTGACGTGTGGCAGCTAATACGTTTTAAATTAAATTAAGAAGGATTGCAACACATACCCTTACCTTCAGGAATAAGATTTTTGGCAGCACTTAAATTTAACTTCATCTAATTGGAGTGAATAAATGAACATAATGGAAAGTGGCGCCGCATTTTAACGTTTTTTTTAGTTGATTTTGCGAATCTCGTTTGGCCGGCAATTCTCAGCCGACAAATTAAAAATTGTACAAAAAAAAAACTTTAAAATAATATTTTCTACTAAAACTATCGTTTTTATAAGTTTACCATTACAATGCCAAGTCTCCTAGATTCCTGTGAAAAGTATTTCAATACTCGTAGTCTATACGAACTCTTGGAAGTTCCCAAAGAATCCATTGAAAAAGATAGTAAGTTTTATGTAATTTTAACTTTGATTTTGCCTTTTAAACATCCAATTGTTTCTATTTAGTTAAAAAGGCATATTACACATTATCATTAAAAGTCCACCCAGACCGAGTGCCGGAGGCAGAAAAAGAAATTGCCACAGAAAAATTCAAAGTCCTTTCAAAAGTTCATCAAATCCTTACGGACAAGAACAAAAAGGATTTGTATGATGAACAGGGCATTATTGAAGATGAGGATGAGGAGGGAAGTCTTTTCACATGGCTGGAATTGTGGAAGAAGATCTTCAAACCAATCACAACAGAAGACATCGAGAATTACGAAAAGGAGTATGTTGGTGAGAACAAAGAAGAAAAATGCAGAAGATTTTCAAGATTACCGATGATTTGTTTGGTTATCCTTTGTAGGATCCGAATTGGAACGTGCTGATATCAAAAAGGCATATCTTGGCGGAAAGGGATGCATAAATCACATCATCAATTCAGTCCCCTTCATTGCCATAGAGGATGAGCCGCGTTTGAAGGATATTGTTCAAGGTAAGAAGATTATGGAGATGCTCCTACATCTTGTGAACCTGAAAACCATTTCAGAAATGATCGATGCCGAGGAAGTCCCCGAGTACAAAGTATTCACAAACGAACCAGCAGCGAAGCGTAAACGTCGCCACAAGAAATACGCCCGCGAGAAGGTCGAATCCGAGGAAATCAAGAAAAACATCATAGAATCAACCAACCTGACACTGGAACAACAAATTATGAAACGTCAGGAGAGCCGACAGAACGATTTCGCCTCCTTAATGGATCGACTTGCCGACAAGTACGGAGGAGACGATGACGATGATGATATCGTTGACTTTGATGCAATCGCTCCCAAGGGAAAGAAGAAAATCAAGAAGAAGGTAGTTGAAAAAACAAATAAACGAACACCACAAAAGGCCAAAGAAAGAGTAGTCCGCAATGGAAAAGTCAAGAAGACAAAGGCCAATTAGAGTAGAGTTAACCATTTTTGTTATGCATTGTTCATCTTGTTGTCCAAATCCTTAGTGCGACAATTTATTTTTTAAGTTCCGTTTTGAGTTAAATATACATTTATTCAATCAACCACAACTCACTGCTTGGATGCAGTCGCTGGGCAAATTAATTGATGGATCGGAGAGCTCATGCAGATTTGTGCAGCCAATCTTTTAAATTCTTTTAAATTGGCCAACGACTGTCGATTTTCTTTTTTTGTATTTCATTATTCATTGATGCTAGTTTTAAGTATGCACAAGTTACAATATAAGAGTGGAGACATCATTATGTGGACGACACTAGAATGTTCTCATAGTCGAGATGGGTCCGGATTTCGGAGTTCGTCAAAGCTACATGATTATTTTATTTTATAAGGTTTCTGTAGGTAAGAGTTATAGTTTTAAGAGTCGATAGCTCAGCTGCAAAATATTAACCATTCTTCAGAAGGAAACTGTTATTCGTTTTCATCATTTGAAATATCTTCAATTAATTCGGGGGTCGAATTTCCATCAACATCTTTAATGGACTCCGACAAGGGGATGGTGTTGCTTGCATCCGCTTTAATCCCTCAACAAGAGGGACTATCTTCACCAAGTCCAGCCAGATAGGCTTGCGCATCAAGATTATCTGTAGAAATCAACAAGCTGTATAAGACTATTTCATTTAGCTTGAGCCTGCCGCACAAAACCTGGGGCTGCATATTAATGAAGGGAAGACTAAGTACCTGGTGACTACGTCAACGAGAAGTGTTGGTCCAACTATCAGGGTAATGGAGCATGAATTTCAAGTACTGCAGTCTCTTAACTACCTTGGCTGAAAAATACGCAGGCGGCTGCTAAAATCCAACAGAACCTACTATAGTCGGTCTCGGTGAAGACATTTTTTTTTATATATAATTAGCGCTCGCACAAGGGATTATTTTTTTCCCTTTTAATGTAGAGCACACTGCGCGGGCAATAAGAAGATAGGAGGTGTCGATTAACATTGGTTTTGAATGCTTGCAAATTGAAATGGCAAGGGAAAATCTCGCCGGGTAAACTATTCGAAATTCGTGTTGTTCGGCTAAAAAAAGAATGCCTATATTTCATGGTACGTCCGAAATTGGGCTCAAGGGTGAACTGTTGAGCATTCCTTGCGAGACGAGTATTACAGGAGAAACTTTTAAGGGGAGGAATGCAGCTGGCTACTTCGAGTGAAAATTTCTTGTAAAAGAAACGATAAAATAAGGAAAGACATGAAACATTGCGTCGGTGTTCGAGAGAGGCAATTGTTTCAGCGGCAGTTCTATGTCCTATCAATCTTAACGCTCGATTTTGTATTCTATAAAAGCAGGTGAAGTGATGTTTGCGAAGCACCTGACCAGAGGTGGGAGTTATACTCGAGTTTAGGGCTTTATAAATTGTAGCCAGATCAGAAGGAGAAAAATACTTCTTACACCGATATAGAAAACCTAAGCACTTAGCAGCATTCTTAGCTATCTTAAGTATTTATATGGCCGTTCCAACGGAGGTCGTCGTTGACACACATACCGAGTACTGCCATTCATGGACAATGGCATTGGGGGTATGTTTAGCTTTAACGACAGAAGACATCATTGAGTTTTCCAAGCATTAAACTCCACACGATTCCTATTACCCCATTTAACAATGCTTTATAAATCGGAGTTTAATGAGCTTGACATACGGTAGCGTTGCAATTGTACGTCCGAAGGCGAAGGACGTGAATTATCGAACGAATATGAAAAGCTGAGGGTAGAGTCGTCAGCAAAACAGTTAAGTGGATTAGAAAAAACAGACAGAAGATCATTTATAAAAATGAGAAAAAGAGTTGGAGACAGAACAGACCCCTGGGGCACACCAGCACCAGAATCAGACTTGAATCCGTCCAATACAACTTGTATTAAACGGTCCAGAAGATAGCTTCTAATCCAATATCAATATCAAGATATCAAGAGCGATAATCTTACTTTCGCCAAAGCGATGTAAAGATTTGCTCCACTGTTCGGTGAGATATGCCATCAGATAACCAGTGGAACGGTTGCTGCAAAGCCATACTGACGGTCATGGAGCAGCTTTCGATCTTCGAGATATTCCTTAAGTTGACAGTTAATCAGCGTTTCCATGACCTTAGAAAGAAGGGATGTCAGTGCTATGGGTCGGTAAGGGGAGGGGGAGGATGGGTCACCTTTCTTAGGAACAGGCTGGACAAATGCTGTTTTCCATCTTCTAGGAAAGTTTCCAGAAGAGTAGGAGCGATGGAAAAGCTTACGCAGTGGCTTTGCCAGTGTGGAAGAACACCTCTTTAGAACAATCGGGGGCTTACCATCCGGGCCAGCGGATTTGTGTATATCGAGATCTTTGAGAACCCTTGCTACTTTATTAATGCGGAAAAAAATCTGTCCCATGGAAAAATTTACATTCTGGCAGCGAAATGGGCGGCGAGCAAGTTTGCCTTCTCTGAAGATTAGACAATAGGTTTGTCATTAGCGATGAGCGTTGGAACCCAAGATGATGATTTGTACTGCCTTTGGGACATTGCAAAATTATTTGCCGTAATTTTTGTTAATGCAAAAATTTGGTCCTTTCAATAACGGAGTTGCATAAGTTCCTTGCTTGTTAGTGCTTTCTCCGATTTTCCTCTGTTGGGTTGGCTTTGTAAGATCGGAAACTTACTTCTTTGAACCTGATAGCTTCTTTACACTCAGAGTTAAGCCAGTACTTTTCTTTAGGCTTGGTGCTTTTTACTCTATGAGGCATCAATGTCACTATCGAGGAAGCATAGTGACCAAGTAAAGTTTCAGAAAAAAATATTCAGGCCGTCCCAGTTGGCTTTCTCGTATTGCCAAACGGTCCTGGTGGGAACTTTTTCTTTAACTTTTAGGGCTAAAAACAACGATACCTGCTGCCATATAACGGTTAAGGAAAAGCTTATTTTTCTCGAAAACGGCCCCGAAGATGTTGATAAAAGTTTTTGATTTTTGTTGGTACTAGCTATCATCTAATCTGAATCAAATTTACCGGAAAAGTCTACTAACGGTACGTTTAATACAACGGTTTTTTTTTAATTTTCGACTTTCTCGGTAACGACTCAATGGATTTTAATAAAAATTTATATTTGAAAATATCCAAGGTAGCAAAATCAATTCTGCATTCCAAAATTTTGAATAATTATTTTTTTCTATTTATAATAAAATTTTGAATTTATTTTTAAAATTCAATATTTTGAAAACTTATCAAAAAAATATTTTAAATTTTAAAATCAGGTGCACATTTATAAACTACAAAAAACTGCATACCAATATTTGAAAAAAATTTCAAAAAAACTAAAAACAAAAAACAGGATTATATCAAAACTTACAATTTTCGAAATACTTTTTTTTTTATAAATTCTTTGTTATTTAAGATATATGATGGCGAAATTCATTTTTACCAAAAACCGTTTAGAATTGTGGTTTTGATACTTTTTATAAGTACAAACTGTGTTATTTTCAACGTTAATGTTACTGCTTTCTGCCAAAGATTTTGCTTTCCAATAAAATTAGGCATATAAGAGCAAGAACGTGCCAATTTTTTTTTTGTAGTTAGGTGATGGGAACATTTTTTTTGACATTTTTTTTCTATTGCCAATACCTACAAAAATACTATCAAAAATGTCCATCAAAATCGTTGTAACCCTTTTTTAAGAAAAAAATAAGCCTTTCTTTATTATATGAAAGGCGGTTATTTTTAGCCCTACAAATACATTTTCAGAAACCCCTCTGAGGAATGACAATAGAACCACGCTAACCAAATTTGAAGGTAATTGCTTAAGCCGTTTAGGCTGCAGCTCATAATACAGACGGACAGACATACAGACATTTTGTGTCAATAAATTTTTAGGCTTCTACATGATTGTAGTGTCATGTTTGATCATTATCTCAAGTCTTCAAAGCTAATAACAAAACAAAAAATGTGTTCAATACATTAGTCCGATATTACACAGTTCTTGGTGAGGCAGCTCTTTTAAAATCCCCTATTTAGTTTTCATTCCGTGATGCTAGTGAGTCCCTTATTCCACAGTGCTTCGTGAGGCATCTCTCTTGAATCATGACATGACTCAAATTCAAAAGTTGTATATTTTCCAGCAATTGTTTTGTTTCGTTGCCTTAGAAACACAATGCAGATATGCACGGAAAGAAAAACTTCGCAAAAATGGAACTCTAATTCGTTACACAACATACCGGGAAGATCTTCTTCCATCTTTTACTACGTTTGCATGGAGGATTAAATGCGAATTGAATCAGGATTTAGGAACTTGTATACCTACATACATCGAAGCGATCAATCAGGTGAGCTGGATCCAATCGAAAATAAAAAGAATCTGTATACAGAAACTTTAATTCTGGCATCTTCATATACCTGGATCGAAATTTCAATTTGGATTGAATTCGATTCGTGAATCCGCTCTTGTAAACGTAGTATTTTTTCGATTGATTGTTCTTTTTGTTCGCCCTTCATTGATGCATGCCTCACTAGTCATGAAGCACCATGTAATACAAGCCTAGGCTTGCATTTTAGTAATCTTTTGTTATTGATTAATAACAAATATTATTTTACTGATGCAAAAACTATTCTTTTATTTGTGTTAAATAACTTAAATTTAATTATTTTTAAATCTTACTTTACTGCCAAATACAAACTGCGACTTGTCCAGCGACATCTAGCATCTCACATCAACTCTACGTTTCGAACAAATTGTCTGATGCAATCCTGAAAATCGCACTCCCCAAAGCCAAACAACAGTATATCGAAAAGTTTTTTTCATTTCATTTCATTTCAAGTTGACCGAGAAGAAACAAACGACAAATGAGTGTGATTAGTGTTATTAATGAATAATCCGTGATTAATCCAAGTATATTTACTAAAAATTATAATTATAATGAGTGTTAAATATTCAGAACAATTTTATTGTCTCAATAAAGAGAAATAAATAAAAAAAACGAGAAAATCGATTTGAAAATAAATTTTTTTCTCATTCGTGTGATTCCATTTTATCGACACGCAGTGAAAGTAAAATAAACAATAAAAACCTGTTCAGGAAATTTTGTGAAAAATCATAATCATTTGATTTTTAAACTACATATTCAAAATTATATGTGCAATCTTCAAAGGAAATTTTTCTCAAGACTAGTTTTCAATTAGTTTTTAATCACAAATCATAATCTTGAAGGAAAAACAAAGAGAAAAAATAAGAAAATAATCAAAAAAACCAAACGAAAGGGCAAAACGTCAAAAAAACTAGTCCAGTTCTTCTTCGAAAACTACGCGCGCGCTTCGTTCATTTTTAAAATCACCTGCCAGTCGGCCATTATTCTTTTTCTTGCTTCTCGCTCATACCCATTTGAATTTACTATTTTCAATTTCATATTCATTTCTATTCGAACATTTGAACATGCTGGACTGTATTTTCTTGAAAAAGAATTGTGTGAATAATTTTGTGTCGATAAAAAAATTTAAAAACTCAAGTGAATCGAATAAAAAAACGTGAAATTTAAATTTTGTACTTTTTAACTGGAAATAAAGGAAAAAAAAACAATACTTGTAACGTGTGTGCTAATGAAACGACATTCTTTTGTTCACCTTGAACAAGACGACGGAACAAAAAACTTAAAAATAAATTAAAAAAAACCCGAGAAATACGTGCACTCTTACCCGCCTGTGACGTCATGTCATTTTGCAACAAAACAGCCCCTAATCGTATATCTGCTGCCGATCCAATCGACGACAAAGTTACATTTATTGAATTTTCATGCTTTGGCCAAAAGTTCTCAGACATTCATTTGCTTAAAGACGATTTACGATCCAAGAACAAGTACACCAAGAGAATAGCCAAGTGCCGCAAGAGAACTGTTTTAACTAAAAACTGTTGCTTACCTGGAGCAGGGATCGACGACAACGCTGTCATTAGTTGGACACGTTGGCATAGTTCTCGTGAGCTAAATTTGCATTTACTAGTTATTCCAAGTAAGTTTTCACATTTGTTAATATGATTTCTGGAAATTGCAATCGTAGTCCGCAATATATTGCGATTGGACCACCAGGCAGTGCCCAGAAATACAATACACAACCATTTATCCAGCAGCAACAGCAACATCCACATTTGTTGTTCATGGCTGGGGGTTGTGTAAGTGCTTTTCCACAAATATCTCGTGGGTTCTCAATGATGCCCAATCGAGGAGGACAACCGCAAGTTGTCCAGTGTACCATGCAACAGGGATTTAGCAATTATGGATATCAGGCCAGTGCGGGGCCAATGTTCCATCAGAATCATCTCTGTCCCCAGCCACAAGTGGTGCACCATCAACAGCATCCACAATATGTTCCACAGCATTATGTAGCCCAACCACCTCCGCCACCTACCACTCGTACTGAACCAACGTCAGGATTTATCAACGGAATTAAAAACATGGTGAAGGGAATCATCAGCCCACTGAACTGTGATTTCTACAGCGACCACCACAAGTACTATAATCCCAAATACAGAAACAACTACATGCAGGACATTAAAGCCGATAATTTGTCCTACAAACCAGCCCATCTGCCGGAACCACATTTAAAGGCAGTTATGGTGGGTTTGGAGGTGGGCGTTTCAAAGGTTAAAACCGAGGAGAAGTCCAATATACCTAAAGATTGTTCTAAGAAAACCCCTGAAGTGGTGGCTTTATTCAGTTCAGAGGATTTCCCTGAGTTGCCTGCGCCTAGAAAAAGTCGTTCGGTAACTCCAATTAAGACTGAACCGAATTCTTGTCCAAAGCAGACCGAAGTCGATAAGGACGACAAGGAAGCACCAACGCCCGCAGATAATCGTAAACATCCTCCACCCAAGGGAACTTTCTTTGAAATTATGTGCACGACTGTACCCAGGGGAAGGCGACCAACATTCGGAGGCAGACTTAAAGTTGTGCCGCCTCCATTCTCATTGAATAAATCTCGAATCTGTCGACATCAGGAATCTAACTCTACCAATGAAGACTGTGATATTGAAGAGGATAGCTTTGTCATCTTCCCGAACAATCAAAGACCTGCTGACTGTTTGTTCACTTCGTTTACCAGACCTCCACGGCAAAGGCAAATCTCAGAATGCAGTGATGACAGTTTTGTTGTGTTCTTTACTGAAGATGCAGAATGTCTGGGTGGATTGCAGTCTGTTGACGACGATTATGATGATGAAGATGACGACGAGGAGGATGATTCTGATGATGAGACCAGTTCAGAAGAAGAGGATAGCTTCGATATTACTGATGATGAAGACGATGACGAAGACGACGAAGAAGTTGGGAACAATGGGATTGATGTTGTGGATTCTAGCCTTTTGGGCAGAAATAATAAGACTGATCGAAATAAGTTCGAAGGTGAAGGGACAGCAACTGGACTGCCCTCTTCCCAAAGAATTCCTGGTGGTAGTATTGCATCGGGAGCGCATATGCAATTGGATTCCGGTTTTGATGAGAAAAAGGTGAGTTTTATTTGTACCTATAAACTGAAGACATTTTTTTTTGTTATTGTGAAAGGGTGTGTTTTCTAGGTAGATTATTTATGGAATGGCTTTTGTTCTTTTATATTGGCAGCTTCTTGGAATATATTGGAATAGCATGGGCATTGATTTTTAAAGTCTCTTTCCCAAACATTGCCGATGCTTAGGTGTTGAAAGACAAGTTAAATTTAAAAAAAATATATGTTTGTTGTTTTCTATAAGAGAGTGCGGGAAGATAGAAGTTTTGCTACGTCATCGTTTTTTCAAACGCAGTGTATCATACTTTCAAACGAATATACCTAAGTGTTGTGATGAATTTCCCCTTACCGGTGATTCAGTAGCCAGCAGTGCGTGACCTTTGTAATATTTAAGATGTAAAACCATTTCACAAGTCTTCATTTCATTTCGAATGCAAGATTACTTGCATACTTTACAGCCATACTTAAGTGGAAAGGAATTAAGAGGAAGCCCATGAAGTGTACTGCGGATCATTAAATTATCATTTACTTTTGCCTTGTAGAATAATTACTTTCATTTTCTTTGTTGTGTGCATTTTTTTTACTGCGATTCAGAGAATACATTTGCATATATTTATATGCCTAAAATAATTTTAAGGAAATCCTACAATAATATTGATTTCAGTTTCGTTTAACTAACCTGAAGATAGGAAGAAGCATTCATGACAGTGTGGGTGTTTGTCTTGTTTTTGAATTACCTTCTCCTTTTTACTTGCGATTATAGGGACTATAAGGCAAGTTATGCATTCGTAAAAAAAAAAAAAATTCTAACAATCAAACATGATATTACGATGATAGAGAAGTCAAAAAAAGTGGGTCCGGAAATTCCGTCCGTCTGTCTGTCTGTCTGTCTGTCTGTCTGTCCGTATCGATATCTACAGCCTAAACGGTTGGGCCGATTTGATTCAAACTTGGTATATAGTATTTTTAGAGTGCTCTACCCGACAGTTTTTGGAATTGGCATTCTAGCTCCAAAACTAACGGTACCTGCCATATAACTTTTATTGAAAAACTTATTTTTCTCGAAAACGGCTCCTACGATTTTGATTAAACTTTCAGAATGATGTTTTCTGTGCAAAATCTATCTTTTAGTTTTAATGGATTTTTCAGAAAAAGTTTTATAACGGTACCTCCCATATGACCGGTTTTTTAAAATCAGACTTTCTCGTTAACTAATTGACGGATTTTAATGAAATTTTCAAAATATGTAGTGTTTTATGATCTAAATAATATTGCTTATCAAAATTTTCAAAAACATTTTTTTTTAAATTTTAATAATTTTTTTAAAAAAATATTTTGTTTTTTGAATATTTTGAAAACGGATCTATAGATTTTGTTTTAAATTTTTCTCCTAGTATAAACTATAGATTTCTTAAAATTGACATACTAAAAAAAATTTTAAAATATGTTTTCGAAAAGTTTTTCAAAAAAAACATTTTTTTGAAAAAACTGGTCGAACGATTTTGAAATGAAAAATTCATAAAATAGAAAACAGCAAAAGAAATAAGATGGCTTACAACATTTTTTCCAAACAACGTTATGAGTAGTGTTTTTTTGAATTCATAAATTTTTTTCCCCAACATTTTATTTCATATTGCTCGGCTAAGCCCTAGCCAAGCCATTAGTCAAATAAAAGAAAGTGACAACCTACATTACATACATACTTACGTATTTTAAAGTATTTTTCATCATCATAAAAGCACAGAATAAATAAGGAAGCCTTTGATAAACACACAAAAACAACAAACAAATAAAAAAAACTATTCGATTACTACTGAATGCAAAAATTTCAATCGAGAAAACAAAAGTTTACACCTTCCTATAAATAAACAAAACCACTGTGTTAACTTTTAATATTGTCTCTATACCTACTGGCTTAACAGTAGTTGGAACACGTATCTTAATTTTAGTACCTACCTTCCTTCCAACCTTATTATAGGTACCTAAATCCTTTATAAATTCCATTGGTCCCATATTGGGACGTATAAAGGTCCCTTTACCTAGCATTATTGCCATACTGCTGATTCCGACGAATCTTTATGCCAGTTGTTCAAATTTTTCCATACCAAAATGAAAATTTAACTGAAAAAAGTCCTTTGTATCTTTCTATTAGCAAATTATATTATAAACAGTAAGCAGCAAGTGGAAAGATAATACTACACTAAAAAACTGCAAAAGCTAACAATCCTATATATTTATGTGTTTATCCTTTTGTCGTGACGCATGTTCGTTCGAGCTTCACCCCAAAACGATTCTAAGGAAGTTGCACGTCATACAAAAAATATTAAAATACAATCTTTGTCAAAAAGACGCCTGCACTTAAAAAGGATTAGCACATAAGAGCAAGTACGTGCGACCCAGTCGTGCCTTTTATTTTTGTTAAATCATTGTATACATTATCTATAGTACTAACAAGATGGGTGTTTTACCTAGCTCCATCTACATAGTTTCGCTATCTCGCTATTTCGCATTGTAGACTTTTAGTCGGGGGATGTATTCAACACATATGCAATGTTAGAAAAAGACAAAACGGGAACGATGTATATAAAGTGTCAGCAGTCAGAAAGAAGCAAATCATCAAGACTTTCGTGTTATTTCTTTGTCAGTTTCTTAAGAATAACTGATAATGAGAGAATGAAAGATAGAAATTTAGACAGGGGTGTGAGGAGTTTTCATTTCTGCCTTAAAAAATACACTGTTTTTGGGTGTTTATTTTATAGGTACGGCAACAAGATGAAATTTACCGCTTTAACGATTTTTGCTGAAATTTGGTTATTGGTTTTGTTTTTTTTTGTACAATTTTGAATTATGGTTGCCATGTTTGATTCATTAATATATCAATTTTTTTTAATCTGCAAAAATTTAAATTGAGTTGAAGTACCTACCCAGATACTTATTTGACAAATAAAACACATTGTTTGCAGATTTTTGTACCTATGTTATTGCTTTTGAGTATCTTCACTTATCACGTCAAAAAAATCTTGTTCTATATCTACTACTAAAGACTAAATCCACCACTAAACTTCTACTTCTAAGTACTAAATTATACTACTAAGTACTAAATCTAGTAATAGATCTAGTACCAAAACTACAATAGTACTAAATTCTTGTATTAAGTACTAAAAATCTAATACCAAAAATACTATTGTACCAACAACATATGTAGTACCAATCGGCACCAGTTTTATATTTAACAAGCGTTAAAAATAAAATGCCAAATATGGCATTGGTATTTGATTTCGGATTAAGCTACAGAAATAACAAAATTTCATGAAAAATGCAAAATCCAAAAAAAATAATTGAAAATACACAATCTTGGTTACTCTACCATACCATATGGTCTAGTGTCACTTTTTGAACCTTTCACTAGTAGGTATTAGTAAAACCCTATAGTGAGTATCATTATCACTTAATCAATTATTTTCGTAACTGATTTTTAATAGTTTTCGTAAACGTGTTAGGCTTCAAAAATGTACATACCTACTTAATTTAATTATTTCAACAGTTTTTTTTTAACGAGTGCCTCGGTTAGACTGCGATTTTCCCCTAAGATTTTCTGATACAAAGGTGAGAAACGTATGTGGTGGCGAGGGTAAAAAAAATCGCTCGGGCTTGTCACCGAACTAGTTTATCAGCCATTCTTCTTTTTGCTATCCTGATGTGTCGTCTCATTTGTAGGTGTGCTTCTATATATGTAGACCACCCAGTCATGACTTTTTTCGAAGTTCTCTGTGATTTTCTTTCCGTGAGTCTCGCGCTTCTTCTACACTGTCGACTTTTTCGCTTGACTGGCTTGACTCAAATTTGACATTACTCTTGATCTTTTTTTCTGCTCGAAAAAGGTGTATTTTTGTGTTTTTGACATGAATCAATTAATAATGATAAAATAATAGTTTTTTTACGCCCGAGGTGCTCAGTTAAGTCGTAAACTCTGTTCAACAAATATATTTTCCAAGAAAAATATAAGAAAAAGCATACAAAAATATGAGAGCAATCGCTCACACCGAAAACTCTACAAGCCCCGAAAACATGAAGCAACACAATGATAAAAAGAAGAAGAGCAAAGAAAAACGGCAAAAAAGTCAATGAAAAAATTACCCTCGACTCACAGGGTAAAATGTTTTTTCTTCTCAACTTTCGAATTTGCTATCTCTTTTGCTCTTATGTGAGTCTAGACTTAACAGTCAACGTGTAGTAGAAGCACACAAAGCATATTGACAAATTATCTTGTTCGCCATACCAGTTTCAGTTTCAGTTTATTGTTACTCAGTAAGATACAATATCTTTTAATTTAGAGCAAACATCAGTACGTAGTACTTTCATAAAATATAAATTATTATAATATGTTGCATAAATTGACAATTCATTTCATTTTAAGTAAATAATAATTAGTTCATAAATTCATAATTTAAAGGAAATAAAATAAAAGAAAAAATGTTCAAGATTATGACACACACCATCATCACCACCACCACCATCAACCACCACCAAGATCATCACCATCATATACTTTAGCCCCTAAATAATGTATCAAGTCGCTTTATAAAATTCTTTTAAAGCAACATATACATATAGGTATCCGTTTATCCTTATACTTGTGGAGGAAAAAGAGTTCAGGGGTGGAATCGGTTAAGGTGATATGTGAAAGTCACATTTCTGATTGTCACATATGGTCATATTAAATTTTAAGTCTGCGTTAAGTGATTACTACGGCAGATCCTGGAAACTACCCAAGAATTCCAAATCGATACCCACCATCTCTTTATCGATTTTAAGGCCGCGTACGATAGCATTTATAGAGACGAGCTATACAGAGCCATGTCAGGTTTTGGCATCCCAACAGAACTCGTCCGACTGTGCAGTAGATGGAGAACTCTCGCTGCTCCGTCAAGGTCGGTACTGACCGGCAAGGTGACGCGCTATCGTGCGATTTCTTTAACTTAATACTTGAAAAAATTATAAGAAACTCGCAAGTTAATTGTAGTGGGAATTTTTTTTTCAAGTCCTTGCAACATGACATCATTTGCAGAACTCGGCGAGCTGTCACTGGAGCGTTTGTTAACATTGAAGCTGAAGCGGCTAAGATGGGACTAGCAGTCAATGGGGCCAAAACGAAGTACCTGCTGTCTACAAGAAGAGACACCAACACCGGCGGATTGGACAAAACATCACAATAGACAGGTACAACTTTGCGGTAGTTAGGGACTTTGTGCACCTCGGATCCGCTATAACATCTGACAACAACATCTCGTCAGAAATAAAGCGAAGAATTACTCTTGCCAATCGCTGTTTCTATGGGGTAGGAAGGCAATTGAGTAGCAAAGCCCTCTCTCGAAAGACAAAGGAGACTATATATAAGACCCTAATCTTCCCAGTCCTGCTCTATGGCGCCGAGTCATGGACTATCTAAAGCGGTTGAAGATATCCTTAGTGGTTTCGAGCGTAAGATTCGTCGGAGGATTTTTGGCCCTATCTGCGTTAACGGGCTTTGGAGGAGAAGGTTTAACCAAGAACTATACGAGCTGTACAGAGACATTGACCTGGTCAAAAAAATACGCACGTTTAAGATGGCTAGGTCATGTAGAGCGATTGGACAACAATGCTCCGGCTCGCAGGATCTTCGATTCCATCCCATAGGGTAGACGCAGTCAAGGAAGACCTCGTCTTAGGTGGCGCGCACAAGTGGAGGACGACCTCAACCAACTTGGAGTGCAAAACTGCAGGCAGCTAGCCAAAAACCGAGCTGGCTGGAGAGGTATGTTTTTTGAGGCCCAGGTTCGTCCCGAACTGTAGTGCCCCCTAATTAAGTAAGTAAGTGATTACCACGAAAATTATAAATTCTGGCATTACCTAACCGAGACTAAATTTTTTGATTGTGACTATCACTTATCATAGCCACCTTAGCCGATTACACCCCAGATACCAGGGGGCCAATTTCCGATCTTTGAAGCTATGAAGTGTTACAAAAATTTATTATTTCAGTTTTCACAGAGACTTCTCATTTTATCAATGTAGGTATGTGATCTCGCTTTGTGCGATTTTCGAATATTGTGATAAATTGGTGTCACGGACCACGGTGTATAGTAAAAAGTACTTAGTACATAAATGATAAATGCTGTAGCCTTTTTCAGATTTATTCCTTGTTTCTAATGCTTCGGAAGTTTTTTTTAATCAATATTTATTAATTAAACATTCAAAGAGATCGTAAAAGTATTCACAAAATAATTTAATATAATAAATAAATAACATATTATTTTTAATTTAATTAAGTATTTATTTCCTTAGCTTATCTATATCATAAAAAATGTGTATGGTTAAAAGTAAATAATATCCACTTTCTTCCTCTTACCGAAAACAGGAAAGTAATAACGCTCATTTCATTGGGCATCAGAATGACCCAAACCTAAACATTCACTTGTATGTGCTTGTTTCCCTCATCCAAGCGGCATCCCTACTACTATGCCTTCATTTTCCTTCATTTGAGGCAGTTATCTATTGTTTTTTTTGGTAGTTCGAAATTAATCCATCTTGTTGTTAGTTTGTGAACTAAAAATGTGTATGATTTTGGAAAAAAGTTATTTTTAAACAAAAAAATAGAGGTTTATAAAATGTACTATATTTCAAAAACTTGTGTCTTTTTAAAACTTTTTTTTTCAAATCGTTGAAGAAAACATATTTTACATATTGGAAAAGATATGGTATTTGTAATGTATTTAAAGCTAAAAAAAAAAACATTAGAAAAATAGTAAAAATGAAGTACGCCACCACACGTCTTAAATAACAAAGATTTTTTGAAAAAAGTATTTCTTAAATTGTAGGACGGACTCTGATAAAATCCTGTTTTTTATTTTTATTAATATACATGTGATTATAAAATTTAAAATAATGTTTTTGAATTAGTTTTAAAAATATTAATTTTTCAAAAAAAAAAAAATAAAATTTCAAAAATTAATTTTAATTAGAAAAAAAGTTATTCAAAATTTTGATATGCAAAATTATTTTGGCTATCTAGATCTTTTCAAATATAAAATTTGGCAGAAATCCAAAGAGCCGTTACCGAGAAAACCAAAAACTAAAAAACCGTTATATGAAAGGTCCCGTTAATAGACTTCTCTCAACCATTCCTGTGTGTGTGTTGTTTATCTGCAAGAATGGAAGGGCCCTACAGTTTACCGCCGAGTCCGAACATGAGATGCACTTTTTCGAGACAAATTTTACTCTTGGAGGTTTTGTCAGTTCCTCGCAAGAGGCAGTACCCCAGAAAAAAAGGTGGCTATGAGCTGGATTTAAACCTATGATCGTAATGTCGTGTTTGATTGTTATCTCAATTTTTTTTATATTCACGAATCCTAAACTTGACTTATATTTTTCATTAATCGCAAAAAAAAAATAAAAATGGCGGGCCTCTTAATAACAATATTTTAACACATTGTTCGCCCTTGAAATTTTTGTTTATCACCTAAAAGCTTTCACAATAAATTTCGTCATTGAATTTTAATACTTCAATAAGGTAATAATAAATATGTATTTGTCCAAGTGATCACCTAACCTAGAAGCTCAGTAAAACCGTGCCCTTTTTGGGTTATTAAGTAATGGTATTCATATCACGTACCTACTCTGTCACTTTCATCACAGTTGTTATTAAAATGCATTGTAAGTAATAAAGTAAACGTAAATATAAGCCTGATACAATACAATATGTAAAACCCACTTGCTTTATAGAGGGAAAACAAAAATTGCGTTCATGACATTGACTTTGTAATTTTTCGATGTTGATCTATTGATTGATTCAGTGATTGTTGCAATAAATTATAGCAAACAAATATAAACACAGTTGTTGTTTACGTGACAATGCAGTTTTTGTTTGTATTAAAAAATATTAATAGCGAATGAAAACTTGTTTGAAAGAAAACGATGGAGCACCTACCTAGACCTTAGCACTTCACTAGTTATAGTTCTAGTTATTTACTTTTGCTATTCATTCTTTTTCATTTCTTCATTCCAATTAATGAAAACTCGAAACAATACCTTAATTTCGTAATAAAATTTGTCAATGGGGGATTTTTCAGACTCGACCTTAAAAGCGATAGATTTCTTATTTTTTTTTTTTAATATTCTGTGGAGTGAGCGGTATTGATATACAAAAGTAAAAAAGATAACATTTCATACTCCTCAAAAAATATTCTATTTTAATCGCCATTACCAGAGTTATTCAGGTGAACATTTCAACAGGTTTGCTATTCAAATCGTGTTATTAGTTTTTATTATTACTTAATTTAAATCTAATTTCAAGCCCAACTTTGTATTTATTCTTAGCTTTGTTATGAAAAATATTTAATATATTTTTGCAGTAAAATTAAATAATACTTTGTTCGAACTTTGTGGTCAAGCAAGGTATTGTTGTTTTCATTTAGTTGGTGTTTTTGAGGGCGTTATTTCTCTTCGATCTCAGAGATTATTTTTTTGTAATGTAATGTAGAGCACACTTCGTGGGCATTAGGAAGATAGGGAGGGGAAGGATAGGAGGTGTCGATTAACATTGGCTTTGAATGCTCGCAGATGAAAATGGCAAGGTAAAATCTCGCCGGGTAAACTATTCCAAATTCGTGTTTTTTGGCCAAACAAAGAATCCCTATATTTCACGGTACGTCCAAAATTGGGCTCAAGGGTGATTCCCATTTATTCAGACATATGATCTGGCTGAATTTCTATTTCCGTTTATACATATGTCTTTTCTTTACACAGTTTATACCTTAGCTGCTGAATAAGCATTTTTAACAAAAGCTCCTATCATCATCATCACCATTAGGCGTTTTTCTTTTTTCGTTCAGAGCAGAGTCTGAGTTGTCAAAAAGAAGTTGTATTTTTTTCGCTCAGAGCGTTCAGATTTTTAAACTTGTATATCTTTTTTCGTTCAGAGAATGGTCAGAGCGTGCTCTGAAAAGGCTATAAATAAATAAATTTGTTGGCGCGACAGCTCCTTAAGGAGCCAAGGCCTATTGACTTATACTCTCAATCATTCCTGTGTGTGTGTTGTTACTCTGCAAGAATGGAAAGGCTATATGCGCTCAGAATAAATTGACTGAACATTCTGAGAAAATGCTGAACGAAATTAACGTCACTTTAGGCGATTTTCTTTTTTCGTTCATAGCAGAGTCTGAGTTGTCAAAAAAGAAGTTGTGTTTCTTTTTTCGCTCAGAGCGTTCAGATCTTTAAAATTGTATTTTTTTTTTCGTTCAGAAAATGATCAGAGCGTGCTCTGAGAAGGCTATATGCGCTCTGAATCTGAATAAATTGAATGAGCATTCTGAGAAAATACTGAACGAAATTAACGTCATTTTAGAGTTGTAGGCTATTTTACTCTATACCATGCACATTGCCTACACCAATCTTCGAAAAATAGATGCCAAAACGAAAGAGACAATAGTATTATATGCATAATATTACCGCCTGTGAACAAGCCATATGAGAAGTGTCGATTTGTGACAGCCAAGAACTAGAACGTATTTCAAAATTATATCTGAGCGCTCAGATCACGCTCGGTTCAGAGAATTATCAGAGTATGCTCAGAATGTTCAGACTCTGTTTAGATCCTTTTTCTCAGTGAATAAAGAAAAACGCTTTTTAGAGTTGTAGGTTATTTCACTCTATCCAATGCACATTACCACTCTTCGATAAATAGATGCCAAAGCGAAAGAGACAATAGATATAATACTAATGTCTCTTTCGCTATTGCCGCCTGTAAAAAAAGATATATGTATGAGAACTTTCAATTTTTGACAGCCAAGTGCTAGAACGTATTTGAAAATTATATCTGAGCGCACAGACCACGCTCGGTTAAGAGAATTATCAGAGTATGCTCAGAAAACTCTGTTCAGTGCCCCTACTCCGGTTCTATAAAATAATTAAATGATAAAATTCTTTTCACAATACTTTTCATACGACTTTTTCATTTTGTCATTTAATTTTACTCAGCAACCTGATTCTCGTTTATTCGTTGAAAAAGTAAGCTGAATAGGGCTTAATACTCATTCATACATGATACACACAGATGAAAAGTTTTGCTATTCATTTGTGTGTATTTGAATTTTTTTGGAAACAACTTATGAGGACGAAATGTTTGATGATAAATAATTTTCAAATGAAAACATTTTGACATAAGTTTTTATTGTTACACACGACCGCAAAGGTTGCTTTATCAGTGAAAAGTTTTTTCACAGATTTTTTCATAGAACCAGAATAGGGCTACAGAACCCCTTTCTTAGTGAATAAAGAAAAACGCATATTATCATCATCGTCGGCTCAACAACCGGCATCCGTTTCGTGCTTCATATAACAAGTTCTTCTATTCATCCGGGTGACTGGCCGATGGCCTCCGGTTTCCTGGCGTTAGCTATGTAGCTCTTAGCGCCGCGCCGTCGTGTTGAAACGACATGCTGTTGATGTCCATATCATCCAATTCGGGCCAATAGAAGTTGATTATCAATGAAAACTTATCATCGACCTATAATGGTCTTCGTTGACAGTGATAACGTAACAAATGTCGAGTCGTTCTCAAAGAAACAGTACATTTTTCGGGATGCATTGGATGCTCTTGGATCTCATATGAAATGGTATCGTCCTAAATTCAACAATTTTGTTTTTTGACGTACCTATTCATTCAGAAATGAGCCTCATCACTGAAGATGATTTTTCGATGAAAAAAAAAAACATTTATTTTATACTCACTTTATGCTTACAAAATCAACAATCACCTGTAGAATTACTCTGTTCTAAGGACTATAGGACTATAGGACTGAGCAAAATCACCGTCTTTTAAAGGAACCCTTTAGTAGCCCGATAAAAGGCATTGCAACTTTTATAGCAATTGCTGTTTTGACCCAAAAGATGATTATTAAGTGATACACTTGACATCCTGACTCCAAATTTATTCATTAAAATCATGTTCACGGTTCGATTTAATCTGTTGATGGGAGCAACGTCTTGTTTTGTTCTTCCCATCTCGAAAATGTGATCAGCTAGGATTTTTGTTATCAAATCTTATTAAATGTTGGTTCGAAATATCAAATAATAAGACAAAATAATAGCAAACAATAATCTCAGAGTAAACAAATTTGCAATAACAGACAGGAATTAATTTTTAATTTCAAACAAAGGTTCTCAGGCGCCAACTTATAAGATAACAGCTGCGAGTTAAAGTAAATAAATAGATTTGTTGTTACGACAGCTGCCTTAAAAAACCAAGCCCTGAAAACATACCCACGACCATTCCTGTTTAGGTATTGTTGATCTGCAGAAATTTCCTCCGACTCCGACTGAGATGCATTTTTGTGACACAAAGTTAATTCCTGGGGGATTAATTAATCATCTCAGTACAGTCCACAACAAAAATGACCCTGGCGGTAAATCGAACCATGGGATACTTCGACACCGCCGGATTTACTCATTCAAATGATTAACGCTCCTTAAACAAAACATTATCTATTACTTTCGAGGTAATGTCATTGCAATCAATTTTGCTTATGACCTTTTACTGAGACGGTGGGCATTCATTTTCACTTTATTTGCCTAAAGGCCTCGAAAACATAAACGACAAAATTGAATTTCAGTGTTATCAACTAAACTTCATTTGTAATTAGCAGGCTGTTACATGAAACACCTGACGAAATCGTATCTTGTACATGACAACAAGCAATTGGTAAAGAAAAAAATAACAACTCATACATACTGCCATTACTTCGTAGAAGCATCAAAACCCCATAGATGTTTGACCACGCAATTAACTTGTGAAATTTAGCTAAACCACCAAAACAACACGTAGGCCACTTTGTTGTTTATTGGATTTCACAACTTTTACAAGGATTGAATAAAATTGTTTGTTTTCATTGTTGTTGTTTCGATGGACATGCAAGACCATATTGTGTCTCTTTGTTAGGGAATGAGATGAGAAAACATGGACTACTAGGAAATCACCCTTGTGTCTTGCTGAACTTCCTCAATAGCGTTTAATGTCCTTGCTTCCTATCTCAACATAGCAACAAATTAATTATCTAATTTTGTTGAAATGTTTTCGAAACCTAAACAAAAGCACACGATCCCATGAACATACATATACCTATGTATGTTGCAAGTTGATCACACAACTCTCACCTCTAGAGATTTCTTAATCGCCATAATGCACACTATGAAGCTAAAATTAGATAAAATGTATACAAGTAGAAGTGGAATGATAAAACAACAAAAATAATTTTCGGGCAAAAATAAAAATCGTCACGTCCATCGGCATTTCGTTTGAATCATAATTTTTCATAGTAAGCCCGAGAAGCACTTTTGGTGAATCATTCATCCGGTCGGTCGGTATCTAGACTCGCATTACATTCCAATGGGAGATTCTTTTGAAGCTTTGGAATGTTTGTTTTTTTTTTTTTGTCTGTGATGTCAAAACTCACCAATTATTTATTGTACGTCATTATTATTTTTATTTTTCATTTTTTATTATAATTTTTTTTTTTTTTGATGAAGAGGGTGTGATTTTATTAATTTAATAAATTCCAAATGTGTTGTGCCTGTTTAACATAAAATTTCCACGCACAACACATTTAAACCTGAACCGCACTCAAGTGTACAATAACTTGTTTATTGGGTTCTCCTTTTTAGTGTTTTTTCCTGACTTTTCTATACATTTCTCGAATTTATTTCGAAAGCAATCTGGAAATTGTAATCTTTAATCTTATCAAATGATAAGGCTTGTTCCACGAAGCGAGGTTGTTCAATGCCCTCAATTTAACCCAATTAAATGTCTTTTGTTGATAAATGTGTTGCCATCGAACATCGAACTAAATCTGGTTTTCGAAGTCAGGTGCGATTATGTGTTATTGTCGAGTTTTTTTTTTGTTTTTTGTTTTTTTTTAGAAACGGCAGACAATGAAACAATTCAAATAACAGCTTCTGTTGATATAAATACTTCGTTTGTTGCCTTTTTAAGTTTTTTTTTTATACAAACTATAAATAGAATTATTAATGAAATTCCAAAAACTCACTAGTTTCTATATTAGTTTTAATGAGATAGACTTTAGTATTTGTTTGTTTAGTTGTTTTTTGGCAGATGAAGACTTTTACATTTTACTTTTATATTAAATGTGAACTAGGAAATAATGGATATTCTGTAGAAAATGTTGAAGTTTGTTATGGAGTAAGAAAAACTGCAGCCTTATTTTAATACTAGCTTCTACCTCTGCCATGGCAGGAATAAAAGCTTAACAAATAAATAAATAAATAAATTTATTGGCGCGACAGCTCTTTAAGGAGCCAAGGCTTAGTGACTTATATTCCCAACCATTCCTGTGTGTGTGTTGTTAATGTGCAAGAATGGAAGGGACATACAGTTTACCGCCGAGTGGGAACGGCTACATGAGATGCAATTTTTCGAGACAAATTTTACTCTTGGAGGTTTTGTCAGTTCCTCGTAAGAGGCAGTACCCCGAAAAAGAAGGTGTCTATGAGCGGGATTTGGACCCAGTCTTATTCGCTTAGCTGTCCGACACACTTACCACTAAGCCACGGGACACTTAAAGCTTAACAACTTTCATTTGAACAAATACCGCATCAGGTTCCCATTTACAGCCCCAAGCAAGCTTGGTTGTATAATGACTTGAAAAAACAATTAGAAGCAGACTCGATGGTCTGTGAAATCATAAAACATTTGCCAGCCAGCGCTCCCGTCTTAATGACTTTGCCACCGGATGTTTTCTTGTAGGGCGTGATTTTTTCATGAATCGTTACTTTAAAATCTTGCTTAGGTATTTCCTTAACTAAATTCCGACGACATAAGATACGGTTCAAGTAATTTGTAAAAAAACGTTCGGTATTCTTCATACTACTAATCAGGGCCAGTTCTCAAAAAAGCCGATTTGGTTGTAGCCCAATTTGCGGCAAACTCAACGCTGCCAGTGACAGATTTCCATGCCCAAGTTCCTCTAAAACGATAATTGGTGAATAACATCAGGAAATAGTATTATAAAACTTCGTGAACGTCAGCTGCGGTTCCGTTGGTGGGATGTTTCGTGGTAGCCTCTCACGCACGAAGAATATATTTTTGTTTTTTTTTAGTAATTTCCTCCCGACTAAAAATTTGTCAAACCATAGCTTATCCATCATCCTGAAGAAAAAATTACTTTTAGTGATTTCCTCTCAGCTAAATTTTAGACTGATGGTAACTTATACGCAACTATAAATGAATGTAAATGTTAGCTGGCTGTATCTCGGCGGAAAGACCGTCAGCTGGTACTTTGAATGTTATTACGCACTGGACTGCTCATCCCACCCACAGAACCGTAGCTGACGTTCGCGAGGTCTTATAATACTATTCCCTGGTGCGTTTCACCAATTATATCGCTTGAGAGGAAGTGATTGACCAAATTTTCACCAAGCTCCCGGACTATAAGTGCCTCTTTTTACTTACGATTTTAGGTATTACATAAGACAAGTTTAGGATTCGTGAATATAAGTTAGTGACAAAAAAATGCCTGTCATGTCTGTCCGCCATATGTATAACGATCTGCAATCTAAACGGCTTCTAATTTGATTTTTGCATTACTCAGAGGGGTTTTTGAAATTTTATATTTAGGGATAAAATAACGGCACCTGTCATAAAACCCTTAAGGAAGAGCTTATTTTTCTCGAAAACGGCTCAACGATTTCGAGAGTTTTTTTTGTTGGTACCTATTGGCTATCATTTGATCAGAACCAAATTTACGGGAAAAGTCTATTAACAGTACCTTTCATATAACGTTTCTTACATTTTTTGCTTTCTCGGTAATGGCTCTTTAGATTTCTGTCAACTTTTATATTTGAGAAGATCTAGGTAGCCTTAACTTAACTTTTTTTCTAATTAAAATTAATTTTTGAATTGTTTTTTGAAAAATCAATATTTTTAAAACTAATAAAAAAAATTATTTTAAATTTTATTATCACATGTTTTTAATAAACTCTAACAAACTGCATACCAAAATTTAAAAATTAAAAACAGGATTTTATCAAAATTTGTCCTACAATTTTCGAATTACTTTTTTCATAAGTTCGTTATTATACAAGATGTGTAATGGCGTACTCCATTTTTACTAAAAACCGTGGCCTTGTTTATTAGCCTGTATTGGGTTAAATTACTGTGTGCATCTTATATTATTGGAACTTCTGCATGTTGACTTTTATAGAACAAGTTAAGCTTGCTCTAAGCTTACTACGTATACATCCAAGAATCTGAAGTGTAAGTCGTTGGTGCGATTGGACTTTTGTTTGTTGATGAAAGTATCGGGTTTTCCAATAGGGACTTGACAACTTTGAATTTAATTTGTGAACGCCCCCTTTCACTAATCATCGAACTGTCATTGTCAATTTATTCAGTAAACTCAACATTTTTTTCATCATTTTAAAGTACACGAGCGAGCAACGTCTGCAAATTGTAAAAATTTTCTACCGAAATCTTCTTCAGTGACGAGCTCATTTTTGGTGAAAATCCACATTTGCTTCATGAATCACCACTTCATCCACAAAAAATAACTGTTTGGTGCGGTTTGCATGCCGGTGGCGTTATTGGGCCATATTTTTTCGTCATGGCTAGCGTTATCGCGCCATGATTACCGATTATTTTTGGCCCGATTAGAAGATATGGACTTGGACGACATGTGGTTTCAACAGGATGGTGCCACAAGCCACACAGCACACCTTACAATCGATTTATTGAAGAGTAAGTTTGATGAGCGTGTTATCTCAAGAAATGGGCCAGTCGATTGGCCGCCTCGTTCGAGCGATTTAACGCCTCTAGACTATTTTCCATGAGGCTATGTTAAGTCATTGGGTTATGCCAAAAAGCCGACGACGTTGGAAGAGCTCAGAGCCAACATTGAACGCGAAATTGCGCCCGTTTCGGCCGAAATGTGTGGTCGGGTCATCGAAAATTAGGTCCAACGAATCGACCGCTGCAAACGTGCCCGCGGTGGCCATATGGACGAAGTTGAGTTCCATTCATAAATGTTTTGATTGTACTTAAAACCGATAATAAAGTTTTTGAAATATCTCAAATGGTTTGCGTTTTATTTAAAAAAAAAGTTGTCAAGTCCTTATTCGAAAGCCCTTTATATACTTCGTCTTACTTACTTACTTACTTATGTTGGCTCAACTAGAGCGTGGTGCTCCTAGGCCTTGCTCAATACGCCCCTCCAGCTGGCTCGATCCCTTGCCTGCTGTCTCCAATTTCGCACTCCAAGTTGGCGGAGGTCTCCTTCTACCTGGTCGCTCCATCGAAGATGAGGTCTACCTTGGCTTCTGACTCCCTCTGGTTTGGCTTTGAAGACTTTACTCGCTGGAGCGTTGGTGTCCATTCGCTCTACATGGCCCAGCCATCTTAGTCGTTGGACTCTAATTTTTCTGGCTAAGCTTATGTCGCTGTACAGCTCGTATAGTTCGTCGTTGTATCTTCGTCGCCAAATGTTGTCTTCTCGGTTTACGCAAATAGGACCATAGATCGTACGCAGAACTTTTCTCTCGAAGACTCCAAGTGACTTTTCATCCGATTGGGAGAGGGTCCATGCTTCTGCACCATATAGCAGGACCGGGATGATGAGTGTTTTATATAGTGTCTCCTTGGTTCTTCTCGATAGGGCTTTATTTATCAATTGCTTATTCAGCCCAAAGAAACAGCGATTAGCAAGAGTTAGTCTGCGTTTGATTTCAGCGCTGATGTTGTTGACCGAGTTTACAGCAGTACCCAGGTAGACAAATTGACTGACTACCTCGAAGTTATACATATCAATGGTCACATTTTGACCAAGCCGGTGGTGGGATTGGGCTTTTGTTGATGAAAGCATATACTTCGTCTTGTCCTCGTTTATTTTCAGCCCCATTCTGCTTGCTGCTGACTCCATAGTAGTGAAAGCACCGGTTACTGCTCGCTTTGTTCTTCCTATCACGTCTATGTCGTCTGCAAACCCAAGTAATTGTGTCGATTTATTGAAAATGGTGCCCGATGTACTGGCATGGGTGCTCCGTATTACATTTTTAAGCACAATGTTAAAACAGCTGGATGACAGCGCGTCTCCTTGTCTAAGCCCTCTGGTGGTTTCGAAGGTTTCAATAGAGTCTCTACCAACTTTGACGGAACAGCGAGCATTCTCCAACGTCATCCTGATAAGGCGTATCAGTTTAGCAGGGATTCCAAAGTTAGACATAGCACGATACATTTCAACTCTATTAACACTATCGTACGCTGCTTTAATATCGACGAACAGGTGGTGGGTGTCGATGTTATATTCTTGGGTTTTCTCCAGGATCTGGCGTAATGTGAATATTTGGTCGGTGGTAGATTTTCCAGGTCTGAAGCCGCATTGATAAGGACCTATTAGATCATCAGCAAACGGCTTGAGACGTTCACATAAAACGCTTGACAGGATCTTATAGGCGATGTTTAGAAGACTAATGCCTCTATAGTTGGCGCAGAGTAGGCGGTCTCCTTTTTTGTGGATCGGGCAGATGGTACTGAGGTTCCACTCATCGGGCATACTTTCCTCCGACCATATTTTGCAGATGAGTTGGTGTATGCTCCTGACCAGTTCATCTCCAGCGTGTTTAAAAAGCTCCGCTTGTAGACCATCGTATCCAGCTGCTTTGTTCATCTTTAGCCTGGTGATGGCTACTTTGATCTCATTTTGGTCGGGCGGGTGCAGTTCGTGGTCGTCATCTAGATTAACTGGTACAAGTTGATATTGGGCGGGATCTTGGCTGTCATCGCCATTTAATAACTGGTTAAAGTAGTCTCTCCAGATGGCTAACATCGCCTGTGTTTCCACGATGGTGTTTCCATCCTGATCTTTGCAGGGCCCAGGGCGACTTGTGAGACCTGATGTAGACTGTTTCACTCTTCTGTAGAAGTTTCGCACCTCTTTTCTGCAAAAACATCTCTGCATCTCCTCGACTTCGCGTTGCTGGTGTTCTTTTTTCTTCCTCCTGAGTATGCGTTTCTCATCCTTCCTTCGCTCAACATAGAGATTTCTGGTGGCTCTCGTATCTCTCTGGAGCCACGACTTGTATGCCTCCGTTTTAGCTTTGTTTGCCTGAGCACATTCGGAGTCGAACCAAGGGTTTCTAGGGGGAGGCTGTGAGAAACCTAATACCTCTGACGCAGCATTTCTTATGGCTTGTTGACATAGCTGCCATTGGTCTTCCGTGTTCATATCCTCAGTCGAAGGATTTCTCGCAAGCTCAAGGGATACGCGGTCTGCATAGGCAGCGGCGGACTCTTCCGATTGAAGTTTTCCAACATTGAATTTCTTCGGCGTAGTTGGTGTTCGCCTGAGAGCTACCATTGAGATCCGTACTCTAAGCTTTGCACCGACTAGGTAGTGGTCCGAATCGATGTTTGCTCTTCGGAATGTACGGACATTCAAAATGCTGGAGGAGTGTCTTCCGTCAATCGCAACATGGTCAATTTGGTTCGACCATCTGGGGATCGCCATGTGCCTTTGTGGATGTCGGGACGTGGGAAACGCGTGCTACTCAGCACCATGTTTTTTCCCGCTGCAAAATCGATGAGCCTGAGTCCGTTATCGGAAGTGGTGTCGTGCAGGCTGTGTTTTCCGATCGTCATACCAAAGATGTCCTCCCTCCCAATTTTGGCATTAAAGTCTCCTAAAAGGATTTTAATGTCATTTTTGGGGCATTGCTCATAAGTTTTGGCGAGGAGCTCGTAGAAACTTTCTTTGGTAGCGTCGTCTTTCTCTTCTGTAGGGGCATGGGCGCTTATGAGGCTCAGGTGGTGGAATTTGGCCTTAATGCGGATCGTTGTCACTCTCTCGCTAACTTCGCGAAAGCTCAAGACTTTTTGCCTTAGTCTTCCTCTGACAGCGAATCCGCATCCAAACAAGCGCGATCTCCCATCAAGATAGCATTTCCCATAGTAGAAGTTACAGTCTTCTGTTTTTCTCAGGCCTGGTCCATCCCATCGCATCTCCTGGAGGGCTGTTACATCAGCTTGGAACCTGGCGAGGGTCTCGGCTAGCTGCTCGGCCTTGCGTGGCCTGTTCAACGTACGCACGTTCCAAGTGCATATACGTAAATCGTTGTCCGTTTTTCGTTTGCGTGGGGGGGGGAGGGGGGTGGGGGGGGGCGTCAACATTGTTGGTTTCGTCATCCGAGGCATATCTTGCATTTTTCATCACAATAAATTTTCCCTTTCATGACCGGCTTGTGAGGCCTGTGCATGACGTGTAGATCGTGTTGGTGGTTGGATGTTCAGAGCGTATCTTTCGTCCTGCTCCTAGTTCCTGAGAAGAGAACTCAGGTATCTACAACCAATGGATCCGATGGATCCAACGCTCGTCGTTAGTTCACCTTTCGGCTATCCAGCTAGCACCGCAGTGAGGTGACGATGCGATTTTGCCCACCATATATATATATACTTCGTCTTGTCCTCGTTTAATCGGTCCAATTTTTGTATTTGTGTTCATTTATTATTATTCCGTCAGCAAACGGCTTAAGACGTTCATATAAAACCCTAGACAGGATCTTATAGGTGATTTATAAGGCTAATTCCTCTATAGTTGGTGCAGAGTAGTCGATCTCCTTTTTTGTGGATCTGGGGGATGGTACTGAGATTCCAATCATCGGGCATATTTTCAGCCGACCATATTTTTAGCAGATGAGCTGGTTTGCAACTGACAAGGTCATCTACAGCGCGTCTAGAAAGTTCCTCACAGCTCGTAGGCTTTGTCAAGGATCGTCCTTATTTCCTCGCTGACTTCGCGAAAACTTTGTCGAAGTCTTCCTCTTATATCAGAACCGCATTCAAACAAGCACGAATTCTCATTGAGGTGTTCCGTCTCATAGGAGTGCTGTTACATCAGCTTTAAAATTGGCGAAGGTCTCGGCTAGCTTTTCAGCTTTGTGCAGCAGCTTCCACGTGCATACACGTAAATCATTTGCGCGCGCTCGTCCACATTAACGGTTTGTTCATCTGATCCGAAGAATGCCTATTGTTTTTCATCAATGAATTTAATTGAATTCATTGTCATTGTTCTAATTTCTATTGACACACATATAACTGCTTGTTACTTGTTACACGTTCTTTAGTATTCTCTCTCACTAAAAATTGTTTTAACGAACACCTTGTGCTTTAGATGTTTAAATGCAATTCTCACACAATGGAACAATAAAATTCCATAATTTGTCTGCCTCTCAGCCAGAGGCTTAGTTTCAATGCGTAGGTGTTAATTTGAAGATGCAAATCCTGCCGTTTTTAAACTACACAAATTGCACATTGAGATTTTTAACTGGGAGTGGGAAGAAGAACCACAACCAAAGGTTTGTGGGCTCATAACTCAAATAGATTTTTTCTTTCATCAAGTATACAGTATACATAACTCTATTGAATGAATATTCATAAAAAGTCTACTAACACATAATAAAATGATCATACACTGCATGTATATTTGTTTCCACGTTTGCCTAACCACTTGGCGTTGAAATAATCAACTTCGTTGCAATGTATTGTACTTGGGTTTGTGTTTTCCCTTGCAATCAGCTGATGAAATTTTCCACTGATGTTGATTGAGAAATGAATTCGATCTATGAATTATGACTAAACTTAGATTAAGAGCATTTTCGCATCAACGGTTTAAAATAGGATGATGTTAATTTATATAATAATTTCTTTGAGGTAATCATCAATTACATCACCTCATTTGAAAACCTTGAGTTTTATTTTCATATTACTATGCGCTTTTCCCACAAAACTTCTTCGAATGATATTGGCGATCATACTTGACCCTGATTAGATCGCTTTGACTTTTAAACTCATTATCTTGTATTATTTAATAAATAAACAGAACAAAGCAAACAAAACTATGAAGTGGTTTTGCTGAACCTGGATTGAACTAGTTTAGTCGACATAACCGCAACATTTTTTTATGCAACAATTCTGTGTGACGGAAACTTGGCTGGTTGAAGGGTTGAAAGACAAATTGTGTAGCATAAAGGGATATAAACTTTTTCGCTTCGATAGGAAAGGTCGTGTGGGTGGTGATGTCGCAATTTTCGTTAAGAATAATATTAAATCTAAATTTAAGTGCTCCTCGAAACCTGATAGTACCATCGAATTTTTATTGAAATTTTAGGAGAAGAGGATAAACTTATACTAGGCAATGAATATAGGCCAATATATTATCTCCTTTTGTATCATTAACGGAAGAAGTCAGTCTTTGTAGTCCAAACCTAATTGTGTGTGGAGATTTTAATTCTAACATATTAGTTGAACACTCACTACTCAATGGAATGAGCTATCTGCTTCCGCCTTCTCAAAGCATGATCTGATTTACATCACTTTTGACTATAAAGTTAAACCTGTTATACAGTATATACGTTATAGGGATTTCGGTAAAATAAATCATTGGAAGCAGATATCAGACATTTTATTTGGAATGTAGTTTATTATCTACCAACAACTAGTGAGCAAATAAGTATTTTAATGAAAGTACTTTGGAATTTTTCAATCGATATGTCCCACTTCAAACAAAAAATCATACACCTCTTGCAAAACCATGGTTTTCACATCATGTTCACCAGCTCATTCTCGCTCGCGACCTGGCATACAGACGCTGGAAACGGTTTCGACTACATGAGCGGACGAGAACTTTGGAAAAATCTTCGTCAAAGAGTAAAAGCAGCTGTAGTAATGAAATAGACGGTAATGAACTCAACGCCAAATCCATTTCTCTTCCACCACCCCTATTAGGTTCTGCTAACCCCGAAGCTGCTCCTACTAGAATTGTAGCATCGGACTCAAATCTTAATTTTTCTTTTAGATGAATTGACAGCACGGAAGTAGTTGAAAGCCTTCTTTCTGTCAAATCAAATGCTGTCGGTCTTGATGAGATGAGTCCTATTTTCCTGAAGTTAATCCTACCCATTGTTCTTCCACACAAAACCCATATCTTCAACACTATCTTAACTACAAAAGAGTATCCGCTGCAGTGGAAATCAGCAAAAATAATACCGGTTCCCAAAACATCGAAAGGTGATGAATACAGACCCATTGCTATTCTACCGTTTCTATCTAAGGTCTTTGAAATAATTTTGCAAAACCAAATGACCTCATACCTTAATTCTTTAAATCTTTTAACAGCAAAAGAATCTGGTTTCCGTAAGGGACATAGTTGCATTATTGCTTTGCTGAAGGTTACGGAAGACACACGTCAAGCTTTGGACAAGGGATACATTAACCTTCTAATTCCTTTAGATTTCTCCAAGGCGTTTGATATGGTTGATCACTCCATTCTATGTGATAAGCTTCTTTGTCTCTTCAATTTTTCGTCTTGTGCCGTGCAGCTTTTGTTCTCCTACTTGACTGGTCGAAGGCAATCTGTCCTATGTAACAACATCTTGTCTGATTTCCTTCCAAATACACGTGGCGTGCCCAAAAGTTCGATCTTGGGTCCTCTTTTGTTCTCACTTTATGTAAATAAATTGCCATCTATTGTTAAGCATTGTTCAATTCAAATGTATGCTGATGACATGCAATGGTATTTTAGCTGTCCGATTGGCTTAACAACCCAGGCTCATTCGCTTAGCAGTCCGACACACTAACCACTAAGCCACGGGGCACCATCCCTTGTGCAACGCGCGCAAAAAAAAAAACTATAACAGACAACTTATCTTAGTTGTCAATTTTTTCATATATTAAATGCATAAATCATGAAATATTTGAACCTCTTCTTCTTTTTATTTCAGGTCACTTTCGATCCACATCCCGTGGTGCATGTGATGCATACTTGGAATTTCGCCTATCGAGCGGCAAGAAAAGGTCATTGGGAAGACTTTAGTCGTGATCGGATGCGATTTCATCAACGAATCGAAAGGACATCCGTCTATTTAAATCCCGTTCTGACACCAGAACATCGTGAGAAAATCTATCGTAGTCGATTTAGTGAGGAAGCCACCAAACAAACTCAACAACAATCCAACACTGCAAAGTTGGTGGAACAAGGATCTCTTCATCAAACTTCTGCCAGTCGCATGTATGACAGCCAAAGTTTACCAAAGTTGACGAAACTACCTGACTGTGCTAGTTTCTAAAAACAACAACAAAACCATTTATCACTCTTGTTGGGGATAAAACAACAGCTGCAGCAAAAAGTAGTTGCAAGCTCAAAATATGTGTTCAAAAATATGTATGAAAAAGAAAATCAAAAGAAAATACGAAATTCAAAAAACGAATTCCGTAAGAAACAAAGATAGTTTAACAAACATCAAAAACAAAACAAAAAAAAAACTGTACAATCTAATATTTTTTTTGTTGTTTAGTTTTTAAAATACATTTATTCATCTTTTGACTACTAAACCAATTGTGATTTTTTCCTTAAAATTTATATTTACAAAAAATCATTTAAAAATGCGTAATAATAAAAAAAAAACAATTTGTTTAAAAGGTCTTCCTTTATTTTGTTGAAAGTCCTTTTTTAGCTTTGGCGGGATATTTTTTATTTAAAAGCATTTTTTGTTTTCAAACTAATTTTAAAATATATTTTTAATTCTTATTCTTTATTTTCTTGCAAATTATGCCTATATATCTAAATAAAAAAAAAAACATTTTGGATTAACCATTTTGATATTTTTTGTCTAATTCTGTTCCAAAAGAAAACTACCTGAGTAAAATGAATTGAAAGTTAGAAATGAGAAAAGAAAATATATATTAGTGTAAATGTAAATATTTACCAATATAATTTTACATTAGTATAATATAATATTGATACAACATAAATAAGTTTTAAAATAGTTTTTAAGAGACTATAAACGCTTAGTATTAGAGAAATATAAGAAATATAAATAAAGCTAAGAATTTAAATATAAAAGAAGAAATCATTATCGTAATATAATATTATAAATTTAAATGGGTAAACAATTTGCATTAAATAAAATTAATATAAATTGTAAAATAAATTTTTTTTTATTCAATGGAAAAGGTTTAATGTGTTTAATGAGTAGGTGTTCTCAGACCGACTTCTTAAAGTTTATTATCTAAATCTTTTGACGTTAAAATGTGTACGAATTTATCATATTTCGTTATCACTTGTCAGCTAATTAATGGTCCCATCTATCCTGTATTTTACAAGGATACTCTTGTATTTTAAAGGAAAATCCTGTCAAATAAATGTCTAAACAAACGATGCCGATACGTAGATTACCTAGCATTGCAGCCTTTAAAAGCTGCGTTCACATTTGTATTTTTTAGATATGATTGAAATCTGTTGTAATTGGATACGTTCACATTTTTGCCGGTCATGATAGAAAATGGCTGAAAAGTTCTTCCTTCTTTGGTACTTTCTACTATCTTATTTGAATGTTAAACACACTGGCGCAACATTTTAAACAGCATTCATTTTAGCAATTTTACTGACTATTTAAAGAAGTTCTTTAGGTACGAGTCCTTGTTTAACATTTAGCTCTATCATGGTAACCGATCGGAAAGGAATTTTCTCCGAATTTTAAGAAATACAATTTATTTGGAAAAAAATCTTTTTTCTCTTTTCAAGCGCACATTTAATATTTTTTCAGAGATGTAACCGCTTTGAAAGAGATTTGTATTATTAAAATGCGGAATAAAAAAACATTTTGTATGAGTCGGGTCGGTAAAAATTCCGTTCAGATCGGTTACCATGAACTAATTTTAATTTCTAATTTTCTCATTTTTAAAGAAGTTAAACCATGGCAGCTAGTGTGGTTATGTAACGTAATGTAAGCAAATTTTTCCAGGGGGCCAATTCCCGATTTGTGAAAATGTGAAAGGATAATTATTAAATTTATTAATTATAAAAAAAGGAAGTGTAATTTATCAATATTAATTAATTTAACATTCACAAATATCGTAAAAGAATAAAAAAGTAGTATAATTAAATAAATAAATAAAAAATTCGGAAATTGCCGTAGAATGAATCGGTCCACCATCTTTTGCCTTAAAGACGTCAAACAAATTACCATTTCACAGATCGGGAATTGACAACTCGTGCAAATGTTGACAGATTAATAGCGAGTTTCATTCAAATTTCAAAGATTTGATCTGAAAATCAAGATGCGAGTTTCATTCGAATTTCAAAGATTTGATCTGAAAATCAAGATTTCTTTTCAATGAAACTTGGTTCATCATTTAATCCTAGTATTGGTCATTCACTGACGAGCATACACAGTATTTGATATCACACACAAAAATACCAGGCATGTACAGTATATATATTTAAAATGCCATATTTGTATTTTCTCACTTTAAAAACACCTTTATTTGTTATTTTGTATATTTAATGGATATTTGTTAATTTTTTGACTAAGCACGGGCTAGCACAAGTTCACAACAAACAACAAAAATAACAAAATATTTTCCATTTGACGTTTGAACGAAAGACTATTTACATGTATGTGTGCATTCAGATCAAATTTGCCAACCCATCAGATATCAAATCTTTCGTGTTGCAATCAATAGCATGAGAATATGGATTACGTATACAAATAAAACACCTCAAAAATTTAAAGAAATGTGAACAAATGTGTGGCCAAGGGAATCGATTTTCATCGTTTCCCTAAATATTGTCCTTATTGGCTGAACACAATGGTGAAGCTGAAGCTTAAGAATGAAGCGATGTCAAAGTTAAATATACGCGAACTCTATAAGGCGAACACATTGGCCCCGTTCGGTATCTCATAGAAGCGCTACCAAAGTATTGCATTGTTGTAATACGTGTAAAAAGACAGCTGTTCAACAGCTGATGACCATAACAAACAACGAAACATGATCTCCAAATCGAAATACAAGTAGCGCTACCACGAAATCAGCTGTTTGTGCAAATGTAGTACGTTTTGACAGAAATTGTTACCTATTGGGTTTTATGCGTTCACAAACGCACAATATATTTCAATAGCATTGTAGTGTAAAGCTTTACGCAACCGAACGGGGCCAATGAGAAGCTGAAGCTGAAATTTGAAATTTAGCTGAAGCGCAAGTCGCTTCTACAGAAATAATGAAAAGAAGGCGCAAGTGTGGGGTAATATTTCGATACCATTTAAGATATATATATATATATATATATATATGATTTATATTCTTGGCAGCAAAATTTGCATTCCGTACTTTATCATTGTGTTCGAGTCAGCTTAATTACTTAGCTTCAATTTTGACCTTATTCATTTTTGCGCTTCATACTTTATAAATATATTTTTGTCCAGGGATCGTTGTAAGAAGTATAACTAAGGCTATTTTATGCATATATATTTTCATATCAACAATATTTAATTTTGTTTGTGTAGGTATAAACACAATCACGTTGCTGGTGTTTAGTTATTCTTAAACTCGATATGTAGCACTATTTTCGGGACCCATAAAATGTACGGTATACCCGAGTAACGCCGGGTGGGTCAACTAGTTTATTATAAATAATGATACAAAAATATTTAAACTACTGATACGCATAATTTATTTGGTTGCCTAGGTCTTTTTAAACATAAGATTTAACAAATGTTAGTTTTTGTGACCTTAATATTTATCAATTTAGAAAATATTAGTGGGCTTTAGGTCAAAACACAGATGTAATTATTTGAAGTGCGACGTTTCAAGCATGTACTTATATGCTCATCATCAGGCCTTTATTGGACAAAATAAACAAATAAAATACAAAATACATAAGTCAACATCAAAAATTGAAAAAAAAGATGTTGATATATAAACTTACAAAAATAATTAAGGACAAAAAGAATACAAGTCTCCTCGCATCTTACACTTATATGTATAAAAAACAATCTATTAGATTTTAAAAAAGATTTTTGATTAATTTGGGTGCACAATTTGTTATTTGTAACATTTTATTTAAAGTAATTTAAATATTTTAAAATTTCAAATTGTGCACCCAAATTAATCAAAAATCTTTTTTAAAATCTAATAGATTGTTTTTTATACATATAAGTGTAAGATGCGAGGAGACTTGTATTCTTTTTGTCTGTTTTTTGAAACCTGGGGTCGCCATGAAGTCACCATGAAGTCGATCTTGGTATTTTGCTAGGGCGAGTTGAGGTAACGATCAGCTGTTGCATTAACAACTTACCTGCAGCAAATCAACACAAATCACAAATTGACAGCTAATGTCAGTAGTCAATTTGTGATTTGTGTTGATTTGCTGCAGGTAAGTTGTTAATTCGTATTTACAAATACAAAATTATAGCAAATGTGAATTTATTCATTGTTTTACATTTAATTAAAAAAAAATTTATTATTATAGTTAAAAAACAACTCTTGGAATTGTCAAGAAAACCTGGGGCTCCCTGGGTAAAGTTCAACAAACAAAGCTATTCATCAGTCATTTCAAAAAGGGCGTTACATTTTAAAAAGGCGGTGATGAAAGTTTGTTATGCTAAGCAACTAAATACAGGGTGGCGCACGTATTGTGCTACAAAAATAAAATGTTATAACTTCTTTTGTGTGTGAGTAATCGGTTTATTCTTTTTTATTTTGTGGGTTACTATTTAGATTTATCAAAATGAATGCTTCGGATACTGAAAAAAAAATTTGGATAAAGCAGCGGTACCATGCTTGCAGCTGTAGCATCGGTAATACAGGCAAATCCATGCGTTTCGACGCGAAACTTATCAGGACAAGCAGACGGTCATTACAACGGATACTTCATGATGACTTAAACTTGTTTCCGTATTAAGTCCAAATTAAAAGCAAGTTAAACCCTCAGGATTTGCCTGCTCGCGTGAGCCATGGAGCTCCATCAAAAATTCCCAAACAAATTAATATCCAGGAACTCCACTTTTCGCTGGCTCCCAAGAATACCCGATCTGACTGCAGCAGACTTTTTTATGGGGTTATGTCAAGCAGGAGGTGTACAAAACGAAACCCAGGAATTTTACTGAATTGAAGCAGTCCATTAAGACAATAATTGCGGCGATCCCAACTTCAACCCTTCAGGTCGCAATGAACAATTTTCTGATCAAGTGCCGCATATGCGTGGGTGAGCGTGGAGGTCATTTGCGGTTTATCGTCTTTAAAAAACAATTGGGTATTTAAAATAAAATTTAATTTTCTATTCAATAAAAAAAAATAAATATGTACATTGATTAAAAAAAGTCATTTGAATTTCTTATTGTAGCACAATTGGTGCACCACCCTGTACAATAGAAAAAACTTTGAATAAACTATATCACAGCCATTTATATTGCCTTAAAGATCAATGTACACCTACACAATTTTATAATTTAATTATTTTTCCTATTTCTTAATATTAAACACCTTCTTGTTGCTTTCTGGACAAAGTGGTTGCTGCAGGTTCATAAGCTCCGCTTGGATCAGTATACTCGCCAACTCATTGTGATAGAAAATTATTCTAGCACTTTTATAAAATGCAAATAAACTTAAAACTAAAAATATTACTACACAACTAGTCTGAATGACTGGCAAGAACAGGAAGGTTTTGAGTAATCCATAAATGATAGAACTCTTGTTTATCACGAACTAAAAAATAAAGACGAATTTTTTAGTTTAACTTTTGAAAATTAAAAATGTATTCAGAGAACTTACATATTCCATCCAAAATTGTGGCATAATCATCTTACTGAATCGTCTGATATTTGGTGAAGAGAAGGAATCCAAAGAGGGCAGTGGCATGTTTGATTGCAGTCGTGCTATGCCCTCTAATTGTACGCCTGAAATTGGTTCAACTGTGATAAAGGAGGAATGCTTTTCTTCGCTTGGATCAAGGCCTTCTATGTAGTTCTCCCATTCGCCATGAAATCCCCAGAAATGAGGAGGCGAGACAGCAACTGGCAGTCCTAAATAATATTGACAGAGTTAGGGAAATATATTGGAATTTATGACACATCGGAAACTTTGAGCAACTAGAAGAAACTTACCGAAAGCACACTTTGACGAATCACTCAGTCCATCGGGCAAACTGACATCTCCAGTCTGTTTGAAACAATCCAGATTGGGATCTTGCAACCTCCTGTAGGTATAGTCGGCAGGAATATATTTATAAGCTTCAACTCCATTCACCTGAACTGTTTTATTATAGACCATCGGATAAGTCCGGCAAAGATTTTTGGTGTAGGCATAGATCACATCGTCCTTCCCGATATGAGGTGGCAAGCCAGTTCCTTCACTGGCTCCTATCAATGAGACGGGGCAATGTCTTGGGAAGTTTTCTGAATAAACATCGATTCTCGGCAATCCATTGAAAGTATTGATTTTAAAGAAATTCTTGAATCCATGTTTTGATCCGATGTTGACGTTGAATTTGTTGTCACTTGGATAAAATGACTAAAATAAAAATACAAATTAACTCAGTACAAAAAAAAAAAAAACAATGAAATGAATTTACATTATACATGATTCCAGCATTTTGTCGTGGAGCAGCAAATGGAATCTTCTTGACAAGATCGAAAATCGGCGATGAGTTGTTCCATAGCAGTTCGTAAACAGTGCGATTGAGAAAGACATGATCATCCCTAGCTACCATATTAAATGCTAATCTGGCAAAGAATTTATCATGAGCCATGGCAGCGAAGCCCAACAACATGGGATTCACAACTGTTATAGTTTGATTAAGAACTCCTGGTTCATTGCGGTCCTCATCGAATTCAATGTCAAAAACTGTTGAGAAGGACATTGTTGAGTTTTCATCATGGAATTGAATATCTTCTTGACGCATAATTTTCTTGTAGACAATTGGACCGATTTCTTTGAGTTTGAGTTTTGCTGAGCTATTTGACAGGAATTCATATGGATTTTCCACAGCGAAAAGATATACTTTGATTCCGATATCAATGCCTGAGGCTGATGGATGGCTCCACATTTCATATGCTGGCAGCCGTGGACGTACTTTTATACGTTCATTAAGGGCTATATCTTGGTAGTGGTAGAACATGGATAGAATTGCTAGTGTGATTGATGACAGTCCTAGCAGAAGGTATGATACTCCATCTGGATGAAAGAGAATTTTGTCAATGAACTTGTAATTGAAGATTTATCTGGAAACTTACATCCGATGTCCTTTTTCGGAATCTTGTGTTTTTTAATGATCATTTCTGGAATCGCCTAGCAATTAAAGAAATTATAAGTAAAACATTTTTAAGGTTTATTTATAATATATTGAGATGTGACATAATAAAGTAAACAAGAAATGTCTCTCATTCTTTATTTGTTGGTCATAGAGTAAATACTTGCAAGAGAAATATATAAATAATTTATAAAAATCAAATAGTTTTCTTAATAAATTAACGTTTCCTAACAGCTTAGAGCGTGGCACGAACAAAAAACTCTGGTACTCGACCTACCCTGTAACAGATGTGGGTTTTGGTCAGGAGAATAGCGCATCGCAACTGTGACCGAAGATATTACAGAGATCCCCGTTTCTAAAACTACTGTCCAGAAGAATACGAATGTTCATCGGATTGACGCTTATTCGACATCTGTGGATGTGATACTGCAACCGTGTGTTGTTCCCATCTCGATATACATATATTATCTTCCTTGTTTTGGAAGAAACCTTCACTCTACGTCTGTATATAATTGAACACGGATTTGGAGTTTGGGAGTACTGAGTACAGTACAATTTAACCGCTCAGTCCAGTGTTAGTAACGACCCTGGCGACGGGGACCTTATCCAACTGTGGATATGTGAATAACCAACATTTTCGCTCCTTGGGCACCGAAGCCTAACGGCGAACCATTACACTTACTCAAAGTTCATCCATAAGGTGCTGCTAACCCTGCTGGTTGAAAAGATTAAGGTAAACAGTGGCCATTCCTAACAGCTTCCTCCATCCGCATGTGTATGAAATGGTATTTAAGTATCTATATGTGGTTTCAACAAGATGAACAGCGTGACGCATACTGCAACTGCTCGTGCAATAAGCATAACCAAAATTTTGAGGATTACTTTTCCGGCCCGCTTATCTCGAGTTTTAGCTATATTCAAGATCGCCCTATTTAACTATTCCACACTTATTATGCAAGTTCATAGGCTGGAGTTAAAGCTATTTCACGGGGGGCAACCCGATCATCAGACTCCTTCAGTGGTGCTTTATCGCTTTTTATGTCCAATTAATTAAAGCACCACTGAAGGAGTCTGATGATCGGGTTGGCCCCCGTGAAATAGCTATAACTCCAGCCTATGAAATTGGTGGTAGTACACATAAGTTGTTGTTCTTCACTCGAAAAAAGCTTCTACTGTGTACCAGTATAGACAGCAACTTAGTTGCTAGTGTGAAAAACACATATAAAACACATTGATAGAAAATTTCGTCATTTCTGGAAGCATCCATCCACTTTGCCGAAATCATTTGAATAAAAAATTAAAAGAAACTTGACCAATTCTTGATCCTTTAGGAGAAGGATCAAGATCAAGACTCGTTTTGCATAGATTCTATTTAGAATCTTTTTATTTCTCTAATCGACGCACGATTGTTATGATCTCAACTTTGACTATAACTCTCCCACTGTAATATTTCGCTCCATTTGTGGGGTTCGCTGGGTTGAACTGAGACGGTCAGGAGGTCTCCGGGTTTCGGACTGTTGCATGTTTGAGGTTAACTAAATGCAGGTGTTATTATTTTGTTTGATCCAGTAGTTTTTTTGCCTTCCATTCTTGCAAAATAGTGTTGGAATGTGGCATGCTAATGCGTTTTGAAGTGGGTTTTCAGCTTAGTTGGATATGCTGTATTCATAATGTGAAGGTTTCTTTAGATTTTCCTAAGCATCTTCATTTCAGCTGTTCTGTTTAATCTCATACGCCGTGTACATTGTCAAACTAATTGTGAACTGTATGTTAGCTCTTCCTTCACCTTACCAGGCATTTATCCATCACATAGTTTATCTGGCTACTTCATCCACCTTACACTGACGCTTAGTGTAGACATCACAAAATCCTTCGCTATTGATCATATTTCCAAGATTTTCATATTCGTTTGCAGATTCAACGGCAACGTATGATAAGTTCATTAAATTCTGATCTTGGCAGCATTGTTAAATGGGAATAAGAAATCGTGTCGAATTTAGGGCTTCGAAAACTCAATGTTGTCGTTTGTCGTTAACAATGCTCTAGTGAAAAAGCCAGATACATTCCTCTACTGAAACGATTCGACGGTAATACTCGCATGGCAAGGAATGTACATCAGTTTAGCCTTGAGCACCTACGACGTATTGTCAAATACTGGGATTCTTTCTTAAACCGTACCACGTGAATGTGGAATGCTTTGCCGAACTCTGTTTTTCCCTCCCACTTTGAAGTGCAAAAATTTAAAAAAAAAATCTGTAAAGATACCTTCTTTAACATCCTTCCCTGTTTTCCTAACGCCCTCGCTGTGCCTTATAAACATTATAAGGATAGTCAAAATGCCAATTAAAACAAAAAATTACTAGGCCAAACAAAAATTCTTTCCTATTTCTCTAATTCTTCTTAATAGTGTCGTGCAACATCCAGTTGCATTCTAAAAGGCATTTAGCCCTACAGATACATAATTAGTTAAAATATTAATAAAAAGACGATGTACCCGCACAGGTTGACGATGTCTTCACCAGAAGGATCCTTTTACTTTCTTTTCTTTTTTCCATTTGTTCACATTCAATTTTGAAAACATAAGCACTGACAATATTCGACACCTTTTTTGGCATTGCCAACTTCAAAGATATCAAATCGTCACTTCTTGACTTCGAAATAGCTAAGACGTTATAAAGTAATTCTTCCGGAAGGAATTATCTAAAGTTACGTGTACACGATTGTCAGGTCTGCAAATATTGCCGGATCTGTCAGTGAAAAATTTGTCTCAAATGGCTGACAATCGTGTACACACCAAATTAATTTGCAGAAAAATTGTTTGGCTCCTAATTTGTAGACAAATATATGCCAATTAATTTGTAGATATATGGCAATCATGTACACGCAAGTTGACAACCGTGTACATACCAAATTAATTTGCAGAAAAATTAGTTCATCAATCATTTTGAAGACAAATTAATTTGCAGATGTAGCAATCGTGTGAAGACAAAATTTTAAAGAAAATGTTAATACGTGAACATTTATTTTCAGATTTTTAGATTTGGATGAATACATTGAAGATGAAAATACTAAAACATTTCAGCCCATTGAGGTTGAGCCAATTACCCGGTCGCCGCCGAAAGACCCTCACCTGCAGAAATGCTCGTGCACATATTCGTATCTTTCTTTTGAATATGTGAATGTGGAGTTACCAAAGCTAAAATGTCGTCAAATTGCTTAAAAGGTATTCGCAAAAAATTGCGATACAGTTCTGGTTCCTTTTTTCGCAATTCGACCATCAATTTTGCGTAAAATCCCTCCTGGTCACGACGGGCCACCCAATCCTTCGTCCATACCCTACGACACATCATTTTGATCTGTTTGGCTGTTGCATCATCGCTGCTTTCTATATAAGCAGTCAAAATAGTTTTATATTTCACTTTTATTCAATGCAGCTTTAAACTTTTATAACAGTTGCAATATGACAATGCCAGGTATTTGGCCAAACTAGATTGCCTACATTGTCAGCCAAATATTTGGCAACAGACCGTGTACACAAATTTTATTTTCCGCTTATTTTCAGACATTGTCAGACGTTTGCTGATCTGACAATGATTGTCAGACCTGGCAATTCTGTACATGTAGCTTAAGAAACAAGCCCTGTTTGGACGCCTTCTCTTCATCATGTCTTTCAGTTCATAGTTTCTATCTACTACGGGAGTTAAACAGTTACTTCTACTTTCCTTTAACTTGAGTTAAGCTAAAAAACTAAAATTATATGAGAACACAAAAGAATAATTATATTCAAATTTTAAAGCAGATAATCCGCATTTTTTATTTTTAAAATTCACATTCTAAGTTTTTGAATAAACATATTGAAAGTATACAAATAAGTAAAGTTCCGTAAAGGTCAAATTAATTTTAATTATTCGTGTAAGACGTTAATTGTGTATGTAATTACAAATAATAAATACAACAGTGATAGCTGTGTACTCTTGAGGTTTGATTTTCTCGCGTTTATTCGTAAAATTGCATTTTTTTTACATATTACGATTATTTATTTTTCAATGCAAGTTATGTTAATTTTAAAATTATTGCAATATAATATCGAAGAGAACTTTGAAGGAAAGGTGAATAATTGACAAGACAGCTGACTGACTCAGGTAGACTGCGTTTCCAATTTATTAAGCTAGATCAGTTCCACGTAATTTGGTTTAGAGGGTCAAATCTTAATTGCACTTAACCTAGGTCGGTTAATCTAATAATATTAGAATTATTAACTAATTATTATTGGTATGAATAAATAGAGGTGTATAAAGTTCTTTCAGTTTTTTGCATCTTAAGTAGCCTGGAAGCAGTGTGACCAATTTCTATTTTAAAAATCATGCTAAAAGTGGCAGTTAAGCATGTTTTTACTTGCGATTATAGGGACTATAAGCAAGTTTAGGATTCGTGAACATAAAAAATTGAGATAAAAATCAAACATGACATTACGATCATAGAGAAGCCTAAAAAAGTCATTGGCAAAAATGTCTGCCTGTCTGTCTGTCCGGGTGTATATCAAGCTGTAGCCTAAACGGGTTAAGCGATTGCCTTAAAATTTGGTATGTGTGTATTATATCTCTTGGCATTCCTCAGAGCTGAAATTGAAATTTTATTTGTAGGGCTAAAAATAACGGTACTTGCCATACCACCGTTTAGGAAAAGCTTATTTTTCTCGAAAACGGCTTCAACGATTTTGATGAACATTTTTGAGAATTTTTTTTGTTTATATTGGCTATCATGTGATTAGAACCACATATACGGTAAAAGTCTATTAATGAGACCTTTCATATAACGGATTTTTTAATTTTTTGATTTCTCGGTAACGGCTCAATGGATATCTGTCAAATTTCATATTTGAAAAGATCTAGATAACCAAATTAATTCTGCATATCAAAATTTTGAATAACTTTTTTTTAATTTAAATTAATTTTTGTAATTTTTTTTTTGAAAAATCAATATTTTATTTTAAATTTTATAATCACATGAATATTAATAAACTTTAAAAAACTGCATACCAAAATAAAAAAAAAAAAATCAAAAATCTAAAAATAAAAAACAGGATTTTATCAAAATCCGTCCTACATTTTTCGAATACTTTTTCATAAAGTCTTTTTTATTCAGGACGTGTGGTGGCGTACTTCATTTTTCCTAAAAACCGTTAAGTATTGTGGTTTTGATAGTTTTTATAAGTTCAAACTCTGTTACTTTCAACGTAAATTTTATTTGTTTTTGTCAAAGATCTTGCTTTCCAATGTAATAGGGAACATAAGAGCAAGTACGAGCGACCCAGTCATGCCTATTTTTTTGTATTAAAATGTGCTAAAAATCATGTTTTTTTTTTTTATCAAAACCTGTTTAAAATCCCAAAATAGAAAAAAAGAATATTATTTGAATCAAAAGTAGTAAAAGAAAGCAATACATCATTTTTACATTTAAGCCTCTCCCACAGAAACCGTGCATTTTTCCAGGATGAGAAGTAGCCTATTTTTTAATCCAGCAGCTCATACATCTACCTACCAAATTTCATCCGAATCCGTCATGTCTTTGAGACGTGATTGCGGAACAAACATCCATACATACAAACAAACATTCACATTTATAATATAAGTAGGATATTTATTTCATAAAAGGAACGTGTTATATGAAGACCAAGAATATCACATTATTGAATAAGTTTACATTTACATATTTTTTTTTGATTAAATAAAATTGTTTTGACCTACACAATGTTGAAACCAAAAACCTGCTAAATTTTCCTGCCAAGCCATGATATCATGCTAAAAAAAATGTGCGCATGATTTGGAAAAAAAGGTTCTAAAAGTAAAATATTTCTGCTAAATTTAGCAGGAAAAATGCTAAATTCGCCACACTGCCTGGGGGTTCAACAATAAACTCCCTGAAAAGTGAAAAAATTCTTGTTTAAAATACAATATTTATTTTATAGTCTTAAATAAACGTTCAAATAGAAATAGACAAATATATACTCTAAGGGGGAAATTAGAAGAATTCGTAAATAGAAAATGGATAGCTCTGAGTCGCACTTATACTTGCTCTCTTATCACATTGAAAAGTACGCCATCACACGTCTTATATAATAACAAATGTATTAAAACAAGTATTTCGAAAATTGTAGGACCGGTTTTGATAAAATCCATTTTTTTTTTTAAATTTTAGTTTTTTGGAAAAAAAACCTGATTTTGGTACGTAGTTTCTTAGAGTTTAATAATATACAGCTAACCGTAAGATTTAAAATACTTACAATTTATTTAATAAGTTTTGAAAAAATTGCAAATAAGAAAAAAAATCAACATAATTTTTATGGGCAGAAATATATAGGCTTATTTTTTGGGTGGTATGCAAAAAGACCTCACTCAGTCTCATGAGAAAGAGTTTAAGGAATGAGCTCTTTATTATGAGATTGAGTATTTGCAACGAGATAAAGCTCAATTTGGTATGCAAGAGACGTTTCTTATTTCATGATTGCAGTCTCAGACTGTATTCCGATATGAGTCATTAAAAATGTTGTAATACATAAGCCTAAGTTTTTAAAAAGAGTTTGGTATATTTCTGAATTTTTTAGTATTCTCAAATCATGAACCTAGCGGAGGTATGTCAACATTGGTAAAAAGATCAGCTATGATAACCTATCATTTAAAAACAAGATAACTTTTTTAGAGAACACTCAAAAGCTTGAATTGACCTACCTTTTCTGTTTATGTATTCATCACTAATGGCGTTTAGGCTTAGTATTTATAATACGCACATGAGTGCAATCTATTGCATAAATACAGGAAGAGAATGAATATTTTTTCAACCAAATCAACTCTTTGTTATCTTTTTCTCCCGCTGGCGCTGTATTCGGGAACTTGTTCTAGTTCTCCTTCTTATTTAGATTTTTACAGCAACAGCGAACTTTGGTTGAATGTGAAATCCTCGGAAATTCCGATTTGAAAACCGACGAATCATAAGAAAAACATTATTTTTGTTTTATTTGTCAGTCGACCTCCCTGAAAATAATCTATGCTTTTTTTCTGCATACGGAAATCTCTCATATGAGATAGCTCTCGTAAATGAAATTGATCTCATTTTTCTGAGACTTGTCTCATTTTTATTTTGCATACGACCACAAAAGGTCAACACAATGAGATTTTAGACTGAGATAAAGCTTTTCGCATACCACACATATAGTCACGATTTTATTTGTTTAGAACTGAGTAATTGGAAAAGGAAGTATTATTTAATTTCTTGTTGAATTATCTGCCATAAAATAAAAAAAAGGTTGGTTTTCTGTAAAGTCGGTTTACGGACGATAATTTTACGTGATTACGTCATAAGAAAAAACATTGATGGCAGCAACACCAACATAAACCCCGTTAACTCACACCCACAAACCCTCTCGTTAAATCCACACACACACACCAATATCTACATCTACTTTCTACTTTAACAAACCTCCGCCTATTTTGTATTTCTTTTTCTCTTCTTGTTCTTTTTGAATCTGAGCGGAATTATTTTCTGAATTTGCGCCTGTTCTATTTCATATTCACCTGGTGGTTGCGATCGATTTTGGTTGAAAGAACCACAGTATCGCGGTTAGCATGAGTCTTATCCGCTTGAGTCATGTGATTTCGTACGTGTAGCCCTCTAAAAAATCGAATACAATATGTAAAATTAGGTTCCTTTTGATCTCGAGCTGTAAATAAATCATTAAGGTGTTCCTCAAGGAAGCCATTTAGGTCCTCTATTTTTCCTTTTATTTATTAATGATTAACCGGATTTTATTTTAGACTCACATAGCTTACTTTTTGCTGATGATATCAAGTTATCATTGTATATGAAATATATAGTACTACTATGAGGCAGCTTCTAGTTTAGACAGATACTGCCGTAATAGCGCTGCAGTAGTTCTTGATATACATTTGTATGGGTTTTGGAGAGTAGAATGAAATATAATGATGGGTTGTATGTTATATTTTAGAAAAAAATATGAGTAAGAATAAATAAAAACATTTGCAGGAATAATGAATAATAAATACGAGTGAAAGGTTCAAAAAGTGACACTAGACCATATGGTATGGCAGAGTAAGGGAAACAACAATTAATGGATTTCCTTTTGATTTTTCGTAAACAAACCAAGATTGTGCGTCTTCAATTATTTTTTGGATTTTGCATTTTTCAAGAAATTTTGTTATTTCTGTATTTCTTATACCGAAATCAATTACCAATGCTGCCATATTCGGATTTGACTGTTTAAAGTTTTAATGTATAATGTTCAATTTCGAACGCTAGTTAAATATAAAACTGGTGCCGATTGGTACTAAGTTTTTAGTACTATTGTAGTTTTGGTACTATATTTAGTACTACATTTAGTACTTATTAGTATATTTAGTACTATATTTAGTAGTGATTAGTAGATTTAATGATAAATTTAGTAGTTAGTAGTATATTTAGTACTAGATTTTTGATGTGAAAAGTTAATATACTCTAAAGCAATAACATTGGTACAAACATCTGCAAACAATGTGTTTTATTTGTTAAATAAGTAACTAGGTAGGTACTTCCACTCAAATTAAATTTTTGAAGACTTAACAAAATTGATATAATAATCAAACATGGTAATCATTCAAAATTATTAAAAAAAAAACCAAACCAATAATCAAATTTCAGCAAAAATCGGTAAAACGGTAAATTTCATCATGTTGCCGTATCTATAAAAAAACCCATCCAAAAACAAATGTATTTTCAAGGCAATGAAAACTCCTCACACCCCTGTCTAAATTTCTATCTTCCATTCTCTCATTATCAGAAAATGACAAAGAAATAACACGAAAAAGTCTTGATGATTTGCTTCCCTCTGACTGCTAACACTTAATATACATCTTTCCCGTTCTGTCATTTTCTAATTGCATATGTGTTGAATTCATCTCCCTGACTAAAATTCTACACTGAGAAATAGCATCTTGATAGTACTATATAGAAAGTCTTGTACTTGTTAGAGTAGCCGTGTTTTATTGGTAAGTGTATACCCAGCGCAGTAAAATTTTATACGGCAAACAACAGCAAACAATAAGTGTCGATAATTACGTTAGTGAAATTAGTAAATATAATAAGTTGAGATAAATCTTGGAAAGAAATGTCAACCAACTGGAATGTTGAAAAAATATGTACTTGAAGGTTGGTAAGATTTTATTATTTAAGGAAATGTTCGTTGAGTATCATGATACAAGATTACAAGACAGCGCCTTCCTGTATTTTGACGTCATCAGTGACCCAAATTGACAAAATTAAATAAAATTTTTTGGAAAGGATCAGTGTTAGTTGAATTAAAATGTATATTGAATCAATCAAATAAGACATTAGACAAAACCTGCATCAATTGAAACTTAAATTACTGCAGTTTTTTTTCTAAAACCGAATTTAATTCTGTCATCAAGGGTCACTGATGACGTCATGGTTGGATATTATATCCGGTTGTCTCTGTCGAAGAACTGAGTTTAATTTGGAACACACCCTTCTAAATTTATTCAACAAGACGTCAGTTGTCACTTCTGGGGTTAAATAAAAGTGAATTATGGAATGAATATAGGGTTTTATTGGGACTTTCAATACTGCGCTACATATAGATTACCAATAAAACACGGCTAATAATAATAATAAAAACTATTCTATAGATATTGTTTCAATTACTGGTCAAAGGGCAACACTTGACAAACAATATATTTGTCATTAAAAATAATCGATGTTAATCATAATAATCTTAAAATCTTTGGCGGATTGTTAAATGCATTTAGTCTTAATAGTTTCCGTGTGCTGAAGATTAGTTTTTATAAAATTATAACGATTAAATGTAAAAGCTAAAGTGGAAACACAGTAAGAGGATGCTGTTTCTCTCTTTGTCTTTTTACTTAATTTCAACAAATTATTTGAATTAAGAATATCGTTATGATGGTTAAATATATTTAAACAAAAGCAAACACTTATTACTAGTTGTTTGGTTATTGTTTTAAGAGTCGGTAATCATCGATCTATTTATGCGTCTTGGAAAAGCATGACCAGTCTAACTAATGAGTTAATCGATCATGCTTGGATGAAACGCAAATGAAGTAAAGTACACTCAACTTTAGTCGTTCTGATGGTGACTGATATTTTAGTTCAAAAGAATCAAAAGGTCTATTTACAGATGCCATTACACAGCTAAGCTAGTGTATGCTACGGAACAATTGGGGTAAAAAGAATTCTTATTGAGATCAGATCATACATAATATATAGATTGCGATGAAGGTAGGCTCCACATGTTTGGCTCAGATGACGGAAATCGAACTATTTGACGATCTTAAAACTTAGTCACGTTATAACTCACAAAAATGTTTTAGTCTTGAAAGATGTTTTCCACGGGGTAAAAACTCACCAACTTCAAACACTATCACTTTCTCCAATTTGATTTGTTAAATATAAAAATGTAAATTGTCTTATCCTTTACCAAATATAATAATTTTGATTTTTAATTTCAATTTTAATTTAAATTACAACTTCAAAATGAGAACTTTCAGCGGCGAGTTTTATTTGTGATTTGAGTTTGAGCGACAGAGTTCGCGCTAAGTCAAGTTAAATTGTTTGACTGTGAATTCTGTGCGGGCTTAGAATTTTAGAGTAGCATTAGTGAAGGGATTGAAAGTATTATGTACCATTACAACTTTTTTTTTGTTTAATTATTATTAAATGATATGTAAAAAATTCTCATGATTAATGATTAAAAATGCTAATGAATGATCAACAGGGTGTGGTTAATTGTTGGAATGGATAACCGTGTATTGATTTCGGTGTAATATCACAATGTCAATGGACGGTAAGTAAGGTTCCAATTCACATTACTTGATTTTCGTTTGAGTGATACTTAAGTTTTCAATCATGTGAGTGGAGAGCCATATAGAGAGTTAAATAACCAGAAACTTTCTGCGTACATTTATGGTTGACTTTTCAACTTGTTTTATATATAGGAGTGCAGACCGTTTTTAAGTAAGATTTTAGCTTGAAATATGTAGGGGATTTTAAACTTTTTTCAGGTTGGTTAGTTTTGCTGTGAAAGAGAATATTGATATAGCTAGTATACAGTTCCCACACTTCAACATTTACAAAGAGACATTGAGATTTCCTAATCAATTAACTGTCAATCAGATTTAACAAAGTGCAATCGACGCAAGTATCATGGAACAACATAGAACATAGAACATAGAAGAACAATTCTACGAAAACTAGATTTGGACGAAGTATATTTAGCATAGAGTAAATATATTATATAGAGGAAAATCTTTCGTATGTTCCACGGTCAATGATTTGATTACTACACTCTCAATCGGCGTCAATTATTTGAAAGTTCAGCACAACTACACTCTCAATCGGCGTCAAGTTTTTGACAGTTCTACACCAATACTTATTTGACCAGCTTGTAGGCATTGATTTCCCTCTTTATAGTATAGTTACTCTATGATATTTAGCTAATAGCTTTATACATTAGTCAACGACCTTCGGTTATATCAGGGAAGACAACCATCAAGTAAATATTCACATTACGGCAGATCTTAGCCCAGTCAGAATGTACAAAAAAATGAGCTGAAATAGAATTTCTACAATTTTGGTTTCGATAATTTTTTTATCTACGATTGATATTTTTCCTAAAAAAATTTTAAAAAAAATAAAATTTTTTTGTTTATTTGGAAAAATATCAATCGTAGACAAAAAATTATCGAAACCAAATGAATTCCTTTTCATTTGAAGTTTCCAGAGTAACAATTGTTTTTATTATGAAATCAAATTAGATAAATAATAAAATAAATAAATAATTAAATATATATATATGTATATATATATATATACAATGAATAAATAAACTGATTAAATATATAAATAAATAAATAAATTAATAAATAAATAAATACATGAACCAGGTAATTATAGCAAAATTAAATAAGTATCTATAAATTAGTTAACAAGTAAATAAATATGTAAATATAAAAATCTCTTTAACAGAAAAATAAACGAAAAAATAAATTAATAAATAATAAAATAAACAAATAATAATAATGAACAAATAAATAAATACGAAAATAATTTAATAAATAAATAATAAACATATCACAGAAAAAAATATATGTAAATTTTTAGGAATGATTTTATAAAGCCAAACTTGATATGAGGTTATTTTCAGATAATCTACACGATAATTTGTAGCGATCAAACAGATTTAGGACTCTTGTCTAGAATGTTTGTTATGTTATGCAATTCTTCTGTAGAATAATGCCAAGGCAAATTGAGCATCATTTTCAAAATTTTGTTTTGTATTGTCTGCAATCTAAGTAAATGACTTTTTGCACATTTTCCCCACACAGGCGATCCGTACAGTATTATGCTTGGAAAAATTTCTTTATATATAATTAATTTATTTTCATTATTAAAATTTGAATTTCTATTAATAAAAGGATAGAGAATTTTTATTGTTAAATTGACTTTGTTGAGTGTTTGTTGAATATGCAATCCAAAATTTAAAGTTTTGTCTAGATGCACTGGATTTCCATTCTGTCGGAGTTCCATTAATTATTAACATTCGGTTGGGTAGAAAACAATCTCTTCTTTTCCTTGTGAAAAAAACGGCTTGGGTCTTTCCAGCATTCAATTTGATTTTCCATTTATTGAAATACATTTGAACATCATCCAAGGCAGATTGCAAATTAGTTTTAATAACAAAAGTATTCGAATCCGCTGAATAAATGCAAGTATCATCTGCAAATACAGCGATTTCACAGCCACTGAACTTAGGAAAATCACATGTGTATATGTTATACAAAAATGGCCCCAAAACAGATCCTTGAGTAACAGCTGCCAAGATTTCTTTTGAGTCCGAACATGCAGTATTGACAGAAACTTTAAAAGTTCGTCCAGTTAAAAAGGAATAAATTATTTTAATTATCTACACGTACAGGGGAAAATTCAAAATGTTTAATTTATGAATCAGAGATTTATGCCACACCGTATCAAAAGCCCTCTCGACATCAAGTAACACTAATCCTGTGCTTCTTCCCTGTTTGTAAATTATTTTTAATGTCACTTGTTATTCGATGAATCTGGTGAACAGTATTGTGATGGCATCTAAATCCAAATTGCTCATTGCAAATGATTATGGAAAATGAAAATGAAAACAAACTGTCAAACTCGTTTCATGAAACTTAATTCATCGTGTAATGGCGCTTGCGACAGAGAATGAAACAACAAAGAAGAATTCGAGGAAGTATCTAGTTTCATTGTCCTATAGCAGACTTATGAGTTCCTTTACCGATTAAAAGAGAAAAAAAACTATCAAATTTTTTCTATTTTAATTTTACATTCAAACTGGGCTATCTTCTATCTTGAGAAAAACTAAGGAGCTTCGAATCGATAACACCCCTATTTCTTCGATTTAAAAAACTGCGGATGACAGTTACAACATCTTTATAGACGAGCTACAGATCAAAGTCTATTAGTTTTGGCGTTCCTGCTAAGTTCGCCCGTCTTTGCAGAATGACGATGAAAAGCAGAACTTGTTTCTTCAATGTCGGTAAAGCCATGACCGACAGCTTTGATGTCAAAAATTGGATCAAACTATGGATGTTGGTTGAGGCATGAGGCCGGATGGCAGCTCCACCTAATGTAAAACATAATGTTTTGTGTAAATTTTTTTTAGGTTTAATGCTCTGTAAACTAAACTGCTGAATTGATTATCTTTAAATTTGATATGCGTGCTTTTGTATTTCAGCATTCATTATTAATAGAGTCACTTAGGGCTCAAAAAAAGGGGTTACCTGGAAAGTTTTCCGGGAGTTTCGAAAATTGGTGATGGTGGTTTTATAGATTTCGACATGGTCTTTCCGAATTTCAACTTTGCCACCTCGTATCATTGCCCCTCGAGCCGCTTATTTTTCACCACAACGGCTCCAATGATTTAAATGAAAATTCTTAAAAGTTTTTGAGTATGTATAATCTATTATTTTATTAAGAAAAAAAAACAATTATGCTAGAAAAGTCTACAACCGGTTGCAACGGTTGTTTGAATTTTCTACTTTCTCGTCAACGACTCATTGGATTTGTATACAATTTTATGATCGAAAAAGCGTTGCCACATAAGTTCTGCTTAATGTTTTTCGAATTTTTTGACTTACTGTAGGTACACTGATAAACTCTTAACAAAACTGAATACCAAAATCTTAAAACGTTAAAAACATGATTTTATCAAAATCGGTCCTACATTTTCGAAATACTGTTTTTCATAAATAAGTTGTTATTTAATACGTGCTGGCGGCGTACTTTAATTTTACTAGAATTGGAAAATAATCATCTCTATCACGCCATAAGTGTGGTTTGAAAGAATTCCGATAGGTGGCGCTTATTTTTGTTTTTAAATGTAGAAATTCGTGAATTTTATAAAAAATCCAACAGAGTGTAATGTAATGTAATTTAACAGATAATGCGATCTAACCTTAAATTGAATGTTTACTTTAAACTTTTTTTTTTTAAATAAAGCAACGTCAAGTTGGCTTCTAGCAGTTCGCACTTGATAGTTGCATTCTTTAGTATTAGTAGTTGAACTGTTTATTTCAAACTGTCAGTTAAAGCGTTCGTGCGTGGCCAGCCTTAAAGTTGAAAATCTAAAAATTGTAAGGTTTGTAGGTCATACAGAATATTTTCGAATTGCACCATTATGTTGAATGTTTTTTTTTGAGTTATAAAAGTGTTCTATTTTATGACCAATATATGCAAATAAATTTCTTTTCTGTGATATCTTCAATCAAAGATAATATAAAAGTATATTTCAGAAAAAAATATATATGTATGTTGTCTGCATAAATCAACTCAACTAAAAAATCCGGTCAATCAATTTTTTTGTAGAATTAATAAAAAACACGTGCTTGCTGTTTCAGCCATTAATAAGTTCATTATTTTTTGTAGAAGTTGATTTTAATTCTTGGAATTAAAAATATACCACATGTTTAAAATTAAAATTAATCTCACTACGTGTCTCTTTTTTTGTGTTTTTAAAAATAATTATTTTATTTTTTTTTGTTCAGTTTTAATCACTGGCCCTTTTATGGTTTTGTGGCTGCAAAATTGTATAGTCAAAATGTTTCTAAAATTTTTTGTAAACCTTGATTTAAAAAAATGTCTAAAGGGTTTATGTCATATGGCCTTCATGACAGTTATGTATGACGTAAATTTAAAACAGTTATTTTGTTTGGGGAGTTTTGCGTAGGTATGCAAGTTACAGTTTCATTCATTATGACGCACCTAATATATTGTTTAAAATATATGCATAAATAAAAAAAAACAAAATAGAGAAACATCAAAACGTTCGCTACCAATTTATTTATTTTTTTACATTTATAAGAAACGTATAACACACAATTCCTTGATCTATTGCCTTCATCTAACTCCTATGATTATTTATTATTTATCAGATTTTTAATTGAAGAGCCCATATGTCACCCGTTCATTGACTCACCTAAAGTTAAATTCATTTAAATATATTTGACACGAACATCAATTATTTTCTTTGCATAATTTGTCTATTATTTGGTAAAACTGGCACGAATTTAAATGATGAAAAAGAAATTTTTTGTTTTAATATAAACAAACATATATGTACAAACATACGTATTTAATCGGAGATTAAAAAAACTGTTTTAACCTCAATATCCAGATTCAAAACTCAATACCAGAATTTTGTTGTAATTTATTAACCAAAAAACACACAGTCGAGCCCTCTTAAGTAAATTTCTATGGAGCAAGCAACATTGAATAGAACATTAATGTGAAAACCTATAATACAGGGGTTTGTAATTGGCGCGGGTAGATATTGGCGGCTATGTTGTTTTGGTGACATCTGTCAAATCTGTTGTTTTTTATTCAATTACTGATGCAATATCACCATGGCCAGTTACACTATTGACTAACACTTGCAAATGATAAAACTTTACTATCAAAATCTAAGTGCAAATATTACATGCGTATCGTCTATTTTACGGTAGACGCAGTAGTCCAGCGGTTGCATAAATAATCAATCAGCCAACATTCGTACGTGAAACATCGCCACCGTCCGTGAAAGTGTACAAGAGAATTCGAGGCACTGGACTCCTCGCCGTCCGCCATGCACAGGCAAGAAGAACTTGTCTTTTTTACAGACTTCAACTTGGTGAATTTCGCTTTAGGAACTGAGCCTACAACTGTACAAGATCCACCTGATCCAGGATCTCAGAACTTATCATCATAGACTAAGTCTTTTGTTTGAAAACTGTTGTTTTTAAAATTACGTTTTTAAATACTTCTTTAAACTGTTCAATAATTTTTTAACTAATAACTAATTTTTAAATTTTATTTTCAACTGTTTATTGATAAATTCTTAAAAAGTTAGGAATTCATTTTGGTATTTTTTTTTTTTTAATCTGTGCGCACTCATGGGGTTGTTACTACCCTTATCATGTATTAACACAGTGCGAGCTTTTGGGAAAATTGGATAGAAGATAAAAGGAGGTACCGATGCACATTGGTTTTGAACGTTTGTAAATCATAATGGAAAATCGAGTCGGGTAAAGCATTCCACATTCGTGTAGTTCGGCTAAAGAATACGTCTCTTTACATAAAAGTGCGTCCGAAATTAGGCGCAAGGGTAAATTTATGAGTATTCCTAGCAGTACGAGTATTACGGGGAAAACTTTTAAAGCGAGGAATGCAACTGGCTATTTCGCTGGAGCATTGTTTATATGCGGTTGATTTAATATTAATAAAAAAATAAGTATATTTTGTTTTTAATTTAAATTTAAATATAAAAATTACACTCGAGCTTCCCCACCCTGATAATGGAAATTATTTCAAAACTCTTTGTAATTATAATTTTTTAAAAGTTGTCTAATTTTTTATTTTTTTAAGTCAAATTAATTTTTTGTATAAATAACTGCTTACCAAAATCTAAAAAAAAAGATTTTTTTCAAAAACCTATTAAAATGAAAAAAAAAAACAGAATTTTATCAACATTATTATTTATTATTATTATTTTTTATATATATGTATGCATATGCAACTACATATGTAACTAACGCGTAAACCTAAATCTAGATCTTCAAAGGTTCATTGACAAAAGTTCATGAGTTTATGTCTGTAAATAGACATAAACCCAGAATTTGGGATTTTTATTTTCAAAATTCCGAAAATATTAACCGGCTTTGTAGCTCGCTTATTATTGTTTAAAAATAAACTAAAAAAAATCCCATAAGCTTGCATAAATATTGACAAAAAGGCTGGTCAGTGGAGTAACACGCTGTCAAAAATGAATGTTCATCAAATAAAAATAATAAAAAAAAAAACAAAATTACAAATTTTGCAACAAAACCCATCAAAGTTGTTTTTACTTGTTTTAATGTCTTCAAATTAAATATTAATCCCATAAGAATTTAATTTAGTGTTTTGATGAAATAGCTTTTGAACAATAATAACAATAAGTCTAAAGTCAATGACATATACGTACGATAAATTAAAAAATCAATTTCTTTGAATATTATTTAGAATTGCTGCAAGAATGCAGAACTGTTTGGATCATACGCAGAAGTTTCTCTGTACTTTGTGACGAAGGTTCTAAATATCATTTTACTCCAGAGATATATGTAAGTACCATAATGACGTTTCGTCCCGGTAGCTTATTTGGACTCCCATAGAAACCCATTGTTTTTCAAAACCTCGTTTATCGAGTTGGTCTTGGAATTTACTAATTATGTACACTTTTCTGGTTGAAGTGCAGACAAGTTTTCTTTAACTATTCTCAAAAGTTCTACTTTATTGCTCGGTCGGTAATTTTATTTATTTCAACCTATAAGTACGGTGACCATATTTTGAAATCCCAAATAATGAACAAAAAGAAAAAATAAATAAACCCAGTTTTATTCTTAAAAAATAACTCAATAAAATAAATATAACACAACGATTAAAGAATATTACAGAAGGAACTCTTGATATATACATATATATACTTATATGTTAGGCAAAATAAATAACTCCAACAAATCTAAATAAGTATTTTTTTTATTTAAAATTAGGACTTATGCAAGTAACATTTATTTGTTTACATATTTAAATACTTTCCTAAAGTATAGATATTTTTAATAACATTTTTGTTTTTAATAATCTATGAACTCTACACAGAAATCAGTTAGTTTTTATTTATTTTAGTTAGTAATTAAAATTGATTTCATAGTTTGGACTTTAAATTTGTTTTTTTTTTTTAATTTGTCCAAACATTATTTATTCGACCTCGGAGGACACAAGCTAAATTCTGCAATTCTCTTTTTTTTTTGATTTTTTTATAAAATGTTTAAAAATGTCTATCCATCTATCTATCCAATTTTGAAAAGCTTTTGACTTGATTATCTCAATGCTCGATTATGACGTTTTGACGTTAGGTGTGTTCCAAGAATGATATAGGCTGTGTTACGAAATAAAAGATTTGCACTAAATGAGTACTAAGACAGCCTAGTACCCAGTCTGGCTCTGGTACCAAGTCCTGAAGAAAAATTAGTACCTAAGTATTACTTCACATCACTGGTTCCTGTCCTAACTTCACAGAGAAGTCCTAGCTCCTAGGAACTAATACGTCTAAAACTGGTCTAATTTTAATATTTTGCTCTGATTTGAAATTTCAAATTTGTCAATCCTGCGAGTTCGTTGGCAATATTGTGTATGGATATCGACGCTGCATAAACATTGGCAATATTCGGAGTATTCGGAGTCAGCTCTCTTTTCAAAAGCCTTGATCCAAAATTCTCAAATTATTATCTACCTCAAATGTTTGCGAAAAAACTTCTTGCTTATAAATTTATAACTACTTATTTAACATGCAACAGATTACACTGATGCACGTTCCGAAAAAAAACTGACCAAAATGGTAAAAAGTAGCTTAGAACTTTGGTCAAGAAATCACTTAGTACTAATTTTGAGTACTAACAACTGGTATAATAATCAGGTACTAGTTGATTTTGAGAGGCTAGCTAGGATCAAGTACTAACTAATAATCGGTATCAAATTGACAGGACTATTGCTTAAGACATGTGTGAAGAAATGACTTGATACCTTGAGTACTAAATTTAGGACTAGGACCGGCGTTAGGACTCTGTGAAGAAATTGGACTGAAGAAATAATGAACAGCTTTTAAAATAATGAACATTTTTATGGTTTTGAATACAAATTAATTCAAAATAAACATTTATTTCAAATAATAAACTGTTTATTATAATAATGAACAGATTGTCACCGTACTTTTAAGTCACTAAATTTTTTTTTATCGGGTTAAAATTCGGAGTTGTGATGCCTGATCTCGAAGGTAGATCTGCATTATGTAGTAAACGACGGATCGCTCTGCAACAAACACAAATTCATGTTTCCTGTTGCAAATCTTTGGATTATTGATATGGGTCTGATTTAGGCTTCCTTATTAATGGCAATTTGTTCTTTCTGGTGACTTTTGATCGCCTCCATCTTTTGTCTTGGATTTTGATGGCATTAAAAATCATTTATGCTTTCGAAAGCTTTTGCGATTTCCCGTATCGACTCTCCAATCTGAGTGGGTGCAAAGGCTAGACCGATATTTACGGGACATACATAGAAGCAGTTAGCTGATGTTTTAAGGAGTTAAGACAATATTACACTGCCACGGTCACTAAGGGGCTGTGACCTGTGACTTCACAAAACTAAAGAGGCCGACCCATAGAATCCGTCCGTCCGTTGAGTTGTAAGTTTCGACTGAGCGCTTTATTAAATACATATATTCTTATGAGAGGCGTCCCATAAGCATCGCATGTGATGAACGCAACGCACAAAATAGACGAACTTTTAACTTTGACTCCGGCAATCCGTTTGAGAGAACCACTCACATTCTCAGCATTATAGTTGACATTAAACAACCGAATTCAATATTCTATGGGATATTTTACAAAAATATCCTTTTAATTTATAAAAAAGTACTATTTGGAAATAAAACAAGGTATTTTTTTGAGGGTAAATAATTGATATATAAATCGAGCTAAATGTTCAAGGAAATGAAAGATATGAATACTAAACAATTTTTTCGAATTAACACTGAATTAAATTTTGTTGGAGGTTTAAAATGTTGAACTTTATTTTTTGTCTCAAGAAAAATCCCTTCCATCTAAGCACTAAGGGTTGACATGTGTATTTGAAACAACGTATTCATTGGGACCCCAATCCGGCAACAGTAAAAAGCTCAGGCAACGGAACGCACAACCGGACGCAACGGATTCTATGGGTCGGACCCTTAACGCCAATGAAGCAATTGCTCGTCAGGTCAGTTGAGAAAAAAAGGTTATCACACTTAGTGGCAGGCCTGCGCCAGTGTGTCTTTAAACTCACTCACGCCTGATGCTTGTCTGTGAAATTTTTTCCCAGTCGGTCAATGAAGTGACGCGTGAAAAGCTATAGCTATCACACTAAATAACGTACTACAATTTAAATAATGTTGATATGTTTATATTTTTACCTCAACGCCACTTACATACAGGGCCAAAATTTTGTCAAAAGATTTCTTTTTAATGTTTTTATTTGAATATTATAATATCACATGGTGTGATTTTATGTGCAATCGGGTCATTAATAAGAATTTTGGAAAAAAAAGATCCCAGCGCCACTGTGTGTAATTAAAATAGTCATAGAACATCAGCTATCTGTTCTCGCTTAGCAGCTGGCTTTTTTTCGCTGCCACTTCGAAGTCATCAAAAATGTTTTTATCAGTGCTGCTTTCCATTGTATCTATAAGTATAATTCCACCACCAGACTTTCCTTCATTCTCCAGAAATTGTATAAATTAAATCCCAAATGATTTGCAATCGCCAGCTGACAATTCAAAAATGTCAAAAACAGGTCATTGCACCGATGGAGTTTCTTCACTGAAAAAATTTCGTCGGTTGCCAGTGATGGTCAGTACACTGACGCTCTTATCTTACTTATCACACTAGCCATTTTTCGTGTAAGCCACTGACTCGATTTGGTTTCGTCAGTGAACACGTCAGTACACTGACAACCTCACTGGCATGGCGTCTCAAAATTGGCTATCACGCTACGCATGACTCCACTGACCATGTTGTGAAGCAATTTTGATAGAACATATTGTAAATTGTAATCAACCCTATTACAACTTATTAATTGTGTGCTAATATTTTTATAATTTTACTGTCGGTTTCATATAGGAAATTAACAGTTGCATATGTTCATACTTTTGAAACATTCGCTGTCCTCAAGCAATACTTAAACTTATTATTAACAACAACAAAAAAAAACAATTGTTTTATCTTTAATATACATAAACGTTCGGCAAGATAAGAAAAAAAAAAAAAAACAAAATTAAACTCTCCCTTTGTCTTTTTTACACTACAATTGATCCACACTCTATTGAATAATAAATATTTTCAATGAACTTACCCAAAATCTTGAAATAAATCCGGAAACTGAATGTAAACGCTCTGTGAATCACTCTGGTTGTCAATAATATTATTCTAAAAGCACTATCGAACTATTAAACTCTCCCAGAATATATTTTCACAACAAATGCACTAAAAATGTAAACACTATTTAGCACATCGATTAGGAATTCTCTTAAAAATTAATCTTTTATTTTAAAACGTTGAGAGCGTAGGCAATGCTATTTTTAAAAAAAGTTCGTTTTCGTACGCACTCGTTCGAAACGCTTCTTCTCGCTGCGAGCGTTTTTCTTGCTTTGAAAAGTGTCGAGTTCTCGAAAAGTTTTTTATCCGCACTGCAGCGACACCTATCCACCTATCACCGTTCACCTCAAGCTATACAATTCGATAAACACCGTTGTTGATTCATTATTCATTGTTGATATTGGAATTGGGAATTATCAATATCGTTTTCTTCCAAAAAGCGTTGATTAGAAACTTGTTATTATAATTTTTTTTTTATAATTTGGTTTTACCTAGTAATTCTAGATAAAAAAGAACCTACACACACGTTAATGATCTTCGATGTGAAAGAAGCTTTTATGCTTGACAAGTCTGCTTTATTTACATAAATTAGACTTTAGATGATGAAATTGGCAGATTGAGTTCTGATTCTTCTTTTGGACTGGGATTTGCCGAAAAATCGAATGTTGTTTTGGTTGACCGGTAAACACTTATTCGTAGGTAACTGTTTGATAAATCTAGGTTTCTCAGGCTTCATTGGTAAAGAGCACAGAAATAAAGAGTAAAGGTGCCTGAACTAGTTTTTGGGAAACAAACCTTAAGTGTGCCTTACAGTCAGCGACAAAGAATAAGGTCTGTTAGATATAAATTCTATGTATGGGAGTGGACATCGTTGGATGTTGGCTCACTTGTTTCTGCCCCAAACGTGTGAAAGAGGTCTTGACGGTTAGTGGTTTCAACAAGAAGATTTGCCACGCAAATCAAAAAATAGAATGCAGTTTCCTTGACGAAAATTTGGTACACATGTAAGGCGCCATTAACTGGCCATTAGCCACCTAGAACCCCAATTTTGACCCATCTGGACTCCCGTATGGTTGTTTGAACATATTTAACTGAATGGTGGAAAGCATCAGACCATTGACGATCTCAAAGCAAAAATTGTCATGCTAGTCTTTTTGTAATTAAGTTAATTCTTTATTCAAAATTCATTTAACTAAAAATGTATTAACGAATCATATAAAAATAAATTGCACGGCTGGATCGCACGTACTTGCTCATATGTGCGGTCACATTGTAGAATAAAATTTAAGAAAATTTAAGGTGAACATCAAAGAATTTTTTCGATTTTTGTGACTTGATTGTTTGAATAAAGTACGTTAAATTGTAATGAGTGAAATAATTTAAACGCCATTTTATTTCTCAAAGAAATGTAAAAAAGTGTGATTTTTTTCAAAATCGTAGGAGCGGTTTTTAAATAAAACTGTTTTTTTTTACTAACTTTTTTTTCTTAAATTAAAAAAAATAATTCAGGAATGCAAACTTAAGCACAAAATAACATACATTAAAAAAATCACTTACCCGTTTTCAAAATATTGATTTTTCAAAAAAAAAACAAATTATTAAAAATACAAAAAAAAAGTTTTCGAAAAAAAAACAAATGCGAAATTACTTAGGCTACCTACATCTTCTTGAATATCAATTTTGATTGTAATCGGATCACCTCCTATGGGTGGTACCGTTTTTACCCCACCATATTAAATTTTTTTTCCACCGAAATTTAATGCATACCTACAGTAGTACACAGATTTTTTTTTCATAAAAATTCTTGGAGCCTTTTTCGAGAAAAATAAGCTTTTACATAACGGTTATATGACAGGTACCGATAATTGTTGAGCTAAAAAACTCCTCTGTAGAATGTCAAAATAACCTTAAGTTCTAAATTTGAAGACGAATGGCCCAACCGTTTAGGCTACAGTCCAAAATACATCCGTACAGACAGACAGACGGATGGAATTTTGCGCCAGTAACTCAAATATGTTTCTCTATCATCGTAATGTCATGTTTGATTGTTATCTCAAATTTTTTTTTTGCACGTATGCATAATTTGCATAATCGCAAGTAAAAAGTGCACCAAATATATGGAAATTCACTTGCTCCTACCTCACAACGTTGTTTGTTTGTATCTCCGGAACAACAAAGCGAACGTGATGCATGCAACAATTAAGTGCAAACGAGAAGAATAATTAAAAGAAAAAATGGGCACGACTGGGTCGCACGTACTTGCTCTTATGTGCCTAGTTACATTGGAAAGCAAGATCTTTGGCAGAAACAAGTAACATTTACGTTGAAAATAACACAGTTTGAACTTATAAGAAGTATCAAAATCACAACACACAACACAAAAACCTTAACAGTTTTTAGTAAAAATGAAGTACGCCATCACACGTGTTAAATAACAAAGAACTTATGAAAAATTATTGAAAAAAAAATTTTGATATGCAGAAATAATTTGGCTACTTAGATCTTCTCAAATATAAAATTTGACAGAATTCCAAAGAGCCGTTACGAGAAAGCCCAACATTTAAAAAACCGTTATATGAAAAGTACCGTTAATAGACTTTTCCCGTAAATTTGGTTCTAATCAGATGATAGCCAATATCAACAAAAAAATTCTTAAAAATTGTCATCAAAGTCGTTGGAGCCGTTTTCGAAAAAATTAAGCATTTCCTAAACGGTCATATGGCAGGTACCGTTATTTTTAGGGCTAAAAATAAAATTTCAATTTCCCCTCTTGGCAATGCCAAAAGAATCACACACACCAAGTTTGAAAATGGTCGCTTAAGCCGGTTAGGCTGCAGCTCGTTATACATACTGACAGACAGACAGACAGACAGACATTTTTTGTCGATCAATGTTTTAGACTTCTCTATGAGCGTAATGAGGTGGATGCTCTGCTCCACCGAAATGAACCATTATTTTGGTAATAAATTTTCACAATTTGCAAACTTGTTCGGGAGTAAGTCTATTCATTATGGTTTACCACACGTCTATTAAAATAAAAAAAAAAAACATTTTTTTTTAGAAAATTCTTTCATTTTTTTAATTGGCTTAAATATTTTCTCGAAAAAAGTAAGTATGCAATAAAATTTGAAAACTAAATGTCTATCGAGGAAAAAAAAATATTGAAAATCGTTCGACCAGTTTTTTTAAAAAGTCGTTTTTTTGAAAAACTTTTCGAAAAATATTTAAATTTTTTTTCTAGTATGTCTTTATAAGGAAATCTGTAGTTTTCATCTGGGAAAATTATTTTAAAAAAATCAATTAACCCATTTTCAAAATATTTCGAAAACCAATTTTTTTTCGAAAATTAAAAAAAATCGAAAAAATAAAGTTTTTGTAAATTTTGAAATGCAATATTAATTAAATTATAAATGATTTCCTGTGTGCAAAATTTTATTGAAATCGGGATAATAGTTAACGATAAAACCGCATTTAAAAAAACAGGTTATATGAGAGGTACCGTTATAGAACAAATTTCAAAAAATTCGGTCTAACTGAAATATGTATTGTTGTAAAAAAAATAGCATCCTGAAAGTTTTGTCAAAATCGTAAGAGCTGTTTTGGAGAAAATCAAACTTTTTGTTAAAAATTGTATGGCAGGTACCGTTATTTTTCGACCTAGAGCAAAAAGAGCAAAAATAAAAAACACCCCCCGAGATACTACCTAATAAATATTAAATACCAAGTTTGAAGCAAATCGGCCCATCCGTTTAGGCTGTATCGGCGCGAACAGACATACAGACAGACGGACGGAATTTCCGGACCCACTTTTTTCAACTTCTCTATTATCGTAATGTCATGTTTGATTTTAAAATTTTTTTTTTGTACGAATCCATAACTTGCATTTTATTACCTAAATCGCAAGTAAAAATAAACGCACATACAAAAAACAAAAACACATACATATAATCAAGCAAAAAAACCTAAAAAGAAACGAAACACCAAAAGAAAAACACACAAACATAAAACAGACGAAAACAAACAAACAAGAACAGCAAAACAAACTTTTCGAGTTTGTTTGTGTGGTTGTTTGCTTGTACATTTATTTGTTAATTTTTGTGTTGTTGTTTTGTATGTTGTTGTTGTTTTGTTTGTTTGTTTATTTGTTTTTGTGTTTTTTTTCTTAATTTTGTTTGCTTTTTTTACCCGCATGACTTAGGTAAGGAAAGTGAATTGGGGAAAAAAATCACATCGGGCCTGAAAACTTCTTGCGGTTCCCGCATTCTCTTGTAGCCTCTTTTGTAAAGAATCGATGTCATGAGTCATGACGCTGCGTTTAAAATTAAAAGATGGGTCTTTGTAAGTTTGTTTGAATATTTGTTTTTTGGTTTCTTTTTTGTGTCGGTTTTTTGTTTGGTGTTAGTTTATATGTGTTTGGTTGTCTGAGTTTGCATATATGTTTGTATATTTTTTTGTTTATATGTTTCTTTTGTTATTTTTTTTGCGTTATAGTTTTTTTCTGCTATTGTTATTTTTGGTTGTTTGGTTTTTGTTTGAACGATTACAAAAATAAACCAAAGCAAACTACAAACTACAAAAGGACAAAAAACCAACGAAAACCCTGAAATTTTCAGTTTATTTAGTGCCATGCAATAAATCGAAACTGGGTGACATTTGAAACAAAATACAGAGTTTTCCCTAAAGTATAGTTGGAAGATCATATGTCAAGTTATAAATTGAAGAGTATAGTCTATAAAACAACGACGTTAGATCTTGGATGGCAATTGGCAAAACATACTTTAATACAAAAAAAAAAATACTAAAACGAAGTGTAAGTTCAGAACAGCTAAAGGTATCCGCCATTTTTCGAAGAATTTTATTAATTTAATTTTTAACGACTCAACTAATTTTTATCAAATTTGATATCTCTAAATAAAAAAAGTTTAGTTTTCTCTACAGATTAAGTTTAGTTTGACAGGCGAATGTAATTTTCTAAAATTTAAATTTATTCTATCTTATCGTTAGTTTTTAATCCCATTTTATTTTTTACTTGCGATTATAGGGACTATAAGGCAAGTTATGCATTCGTAAAAAAAAAAAAAAAATTCTAACAATCAAACATGATATTACGATGATAGAGAAGTCAAAAAAAGTGGGTCCGGAAATTCCGTCCGTCTGTCTGTCTGTCTGTCTGTCTGTCTGTCTGTCTGTCTGTCCGTATCGATATCTACAGCCTAAACGGTTGGGCCGATTTGATTCAAACTTGGTATGTAGTATTTTTAGAGTGCTCTACCCGACAGTTTTTGGAATTGGCATTCTAGCTCCAAAACTAACGGTACCTGCCATATAACTTTTATTAAAAAACTTATTTTTCTCAAAAACGGCTCCTACGATTTTGATTAAACTTTCAGAATGATGTTTCCTGTGCAAAATCTATCTTTTAATTTTAATGGATTTTTCAGAAAAAGTTTTATAACGGTACCTCCCATATGACCGGTTTTTTAAAATCAGACTTTCTCGTTAACTAATTGACGGATTTTGATGAAATTTTCAAAGTATGTAGTGTTTTATGATTTAAATAATATTGCTTATCAAAATTTTCAAAAACATTTTTTTTTAAATTTTAATAATTTTTTTAAAAAAATATTTTGTTTTTTGAATATTTTGAAAACGGATCTATAGATTTTTTTTTAAATTTTTCTCCTAGTATAAACTATAGATTTCTTAAAATTGACATACTAAAAAAAATTTTAAAATATGTTTTCGAAAAGTTTTTTAAAAAAAACATTTTTTTGAAAAAACTGGTCGAACGATTTTGAAATGAAAAATTCATTAAATAGGAAACAGCAAAAGAAATAAGATGGCTTACAACATTTTTTCCAAAAAACGTTATGAGTAGTGTTTTTTTGAATTCATAAATTTTGTTCCCCAACATTTTATTTCATATTGCTCGGCTAAGCCCTAGCCAAGCCATTAGTCAAATAAAAGAAAGTGACAACCTACATTACATACATACTTACGTATTTTAAAGTATTTTTCATCATCATAAAAGCACAGAATAAATAAGGAAGCCTTTGATAAACACACAAAAACAACTAACAAATAAAAAAAACTATTCGATTACTACTGAATGCAAAAATTTCAATCGAGAAAACAAAAGTTTACACCTTCCTATAAACAAACAAAACCACTGTGTTAACTTTTAATATTGTCTCTATACCTACTCGCTTAGCAGTAGTTGGAACACGTATCTTAATTTTAGTACCTACCTTCCTTCCAACCTTATTATAGGTACCTAAATCCTTTATAAATTCCATTGGTCCCATATTGGGACGTATAAAGATCCCTTTACCTAGCATTATTGCCATACTGCTGATTCCGACGAATCTTTATGCCAGTTGTTCAAATTTTTCCATACCAAAATGAAAATTTAACTGAAAAAAGTCCTTTGTATCTTTCTATTAGCAAATTATATTATAAACAGTAAGCAGCAAGTGGAAAGATAATACTACACTAAAAAACTGCAAAAGCTAACAATCCTATATATTTATGTGTTTATCACTTTGTCGTTCGAGCTTCACCCCAAAACGATTCTAAGGAAGTTGCACGTCATACAAAAAATATTAAAATAAAATCTTTGTCAAAAAAACGCCTGCACTTAAAAAGGATTAGCACATAAGAGCAAGTACGTGCGACCCAGTCGTGCCTTTTATTTTTTTACAAAAGAGCAACAACTTAAATTTCTTCAGCAAGAAACTTGCAAGTCTAGCTTAATATTAATTACTTTAAATAATCTTTTATTACAGTACAGTTCTATCTAATGAATGTTCACTAAAAGCACTAATATAATGATCGGATGAATTTGTGTCAGCGATTTTTTTCTGTTTCTCCAGATACCACGTTCTCTTCAAATTAAAAGCTATCATTAACTTAATGGTCTTATAGACCGCAAATACACTTAATGTTAAAAGTAATATCACAATAATTGGTTGTATCACTGGCATATTTATAAAAAAGATAATCATTCCACGAATCATTTTGTCATTGTTGTGAACACTCTGAAAGAACAACAAGAAACACTTAATTCAAGTCATCATCGTTCGTGGAACTTTATTTTTAATCTTACATATTCCATCCAGAACTGTGGCAGTATCATTCTACTGAATCGTTTAATATCGGGAGGATAGTAGTCCAATGAGGGCAGAGGAATATTTGATTGAATTCTCGCAATAGCTTCAAACTGAATACCTGAAGTTGGTTCGACTATTACATGCGATGAGTGTTTTTCGAGGCTTGGTTCAAGGCCGTCGATATAGTTCTCCCATTCACCATGAAATCCCCAGAAATGAGGATTGGAAAGTGCTACAGGAGTTCCTGAAAAAAAATAAGCATCAATAGTAGCATGAACGGTTAAAATTGAAATTATGGAATCATACCGAAGGCACATTTGGAAGAATCGATAAGTCCACTTGGCAAAACAACACCTCCCGTCTGTCGTAAGCAGTCTTTTTCAGGATCTTCAGTTCTTTGGTAGATATCCGAAGCAAAAACAAACTCATATGCATCCAATACGCCAACTTTAACAGTTCGATTGTAGATCATTGGATAAGTTCGACAGAGATTGTTTGTGTAAACCTGTATAACAGTCTGCTTGGTGAGACGAGGTGGAAGACCTGTTCCTTCACTTGCACCCTTCAAGGAAAACGGACAGTGTTTAGGAAAATCCTTGCCATAAATGTTGATTCTTGACATTCCATTGAGCGTGTTGATCTTGAAGAAATTCTCATAGCCATGTTTAGTTCCGATGTTGACGTTGTAACGTGTTGGAGTTGGATAGAAGGACTGAAATACAAAAAAATCGAATCACCATAAAATCTGCTTACTTTCAAAAGCTTACATTGAACATTATTCCCGCATTGGGTCTTGGAGCAGCAAACGGAATTTGCTTGACAAGTTCCAGCATTGGCGAAGTACTATTCCAGAGAGCTTCATAAACGGTCTTATTCATGAACACATGATCCTTATCAGCCAGGAAATCAAAGGCGACTTTTGCCAAAAATTGATCATGGATCATGGCAGCCAAACCCAAAAGTACTGGATTAATAATCGTTATTGTTTTATTCAAAATCCCTGGTTCGTTCATTTCCTCGACATATTCCAACCGAAAAACCGTCGTATATGACATGGTTGAGTCTTCATCATGGAAAACGATATCTTCGTGATGCATGATTCTCTTGTAGTAAATTGGTCCAATTTCTTTGAGTTTAAGCTTTGCCTCCTTATTGCTAAGGAATTCATTTGGATTCTCCACAGCGAAGAGGTATATTTTAACGCCAATATCAATTGTTGTGGGATCCTTCCACTTTTCGTAGGGTGGCAAACCTGGACGAAGTTTTATTCGTTCATTTAAGGCCAGTTCTAGAAAGTCATATCGAATGGCTATGAAGCTTAGGAAGATGCTGATGAATGCTAGGATGAAATAAGAAACGGCACCTTCGAAAAATATAAGAAAATGTAGAATTAATGGTTTTTTGGCTAATTACTGTGGGTTCTTACATGCGACCTTCCTCTTTTGACCACTTCGAAGTGATGGCTTGGATTCTATTTCAAGATGTTTTGGTGTTGTTATTTGGCTCATGTTGTTTTAATAAAAGTTTGTCTATAAAAAAAATGTTTAAGAAAGTTTGATATTAATTGATAAGATCAGTATGTAATTCAAATCCTCAAAATTAACATTGACGTAAAAATATTCATCTAGACACTCCCCAAAATCAGGCGTTGTTATTTTTATTAATTTAGCATATCATTGTCTGAAAAATTGAATTAAATTTTCAATTTCATTGATAAGCTCCCTTGACGTCACTAGCATCATTATCCTCAAATAATTCATTAATAAACTTTTAAATAATCAGTGTTTTTTTTCTGACAGATGGTAATGACTTTGGTTGTTGAATTTCTTATCATAAGCGTGCAACTATTTCAAAATATACGGATACAGGGTGGCATAGGAATTTTCGAAAGAGATCAATACTAGATTGTTAAAGTTCATCGAAAAATATTTTTTACAAAAGTTCTGGCAGAAGGAAAGTTTTTGCTTTTAACTAAACAATAAACAAAATATAATCCAAAAACAGGCCAGACCAAAAACAAATCCCACCAAAAACATTTTCATGTAAAATGTTACCACGACGACACTTTATGACTCGCACTGTCAAAAAGTTATCAGATCTTATGTAGAGCCAAGCTTCTTACTCTACACGTACACGCACAGTGGATAGTCGATAGCCAGTAAGATCTGCAGCCTCATTACTTTTGATTCCGGAATGTCTAGGCGCTCATGCAACATAATGTTTATTATTATAAATTATCATTTCTATGTGAACCATTTTAAATATTTCTTCCTTTTTGAATTTTGCAAGTCTAGTGTTAATGAGAAATAAATTATTGTTCCAAGATGATGGAGTATCTTCTAATATCTGCATATCATTTGATGACAAGGAGTTAGGATGGGGAACTAGAGATAGCATCTTCATTAGCGCTGAGGTAGCATTTTTGCTTCAGGTTATACAGGGTGTCCGCCGAGAAGGTATACTACTTTGTTTTGCCGCCATTTTGGTAAACATTAATCTTGGCAGTTCATATTTGGCAGTCGTGAAGTAGAAACGTGGCAAATTTATTATAGAAAAATTTCTGATAAACCAACGTGTTTTGATCGTTAAAACATTTTATCAAAATCAATCATCGATTACTGTGATGATGAGAAAGTTACGTGAAATTTTTGGGAGAAACATCGTGCCAACAAAACGCACTATTATCGTGTAGTGAATGATTTCGAAGAAAGAGGGTCTGTAGGTGATAGGCCCAAGCATGGACCACAACGTACTGCAAGATCGGCTGAAAACATTACTGCTGCTCAAGGAAGTGTTCAAAACAATCCATCAACCTCAATTTGACCCCGTGCTCAGGAGCTGGGCCTTCAAAGAACAACTTTGGCCACAATTTTGCACAAGGATTTGCATTTTTTTCCATTTAAGATTCAGTTAACACAAGAGCTTCTTCCACAAGACCATTTACGCCGCCGTACATATGCCAATAGGATTTTACAGTCAATGACAACCCCGATTTTCATGAAAAAAATCATAATGATTGACGAGGCACTTTTTCATTTGAATGATTATGTGATTAAACAGAAAAGTTGGTTCTGGCAATGGACAAACCTCAAATTACTCATCAGTCACCTTTGCATCCATTAAATGTTACAGTCTGGTGTGCAATTTGGTCAGGTAATTGTGAATGGGGAGCGATATCGTGATATGATTGAAAACTTTTTAACACCACAACTGCATGCTGTGGGCTTGATTAACATGTGGTATCAACAAGACGGTGCCACATCGCATACAGCCAGGATTACAATGGAATTACTGCGAGACCTCTTTCCACAACAAGTTATTTCAAGAAATGGTGATGTTGATTGGCCTCCACGGTCGCCTGATTTGACTGCTCCGGACTTCTTTTTGTTGGGATATCTGAAAAGCAAGGTTTATGCAAACAAACCCGGAACGCTTGAGCAACTCAAACAAAATATTCGTGATGAAATTAATGAAATACCGCGTGAAATGTGTAAGAATGTAACGAAAAATGTGCTCAAAAGGGCTCGCATTTGTGAGACTAACAGGGGCGGACATTTACCTGATATTGTATTCCATACATAGCGGATGAATTTATCCTTAGTCGTTTCGAGCGTAAGATTTTTTGGAGGATTTTTGCGTTAACGGGCTTTGGAGGAGAAGGTTCAACCAAGAACTATACGAGCTGTACAGCGACATTGACCTGGTCAAAAAAATACGCATATCACATGTAAGATAGCTAGGTCATGTAGAGCGAATGGACAACAATGCTCCGGCTCGCAGGATCTTGGATTCCATCCCAGAGGGTAGACGCAGTCAAGGAAGACCTCGCCTTATGTGGCGCGCTCAAGTGGAGGACGACATTAAATAAAACATTTATCAATATTATTTTGAGATTTGTTTGATATACTTCTATGCCTTAACGACAGGATAAATTTGCGAAATTTGGTAGTCGGAAGAGTTACAGGATTCACATTAAGAGATATAGAGATATAGGGAAATAGAGTTGCCAAGGTATAGAGATATAGAGATACAGAGATATAGAGATATAGATCCATAGAGATATAGAGACAAAAAGATATAGAAATAGAGACAATGAGACATATAGATATAGATATATTTAAGGATATGGAGATATACAGATGTAGATATATTTGAGATATAAAAATATAGAAATATAATAGAGACAAGGAGATATAGAAATATAAAAATATTTAGTTTTAGAGAAATATCACTTCGATTAGAAAAACGGTATTCACTATCTTAACAAAAATAAATTATAATTTGACCAAAAACCTAATTTAACCAAAATGCTAAGTCCATGCAAGCAAACGATGTCGCGGGTAGAAGCTAGTTTTTAATATTTTTCAAATTTTATTCGCGATGTGACCACACACCACACATATGAGCAAGTGCGTGCGACCCAGTCGTGTAATATATTTTTATTCGTTTTTGTTGTATATTTTTGTTTACTTCAGCAGCTTCGAAGAGAGAATGTGTTGAATCAGTGAGTGTTTTACTGATGAGGTTAACTGCCCTTTTTTCCAACATTTTCAAAGGAGTCGTAGCCAGTGCTGCTATCCTATACAAGATTAGAAGCGCAGTATACGAGTATATTAGAGAAAACCGCAGTAGATTGCAATATATCGCAATAGATCTGTCAATATAAATAAATTATATACAATAAACATATATACATATATAAATAAAACATATATATATATATATATAAATTGAACTGAAAAACAAAAAAACTGCATCTACAGCGTTATCTATGCAGAATTTCCGATTTTTCTTTTTTTTTCCTAAAGCGTCGCGTAGCAAGCGATCTACCTACCCATCCAATTGAATTTCCAAACCAACCAGGAAGCCATTGAAACACACAAAATTTCATCCAAATCCGTCCAACCGTTTGTAAAGAGTAAGGTAACAAACACACGTAAAGAAAAATTATACAATTTAAGAAAAGATATTATAAATAAAATTCAATACATTTTAAATACATTCTATTAACGCATAAAAACAGAGGAATTTGGAGATTTAACATGAAAACTAGATTAATTTCGATGTTGTTGAGCTGCAACCAGCAAGAGAATGTAATTTCTAATACTCAGTCGATACATTCAGGCTAAACATGTTTGCAACATTTAAAATTCTGGATAGACGCATTTAGAGTTAGTTTTGGATAATGTTCAAAATTCTCAAAGAGGAGCCGATTCATTTTGCTTCGTAGTATATCGTCGTATGGCACAAAGAGCAGTAGATCTGGGCACGACTGGGTCGCACCTACTTGCTCTTATTTGCCTAATTACATTGGAAGGCAAGATCTTTGATAAAAAACAAATAACATTTACGTTGAAAGTAACACAATTTGAACTTATAAAAAACTATCATAACCACAATACTTAACGGTTTTTAGTAAAAATGAAGTACGCCACCACACGTATTAAATAACAAAGAATTTATCAAAAAAGTATTTCGAAAATTGTTGGAAGGATTGTGATAAAATCCTGTTTTTTATTTTTAGTTTTTTTTGAAAAAAAAAACATTTTTTTTTTAAATTTTGGTATGCAGTTTTTTAGAGTTTATTAAAATAATTTTCTTTGATTAGTTTTAAAAATATTGTTTTTTCAAAAATTAATTATAATTAGAAAAAAAAGATTATTCAAAATTTTGATATGCAAAATTAATTTGGCTGTCTAGGTCTTTTCAAACATAACATTTGACAGAAATCCATAGAGCCGTTACCGTGAAAGCCAAAAATTGAAAAAAACCGTTATATGAAAGGTCCCGTTAATAGATTTTTCCCGTAAATTTGGTTCTAACAACAAAAAAAATCTCAAAAATTGTCATCAAAATCGTTGGAGCCGTTTTCGAGAAAAATAAGCTTTTCCTAAACAATCATATGGTAGGTACCGTTATTTTTAGGGCCAAAAATAAAATTTCAATTTCCCCTCTCGGTAATGCCAAAAGAATCACACACACCAAGTTTGAAAATAATCGTTTAAGCCGGTAAGGCTGCAGCTCGTTATACATACTGACAGACAGACAGACAGACATTTTTTGTCGATCACTTTTTTAGACTTTTCTATGGGCGTAATGTCATGTTTGCTTGTTATCTCAATTTTTTTTATATTCACGAATCCTAAACTTGCCTTATAGTTATAGTCCTTATAATCGCAAGTAAAAAGCTAAACTTTGTAGGAGGGTACCGGAGACCAAAGTTTTTGCCATTTTTTTTAATAATTAACGCGCGCACAAGGGACATTCCTTGCGAGACGAGTATTACGGGAGAAACTTTTAAGGGGAGGAATGCAGCTGGCTACTTCGAGTGAACATTTTTTATAAAAGAAACGATAAAATAAGGAAAGACATGAAACATTGCGTCGGTGTTCGAGAGGGGCAATTGTTTCAGCGGGCAGTTCTATTTCCTATCAATCTTAACGCTCGATTTTGTATTCTATCAAGCAGGTGGAGCGATGTTTGCGAAGCATCTGCCCAGAGGTGGGAGTTATACTCGAGCTTTATAGATTGTAGCCAGATCAGATGGGGAAAAATACTTCTTACACCGATACAGAAAACCTAAGCACCTAGCAGCATTCTTAGCGATTTCAAATATACGGTCGTTGCAACAGAAGTCATCGTTGACACACATACCGAGTACTGAGAGCTTTTCGGTTTCTTCGATGTAAGTGCCATTCATGGACAATGGCATTGGGGGTATGTTTAGCTTTAACGGCAGAAGACAGCATTGAGTTTTCGAAGCATTAAACTCCACACGATTCCTATTACCCCATTTAACAATGCTTTATAAATCGGAGTTTAATGAGCTTGACATACGTCCTTGCTTGCAATTGTACGTCCGAAGGGGAAGGAAGTGAATTATCGAACAAATATGAAAAGCTGAGGGTAGAGTCGTCAGCAAAACAGTTAAGTGGATTAGAAGTAACAGACTGAAGATCATTTATAAAAATGAGGAAAAGAGTCGGAGACAGAACAGAGCCCAGCATTTATTTTGTGGAAATCAGACTTGAATCCGTCCAATACAACTTGTATTGAACGGTCCAGAAGATAGCTTCTAATCCAACGAACAAGAGTATTATCGATCCCAAAAGCACGCATTTTCGATAAGAGAGCTTCATGCCAAACTCTATCAAATGCCCTGGAGATATCAAGAACAATAATCTTACTTTCACCAAAGCGATGTAAAGATTTCTTCAACTGTTCGGTGAGATATGCCATCAGATCACCAGTGGAACGGCCATACTGACGGTCATGGAGAAGCTTTCGATTTTCGAGATATTCCTTAAGCTGACGGTTAATCAGTGTTTCAATATGCTTTGAACAGATCATATTTAAAGCATTGTTTCATCGTTTTAATTGATTAAGTAAATTCTTCGTATGCGCGTCCCATTTCAGGTTTCCAGAAAAAGTAGCTCAGAGAATTTTTCTTTTTCTTTTAAGAGGAATGGGGAACGGTTGTTTTTCTTATAACAAGTCAGTTTTGGGGTGCAATTTCTTTTTCTGCAGAGATACAATGCATGGTTAAATCTGCCTTTTCTAAGGAAGCCTTTACTTGGGCCTCCAAATGCCCACGATGTTTTAGGCATCGGCTTGAATTTTGCTCTTTTCTATTCATGTTCCAGACGATAATGTCATTATAAAGAGACTTAACCTATTGTCGCACTGTTTATCCATTTTGTAACTGATTTTATCCTCGGCTGGACTGGTTCCTTTAGCCGTTTTAAGGGTCATTTCCAGTTCGGTACGCGTAATATAATAATTATACCTTCTTCGAATTATGAAATAAAACAGTAATATGCTTGCGGAGAGTGAATTTGCGCCAGTCCAGTCCGTGATCGAACAGTGCCACTATACGGGAAAGTCTCTCAGGAGGTGAACTATTTATTCTTATTTCAATGAGACTCGAAAACAAAATCATTTTGTTTAAATACTGAAGAATTTCGGACAAACAAATTTAGTTTAAGAGACATTAACATAAAAATGTTAACCCAATCTTGAAGAAAAGTGCATTTGGAGAATGGTAAAAGGTAAAAGGGAAAAGGATTTTAACTATTCAATTTTCACATTTCAAGCATTCAATGTTCGATAACATTGACATTTTTAATTGTTTAGAAGTTCGTTGTAAAAGTTTTTTTCAAGTTCAAGAAAAATCCATAAATTAAAATACGTACGGTTATTAAAGTCAAAATTAGATTTTTTTTTAATTTCTTGGGCCACAAAAAACCTCAACCCTCATCACGACAATCTACGGCCTTCGAAAAAACGATCTTTACGTTTGAAAACTAAGTTTTATATCAACAGTAAATGATAAAGATTTAAAAAAACTAGGTTATGTACTTACAGGCTTTGACTTAAAATAATAAAGATCTTCGAAAAAAGCGGATGTTAAACACGAGTTTACCACTGCTTTAACTGATTTTTTTAATAAACATCACGTTAACCTGCGATTTTTTTAATTTTTTTTTGTATAACAGATAACGCTTTTCTTTAAGATGGCGCTAGTCACTTCCACTCAAGTGCATGCTATTATATAATATGATAAGAATTTGTCTATTTGGCATTATTCAATAAAATAAAATTCCAATTTAAGTGCATCAGCCGACGAGGTTATCACAAATGACAGTCAATTATTTTATTTCGTTAAAAAAAAGTGTCTAAAGTCACATTGTGATTTTTATTTTAATTTTTCCATAATTATTTTGTGCAATCAATATACATATATTGTTTGACGGAAACTGACAATACAGATTAATGCAACAAATCGTAACAAATTGTTATGTGATTTTAATTTTATTGATATTGTAAGGTAAGTATTATTTTTAATTATTTATTTTTTTTAATGTCAATTAAATTACTATATTATTAAAAGAATCAGCACGAAACTGTCGAGTTAAACCGACTTCGACGACATTTGAGTTTCGAATGATCTGATTTCTTCCCCGAAAGGGTATTGAATCAAACAAATCAAATTCAATAAACATGGCATCTTATCACTCGAATCGGAAGTGAATCGGGTGAAGGGATTTGGAACTACGTGTGGGATTACTATATGAACGTACAAGTGCAGCTTATCAATTTAAGAAATAAAAAAAAAATGTTTGATTTTTTTTTTTTTTTTTTTTTTTTAAATAGAGGTTCATAAAAAAACGTGATTTACGCAGAAACTGGGATCCTATCGGTATGGTCAGCACAAATCTATACTACTCAAAATAAAATAGTGGATAGAACGTTTTTTTATACCTAGGATTACTAAGTGTTGACAGATGACTTGGAACGTTTTACTTTTTGTTGCTTTAAATCCCTAGCGGTTTTTGATTCTATTTAAGTTAGTTCTGTATCACTACAGTTTTTTCACCTTTTGATAGTTATTTTGAAATAGATACTCAAAATACAAATGAATCTCTGATATTATTTAACCAACATTTGTTCCATAATCACTTGACCCAAACAAAATGTTGCACAACATAAACCATGTTGGTATACAACATTCTTTCGATATCTTATCTGGCCCTCACTTTCTTTTCCCAGTTCAATAAACGAAACTGAAGTGCATCCATAAGATAAGCCATCTATCTTATGATGCTTGGAAGGAATGACATTTGTATCTATCTGCGGATTCATCATAATTCTTGCGTTCAACAAACAACATTGTTTATCAATAAAAGAATTTTCTGATAAAACAGATCAAATGTCAAGTTACCTTAATGAATTGAACATTCGAGCTCTATTTGTTGGAATCAAATTTGAATTGTGAAATCTGTTATCAGTTGAATAATTGAAAATAAATAATTTTTCAGTTTATTTTTTTAAGAAATTATAAACAGACATTTATGTCTGGAACCGATTTGATTTAGGTTGCAAGGTAAATAGGTTGTCTGATGCGGAAATATTTTCATCGGGTGATTCTGGTTATTAAAGATTATCTGAACAGTTTAGTAGAGTTAGTGCAACATAAATGGGAAATTGCTTAGCAATTCTATAGATGGAAAATGAAAGTGAAGATTAGAAACATTCATTCCGTGTTCTGTATTTCGAACTCATAATTTTTTATTTTATTCTTAGAAGGCAATTTAGACCTGCTTACATTTCATCTTTAAGAAAATATTTAAAGGACATTTGTGTGTAAATATTCTAAACGATATTGCATTGTTCACCAAAAATAAGGAGCAATGATTTGGCATTTGTGCCAGAGGAAATGCAATAGCAGCCAATTAAAATTATTTGAAGTATGCTTACAGGCGTTCGAGTCGAATTAAGAGTTTTGTTTAACTTGACAGGTGACTTTCGCATTTGCATTGATATCGGGTTTCGTTGATATTTTTCATAATAGTCAGGATGTAGGAGCCTTAACGAAAATAGTTGGACTAATTTAATTTATTTTATTTAGCTAAGTACAAGCTTTAACTTAAAAACTAAGACTCATGAGCTAACATTTTTTTTTTTTTTTGGTTCTTGTTATCGGAGCAGTGGGGTTTTTGAAATAAGCCCACCCACGGCTCTTTAAAAAAAAAATAACAAAATATATATAAAAAAAGTACAAACTAAAAGGGTAAAAGAAAGGAAGTATTAATTTTGAAGGGTATTTCGAAGGGCTAATTTAAGTGCGGACTTGTTTATATTAAGGTCGAGAGAGTGCATCGCACCATTCGAGTAACGTAGTATTCTGGACATTGGTTCAGAGTGTCCATAATTGCTTCGATAATGGGGGAGGTAAAACAAAATTTTCGGGAACGGAGATTACGGGGATTAGTGTTAAGATTGACTTCGCATATAAGGGTGGCAGAATCGATATTACCAAGGATCAACTGATGAGCAAAAGTAATTTCAGCTATTTGACGCCGTTGCCCTAAGGATTGTAACCCGATTAGTTTCAGACGGTCAAGGTAGGGAGGTAAGTTGGTTCTGTCGTCCCATGGAAGGTCCCGAAGGGCAAAACGAAAAAAATCTTCGTTGAACGTCTTCAATTCTACGTGAATTACGTTCACAGTAAGGTGACCAAATCTGACTATAAAATTCTAGAGTGGGTCGAACGTACGTTATATAAAGGGATTTCGTCACATAGGGATTATTGAATTCTTTAGACCAACGTTTAATGAGACCAAGAGAACAATTAGCTTTGTTAATTATCTGGTCAATATGGGTGTTAAAATTTAGTGTTTTATCACACAAAACACCTAAATCATACATGGAGTCAATAACATTGATGGGTTCATTTTGAAAAAAGTAAATTCTTGAGGTGAGGTTTCAACTATACGTTTTCGTTATTTTATTGCATTTACTTATAATTAATTCTAGAAAATTTTGTGTGCACCAATTGAAAAATCGATTAAGGTCGTTTTGAAGGAGAATATGATCAGGAGGAGTATAAATTACCTTACAAATTTTCATATCATAAAGATGAGCGGTCCAAGGTGACTGCCTTGCGAAACTCCAGTGGTGGCAAAGATAGGCTTGGAGAGGGAACAACGGAAAAGAACTCTATAGATTCGGTTCGCCAAGTATGAAATTAACCACTCAATAAAACATGGTGAAAAACTTAGAGCATCAAACTTGAGTTGAATGATTTTATGGAAGACCTTATCAAAAGCTTTAGTAAAGTCTGTATAGACTATGTTAACTTCATATCCTTTTAAATAACTTTTAAAGCTTCGGAGAAGAATTCTATAAGGTTTTTATTTGTTGTTTACCTTTAAGAAAGCCATGTTGGGCGGGGGAAAATATAGACTTTCAATGGAAATAGACTGAATCATAGACTAGACTTTCAAAGAGTTTAGGAATGCATGAAAGTTTAGTTATCGGTCTATAATTTTCAACTTCATTTTTGGGACCATTTTTTATGATTATTTTCCAATAATCGGGAAAAACACTTTGTGAGAGAGATAGAAGGAAAAGATTAGTGAGAGGTTTGAATAAGCCATGCACACATTTTTTTAAAAGAATCGAAGGGACACCATCAGGACCAGGATTAAAATTATCTTTGAGTTGATTTATTTTAACAATAACTGAATCAATGGTAATATTGATTGAAGTCAAAGAAGTTTGTGGACAGTTATTTAAATAGCTAAAGTAACTACTGTGAGGAGTTATCGGATGATTGCTATATGATTGGGAAAAGATGGAGGCGAAGAAATTTGATATTGTTGTGGGTTGCAGAAAGTAAAACTCGAAGGAAGTCTATCGGATTTACGTTTAGAGTTAATACAAAAAAAAATAAAACTAACTAGGATAAGAAAGAAACATCTGGTGAATTTTTAATTCTGTCTAAAAAAAGATTTTTTTTAAAGATTTATTTGTTGAGAATATAAAAAACAACAACAAAAACAAAATAACTTCAGTAGAATAACATAAAAAAAAAAACAGTAACAAAATATTGATTTATACATTTTTTTTTAAACACAGAATAGTTGGCCTACGAATCTTTAAAATTATTTAACAGTGGTATTACGTCACAGTTTGCCTTGATAACTGCTTTTATGCATCGTGACATGGTGTCAGGTAATTTCTTAGATTGTTTGTCACCGAAACATTCAGAATAAATTGCAATTTTAGTTCTTAGGTTTCGAATTGTGCGACAAGACGCTTCTCGAAGCTTTTGCTTAATTTTGTACCTGGCATTCTCAATTGGTGAAAGGTCGGGGCTGCTGGAAAGATATTCCAATATAAGAATTCCTTGAACAGCTAATTATATTATTTTTGATTCTGGAAACTTCAAAGTCTTTTTAAGAAGCTTCTTTTATTATACTCCATCATTCCAAACAACGGATCGTCATTGTCTTAAAGCCATGTTTTTGCTTCGTTTGGCTTACTCTAGGCGCCTTTTTTTCTTGGAAGGTCCTTGGCCCTGAGGCTATATCCTCTCAGGTTTGGCGGGAGGCTAATAAACTATTCGTTCCAAATAAATAATAAAACCTAAAACCAGCCAAGCCAAAGAATAAATTAATTAGAACGGCAGCGGCTTAATGATTTTTTTTCCTTAGAACTTGAAATCGCTCCAAAGACCTCGATCTGTACAGCTGCTAGCCGATGAACTAATCAAATATGTATAAGGTTGATATCACTACAAAAAACGAGATGACCAAAGAATGGTGTTTTGCAGAAAAAAATATGACATAGTGTTCATCCAAAATACCATTATGCTCAGGGTAAGGCTTCTTAGTCAGCAAAAAAATAAGCCTACCGTCATAGGCTTAAATGCAATAAATGAAAGCTATGCATAAATCCTTTGCGTATAAAGCAAATTTAATATCATCAGCCTTATAAGTGTTCACGCACCTATTGAGGAGTTTAAAGAAAACGAACAAGATTCCTTCTACAAACTTGTATCCTTATTGCCTGCCAAAGGTGTGACGTTAAAATCATCCTAGGAGGCCGGTATTCAGGTAATACATTAGGCTTCCATAGCTTGCATGAGAACACTAATGACAATGGATTACGAGTCAGTCATGGAAATGGCAGCATCGAGAAATTGGTCGTTGCGAGTTTTTGGTCCTGCGTAAAGATATCTACAAAGCCTCCTTGGTATCGCTTGATGGAGTCATCGTAATCTGTGTTGATAGATTATTGCCACTACAAAAATCTGATGACGAAAACCCTCACCTCCACTCGATAAGGAAAGAATAAGTCCTGGTGATAGGGTGCCGGGCGTGCATACAAAAAAATTCGCGGCTTAAGAACAAAATCATTATTATTGCTGTACTCCTCATAAGGCAGTAGTCGCAGAGTTCGAGGCTACTAGTTTAATGCAACCAAGCATTTGAACGTAAAAACCCTGCAAGCTGCAGCTGTTCCCAGAGGAACAAAGGATAGACTTCACTGTCAATAAAAGGCAGCCTGGAATAAAAAAAAGCTGTGAAATAGAAAGCACTGTGCGCACTAGGCACGGAAGTTCCACCAATCCATTAGAAACATATCGCAATATATACAACGATACAGCCAGACATAGAGGGAAATCTGATAACTGATCCTGATGAAGGCATTCTGGAAATAGGAAATGAACTTTTATGAATTGCAGAACTGTCGGCTCACGGAAGAAATGGAGAATCCATCAACCATCATTTCAAGTGTAAGACCTCATGCTGCAGCTACCAAAAATTGATGATAGCTAGGCCTTGACAACCGATCAAACATGAAAAGCCAATTTAATATGATATTTTGTCGATATCTTGTTGATGCTTTTTTGTTAATTTTTGCGCATCAGTTTACGAAACTTTAAAGTTTGACTTTATTGATTGAGCATCATTACTGCAGTGATGCGTTTATGAACTGTACCAAGTATTTCATAAAATCATTATACACGCCAGAAGACTGTCGAAAAGGCATTATAATTTGTCCATCACAATCACAATCCACAAACTAGGCTGCTTCTGTACTTATGATCTTACTTATGGTCTTACCAGTATCACATACGGATCCCAGAATTAAGTGATTACAAAAAGAAACTCTGATCTCTTAACCGCGTTTGATATTAAAGTCTTACGGAGTTTTGTTGGCCTTGTGTGCTAGGGAGGATGATTCCGTAGAAAAAAATAAGATACAATTATGAAAAAAAGCTTTGTAGACTCCGGTGGGCTGGGCACCTACCTCGTATGTGGCAGATCTTGCTTACGTTAGAAGGATGGCGTAGCGACGGAACCCTAAAGCCTTGAGGCGTCGCTTCGGTCAGCAATCGGATGCATGGAAGAACTTGTTTGGATGAGGCCCGGACGCCATTGATGACGATGCTAATAACGCAGATTGCCTTTTTGGATGGAACTGGATTTTGTGTAATACTAGTTTTAGAAAGATAGGAAGAATTTTTTCCGTGCAATAGATCAAGAATTAGGATCTTTTTATCAACATCGAACAGTCAAAGGGAGCTTAAAGTTTTTCGCTAATAGGGGATTACAACCCCTTGAAGCCCAAAGACTGCTAGAATTTTTGGTAATATGGTTGTGTGTATCCTGCTAGATCTGAACTGATATTGAAAATTCAATAGGAGAAGAAGAATAAGAAACAAAAATTAAAAAAAAAACTAAAAACCCTTCCGAAACTATTCAATAAAGGAAGGAGTCAGTAATTTTAAGGTTGAATTTTTTTCATAACAATCTCTTAATAATTTTAACGTTGAAATATTTGTAGATGTCGAAGCGAGAAGTTTGAAATTTCCATTGAGAACTACAGTAATCAAAGGAGATAATATCCTCTTGTCTTGATCTGTTAAGATAGTTACTGGAAAAATTATTTAAATCAAATTGTTTTGTTCTTCAATTAATATCTAACTCTTCTTTTATTATGTTAAACAAACAAATTCTTATATCGCTTTGAGCAACAAACCTTTACTTAAAATTAAACCATAGACTTATCATAATCTTAAAGCTCTTTAGAGTTTAACAAACAAAAAATTAATACAAAAACGTTACTTAATAATATACACAGACTTTTAAGGTTTCTACAAAATCGAAACCATTCTATTCAATTTTCTTTACCCCACTTGGCAAAGCCTCTCTAAAACTTTACAATTTGATGACACTTTCTGGTAGGAATGACTTTGCATCATCGTAATACCTTTGACTAATTGGCACTTCTGAAATGGTTTGTTGCATCTCTTGTTGCCCAAACCAGAACACTTCCTTCGGACTAATTCCATAAATCCGACAAATAATTGTTGTCAGACTTACAACTGTTGCTAGTAAGAATAGCAATATACACACTTTTTGAATGTAGGGCAAGTAATAAGCTGTTAACTTAAACATGAATGCAGAACCAAAAGAAAGGTCATCTAGATCCTACAAAAACATATGATTAGAGAGATTTGTGAATCGAACATCTCTTCTCACAACTTACATATTCATACCAAAACGTTGGTATTATCATACCGTTGAATCTTCTGATTTCTTCACTGAAACCATTCAAATGCGGAATTGGAATACTCTGTTGAAATCTGTATTTTTCCTCAAAGGGAATTCCAGTCTTTGGTTCCACAAATAAGAAGGTCTGATGGTCAGTTGGATTTGGTGATAGACCTTCGAAGTGTTCTTCGAACTTGTATGATGTTCCGAAGAAGTGAGGTTGTGAGTATGCCGATGGAACATCTGGTAAAATGGATTATTAATAAATTTCAGAGAAGGATTCAACTAAATGAGACTCACCAAAACGACAACTTGACACATCGAATAACCCATTTGGAAGTGGTATTCCCATGGAATCTTTGAGACAACTGAATTCGCTGTCCTTGTCAACTACAAACTTGTAACCACTGAATCCACCCTCGGTGACATCACTTTCATAGACTAGGGGCAGCGTGCGACACGAATCTCCAGCCACTATAGATAAGCGATCTTCACGCTTCATATAGGGAGGAAATAGTGTATTGTCAAATGCGTTGGCAACATGTATTGGACAAGTATTGGGATCCAAGCTTTTGCGGTTGAGTTGCTTCTTAAAGATTGTCTGATTATTCAAAGTGCGGATTTTGAAAAAGTTCTCCATTCCATTTTGCATTCCAATGTTTACTGTGTAAATCTCAGTGGTTTCCCGAAAAGCCTATAAAAATAAAAATTAAATATATAAGTTATTATCGATTACTAGATTTGTTCCAAAAAAAATTCCAAAATTTCAGGACTGAGATTTCCGAAAAGGTCATACAAAAACAATGCTTATAATAAAACCCTTCTTACATTATGTAGTACTCCAATATTGTCCAGCACTCCCGGCAGATATGGCTTTGCGTTTTCTATCAACGGCGTTGTGTAGTTCCATAAAATTTCATTAACAGTATGATGCAGAAAAATCGGTTCAGTCTTTGCATAAGCATTAAAAGCATTCCTCGCCAAAAAGAACCAATCGTGCATTTTCGAGACAATACTCAGAAGGACGATATTCGGCACATAGATTTGCTGATCCATTATTCCGGGTGGGCTATTAGCTTCATCGAAGACAAGTGCCTTCCGACGGATTTTTCTAAAGGTCAACGTTGATTCTTTTTCATCCTCTTTCAAATCGGCATTGCCAATTTTTATCCGATACACAATTGGTCCGATTTGTTGAAGATGGAGTTTTCTGTCAGTACCATTGAGAAATGACTCGGTGTTGGTTACATTGTATAAGTAACATCTTAGAAGACCATCTGGTGGATCTTCCCATGCACTGCGGGATGGAAAACCTTTGCGAAAACGTACGTGTTCTTTAATTGCTTCATGCTGATAGTCCACAAAAAGCGACATGAGGAATAGGGAAGTACTTATTGTGGCCCAAATGAGGGGGCATATTAAACGATCTGTGAAAAAAAAAACAGTTCCAATATAAGAATAACTTGATTTATGATTTAATTTATAACTCACGTTTTGTTCCTTTGTCCTTTTTGAAATCCATAAAAAACAGGAACGTTAATCTAACGAAAATAAATGAAAAAAAAAAAATCTTAAAGATTTTCATCAAATACAAAAAATAATGCTTCCTAAACAAACATAAGGAATCAATAATATATCAGCAAATAAAATCATTCATCTTTTTTAATTTTTAAGCATCTTCCCGCTATCAACCGATCGTTGACCAAGTTTGGTTCAAGCTATAAGACCATAGGGTCATATTGATGAAAAAAAGATGAGATTGATCTCAGAGCTATCGAGCTTGAACTTAATTGTGAGATCGATCTGGGAGAGAGTTAATCGGACTCAGTTTCATAATGCAAAAAAAGTGAGTTCGCTGTCAACAACTGTGACTTGATTGATTTGAGATCGATCTCAAAGCTCTTCGTGTTAATTAGTTCTATTTATAATTATTGTGCGGCCAACGGAAAATAATGGAATAAGGAAATGGAATAATGGAATATTGGAAGTCAAGATCTTTAACAGAAACAAGAGTAACATGTACATAGAAAAATCACACGGTTTGAACCTATAAAAAGTGCAAAAAACACACAAATTATCGGTTTTTTAGTAAAAAATGGAATACGCCATCATACGTCTTAAGCATTAATGAACTTACGAAAAAAGTATTTTGAAAATTGTAGGACAGATTTTTATAAAATCCTTTTTTTATTTTTAGTTTTTTGAAAATAATTTTTTTTTTGAGATTTTGGTTTGCAATTTCTTAAAGTTTATTAATGTACTGATTATAAAATTTAAAATATTTTTTTTGAATAGTTGAAAAAAAATATTGATTTATCAAAACAAAAAAAATTCAAAAATAATTTTTATATACAAAATGCAACATTAATTCTGTTTTGTGGATCTTTTCAAATATTATTAAAATCCACTGAGCCTTTACCGAGAACACAGAAAATAAAAAAAAAAACTTTTATAGGAAAGACACCGTTTATAGTCTTTTTCCGTAAATTTGGTTTTTACCAAATTATAGCGAATACCTAAAAAAAAAATTAAAAACAAAATCATCCAAATCGTTGGAGCCGTTTTCGAGAAAAATAAGCTTTTTCTTAAAGGTTATATGGCAGGTACCGTTCATTTTAGGCCTAAAATAAAATTTCAGTATTGTCAAAAGAACCACACATTCCAAATTTTAAGGTAATCACTTTACAATATACATACAGACGAACAGACAGACTGACAGACTGACAGACTGACAGACTGACAGACTGACAGACTGACAGACTGACAGACTGACAGACTGACAGGCTTACATACATACAGAAATTTTTTTGTAACTAAATTTTTTAGGCTTCTATGATCGTAATGTCTTGTTTGATTGTTATATCAATTTTTTTTATATTCACCAATCCTAAACTTGTAGGTACTATAATCGCAATTCTTTAAGACTATGTATGCGTCTGCGAACAAAGAGTATAAACTCATCTGCCTTGCCAAGCGTAAGCAAAACGATGAACAAACCATACAACGCTTAAACTCAGCGATGACTTCGGCGGAATTCTGGAAAGCTGCTATAGCAATTAACGGACGGCCTAGTAGGATTGGATCTTCACTGCACGCAACCGAGCTTCAGGAGTACTTTAAAAATTTACTTAACACTGCGCAGTTTTCACCCCTACCTCAATATGCTGCTCCGGTTTTCTTAGACGATATCCTTGATTCGCCGTTTACAGTTCTGGAACTTTGGACTGCTTTAGAAAAAACCAGATCTGGTAAAGTCCCAGGAGATGACAGGATTCCTTTGGAATTCTATATAAACTGTACTTCCGAGTACCTGTTCTCACTCACCAAGGAATTTAATAGAATTTTCGAAACCGCAGAAGTTCCAGTCTGCTTCAAAAAAGCAATTATTTATCCGCTGCATAAGAAAGGTGCGTACGATAATCCCGAGAATTACAGAGGCATTTCTTTTTTGAATTCTTCAGTGAAGTTATTCAGCACACTTATTTTTTAAAAGGCTAACAGAGTGGGTTAACGACAAAAACATACTCAACATGTTCCAAGCTGGTTTTAGGAAAAACCACTCGACGGTAGATCAGATTTTCACCTTATTTCACATTGCCGATTACTTTAAAAGCAAAAAGAAGAAGCTATATGCTTTCTTCGTAGATTTCAGAGCTGCTTTTGACTCCATTGCTCGTGCATCGTTATTCTATAAGCTTTATACTTTGGGTATCTCAAGCAAAGTTGTGAATCTGCTGAAAGCAATGTATGAAAACAATGTGTCTTACGTTTGGGACGGAAAATTTACATCAGATGACTTTGAAACGGAAATGGGAGTAAGGCAAGGATGTGTGTTGAGTACTTTGCTCGTCATTTTGTTTATAAATGATGTTGTCGAGGAAGTCGGAGGGGGTATTGAGTTCGGAGGTTTACGAATACCGTGTCTCATTTTCGCCGATGACATAGTTTTTCTGGCGGAATCAGTTGACGGAATGCAGCGCATGATCAACCGTCTGGAGCGCTGCTGTGATCTTTGGAACCTGACTGTTAACCTTGGAAAGTCTAAAATGATGATCTTCAGGGATGGAGGTGGTAGATACTCGAGAAACGAAAGGTGGAACTACAAGGGTCAGAATTTAGAAATTGTTCGAGAGTATAAGTATCTCGGTGTATTGATCTGTGTTAACCTTAACTTCAAAAAACATTTCGAGGCTAAATTAGCAGAGGCAAAGAGAGCTATTTCTTCAATCTGGGGACGTTGTATAGAGAGTAGGTTTGTGGACCATAGCGCAAAGATCCAGATATTGCGTGCCACTGCTTCTTCCATCATGTTGTATGGAGCTCAAGTGTGGGGTTGCTAGCAGTTCGATGTTGTTGAAAAGTTTCAAAGATATTTTCTTGAACGCGTTTTTCGGTTGCCGGCCTGTACTCCAAATTACATGGTCCACCTTGAAACTACAATGCCACCGTTATTCTTAAATACGCTAAAACTACACTCCGATTATATAATCAAGCTGCTGGAGATGGATGAGACAAGACTACCCAAATTGATCCTCAAGTCGATAATTACTTTGAGAGGCAACCTCGTCAAAAAATGGGAAGAAATAGGGTTGATTGTGGAGAAAGATTACAGATTCAACCAGGTATTGGACCCGCTAATCTTAGAAACATGTTTCAAAATTTACTGGAAGGTGTAGCACGCTTAGCTTATAGTGGTTATATCTTGGAAGCTAAATCATCTCAGTATAGGATGATTTATAAGCCAGCTCGACTACAACTTACGAGGAAGCTCCTACTTCTTAAACAGATTACCGCTTTCAATGATAAGTACGATATTTAAAGTAAGAGGGGAAATGATCAACCTCAACTACATTCCACATCGTCCGGACCTACCTATTTTGTGCGATATTTGCAACCTCAAGGAAAGAGAAGATATTTACCACTTTATTGCCAGATGTCCGATTCTAAGAGAATATCGAGTCAGATTCTTCGGTAAATCCGTAATGAACATGAACGAAGTTTTATGTATTTTGAATGGAAGTCTTGGTTGGGAGAAATTGTATAAATACACAACGATGGCACTGAATTATAGAACCCGAATAGTCGAAGGCGACTTTTAAATTTTATGTTTATACTATTTTAGTAAGAAATGTAAAATATTGTTATAATGTCATTCTGGTAGACGGCTTTAAGCCAAACCATATTAAACTATGAAATTTATTGTAGATATATGTACAATGAAATATAATAAATAAAGTTTCTATAACTAACTAACTAACTAATCGCAATTGAAAAATCGGAAAAAAAGTTCTCTTAAGTACTGGAAAAAGAATCAATAATTTGAAATGACTTTTAGAAAGCGTTGCATTCAACGCTAAGTAGGCCTTCCTCAAATGCAGTTTGAAATGAAAAAACAATTTTTTTCTTCATTTTTGAAATCTCCTACGCGTGTTTCCAGTGTTGACCCCCAATTTGTTTCAGACGGGAATGGATATAACCGACTAAAATATTTACCGCTAGGCACCTTCCCTTAATATGAATGCGATTTTAAACGAAATTAAACTGAAATTCAGCCAACATGGTGGTTGTATATGAAGTGAGCAATAGAAATACCATTCTTCTCTTCACTCTTCACGTTTTCAATCGTTTTCTCATCTTTTTTGTTCGAAAACAAGTTCAAACTCAAAAAGAGCTTTCAATATGAAATCGATCTGACCACTATGACATCAAGCTAGAGATTTTCAATCTTGTTGACGTCTCACAATTACGTATTGCTTTCATTAACGCCAAGTTGGAGAGAATGCAAGCCAAATGGCATCCCACTCAATATGCCGTGAAGGGATTTTAAAAAAACGATGATTTGTTTTTGGATTTTTCATGTATCATATACAAGTTTTTTTGTCAAACCGAATAAGCAAAAAAAGAATTATTTAACTTTTGGCGCTTGTTCCCACTATAAGTAATTTAAATCACAGGACAACAAATTACACACCACACACGTATTTTTTAATACCAAATACTTAAATCATTGTTTATCATTTGGAAACTTCATAAATAAAATAAAAAAAAGGAAATCTTAGAAAGTAGAATATTGGAAAGCGTCTCTTTCAATTTTAAAAAACCCAGTTAAAATAAGTTTTAGTTATTATAAAAACTTACCTTAAATTCTATGTAGAACTGCTATTTCAATGTTCTTGAATTTTTTAGATATATATTTTTTAGTTTATTTTTTTTATAAAGTTTAAATATTTTAAATCTAAATTTCCTAAATAACTTTTTTTAAATATTTTAAATAATTTTTAATTCACTATTAATTGCTTCAAAATAAAGCAAATCTGTTTATATAAATTAATTAAATTTTGTTTTTTCAAAATCCTTCAAAACTTTCTTCTTCGAACTTAAACCAGGAAGAAAAAACTTATATTATAGTATCAAAATTTTTCACAGTTTATGCTTATTAAACATTAATGTTTTGTTAGTAAGGTTTCTTTTAAATTATTGCGCATACAGATCACGACCAGAGGATTTATTAAACTAAACAAATCTATCATCAAATACCGAATGTTAATATATATTGAATGATTTCATAAAAAAAACGAAAAAAATTGCTAAATAAAGATCAGAGACCAAGACCTGATAAAGGCAAGCCGGCCAGCATTTATGGCTAATCTACAGACATAAGACAAATACAAAAACAAAAAAAAAAACGCTTATGAAGAGCCAGCCGAGAACATGCCATGCAGCCCCTGGCCACTATAGCTGGGCAATAAAGTTACGTCTGCAGGAGAAGATAAGGAGAGATGTTACAATTTGTTGGAGCTGATATGATATTGATTGACACGAGCTATATGTCGATCTGGGAAAATCGGCAGTGAGTTAAGGTGTATGCAATATATGTAATGTAGTATACTCCATACTCCATAATGAAGGGTTGTAAAATAAGTTAGTTGAGTTTAAAATTTTTACTCTTTATCTTAATACGATCATAAACCAATCGAAAGATACCCGAGTTGATTACATTGTATCTATTTACTTATCGTACTATCAACCCCGTTTCAAAGAAGATGCTATTTTAACCGCCAATTATGGTCAGTTTCAACGTTTTTTTTTTGAATTTGTATAAGGCGACGCTCTCACTCTCAAATGATTGCTTCAAGATAAAATTGAAAAAAAAAAAATTATATGGTTACATACTGCGTACACATACACCTACATATATATTTAATGATCTAAACATTGAAAAAGTAGGATTTTTTGTTCTCGTTGATTCTCATCTATTAGTGTATCTAAGTTCATATAAATGGAAAATTATGCAGCACAGTCGATTTATCACAAAAAAGTATGAAATTTGCAGGATTTTGTTTTTCGGGATTATGTTAAACGGGATTTTACTAAACGGGCAAACATAGCCAAGGCCGTTTAAGGAGCTTATGGCTTAGCACGTTTAAAATTGCCTGAAAATCTTTGAATAAGAAATTTAAAAATGCAAGGTTTAAGAATAAAGATGCATATTTTAGCTCTGACTGTGTAGAGAATGAAGGATAGGGAGACGGGCAGGGCAAATTTCCAGTTTCTCCCTTGCGTCGATGCAGCATGTCAGCAGGAGCACCTGGATTTCTCGCTCGTCATGAGCTTTCTACTGACTGGCCTGATCTTCTTGCAATGGGTGTAGTTCCCCCTGTGGGTGCGGGGGTGTAAGAATAGGCCCACGGTCAGGTTACCGGAAGTAAGAGCCTTCCAATACCTAGTCTAGTTAAGCGATCACCACTTTTTCCGTAAGGATAAGAGGCTGTAACCATGCTTCTAGGCGGGCATACAGGGAGTGTCCTAGTCTTCACCTTGGTTGACTGGATTATGAACTGTTTGTCTTACTGGATGGTGGGCTAGCGACATCATGGAGTCGAACCACAAGTGCGTCTCATGAGAGACGGGCGAGCCTCACCTAGGGTCTAAAAGTAGGCACCGTGGGTTAACAGGAGCCCCGGCTGATTACGTGAGCTTGTCTCGGTAGCAGTCGCCTGTTAAAATTGAGGTAGGCCCCCTTGTGGGAGCTTCACGGGGGCTGTGGTTACTCCAAATGCGGAAGCGAAAAGGTATCTTTGGTTTCTGGGAGGATGGCACGGCTTCGAAAGAAGCGTGTGTTCATTGTCTTATTTAACCTTGATACTAGGGGTGCATGATAGGCCCTGCTTCTTAGCAAGGAGGGTGGATTTTCCATGAGAAATTCATCATTTGCGACTAGAGTGGTTTGGCAGCCCACTCAAGTTGATAGTTTGGTCTGGCAAACTACTTGTCCGCCCCAAGGGAACTCCATAAGTGGGTAGGCCCACCGTGGAATTAAGCCTTAATAGGCAGGTGTCCACGTAAAGCCTCTTCACGATCTGCAATGAGTGTAGTACCGACTGAAGGCGATAACGACTTTAGTCGTGCCCTTTTTTCAAGGGAGACGACTGATAGTTTCGCTGTCTTAGCTAATCGGGTTTTTCAGACTCGAAGGCTATGATGGCATTTATGTTTATTTGTCCTGTAGACATCACTGTGTTACTTGGGGTTTGCCCAAGGTGCTGGCATCTACGTTGGCGGGACTGGCTTTCGTCTTCACACGAGACCCAGGTTGATCGCCCGGGGTTTGCATTGGTGTGTTGGTGCAGATGCTGCTTTGTCCTTCTTGGTTTCAGGTTCACTGGGTATGACTCTGGGATTGTTTCCGTAACTGTAACTGGTAACTTAGGGCGCGATAGGGCCTGATATGTTATGGTTATGGACTCACTCCAATGCTTTGTCTTGCTGTAGCAATGGCGCCTTTTGTCCTGGGTTCTTAGCTCAGTGGCATTGGGGCTGGACCTATGGTATGATTTCGGGCATGGAGTTGGATTTTGGTCTCAAGTGTCAGCCTCTATTTGAACTCTACTATTGCAGTTTCCACTGTGGAAGTGGGTTCATCCTTGCAGTAATACATCCTGTGGTGATGGAGCCCTTTTTCTCGGTTTAATCACTTTGGGCCATCTGGTCTTGACCTATGGCATGTGTTGTGAAGGGTTGACGTTCTCGGCATGTGTTCCTGACCAGACAATGGTCTAGGGGGCATAGTATGTAACCTGTGCGTAAACTTACCAATTTCATGGATTGTAGTAGTGTTTATGTTATGTTGTTGTATTTAGGCCATTGTGGTCTTTGTTTCTGGGCTCGATATAGTGATGTCTGCATTGCCTGATGTTAGTTGGACTCTATTGTTGTGGGTGTGGCACTAGTAGGGCTTGATTCAGTCTTTTCTCTCTGAGTGATCTAGGTGTTCTTGATGTAGGGTTGCTAGTCCTCGAGTTTTGAGGAGCTCATCTAGAAGTGACCTTTACGGTTGCGAAGCTCGACCGGAAGCTAAATTCTGGCACCATGAGAGATAGCGCCCATGGAGGCAGAGGATGTTTTCCGGTGTCATATGATGCCGGCCTCTCTGTCTCCTGCTATCTATGAGGTAGGCCCCCTTGTGGGAGTATCATGGTGGCTGTGGTTACCCAAAATCGTGGGAACAAATGGTATTCGGGGATATTGGCGTTCTGCTAATAGACTTGAATGCAAAAGGTTTTAGATAGGCCTCGCTCCTCAGCAAGGTGTATGGATATGCCTCAACATGTTCATAAATTTGCTACTGGGGCGGCAATTGTTGCCTCAGGGCGTTGGTCGACGCTCCAGGTGGGTAGGCCCACCGCCAGATTAGGCCCTAATAGGTAGGTGCTGGCGTTAAGCTTATCTTGATCTGTGTAGCAAATGTGAAATTTTATTATTTAATTTTAAGCGTATGCGTAATGCTTAAGATTGCTAAAAAACACAGACAAGTTAAACAAATAAATGAATTATTTGAATTGTCTTAATGATTTTTTTAGGAATCAACCCTTCTAAAGCTTATTTCTTAGAATCATTTTTGATTAAAACATAATTTTTTTACATGAAATAGTTTGTCACTTTAGATAGAACTAGAGAAGATCCTGCGTCTGAACAGAGTGTACTCTGATAATTCTCTGAACCGAGCATGGTCTGAGTGCTCAGATTTAATTTCGAAATACGTTTTAGCACTTGGCTATCACAAATTTACATTTGCCATATGGCTTTTTAACAGAGATTAAGAACTTTTTAAAAAACATTGCTGACGCATCGAACCCATATTCCTCTGTCTGTCTTTCTGTCCATATGTCTGTCATTCTGTATACCTTAACACATTAATTCGATTTTCTCGAAAAGTTGGGTTTTATGTGATTCATTAGAGCGAAACAAAAAAAAAGAAAAGCTTATGTTTCTCAAAAACGACCAACGATTTTGATGATTTTTGATTTTGTCTTTTATTGAAGGTAGAAAGTTTAAAAAATATCTTAAAGTCCTTTTTATCATCAGCATTAAGAATCTCATTATAGAAAGAGATTCTCAATGCTGATGTAACATCTTTAATTGTAAGACTAAATAGAAAAGAACATTGATGGTCGGGTACACCAGAGTAAATAAATTGCACGACTGGCACGTACTTGCTCATATGTGCGGTCACATTGTAGAATAAAATTAAAGAAAATTAAAGTGAACGCATTTACTCGATTTTTGTGACTTTTGATTGTTCGAATAAAGTACGTTAAATTGCATTGGGTGAAATAATTTAAACGCCATTTCATTTCTTTAGAAAATATAAAAAAGTGTGAATTTTTTTCAAAATCGTGGGAGCCGTTTTTAAATAAAACGGTTTTTTTAACAATTTTTTTTTAAATAAAAAAAATAATTCAAGAATACAAACTTAAGCATACAAATATCGTACATTTAAAAACCAAATTTAAAAAAAAATTCACTTCCCCGTTTTAAAAATATTGATTAAAAAAAAAAATTTAAATTATTAAAAATACAAAAAAGTTTTTGAAAAAAAATTAATGCGAAATTAGTTAGGCTACCTACATCTTCTTGAACGTCAATTTTGATTGTAATCGGATCACCAGTTTTCGAGAAAGTCGAAGAAAAAAAAACCGGTCCTATGGGAGGTATCCCAAGTCAATTAAAAAAAAATTGAAAAAAATGCCATTGTAGAATGTCAAAATAACCTTATTATAATCGCAAGTAAAAACAGGTAACAATCAATCATAGCCTAAGTGACGAAAATGTTTTGTCCGTCTGTCTATCTGTCTGCCTGTCTGTCCGTATGTCTATTATTCTGTACGTCGAACTGAAGAATTTTTTTTTATAATTAGTCTATACTAAGTGGATTTTGGGCATGATGATGATAAACACAGCGTGGGCCTTCAAAACTTAGGAAGATGTAGAGGAGGTATCGATGCACATTTGTTTTAAAGTCCTGGTAGGGAAAAATAGAGTTCGGGAAGGCATTCCACATTCGTGTGCTACTAAAGAAATAATCCTTATATTTGATTGTAGTTACGTGCGAAAGTTGATTTGCATTCCTTGCAGTGCAAGTATTACGGTTAAATCGTTTTAGGGGAGGATTGCATCAGAAGGTGGTTTGTAAAGTTCATACCGAGAACCGAGAACTGACTTTTATGGATAGTGGCATGGAAAGAACGTTACGCTTTAACGACAAAAGACTGTATTGAATTTTCGAAGCATTAAATTCGACGCGAATTCTTAATCCCCATGCTGTCAAGATCAGAATGTAATGAACTTATGATAGGCTGTCGTTGCAGTTCCACATCTGAAGAACATTGTTGTGAACCGAATATGGGAAGCTGACAGTACTCTCGTCGACAAAAAATGTATTGGATTAGTTGTTTCAGACAAGAGGTCGTTGATAAATATAAGAAAAAGAGTAGCAGACAAAATGGAGCCCTGGGGCACGCAAGCATTTATTTTGTGAATATCAAATTTAAATAAGCCCACAGCAACTTGAATTGAGCAGTTGGGAAGTTAATTACTAATCTAAAGAAGAAAAGTTCCATCGAGTTAAAAAGCACACAATGTAGATATTGCTTCTACTTCTCAGTATAATCTAACATCAGATCAAAGAAGTATTCGAACTTCGAGATATTTCTGAAGTTTAATTTAATTTAATTAATTAATTCAGCGTTTCAATGACTTTCGAAAGAAGGGATGCAAATGCAAAAGGTCGATAGTTTAAGGGTAAAGAAGTTTCGCCTTTGTTGGGGACAGGCTGTACTAAAGCTGATTACCATGCAGAATAGGACAAATGCAAAATTTTACGCAGTGGTTTTGCAGGTGTTGAAGAAAAAGAACAAATTCGTGTATATTAAGATTTGTCTAGCTATAGACTCTTACGACTGAACGATTGCAAAGGAAGATTAGTCCCAAAACATCATTAACACTTGAAGTATTTTTAAAACCTGCTGAGCGTTGAGTTTACCGAAAATCGGGGTACAGCATATCGGTTTTTTCTTGGGAGCTGGTAAAAGAAGTACTGCTGAGGACTACCAGCGTGGGAGTTGATGAAGAATTCCGAACGTTTTTTTTTACAAATGACCAACAATATTTGTACTGCCTTTGTGACCTTGCAGTATTTTTTACCGAATGTTTTGTTTTTGTTGTGAAAATTTGGTTCTAAGAATTTGAGCATTTTTCCGGTTTTCCTCTTTGATGTTGGCTTTATAACAACGATATAGTGATATAGTGGTTTGTCATTTTTAGTTGCGATTATAGGGACTAAAGGGCAAGTTTAGGATTCGTGAAAATAAACAAATATTGAGATAACAATCAAACATGACATAACGATCATAGAGAAGTCTAAAAAAGATAATGGTAACAAATTTCTGTCTGTCTGTCTGTCAGTATGTATAACGAGAGATTATCTTCAAATATGGTGTGTGTGATTTTTTAAGCATTCCCCAGAGGGGAAAAAAATCAAAAAAATCGAAAAATCAATATTTCCAAAACTAATCAAGAAAAAAATACTTTAAATGTTATAATCATATGTATAATTAATAAACTCTAAAAAACTGCATACTAAATTTTCAAAAAAAATTTTTTTTCAAAAAATCTAAAGATTTTAACAAAACCCGTCCTACAATTTTCGAAATACTTTTTTCATAAATTTGTTATTATTCAAGACATGTGATAGAGTACTCCATTTTAACTAAGAACACGACGATACTTGTTGAAAACTCGTTGGCGATTCACAAAAAAAAGTCTGTAACGAGTTGTCTTTTGATCATGTCGGGTTGCCTAGTGATTTCAGTTTCTAGTTTGTCGAAAATGAGCGAACAACAAAACAACCTGTTGCTTGTGTGGGAGGTGGAAAAACATTATGTTTTATATATTTATTGCCTTTCCGACTTTTTAAATAAAAATTAAATGGAGAAGGCGTAGATTAAAATCGAGAATGTCGTAAAATTGACGGGTATGTTTTTTATTTCGACTTCAATGTGGATGTTAATAGTTTCAATCTAGTGCAGCTTGTGGGGTTATAAAATAGTTGGCTTAAAGCCTTTTCCTGAGATATGATGGTTTATCATCGCTCGAGTCTTCCGAAGGCATTTCACGTCCGGTATCTATGACGACACTGAACGAACTACAGATTTCGATTGGTGATGAGTTTTCTCGCGTGTGGAGTCAAGTCACTGCTGAGTTCCTAACTGGATAACCCCAGTTACCAACCGTTTAGTTTTAATCCAGTTGCTCCGTGTGCATTGGGCCTAATGGTTCCAAGAAAAGTAGTTTCAAGTGTGTATACACAAAAAGCTTTTCCTCAATCCAAACTCAAAAAGTCAGAATAATCAAGTTTTTTTTAAATCAGAACCAACAAGCCAGTCCAGACGTTTGGCAATAAAATTAAATTTAATTACTGCTATTTAGATTAACAGACTTTATTGATAGCTAAGTGGGTACGATGCACCTTATGCATGTAACCGTTGCATCAATAGATTCATGGAACTTAAATTATATAATTCCTTTTAACTTGGAGTGTCTTTTTGTAAACTAGCCACGCGAATAATAGATTGCAGTTTTTTTTAAAATTTGACAGTAATGTTTTTTTTTTGGAAACAAAATTTTGAGTTTTACAAGTTTGTCGAACCACTTTCCTTAAGAAATCCAATCTGGCGCCATACATGCACCAACTCCGATTAAGAATAGTTACCCCATATAAGTGGAATCACACATAAGTTGCTATGGTTAAAAAAAAAACTACAAGCAATTTGTGATAACCTCAATTAAAGAGCAATAATGCACGTGTTCGTAAAACGCTACTGTGATAAAGTCAGTTTTGTTTACATTTATTGCCCGCAGTTCCTCCATTGGCATCCAATCAAACAATCAATAATGTTAACTACTTGATGTGTTCAGCTAAGACCTTTTCCGCAAAAGCCTCCGATAGGCGTGATTAGTCTAATGTTAAAAAATAATTCAACTTATTGGCGGGGGCAGTAGACTATTACGACTCATATTTATGTTGCAAAATCCTTGAAAGCGGACGGCGAGACAGTCTTATCTGAGATTCTGGTGAAGTGGGGATTAATCCGAGATAGAAATGGGGAGCTATAGATGAGATTCCACGTTAGCTGTGTGGACAGACTTGTTGTCCTACTTCAAAAGCTATTTACACTAGGTAAATAATGTTTTCTCCACTCTCTTGGAGTAATAGTTATGTTTGATTTCTTTTTTATGTTGAAGACCTTAAATTCAATTATCTTAATTATTGATTAGGAGATATCAGAGTCTTGGAAACATATGCACATTTTTGGAATGTCTGGAATTTCATATCTATGCAGGAGCCAATCTTGACGACACTTAATTAAGACTTTATAATGAGTTCCAATGAACAAACTGTACCAGCATCTTATTTTTTGGCTAGAAACAAATGTCAAGACATATGGCATAACATAAGCTCTATTTGTTTGAACATTTCCTTGACAGTTTGAAAATGTACCAATCTTTTGTGTTAAGAGCATAAAACCAACTAAAAAGGACTAAGTAAACCAAACAGTTTTATTTCAGTTGCTAGGGACTTTTGGAAAAAGAAAAACTCCAAATCAACATTTGGGGGTCTTTCTATGGTATCTATCTCCATGCATTTGAAAAAAAACAAGTCTCGAAAATGGATTCCTCACCAAAATTCCACAATCTCAAAGTATATTTAAATTCGAAATCTTGAATTTTTAGTATGTTTTGTCAAACAAAAAATTCTTAACCTTGATCTAGACTTAGACTTAATATAGTTAATCATTTTGCAGCAATAACGTGTCTGCATGTTTTATTGTTTAATTTTTTTCTGGGATTTTTAATATATTTTTTTTTTGAAGAGCATTGGTGTTTTTGATTTCGGTTAAAATAAAAAAATTGATAAGAAAATTTCGAAAGGTCGTGAACTGGCTCATCTTTTAATCATTAATTCAACTAAATTAAAGGTAATTTATAATCGCGTTTATTTAAAAGGCATTGCAAGCAACAAATATATAAAAAAAAGAAAAAAAAATTATTTTATTAATTTCTGTCTGTCTGTCTGTACATTATCAAGACTTAAGATTGCTATGCCTATTATAAGTTAATGACTGTTTTTTTGTTGGAAACATATTGTTTGTCAATATTATGCCAATTGTCAATTTTTTTACGGGATACTCTATTTCTTTATTTAATGGGTAAACAAACACTTAAAGATATTTGATTAAGACAAAATTGGAGTTTCAATTTGGAACCTGAAAACCTTGAATATTTACTGTAAACACGCATACTTAAAGCCAATTATCAATCTGTCAATGTCAAAACATGAAGTAAAAACAACATCTTCGTTGATAAATTCACGGCCGAAGAACGTTTGCAAATAGTTGCACATTATTACAAAATTTCCGAAATAGTGACGGATTTTCAGGTTTCAGGAATGAATTAAAATGCTGTAGTCAAAAAAAAAAAAAAAAAAGAATTAGGCCAGCGTCACTGTGTCTAGATGACTCGAGTTGTCGCGATCACTATTCTCTTATTCAAACTTATTAGCAAAGATCATATGTCTAATCCATAGAGGTAGACTGAAAGTTCCTCCCAAATTACTACACGCTAGACCACAATATTACTAGTTTAGTCAAAATGGCCAAAAAAGTTAAAACTTACCAAAATTCGCATAAAGCTTAAAATTGGTATAGACTCTTTAATAAGGTTATAAATTCGAATATATCGGTTTTCGATTTAGAGAGATCTTACCACGGTTGGGCACACATATCTCGAAGACCCAGACAGACGGCGGCGCGTGAATTATGTTCACTAAGCCAAAAGGTTTATAAAAAAAATAACTTTATTACTCAACATATAAATTACACGAATGAACTTAAAACTACTTGTTAACCACGGCTTCTATATTGACTCTGTTGACTGTGTATACTGTGTATACTGTGTGCATTCGACGTTCTTTTTATCAATCCGTTATTGCTGGGTCAGCTTTTAGTGAACTCTAACGAGTCCAATCGATTGCCAAACCAAAGCTCGTGTTTGGTGTCGTCGTATTGGCAGACGCTGACGTTGGTTTTTTGGTAACTGCAGCGGTGGGAACATCCGTTGCTGGTTGGTTCCCTGAACTTGATATAACCCGTGCGTCGCAGAAATAAATTGCACGACTGGATCGCGAGAACTTGCTCATATGTGGGGTAACATTGGCGCAAAGTTATAGTCACTGGGTTTTAACTTTTAAGTAGAGTTAGTACGTAATAAGTAACACCAGTCTTACTTTAAAAGCAGGTTATAACTTTGTACTTAGTTGTAAACACTTTTCAACATGCCTACAACTAGTATCTACTTTAGGACGTACCCACAGTGAATATAAGTCAAACAAACCCAAACAATTTCAGTTTGAGAAATAGGACACAGTTTGAGGGATTTAAAAAATGAAATAGTATGACAGATGAAAGAAAGAGGAAAACATTAGGTATTCTAATGTTTACAGTTTGAATTGTCCAGCAAGCCACTTCTTACAAATGGAAACAGAAAAGATAATTCAAAAATAATCAAAACTTGATTTATTTTTTTAAGCAAATTGTTCGTCTTTTAAGTAAGTAGTCATAAATAATAACAAGATAATAAGAGGAAGCTGGTATAGGAAGACCACGTTGTCACAAGCTCTTGAATATCAAGATTTTCTACCAAGAACTTTACGGTAATTTTGTCAATTCTATAGCGACAGTAAAATTCCTCGTCATCAAGATTTTGGAAAGGATTTGCACGGTTTTTATAAATATTTTAGGTTTTCTGAACAGCTCAAAGTCTTCAAAAATATTAAAGTCTTCAAAATTAATGACGGAGGGTTAAAAGTCCATACTAAAAGATAAAATGTAATTTTCGTGGTATTAAGTTTAGCACGGGATAATAACGATAATCTGGGTTTTATGTCTACTATAACTTGCAAAATACTAATGTGGACTTTGTTAACTACTAAAATAATTTTAAAGTCCACTTTATCCGACTATAACTTTGAGCCATTGTATTTAGAATAACATTTTAAAAAATTAAAGTGAACATTAAAGCATTTATTCGATTTTTGTGACTTTGATTGTTCGAATAAAGTATGTAAAATTGTATTGAGTGAAATAATTTAAACGCAATTTTATTTCTTTAAAAAATGTAAAAACACAAAAATAACATACGTTTAAAAACTAAATTAAAAAAATCACCTACTCGTTTTCAAAATATTGATTTTTCAAAAAAAAAAAAAAAAAAAATTTAAAAAAAATTATTAAAAATACAAAAAAATTTTCATCTTCTTGAATATCAATTTTGTTAGTAATCGGATAACCAATTTTCGATAAAGTCGAAGAGAAGAAAAAATTTAATATGGTGGGCTAAAAACGGTAGGTACCTCAAATAGGACCGGTTTTTTTCTTCGACTTTCTCGAAAACTGGTGATCGGATTACAATCAAAATTGATATTCAAGAAGACATAGGTAGCTTTAGTGATTTTGCATAAATTTTGTTTCGAAAACTTTGTTGTATTTTTAATATTTAAAAATTTTGTTTTTGAAAAATCATTTTTTGAAAACAGGTAAGTGAATTTTTTTTTAAATTTTCTTTTTAAATGTACGATATATTTGTGCTTAAGTTTGTATTCTTGAATTATTTTTTTAATTTTTTTAAAAAAAGTTGTTAAGAAAATAGTTTTATTTAAAAACGCCTCCTACAATTTAAAAAAAAAATGCACACTTTTTTACATTTCCTAAAAAAATAAAATGGCGTTTAAATTATTTCTCCCAATACAATTTAACGTACTTTATTCGAACAATAAAAAGTCACAAAAATCGAATAAATGCTTTAATTTTATTCTACAATGTGACCACACATATGAGCAAGTATGTGCGATCCAGTTGTTCAATTTATTTACTTGTGATTTATAGGGACTATAAGGCAAGTTATGCATTCGTTAAAAAAATAAAAAAATTCTAACAATCAAACATGACATTACGATAGTAAGGAAGTCGAAAAAAGTGGGTCAGAAAATTCTGTCCGTCTGTCTGTCTGTCTTTCTGTCTGTCTGTCTATCTGTATCGATTCCTACATCCTAAACGGTTGGGATGATTTGATTCAAACTTGGTATATAGTATTTTTAGAGTACTCTACCCGACTGTTTTTCGAATTGGCATTCTAGCTCCAAAACTAACGGTACCTGCCATATAATTTTTAATGCAAAACTTATTTTTCTGGAAAACGGCTCCTACGATAAAAACTTTCTGAATGGTGTTTTCTGTGCAAAATCTATCTTTTAGATTTAATGGATTTTTCCTAAAATGTTTTATAACGGTACCTCCCATATGACCGGTTTTTTTAAAATCAGACTTTCTCGTTAACTGATTGACGGATTTTGTTGAAATTTTAAAAATATGTAATGTTTTATGATTTAAATAATATTGTTTATTAATTTTTTTTAAAAACTTATTTTGTTTTTTGAATATTTTGAAAATGAATTTATAGATTTTTTTTAAATTTTTCTCCTAGTATAAACTATCATCATCATCATCATCGGCGCAACAACCGGGATCCGGTCCGGGCCTCCTTCAACAAATTCTTCCATACATCCCGATTGCTGGCCGACGCCATCCAATTGCGCACTCCAAGGCTTCGGGCGTCCTGGTCTACGCCATCCTTCCAACGTAAGCAAGGTCTGCCACGTTGTCTTCTACCATAAAAAGTACCGCAAAAGACTTTCCGAGTTGGTTCCTCTTCGCTCATGCGAGCTAGGTGTCCAGCCCACCGGAGTCTACCGAGCTTTATTTTTTCAACAACATCTGCTTCGAGATAGATTTCATACAATTCATGATTGTATCTTCTCCGGAATCGTCCTTCCTCACACACGGGGCCAACAATTCTCCGTAAGACTTTTCTCTCGAACGCGGATAAGAGATCAGAGTGCCTTTTTGTAAGCACCCAAGTCTCGGATCCGTATGTGAGTACTGGTAAGACCATAGTCTTGTACAGCAGCAGTTTGGTTTTTATGGTAAGGTTTCTGGATTTAAAGAGCCTTGACAGACTATAGTAGGTTTTGTTGGATTTCAGCAGCCGCCCGCGTATTTCTTCCTCCATATTGTTATCGGCTGCTACTTTTGACCCAAGATAGTTAAAGGACTGCACTACTTCAAGTTCGTGCTCCGCTACCCTGATGGTTGTACCAACATTTCTCGCAGACGTTGCCGCCATGTACTTAGTCTTCCCTTCATTTATGTGCAGCCCTAGGTATTTTGCCGCTTGCTCGACCTGGGTAAAGGAGTCTTGTACAGCTTGTTGGCTTCTGCCGATGATGTCGATATTGTCTGCGTAAGCTAGTATCTGGCTGGACTTGGTGACGATAGTTCCTCTTGTTGACGTGCCAGAGTCACGGATTGCTTTCTCCAACGCCAGGTTGAAGAGGATGCAAGCCAGACCATCCCCTTGTCGGAGTCCATTTAAGATGTTGATTGGTTTGGATAGCAAACCGGCTACTTTTACTTGGTTTGTGATGTTGGTCATGGTCAGCCTACATAGTCGTGTCAATTTATTTGGGATGCCGAATTCTCTCATGGCCTTATAAAGTTCTACCCTGGCTAAACTATCGTAGGCGGCTTTAAAGTCTATAAAAAGATGGTATGTTGGGATATTAAATTCCAGACCTTTTTCCATCACCTGCCTAAGGGTAAAGATCTGATCAATTGTTGATTTGCCTGGTATAAAACCACATTGATATTTGCCGATTATGGTATTAGCATATGGGGCTATCCGTTCTTGCAGGATAGAGAAGAATATCTTATAGGATGTACTCAACAATGTTATACCCCTATAGTTGCTGCATTTTGTGATATCTCCCTTCTTATGTATGGGACATATGATGCCTTTTCGCCAGTCTTCTGGCATCTCTTCGTGTTCCCATACGTATACTATGATTTCATGAATTGCTTGATGTAGTGTTGGCCCTCCATGTTTGATCAGCTCGGCAGGTATACCATCGGCTCCTGAGGCCTTATTATTTTTGAGCCGATTAATCGCTTGTTTTATCTACTCATAGGTGGCTGCAGCATGAGATCTTTTTCTTGAAATGTTGGAGTTTTTTTTTATTTTTTTTTTATTTCTTCCGTGAGCTGACCGTTCAGTAGTTCATTAAAGTACACTTCCCATCGCTCCAGAATGCCTTTAGGATCGGTGATCAGATTACCCTCTCCGTCTTTACAATATGTACAGCGTGGTGTGTATTGCGACATGTTTCTGACGGATTGGTAGAACTTCCGCGCCTGGTGCGGACCTTGCTCTCTATTTCTTTCCATTTCACAGACAATGCTTTTTTCCCAGACTGTCTTTTTTCGTCTGTGAAGTCTTTTTTCTATTCTTCTGAGCTCTTTATATTCATCTTCGCGTGCCCGCGTTCTATGAGACTGTTGCATTGCTCGGTATGCAGCAAGCATTCTTACGTTCAGACGCTAGTTTGCATTCATCATCAAACCAGTCGCTCCGATCTCTGCGACTACTGCCTAAGATGGTATCAGCAGTACTAATGACTTTGTTCTTAAGGCGTGGCCATTTTTCCTCTACGCCCGGCATTCTGTCCCCAGGACTTACTCTTCCCTCATCGAGCTCTCCGAGGGCGAGCCTTAGTGCGCGACTGTATTGGTTGCTTTTGCATTCATCGCGTAGGGCAGCCGTGTTGATTCGAGCCTGACCAGCGGATGCAATACTTCTTCGCATAGCAATCCGCCCTCGGAACACCATACCAACGAGATAGTGGTCCGAGTCGATGTTGGCACATCGATACGTTCGTATAGTCCTCAGGCTCGAGTAGTGGCGGCGATCTATCAACACGTGGTCAATTTGGTTACGAGTGACTCCATCAGCCGATACCCAAGTGACTTTGTGGATATCCTCACGCAGGCGTCTTTTTGACAAAGATTTAATTTTAATGTTTTTTTGACGTGCAACTTCTTTAGAATCGTTGTGGTTTGAAGCTCGAACGAACATGCGTCACGACAAAGGGATAAACACATAAATATATATAGGATTGTTAGCTTTTGCAGTTTTTTAGTGTATTATCTTTCCACTTGTTGTTTACTGTTTATAATATAATTTGCTAATAGAGAGATATAAAGGACTTTTTTTAGTTTAATTTTTATTTTGGTATGGAAAAATTTGAACAACTGGCATAAATATTCGTGGGAATCCGCAGTAGGGCAATAATGCTAGGTATAGATACCTATATAGGTAAGAATAATTTACTTTTTGAAATCAAAATAAATAAAATAGCTTAATTATGTTTGATGGATCGATAAACGTGTGGTGTGGGTAGGTATTAATGGAATTTACTAAGGATATTAGTTACCTCTACATATAATAAGGTTGGAAGGAAGGTGGGTACTAAAATTAAGATACACATTCCAACTACTGTTAACCGAGTGGGTATAGAGACAATATTAAAAGTTACCACAGTGGTTTTGTTTATTTATAGAAAGGTGTAAACTTTTGTTTTCTCGATTGAAATTTTTGCTTTTTTTGAAAAACTTTTCGAAAACATATTTTAAATTTTTTTCGAGTATGTCAATTTAAACAAATCTATAGTTTATAGTAGGAGAAAAATTAAAAAAAAATCTACAGATCCGTTTTCAAAATATTAAAAAAACAAAGTAATTTTTTAAAAAAATTATTAAAAATTAAAAAAAAATGTTTTTGAAAATTTTAATAAACAATATTATTTTAATTATAAAACACTACATATCTTGAAAATTTCATCAAAATCCGTCAATTAGTTAACGAGAAAGTCTGATTTAAAAAAACCGGTCATATGGGAGGTACCGTTATAAAACTTTTTCTGAAAAATCCATTAAAATTAAAAGTTAGATTTTGCATAGAAAACATCATTCTGAAAGTTTTATCAAAATTGTAATAGCCGTTTTCGAGAAAAATAGGTTTTGCATTAAAAGTTATATGGCAGGTACCGTTAGTTTTGGAGCTAGAATGCCAATTCGAAAAATAGTCGGGTAGAGCACTCTAAAAATACTATATACCAAGTTTGAATCAAATCGGCCCAACCGTTTAGGCTGTAGATATCGATATGGACATACAGACAGACAGACAGACAGACAGACAGACAGACAGACAGACAGACAAACAGACAGACAGACAGACAGGCGGACGGAATTTCCGGACCCACTTTTTTTGACTTGTCTATCATCGTAATGTCATGTTTGATTGTTAGAATTTTTTTTTTACGAATGCATAACTTGCCTTATAGTCCCTATAAATCGCAAGTAAAAATATATAATATACATATATATAATATATAATATATTTACTCTATGCACTGGGCATATATAAGTATATATATAAGTATACTCTGCATCTAATCTAAGAGAGTAGTTGTACATGATGATGATGATCTTGTATAATGAATGTACAGGTACACCCCATCATGTACTTGTTCTTCTTCAATTCCATACTAACTAGAACTACAAGTATTTTCCTCTATAAATGGAAGTCAGCTAAGGTTATACCCGTTCCAAAACCTTTGATGGGTAAGGAAGGAATTCAGACCCATTTTCATTCTTTCTTTTTTTATCAAAGATAAAGTTTTTACAAAAGAAAATTAATCACCATCCTTTGGAGCTCAATGTCCCGCCATCCTCAAAAGACTCAAAATGTCCAGCGTTAAAAAAGCCGTCTCACATCGATGCAGGTATTGTTCATTTTCCTTCCTTCCTCACGCCTCCCGCATTATTATGACAATGTTACAGAAACAGGTGTTGAGTTTATTGACCAATAAAGATATTTATATACCAAATAGAAACAGGTGTTGTCAATGAGGATAAAGTGAAAGGTTCAACTGCAGTAACTGAGATTTACAGGACCAGTAAGGAGTATTTAGAGCCGTGGCGTCAGATTAATTCTGAAGTCGAGACTTTTGATTGGGAGAACTTAAGAAAAGTACCCTCTCCTCCTCTTTATGAGAAGTAGTTCAAAACCTGCTGGACTAATTAATTAAACAGGGCTTTCTTAGGAGCATTCAAAACACTAGAGTTTTCGATGAGTTTTCACCCATTTTGAATTACATAACAACTCAAAAAGTGACAAATTGTAAATAAGTAAAATTAGTGCTGAAAATCGTTGGGTTGATGTATTCAATCACTTTCATGCATATTGTGTCTACCTTCTACCGTAATAGAGCACTTAAATAAGTAATGGAGTGGCGAAAAAAAACAGTTGTTAGCCTCGGCTTTGAAATCCATTCTTATAGGAAAGAATAACCTAAATGAATTGTCAAGAATTCTAATGCATATTTGAAAACCAAGCCTATTCGACTTCACACACCCCACAGAAAATAGTCTAGCAGTGTTAAATTGCGCAATCTTGGAGGCCAACTCAAAAGCCCAAAAGGCAAAATTAGGTGCTCACCGAACATTTCCTTTAACATATCAATAATTGTGGCCCGCGCTGAGATGAAGCGCCACCGCTACAAATTTCCTGCTTTGGTTCACTATAGGATTTGGAGTTGGTGTATGTAAAGTTCGGAACTGCCCCCTTTATCACAAATTTTTGGATTTCATTTCCACTTCGGTTTGGACTTTATTTGACTTTTGAAAATGCGTAAGACTTTATTTAATGGCACACATAAATGGTACTCATGGGTGCTTGAATTAAATTAAATTAAAAAAATTAAAATTAAAATGTTAGCAGGTGGTTTCAAAATCAAATGTAAGGTATAAAAGACCGTGTCACGAAAAATCAGGCACAAATAGCTGATCATAGAAAAGAACATTACTCTAGAACTGAAGAGGAACAAACCCATCAGCCACGAAGAGAAATTCTCAGGAAAATTAATAAAGGGCGCAAAATCTACTTCTTCAAAGACCATACTTATCTCAGTGAAATGCGCCCAATAAGAGTCCAAAAAAGCTTCAAGATGTTGTGTTGTTCTTCTATAGACTAATTTTGCTGTTTTAGTTCGATGATGTTATTTAGTGCTGCGTTTTAATGCTGACTTCTAGGATCCTTATGCATTTATCATTATGAAGACTGGTTAATTTCGAGATCTTTTAAGGTGCAAATTTCCGATTGCTCCTTGTAGATGACGATGCGAAGATCTAGGTTTAAATACTCTGCAGAAAGGTCAAGGTGGTATAGATTCAGGTTGTGTTCTGCCACGATAGCAACCGTGAGTCGAATGAAGTGTATGTTGGCCAACGGTTAGTATGTATCAGTGTAGTCCTTTCTCGGCTTAACTGATTAAATTACCTGCCGGTTAGTTCCACCAACACCTAAGTTCTCGTACTCTTCTTGCATCGACTTATACCACCCCAGTCGACTTCAACTCTCCAACGCTGTAAACTTCTCCATCGTCAATAGGTACTTCAGCGATAGTGTTTACGACTTATTCTTTGAACTGTTTGCCAGATACTGCTGCTGCTTAGATTGGCTAGGTGGTTGATCGAAATCAGTAGCTTCATTTTCGATTTGTTTTGGACGAATCATAAGGCTTTTCCTCCAAGAATTGTACTTCTCTGCTGCAGATAACAATGCGGGTTCCAGACTTCCAAAGTCCATAGGTGCAATATTCATTGCTATTTTCTTTGTCCAGTACATATGCCCATGGGTGCCGGGACTAAGTCCCCGGGAAATAACTCCACCGAGGAACTTAGTTCCCATTTATTGGACTTAGTTCCCATGTAAGGTGGGAATTTACTGCACTTTCTTATGGGAACTTATTACACACTTCAAAGCATGAAGAGGCAACTATCTTCCAAAAACAATAGTTACACGAAGAGCTGTAAACTAAAGTTAGTTATTAGACTTCTTGATCTTGAATCGCGGCGATTTTCTTTGATTATTTTCGGAATCTTGTAAACTGAATTTCGAAATGAAATTCCGCTTTTCAAAATGCTGAAAATATTCAAAGAAAATCTTCGAAATTTAGTTTACAAGTTTCCAAAAATAATCACTATGTGGGAACTAAGTACCGCGATGGAGTTAGTTTCCGGGGACTTATTTCCCCACACCTGCCCATATACCAATTAACCTGAATGATGAAACGTTCGGTTTGTTCCCAGTACAGAGTTCCTCCGAAGTAATTATGCCATTCATCCTTTTCAGATTTCTATTCCTAAAAAAAGGCTGTCGTGCAGATTAATTCTTCATCCTTTCATCCAATTTGGATACTACTTAAGTTAAGAAACTCTTTCATTTGCCGAACCACACGAACGTGAAATGCCAGTCTTTGTTTTCACAACATTTGTTGAGGGGTATCTCTGTATATGTTATGTTAAATTAAACACATTAAACTATTAAAATTATTTAATCTATGTAAGTAAATATAATTCACCCATTTTGGCACCTCATTCGACATACAATTAGTTAACTTAATTCTAACCTACCCCTTAGACTTGCGACGCAAATATTGACTTTTTTCTCGCCGCCACAATAGTTTTACCCTAGAATATCCACTTAAACTTATATCGTCATTTAACCGTTTTATCACAAAGTAAATTAAAACTAAGCCGAAGGCTAAAAATATCACAGGTACTGCATACCGAAGATGTGGTAAGATTTTCGTCGAGAACACCAACAAAGCTGTTATGGCTGGTGTAACGTCTGGTAAATGCTAAAAAAAAAATAAAAAAAAAACGTTAACCTAAATGGTAAAAGTCCACTATTCAAGATTCTTACATATTCGCACCAAATAATTGGAACTATCATCTCACTAAATCTATTCACATCTCGGCTAAATCCACCGAGCTTTGGTAGAATCAAGTTACTCTGGGATCTTGCCTTCTGATCAAGTGGTACACCATTGATTGGCTCAACTATAGCATAAGATGCATGAGCATCGTAGTTTGGATAAAATCCTTCCAGTTTGTCCTCCCAATAGCCAGAACGACCGTAGAAGTGTGGAGATGATACAGCAATGGGAAGACCTGGAAAAAGCACTCATCCTCAGAAAAGTCGCAAAACTCTTTAAACGTCTAACTTACCACTGTAACATTTCGAAACATCAGAAAGTCCATTGGGGAGTGGTGTCTTACCGAAACCCTTATAGCAGTCAGCTGTTAGATTTTCCTTGCGATCATACCAGTCTGTGTGTGTGATGTACTTGTAGGCCTTGAGTTCTCCCATCTGCACCTCTTTTTCATAGTATAGTGGCACCGGACGACAAACGGACTTCCGCCAGTAATATAAAATGACATCCTTGGCCACTCGATTCGGGTAAATGGCGCCCTCTGTTGAGTTCATAAGGTCAGCATAACACTCACCCAGTTCGGGTCGATAACCGGGAACCGTTGGTCGATAGCCGAACGTGTTGATTGTGAAGAACTCCTGAGCATTGTATTTCGGTCCAATTCTGACATTCACACGGTCTGTAAAATCTTTATAAACCTTGAAAGACATGGTTTTCATTATTTTTTGTGTAAAACTCAAGACTTTGATGACTTACCGTATGAAGAGTTCCACCATTATGAATGGGAACCAAAAACGGCAAATACTTGTCCACAGTCGTCAGTGCGGGAGTCGTGAAGTTCCAAAAATAGTCATTGACGGTCATATTAACAAACAACTTGTCAGCTCGGCTTATCAAATTAAATGGCATCTTAACGGTAAACATGGAGTCAGCTAGCTTCGTAACCATTCCAAGCAAAACAATATTTGGCACAATGATAGTTCGATTGAGAATTCCTGGTTCATTCATGTGTGGCAAGAATTTCAAGGACCTCCTCGCTGTATAGGACAAAGTTGAGTTTTCATGATGTACTATGTCGTTGTGTTCCAATTGCTCCTGGAAGACTATAGGTCCCAGCTCCCTCATCTTCAGCTTCTTATCGGTGCCATTGAGAAAGGCGTCTCCATTGACAGCTGTAAACACATACACTCTGCAATAAATTATTGGGTCGGGTTTCGCCCACAACTCATAGGGAGGCAGCTTTGGCACCATTCGCAAGCGATGTGTGTTAAGCATGTCAAAAAGTGAGTATCTAAAGAGCAGGAACGCCAACACTATGAATAGTGTTCCGAAAATAATTTGGAGGTAAGTATCTGCAAAAGAAAAAGAAGAAGTTTATGAATCTGAAGAAGATTGAAGGAGCTAAGTTGGCAGAGAATATGATGGACCATACTAATACATAATTATACTTACTTATATTAAAACAAATATGTGAACACGTTTTTCTTTTAGCATTTGAATTAAATTCATCCTTTTCCTGTTGAACATCCTCGGCGGATGTTTTTTTCAACAATTCAGCCAACATTTCTTCTTTTGGATCAGTTTTGCCATCATTGTAATGACAATTTTCATTCTCGAAATTCATTTCCAACATCTGTAAGTTTTGCATCTTGATTTTAGTTTTTGTTCACTTACTTCAGAGATCTCAAAATGTCATAGTATGAGTCGACAAAATCAGGGTTCTGAAATGAAAAATAACTTTTATTTAAATATAATAACAAATTAAAAAAAAAAAAAAAACAATTTTTAAGAAACGAATTTGTGTAATTTTATTAAATTGGTAGTAATTTTCTCGACAGCACTGTAGCAAAGCAACATTTGTATTCGAACAATACCATTGCATATGCTAAGGCTGGTCTAACTCAGTTTATCGCCTTCTGATTGGCTGTCTAAATGACAATAAGCACATGGCAGCATGTGTATAGTATAACTAGACTCATGTTTTGTTGCTGAATACAAAAATTGCTAGAAACATTATTTCAAAATAATGAGATTAATTACAATTAGTTTGATTTCGAGTGTGAGCTGTGAGGTGTAATCAAAACCACATAAATTTGCAGTTCACACAGTTTGATCAAGCGTTATTTAGTTTAGCGATTAAGAGGTTATTATTTCAAGGGAGTTTATGCAGTTTCGATGAAAGTAATAGTTTAAAAACAGATTAATTGCATTGATGTTCTACTTGATTCAAATCGAATTTAATAAAACAATAAATATAATCGGAATCACTGCACTTTTGATAGTTGAAATAGTTATTGTAATTAGGCCAATTGTTAAAGTCATTAATAAAACTGCGATTAGAATTAAAATTGATTTGATTTGGAAAATTCCAACTGCGCATAAAAATGGTCAATAGTTCAAATCTAGTCCAATTATTAATACATTTTTAGAGAAAAAGGTTCGACAAAGGTTTATTTGTTGTTCTATAGTTCTGAGAAGAAATATATAAACTGCAACTAATCAAGTGTTTTTTTCTAATTGCTATATTTACTGCTGTTAATGATAAATGATTATTTCGTTTAACCTGTAATCATTGCGCGGGTTAAGTAAATGCGATTTTTTAATGAAACTTCTAAGCAATTACACCAGCTTTGGGTATCTAAAGCATCTTTAGCAGGCTGAAGCAAACAAATGAAGTAAGATATGATATAATCCTTTAATCTTTTAATGGATTTATATATGTAGATATGGATCTGTCATCTTCGTGTTTTTTTTACGGTATATTAGTGTCTCTTGTGAGTGAACATTGATATTTGACGTAAGACAATAATTATTGTCTTAAGCTATTTCAGTAAATATTTCGCAGGTTTTCTTAATTGTTTGCGATGCTGACTGGACCAGAATATGGCAAGGATTCTAGTGGGACATGGATTTTAAGAATTAATGAAACTTTGTTTTGGAACCTTAAACTGCTTTTGTTCTCTTTGAGCTTGAGATATTGATACCAAAGCATCCCAAAACTGTTACACCCAAAAGTGTGAGTTATTTGTTAGTTTGGCTCGGCCAACCATTTTTTTAACGTCACACAACAAATACTCAAAGGGATTAAGATCAGATGAATGCATCACAGGCCATTCTTCCACGTTAAAGCTGTTATTATCTTTCTATCGCAATCTTGCTGGGTGTGTTTGAGTTCATTGCATTGTTTGAAGATCCAAATCAACGATGTTTTTTCATTGGCAAATGATGGAAGCAACAGAAAAGCCGAAAAAAGTGGATCCGGAAATTCCGTCCGTCTGTCTGTCTGTCTGTTCGCACCTCTACAGCCCAAACGGATGGGCCGATTTGCTGCAAACCTGCTATTTTGGGGTGTTTTTCATTTTTGCTCTAGGTCGAAAAATAACGGTACCTGTAATACAATCTTTGACAAAAGATTGGTTCATAGAACCGGTTTTTTTCAAACGCGGTTTTATCGTAAACCATTGTCCCGATTTCAATAAAATTTGCACACAGGAAGTTATTTACATATAATTCAATTAATATTGCATTTCAAAATTGTCAAAAACTTTTTTTTTCGAATTTTTTAAATTTTCTACAAATAAAATTGGTTTTCGAAATATTTTGAAAACGGGTTGATTGAATATTTTTTAAATAATTTTCCTAGATGAAAACTACAGATTTTCTTATAATGACATACTAAAAAAAATTAAAAATATTTTTTCGAAAAGTTTTTCAAAAATAAACGATTAAAAAAAAAAACTGGTCGAACGATTTATTTTTTTTTCTTCGATAGACATTTAGTTTTCGAATTTTATTGCATACTTAGTTTTTCCGAGAAAACTCTTAATCTAATTAAAAAATTAAGGATTTTCGTCTAGCTTCAGTAAAAAGAAAACAAGCACAGATCATAATATTGGAGCCTTCTCACTTAATTATTCTTCTCGTGTATTGAAGTTCTAAAGCCGCCTTTGGTGGCAGCCGGATTTATTATCTTGAGCCTATGCCACCTTGTAACACATTAATATTCGTCTGACCATAAAATATTTCTCTATTTCTCAATAGACCACTTCAAGTGCTCTTTCGCAAACTCAAGTCTTTTGGACAAATTTTTTGTGAAAAATCTTTTTAGACTTTTTTTTTGGCAGGTCTTTTTCTTTCCTTCTTGGTCTTAAATAGAAATTCCGTTTAAGGTCAACCGCTGACAAAAAAAAAACATTTTGTGCCGAATATCTGGCCATTTATTATTTATTTATTTTTTGGTCTAGAGGCAGAGTTTCTCGGTTTTAGGTTGTCAAGTAAACTTTAATGCATTTCGAATTATCAAAGCAGAACTACCAATTAAGTTTTTCCTTCTGAAATCAGCTTTGTTATAGGAGTGGGCTTTTCAGCGACCCATAATTGACCTAAACTAAATGAAGGTTTTACCTTAAAATTAAATTAAATTAATTTAAGACAAGTAACATACTGTTAATCACAAAAGTAAGTAAGCATTTATAAATTTAATGATTATTTCCTTTAAATAATTGATAGCAACATTAAAACAATTAAAATATGTTTTTTCTGAAATTTAGTGTGTATTTTGAACCAAAAAAGTAACACTTTAAATACAAATTTAAACAAATTTAAAAAATATTCCACCTAAACTTAAAACTACAACAAATTCATGTCACAAAAGAAAGTAAGCAGTTTAAATAAACCTTGAATTAATTACGTCTATTTCGTACAGATTATTGATTTAATACTTTATTATTTATCCCTTGGCTTTAATAACCGTCTTCATATGCGAAGGCATTGAACTGACCAAATTTAGCGTTACGTTTTGACCAATTTTCGACAATTCACCTTGAAGAAGACGCTTTAAATCATCTGTCGTTCTAATCTCATGTTTCCTTACATGTCGGTCGAGATGCTCCCATAAATATTCAATGACATTTACATCGGGCAAATGAGGTGGTGATTTGAGCTGAGCTCGAACATTTTACAGCAGTCATTCTTTGACAATATGTGTGGTATGTTTAGGATCATGGTCTTGCTGGAAGACAAATTACCTCCCATACCCAACTTTCTGGCACAAAAATTAACGGTACCTGTCATCTAACCGTTATGTAAAAGCTTATTTTTCTCGAAAACGGCTCCAAGAATTTTAATAAAAAAGTCAGTGTACTACTGTAGGTATGCATTATATTAGGACCGGTTTTTTTCTTCGACTTTTTCGAAAACTGGTGATCCGATTACAATCAAAATTGATATTCAAGAAGATGTAGGTAGCCTTAGTAATTTTGTATTATTTTTTTTCGAAAACTTTTTTTTTGTATTTTTAATAATTTGTTTTGTTTTTTTTGAAAAATCAATATTTTGAAAACGGTTGTGATTTTTTTTTAAATTTTGTTTTTAAATGAACGTTATTTTTGTGCTTAAGTTTGTATTTTGAATTATTTATTTTATTTTTTTTAAAGTGTTTAAAAAAACCGTTTTATTTAAAAACGGCTGCTACAATTTAAAAAAAAAAATTCAAACTTTTTTACATTTCTTAAAAAATAAAATGGCGTTTAAATTATTTCACCCAATACAATTTAACGCATATTTTATTCGAACAAAATCACAAAAATCGAATAAATGCTTTGATGTTCACTTTAATTTTCTTTAATTTTATTCTACAATGTTACCGCACATATGAACAAGTAGGTGCGACCCAGTCGTGCAATTTATTTTAAGTCGTTTTGCTTGTTAAAAATATGTTTAGCGAATTTTGAAAATAAGTTTTTCTAAATGGTATCATTTTGATTCTGAAATTCTGGTAAAATAAAAAAAGAGAAGTGAATGCACAATAAAACTTTATTAAAATTCATTGCAATTCAATTGGGGGTTATAAATAAAATAAAATATAAACAAAATAAACAAAATAAAGATTCCCATAAAAAAAAAATTATAAATAACAACGACTCCCAGCTTTTTTTGTTGTTTTGCCAAAGGAACTTTAGTTATAGTCCGGGAGCCAGGTGAAAATTTGGTCAATCATTTCCTCTCAAGCGATAATTGGTGAAACGCATCAGGGAATAGTATTATAAGACCTCGTGAATGGAAATATATTTTCTCAGGTATTCATGCCCTTAAATCCTGAAAACGAATTAGGGGACCCCCTGTATATTTAGTAAAAGCTGAGACTCTTTATTTTGGATTTTTGGCCAGAGCGTTATTTACTACTTGTATACTTTTGATTAGCTTTACATTGCAGTCTGTTCAAGTGAATCATATATTTTTCCTAATATAATTGAAGACTTCTTATAATAATAGTTTCCTGATAATCGTCAACTTACAGAAACGAACAAAAAAGTCGAAGGAAGATAACACAGATTTTCGTTTATAGGACAACAGCAAAGTGTCAAAATTCGGCGCGCAGAATTATTTACCTCCTTTTAAAAATAAATTCCATATGTTTATTTTTTTAACAGAATATTTAGAGCCGTTACATATTTAGCTTCGTTTTGTTCCTAAACTCAAATTTAAAATGTTTATAACTCCTTATATAGGCCGATTTGAAACACAATTTTGGTGTATCACACTCCTTATATTGAAAAAAAGTGCCTTTAGGGTCGTTTTGATTGTTAACGTCACAAATGTGACTTTTGATAGATTTCCAAAAAAAATTTCTTGTGCTAAATTTTGGAGGAAGAGGAAATATTTTATTCTCACGGGAGCTCTCTCTTCTTTGAAAAAAAACTACACATTTCGTGTGTAAGCAAACATGGTTAGATTGTAAAGATGACTAATGTTATCTTGAATAAAGGAAATCTGAGCGTCACCAGATAACATGTCAAAGACTCGTTACTATTTAGTATATCCATTAAAATTGACTGTTTGGTGTTTAGACGCTGGTGGCATCACCGGAACTTATTTCTCTCGAAATGAGGAAGGAGTTGCCTGCCGTACCGGTAAATAGCGAGCGCTATCGAAAATTAAATCAGCTAAACATCGACGACATTTGGTTCAAACAAGACGGCGCAACTTTCCATAAAGCGTCCTTAACCACAAATTTGGTGACAAATTTTTTTCCAGGAGTGGTCCTGTTAACTGGTCCCCTCGTTCGTGCGACTTCACGCATCTAGTTTACTTTATAAGGGGCTATGTTAAGTCATTGGTTTATGCCGACAAACTAGCTAAAATTCAAGCTACCATTGACGTAATACGGCCAGATTTATTGGGAAAAGGAGTGAAAAATTGGACTGATCGAATGCACTATGTAACTCGTAGACGCGGTAGGCATTATGCCGGAAATCATATTTAAATAAATTGCACGACTGGATCGCACGTACTTGCTCTTATGTGCGGTCACAGCTTGGAATAAAATTTGAGAAATATTAAGGGAACTTCAAAGATTATATTCGATTTTTCTGACTTTTGATTGTTTCAAAAAAGTACGTAAAATAGTTTTCAGCGGAAAAAAATTGAAAAAAATTCTCTGTAGAATGTCAAAATAACCTTAAGTTCAAAATTTGAAGACGATTGGCGCAACCGTTTAGGCTGCAGTCCAAAATACAGCCGAACAGACAGACAGACAGACAGACAGACGGGAAGAATTTAGCCAGTAACTGAAATATGGTTCTCTATCATCGTAATGTCATGTTTGATTGTTATCTCAAAATTTTTAATCTGCACGAATGCATAACTTGTATTATAGTACCTATAATCGCAAGTAAAAATAAATGCCATCAAATTATCTACCACATTATAATAATAAAAAAAAAATAAATAAAAAAATTAAAATTATTTCCAACAATATTTCTGTCTTGTATTATTATTTAAAGTTCTTAAGCTTTTAAAAGAATACCCGGCATAAAGAGTGTTTTTTATGTTTTTGAAGTCTCTAAAGCAATAGCTTTCGGTTGACCCTTACAAATCGCAATAAATGATTATATATAATAAGGCGTATTACGAGAAACGGGCTGCGTACAGTTATGTTAAAGTGAAGAACTTTATTTAAATGACTTACAAAATTAAGTTACCGTGAACGATCTCACGATCTGCGTGGATCTGAAGTAGTTGTATACAAAATAACAATCAGATGAAGACGTTAAGGGATGTATCATGTTATGGCAGAATTAATGACGGGTCTACTATGTAAATATGCGCCCGGCTTTTAAACAGTACAATGTACTGTATAATGTGCTATGTTGTGTGTTGTTGCAGACAAATTACATACCAATTGAAAGTATGAAGCCTATAGAATATGCAAACGCTAGTTTGACTATTGGTATGTAATTTGTCTATTAAACAAACAATTACATTCTTAAAAAAAAATGCATTTAAATTAATCATATCCTTGACAAGAATTTTTCAGCAACCTATTTGCAATATATTACATGGTTTATTACATTTTACATTAAATAATTTTCATCCATTAAACAGCTGGGTGAACTTAGTTGCATATTCGGATCTTAGACTAGTAGGATAAGTTATACTCTACATGTACTGCAGTCTGATAGCATTCAAAACCAATGTTAATCGTCACCTCCTGTCCCTCCTTCCACAACCTTTCAATGCTCGCGCAGTGTTTTAAACATAATAAGGGAAACACAATCCCTTGTGCGCGTGTTTACTTATACAAAAAAAAAAAAAAAAAAAACCTTTAATGAACAAATTAAGATCTTTATTGTACTTTTAGGATAACAACACTAAGACCGAATATGAAATGTAGACTATTTAATTAGCCTTGTTAATCCAACTTATATTCCAACTGACCGAAATAAAACTCCATCTGTACTAGATTTCTTTTTTACGAATAAAGTTAATTACTTCACGCAACATATTACTCTCACAGCTTTAAGTTCCGATCACTTACCGGTGCATACATCTTTTACAGACACCGTATGTAGACAAAATTTCCAAAGATATATATTCTCAGCTGCGAATTGGAATCTTTATCGGGCGCATATTTCAAGTAACATAAATACACAAAACTTAGTGCTGAATGAAGTTAACCAAACTTATCAAATAGATGTGTATTTACAAAACCTTGTCGATATCATTACAGATGCCGTTGATAAAGCTATACCTCTTGACATTAAGCCTCCAACTCCCTTGCCTCAAAACATTTTAGATCTTATACTCTTGATAAACACGGCTAGAAGATGTTGGATAAGATACAGACAGCTCTATTATAGAGATATAGTTTCAAAACTAAATAAGCAGATTAAAAATGAAATTCTTACCTATCGAAATAAAAGATGGAATGTATTGCTTTCTTCTTTTGAAAAAGGTTCCAAACCTTTTTGGAAAGTTAGCAGAGTAATATCAAAAAAAAACATTCTAATATACCAGCACTTTCTAATAATGGTGTTAAAGTTTATAACCCAGATGAAAATCTGAATTTACTTGCATCTTGTTTTCAAAAAAAACAATATAATCGCTGATCACTTGAGTGACGAACAAACAACCTCCATAGTTGAAGAGTCATAAATGAAATAGAATTAACAGAATCACATCTTGAAAATCAGTATCTTACAACGCCAACTAAAGTACAAGACATATTAAGAACGAGCAAAACTAATAAGGCTGTTGGAATTGATAAAATTAGAAACAAATATCTCAAAGAACTTCCAAAAAAAGGATTAATTTTGTTTAACTTTTATATTCAATGCTTGTCTAACCTTAAACTATTTCCCAAATCAATGGAAAAGGGCAAAAGTAATTGCCTGGGAAACCGAAAACAGACCCATTTAGCTATAGACCTATTAGTCTACTCAGTAATATTGGAAAAATCTTTGAAAAAATAATTAAAAACTATTTAGTAAACCATATAGAAGAATCTCAAATACTGCCAAACAACAATTTGGCTTTTGAGCAGGGCACAGTTCAATAATCATCAAGTTGTTAGAATAAAAAAACATATAAAACAAGGCTTCGCTTCTAAAATATCTACAGGGTTGGTTTTGTTGGACATTGAAAAATCGTTTGATACTGTTTGGCATGAAGGTCTTTTACACAAAATGAAACTGTTTAGATTTCCTCTATTTCTAATTAAAATTATCCAAAGTTTTTTGAAAGACAGGCTCTTTTCTGTATTTATAGGAAACAGCAATTCAGATTACCTGGATATTCCTTTTAGAGTTGTTCAAGGATCAGTTTTGGGTCCGATTCTCTTTAATATTTTTGTGGCAGATTTTAAGATCACATGTACACTTTGGGCAATGTTTGCAGATGATACTGCAATATACTCTACCCATGTAAGCCCTGTAGCTATTATGTCCTCCCTGCAAAGAGCACTAAAAGACATTGAAAACTATTTTAAGAAATAGAAAATTAAAGCCAATGCTTCAAAATCTCAAGCCGTTTTCTTTACACGTCGCAGAGCAAGCAGGTTTTTACCATCAACTTGCCTTACATTTTATGATGTCAGTGGGAAAATGAATATAAATATCTAGGTATAACATTAGATAAAAAGTTAACTTTTCAAAGTCATACTGCATTAACAATTAAAAAAATTAGAATGTATATAAAAACACTGTATCCATTTATAAGTCGAACTTCAAAACATGGTACAAAAAACAAACTTATTTTGTTTAAAACAATATTTCAACTTTTTTTGTTATACGGAGTACCTGTCTGGTATGATTGCGCTGACTGTCATAAGAAGAAATTACAAATTATGCAAAACAAAATACTTAAAATAATGTTAAAATTACCTAAACGTTTTTCAACGTTGAGTTTACACGAAAGAGCTAATGTCAACCTTGTTGCGACCCTTTCTATAAATTTTACTCATAAATGCCAATTTTCGGACAACAGTCTAATAAGTGAACTATGTGCAATTTAGATAACAAGTATTACATAAGGGTTTTATTTTGTAGCCCTTAATTAAATGTTATGGAACGTCTCAAATTATCTTCAATATATAAACATAAAGGCTCAAAATTATAGACAACCCATTTTTAATACATTAACTTCACACTTCTTAAAATGTTTAGTTCTGCACTCAGTTTTTCTCAATTATAAACAAAAAATAGCCTGCACTAGTTAAAATCAAATTTGAAAGTTTGACAACCTTTGGGAATTTTGTTGTTATTGGATTAAGGCAGGGTTTGTGTGTATTTTTATTTTCAAAATGGAGTTTTGTGAGAGCGAGCCGTCATTCTCTCTGAGAGTTTTTAGTTTCACACTAAAAAGATAATGCAGGGGATTCTTGTTATTAAAAATCTAGTTTCACACTACGAGAAAATCATGTTAAGTTCTAAAACTCTTAAGCATATTATTTAGGTAGATAGATAGATATATTTATTGTGTCCATTAAAATTTTACATTTTTTTCAAATTGATAATGTCATTGCACAGTACAGAGATATGATATTTTATTTTGTATCTTACAACTGAAAAATAATTTTTGATTTTAAATTGCTTTACTGGGTTTTAACATCAAAATTGGAAGGAAAATTATGGAGAGAAAAAACCTTCATATAAATGTTTATATTTTATATTTTATCACAATTTTTAAATTTCATATTACTTGTTATAACATATTACAAAAATAAATAAATTTATATATAAATATATGAATTAATAAATAAGTATCACAAATTATTTCACAGCAGTGTTTGTTTAATAATAATAATAATAAATATAAAAGTACAAAATAAATATAAAAACAAACAAATAAATAAATAAATAAAAAAATAAATAAATAAATAAATAGATGAAAAATATATAAATAAATAAATGTACTGAAAAAATATAAATAAATAAATAAATAAATAAATAAATTATATAATTAATAAACAAAATCACAAATAAATAAATAAATAAATATTACAGATGAAGAAAAAAAAAATAAAAGACTAAATAAATTACATGAAGAACATATTCCATTTAGCATAACGAGAAACTTTCTATCGGTCAAAAAACTTTTAACTATATTGATTAAATAACCAGGAAAATCATAATTTATTAATTTGTGAATGAACCCATTGTGCCATACAGTGTCAAAAGCTTTTTCAACATCAAAAAGAACAAGGCCAGTAGATTTATTATTTTTAAAGTTATTTTTTACATGATTGCATAATCTTAATACCTGGTGGCACGTATTATGGTTTTTACGAAAACCAAACTATTGTGGCGGAATGATAAATTTATCATTTAGAAAAAGTAATAATTTTTGGAGAATAATTTTCTCTAATATTTTACCTACGTTGCTTAGCAGACTAATAGGTCTGTAACTGTTGGCGTCATTAAGGGGTTTTTTAGGCTTCAGAATTTGAATTATTTTCGCCGATTTCCACTTCAATGGAAAGTATTGTAATTTTAGATATGAGTTAAACAAAAATGTAAGGGAAGAAAATCCACTCATTGGAAGCTGTTTAATTACCAGGTTTTTAATTTTATCGATGCCTGAAGACTTCTGACTTTGAAGATCACTAACGATGAACTCAATATCTTCAGTTAAAACCAATTCGATTGGGGGAAGCATATTATTTAAATGTAAGTCTTTATTTGTACTTTAATCTACAATAAAAAAAAAATTAATGAATGAATGAATGAAATGTAGATACTGCTGATTCGCCTTTTCAAAAACATCCTTTTTGACAAAATCTGTTACAATATTATTGTAAGAAATTATAACTGTGCTTGTTTTTGTTTCTAATTAAATTACTTATTGAAAAAGAACCTATGCTGGATCCTACTCTTTTGCATTTAGCAAAGAAATTCTTTACAGAATTCACATTGTTCTGGTAGACCAGAAAAAATAACATCTAGAACTAAATCAGTCATAATAAAGTGAAAGAAAAACCGCGTACTTCAGCAACAGAAATAAATAATGATATCCCTGAAAACTATGGAGTTCATGTTAGTGCGGAAATTATTCGAAGAACGCTAAGAAGTGCTGGTTATAATGGCAGAACTCCACGCGTTAAACCCATCATAAGTAAAGTGAATCGTTAAAAACGTATAGAGTTTGCAAAATAAAATATTTAAACTGAACTGACGAATTTTAGTCAACTGTTATTTAGTGATGAAACAAAATTTAACATATTTGGACCAGATTGTAGAAATAAAGTTTGGCGAAAGAAAAATACGAGTTGAATCCCAAAAATACGAGTTCATCAGTAAAACATGGGGGTGGCAATGTGATGTTGTGGTGGTGTTTGAATGCAAGTGGAGCTAGTAATATGCAATTTATTACAGATAAAATGAATCATATCCAAATTTTGAAAGATAATTTGGGGATAAATGCCGCAAAATTTGGTCTTTCGGAACGTTACCGATTTCAACAAGATAATAACCCCAAAGCACACTGCGCATAATACAAGGCTTTGGATTCTTTATACACCAGACACTTTAAAAACACCACCTCAAACCCTAGATCTCAACCCCATCGAACATCTATGGGCAGATATTGGCGGTCGATTCGAAAGCACCCGATCTCTTCAAAAGATACTCTGAAAAGAGCTATTGTGGAAGAATGGAACAAAGTTTCGCCAGAAAGAACACAAAAGCTAGTTTTATCGACTTAGGGAAGTCATACAACTGAAAGGATATGCCACCAGATACTAAAACTTGTGCAACACAACGATTGTATCGCCATTAAAACTGATTTCCGAATAATATTTTTCAAAATTAAATTTGTTTTGCTAAAATTTTTTTTATTTAGTTTCTAATTGTTTCTAATTCTTTTATGAATATTATTATTTTTTAAGTTATAATGAATAAAAAATCCTATGCGTTTAATTCCGAATACTTTTGTGAATGATGTACATATATACTCTGCAAAATATCCAAAAAAAATTCGAAATTTTTGACCAAAACATCAAAAATATTTACACTTTTTTTACAATATTTTGCCTAAATTTTCGTTTTTTCTTTGCATTGGTATCTTGAAAAATTTTGAAAAAATGCAAAATTGGGTGAAAATTCGCCATAAATTCTATAAATCCTTATTTTTTGCGGTCAAAAATCTATCTTTATCTAATTTTGTGATGTAGAATTCAATGATGACACTTTTTTAATGAAACAATTATTTTATATCTAACTTATATGTATCTTAACCTTAATTAGCTTACTGTCAATAAGAAAACTCCCAATGATGATAATCCTACTGCTTCACTTGTTCTGCTTTCAATGAATTTAAATATAGAAAATCTTCTCCAGCTTGAACAACTCTAACAAACACACCTTTTAAGGATGAAACTAGCACACGCGGCGTTATCACTCTTGACTCGCGCTCCAAATAAATTTAAACAAAGTACAAAAAAATTCGCAAAATAACAATTATCGAAAGTGACGTTTAACTTTTGTGAAAATCGCACCAGAAGCAACAAAACAAACCGCACAGATAACAGATACAAAATAATCTCTATAAATATTGAGAAATTACAAATCACAATTTCTTAAATCACAAGCGAAACGATTAATCCCAAGACTGTCAATCCGATTGATAACCGCGAGCATTCAAGCAGAGTTAGCTATTGATCGATGTTAAAGAAAATGTAAGTTAATCTAGCCGGACAATAAGTGCATTCGAGTGGGATTTCTTGAACTTGAGCATCTGAAAGATACAAAACATGTTCTTAATAATATAATTGGCTAGAACTGTTAACTGTATTGTGACGACAACAACGCGCCAATTTACCTGCTCTTAATAGCTAAGGTTAAGTCAACAAGAGCAGATAGTTAGCTCTATGTATACAAGTGTATAATTGGACCGCAAAATGCTTGCCCCTTAGACGGAGTTATTGGGCCAAAGGTGGTATTTGGTAAGATGAGGCGTTGACGGGTGATTAGAGCGCGATAAAATCTTTTTCCGCGAAAGGTGTAATTTAAATGGAAATTTCAATGAAATGTCCTTAAGATACACGAGAGAAGATAGTTTGAGCCAGCTTTTTAATTTCTGGAATTAAATTTGAGTTAGCCTTGAACATTGCTTGTGTTAAAAATGAAGAGTTAAAGACCGTAGTCACTCAGGGTCGAATTTATTTAAGGCTGGATTTAATAGAAGACAGCTTGCCATGCCTACAAATCCTCATATGTATGTTGTAGTTCTTCTGGATTATTTTTTTATTTTGTACAGGGTGGCTCATAAATCAGGAAGAAGGTAATTCACTTTCGTTCAAGTGTTTTATTGAAACTTGATTTTTGTATTCAACTATGTTTTCTTTACATGTCAATATTTGTCAACATAGTTAAAAGTATTGTATCAACAAAGCTGACGTTAATCGTTCTAAAATAAGACATTGATTAAGTTTGAATCAATTAATAAACAAATTATAGGTAAAATCAGAAGCTTAGGGAATCACACGCACGTTTAGCAAGTTAAAATAGAAAATAATGATTTATCAAAACGTCACAAGGCATTTGAGCAAGAAAAAGTGCTTGGAAAATATTTGCCTTTAGGGTCAACACACAGTAATTGTGTTGACTTTTCAAGTTGCCGCTTACTTAAGTCATTTAAAGTTATAACTTTTATTGGTGGCTTTCTAAATCATTGGAAATTCTCAATCGGAGAGAATTTTTTTTTTAATTTTGTATTTAGTTTTGAAATCATTAAAGAATATATAAATATAATATATAATATAAAAGGTCAGTTTATTTATATCTATACAAATAATTACAAGAGTGTTCAAACAAAATAGGCTAAGAATTAGAATAATGAGAATAAATTTAAAATAAATAAATTGCACGACTAGATCGCACGTACATGCTCATATGTGCTGTCACATCGTCGAACAAAATGTAATAAAATTAACGACAGGTTGCACGAACTTGTTCTTATGCTAGATAATTGCTTAGTGGCTGCATATGTATGTATATACTAAGATACAAAAATTAAATTTTGTTGTAAAATTCTTTCATTTTTTTAATCAGCTTAAGAGTTTTCTCGAAATAAACAAGGTATGCAATAAAATTTGAAAACTAAATGCCAATCGAGGAAATAAAAATATTGAAGATCATTCGACCAGTTTTTTTTAAAAAGTCGTTTTTTTTTGAAGAACTTTTGGAACAAAAATATTTAAAGTTTTGTTAGTATGTCATTATAAGAGAATCTGGAGTTTTCATCTGGGAAAATTATTTAAAAAAAAATCAATAAACCCGTTTTCAAAATATATCAAAAACCAATTTTTTTAAGAAAATTAAAAAAAAAATCGAGAAAAAAGTTTTTAAAAATTTGGAAATGAAATCTTAATTGAATTATAAATGACTTCCTGTGTGCAAATTTTTTATTGAAATCGGGATAATGGTTAACGATAAAACCGCATTTTTAAAAACCGGTTCTATGCGAGGTACCGTCATAGAACACATTTCGAAAAATTCATTCTAACTGAAAGATGTACTGTTGTGAAAAAATAGCACTCTGAAAGTTTTGTCAAAATCGTTATGTTTGATTGTTAGAATTTTTTTTTGCACGAATCCATAACTTGCCTTATAGTACCTATAAACACAAGTAAAAATGATTGAAATGCATTTAAAATCTGACTGGTGTAATTTATATTGGTATATGAGGTTGATTTGAGATTCAATAGAAGCTTTATTTAATTTTGGGGCATAGAGTGCATTTGAGTGTCGATCTTAAGCTCATAGAGGCCGGACGTCAGGTCGAGGTGCGCGCATAAATAATTTCACAAAAGCCAAAAAAAAAAAATTATTGCGCATTGTTATCGCGAGTGATAAAAAAATAATATTACACACTCGTTTGAGAAATTGGCAAAAACCCCTCGCGTGTGCTGTAAAGAAAAAAACAATATCCACTCGTGTCGTTGGAAGACGATAAGACGCCCATTCGCGCTGTGGAAGAAAAAAAAAATAATAATACACACTTGCATAACAAATCAAATTATCCTCCTATCTGTCCCAACCCTTTGTGCTTAGCTTAACTGCCTCTTTCTTATCTACTGTAGGCATCGTGTGCTTGCGGTAAATGGATAAGGGCATCTGAGTTTGTCCTATTGTGCTGAATATTTAAATTGATTTTTTGTATGCAAGCTGTCTTATGGGCATAACACCTAAGACAGTTTGTTTATTACAGAGATTAATTTGGATTTTCACTGCATGGTTCGACTTAGTCAGAATTGTGTTTTGTGTGTGAGTATTTTGAAATGGTAAGTGATTTTTTTGTCGTGTATTCCAATGTTCGTGGTATAAGAAAGAATTTCTTTCACCTGTACGTCTACTCTGTTCAATACAGGCCAGCTGTTATGGCATTAAGTGAAACCCAGGTTGGAGTAAATACTGATTTATCAGAGTTTGCTCTACATGGGTATAGCTTGGTGCCATTACTCTTTTCCCATCATGGTCTCGTGGTCTATGTTAGGAATGATATTGCTTGCCAGAGCCTTCCCCAATATGGGCAATGTTCCAACACGGACTTTAACTTCTTGTGGCTCAAATTCACTGTCCGCAAGCATGTCATTCATTATTGTTTTATTTACAGGAGTCCAAATCTCGACAGCAATTCCACATGTAACGAGTTTGATGCGCTGTCTGATTCCATCTCGAAAATTGTTTCCCTTTGTCCTCGCACTGAAATCGTTATTACGGGCGATTTCAATGTACACAATTCCAATTGGCTCCGCTATTCTGGTCAGACAACACCCGAAGGAAGGTATGTCGAGCTCTTTGCCGGGTTACATCACCTTACCCAACTGATCGATGTGCCAACGCGTATACCGGATGTTGCTGGGCAAGCCGCCCATACTCTTGACTTGTTTCTTACTTCTCACCCTGATAAATATACCATTAGTGTAACTTCTCCATTTGGCACTTCAGACCATTGTGTTATTTCAGCTAATTTCTCATCCTCCACCCATCCAGTTAAAGAAAAACTTCCCACCAGGACCGTTTGGCAATACGAGAAAGCCAACTGGGACGGCCTGAATATTTTTTTCCGAAACTTTAACTGGTCACTATGCTTCCTCGATAGTGACATTGATGCCAGTGCTGAAATGATCACAAATGTGATTCTTCTAGGGATGCGTGCTTTTATTCCTAACAGAGTAAAAAGCATCAAACCTAAAGAAAAGTCTTGGTTTAATTCTGAGTGTAAAGAAGCTATCAGGCTCAAAGAAGTAAGTTTCCGTTCTTACAAAGCCAACCCTACAGAGGAAAATCGGAAAAAGCACAAACAAGCAAGAAACTCATGCAACTCCGTTATTGAAAGAACCAAATTTTTGCATGACCAAAAATTACGGCAAAAAATTCTGCAGTGTCCCAAAGGCAGTAAAAATTTTTGGTCATTTGTAAAAAATATTAAAAACTCCTCAACATCTTCGGTTCCAACGCTCATCGACAGTAACAAACCAATTGTTTACTCTTCAGAGAAGGCAAACTTGCTCGCCGCCCATTTCGCTGCTAGCTCCACGCTGCCGCATAGCAACGTTGCCCCTCCTGTACTTGAGAATGTAATTTTTTCCATGGGACAGATTTTTTTCCGCACTCGTACAGTAGCAAGAGTTCTCAAAGATCTCGATATACACAAATCCGCTGGCCTGGATGGTATACCCCCGATTCTTCTGAAGAGGTGTTCTTCCACACTGGCAAAGCCACTGCGTAAGCTTTTCCATCGCTCCTACTCTTCTGGAATCTTTCCTAGAAGATGGAAAACAGCATTTGTCCAGCCTGTCCCTAAGAAAGGTGACCCATCCTCCCCCTCCTCCTACCGACCCATAGCACTGACATCCCTTCTTTCTAAGGTCATGGAAACACTGATTAACCGTCAGCTTAAGGAATATCTCGAAGATCGTAAGCTTCTCCATGACCGTCAGTATGGCTTCCGCAGCAACCGTTCCACTGGTGATCTGATGGCATATCTTACGGAACAGTGGAACAAATCTTTACATCGCTTTGGTGAAAGTAAGATTATTGCTCTTGATATCTCCAAGGCATTTGATAGAGTTTGGCATGAAGCTCTCTTATCGAAAATGCGTGCTTTTGGGATCGATAATACTCTTATTCGTTGGATTAGAAGCTATCTTCTGGACCGTTCAATACAAGTTGTATTGGACGGATTCAAGTCTGATTCCCATAAAATAAATGCTGGTGTGCCCCAGGGCTCTGTTCTATCTCCGACTCTTTTCCTCATTTTTATAAATGATCTTCTGTCTGTTACTTCTAATCCACTTAACTGTTTTGCTGACGACTCTACCCTCAGCTTTTCATATTCGTTCGATAATTCACGTCCTTCGCCTTCGGACGTACAATTGCAACGGTGCCGTATGTCAAGCTCATTAAACTCCGATTTATACAGCATTGTCAAATGGGGTAATAGAAATCGTGTGGAGTTTAATGCTTCGAAAACTCAATGCTGTCTTCTGTCGTTAAAGCTTAACATTCCCGCAATGCCATTGTCCATGAATGGCACTTACATCGAAGAAACCGAAAAGCTCTCAGTACTCGGTATGTGTGTCAACGACGACCTCCGTTGGAACGACCATATATTTGAAATCGCTAAGAATGCTGCTAAGTGCTTAGGTTTTCTGTATCGGTGTAAGAAGTATTTTTCCCCATCTGATCTGGCTACAATTTATAAAGCGTTTATACGCCCTAAGCTCGAGTATAACTCCCACCTGTGGGCAGGTGCTTCACAAACATCGCTTCACCTGCTTGATAGAATACAAAATCGAGCGTTAAGATTGATAGGAAATAGAACTGCCGATGAAACAATTGCCCCTCTCGAACACCGACGCAATGTTTCATGTCTTTCCTTATTTTATCGTTTCTTTTATAAAAAATGTTCACTCGAGGTAGCCAGCTGCATTCCTCCGCTTAAAAGTTTCGCCCGTAATACTCGTCTTGCTAGGAATGCCCATCAGTTCACCCTTGAGCCCAATTTCGGACGTACCGTGAAATATAGGGATTCTTTTTTTAGCCGTACAACACGACTTTGGAATGGTTTACCCGGCGAGATTTTCCCTTGCCATTTCAATTTGCAAACATTCAAAACCAATGTTAATCGACACCTCCTATCTCTCCCCTCCCTATCTTCCTAATGCCCGCGCAGTGTGTTACATTAAAAGGGAAACAAATAGTCCCTTGTGCGCGCGTTAATTATAAAAAAAAAAAAAAAAATAGAATAGAAAAATAACACATTTTCTGGCTCGTCAGGTCCTTAGAAGCCAAAGACTATAGTCTGTTCAACAAAAAAATGTCAGTTCAGGTAAGATAGGACTTGCCTCTCAGTCTGGTTGCATATGCTTGTAACGGGTGATTTTTTTGAGGTTAGAACTTTTTTTTTTTTAAAAACGCATAAAATTTGGGTGATGATCGTAGGAACTAAAACAGTTTTTACTTAACAACTTTCTTTAAAAATAAAAAAAAAAAAAATAATTAAAGAATGCAAACTTTAGCAAAAAATGAAATAATTGATTTTCCAAGAAAAATATTAAAACAAAATTTATATACAAAAAAAAATTTATCCAAAATATTTTTATTTTACATTACTTTGGCTATCGACATCTTCCTGAACAGCAAATTTGATTGTAATCGCTTAACCAATTATCAAAGTCGAAGAAAAAAAAAACGGTATATGAGGTAGCGTTTTTAGCCCACCACTTAAATTTTTTGATCACCAAAACATATGTATATCACACCTACATAAGTACACTGATTTTGTTCATAAAAATTCTTGGAGCAGGTATTGTTAATATTTGAGCTAAAAAAAATTTAAAAGTCGTCTGTAGAATATCAAAATAACCCTATGTATACTGGATTTGAAAACATTTGGCCCAACGGTTTAGGCTGTAATCTTGGACCACAACTGGAGGAAGGTGAAATGTCATTTTGATGAAATTTGCGAGGATAATCGTCTACAAGATAGTAATACACTTGGCTATTTTATCTTTATTCTAAAATTCATGACTAATGGTCAAATTCTATGGGCTAGTAATTTGAACTTTGATGTTGTATTTGACACATTTGAACGCTCTAAAAAAACGCATTTTAAAAGCAAACCCTGTCCATCTAGTTTGATTTATTGTTTTAAATATTACCGGAGTTGAAGCCTCTTTTTCTTTACAATCACATACATTTATGTAAAATAAATTGATAAAATAGTCCATCTTTTGATACTGTGCCCACAAATAATTTTGATTTCGAAAACTATTTGCATTTCAATAATTCTTAATTTTTTTTTAACTATACCATAAGTTCTTTTCATAATTCATAACGTTTGCTCCATCATATTCCTTCTATATGGCATTTATTTTGGGAAATATGTTTGTCATTTTATGGATTTTATAATCTGATTAGAAATTCAAAAACTAATTATGTATATTTTGATATGTATAAAAATAGAAAAAAAAATATTCAAAGTATGGGTATGTTATGTAGAATTAATTTGGCTACCTACCCCTTTTCAAATATTATATTTATATTATATATTATGTTATATTTTATAGTAATGAAATGAGCCGTTATCGAGAAAGTCGAAAGTAAAAAAAACGGTTGTGCGAAGGGTACCGTTAATAGACTTTCTCGGTCAATTTGTTTTTAATAAAGTGATTGCCAATAACTACCAAAATATACTAATCGTTTTTAACGTTTTCGAGAAAACTGAGCTTTCCCTTAACGATTGTAAGGGAGGCTTCCGTTATTTTTGCAGCAACACCAACATACAGCCC